>CM061361.1:12840592-14166842 GCA_030867105.1 Liasis olivaceus
AGAAGAAAAGGGACAAAAGGAAGAGTTCTTCAACCCATGTGTCTGTGCCAAAGACAGTTTTTTCTATATTTGATCCCACCAAAGAACCAACTGAGGTCTATATTCAGGAACCCTCTAAGTTACCCAAAGGGATTTTGAAAACCTCAGAAGAAAAAGTGCAGCCAAGCAAATCAGTTTCCATCATCTTACCTTCAGAAATGGACAAGACTGAAGTACCCCCAGAGGGTGTTGTGAAGTCTTCAAAAACCCACTTTAAAAGTCAGGAGGTTTCCCAAGTCACTAGTGAAAGCTCCATTCAGTTGCCTCCTCGGGATAGAGAACCCATCTCATCATCATCTGATCAGGCCAAAGAAGAGGAGGAGGAGGAGGAGGAGGAGGAGGAGTTGCCTGCCATTTCTCTCAAATCACAGAAACGTACACCCTTATTTGCCAGAACTACTGCTCCCCTAACACGGAAAGTTAACACAAAAGATTCAGCTACTCAGACAACTCCATCAGTTGAACCCCCTAAACCTGTTTCTTCCCTATCTTTGTCTTTCCTACCTCAGTCTCCCCCACCTCTCTCCACCTCACCTTCTCGGCCTTCTGAGAAGATGGCTTGTCGTTTACCTGCAGCACACTTCCAGCTGGAGATGGCTCCTTCATACATTCCACGTCCCAAACATGATCACCTGGCTTCATCAAGAAAAGCAGAGGGCGCAGGAGAAACCCCAAAAGAATCTGGGAGCAAGCCCCCCAAACCAGGATCCAGAAATGCACCACTGGTGAGCTTTTCTTTTGCAGATGTTTTTCAACCATTCTCATTCAGTCATGAAATTCTCTCCCAAAATATCAAAAGAGAAAGAAATTTGGGTCCAATTTATATATTGGGGAGTAAGGTTCTGGCATCCTGTGGGGCCAAGGGTGTGTATTAATGTTCTGCCTTTCATAGTATACTCACCTTCCCAACAGCCTGTCGCTTAGCTGCTTACCCAGACCATCATTCAGTCCCAGGAGAAGACATCAGGAGGACATCTTCCTCCTTCTTCCCAAGTGGGAAATGGGCAGCTGGAAAAGTTGCAGAAGGAAGGCCAGATATGAAACCCCAAAACACCGCTGCCATCTTGCCATGATAACCTTAGCCCAATGAGGCCACTCGAATCAATTTGGAGAATGAGGCAGAAAAACACAACCCCTTTCCACAGGAAACCAACAAGTTTGGGCAGTTGGAAGACGTTATACAGAATTATTTGCTTTGGTTTCATGTCTGGAGAAAACAGACTCCGTTTCAGCAATTTTGGGGGGGGGGGGGGGGGGGGGAGAGACCTAAGAGAATATTGGTAATAGATTGCAAGGGAAGGAAAGTCAGAAAAAGAAGTTCCTTCTCCCCTCACCTGTTACTTACAAATAAATGCTAAAAGAAAATTGTAGGTACGATGTAAGCTGTATGTACATCTATCTACAGTTAAAGCCTGATGTAATGCTTTTTTTTTTTTAAGGAATTCTCATAGGGATCTCTTAGGGCAGTGTTGTCCAAACTTGGCCACTTTACGATGAGTGGACTTCAACTCCCAGAATTCCCCAGCCAGCTGGCTGGGGAATTCTGGGAGTTGAAGTCCACTCATCGTAAAGTGGCCAAGTTTGGACAACACTGTCTTAGGGGCTTATTCCCAAATAATCACTGGAGTGTACTTTCTATCTAGCTTTCCAAAATGCTCCAATAACCTTTTTCAAGATTGTTCTAGGTTTTAGTATTTTAATTTTCCTTTGAGGTTTTTTTTTTTTTTTTTAATATTAACCCATTTTTGCATTTTGCTTTTTGTTTTAGTAGCTGCCTTGGAAGCACTTTTTGGATGGAAAAGCAAGATATAAATATAATAAATAATAAACAAAATTGTGTTTTTGTTTTCGCATTCTCAGTTAGTAAAATCCCACCCATCCCGCACATTCATATGGGTAATGATTTTTGCCACTTCAGGCAGTAGAAAAATATGGATTGACTTCCTGCAAAATTATGCCATTTGTTACTTTCTTGACATTTTCTGTTTGTGTTTAATTCTGCCCTTGCCTTGTCTTTTTCTCCCCAGCCTGGAGCAAAATGGGTTCATAAATTTCTTTTGTAAGAAAAAAAAAAACAGGATGGGGCCAACTTCTCTGGGAGTTCCACAAGTGATCAACTGATACGGTGGCATTGCTGCTTTATGAAAAGCCAAAAAATAAAACTTTTCCACCAGCATCCAGTGATTTATAGATTTTACATTATATTTGAATGATAAAAATAATGAATATACTATAGGACTTTATAGATTGGATCTACTTGTGTTAGGATTGCCACAACTGAGGACTCATATCTCAATGAGGGTATGGTGGATGGGGTAGTAAAACTAGCTACGATGTCTTCTGAAGAGGTTCAACCCAGATTTCAGTCAATATTCCCATCACCTGCTAGGTTTCCATGGCTGAAGATAGACTTGAAGTTGGGAATCCTAAG
The DNA here is from genome assembly GCA_030867105.1 of Liasis olivaceus. NCBI lineage: Eukaryota > Metazoa > Chordata > Lepidosauria > Squamata > Pythonidae > Liasis > Liasis olivaceus. The sequence continues at coordinate 12,843,063 of CM061361.1, forward strand.
TCTTGTCTTATGTTTTAACTTACAATATTACTTTTCCCTCCCTCCCTCCCTCATCCCTCCCTTCCTTCCTTCCTTCCTTCCTTCCTTCCTTCCTTCCTTCCTTCCTTCCTTCCTTCCTTCCTATTTGTTGGCTTCTCCTTCTCCTTCTCCTCCTTCCCCTTCTCCTGCTCCTCCTTCTCCTTCTCTTGCTCCCCCTTCTCCTCCTCGAGAAATGATCTGTTTGCTTTCTACAGCAAGTGTGCTTCACCCAGTTTCAGATTTAAAAATTAGAGTCAATAGCTCAATGCAGTGGCACTGAGATGACATGAATTGAACAATGCCGCCATCTCCCGACCAAAGAAGGAAAGATATTAAATCAAATTACATCAGATAAATAAAATTCTAAACTGAAGAAATTGTACGAGAAGAGCCATGTTAGTCTATGGCAATGTGGTCCTGTGGCTGGCTGGGGAATTCTGGGAGTTGCTGTCCACACATCGTAAAGTTGCCAAGGTTGAGAAACACTGGTCTATGATAACCAAAAATCAGAAAGAGCCTGATATCATGTTTTCCAACTAACACATTTTATTAAAAGGCATAAGCTTCTATGAGTTAGTTCACTTCATCAGATACAACGCAGTAGCTAGACTCATGTAGGATTTAAAATGAGTTGCTACCAGACTCCTAATTTCAAACTAAACCAACGTTATAACAAAGTTATTAATTTGGTGAGGAGATACACTTGGATTAACTGCTTAAATGTTTGAGGTGTTTATCATCTTGGGCAAATGGTGGGATTTTCTTTGCTGGAGGTATCCAGTAGCAAATGGAATCACAGAATCATGGAGTTGGAAGGGAGCTACTAGGTCATGAGGTCCAACCCCCTGCAACCCTGTGAACAGATGGCCATCCATGAAGGATACCATAATTACTTCCTATCTTACAGATCAAATGCTGAGCAGAGATTTGGATTTCTCTTCTTCTTGTAGGATTCTGAAGCCTAAACTAGAATTATTTTCCAAGTGGCCTCTGGTCTTTGCTTTGTACTTTTAAGGCAGGCATTGAAAGGAAAGCAACTTTTTAATTTGATCTGCTCTCCTATCATTTTTATAGTCTTTTTAAATGATTTCTATTTGCCTTTGAGTTTAGTTATATGCTGAATGAGACAACTCAAAGCAATTTGCTATATGACCTGGAAGGTTGTTACAAACAGGTCTAGTTAGCTTGTCATCATAGGCACTTATCATAGTTTCTAGCATTTGGTGTAGCCAAGGACTATCCTTAAAAGTTATTATCCTCTGCTGTTGGGGGTGGGTGGGTGAAGAGACCCAATTGTTGTATTTTTTTCTCTTCTGCCCAGCAATACATAGACTAACTTCTAAAAATGAATGCTTTGAGAGAAGAGTACTTTTGCAACCTTCCCAAATAGGACTGGAGGACTAAGATCTAGTCTGAATCTTGTCCTTTGGTCTTAATAACCAGGTTGGTTTTAGGTCAGATTTGGGGAGGTAATTATGCTTCTCGGAGAGAAGGTTGCCCCTCTATTGTCCTGAAATAAATTTATCAGATCTAGACCCAATGATGTTTGTGCTAACCCTCAGGTCAACTAGCCTTTTTGAGGAGTTAAGTAATGGAAAAGGTGATTATAATGTGGTATTGGAGGATTACTGTTTATCTGAATAGTTCAATCCAGAATCTATTCTGGGTTTGAGATAATGAAGAAAGATTCAACCTTTGTTAGCATTTACAGATCTCTCATCAGCCTTCAGTAGCCGAGTGTCAGTTTTGGTGTTCTTCTAAATCTGGTTTAGACTGAGACACTTTATCAGTGGTTCTTTCTTTTATAGCACATCACTGTCAGCAAGTGAGGCTGGTGCCTCAAGTTTAGATCTTGTCCCTCCTATGTTATTTCCTATTAACATGGAAGCGTTGGATGCAGTCATCCAGAAGTTTGAGCAATAGTGTCAACAACATGCAAATATATAGGTCTACCTCCCATTCTCATCTACAAGTCTAACAGAGTGTGTGAAAAGCCCAAACAAATATCTGAACTCTGTTTTTGGGATAAATAAAGGCACACACATTGAAACTTATGCTAGACATGACAATCTAATACTGGCTGAGATGGAACCACTCTAAAGGTTTAGTTTTTTCTCTGAAAATTCTCCATTTATGGAACTACAGAGGACATCAGCAATGGAATGTCTTCTTCTAGAATGCGCTGATGCAATTCTGACCTAAAAGCTTACCCACATTTTACTTCTATACCAGTTAAGCCTTCTATAGTCTTCTATACAAAGGCCTCCACAGATGGACTGTAAACTTCAGTTTGTGCGGAATATGGTTGCTTGGATATTAATGATGGCTAGGAAAACGGAGCCTGTGATACAGCCCTTATAGAAAGCTTTCCCAACCCTTCAAACAATATATGCTGGCTGGGCATGATTGGAGTTGTAGACCAACACAGCTGAAGGCACTGAGTTAGGATGGTTGAACTCAACCCAACTATCTTCTGCTTCAGAAGAAGCCCTGTCTGTAAGGCAACAGTATTTCTTTTTGACAAGTATAATCGTGTCCTTTTAGTGATGATTGCATCACCTGTAGGCTCCCTTCCCACTTGCCTTTTTTTAAAACTGATTTTAAAAAACATCAACTGCCTTCACACTACTAGTTTCCAAATTAATGTCACCACTTTAGCATTGTTTTAAGATACCACCGTTGTTACAGGACCTAGGTTTTATAATGGAATTCTATGCTGCTATATTGTTTTATCGAGTTTGGTTTTATTATATCTTATTTTTGTATTTATTATTGTGAGATGATAAGAACAATGCCTTAGGAAGCAGCTTATAAATCAAAATAAATTATTAGAAAGAGAAAAAAAACAGCTTAGCTTTAAATACTTTAGAACAATCAAAATGTTGTCAAATTGAAAACTTTATGAATTCACATTTTTTTGCTTTTATTCTAGTAGCCATGGACCATTTTATTTAAAGACATGCCTCGCAAGCTTTCACACGCCATATACCCCATTCCTCATTCCTATGTTGTCTTTGGTTTATGTCAGAAGGAAGGAAGGAAAGGGGGTAAGAAAGAGGAAGGGAGGGAGGGAGGGAGGGAGGAAGGAAATGGGTGAGAGAGAAAGAGAGAAAGGAAATGACACACTGCACTAATTTTAGCAGCAGGATATAAACAACATATTTTTCAATACAATACTGTAAAATAATGTAGTACAATGCAAACTTTAATGTCAATATATACAGAGCCTGAAATAAAAACTTAAGGAAAAAAAATAAATTCTGAATGGAATAAATACAATATGGTACAAATCCACAGTCTGTCTGAGAAATGAGAGTTACAATATTGACAACAGGGTGGTAGATGAGAATGTTTCGTGTGATTTGAAATCTTTAGGAAGTATTGCACCCTCAAATACCATGTAATGAAAACTTGAACAATTGGATAGCCTGTAATGCTTCTATGGTTCTGCAGTTGAAGACCAGTCACAGGTCAGAACAGTTTAATAAACTAGTTAATAGCCAGGTTCAGATACAACATATTTCAACATACAAAGCCATGGGAAAACTTGTGCTAGCACACGCTATTCCTCCCCTGCTTGCATGCGACTGTTGAAAACTTCCTGACCATGGCTTCCCCTTACATCCAAAGAAGGTGTAAGACTGGAAGAAACCACAGTCTGAAAGCAATTTCAAAGGGTGGTTTTAGATGCTGGCCTACTCCAGTTTGTTATTTATCAAGCCTTGGTTCTAGTGGCAAATTCTGGCCAGTTCATCTAGTCTTCATGTGAAGCCGTGGCAAGAAAAAGGAAGGGATAGCATAGCATGGTGAAATCAAAAAGTCACTGCAGCCTGGCTTTTTAAACTGAAATAGTTTATGTCCCAATTAGCCTATTCAGCACAAGAATGCAAAGTAGTTGGGAAGCTGGAAGTATGCATATTGACGCGGCCCCCATCAACAGTCTCAGACCACAATATCTAAATTTCCATACAGAAAGAAGATATAGCTTTCACTCATTTCTTCACCTCACCCAAAACGTTTTTAAAGTCAACATTTTGAAAAGATTATACTAGAACAAGATAGTTTTCAAAAGTTCCCATGAACGGACCTGCCTATTTGGAACTTAAAATGGAACTGACTTACAGTGTCCCAAAGACCTGAAAAAGATAGTATTCCATCTAAATCGAATTTTATTAATCACCAGCAGTTTCGGCTAATCAGTACTTTTTTTTTAATCTTAACATCAGCTAACATAAAGAACTAGCTAGCTGAATTATAACTTCTAATCTCTCACAATATCAAAGTCTGGAGAACACCTGTGATCCGAGGGCTTCTTAACCACTGCCATTCATTTCAATTGTCTTGGGGTAGAAGTGATTTTTGTAGAAAATCATAGCTGAGCAAACCTCTATATTGAGGATACTTCCATTCATATCCAGACCACAATAAGAACCTACAGCCCAGTAAAGACTGCATACAGGTCTGTAAAGGTACATCTATCACTTTCCAACAATGGAATTTTTCTAAGTATGGACAAAATTGGACTGTCCGTATAATGAGGGAGAAATTCCTGTATAGGTAGTCCCCAGTAGTCCCCGGTTTAAGAACGAGTTCCGTTCCCAAGGTATGTCCTTAAGTCAAATTTGTATGCAAGTCAGAACAGTATTATTGTATAATACTGTATAAGTAGTATTGTGCATAGAACTAGAACCATTGTGTATTTAACTCCAGTCATTGTGTTTTTAACTCAAATTTTGCTACAATAGGCTCTGTTCTTAACTGTGGATCATCTGTAATCCAGGCATTCTTAACCTGAGGACTACCTGTATTAAATAATTAACCTTAGGAGCATTTTTTTAAAAGGAGGCACTTATAAGGGGGCTATTTATTTCTTAGATTACATACTTCATTTGAAGATACGCACAAAGATCTGCTTTAGAAAAAGGCATTCAGCAAGTGCTATAAAGAGAAAAATTAAAAGGTTTTGCCCACTTTGGTTTATTCCATCCATTTCAAAGTCATTGGTGTTCATTTCCCTTCATGTGATGCATCCTGAGGGGGCACCTCTGCCCTGTCTTCAAAACTGCTTTCATTTGGCAGATTAAAGAAACACCAAGTTCACTCTTGATGACCACATATCCAGCTATGCTGGAAGAGATTCCACTTTGCAAGCAGAGCGATTGCATAGAGCTATTGGATATTGTCTCCAGAAGCTTATAATTGACTAATTATCATTGACTAGCTAGGAGGTCATAAATATTGAAATTCACCCTTAAGAAATGTCACTAAGCCTCAAATGTGCTTATGAAATACCCAAAATATGAGGTTTGCTCATGACACTGTTCCCCTAGTCAACATATATGACAGATTTTTCCACCTGAATATATTTGAAAACATCGGTATGCCCATCATTTACTCTTAGGGATTTTATTCTTCAAGGTTGTTTAGGAATTCAAAGAGGCCTTGGGCTAGAAAGGGCTGCAAAACTGCTAGATTTTAGAGCTAAATTTCCTAGTCATTTGCTTAAGGCAGTGTTTCTCCACTGTGGCCGCTTTAAGATGTGTGGACTTCAACTCCCAGAATTCCCCAGCCAGCAAGCAATTCTGGAAGTTGAAGTCCATGTATCTTAAAGTTGCTAAGGTTAAGAAATACTGCCTTAAGGAAATCTTACAGTGCAAATCTAAGCCTTCTCTTAGGCTTCCGTTTAGGCTCTGTCAGACCAGAATGCTGGAGAAGATAGGATTTGGGTTTAATTTAGGGGTGGGCCTATCATATGTGCCTTCTCCCCCCAGCCCCTCTAGATAGCTTGCAAAATTAAAAGTAGGAATAGAAGCAGTAGGGAGGCAATGCCATTTTCAACCCCCACAATGCAAAGATAACTCAACTGTGCAGTCAAAATTGGGCCACTTTAGTGCAGAAAATTGGCCACCCTGTTTAGGGTGGGTTTTGTGCACTGGGAGAGTTAAAATGAAGATTTATTTTATAGAACCTTCCTGAACATATTCCCACCCTTGAAATCACCATAATGAAAACAACTTTCCCATGAGTTCATCCCAGCTTCCTGAAGGCCATGATTTGCAATCTCCGACCCATCAAGCATTGTGTAACACTTGCCAAGGGCTAGTCCATCATGGCTTATCTGTCACCCAGTTAATATTTTTTCAGATGATTGCATTTAAAGCAACACCTAAGGTGAAAATTCCTTGCTTTCTAGTAAGATACAATATTAAATGTAAATACTAAGCCATGGTGTTGCACTGCCATTCTTTTTCCACTGAACACTATAATCTCCAATTGTGCACTGAGTGCAAATTCCATTTGAAGCATTCTCCAGAAATATTTCCAGAGAAGAAATGCTTTTAATAACCAGAATACAACTAGGAATAAAAATGCATAATCCTAGAGCAATTCTCCCCAACCTGGTATTTACCAGACATTGGAATACAACTTCCATCAATGCTGGCCATCAGCGAGGCTAGCGGACTTTTAGACTACGCTATCTGGAATGCATTGGGCTGCTTAAGAGAGAAAAAAATCGAATCAGCCGCAGCTGTACATAAAGGAGTCACAAAAATACGCGAGCTAAATCCTCTGATTTACCTCTAATTGTAGCCAATTGCAGTGGCTCACACCTGTCCCCATTGTCTTCTGCAGCCATTGGAGGAAAATAGGACAAGTAGGCACACTTCAAGGTCGATATGTTCCTACGGTTGCCAGGGGGCAACGATGAAGCCAAGGGCATGCTAAAGGCTTACAAATGGATCCTAATCAACTTTAACAATACAGAGTATGGAAACCAGGAGTACTGGGGATCATTCAAGTTTGTCTCTATAGGGTTATGAATGCATGTTGTATATGGGTACCTGTCAAGAGTCTGAAGAAGGCACCTGACATTAAAAGTTTTACTCAAAGGAGAGTAGTTATTAGACTTCACACCGGAGCTTGGCAGCAAATCTTGCCTCTCCAGATAGTCAACCCCATATTCAGGAAGAGGCTTACTCAGCAGAAGGCTCACAGACATGGCATGGCAAGCTTGGTCTCTTTATTGCAGATATGAATAGAGCCGTATACAGAGAGATTATTCGCCTACAGTAGTACACATAAGTCAAAGCCTTTATAAAGGTCTATGCCAGTGTTGTCCAAACTTGGCCACTTTAAGATGAGTGGACTTCAAATCCCAGAACTCCCCAGCCAGCATGGCCAAGTTTGGAAAACACTGGTCTATGCTCTGAGGTTTAAACTCAAGCATTTTTCTCCTGCCTTTCCCAGTGAATAGATACATCACCATTCTCTTGATGGCCCTGAGAGGCACCGGATCTATGTGATATAATGGTTCTCTCGAACTTGAGAACCACCGGTTGCCACCTCACCAGGTTCAGCCCTTACACTACTGTCCTTCAGCCCTCAATCCTGTTCTATAATCAGGGAAATCCGGATACCTAGAGAAGTTCAATAAAATACAATCTCCGACCTCAGCATTTCTTCTCCTACTATAAGCCAGTGAGAGAATAGAGCATGCTTCCTTAACCCTGTGCCCTCCAAGCATGTTGGGAGTACAATTTCTATAACCCCTGAACAGAATGAGCAATGAAACTGTGGGACTTAAAGTCCATCACTCTGGAAAACTGCACGTTGGGAATGATGACTCACAGCAATGCACTATATTGCGAAGGATGTCTGATCATCAGTCTTAACTGGCAATTCTGTTCTGACTACAACTAAAGAGGTGCAGGAGAAAGCTTTACCTCCTCCCTGCCCACGGCACCCCAAAGGAATAAATGTACTTGTTGCAGCAAAGAAAGATATAAATAATGAACCTGATGTCACCTGGAAGACTATCACACGCATTATGGCAAAAGCATGCATGGATCAGGGTGAAAATTCATGGGTTAATACCTGTCTTTCCTAACATGGAAAACATTTCATATTGCTCTATTCTACTACTATCTTTCCCCCCGTCCCAATAAGGAATGACATGAGCTGCCTGAAAACTACTCAAGCTATATATTTTTCCAGTTTGTGAGCACTGATGTGATCCTTATTTTGCTCTTTAACAACATGATGCTTAGGGGCATCTGCTGGAGGGGAGGGAATGGGCCAAAATGGGCAGGATGGCAGACGAGATGTCATGATTCAAACCCACCCTTCTTTGTATGCACAGACAAAAGGGTCTCATGACATTGTGTCTGCTTTCTTGCCCATTTTGACTGCTACCTGCAGACGCCATTATTATTCCTATTTAAATGGCCTCAAACAATTATAAGCATGACACCAGAAAAATGATTTAAAAACCCACCATATACTCAACTCTCTACAACTGTTTACGCTGAAATCACCAATCCGTGAAGTCAGTTATTTTTTATGGTTAAGGCACAGTACTATAGATGACCAAGCAATTTTCTGTTGACTAAGAGAACTATTTGCTACCCTGTTCTTCCAGTACAGGATTCTTCAATTATTTAACAATCTCCCTCAAACTTAATGAATTGGTAAAACTGAAGGTTCAGTGCTCACTCAGGATGACTGGAATGGCAAATGATTTGTGTGCTGAGTTTATATCCCACCAAAACAGCATTTTCTTCTTGATAATGCAAGACCAACTGCTTCTCAGTTATCCTATCTTGGGGTCAGGTTCCAATCAGTTAAAAGGTTCTGAAGGTTAGTTGTTGGAAAAAAAACTGAGATTTGTTGATTTCCTGCCAGTCAGAGTGGACGATATTGGTCTAAAAGTGCATTTATTCTGACTTCAGATAAGTCCGATTTCCTATATGCATAAAAAGAAACATATAACTTAGATAATATATGGAGCTCCTTAAAGGAAGGGTGAATTTAAGCCAAATAAATCTATATATTTATTTTTGCTACTGAAATGGGTGGAAAAGGTAGTCTTTTTCCTCATCTATTTTATGTCTGGCATATTTGAGAACATTTAATGAATTTAAGACGCGGTGGCGCAGCGGCTTAATGATGCTGAAAGTTGCCAGCCAGAAATGGCTGACACTTCGGCGGTTCAAGTCCAGCCTTCGCGTTAACAGGGTGAGCTCCTGTTTCCCCCCCGCCCCCCAGCTCCTGTCAACCCAACAGGTCGAAAACTCACGTGAGTAGATAAATGGGGACTCTCACTCCGGTGGGAGGAAAAATGCTGGCAGCGCCTTGCACAGAGAGACGGGACCAGTTGCCGGTAAGCGCGAAACCGCACTCGCCCGAAAAGGGTGTGAAGCAACGGAAACCCCGCCTCCTGCGCTCGCCAGCTGGGCTCTGCTCTAGGAAGGAGGATCTGGCAAACCACTTCCGAAAAACAATTGCCTTGAAAACTGCAAGGACTCGTCCAAGCATGAAAAATGCAAGGACTCGTCCAGGCAGTCACTGCAGGGTCAGTAATGACTGAGCGCAGACAAAAAAAAAAAAAAATGAATTTAAAAAATACATTCTATTTTCAGACTTCAGCCTCAGCGGTTTTATTTAATCCCAAATGAAGCCATCAATAAAAGAATAAAATATTATTCAGCATAATATTCAGAACCCTATGAAAAAAGATCTCTTGCAACAAGCTCTCTAATTCATTAATGGTTATTCAAGGAACTTGCAATCAAAAAAGCTGATCCTATTATTCTTAGGATTTTGATCAACCGCATTAATCTAATTTTACAACAAAATAACTCAGGAATCCATATTGGAACAGCTTTCTTTTTTGGGGTGGGGGGAGGAGGGAATCTTGTAAGACGTATTTTCTAAGAAAACATGCCAGTTTCAACCCAATCCATATCCAATATGGGCTACCTTGACCAACTTCCTAATTTTTCCCAGTCATCGTTCTAATCATCATTGGCTTTCTCCTTCCCATTGAATTTATGGGCTATTAGTGTACACAAAGCTAAACTGAGAGCAGATGTTTCTCCCTACTGAGACATCCTAAAGCTTGGATCAGAAAAGACCAAGAAATGTTTCAAAGCTTGCACCTTTCCAGCAGATAGCAAAGCTGATAGTATAAGGGAAAGAAAAGAAGACATTAATATAAGCATTTATCTTCAAAAATCTTTATAAAATGTCAGAAAAAATGACATCAGAGAACTTTTCAATGTGTGAATAAATAAAGTCTGTTGTGAAATATGGTATGTGATTAAAAACATCACTATCTTACAACTTAGAATGAATAAAATGCTATCCCAGGATGAGAAAATTCAGCCACAATGACAACCAAAAATCATAAATGGAAGAACAATTGAGAGTACAGTGCATTTCTAAGGTAGCTTAATTTGTCTTGTCTTAATACCAATGAAGTGTTAGGGTCTCTCTATGGCAGGCTTGCATCCAGAATGTCAGTGCAAATACAGCGTCAGTCCTCCTATGGTTAAATGAAATGAGCACAGACTGTGTTACACAAATATTCACAGATGATGAAACAAATCTAAGCCTTAGGACGTGAGATCACAATACTCGAGGAGTTGAGACCAATTCGTAGCCTTTTAGATACAGGGTAAGTTCTATATACCTTATTCTGTATCTAATGTATATCAGGTAGAGACCTACTTACCCCTTCTTGAAAAGCTCCAATGATGTTGATGTCATACATAATGTTAAAGTACAACAGATTATTTATTATCCTAACAACCACCACTCTTCAAAAGCCTTAAGAAAGACACGGCAAGGTTGATCAAATCTACAGTTCTAATGAAGGCTTACACACTATCGTCTCAGTGTATGTTCATGGATTATTCTATCTGTACATTATTTTTTTATATAATTGTCTGACACCAACAGAAAATTAGGGCTTCCATCATGCATTTCGCACTGGGATATCCATTTCAATGGTCCTTGGCTCGTTGTACCAATGAATTAAATGAATGGAGTCCATTGGTAAGGTGACCAATTTACAAAACCAGAGCACATCATGTTTAATGTTTTTTTTTCTTTTCTTTTTCTTTTTTCTTTACAATAGGGCCAAGATAGCAAAAATATGAAAACACTGACTTCTTCTTCTGAATTTAAATTTACAACTTGAGCAGTGTCTATGGTCCCCTAATACATATCTTTATAAACCGGGTGAAAACTATACAGTATTTAAAAGTATTAACATAATGCAATACATCTCTGAAATGAATGTGTACCGAAATTCCTCATGATTGTTGCGAAGTACCCTGATGCTACTGACATCAACCTACGAACAGCAGTAAACCCTCTAAACTGGTAGAGGTTTTTTTATTTTTTTTTTCCTTTCTTCAACTGAATTCAAGTAGTGTAGGAGGAACTTGTATATGCCTATTAATTCACAGGGCAGGCAAATACAGATCTGCTTCTTGGATTTCTTCTCTGTTCCACATGGGCTAAACACCCCAGCTGACCTATAAGTCTGTGGAGGTTAGTTTTTTCATGCTTCTCCGCTGAGCTAAGCTTGAAGCTGCAACAGGTTCCAAAACAGGCTGAAATGTCTTGTTATTCAGTGCAGAATATGTGGCAGCCATGGCCCCCTGGAACATAATAACATTAAATAACAGATCACCCAACCTTCCACAAAAATAATTAAGATACTGATTCCCATCCCTGTGACAAGCGGACGGCAACTTTACCTTCACTAGATGTGGTGCGTCTTGCCTGTTTAGCTGGTAATGTGGCAGCTGATCCCTACAGGCGATCCATGAATGTTTCAGAACTTGCTCTGCAGTATATCTTTGATGTGGATCTACATGTAGCATATGAGATAGCAAATCCTGGATTAAACAGATAACAAGTGTTATAAGCACAATTTAGAGAACAGCAGGATACAGAGAGTTGGACTTGGCCCTTCTGATATTGTCACTCATGTCAGGATCATGACAGTGATTCTTCCACCCAAGGTTTTCACGCTACTGGATTCTAAAGGTATCACTAACCCTAACTCTATCATGATCAGCTAATTTCAGGTTCCATTCCTGACTTTAGAGGGAACCAAGACGTGATGTAGAGGCATGGATGACTTAAAAGAACCAAAAACCTTAACCGTGAAGGAGCAGTTAAGGTTTCTGAAAATGGGATGCTTCGGGATTGGAAATAGGCCTTCATGATTGCTCTTAACTGAGATGTAGATTCCCAACCCCCATCTGAAATGAAAAGTTATATAGCTTGCATACTGCAGACTTTTTAAAAAAAACAATGAATGGAAAACTCAAAGTAGGATGAATAAGTACCCTGAGTGGTGTATATCTCATTGGATGTTTCTACTATGACATTTTGAATAATCCTATGGCTCACAGAAAACCACGAAGTAGATCTGAATTTTTTAGAAGCATTAGAGTAGGAAAAGCACCATGTATCAAGTTGCATAGGAACACAGCAAAATACACAGGTATGGCTAGAATTTACATAATATAAGATGTATATAATGTAAATCAAAGGAAACTTGTAAGCTTGAGATTCAGGTGCAGAAAAATTCTGGCCCCCATGTTTTTAAAAAATAATCTGAATAATGCATGCTAAGTACTTTCTGGGGATAGAAGATTTAAGGACCAAAAGTGACACAGAATGCCTTGCTTTTTAGATAAAGTTAATGTTCAAATGTTTGTAGAAAATGCTTTAAAAATTATTTATGAAAGGTGGCTGTAGGTTTCATATTACTGATCACTAGCAAAAATGCATTCCCAGTGAAACCCTGCTTTAACAGACATGTTGCAGAAAAGGACGTACGTCGCACCCGAATGTCTGATAAATCCCATTTGCATAATTATGCAGTTGAGGTAATTTATTTTATCAGTGTCTGTTGCATGAATCAACTGGAGTCCTCTGGATACAACAGGCCTGGTCTATGATTTGGGGGCTATGTCTAGATATAAATTTTGTTCACTGCATCTGAAGTCTGTTAAATGTGAAGTCTTTTGAACCAAAGGCTCACTTGTAATTGGATTTACACAGCTGCCTGTATCTTATAAAGCATGAAATAAAATACGTGTATACCTTGGCAGCATCTGACACAGTGTCCCAATTGCCTCCACTTAGAGAAAATTTTCCACTACCTATTCGTAACAAGATTTCTTCAGGGGTATCATTGGGACCGTTGGCAAAAGGTGTGTACCTAAAAAAGAACAAAAGAACGTTAGTTCCTGGGACATCAGTAGTTAAGAAACATAAATGGGACTTGCTTATTTAGGATGGGTTCCATACACTGGGTTGATCCTATAAAATAAGTGAAAGCGTCATGGCTTTAAATATCTGCAAAGTTCAAAGCTATGTCAACGTGAGAAAGGGACCTCTCACCCTGCCAGCATTGTATACAGAAGAACACCCAAGCTCCAGATATCACAAGCAGCATCATAGCCTTGCCTCATGAGAACCTAGAAGATAAACAAAAACTCTATTTTATTGTTAGAAAGACAAGGCCCCGCCATACTCAGGTTTAGAAGTAAATTTCAATCAGTGTTTTTCAACCTTGGCCACTTTAAGATGTATGGACTTCAACTCCCAGAATTCCCCAGCCAGCATGGCTGGCTGGGGAATTCTGGGAGTTGAAGTCCACACTTCTCAGAGTGGCCAAGGCTGAAAAACAAATAAAATATACTTACTTTTCCCTGAAATACTGCAGTATTATACAGAGCAATAATCAATATTCAGTTAAATATGTTTTGTGTGAGTCACCCAGAGTCCCCCATTGGGGGGAGATGGGCAGGGGAGAAATTTAATAAATAAATACCTAAAATAAATAAATAAATAATTTTTGGCTTTCCCCGTGTTTATTTCTACACATTAAGGAGCCCATTTATGTATGCTCTTGTGAGAGAGAGTAAATAAATTATTATGGTGCAAGGAACAACAGACCAGAGCAATCTATCCCCAAGTCCCCAGAATCATATGCAACAGAAATATGTTCTGGAGATTTAAAAAGATGATGTGTAAGACTAAATAGAGAAATGCATACCTCTGGGGCCACAAAATTAGCAGTGTAGCAAGGTGTTAAGAGAAGCCCATTCTCTCCGCGGAGTTGCTTTGCAAAGCCAAAATCACAAATCCGGATAGAATCGGCATTATTAGAATCGTCCATATATAAAATATTACTTGGTTTAAGATCCCGATGCACAACCTTAAAAACACATACAAAATCCAACGGTTCAGGCTGAAGCCAGGGAAAAAAGCACCACTCTTCCAAAACATGAAAAAAGATTCAGTAATTCTATCAGCCTCAGGAGCAACACAAACATAGGAGAACAGAATGAGAATAGAATTGTTCCAAGCCAATTTCTACAAAAATGTGACCTCAAGATTAGGAGCAGACCACAGAATCAATTTATTCAGCTGTAGTTTAAAAGTTATCATTCAATCTGATGTTCTTTTTTGCTTGCAAACACCAGATTCTAAATCAGGTTTGTTTATTTGTTTATTGATTGATTGATTCATTCATTCATTGGTTCAATTTGTAGGGCCACCCATCTCAACAAGTGACTCTGAGTGGCAAACAATCTTAAAAGGTTGTCAACCAACACCATCTCTCTCTTCCTCTAACTTTGTCTCCAGCGACTGCCAGCTAAATTCTAAAAGGCCATATCCCACCTAGCTTTGTTTACTATGTCGAGCAGCACCTGTTTAGCTCTTCTCCCCAAACCAACCTGTTTCTTAAAATGATGTACATATAAGAAAATACAAGGATTTCAGTTTATTTTTGGTTTTTTGGTTTGTTGTGTGTGTATCTGTGTGTGTCTGTGTCTTTGAGTCAGTGTTGACTCCTGGCGATTGGCTGGACGAGTCCTTGCAGTTTTCTTGGCAAGATTCCGGAAGTGGCTTGCCCTGGCCTTCTTCTTCCCAGGGCTGAGAAAGAGCGACTGGCCCAAGGTCATCCAGCTGGCTTTGTGCCTACAGTGGGACTAGAACTCATGGTCTCCTGGTTTCTAGCCTGGTGCCTTCACCAGTACCCCAAACTGGCTCTCAAGGATTTCAGTACATGGATATTTATTTATGTCTTTAAAAGACGTGTATGGCCGTCCATCTTAAAGCACAACTCCGGGCAGCTCACAGCAACAATAAAACCACAGAACCATAAAATCATAAACCAAAAACCAATTAAATTATCAAAATGTGCACAGCTTACTCCTTGACAATGCAGGTAGTCCACAGTTTTAGCGATAGTATATAAGACGGCGCTTGCTTCTCGTTCCGAGAAATACTTCTGTCTGAGAATACGATCCAGAAGCTCACCTCCCTTCATCAATTCTGTGACAAGGTAGATATATTTACCATCATCGTACACCTGTAGAAGTTTAATACAGTTGAGTAACGCACACTCCAAGAAAGGTGCATGAAACACAGGGCCTGCCTAGAAACACACTGAGCAGAAGGAACTGCTTTTGCACAAACAACTTTTCCTTTCAAGGTTGCAAAGATTCCAAACTACTGAACAGTCTTTTGCTGCTCCAGTATTACAAGAGGTCTTCAGCGATTGGGAAAAAAGAAGATCAGGTGCTATGGGGTCTTTTTCCCTTGCTACAAAGTTAATACAGAAGAAATTACATTTCCGCTCAGGTGGGAACAGTAAGTCCACAGATCAGTGTACACATATAATCTGTCATGACAAAGCATGTCATTATTAATTAATTTTATTAATAATTAATATTAATTAATTTAAAAGATTAATCAAGCAGAATCATATTTTACTGACCAATATTGAGAGGGTCTCTCCTGCATTCCAGTAGAGACAGAACCAGAGGAACGAACTTCAGTCTATCAATATTTACAATCTGTACGCTTTTTAGAAACCAAGCAGAATACTTACATCTTTTAAAGTAATAATGTTAGGGTGCTGTCCATAGCGCATCAAGATTTCAATTTCTTCCGAAGGATCTCTCTTACTTTTGTCAATTATCTGGAGGGGGAAA
This sequence comes from Liasis olivaceus, assembly GCA_030867105.1. Classification (NCBI taxonomy): domain Eukaryota; kingdom Metazoa; phylum Chordata; class Lepidosauria; order Squamata; family Pythonidae; genus Liasis; species Liasis olivaceus. The sequence goes on from CM061361.1 coordinate 12,858,893, forward strand.
ATGACCACAAGGAAGGATGACAGGATACTCAGTTCAGCACATTACTGCCATTGAAGAAAGAATGGAGTAGACTCACTTTTCAAGGCCACCTTGAAACAAGGGCTTACAACAGCCTTCCTCCCTACCATTCCCAGAATTGCCAAGCTAGCATTACAGTTGAGAACCAACACATCTGGACAGTCCTAGGTTAGAGGCAATATCTTTGGAACGTTTCAAAGGATGGGAATTCCTCACATATGAAGCGGGTCCTGAATCTGTCTGGCCACAGACTCTAGTTCAAGGCAGGGAGACAGATGAGACATGCTAAAAGCAATACTTCTGAGATATTCAAAAAGATGGATTACAAACAAGGTGGCAAACCTGAAAAGCCTATCTATGGAAGGGCTGTGCCACTTCAGACCAAATCCTGAACTGTCTAAATGACAAGAAGAGCATGCTAAGGGAACCCATCAATTGGTAGACACAACTCAAGTACTCAAGTTCTACTCCACGCCAATTAGATGGAAATGGAGAGGAACATTATCTGCCTAATGTTAAACTTCCAGATAGCACATCCACAAATCACTGAATACAGTAATATTTCAAGCCCCCCAAGGAGGAACCACATACTGCAAAATTTGCAGCTTAGGAGCAGACTTCCAGAAAAAATAAAATGAGTCCTATGTTTTACATATGCTCATTCTAAATAAGATGAAAAGAACTTACATCTTAATTTAACCTAACATTGTTAAGAAGAGATCTAAAACTTTGATTGAATGTGGGCCTATCCATGCAGGTTGCTATAAATGTTTAGATATTTTAAGTCCCCTGCATACCTTCACAGCAAATTCCATATTGGAAACTGTATGGATACAACGCTTGCACACCGAGTAGGAGCCCACGCCAATGTCTTCTTTGAGTTCGTAGGCGTCGGTGAAGAGTGCACTGCTCCCATGAAGTTGCTAAAGAACGTGTAAAACAACTTTTAAAACCTTGCCATTTCTGCATAACATTTTTTGGAACATTTCTGCAGGCATCCTACTTCTTATCTGCTCTATACAACTTGTAAAAAAATATAATAGTAAGGGGAAAACAGATCTAAAAAGAGCAACTTTTGGACCATCGTGTAAATTTTAAGGTTTAGGCTTAGTGGATGAGGTGCTGATGAAGCACAACTGGTTCACATACAACATTGTATCAGACTTTGGTTGATTTTGGATTTAGTACAGTACCCATTTCCTGCAGTCTGTAAGCCATGTTTTCTTTCTTCGGACGGGTCTGCACATCCTCCTAAACCCATGACAAACCCCCTTAGCCACAGACATTTGCAGCCAACTATGATGATGGAAAAAATGAACACTCAGGGTGACATCACAAGCCAACCCCTACAATTAGGTACTTGTGTCTCAATGTCAGACACAAATATGGATGTTAGGGGTGGGGGGTTGCACTGTGATATCACGAGGCTGGTTTTGTCATTTCCACATGCAACCCTCCCCAAGACTCTATGACATCAGCAGTTAATATTGGGTGTGAACCAGGCCTTTTTTTATTTTAAATTAGCTATGATTCGTCCCGAAGAATCCAGTTTCCAACCATACTGAATCTGGAGTGACTGAAAGGAGCGATAACTATAATTAACCATATTTTTTCTATCTATATGTAGTAACAAATCATGACAAGAAAATTATATTCTAACATTTTCTATAGGATAAGGGGAAAGCTTATGACATTTACTGAAAATAATTCCTGCGTGGATGTATAACACAATTTCACAGTTTACTCTCAAGTACAAATATGGATAGTATGTGACCTATGTGCTCCAAAGAAGCCTTCATTTTAAGCGCTTTTCAGAAGAAGGAACAAACACACTTCATCTTCCCAATCCAGAAACCACCATTCTCAACCAGGAAAGTATGTGAGCTCTTACCATCCCTACATATTTTTTCTGAGCCCCGCCAAACATCCACATTTACAAACCAAAAAATCAAACTCTTACACAAGCAACTGTAAGAACTAGAGCGGAAGGGGTTAAGCGCGTACTCTTATCCCCAGAACAAAGAGGAAGAGATAAGAGGATGAGACTGGCACCTCCCTGAGGAATGCAGGATGTTTGTGGGGTGACTCTGGGAATTGCTTTCACTCTGAGAAGATTTCTGTAACGGGAATGAAGCCAATAAACCTTGCTGGATTGAATCTGTACTGTCTCCTGGAGTTTCATGGGCTAATCCTGACAGCAACACTACTTAAGGAGCATTTTTTACAAGTTTTAATATTACATAAATTGGCCAGAAATTGTTGTTTCAATCCTTCTGCATGCACACAGAACTCAGAGTAGAAACTCCCCCCCCCCTTTTTTTTTTACCTGTACTATCGGCAAAATGTTGTTGAGAGGGGTGATTTTGTGATCTTCTATAATGCTAGTTGCCACAAAACTGAATCCTTTGAAGAGCTGGTGTGCGTTAGCACTTGGTGGAACTCCTGGAGAATCTGAATTAATTGCATAGTATGATCTGTTAGATTGCTCCAAATATACCACAATGCAAAGTATTTTATATTATAATGCAGATTTATCAAAGTATCCTATTTCTGAAAAATGGCAAATCTAAATACCGAATTCATTTAGATGCCATAACCAAGAAATAAATAGAGTGAAAGGCAGAAGGCAGACACACTTGATTTTTTTTTACCAGGTAATTAGCAGAGAAAACTAATTTAAAATCAGCAGCATTAAAGAAAAGCAATTTTAAAAAGTCTAAAAATTAATAGCATCTTTGGAATATTTTTGATGGAGATCAATAGGAATGCCCTATATTTATTCATATAGGTTACTCTTACTAACAATTTATACCTATTCCAATTATTATGCTGATCTTTTAAATGGAAACTTCTGTTGTAAAAGAGGAATGGGGGTAGAGAAGATACAATACATTAATACATTATAATCTCTGCAATGGATATTACCTTTGGGAGTTTTTGCTGTGAATTCTGGATCAAAACAAAAAGTGTCTTCTGGTCGTCCAGAAGCAGGTTTAAATGGAGGCTGGATCTCCCTCCTGTAAAGTTTCTGGAATCAGAATCACAAAAGATTATTTCACAGATCACCATGGATTTAGACTGCTTTCCTAATGGAAGGTTCTTTGCTTCTGCAGATTCAATTTTAGAAACATTTCCTTTCTGCCCCTGTGCCTCTTCCCACACTTGCAATTGTCCCCAGAGCCATCTGGAGCAACGGAAAGAGGAATCAGCAAAAGTCAATTTCTCCTCTCCTTCTGTTACAGAAGCCTCTGCTTCTTCAAAGAGACTTATGTGAGCAAAGGAAAACTACTTGATTCCAAGCACTAGGCAGTCACCTTAAAATCAAAAGGTAACAGGCTGTTCTTGAACCTGCATTCTCCTGTTTTCGTAAATGGTTTACAAAAAGCTTTTAAGTGCTATGAAAAGAAATGAAAAGTCCCTATTAGGTACATCTGAGTTACAGAGGAGAAGGAGGAGCAGCAGCAGCAGCAGAAGCAGCAGCAGCATTCTTCCAGTTTATTGTAGCATTATTGCCTCTTTCATCCTCTCTTTCTTTGATACAAATAATGTACGTTGGCTATTATTGCTTTACCTGTTCAAGGTATTTCCCAACATTAAAAAAATGCAAGAGTTGCCAAGCGTTATGTTAAACTTGAGTCCTTACTAGAATGGTATCCTGAGTACAGATTTATTCCATAGACTCACATTCCAGTCAATGGTTGCGAAGAAGGGGTGCCTCTTTATTTCTTCTACCCCATCAGGACCAGCCCCTACAATTTCAAGGAACATCAGGCACAAAATTATGGCAAATCAAACAGCAAAGGCAGCTATTGCTGCCACCTATTAACAGATGCAACAGGAGGGGTCCTAAATGCAGGCATTCTTGATGGGGGCTCCCCTCCTCTGGAAGAGTCTGAACCTCCGTGGTATAGGTAGCTCCTCCTCTCTTGGCCTTCTGGAAGCTTGTACAAATCTGGGTCTTCCTGAAGGCCTTTGGACCCTGAGTGGGGCAGAGCTCCCAGTGCCAGGAATCCTCACAATACATTTTACTTTAATTATATATTGTACTTCTGGGGTTGCAACTTGCTGTTAGGATGGCAATGGCTACGTCTTTTACACCTTGCTTTGAGGAGCCTTGACCAAAGTGCTTTGTACATTCATAAATAAATAAAATAAACCTTCCGACACTTAAAAGCAGCACTGAGTTGGAGCCCCCAAGCATCGGCTTCCCATTGTCTGCCCTGCTCTTGCTGCACTGCAAGTCAGTTTCAAAGGGAGATTGCGGTCCCACAGAGTCACTCTACTGCCAATGAAACATAAATCGCAGGACACAACCTGGTGCTTAAGCACTGAAAGCGGCTATTGTTTTCAAAGACAGAGCATGCTTTTTTTTAAAACCAAGATATACCTAGGCTAGTTTAAAGGTACTTTTAAACAAAAACCAAGAGTCAAGAATGCTTAGATATTCAGCCATAGTAAAAGGCACGTTGGGTGCAATCCCAAAACATCTGGAACACCACTTGAAGACCATCGGCATTGACAAAATCACCATCACTCAATTGCAAAAGGCAGCTTTACTTGGTACAGCTTATATCCTGCAACGATACCTTTAACACCATCAAGGAACAACATCTGCCTATCCCAGGTCCTTGGTGAGGACTCAATAGGTGGATAAAAATGCCAAATCCAGTCTAAACATCTGGCTGGCTATGTGACCAACCATAATAATATCAATATTTGTTATCTTAGCTTTGACTCTGTAGTGTTCTAGATTTTCATACTGTAGTTTCACAGCTACCCATGTACTTTTTTGTGAAAGATACGGCTTCCAATTCTATCATCTCTTTCTTTCAGACATGGTATCTTCCTAAATCAGCTTGAAAGACAAGAACCACAATCCACTATAGATTATATTGGGTAGGTTATGAAATGATACAACACAGCCCTCCAGCCTGGGTCTTTTGTCATGTTGCAGACTAAGGCATTTCTCTTCTCTAACCTTTGACCATGGTATTTGGGGTAGAGGTCTAGAACATCTGGAAATTCCCACCTCAAGGAAGACCAATGTAGGCAGTACTAACCTAGCCTGTTTGAAGGATTCCTTTTAAATAGCATCCTCAGAAGACTCTGAGCTTCAGGGCTAAGGAATTGTGGCATTCCAAGTTTTGCTCTGTGAAAAGAGAAAATCCAGATTCAAGATGTGCTTCCTAAATAAGAAATCAAATGCAAACAATGTACTCAAATGGGAATTTAACTGGACCTGAGCTTGGTAACAGTTTCCAGCGGACAAGAGATTGTCCAGAGTGACACGAAATTACTGTTCTAGCCTAAGTATTCTAAAAAAATGCATTTAAGCAGGTTATAACAAAGCAGCATTCTCAGCACCAACTTCAAGCCTGCAAGACATACAACATTATCTGTCCTAGTTTACACTAATCTAACTAAAACATTCTATGGTGCTTTCATCTTAGAAACCAGCTCAAACTGTCTGCTTGTTTGATGGGATTATATGCAGGGTGTTGTGCTGGGAAATCTGTGGATCTTCATGACCAGATGATAACTCAGCCAGGGTCATTGGGCATGATTCCTGAAGTCACCTCACCTCCCATAATCAACCAGACTCAAAATCTGGAAAACCAGAGATTCCACTGCCTGTGTCAGGTTTAGCCCAAAGAACTCCAATAGACAGTGCAAAATCAGCTCAGCTATGTTTATTAGCTACAACCTCTAGCAAGAATCTCCCCAGACTGAAACCCCAGCTCCCAAAGTCAGCCAGCCACAACAGTGTGAATTCCACAGGGAGGTGCCAGTCTCATCCTCTTGTTGCTCCCACGCTCCTCCGGTGAGCTAAGAAAATGTTTATCTCCCTGATCCTGGCCTTCATAATTCCATTCCATCACATGGATACACCATGTAGTGGAGCACAGGACATCCCTAATCACCCCAAAGACAAACCAGAGATTCCACTGCCTGTGTCAGGTTTAGCCCAAAGAATTCCAATAGACAGTGCAAAATCAGCTCAGCTATGTTTATTAGCTACAACCTCTAGCAAGAATCTCCCCAGACTGAAACCCCAGCTCCCAAGCCAGCCAGCCACAACACCATGAATTCCTCAGGGAGGTGCCAGCCTCATCCTCTTGTAGCTCCCACACTCCTCCGGCGAGCTAAGAAAATGCTTCTCTCCCTGACCCTGGCCTTCATAATTCCATTCCATCACAGCCTGTCACTTTAACATCCCCCATAAGGTTAGGTGTCCCTTCTCAGAACTAAGGCCTCAAAATTCTCACTGCAGCTGGAAAGTCAAGGTTACACACACACAGTCTTGAAAACAATTCTCCACACCCCCTTATTAGGACAGTCCAGAAAACATGAAACTGATATGAGAAATTTTAAATGTGCCCAGAACTGAAATGGCCACTGCCTTGGATATCCTAGAAACCAGTTTTCACAATTTTTTTTTTTTTTTGGTGCCTTCAAGTCATTGTTGACTCCTGGTGACTGCCTGACTAGTCCCTACAGTTTTCTTGGCAAGTTTTTCCAGAAGTGGTTTGCCCTTGCCTTCTTCTTCCTAGGGCTGAGAGAGAAGGACTGGCTCAAGGTCACCCAGCTGGCTTCATGCCTAAGGCAGGACTAGGACTCACGGTCTCCCAGTTTCTAGCCTGGTGCCTTAACCACCACAGCAAACTGGCTCTCATTGCCTTTGAGTCAGTCTTGATTCCTGGTGACTACATGAACAAGTCCCTGTGTTTTCTTGGCAACCTTTCTGGAAGTGTTTTACCACTGCCTTCTTCCTGGAGATAAGAGAGAATGACTGGCCCAAAGTCACCCAACTGGTTTTCATGTCTAAGGTAGGGTTAGGTCTCCTGGTTTCTAGCCTGGTGCCTTAACCACTACACCAAACTGGCTCTGATGTTAATATGTATTTATAACATTTATATCTTGCTTATTGTCTGGAGTTCTGCTGGCTATTTTGCACAACAGACACCAGTTGTTCCACAGCAAATTTCCTGCAACATGGGATAGAAAAACTTTATTACTAATCCCTTATTTGCCAATGCTATCCTAAGGATTAAACCAAATGCTTGTTAAGTTTGTTCATCTGTTTTAAAAATGGATTTATGTATTTTTATTGTAGGGTTCTCTGGCCTAAAGGCTGTAATAAAGGTTTTAATTTGATTTGATAAATACCCGGAAACTATTTAAAGCCCAAAAACATTAACAAAAATATCCAACTTGCAAAAATTGTCGCTGCAAGTTTTGCCCATATGTGAATTTTTCAAACCACTTAGATAATGAAGATTTTTGGGGGGAGGGGGGCACTTGACAATCATTACATGGTATCAATAATATGTAATTCATGCCATCTTTGTTTAGTTTGCAAATATGTAGCAATGGAACCATTTCTGAATAGAAAATTACTTACTTGAGTATCATATTCATGGTTTCGTTTCGGTCTTTACCTTGAAAAGGTAGCGTACCAGTGAGCATTTCGAACTGAGAAAGACACAAAGACCAAACATTTAGAAAACAAACAAACAAACAAGACTTAAACTTCTAGAATTGGGTTTAAGAAAACCCTACTTCTTATTATAATGTATTGTGAAGGTACACTAATACTAAAAATAACAGAATTAATAAACTCATAAAGCAGCTAGATAATAAATCTATATTAAACAATTCTGGTAACATTAGAAGGCTTCTAAAAATTTTGCACTGATATTGTATAAATTTGATTAGTTTTAATAGAGATAGTTAAATGTTCAAACAAAAACTATATTGGCTAAAATACATATTTATAACTTTGTTTAAAGAGTTAATCACAACCATAAACACTTCATTACAACCACGTTTACCATAGCATTATGCAATATGATTTTCATCATCAAATGCTGCTTTAAGTGTTACTTTATCAGCTATTCTGCTTAGATTAATTAACATAAAGTGTGTCAGTTCAGAGAACAGTTACAAATCAAACACTTTCCCTCATGTTGTAATTTCAGCAGCAGCATTATAATTTTAAATTATAACTTATTAGAATTCATTAAATTTGTACGCCACTGAATCCTTCTGACTATTGGCAGCTTACCTGATAAAATAATGAAACTCTCATGGTAAGAGAGTATGTGTGTGTGTGTGTGTGTGTGTGTGCATAAAAAATAAACAAAAGAAAGCATCCATGGCAATAAAAAAGTAAACAAATAAATATTTTTAACCCACAATTCTAATAACACCAAACCCAACCACTGTATTATTACCATCATAATACGTCAATTTGCACCATCTCAAAAGCTGATGAAATGCAATGCAGAATTGGGCCATTAATGCACAGTACCATTAGAACACCGAATGACCACCAATCAGCACTTTGGTTGTGGCCCCGCCTGTTCACAACTTCAGGGGCCATGTACTCTACAGTACCACAGAAAGAATACGCTTTCTTCTCTTGATCAACCGATTCTTTGCTTAAGCCGAAGTCTAAAAGAGTATCACAAAGACATACCAAGTAAAGAGATTCTGAGCAAGATCGGCCATAGAAGGTTAAGATTAGCATGTGAATTATTTAGAAAATACATATATATGTTATACAGCCTAGAGGTGAGAAAATGATGGCCCTCCAGCTATCATTAAAAGTCTGCTTTCCTCAGCCCCACCCAGTGAGAAGGGGCGCGAAGCAACGGAAATCCCGCCTCCTGTGCTGCCAGCTGGGCTGACGCTCTAGGAATTAGGCTCTGGCAAAGTCTAATTCCGAAACTAGAAAGATGCAATTGCCTTGAAAACCGCTAGGGGGCGGTCACTGCAGGGTCAGTAATGACTGTTAAGCAGATTAAATAAATAAAAAAAAAAAATAGCCCATCCAAGAGGGTCCACAAAGGGAGATAAATCATGAGTCATGGTACAAACTCCGGCCCTTTTGTACTTGCATTGTAATGTTGTATGCAGTGTATAAGGGGCCAAGCTTGCAACGTGCCATGATGCAAACGTCATTATTTTGACCAAATCTCTCCTTGCTGCAGACACCCCTTGAGCCCAACAACACCAGGAAGGTGACAGATTGCTTTCTATAGTCTAAATTTCAGTAGATTGAGACCCAATGCAATTATCAATGACCTCTTAAACCGATTAATAAATAAAACAATTAAAATGGCCCCAAGCAAGCTCACTGAAATCCCCACAAGCTGCATAACAACACAACATTGCTTTAATGCTAGGTTCCCTGTCCCTTCCTAGGTACATGAACTAATGATTAATTAACAGTACAACATTATGCTTGGTTTGAAGAGTAAATTATACATAAAGTAAGTTATGATTGTGCACCCTCCATAACGATATGGACTTCCTTTAGATGTAAAAGCAGTATGTCTAACCACTGTGTCAATGAAAAGTTTGCAGGGGAGAATCGGTATAGGACTTAACTCTCTCTCGCCCAGTTTCTGTAAAGCTTCTTCAGCTTAGGCCTCAAAATTTAGGGCCCTCATCTCTGCATGGCTTCCACCAGTGTCCAGAAACAGAGGCAACAGATTTACACAACAGTATAAAGACGAAGCTCGTGTTTTTAACTATATAAGATTCCAGGATCTTTCTCCAAGTGGAGAATTTCAACTTAAGGCATCAGATCTGTGCATCAGATCACAAATGCAACTGTAGGGTAGCAAGTTGGCCAACACAGCTTTTCTCCTAAGCATGTGTAGTTCCCAGGGGTCATTTTAAGTCACCATTCAGTGATAAAATGTGGTGTAAGTCAGGGTTCCTCAACCTCGGCAACTTTAAGATGGGTGGACTTCAACTCCCAGAATTCCCCAGCCAGCCTTCTGGGAGTTGAAGTCCACCCATCTTAAAGTTGCCGAGGTTGAGGAACCCTGGTCTAAGTTACCTGCAGTTAAGCATTGAATTAGAATAATGAGCACAGTACTTCTCCAATAGGCTAAAAGCTGCTATCTGGTTTTAATTTAGTTGTATTTCTGTGATCTATTTAGAGAGCTTTGTTGTTGTAGCACTTGTTGTTTTGATCAGTTGTTTTATTATTTTATTGGAGACTTTGTTTTGCTTTTATTGTACGTACATATTAGTTGCCCTAACAGTTGGTGCCTAAGAAATGTTATAAATAAGCAATTACTACCTTCTGACAGATCCAAATGGAACTGCTTCTTGTAAGGCACACCAGATACTTTAACCAGCATGAAAATAGGAATCAGAAACGCAAGCGAAAATTTACATATTGTAGAGAGGATGAAAAGGGGTAAGAGGTCCACAGAGCTGCCTCCGGAAGGACAACTTTCAACTGTACTTTGCACAACTGTACAGCTGTTTTCAGCTCGTTTTTAATGGTTGCATTCAAATTGTGTTGATTGTTTAGCTTTGTGTTTCAATTGCGGGTGCCGCTCAGCGTCACAGGCGTGAGACGCGCAGCTATATAAACCCAATAAATAAATAAATAAACTTAAAAGAGCATGAAGCTAGGATAGCTTTATTGTTTTACTCGCATCGTGTTCATTTCAGTCAATGCCTGGAGTATTTTTTTAAGCTTGATCATTAGCCCTTCATTCTGAAGAAGGTTCATCTATGCGGTCGCCAACTTGACAGCACATAATCGATCGAGTATCTTTTACTAGGTTGAAAGCCTATCAAAATATGAAGAACCATAATGTAAATAACAAATATGTCTTATATGAGAGTATCACCAATATAAATGTGCTTCTCTACTGGAATTTTAGGTTGGTGCCAGTTCAAATGTTGTGAAGGCACTGCTTGAGATCTCAGGATGTCATTTAAAATACAATTGCAAAATTATAAGAAATGCTCAAAACCACTGATATATTGGAATCCAGAAGAAACTGGCAAGTTATACCTGCCACAATCTCCTTATTTTATTATTTTTCAGTCTGGCCAAGAGTCTAGTCCCCAAGGATTTGTGATACTGAGTTATTACTGCTTCTTGATTGCAACGAGGTATCCAAGTGCATCAGTTAGAATATTTCAGCCACTTAAAAATATTTCTTTAGAAATATTTCATATCAAAGTATTTGACAGTTATGATGTGAAAATGCATACATATCAAACCTATTTAATTATTTAAATGTATTTTGTTAAATGTATTATGGCTACCCACTCCAGAAGACTCCTTGAGGCCATAATTAAAAAGATTCTTTATTCCCCAATAATGACAAATCTCAATGTTTTAGGGATTTGTTCTGAAAAAATTTACAGACGGTTTGATTGAGGAAAACCAAGCCATATGATACCTAAGGCGGCTCTTTGTGGTGAACTTGACATCTTAGTGTAGAAGCAATTCTGTATTAGTTCCAGGTGCCTATTTCTGTAATTCTGTAAAAATATCGGTATTTTTCACTTGGTAATCTGAGGATATTATCCAAGCATAGCTAGTTTTATCTTATAATTTATACTGATGTTTTTATGCATGATCCTCTCACTCTCTCAGCAGATCTCTCACATCATCTCGAGTTGATGAGAGCAAACATGAATTAGGTTCAACCCACAAAGTTAAGAAAGAGCTTTATAAATGCAATCTGACATTCCTTTAAAACTATGAATTTTCACACCTTAACAACTTTGATATAGATTCTCTGACCCAGCCAGCACAGTTACACTGAAAGCTAAGTCTCTTGATTCCTTTTGCTACAGCAATATGAAAAGCAGCCAAAAGTTCACCCATAACTGCCCACACTGTTATTTTTCCCCTTACTTAAAGACCGAGAATGCTAAGACTGCTAGCTAGCCAAGATAAGAGGCTTCACAAGCAATTTTCCAGTATATTTTAGCCTTTTTCCTCCTTTCTTCAGAAGATAGTTCTCTTCTCTGAAGATCTACAGATCTACAGATAAGACTACCTTATTATCAAGATGCAGCCATAGGTGTCTAGTAGAAACCACAATGATATTGCTTGCATCATGACATCATCAAACAATGACACCATGACACACATACCTTGCTTGCCCCAAAGCCCACTACTGTAGCAAAACTGACCTATAGAAACCACATTGTGGTTGTGGCAGTCACTAATAACTCACAGAGAAAAATGGAATTCAAATGCTGCTCAGAGTCTGTACAACCTCCTACATGACCTACTTTCTTTTTTACAAGGCAATGCTTCTCAAATATTTTAGAGCAAAACGGTGCAATCAAAACATTGAAAAGCAACTGTTTGACCAAGTACTAGAAATGAAACAGAAATGGTTTTAAGTTTATGTTTATATCATTTAAGCACACAGCCATTAAGTTCCCTTATGGGCCCCATTAAAAAGAATCGGAGAGGTGCATCTGTAATGAATCCAGACTCGTACACGTGATTCTTCTATCAGCAATATAAAAACATAATTTCTTTTAAATAATTAGCAAAAGAAGAACATGGACTAAAAAGGAAACAGGCTGTAGAAACATAAATGATGGATCCACATAAACTTCACTTAAAACCTTAGCATCCTGGAATGGTATTCAGAGATTTCTCCCTAAATGCCTTTTTAGCATTCTTTTGTAATTCTGCATGCATTAAAGGTTTATGTCATCCTACAAGAGCATAATTTTCTTGTTTCTCAAACAAGGCAAAATGGGAGCATTAAAAGCCCCAATCTCCTTGACTACTGTTCATCAGAGACACGGATGGTTTATAATCAGCACTGATATGTCCCATGTTTTGGGGGTGAAGCAAATTAATAGCCTTCCAAAAAACCAACTCTCTCCTGCATGATTATACATTGGAAATGTTAGCTTTGCAGTTAGAGATTATATATTTGCAAGCCTGTCTTTGCACATCATGTAGAGTTCTGCCACCGAGCATTGTACTTTGATGTAACATGCACCGCTATGATAGATGAGAATACGGTAGCGAGCTGGCAGGCGTATCCACAGGACATAGTCAGAAGAGTCAAAAGGGCAACTACAACAGTGTGATGATGCTCCACCTGTTTTCTATGTGCAACATGCATAAAAGTGGGCAGGCCTTTGATGGCAGCATCATGGCTGCTCTCTTGACCTTTTTTGACCACACTTGTGGACACCCTGGCCAGCTGGAGTGGACACTGGAGGAAGGCTCACAAGAGATTACAGACAGCCTACAGGAAACCAATTCTGCCAGAATAGAGTATTCGTTCAATAAAAAGTTTAAGAATAACAGAAGGATTAAAAGATGAAATGATGTATTAATTTCTCCATGGACAACTTGACCCAGTTCAAAATACCTGCCATTCTAATTTGTTGAAGCTACTTATATAAATGTTAAAGAGCTATACTAATAAGTTCCACCTACCTGTTAACTTGATATGTCCTGCTTCATCAAGCAAAATGCTGAAAATTAAAATTCACATTCACCAATGCACATAACAGGAATATTTGAATAAGACAATTGAGCAAATCAGAACGTTGTCAGTATTTAAATTTGTCTAATTAATTAATTATTTTCTTAAAACAGATATTTGGAAAAAAGAAGAGTATAGCTCTTCTGCAGGGATTCTCTATTTATTTTACAGCACATACAAAGAAGGGTTTAAATAAGAATACTGTAGTAGTGGATAAAATACATTTTACTTTACTTTTCTGGCTTCAAGTCCCTGTATACAATTCCCAAGCTGTGCAGATGATCCAAAGCTAGAGCCAGTTCTGCGAGGTAGAATTTCACATCTTCCTCTGTAAACATAACCTAATAAGAACTATATAGATTTACATTCCGGTCTCGTTACATTTCTGTATATCAAAGACGTTAGCAAATCCCATAATGTTTAAAGATCTGTGATACGGATTAACTAGTAGAGTACAGGATGTTCTCCCTAATCCAGCTGAAAAGGCACATATACATCTTCAAAAAAGATGAACACTGGTCCTACTAGTTCCCAAAGGAAAAATATTCAGAGTGCACCTTCTGTTGCTCCTCATCAGTGACAAACGAATGATCAGAAGGGAAGTGGAAGAGTGGCCTCTGGAAGGCCAACAGAACACCTAGTTCCTCTGCATGAAAAGAAGGTTTGAATGCAGTCTAGAGACCCTTCACTCCCCACTTCCCATTCCTCATCTCTCCAGGATGAAGAAATATCCAAAAAAGGTTCTTGCATGGCTGGGAACTAAAGGAAGTAGGGAGCTGCCTAAAAAGATAAGGGGTTTCTAGTGCCTAAACAAAATAGTTTCCTATAAAGATGATGGTGGCGGGTGATGATGGTGATGAATGACGATGGTGATTTATAGCTACCCAGCTCCAACGGACAGGTGGCTATCAATGCAACATAAATATCTTTTAGCATAAACATGTCAGAACACAGCTTTTTTACAAAATTGTTGTTTAAAAATCAAGCAGGGAAAAAAAGGAAGGGCAAATGCAGCACCCACAGGCTTGTTAACAAAACCAAAGTTCAAGCCCCCAAATAAACACAAGGCAGGACCCATCTCTCTCGATGTCGAAGCACGTATACAGCTTTTCATGTTCTAAAAGGGAGTTCTGAACACACACAAAAGCATATTTTTGAACTGAATAATTTTAATATGCAAACTATGCACATCTACCCACAAATAAGTTTTATTGTGCTTGATGGGGCTTCCTTCCTCTATACTGAACGACATTCACTTATTGCTCATTAAAAGAAATACAGCCACTGCAGAAGATTTTTATCTGCTAATTAAAGATGTCAGCTTCTTTATTTGTTTGTATAGCATTCAGGCTATCACCAGACCTCGGTCAAAACCTCCCTGCATAACATTTATTGCATTTTTGACTCTTGTAATTTGAGACGCCCACAGTTGAAGATTCTCTCTAGAATTATTATCTATTTCAATCCAATCTCATTTACCTGAACAAGATTATTTAAGTATCTCAAACAATTCCAGATGATGGGAAGGTCTCCAAGATTATGGGGGGGGGGGGGGAGGGGGAGCGAGAGCCAACTGTTAAAAGACAAAACTCTGCAATTAGCTGAACTCGATCGGAGCACGCAAAACAATGAACGCAGCGCCTGCCTGTGACTCATTAAAGCAGCCAAATAATGTGGTTTTTGCACTCCAGTGTGCTTTGAAGCATCTCTTCTTTTAGAATCCCTTCTAAAAGACATTTCTCATTCATGGAAAAAAAGACGTCCTTCCCCACGTAGCGAGAAATGTATTACTTATTAACAGATTTGACCTCGTTGTGTTCTTTACGCAGAAATCTTTCATTTGAGTGGAAAAAAACATTTCAAAAACCAGGCACTAGGATAATTTTTATGTAGTCACAACAGTGTAGGAGGTATCTATTTATTAAATCCTGCTTTTTCTCCAGGGAGCAAAAAACAGTATACCAAATTCTTAACTTCATGACCATTTTATCCTCACGATTTGGAGGGGGCTTAGGTTAAGAGACCTTAATAGCAAGTTGATCCAGTCTCTTCACTGCTGAATAGTGACAGAGAGTCAGATTTAGGCAAGGAGACCCAGATTGAAACTAAGCTATAGAATGGATGGATCTGCACTAGTCAGCATTTTTGAGCATAACTTCCTTCTCACATGGATGTTGAAAATATAAAAAGAGAGAAGTGAGTACTTGGAAGAAAAGGCAAGGATAAAAATTAAATATAAGGCAATCACTTCACTCTAGTATTGACTACGTTTTAAAAGGTCCATAAATACGTACCTCTTTGGATAATCTTGTGAACACATCTCCTCCCCTGAGAAAATCCAATATTAAATATAGCTTCCCTTCAGTCTGAAAGGCTGGAAAGATCAGTCATAAAATATGAATCAGTTTTGTAGAACAACAGATATACAGCTTATACAAAATACTAAATAATGCATTCTAACCTCAGGAGACACGTGGAGCCTCTAAACTTTAACTACTCAAGACAAGAGGAATCAATAGCATTCTATGAAAATTTGGCCAAAATACCAAATTGATATCCACATATTTAGGTATCACTCAAAATGGTTTATTAGTATCTAATAGCATTACACTAAGTGAGGCAGCATTTTTGTGTATACTGTGAAGTTTTGTACTATTATACGTACTGAAAGAACTGCAGCTGAAAGCCATGTGGAATAGATTCACAATATCTTTATCTCTTTTCATATTAACTTATGTAGAAACTTCAAGTTGAATTCAATTGAACATTATTAGGACAGATAAAATATAAACAACAAACAACCTTCAGAGAAATTGTACTCCCATCTAGTCATGTTGAAGTGAAAATATCACATGTAGCATACTATGCTAATATGGGATTATGGGACCAACCGACGGCGCATAATTAACTAAGCAGAGCATTCATCTCTCTATAGGAGGAGGGGGGAGAGAGACAAAATCTATCTGACCCTAAACTGACTTTTTTATTTCTTTGTCACCATCAGGATTACCGAATGGGCCAATCCAAATAATTAATTAATATTTCAGATACTTATAATTTTTCCCTTTGCCCCCTGGATGCCCAAGGAAAAAGGCAATACTGAGACAGAATTATTAGAGTAAAACCAGAGCATTCATCATAATAAGATCAATAAACTGTAAAAGTATTAAACTTCAGTAGACCAATATTGTTTTCAACACCCACTTAAAGCAAAATGAAGAACAGAGTTGTCTAAAGAAGGAATTCCATAATGGTAGTATTGCTACAAGAACGACTGTATGTTATATAGCCATCAACCTAAGTTCTCCACCTGTTGGGGCAACGGCAAATTGGTCAACAAAAGAGGCCAAAGTTGGAATGATTCCCAAGAGACAATATACTTCTTAATGCTATTTGCTGGGGAGTAAGAACAGAAGTGCGTATTGTCTTCAAGTCCACTGTTGCTATTCGCATCAAGAACCAGGTGCCACACTGGATCGGTCTTCAGTGTGATGCAAAAAGGCCAATATTCTTTAGAAGTCCAGAGGAAACAGTTGCCAAGTTGGTAGCCCAGAACACATCTTCACAAGTCACTGCTTTGGGCTTGCCATCTCTCAACTAAGACATCCACTGGGATTAGCAACTTGTGTACAAATATGAGATGCACCCTAATGGGAATGGGCAATTTATTCTTACTCTGAGAAAGGGAAGAAGGATTTGTGTAAGTTGTCTGAAAGTAATTTAAAATGAGGGAGGGGAACATCCAACTAGTAGAAGCTTGAGAAAACTGTTAAAGCAAAATACCCGTATTTAAATGAATCCAGTTTCACAAAAATCAGTTAAAAATATCTGGTTAAATGGCTTGTGGATCACAATCACACAATAT
Organism: Liasis olivaceus; assembly: GCA_030867105.1. Lineage (NCBI taxonomy): Eukaryota > Metazoa > Chordata > Lepidosauria > Squamata > Pythonidae > Liasis > Liasis olivaceus. Next base: position 12,876,065 of record CM061361.1, read on the forward strand.
AAAGTCTGTTCTGCTACCACACTACTAGATGTAATTCAAGCTCCAGAGATGAAGACACTTATGTGATAAACCTTGATCAAAGTCACACACAAAATTACTCACCATAGTGCAGTTTGACAATAAATGGATGATTTACTTCTACTAATATATCTCTCTCCATCTTTGTGCGAACTCTATCTCGAACTGCAAACAGAGACAACAATTTTCCAAGAATAGTGAAACCAAATGCATATTCATGCCTGTTACAATAAGTACAATCTACAAAGGATTTTTATGAACAAACTTCTCCGGGTCACACTGCAGAAGCGTTCCACTGATTTCCATGGAGATTACATAGGAAAGTCAAGTGACCAGGCCTGTCCAACCGTCAAAACCACCAAAACATCATGCAAGAATCACAACTTCAGTATGACTCACTAGTATGGCATATTCATGAGCTGGTGCCAAGTTTTCATTGCGTCATTTAAAACAGCCACTTCAGAATTATACTATTGGTAAAAATACAATTGAAATGAGCATGACTTCTGATGACTACATAGGAATATCATTTTTGTTTTACTCATACAGATATGGAAGTGGTTGCCATTGTCTTCTAGAGTCTAATCCATTCCAACTGTAACCAGGATTCTCGCTTAGCTTCTTGCGGTCAGCCAAAGTCAGCCATATGCTGCCACTTACCAACGTGTAATACAGGAATGATTTCATGTGAATCTAGTTTAGACATTTTATCAACGCTGGGAATAAATCCTGGGATAAATGTTGCTAAGTAAATGCTGCTTCCCTTTCATTTTACATGGTCTAAGCAGTCACTACTACACCCCTGTGATTAGACAAAGAGGTTTTTTGCAACAGGGACTGGTGACAGGACTAAGAAATCTAGAATCAACTGGGTTAATGATAAATCTACCATTGCTTCCATATAAACAGTAAGTCAGTGTTGTCCAAACTTGGCCACTTTAAGATGAGTGGACTTCAACTCCCAGAATTCCCCAGCCAGCTCATCTTAAAGTGGCCAAGTTTGGACAACACTGCAGTAAGTCATGTGCACAGTACTGAATTTGTATTTACAAATTCATTCCTATAGATATTTCTGCTCAAATGCCACAGCCTTCAATGGAATTTATTAGCACCTTTAAGATAAGGATGATTCTTAAGCTATAAATGGTTATATTTCACAAATAAAAATAAACCCAGAATAACTAATATTTGAAACTTCTGTTTTTAATCAAGCATACCTTTCAATGAAGCCTTCTTCAGAACTTTCATTGCATATAGATGTCCAGCATCAGGACCAATTATTTTTCTTACAAGGAAAACCTCAGCAAACAAGAAAGATTAAATATTTTACAAGACATTACTAAAGTACACATATATCTTGTGTAGTCCAACAAACTTCTTTCTGGTGACCAAAAAGATTCAGATAACTATCTAAATGAGCTGATGTAAGACATGCTATGAAAGTCTAGAACAATAAATCTAATTCCTCACATGCCTTGCTTTTTTTTTTCCAAAATCCCAATTCTCCAAGCTTAATTCTATAGAAATAAAATATTCTACTGCAAGGAAATACTGTGCAATCCTATAAAGATACAGCCTAAAGCTCTGCAAATTTGATGATGTCACTTTTCAATATGAAAACACCAAAAAGATAACCTATCTCCAAGTTCCTTAGTGGGAGAAAACATCACCTCCCACATCTAAAACTTCAATATAAATTTTATTCACTTATTCCTTAAATCAGACTTCCCCAACCTGCAATCCTTCCAGATGTGTGGGCTTAAACTGCCAGAATTCCCTAGCCAGGGAGGCAGTTGCTGAGAATTCTGGAACTTGGTCCATAGAATTAAACAATCTTTAGTACTTTCTGGGTTCATTGTCATTAAAATCAAATGCTGAAGCAGAAAGTACAGATGTTCCAAAAGATTAAAAGCCACTTTTAATCTCCTTAAGAATTAAGCAATGATTTAACCAACACCAGTACAAATCTAGCACTGCATGGTGGTTAACACTGAAACCAGAGAAGAAAAGAAAGCATTATGATGAAGAAGAGAGAAGTAGTTAATTGTTTCTAGCTATTTAGAAAGAGAAGTATAAAACTTTATTTTCCTGTCACAAAAGGCTCTGGAGTGCTTTGGATTCAAAAGCTTAAAGTTGGTCACACTTGTAGACAACTCTTTAAAGCAACTACATCTTTTTCCTGATTGCATCACCACCCTCCACAGCTGCAGCGCAATCCTAGGAAAAGACACATTTTGTTTAAGGAATGCAGATAAATGCTATCCTCACCCTTCCCAGTGCACTCCAAAAGAACTTTCTGCCTTCAGATTAACTCTGCTGAAATGTATAAAGCTATTGCAAGCCTCATTAAATGCAAGAGGTAGATTTGCAAATATTATGGTACATAAAGCTAATCAGGGGTAGTAGGTGAGTGCGGAACAAGAAAAAATCTTTTAACTTTCGTTGTGAAGAATCTAGGACCTCTATCCCAAAGATTCACACATTTTAATGTTTCAGCAATGGTGCAACAGATGAACACACATATGCTTACAGGCTGTTTATATAGTTTTTAAATTCTGATGGCTGATAGTTTATACTCAACATAGCAAAGATGGTTTTTTATCTTCTTCCTTCCTTCCAATGCAAAGTATTCTAATTTTCATTTAATGTCTGAAAGACTGTTCATATAATAAAATCTCTGGTGACAGAGAGCAGGGAAACCTACTGAAGCTCTTAGAGGACTTACTGCATTAAATTCCCCATCACTTAAAAGCACTATTCTTGTATCTAGTACAAGAACAGAATCAGGGCTATATAGGACACCCAATGCAACATTTGAAATAAACATGGTTTCTTTTCATCTTTACCTTTCCAAATGATCCTTGACCAAGGACTTTAAGCAATTCAAATTGTGCAGGATCTGCTTTTTCACATCCTTCTTTTACATGGTGGGTAATAGGTATCTCTTTGACACTTCCTTCATCCTATAAAAGAAAGAAAGAAAAGCTGCTAAGAATGAGTGCTACATTATTTAAGATATCTGTACCCTGTTTGTTACCTAGAAGGTTCCTAAAGCAGAGTATCAATAATTGTAAAGGATATTATTTATATTTTATGGTTGGTAACAAACTTAAAGGTGAAGATGCCTGTGGTAGATCTAATGCTATCACTTTTAAGGCAAAGGGAAGTGGATGGTGGGAACACTGCGCTTAATTATACTTATGATCAACTGTGTCATACATAGTTTTCACTGAACAACCAACTAGAATCGCTAGCAAATACAGAAACGCTCATCAAGCATTTTGTTGGATGAAGCAGGACATAACAAGGAAGGAAGATGGTGCTGATGAGCTCAGAGGACAATCTATTAGAAATCTGTTTTGTACTGGTAAAATTGCACAGTAAACTCTACTTTGTTCACAAAGAAAAGCAAATTGCAGTAACCCTTGAACTTGAGCATCGTAGGCAGGACTCCAGAAGCTTCTGTTTTCTACTTTTTCTTGTCTACAACTTTGCTGTGTCATCTAGGTTGACAAGATGTAGTTAATCTCACTTATGGTTAGTTTAGAACAAGCCTATTTCCAATTCATGATTTATTCCTGATGTCTATACAGTGCTCTTGTAGACTTATATGTCTTAATAAAGAGTTAGTGTTTGCATTAGTACCTAACAGTACTGGATGACTCAATGTTTAAATCCAGCCAGTGAGTCAGATCATCCCTTTCATTATCATTTATACTGAATGCAGCAGCTTTCTACCATTCCAGAGGACTCTGCAAACTCTCTCTTGGAGAAGTTAGAAACTGAATCTGGGATTTTTTATATTTAAGTAATACATAGCTATTGAGCTATATTTTCTATATCATGAGAATGAATCAGATTGTGGAACTACTCTCTATTATCTAAAATGTTAAGACTTTGAAAGAATTCCCGGGAGAATTCTGCTCTTAAAATTTTCAATGGCAGAATGTTTCTTCTATCTGCTGAAATCATCTTTCTTGTAAGGAACTAGCAATTAGCCAAGGAGAAATAAGTTGCTGTTACTTTGGTTCCAACCACACCACAAAACTTTTCCTTGGGGAACTTAAAGCTAGAACCTGGGAATATTCCAAAGAAGTATCAGTAGAGTTTGTATACACAATTGTCAGCGGCAGTTTGAAAGATCTGATGGTGCTAGAATAGCCCCCGTTACTTTTGCAAAAAGTACCTATTTCCTTCTCTTAATTAAATAGAGTGGGAACCTGCATGTCCAACATCCACTTTAAAAGGAAGAAAATAAGAAAAAGAAACTTGCCTGCTATATCATTCACTTATATTGGTAATACAAAAATACAGGTATTCCCCAGTTTAAGAACAAGTTCCGTTCCCAAGGTCTGTCCTTAAGTCAAATTTGTATGTAAGCCGGAACAGTATTATTGTATAATACTGCATAAGTAGTATTGTGTAATTAACTCGAACCATTCTGTATTTAAGTTGAATCATTGTGTATTTAACTTAAATTTTGCTATAATAGGCTCTGTTCTTAACTATGAGTCATCCTTAAACCAGGTGTTCTTAATCCGGGGATTACCTGTAGATATCCAGATACTACTAGTGAAAATTATACTTGCAGAACACTACATTTTATTTATTTGTTTTATTTTACTGGGCTTACACCAATCATGAATGTCTGAGTAGCATACATCCCATCTTCCTTACATTGTGTTAAGAAAAACACAATAAAAACAAGATCAATCTGTAGAGTACCAGGAACATTAATCAGTGCCATTAAATCAAAAATAAACCTTCTACTGCCAGAGGGAACCTCACAATATTCCATCCCCCAAAACCTGAGAAAATAACCAAACTTTAATGGCCTTCCAAAACAAAAACAAAAAACAGTAGGAGATAAAGTCAAGAGAGAAACTGATGGAAAAGGGATTTAGTTTCCAATGGCTTTCATATGCACAATTAAGAGAAAGATTTAACGTAGATAAAAATAACTGGAATTGAACAACATAAGATGGAATTTAAAAGTCAGTTAAGTACATAGAATGCATACATGGTTGCTAAAATGTAAAGTTTTGCCAAGATTTGAAATGGAAGAAGAACAAGTTAAAGAATGCATGATAAAATGGGCTAAGAACTTTGGCTATAATATACGGATGGACCAGTGGGAGAGAATGTGCTTAAAAGGACTGAAATTTACATTGTGTTATAATTTAAGAGAGAATTTTTATAAAATGATGTACCATTGCTATATGACACCAGAGAAATTATCTAAGATGTATAAAGGTACTTCCAATCAGTGTTGGAAATGTGGAAAGCATGAAGGATCATTTTACCATGCTGGTGGACTTGTGCAAAAGGAAAAAAGAAAAAAATTGGATACACTGATACAGAGAATAGACTTATGGAAGACTGGTTTTGCACATGGTGACTGCAGCGAGGTTGTTATATGCACAACGATGGAAAAATTGAAATGACCACAATGGAGGAATGGACTGTGAAGACAATGGAGTTAGCAGAAATGGAAAAACTGACCTGTCTGACCAGGGACAAGACAAGTACTTTTATTAAAGACTGGAAACCTTTTATGGACTTTTTTGCTGAAAACAGAAAAAAATGATCTGGTGACTTATGGATTTGCTGATTAAAAAGGGTTGAATATGGGAAGGGAAATACGATGTAATTTTAAAGAGGGAGGTATGAAGATTTGTTTGCTTATAACTGCTGTAAAGAAGATCAGGAGTTGCCTCTTTATGTTTTTCTTTTCTTGTTTCTATTTGTACTTTCTCCTTATTCTTTTCTCAGTTTCTCACTTCACTTTTTCCTTCTCTTTCATTTCACTTTATATTACTTTATGTTTATCTTTTATATCTGGGAATTTTTTAAATAAAAATCATTATAAAAACAAACAAGCAAAAATGGTAGGGAAGGGGCCATTTGAAAGTCCAGAAGAGTATGATTCTACAGAAGGCATGCTTCTGTGGTGCTTGGAGATGACAGTCCCTGTGCAACGGGACACAGAGGGACCTCATTCTACCTCTTCTTACTGGACAGGCATATTTTATTTATTTACTTATTTATATATCAAATTTATCACTGCCCATCTCATTAAAAAACGACTCTGGGCAATTTACAAAGAAGTTAAAATCAATTAAACATACAATGTAAAATGGTCCTGAATATATAGAAAATAAATATAATCCAAGAATAGATGTTAAATCGGAAAGTAGCTCAGGGAGCGTCATCAAGGTGCCAGCCACCCCCAGGTTTGGGTAAGATTCCTGTTGCCCCATGCAAGTGGGCAGAGCCAGGTCTTCAATCCTTTCCAGAAAGCTGAGAGAGTCGGGGCCTATGTACTCTTGGAAGATGCAGTCCTGCAGATATCCAGCTCCTGACATGGTGTGCTTTGAAGGTGACAACCAGGACCTTGAATCGCACCTGGAAGTCAACTGCAACTGATGTGGCTCTTGGAGTAGTGGTGTTAGATGGGCAACTAAGCGTGGGCCCCAAACTATCTAAGCTGCCATGTTCTGGACCAGCTGTAGCTTCCAAATGCTCCCCAAGGGCAACCCCATATAGAGTATGTTGCTGTAGTCCAGTCAAGAGATGCCTAAGGCACGAGTGATTGTAGTGACTATTTAAACTCTGCCTACAAAGAACAGCAACAACAGACTTATAATTGTTGAGTGTAAAAGATTCCCAATCACTGTACAAAATTGCTTTGCATCATGTAGATACTGAAAAAAAGCTATCCCCGTATTGTGGACAGGCTACTCAACATAAATATTCAGAATCAGAGGACCAGAATTATAGTTCACCATCTGAGAAAATGTACAGTGAAGCTATTTTTTTTTTAATTTGAGGCTTGGATATTTAAAGTAATGCCATCATTCTAGAATTCAGTGAAAAGGTATCCAGAAAAGACCCAAAGTGCACTATTTTATAGACATTTGAATACACCTGCAGAATTTTCTTTACCTTTAGCTTTCAAGATAAAAATATAAATATTTATTTCGGCTATAAGGCTAGGACTCTCTCTTTAAAGTGTCTTGATTGTTTCACAATCCAAAAAACTCAGTAAGAAAATATTACTGGAGGAAAAAGTCGGGGTGCAATCCAATATCTATATACCAAGTAATAACTTACCCTAAAGTTAATTTGACTCATTCTGAGTTCTCATATAGAAAATTGTGTGATTCGTAATGATCTTGCAAAAGAAATGTTCTCTAGAAATCTAGATTCTCTCCCATCTTTAATTTACTCAGAACTTTCCTGAAAAAAAACAACTGAGCACAAACTACTCAACAATTCCTTTGCCCATCTCTCCAACCTTCATCATTTACATCAGTAGCTTTCATTCTTCCCTTCACATGATACTAGAAAGCATCTTAGCACTAGTCTTGGGTGCATTAAAAAGGTATTCTTTTCTAAAAATAAAAAAAAGTTAAATGCTAGAATCCATGTTGCCTAGTGACAAAAACACCCATCCAGAAACTGTATCAATTAGCCAAAGCTGCACATCAAATGTTCCACAATGCTGTTTTTAATTGTTATAAAAAATAATCACTTGCATGAACGGATCTTAGCAGTTCATCTGTTTCTATGTTTAAAAGCCATCTTAAGTCACCCTGATTTGATAGTACAATGGTTTTTTGTGGAAACTGACACAATAGTAATTAAATAAGAACTTAAGAAAACAACGGTTTTGAATGCCACTGTCAGTGGAAATGATGTTGTACTCTCTTATTACAATAATCGGAACATTGCTGGCTGAGTCATTGTAGACCTCACGCAACTGAATGATTTGAAATGCTACTTCCAGCAAATTCTAAATACTGAGCAATAACCACAGAACAGAGCAGAAAAAGGATTTTGAACAGAATCTGGAAGTTCAGCAGCTGTTCAGCGTGGGCAGCAGTTACACACGCAGCATTATAGGGAGAAAGAATACAGGTATTGTACAACTGCATAGTGCTACATCAGCTTCAAGGTTCTTTAGTCTTGGGCTACTGTCTTCCAAAGATCTACGTTCTCATTCTCTTGTTGTTTCTGAATCCCCTAACTACAGTAACAGCAAAATGTCGACACTCACTTTATGACATCATCAAAACACTTTTATCCTAATGTCAAATGCAAGTATGTAAATTGTTGCATATGCATGACGATGTCAACATGTATGCAACCTTCTCCCCCTTTTGGTGGGTCCTATCTTGACCTATGTATTTGAGCTGCTAAAACCTTAATTCCTTTAGCTTCTCCACCGCAGTGTTTTAACTAGATGTCACAATCTGGAACATTTGCAGCATAGATGAGACCATACAAGAATGTCGCCAAGATTTAGCTTAAGTAATCAACTGGATTTTACAGTATTGATTTTTCTTCTTCTTCCCCAATCCTACTTAAAAGCTAGAAACAAATTCACATAGACTATAAAAGAGCAAGCAAGTTACAAGAAGGTTTTCATTTTCAGCCCGATTTGAAGAACTGGATTCATCTATCTTCTGACCCATACATACCACCTAGACTGGTGACTTGAGCAGTGATACACAGTATAATTTCTGTACAATATAATTGAACAGAAATAACTAATTTCATAAACATATGTAATATTGTATTGTTGCTAATTAAAATCCAAAGGTTTTTGTTTTTATTTTTACAAATCCAGATAGTTTCAATAATGCAGTGAAAGCTTCTTCCACTGTATTGTATTGTATTGTATTGTATTATAGCATTATAATAATGATATAATACAATATTGGCAAACTGTGTTTTAAAGTTATTATACTATCTCCAGCAACTTTATCTGTGACTACACCAGAACCAGTGCAATAAGTGTTAATTAAGATTAGAAATGTTAGAAACCTTCAGCTTTCCCTGAATGTATTCTTGATATTGAATACTGCTCAAATTTATCAGCTAGATTCTATTTAGGATCTTTAAATAATGGTTATCATTTCAGCATGTTTAAATATTCCCAAGGCCAGCTAGAACATTAGCAACCAGCATATATCACATACTTTAATTTATAGGAAATGAAAATCCTACAGGTAGTCCTCACGTAATGACCATTCATTTAATGACAGTTTGAAGTTACAAACAGCCTCGGAAAAAGTACTTTATGACCTGTATTCGCACTTACAACCGTTGCAAACCATTGCACCACCCTTGCAGTCACGTGATCACAATTTGTGACTGTTTATGATGGTCATAAAGTGAATCACCATGGTCATTAAGTGAATTATGTGATCATTAAGCGAATTCCGGCTAAAAATGTCCATTGGGGAAGCTGGATTTGCTTAACAACATGTGATTTGCTTAACGACCAGTGATTCACTTTAAGACCATTGTAAAAACGGTAGTAAAATCAGGTCCAAATATGTGGTGACTTGCTTAATGACCGCTCCACTTAACAATCAATTTTTCAGTCCCTACTGTGGTCATTAAGCGAGGACTACCTGAATCATCTTATTGATTCTAGTTTATATGGAAGCATTACTGTGTATAGCAATTTCTGGAATAACATAAAACAAATAGAACAAAACAAATAAAGATCCTTGGCTCAAAAGCTTCTCTAATTAACAGCCAACACGTTTACTGCTGAGACCCACTAATATATGGTTAGAATGTTAGTCCTGATGTTACAGACAATGTAATTTGTTGGAAATGAGTGGGAGAGTTTCTTCCAGGTTAAGTATTAGAATCCATGGAGAATTTCCACATCCTCTTGTGGATTCCTTTCAGTTAAGTTTGCAAGCAAACATATAAGCCACTGGAAGAGGATAAATCTGATATTCCAAAATCAAAATAAAATCAGAGCAAACCACACCATGTAAAAAACTACCATGGAATTAAAAATACTCTAAAGCACCAACACTGACCAAAACACGCTTGGGGTATTTTAATTTGACATTTCTGATAATGAATTTGACACATAGGAAAACACTGCATCCATTCTAGAGGGTTTCAAATTCAGGAGCTGAGAGCTATTTTGTTTTTCAACTAGATCTGTAACTAGTCACTGTATGAACTGCTTAGACCAAGTAAGCGTGGCTAGCAAGTTGATAAGGTATCAAACACAATTCCTCCCCACCACTTTCCGCAAGCAGGAAAGGAAAAGCATTTTTGCACCCAAGTCACTTTTGCAAACTTATTTTCAAAGTTGTTTTTCACTCCTGGACTCAGTAGATGGCAGCCTGCAGCTAGTCATGGCTGATCTCAGAAATTAAGCAGGATCAGCCCTGGTTAGCACTTGATTGCAAGAATTAGATGGGAATTCCAGGGCAGCTGGCTAGACTGGAAAACAGAAAAAAGAATCTTGGAAAAACACAATGGCAAACCATTTCTGTTGGGCTGCCAAGAAAACTGCATGGATATAGTCCCAAAGAGTCAAGTTTGACTCAAGGGCATCTTTACCCCTTCGAATAAAAAACCCTGAAATTTGCAATGCTGTAATTTCAGCTGCATGTTCAGACGAAAGCATTCTGTTTGCTACCACTTCTCCCTGCCCCAAAGAAGCAGGAGCTCTGAACACAATTCTTACAGAATTAGGTTTTTTTGAAAAAATGCAGACTTACATGTTGTAAATCTTGAAAATATGTAATCATTTCAAAAGCACAGCTAGACGAACCAAATAATTTTGTACGTACTTTCCATCAGCCTGGCCCAAAAAGAAATTTTTCCCGATGAAGAAGCACAGAAAACTTCCTTTCTCTCCTCTTTACATGAGTACCATATAATATAAAACTATTTTAAAAAACTTCAGCAGTAATTCCTATCATTAGGAATACCGCAAATGTACTTACATTACAGGAATATGGTTCTCCCTCCTCCATAGGTTCATCCACCATTTTAATGCCATTCAGCTACAAAATAAAAAGTAATCGTGAGTTCAAATGCATAAGCAATCACATCATTTTTTCTCTTAACAGCGTGATCAAATAGAAATTGAGAAAGCTGTTGCACAACTCCAATGGCCCGTGTTTTAGGGACATACATTAGCTAATCCAAAATAAATTAAGCAGCATTGTATGCTGGAAAGTGGTTATATTGTACCGCTGAGCAAAGAACTAGCAAAGAATTGGCCCCATCCATATTTTAGTTTGGTTTTGGCCTGGACTTTCTGCTTACCTTTTTAAACCAGGTACTTTCCTGTTAGTGAAATGGGTGTTTTGTGACATCCCCTGCTCCCCACCACAATTTAATCAGATGAAGGCCGTAGGGCTATCTCAAATTCACTCACGAAACTCAAAAGATGGGGAGAACCACAATGTACAGCAAAACAGAAAGGGTTGAGAAAATCTTCCCAAGGGGATCTTTTAGAAGATGGTCATTGCTAATAGCAGCTTCCCTTCAGTCTATAGGATTGCACCAAGATTGTACCATCCTTCTTTTTTACAGAAAGTAATACTGAATGCAACTGCGTTTTTAAATATAGGGAGTCCCCGGGTTAAGAATGCCTGGGTTACAGACAACCCATAGTTAATAACGGAGCCTACTGTAGCAAAATGCGAGTTAAATACACAATGATTCAAGTTAAATACACAATGGTTCGAGTTCATTACACAATACTACTTGTACAGTATTATACAATTATATAATTGTACTGTATAACAATACTTCTACAGTATTATACAATAATACTGTTCCGGCTTACGTACAAATTCAACTTAAGGACGGACCTTGGGAATGGAACTCGCTCTTAAACTGGGGACTACCTGTAGAACATGCACTCCTATTAACTTGGTTAGGTCAACAAATTGACAGCAACAGAATATAATAATATGCAATAGAACAGATACACTAAAATAAGCCCTGCATACTTTGAAATCATACGAGGAATATTTATGCTTAATATTCTCAGATGTTTATAAAGGAACAGAAGTGCAAACAACAGTTTCCCACAGCTTCTTTTCTAAGATGAGAACAACTAGAAATCTTAGATAATGTTTCTTGGTAACATAAAGGCCCTACAATAAGATAGGAAAATATGTTTTTTATTTGTATTAGCACTCACTGGGTTTTACACTTTTTCAGAAACTAGAGGAAAGTTGGTGAGGGATTTGAAATCATTTTTAATCAATGACGCAAATGTCCTGGTTTTCAAAATGAAACCATCCTTTTGATTGTATTTGAGTACTCAAAGGTGATGAAATAAAATTGGAAATGGCAAATGAGTCTGGTGGCTTGAAGTGTATGGAACCCAATTATTTTAGAATTTTATTAAATTCTTAAAAAATCAAGTGAAACAGTATCAATGGCTAAAAGACTCTTATTCCAGACAGATGGCTCATGAGATTTTCTTCTCAATCTAATGTTAAATAATTGGCCCCATTTAATGAAGTTATACAAAGTTAAATTAATCTTTTTTTCAATCTTTTCCCCCTTACTATGAAGCTGCTAAATTTGTTCAAACAGTTGAACTTTAGAAACAAGGATGCAGACTTGTCCTAACATGTAGATTATGTTAATTAAAAACTGGAAAAACCCGATAAAGAACGCAAGGATAATTATTCATTTTGCTATATTAATTATCATATAATTCAGTAACAACTCAAGCTCATCATCTCTCCCATCCTACAGCATGTACACATACCTGCACACACCCAATAACACATTCTGAAAAATGAAACCGGGAATCAGACTTTCTTGACTATTAAAACAACAAGAGTTACCAACCATCTACCACAAAATTCTTAGGGTAGTCCGCAAAATGAAATAGTACATATTTACAGTTAAATACCAATGAAAGTACAGGAACATCCTTAACGATTATTCGTTCAGCGACCATTCGAAGATACGGCAGTGCTGAATGAATGATACTTATGTCCGGTCCCTGAAGTTATGGCGGTTGCAGTGCCCTGCAGTCACGTGATCAAGTCAGGCGTTTGGCAGCCTGCCTACACTTCTGACCACAGGGGTGCTTCAACTCCCCCCACCCTCCTGTCTTCCCCCCATATCTTCAGTTCTGGGAGTTGAAGTCCACACATCTTCACGTCGCCAAGGTTGAAGAACCCTGATTTAAAATACATCAAATACAGCAGATCAAACACATACTTATATTTTTAAAGAAGTATAAGATTGGCCTCAAACCATCAGTAATATGAAGAGGTCCTCCGACGGCTTCTTTAAGCCATAGCTACAGATAAAAATTGTGCAATCTTCTTGGAGGTGTCTAAAAATTAGTCGCAAACAAGAGAACGTTCGGTCACCTCACGGTCATACAAGGAGCCACGTTTTCTAACCATAGGTATCGCTGCGTATACAGCGAGCCTGAGAACAGACCGCTAAATGATTAAAGCAAATACCTTTCTAGGCAAAGTCAGGATGTTTATATGAAAAACGAATAGATTCATTTGGGAAAGCGACTTCCATTAAGGGGGAAAAAGGGATTCAGCTCATTTCATACTGAACTTCAGCCACAGCAGGTACTTTGATTTGGTAGTCATTTAAGTGGACCACAAAGGAGATGAACCTCAGTTCTAATCCCTGTGAAAGCCGCCCCCATGCAGGTCTCAGTTGGAGACTACATTCCCACAACCCGCTAGTCAAAGCTTACAGTTAAGTGAGCACAGGGAAGCCAGTCACTGGCCTCCTCCTCCAACCCACTCAGTTACTACTGGGCTGTTTAAGCTCTTTGGCGTCCTTCTTTGCCTGCCATACTCGCCCCTTGCTAATAAGAGATGCAAAGCTAAAATAACCCATCAGTAGTTTCAGGAGTATTTATCTGGGTAGCAGTGGGTGGAAGGCATTGGCAGATGATTTGATAAGCCTTAAATAACCCTGTGGTAGATGCCTCGGGAGGGGGTGAGAAGCCCATGGTTAAATCACATCCTGAGAGATGCTGGCAATTTTTTTCCCCTCCGCAAAGAAGCGGCAGCAGAAACCGATGAGATTCTAGAGGTACCCCTGCCAAGAACGTTAGACTATAATGTTAATTTACTTCCCTGTCCATCTGCCTGTTTGTCCCTTTATTTGTTTATGCACTTATTCGAACTCCATTTTCTGACACCAAGCAAGTCAGGTTTGTGAACTTGAAAGCAGTTTACCACCTTTAAAACATTGCAAGGTGAAAAAGGAAGAGCAGGGGGGAAAATATCAGAAACCAAACAGAACAGAAGCTTTTGTAGCTCGCTTGAAACTAAAGAAAGAAGAGGCCGATGTTATCTCTTTAGGAAACACAACGCAGGATGTCACCCCAGATAGGTTCATGGACAAAAAGGCCTCTGGAGCAGATCTTAAATGATGGGCAGGTCTGTGCAGAAAAAGACAGTCTTTCAAATATCCTTCTCCCAAACCACTAAGAAACCAGCACCTGAATTCTGATCAGAAATAAAGATGCATAGCATAGTATTGTTTGTTAAGCATTGCATAACATCTCTTATATTAGCGAGAACTTTGCTCTCTTCATCACAACCCTTCCATGAAGCATTGTTACTTACATCTGCTTAAACGCTGGCCAAGATCCAAATGTGGTAAGCATATGTCTCCATCCCAACCTAGGTGGGGGTAACAGAAAGTGCAAGGACGGAGTGGACTTAACAGAGGATGGGCCAGTGGATGAGAGGAACATTTAATGCATCCTGCATGTGCGTTACTCAGCATCAGTATTACAAAGAACAGCACTGAGAACTTTGCATTTCGCTTCTCGCTCTAATTTGATATTCAGCTCTTCTCGGGTAATGTGTCCCATAATGGACCAGTTTTCATTAACAGTAAGAGCCTTGAATGCCTTAAAAATACATTAATATTGACAGGACTTCCATATATCCAGAACCCTTTACGCAGAAGTGCGATTAATAGTGCTGTGAGCTCTACATGGAGCTGCCCTTGAGAACCACTCAGAAGCTACAGATGGTCCAGCAACATGGGCAATGATGAGTGTATCTCATCAGGCCCACACAACATCTCTGTGAGCTGCACTGGCTCCTGATAGGCTTCCAGGTGCAATTCAAGGTGCTGGTTATAAAGTTATGAAGTCCTTCATGAACCAGAGCTTCTTTTCTAAAGGACCTTCTGGTTCTATGGCTCCTACCTGTCCTATATGATTGGGTGGAGTTGTCATGCTCCGAGTCCCATCCATTAAGCAATATCACTGGATAAACCTAGTGTAGCACCTGCCTTCTGGAACAGCGGCCCTCCTGAGATAGGTCTGGCCCCCACCCTGGCCATGTTCAAAAGAGTTTGAAAAAAATTGGCTTTTTCCAGGGCCTTGGCTGAGAGTGGGTGGTGGGTCCTGCATACTTGATTGCTGTTAATGGTTGCTTCTCTTATGACATTTGCGTTTTGTTGTTTTTTTAACTGTTGTATGTTTGTTTTCACTGTACCCCACCCAGAGTTGTTGTAGAGTTGGGTAGCCTCATAAATTTCTAAAATAAAATAAAATACATAACACGGGTTGGCTCTGCAACACTTTCAGTCTAAAAAAATGACTTTAAATAACTCTCCCAGTGCTTGTAAACAAAGTCCATCATTTGATGGTTCTTTTCAACAAAACACTGATTTTGAAACACTGTTCAATTATAAAAGAGCAAATGAAATTGGTTCTGGCAATCAAGTAGTGGGCCTGAAAAGCCTCCTGCATCTAGACGCAGGAGGCTTTTCAGACCCACTACTTTATTACCAGAACCAGTAACGCTTCACCAAAAATAAGTTATTTTCTCCTGCTTCAACTCAACTCTGCCTTGCAAGCAGTAGCAGTTTAACCAAATTCTTATGTTTCATGACTGCTTTTTTAAATGATCTATTCCATACACATGCAACTCTTTTCCTGCCATAACAGATAATCTACAATTATTAATTGTGAGACTATCAACCAGTTCCAAAAACACAGTTCCAGCAAGATAAAACAAACTGAGCCAAATTCTTGTCAGCATGAAAAACTAACAAGAGGCCAGACCAATAGTAACATGGAAAACAAGGGTTTTGCAACATTAATTAAGAACATATTCCTCTGTAATACCACCATTCTAAGTTTATGTACAGATACAAACATCTGCTTTTCAGACACCAAGTAATTATATAAAATCTAGAAATTATCTGCAGCCAAATAGTTTCAAAATTTATTTGGGGTGGACAACTGTAAACACCCATCGCATCAATGTTTCATTATCCCTCTGTAAAGGAAAAGTTTTACTCTAAATATTTACTCCAACATCTGTACTAGATTTCATGACCGATTAAAAGTACCCCACATTAATTCTGGAGAACACCTTAACAAACTGCCAAGTTTTTTTCTGTTTTTGCAACTGGATGAGGGGGGGAAAAACAGATCATCTTAGGCTGAATGAGATGCTCACTTATTGGGGAACAAGCTATACCAAACACAGTGCAAGAAACTGCATTTATGTTTACAGCAAATAATACCTGTAATTGCCTGTAAACCTGCAATACCCAGAAGGGTTAATGTAGGTTGGTTAATAGCCATTTGCCTAGACACCTATAAGTAAGAATATAGTCTAGACCTGTGTTTCTCAACTTTGGCAACTTTAAGATGTGCGGACTTCAACTCTCAGAATTCCCCAACCAGTATGGGCAATTAAAGTTGCTGAGGTTGAGAAATACTGGTCTAAATGACCAGAAGACTTTATAAATTGGAGAAAAGCATGAGGAAGTAACTTTTTTGTTCTTCTTCACAAGGCTATTTGAATACAGAACAACCTAAACAGGTATGTGAATTACAGAATATGAATAACAGCAAGTACTTTGAACTAGTAGTCAAACATCAGTACACTGTTTGATTATCATCCTTCTCCTTACCAAATGTAGAGTCATACAGAAAACCCTTTTGATTGCAAACATAACCACTCTCTTCCTTCCACAGCGTTGCTCAAAGGCATGCATAGCTTTCAATCCTTCACTGTTTATCAGTTCTGAGAAAATGAGAACTTATAATGAAGTATGGATCCCAAACTGCCTTCAGATCATAGCTTCCTATCTCAACTTGCTCCAGAACTGGCAACCATCATTTCTTGTTTCCTCCCAACCAGGAAAGACTAGCGACTTAATGCATTTCATTTATATATGCTGGAGTAGAGGAATATGGAGAAAATGTTGAAGAAGAAAGGCAAGAACTATGATGTAAACATCAATTTAGGCCTGGGAATGAAGAGAGGTGAGACGGAAACTCAAGATAACCCAGTCTTGGTTCTGTCTGGTGCAAGGCAGAGACTCTTTCAAGATTCTGTTATGACAACAAGAGAGTTCCAGTCCTCCTTGCAGTAGCTGTTTCCTGACTTGCCCTATTTCAAAGGGCTGACACTGGAAGGGGAAAATAAAACACCACGCAAGGCAAGATACTTGTTCATATTTCACCTATATGTGCTCCAAAGCAAACCCTGATCGGTAGCATTTCTCCAGGAACTCAAAGACAGGTCTTCCACATGTAAAATGTGTGTTTATGAAATCCCATAGGCATTTATAAATAAATAAGCAGACTCTGAAGATACCAGCCACAGTTGCTGTCGAAACATCAGGAAATCTGTTGTCTAGACCAGTGTTCCTCAACCTTGGGAACTTTAAGAGGTGTGGACTTCAACTCCCAGAATTCCCCAGCCAGCCAAGCAATTGAAGTCCACACCTCTTAAAGTTCCCAAGGTTGGGAACACTGGTCTATGCCACAGTCACTAACCCCTGAAGCTCAACCCTGCCCAACATTTATACTTTCTACTTGTGCTCTACATGAGAAAAGACAATTTAGTATTCCCAAGTGTTTGGGACTTCAACTCCCATATGCTTCGATCCACATGACCGCAGCAAGGAGCCCAAAATTGCATTTTAGGGCATGAAGCTAAGCCTTGGATAGGGCATGAAGCTAAACCTTGGGGAGTATTCACACATTAATATTTGCAATGCTTCTGCAACTAGATTTTGGAAACAAGTCATCCCAAATCAACAGATCCATTTTGCACATTGGACTACAAGTCCTCACCTTACTTCATCCAGTAAACAAGCAGGCACTTATGAACCATTAGCCAAACATAATAATGGCAAAGTCTATGAGGCATATATCTGAACAATGTGCTTACAGTCACTACCTGAACTCCCTGTTCATTCTGGGTCACATAATGACCACTCAGATGCATTCAGGAGTTCACAAGCATAAATGGAAGATCTTCATCACTGAACCTCAAGAGCTGATCTTCAACGTCTGCTGCCTGAGATTCAGTTATCACATCTAGACGTACTCAAGAATTTCTCAGGAAGACAAGATGAAGAATAAAAGAAGAAGGGAAGGAGGAGGAGGAGATGATTACAAGCTCTTCATAGCATAAATCCCCATGATTCCAACTTTTTAAACCATCTAATTGGAGGTCATCACCACATCCGATCACTATTTAACTATATGTTGTATAAGGAAATATATTGTAATTTAATCTCCAAGTGTAACAGCCAAGAAGCCAGATGAACTTTACATCACATAAGCAAACCTTCCCCCAAAATTGTAACTGCTACTTGTTATAGATCTACATTTAATACTAGCTATGATTACAGGAAGTTTGAGTTCCAATTCACTTTCAAAAACGAGAATATTCCCCAAAACAATATCCTCTATTCAATGACCTACCAATCCAGAAAACAGGCTTCACACAGACACACACACACACACACACACACACAGATCTAAACAAAGGACTGGTTTCAATCCCAGAATAAACTGGGGTACCACACTGATAATCTAATGATGCTTTCTTCTCGCACATATTCTGCACTGAGCACATACACAAAAGAGGCATTGACGGGCATTGCAATTGAAAGTGCAAGGTTCAATTCATATTCGTGACAATATTTGCTTTCTCCAAATCCAGTAGTATCACCCTAAACAAACATCCCTTTTGATATGGCTGAATAATTTCATTTTAGGCAATTACATTATTCTGGCATTTGATTTCCTCATGAACTTAGTGAACAAGAGGTATCTCCTGTGCACACCTAATTTGCACAAATTCTACATGACAAGTAGCTAAAAGCTGGAATGGAGAAATGCAATAGCCTACAAAGCTTGAAAGACTAACAAGGAAAGACAAACTGGATGGATTATGCTAGCAGTTCTACATTTGAAAGACCTTAGTTCATACATCCGGATAATTTCCAGAGGAACAGTTTATGTATCAGCTGCTATATATCAAATATACTACGAGTTGTATAAAGGCCTCAGAATAGCTGCAGAAAACATTAGGGCATACTGTGCAGTGGCAATTCCACAGGGTTATCATACCAGCAAGCAAAGATATTTACAGTTGTTTCTGTTTCATGCTAAACTACAAAAACGTAAAACCAGACATTGCTTCAATAAGTATAGTATCCACGTTTAAGCCAATGTTACTTTCAAAACCAGCCCAGTCACATTTTGTCCTGTGGCGCACAGACAAATACATAAGAGTTAATTCAACTACATTTAAATCTGGTGTTGTTGTTTTTTTAAAAAAAACAGGATTGGCAGATGCTTTGATCATTTAGTGTAAATGCCAGGAATTCCTGCTTAGCAGCCACGCACGTTTGACTTCGGTATCAAATGAATAGCCGAGTTTCTCTTGCAGTTAGCAGTTGGTGTCTTTCGATTAGCAAACGCATGAGCAGGAAACTGAAGTTAAAATAAGGGGTCGGAAACACTGAGGAAAGAGGCCCCGTGTAGGGTGTGGGTGGGAAATCTATGTCCCCTCTCTGAACTATAACCCAGTAGCTCTCATGGTCACAAGTGAGGAAAAAGACAGGTACAAGATCGCCACGCCAGTAATTCCTCCATTCCTTCTGCTTGGAGGTCCAGTGCGTGTGAATATTTCTCTCTAAATCCCTGAAGAAGTGACAGGGCTCCCTCTTAAGCAGAAGCGTGTACAAAAAACCCGCAGGAACTGCATTTACAATGTGCCATGCGCACAAGGATAAGCCCTAACCACATGTTTTCATTACCCTACAGAATAAAATTAAGAATTTATTGGCAATGCTGCTGGGATCAAATCTGCCATTTCCAAATAAAAGTACTAATCTTCAACATCTATCCCAATCACAAAACTTTACTCCCGTATTTGCCTAAATTACGGAGGCAAAGAAAATCTGATTAAGCATTCAATCACAGAAATATTTCAAAGTACATGCCGCTATAATAGAGAACAGCACAGTAATTACAGTCCTTACGAACGGCACTCTGCGGACCCACAAACAGAGAGCGTATAAAATATAAAGGCTACAATCCTGCACAAAAGTTGTTTCAATCACCATGACTTGGTTCTTGTAAAATCTCACGTTCTAGTTAAGCGCCACGGAGTGATACACGACTTGCTTCCAAGAAAACATTGTAGCATGGCGCTGTATTTGGAATGGTCTAGCAGAATATTCAATGTATTCCCTCCTTCACAACTCTGCCACATGAAACTGCAGTCGCTAACAGCAGAAGTTCCTCTCAGAGGAACCTTTCAAAACCAGTCTTTAAATAAAAAAAAAAACTTGACGTACAATCGGAGGCAAGTCTGACCAGTTTTCAGAACAGTATTTGGATAAGATCTTTCATTAACATCGCATGTAAACTGGCACGAATGCAAGAGTTCCCTTCCAACTCTCATCTCCCACTTCTAGAAAAAAGAGATCCAGGGTACAGTCTGCCTTCCTTCACATCTCTGCAACACAAATATTTCAGTATTTCACACAGCAGTCTATAGCCCAACGGGTGATTCCCCAGTGTAAATTTTCAGAACTCACTGTATTAGGTGCTGCAATTCCAGCCACAGCCATTGTAGAATTAGTCCGGTGCCAAGAAAACTGACCAATAATTAAAGAAATGATTGCTGAGGTCACTGCTTATTTTTATAATGAAACTGCTGACTAACTTTAAAAATAAATCCGTCCCTATTCTGACAGTAATGGATGCATCCAGTATGTTTGTTTAATGAAACTCCTGGTAGTGTCTGGGACAAAGACTGCTAAAATTAACCCGCCTAAAAGAGAACAAAAACCATTCTGATAAAA
Organism: Liasis olivaceus; assembly: GCA_030867105.1. Taxonomy (NCBI): domain Eukaryota; kingdom Metazoa; phylum Chordata; class Lepidosauria; order Squamata; family Pythonidae; genus Liasis; species Liasis olivaceus. Next base: position 12,897,008 of record CM061361.1, read on the forward strand.
AGCTGTCACCAAGGTTAAAAAGCCGTGCCAATCCAGGGCCCTTCCCAACATCCTGTGAATGCAGACGTTCTACAGACCACCTTGCAGACAACCTTTACGCTAGAACATCTTGTGGGAATCCAACCAAGTTGTTTTCCATGGTAAATGAGCTCTTGAGAGGCCCTGAAGCTGCTTGCCTCTCCTTGGCTAGAAACAGTAACCACATCAGTTCTTCATCCCCCAAGGACCAGTGAACCCAACTGCAGACAGACTACAGACATACAAGATACAGGGTGGAAGGACGATACCAATCAATCCAGGGAAGCAGCCGTGACAGACTTCCCGATTGAAGCATCTGGTCGATCTGAGTTGAACTTTGTTTTGCCAACCTAGCCATTTACAGTTAGGAAACCATGGTTTGGGGCTAACTGCAATAGGTCAACTCTGCCTACTGCAGCTTGATCAGCAAACAACGATGTCATGCACTGTATAATGCACAGATTCTTACGATAGGATTTAAATGGTTGGAGCAAACTTTACGACTTGGACTAGATTAAGAATAGGTGATGGGACAGGATTCCTTGAAACTAAATAACCAGGATATGATCACTCACTAGGGGGTCATAAATATTATCTTAGACTCCATGGGGGAAAGGCCGAATATGGACATAATAGAAATGCACGTGGCTTTCTGAAAGTTTATAACGGCAAATCAGCAAAAAAGCGTATTCTTAATAATCACTTTAGTTTTCATACTTAAGGACATTATGTCCTCTCCCCAAAGAAGACAACCTCCAGCTTACCTCCTATTTTTGAAATGAAATATTAGCATCATCCTGTAGGGCTGATGAATGAAACATGGCTGAAATTTGGAGGTTCTCTGGACTACTTAAAGGGTACATCTCAAGGACAAAGCAAAACACAAGGGCAAAAGTATTTTAAAAGGGTGTAAAAAAAAATAAATAAGGGAGGAAATAATTTAGAGCCACTTAGCATTCAGGGTATGGGGTTCAAAGCATTCTCAATTACTTCAGAGACAATTTCAGAATACAAAGATCTTTGTTGATACGCAAGTAGTGATGAAAACAAACAATTTGTTCTCTCAGCACAAACAGTGCTGAATGTATGTTAATGCCCCAAAGAAGTAGAGATTCCTTATTTCTCCTCCCCCCACCACACATTTTAGAGTAAAGTGAACGAATACTAAAAAAACAACACCACCCAGAAGAACCACTTTAGCAAATAATAATAATTAATTAAGTATTAATCCAGTTTTGTTCCAGTTCAGGATGTCCTAACCTTTATCGTAGACTGAGACTGTAGGTGTGAACATCCTGGCTTTTAGGATCTTTGCTGGTGCAAAGGATTCATTAACTCAAAAAGTGTAACACATCCTTATCATCAGAACTGTTTAATTCCAAGAAGTCATTCTGAAGGGCCCGAAAAACAGTCCTGCACCTTATTCTAGGAGAGGGGAGCTGAAGAAAAGAGATGGATAGATCCTTCATGCCTGGGACCATCTCCTTGTCTAGGGTGAGGAGCAGAAGAATTCCAGGAGACATTGGAAGAAAGGACTTAAAAATAGGAACTGGAAGCTTCTGGCAATAGTTCAAAACTAGATTTATTCGGAAGGTAGGTACAATCAGTCAAGGTAAGGTACAGACAAGCAAAGGTGGACAGTGCTGAAGGAACTATCTAAACCAAGGGAAGATGAGGGAAGAAAACAGAATGTGAGACCCGCTCTTGGATGCTATGCAGCAGAGGACCAAAAGCAGGAGGAGGACGGAAGAGAGAAGGTAGAAAGGAGGAAAGGTTGTTGTTGTTTTTTTTAAACCCTTTGATTATATTGGTTTCAGATTGCACTCTGCTCAGAGGATCCTGTGAGAAAGAAGTTTTACGTATGGAAAAAAACTTCAGCCCTCACAGGGTAAGGACAAGTAAAGGGGTGGCCGTGGGGTGGGGGCAGCCTTCTCCAACCTGGCACTCCTGCACCGACTTTGCTGGGGAGGCCTAAAGTGAGAATGGGGCAAGGCAGGAAACTATCAGATGGGGAGGAAGAGGAGAGCGAGGCCGGTCGGGGACTGAGAGGCAGGTCTGAGCGCCACAGCCTGGGAGTGACTGTGCTAAACCAGACCGAAGAAAGTGGAAGCGGATGCCCTAAATCATTCGGATGGCCTCGCTGGGGGCGGGGGGGGGGGGGAGAAATGGGGCTGGGGGGCACCGAGGGAAGAAGAACCGGAGTAGGAGTAAGAGCCTGGTGCAAGAGACAGGCTGGGGGAAGCGGCGCCGGCTGGGGATCGGTGCCGCCCCACATCTCTGGGGGGCACCAGCGGAGGATGCTGGCTCGGAGGAGTCCCGGGGAAGGGGCCTCGGCCCCGAACCCCATCTGGGGCCGCGGGAGAAGGAGATGTCAGCGAAAGTTCGGGGGGTGGACAGCGACCCCCAGCCCAAAGGGAGGGAGGCCGGTCGCGACGCCTGCGGGAGGGGCGCCCCCGGCCCAGCGCCACGAGGGGGCGGCGGCGGCCAGCCGGGCGAGGACCCTCCGCCCCGCGCGCGGCGCCCCTCCCCGCGCCCCCAACTTCTCCCCGCCCGTCCGAGAGCCTCCTCCCGGCGCTCACCTCGCCGCCCGGGCTGCCGCTGCTGCTGCTGCTGCCGCCGCCTCCTCCTCCTCCTCCTCCCCCCGCGCCTCCTCCCCCGGCGATCTCCGGCAGGTCGGCGGCGGCGGGGAGCGACGCGGGCGGCGGCGGCGGCGGGGGCGGAGGCGGCGGCGGAGGAGGAGGGCAGAAGGGCTCCGCGTCGGGCTCAGGCGGCGGCTGCTCCGCGCCCTCGGGCGGCGCGAAGGGCACCATGGCGCCGCCTCCGCCGGCGCGCTCCTGGCAGTCGGGGCCGGCGCCGCCGGCGCCGCGGGGGCCCTGCCTTGTGCCCGGCTGCCTCCGAGCCGGGACAGCCGCTCATGCTCGTCCCTCCCCGCGCGGAGGGGACGGTCGGACGGGTGGACGGCGCGGGCGGCGGGCGGCGGGCGGGCTGGGCGACCCGGCTAGGCAGCCTCCGGGTGCGCTCCGGCGCGGCGCATGGCTCGGCTGGCTGGCTGGCTGGCTGGCCGGCCCCTCGGCTCACGGCGGAGCGCGGGGAGGCGGGGAGGCTGGGCTGCCGCCGCCGCCGCTGCTGCTGCTCCCGGCGACCCGGCGAGCGGGGGCGGCTCCGCGCGGCGCCGGCCTCGGGGGTGGGGAGGGGCGGGCCGGGGCGGCGCCTCAAGGTGGGGAGGGGGCGGCGGGGCGGCGTGACGTCAGCCGCGAGGGGAGAATCCCCCCCGCGAAGGCGGCGGGCGCTCTGCGGAGGGAGGCGGGGGCGAAGGGGTTAAAGACGGGGGAGGACCCCCGGGGAGGCGTGACGTCAGCGGTTGCGTGGACACCGAGCGGGGGTGACGTGGGTGGCGATGACGTTAGCGCAGGCTGCCTGCCTTCGCCTTCGCCTCCCCTCCGAACAAAGGAGGGCCAGCGCGGGGTTGGCAGCCGGGCGAAGGCCGCCGGGGCAAAGGGGGAAGCCCGTGGGAGGAAGCAGCCGGCGAGGAAAGCCGCTCGGCAGGTGGGCACTGCGAAAGAGGGGGCGTGCCCTGCAGCCGGAGCGGGTGCCCTTGGGCGAAAGGCAGTGCCGCCTTCCCTTGGCCCTGCGGGCGGTGACGGCGAGACCACAACTCCGGGGACCAAAAGGAGGGCTGCGAGAGAGAGACCGGGCAGATGCTGCCAGGCCCCCGGGGTCTTCAGCCTGCCTCCCCTGACCCTCAAGGCCTCTGTGATGGGCAGCTGGTGGCCGGGGAAGGCCCCCCCCCTTGATGCAGCGGGCCTCTTCTTGTGCCCAGGCCACCCCCAGGACTGATGCCATTTAAAACCAGACCAGACCTGGAGGGGAAAAAAAAGAGAGAGAACATTTTTCCGGAGAAAAGAACTATGAGCTGAACTGTGTTTGAGCAAAGGCATGCTCAGGCTTCTTACGGAAGGCTGGCCCATGGATCAGTCACCCTAGTAGGGAGAGCATCTATAAGGCTATCCCAGTGGTCCTCAAGCTTGGCCACTTGAAGATGTCTAGACTTCAACTCCCAGAATTCTCCAGACATCTTCAAGTGGCCAAGCTTGAGGACCACTGGGCTGGGAGAAGACACTCCCCAATTACTTCCTCTGCATGTCAAATTCCTGCAATCACTTGCTTGGCCATCTGGTTTGGCTTCTGCAGGGCGACACGCCATCCTTCTCTCCATCTTTGTCTGGGCCACATTCAAGCAATCGCCCACCCATTGCACCCAAAGAACTGTGCAAGTTATGAAAAGCCTAAATGTGGCTATCAAAGACAGTTCTGCACAACCATGACATTAAAAGGCTATATTGGCTATACTTCATGCCATGTTCCATGCTATCCATACATAAACAGATGCAATATTCCTATTTCTACCCTCCCTTCTTCCCGTATATGAAAACAGCAGGGCAATTCTGTGCTGATAACACCCTTATCTTCACATGAAGAATTATTTGCTCATTGCATTTTCCTGTCCTCCCCTCCACATTATTATGAAGATCACGACACTTAAATTCATTTATTACAATGTCTTTAATAAACTATAAATTACACCAGTGAACCAGAATACAGATTCTCTGTACCTGTGTATGCACATAGGCACACTGTCTCCTGGCTCTGTTAAATATAACGTTTACATTTATGCAAGTTTAACCAATTGAGGCATATCAATTCACCCAACTTAAGAAATTGAGTCAATTCCTGTTGCTAGTTGCTAGGATTGTTACAGCAAAACACTGGAAAATTTAAATACATTTTTCACCAGATGAGTGGTATTTAAAGTATGGAAAATTGCTCTGCCTAAAAACAACCAAGATTATTTAAAAGGAGAGCAAGTTCAGGTAGTCCCCAGTTTAAGGACAAGTTCTGTTCCCAAGGTCTGTCCTTAAGTCAAATTTGTATGTAAGTCGGAACAGTATTATTGTATAATACTGTATAAGTAGTATTGTGTAACGGACTCGAACCATTGTGTATTTAACTCGAACCATTATGTATTTAACTCAAATTTTGCTAAAATAGTCTTTGTTCTTAAATATGGGTCAGCCTTAAACCAGGTGTTTTTATCCTGGGGACTACCTGTACTGCATGTGATAGTAGTTAAGTTTAAGTTCTTAAAGTAGCTAAGAATAGAGTCCTGCGTTCAGATCCGCACTCCACCATGGAAGCTTCCTGGGTGACGTTTGGTCACCTTGTCCAACCCACCAGATGGAGTTGTTGTAGGGAAAGAATGGAAGAGGGATTGCAGGATACAAATCAAATAAATAATCAGCACCAAAGGGAAACGTTGCTCAGATCTGATCACCACTGAATATTAGTTGTGTTCACGATGCTTTCCTAATTATTTTTCTATACATGTCATCCTGGATAGAAATACTGAGTGTGGTTATATAAAGTGTTTGTATTTCTTCTTAAGATCATATATGCATTCATATGTATGTGTATGTATAGACACACCCTTATCTTAACATGAAAGATTCTTTCCCTTTCCCTTTCCTTTCATCCTCCATTGATTTTTCAGTGTCAGTTTGCAGTGTTTTTAATGTTTGCTTTCATGCCCCGTGTGTGAAAACTAAATTTTAAAAAATGAAAAAAAAATCATATTAATTGGCTAAGAGCGTCATTTGATACACAGCGAGTCCAACATCTTGACATTCCCGAATTCCTTGCAATTATACAACTGCTTATTGTTTCAAAAAGAAAGAAATCAGCCTGCTACTTTTCTGGCTGCGATGAGCCGTTTATATTGATACTGAAACAAAATAGCTAGGTCTGTGTTATCTTCCGTCGAAAGACTAATATTTGGCAACTCAGAAGAATAATCCCCGTTTTAAAAAGCTTGACATTTTAAAAAATCCAAAGGTTTAACAGCATGCTTGGTTCCGCACTGGCTCTGGCGGTACAGATTATAGAATGTCTGTCTGTCAAAGACACCCAGCATTATTTATTACTTGAACAGGTGGCTATAGTATGGAGAAAAGAAACATTCATCTGGTGCTTGTGGGTTGTACGTTGGATTAAATGACTTTCAGAACTTCCTGAAAGAGTAAAACAGAGGCAGTGTTTTACCAAAAGCGTGTGTGTGTGTGTGCGCGCGCGTGCACGCACACACGCCTTCGAGTCAGTGTTGACTCTTGGCAATCGCTTGGACTAGTCCCTGCAGTTTTCTTGGCAAGATTTCAGAAGTGGTTGGCCATTGTCTTCTTCCTAGGGCTGAGAGAGAGGGGCTGGCCCAAGGTCACCCATCTGTCTTTGTGCCCAAGGAGGGACTGGAACACACAATCTCCTGGTTATTAGTCTAGTGCCATAACCACTACACCAAATGGAGTCCCAGAAAATAGGAACAGGGTTATACGTGATTTCTGGTACTTGTTTAGCGTAACCGAGCTCTAGGTTCCATAGAGATATTGTCCCTTCCGATGAGTTTTTCACCTACAAAACCTGAAAGTGCCTTAATGCCTTCAAATGATCAGGGGGGACAATAGGAAAGGAAGCAACCAGCAGAAGATGCTGGGACTGTCAATTATCCCTTCCCCCTCCTTGTGTAACATTGGCAAGGATGAAGGAGCAATCTGGTGTACCACATGGCACAGGAGAAGGTTCTCTCTCTCTCTTTGTTCAAAGTCAGTGATCATATTTGTAAATCTGGGTACAAACTACAGGCTGTTGTAGTGTTGTTGATCTGAATATATTGGGAAGAACTACATGTTTTATTCAACTAACATTAATACATCGTAACACTGCTATAGGGTTCCAAATGGTGGGTGTTAAGAACTGCACACACATAGCCATATTGTGAATGGCAAGATTTCTTTCCTAAGAGAACACAAAGCAATTTTGTCAGGAGCCTAGAAATTTAGACTCTTTCAGAACAATAACATACATACGTAAAGGCCTCGTTGAGTCAGACCTGGACATAACCATGCCATTTTCTTGGCACGAAAAGGATTTATCCACGCCTTCTTCTACATTTTTTTTCTCAGTTGAGTCTGTAGGCCGGATATTTTCAGGTTGTCTCTCATCAAAGGATTACTTCAGGCCTGATTCTGAACCCAGAAAAGGTCAGGCAGGCACAGCTTCCAAATAGGACTCTAAAAGGCACCATCTAATCCAGTGTTGTCCAAACTTGGCCACTTTAAGATGAGTGGACTTCAACTCCCAGAATTCCCCAGCCAGCCATGAAGTTTGGACAACACTGATCTAATGGATATTTGCAGAGGTCGGAGGTTGGCTAAGTAATCCCCCCTGCCTAGCATAAAGTCACACAGCCCTTCCAAATTGCCTCCTCTTGTACTTTTTTCATCAAAATTCCACCAAACACCTTCCCAGACACACCGAAGAAGTGAATCCTCCTGTAGTTCTTTCACCCCTCTTGCCGTCTGTCCTTTTATACCTGGGAACCAAAAATGGCATTTTTCCAATCGTTAGGCAGAGATGTAGGCTTCACACACATGGGAAACAAGTCGTACAGCCTCTCCATAAGCAAATTATGTCCATCCTGTGTTGAACATCTCTCCACTTACATCACATCTACCTGCAGCTTTACCATCTTTCCACATTCTCGCAGCATTTATGAGTTCCTTTTCATCATTTCTGTTTTGGACACTAATGTTTCTAGCATTCATCTCAATGCCACTCTTCAGCATATCACTATCGTTCCCATGACTTCTCTAAAAATGCTCCATCGAGCGTTTCATCGCTTTGGTTTCATTCCAAATCATTTCATCCCATTTTTAATTCCATGCATCTGCTGGAGGCTTTTGTTTAGACTTTATCACCCAGTTCCCCAATATTTTATTTCTACCAAAATTGCTCAGAATGTTCTCTTCCTCTTAACTTAACTGTTTCTTACTCTCTTTGACCATTCTTTAGAATTCTCTTTTTCTCTATATGAACATGCAATATCTTTTTCTGAGCCTCACTTTTTGCAGTGATAATTCTCTTTTATACATTTTTCCTCATCCAGTGCCTCTTTCACCTTATCGTTCTGCCAAACTCCCTCTTCATACTTCCCGTTAATAGAACTCAACATATTTCTGTGGCACCATGTAACATAATTCCTTTCACTCTATTCCAAGCAGCTTCCTCTCTCTCTCTCTCTCTCTCTCTCGCTCTCTCTCTCTCTCTCTCTCTCTCATTTTTATTAAAGATTTTTTTAAAAAATACAAGCTAATACAAAATGATATAAAGTAAGAAAAAGAAAGACATCAAGGAAACCTAGAAGTGCAAGAAAGGAAAAAAGTAATAAAAGAAAAATAAGGGGGGGCAAAAAAGAAAGAAATACAAAGAAGTTGCTTCCCATCTTCTTTACAGCAGTCATAAGTACAATTATACATTTACCTCTTACTCTACGGTTACAACATACCTCTCTTCTTTCTACAATCTCTTCTAACCATCAAACCCATAAATCATAAGTTCATTTCTTTCTGTTTATATTCCAAGCAGCTTCCGATTCTTGATTCCTTATCTGCACTTTCCATTCGTTCTGTTGGGAAAATACATTTTCTAATGCAGTACTTTTTCAAGAGCGCTCATAGTTTCCCTTCATCCAGTTATTGTACTTTCACTCGGGTTTCTTTCATGGCTTTCCTTTACTTCCATGCCTATCCGATCCATCCATCCATCCTTTTCTTCTGGCATTTCCAGAAATGGACTGTACCACTTTCAGAAGCATTCTTCAACGTTGTATCCATCACTAATTCTCTCCATTTTTAATAATAAACCATCCAATCATGCTTTTACATTGATATTCATTACTGTGCCATGTGCGCATATGAATAGAATTATGTTTAAATCCCATACAGACACAGAGCTGCTTCCAAGCAGATACTCCCCAATCACCATTCTTATTTATTCACCATGCTTATCCTCAGCTGGCTTAGTCACTTTTTCTGTATTCTTTCAACTCATCCCTGCTGATCCATTCGGATCAACTAACAGAATTTCCCATTCATTCAGAATGTTGTATCATTTTCCCTCCAATCTCATCCACAGTTATTCTATAACCACTATTCACTGGAATATAACATGTCACTTTCACCAATTTATGGACTGCTGTTTTCATCATCCCAATAACCTTGGTGACACCAATTAATACTTTCTGACGTGCATTTTAACCCTTCCATTCTTAACTAAACCTACATTTTCAAATCCCTGCATGTATCTATCAACTACATTCCACAAGATCAGGCCGCCTTTATTCGATGTATTGCATCTTTCCCCTCTCTCTTAGTTTCATGAACATGCACAATCAAGTGTTGTACAGAAAGAAACATGCTATCCATTTTATCACCTTGCATGTTCTTAATTTTATTTTGTTTTTGATACCAGCATCTAAGAGAAGTTTATATTTTTTTTCCGACTTGATGCTGTTCAATTTTCTGTGCTCTTTTTTCCAATGCATTCATTAACCACCTTGCATTCACTCCAAGCATCAATATTTTAGCAATGACCCTTTCCTGTCACTAAATATTTATAGACATCACATGTATACCCAAGCCTTCTGCTATAAAGAAGTTATCAAAAAACTCTTTAGTTCTAGGGCATCAGCAACTACATAAGGGAATGATTTCCTCGACAGGATAAATGTCCATTTTTTTGCATTTCCTCGACAGGATAAATGTCCATTTTTTTGCATTTATCCTTGCCCTCTTCAAGTAGATAATCATAATTTTTGTGGCTACTTGCAACATCAACCACCCAATGGTAATTTCCCCATTAAATCTTTTGCCACCATTAATTAAGTCGTATTCACATGATGGCCAGTGAGTTGCTACTTAACATAAGGCTCCTTACTATGTCCAACTCTTCTTATTCTTCAAATGGCTGGTTTGAGCCCTGGCCAAATTAGCAGGGCAGATGCTAGTAATTCTTCTTTTCTTCTATTTTAATGGAAATGGTCTTACCCCATTAGGGCAGAATGGCTGTAGTTGATAACTGAACACAGAAACTTCTAAAACAATATACGTTTTTCGCTGAGTTTTTTTTTAAAGCCTAGAAGTAACAGGAGATAAGATCTATTTTAATGGGTCCGTGAAAGAAGAAGAAAGTCCATACCAGTTATGCATCCTGGTTTTCTTTTGCTTTCCCAAAGCTGTGACTGTAGATGGAGAGTGATAGGAAAAAATGAAGATCAGCTAACAATTGTTGCCCTAGTGTGTGCTGAATGAAAAATTATTCACTATTGTCCAGCCCTCCAATGTTGTTTGGCCATCTTTGGATGCTAGATTATGAATTAATCGTAACAATCATTTTTTTTAAATGCACTTGTACTACATAAAGAACAATCATTCCATGAATTGTTTTTCCTTTCTACCAGGCAAAGTGAGAGATGTCTGTATTTTAGAAAGATTTATTGCTCCAATTATCAACAAGTGTGATTTATTGCTTATATATTTTTTGAGATGTATGAGAAGTCTCTTCTGAAATAATCGCAATTAATAACAGGGTAGCAGATTGTAGATTGTAGGCAGAGGAACTAGAGATCAAATTGCCAACATTCGCTGGATCATGGAGAAAGCACGAGAGTTCCAGAAAAGCATCTACTTCTGCTTCATTGACTATGCAAAAGCCTTTGATTGTGTGGATCACAACAAACTGTGGCAAATTCTTAAAGAGATGGGGATACCAGACCACCTTACCTGTCTCTTGAGAAATCTGTATGCGGGCCAAGAAGCAACAGTTAGAACCGGTCATGGAACAACCGATTGGTTCAAAATAGGGAAAGGAGTACGACAAGGCTGTATACTGTCACCCTGCTTATTTAACCTATATGCAGAGTACATCATGAGAAATGCCAGGCTGGAAGAATCACAAGCCGGAATTAAGATTGCAGGGAGAAACATCAATAACCTCAGATATGCAGACAATGCCACCCTAATGGCAGAAAGTGAAGAAGAACTAAAGAGCCTCTTGATGAGGGTGAAAGAGGAGAGTGCGAAAGCTGGCTTGAAACTCAACATTAAAAAAACTAAGATCATGGCATCTGGACCCATCAATCCCTGGCAAATAGAAGGGGTAGAAGTGGAAGCAGTAACAGACTTCATTTATTTGGGCTCCAAGATCACTGCAGACGGAGACTGCAGCCATGAAATTAAAAGACGTTTGCTCCTTGGGAGGAAAGCTATGGCAAACCTAGATAGCATATTAAAAAGCAGAGACGTCACCTTGCCGACAAAGATCCGCTTAGTCAAAGCTATGGTTTTTCCAGTAGTAATGTATGGCTGTGAGAGCTGGACCATAAAGAAGGCTGAACGCCGAAGAATTGATGCCTTTGAACTGTGGTGCTGGAGAAGACTCTTAAGAGTCCCCTGGACTGCTAGGAGGTCAAACCAGTCAATCTTAAAGGAAATCAGCTCTGATTGCTCATTGGAAGGATTGATAATGAAGCTCAAGCTCAGATACTTTGGTCACCGAATGCGAAGAGAGGACTCTTTGGAAAAGACCCTGATGCTGGGAAAGATGGAAGGCAAAAGGAGAAGAGGACGGCAGAGGATGAGATGGCTAGATAGCATCACTGAAGCAATGAGCATGAAATTGAGCAAACTCAGGGAGGCAGTGAAAGATAGGAAGGCCTGGCGCAATATGGTTCATGGGGTCACGAAGAGTCGGACACGACTTAACGACTGAACAACAACAACAAGCAGATTGTATCTCTGCAATGTCATTGTTTTGGAATGGTAGGTTGTAAATGACTTTGTATGACAGTGGGATCCAGTTGTATGCTATGGGAGAAGAACCAAAGGGGAGACTCCTTATCAGAATGGGCTTTCCGGGGATAATAAATGTTATTATGGGCTGACTCGGATGACATCTCTGAGATTGAGGGCAATCTAAAAAATTGCTGAATATGCTGAGCCAATGAATGGGAGACATTTCACAATGGTCTAATTAGGGGCCAAGGACAAGAGGAGCAGAGGGAGGTAGAGAAGGGAAATGAAATAGAAATTTGTCTCTAGCACATTGGGACTAGAAACAACTCTCCTAACTGCAGGCAAAAAGTAACCAAGCAGTTGAACTTTACAGCCCTGGCTGTTGCCACTTTGGTCCAAGATTGCAGGACATTAATTTTAAAAATATAAAAAGAAAATATTATCTTGATTTCATGAGCAAAATCTACGGCTGCAAGAGCTGAGAAATCCCACTGATTTCTCCAGTAAACATGATTTCACAGCTTCCATTCATCTGCATCATTTACCTCCATTGTATTTCTTTTTTATCATGAAGGCCACTTTCAGATGTTCTGCTCAGCTCCCCAAGAGGCCCAACTTGATTCATCAATTCTTTATTTGGACTACATTTCTTAGCTGCATCAGCTTTACTCTTAGTGATGTCACCAGTTAATGGACATTTAATCCTTCCTTCAAATCGAGGGCTTTCACATTGATTTACAGTCATCGGACTTTCTACCCAGAATTCTCATTAACGCTCTATTTCAGGAATGTGTACTTTTCCAATAAAGCATTTAGGAAGTTTTATGCATGTGGTTACCCCTGATTCTATGCTAAATGGATCTCAAACGTATACAGAAAGCTAAATACATTTAGTGGAGTTTCCTCATATGGAATAACCATTAACAATTAATGCTGTGCTGCTACAGAGAAATCATAATTTAAAGGGAGATATTTAATGGAGGTCTTAACAGGTATTGCTGGAAGGGTCTGGCTGGGGTCAGGATCTACTACAGTTCTCTGGAGGGTTGAAATAGATCAGCAAGAGTTTCTGACTCTGATCATTCCTCATCATTAATTATTATTGAAAGGCATTCCCCATAAAAGTGCAATCCTATGCATGATTACTGAGAAGTCCAATTGTATTCAATAGGATGATGGTGTAAATAACACAATTTGAATGGACCAACTTGAAACTAGAAGTGGCTTTTTGAAGGATAACACTCTGAATTCACTTCCAGTACAAAAATGAATGCTGCATGCTGAACTTAGATAGGTTTTTGGTCAAGTCCAGCAAGCATTTCCTTACGTCTTAACTCTTGCTTTTCACACTCTGGGGAAGGTGTCCAGGAACCATTAGATCTACATTAGGGCTGTACATTGCTTTGGATTCAAAGCCTGAAGGTACTTTGGAGTGCAGGAGGTACTGACAAAACACCTATCCCAAACTCCTTAAAGTAGCCATGCCTTTTTCAAGATCACAAAGATGTCTGCTTCAGCACTTCATGGTCCCAGGAAAAAAACAATTTAAGGAGATGTGCACCTGGGTGCTCTATATATGCTTCCGAACACCCCAAAGCAGTTTCTTGGAATCATATCCAAAGTGCTACACAACCCTCATCTACATTACAGTATGTCAGACTATTCGCCATATAGTCTAGTCTCAGCTGGCAGCAATTCTCCAGGGTTTCACGGCCAAACTTTATGACGATAAATGTGCAACCTCAAACCCAAAAGGCAGAGTGGGTGACTGATAATTAAAAGGATCTGAGCCCCCATGGAGAGAAATTATATTCTTTCTTCTTGTGCTGCAATCCTCAAAAAAATCCCTTTTCTGATTCTGCATCTGTTTTCTGGACAATCTATTGTTGAGACCAGTAAGGACTTCTTCCCAACGTTAATGACAACCTTGGAGAAGAGATTGTATTCAAGACTGCAACAGGAGAAGAAAGGATTCTCTTTGTTCCATTGTCTCCCATGCCTTGTGTGATGCAACTTTTCAAAAATCAGCATTGGTTCTTAGCATGCTCCATCTTGTGTTTACGCACACACACACACACACACACACACACTTTTAATACAAAGGTCTTTATAATGTGCTGCTCAGCCAACCCAGTGAAAATCATGACATCTGGATGCTCATGTAAGTTGTGAACCCATTCTAAAGAATGAAAAAGTCTTTCATGTGACAATTTGCAAACTCTTGTTTTTGACAGAGAAATCTTGCAAAAAGAAAATAGAAGGATTAAATCCAATTATCTTTTAAATTGATAGCATGTGTTTCATTTTTCTTCTTGGAAATGATGGTCAAATTAATGGAGGATAGAAATGTTCCTGGTTAGTAGAACATACTTTTCCTTGACTAATAGCTTCCAACTCAAGGGAACTTTTGTAAACTTGAGGAAGGAGAAGAGCAAGGGAAAACAAATTTCCCTGAAAATATTTTAACCAGAAGGAGTGAACTTCTCCTAAACTTTGCATGTATATGAAAGCATTGGATGTGTTTTCTGAAAATGATCATTTCATTGGAGGTGGAAGAGAGCCTATAAATGTGTGCACTCCATTGGATTTAAGAAACTTCAGCATCATGCAGATTGTAGAAGTCCCATGGTATTATGTGTAAAGTGCTTACTAAAAGCAAATCATTTAAGAATTACCCTACAAAATTCTGCTCTCAGTTTAAGGAGAGTATCAGAATATGTTGTCCTTTTCTACCGTGAATTCAACTGTAGGCTAAAGTATTGGCCATTTTTTAAACTGCAATACTGGCTTATACAAACCACTGATATTACATTGTACATATGGATGTTACCATCTGAATGCCATTGACTTTCAGCTATTTCCATGATTTTTAGAGCAAATAACTACTCTGAAGATTTTAGTAAAACTTTGCCCTACAATTTTTTTTTTTGGGAGGGGTTGCTAGCAAGATTTCTATTTCAAGAACAATAGCTTGGCAATTTCTATCAATCTTCCCATCTTAGTCATACCTTGATAACAGGCTAATCTCAACTCCTTTCCATTCTTTTCTTGTTCATCCTGAATAGTACTTTCAATAAAACCTTACGCAAGCTTAGAAAATGATTAAATGCCATCAGAACAATCTGTTCAGATAAAGTTGGGTATAGCACACAACTCACTTAGTCAAAATTGTTCTCAGCAAGATAGCACCGCCTCTGTGAGTTTTTCCATGCATGTTCAAAGACACATTCCCATCCCTACCCAGTACATATTTCTTTGTTGCTATTTCTTATTTTATTTTATATTGCTCTTCCTTCTAGAGAAAGGAGCCTAGAGGAATACACACCAAAAAAACAAAACAAAAGTTCACAAAACAATTAGATAAAAGCAGTCAAGAATAGAATAAATTCCCGTGAACAAGAGAATTAAGCAATGGGAATTAGATAATTTAAAAGGTAGTCTAAAAACAGTCTGGCCTTGGGGGTATTGTCACCCTGCAAAAGCTTTAATTGATATTTAAAGCAAGACAGGGCAGAATCCATCATAATTCCCTTGGGAGGGAGTTCCATTGTTGGCCACAGCACTGTCAGGTGGACCCAAGGTCAGAGAATCAGGGGAGCTTTTCATGTTAATCTTAGCACATGGGTTGGGTGACATTGGAAGAGGCAGTCTTTTAAGGACTTGGGGCCAGAGCCATTTAGAAGTTTGGTAACTAAGGTCAACCCCTTGAACTGAGTCCAGTAGCAGTGCTTTGAGGACCAATGTTACATCATTCTGTTTGGCTACTCCACTTCATGATCAGGCAGCCCCAGCTGTGACTTCCAGATCCACCTCAAAAGACAAACTGTGGTGTAGAGTGTACTTTTGCACTCCAGGCATTATGTTCTTAGGGAGTGGATCCCTGGAACTAAACTACCCCAAATCCAGGCAGAATCATTGTTGGTCCACTAGTTGAAACTGGACATTGGTCATCCTAGCCACTGGAGCCCTCTGTGTCTCTCATGGAAAAAAGCAGAGACCCAACAAGATGCTTTTTCCTTCATCCAACCCAAACCACTTGAGGCCAATCTTTGCATAGCTTGATGCTCCTCATTCAGGCCATCGGCTTCAGGCCAATATCAAATATATGGATGGCTTTTTCTGATTTAAGTGGAAAGAAAGAAAAATGAAATATCGATTGCTCACTGTATTTGAATGTCATCAGTACCTCTAAACTTCCAGGTTCCCGTGTATATGTGTGTATGTATGTACATAAATAATTACGTACAGGTACAGTACCTGTGTCTTTACTTAATTTTTCATAGGTTTTTTTTTTTGCATTTTCTATAGCTTTTTTCTCTATGCATCTTGGATTTATGTTAATTTAGTTACTTGATAATATTTGTTAAGCATAGTTCAATAAAAAAAAATTAAAGGAAACCACAGTTAAACTATGGTGTATCTCTTATATCAGTCCAGTCACTGATCTGTACATGGTGAATCCATAGCTGAGAAGATTTGACCTAGATTTCTCATGCCAAACAATAGAAATTATCTTGATTTTTTTTAAAGACCAAGATAAAATATAAAATTAAGAACACAAAATGAATCCTGTATTTACCATAAGATATCTATGAAATGTAAAATATATTTACCATAAAATGTCTATGAAATTGCAATAGCAAAGAAATTAAGTCCCTGGATATAAATGTATATGCTATATACTATAAAATGTATACAATAAAATAGCAATTGGGTTAAAATCTATAAAGCTAAGAGCTATACATGAATGAATCTATAATTCTAAAATCTATGGGAGACTATAAAATGTATTGACTTAACATAAATTGAATAGCATGAAGCAATCTAGCCTTAGCTCTAACTAACAATAAAACTTCTAGAAACTAAATAAACTAACATTGATCCTGTATGTATAAATTGTCCACTATTATGCTACCAAAATGGAAATCAAAGAACTAAGAATGAGACCAATAATCCTTCAACTGGGTCCTCAAATCTCAGAATGTAATGCAGGAATTCATTCCTTGTGGATCAATATTGAAGAACAATACAGCATTTTTCTTTCATCACTGATCCCAGACTTTCAACCGATCACTGTGATGAAACCAGTTTGCACCTGAGGATTTATGTTAGACATCACATTTTGCAGCTTC
The DNA here is from genome assembly GCA_030867105.1 of Liasis olivaceus. Classification (NCBI taxonomy): domain Eukaryota; kingdom Metazoa; phylum Chordata; class Lepidosauria; order Squamata; family Pythonidae; genus Liasis; species Liasis olivaceus. The sequence goes on from CM061361.1 coordinate 12,913,836, forward strand.
AGAAATGGATCTTGTTTGAAATTAAGAGCAGAAGCCGTCCTGAATCTATGCCTTGTGCTGAAACTGGCTGCACCAAAGAGACATCATTCACCTCCTTCTTGTTCTGCTCTCAGTTCTCAGCAAGGCATCCATAAGGGCTGGACAAGGTGAACAAAGGAGTACCCGTCTTTGACAATGTCAACATGCAAATGCCGCAACTAACGTACTTGTGTCAAATATCAGGAGGCAAGCCTAGAATGGCAGCATTTGAATAATGATGTCAACACAGTTTGTGCTGTGGACAGAGTTGAGCAGCTGGCCAACATGGTCTGGGTTTTGAAGCTAAGTTGGGTGAGGTCCATTTAAAACCTGGATGGGCAACCACTATCTGTCTGGACAAAAAACAGTAAGCTTTATTTATTTACTTATTTCTTTATGCAATTTCTATAGCCGCCCATCTCAATCCAAGTGACTCTAGGTGGCGAATCATTTCAATCATTAAAACCATTACAAATTACATATGTAAAGGCAGTCAAGAATTATCATAAAAAATACATAAAAATCAAGAGTGCAACCAGGTAAGAGAGCCCCTAACACTTTCAGGACCCCAGGCTCGGGCACCTAGCCAGGTTTTTGAAGCCTTACGAAAGGCCAACAGGGTTGGGGGCCACCCTGAGTTCCAAAGGAAGAATGTTCCGAAGAGCTGCTGCTGAGAAGACACACCTTCTGGTCCCCACCAGCCAACGTTCCTTGGCTGATGGGATCTGCAGCATCCCCAGCCTACTAAACCCAGTTGGACAGGCAGAAACTGTTGGAAGAAGACAGTCCCTTAGATAACCTGGTCCGAAGCCATGCAGGGCTTTAAAGGTGACCACCAGCACCTTGAATTGCACCGGGAAACATACTGGTAACCAATGCAGCTCCCGTAGTAGTGGTGATACACCTGCCACATATCCAGCACCATTTACTACCTGCGCAGCTGCATTTTGCACCAGCTGAAGCTTCTGAATGCTCTTCAAGGGCAGCCCCACGTAGAGCATGTTGCAGTAATCCAAGATGGAGGCTACAGCACACCACGTCCAAGAAAAGTGTATAGAGGTATTTATGAAGTCACCAGAAGTACAGCTCGACTTCAGAGAGACTACTTAACTTACTCTGTACTTAGAGGCCAGATCCAAAATAGCAATTACTTTTGTAGTGTATTTTTAAATAATGCCTTTTCTGCGGAGAACGACAGCTATGTGAATCACAGTTGATATAATTGTATTCCTCCCACTACTGTGAATAGTTTAAAGCCCTAAAACTATACATGCAATAAAGCCAAAGGCAAACAGGCAATTCCTGATTCTTTTCATCGTGTTTAATTACTCACCGTAAACTGGAAATGCTATGGGCGCAAGACAGTAACAAAAATTAATAAAGACAGCCAGTTTTGACAGTTTACATGCTTCCTTCTTAATGAAAGTAGGAAAGTGCTAAATAATCATCTTGCAGGTTGCCACATGTTACCGCTTTTTCCTGAGTATCTGGTTTGAACTGTACTCTGTGTCGTTGAATGGATTGACCTGAGAAACATCCTTTTTTTTCTTTCCTTTTCTTTTTTAAACTGAGCTTTATGGACTGAGGGACAAAGGAATAGTTTAAGAATGCGTTCAGTTCCCAAGGTCTGTCCATAAGTCAAATTTGTACATAAGTCAGAACAATAATACTGTTATACTACAATAAGTAGTATTGTGTAATGAACTTGAACCATTGTGTATTTAACTTGAATCATGGTGTATTTAACTTGATTTTTGCTACAATAGGCTCTGTTCTTAACTATGGATCATCCGTAACCTGGGCGTTCTTAACCTGGGGACTACCTGTATCAGCTTATACCTAGCACTTGAATTTGCAGGACACCGAAAGATGAACCATAAACAGTATTGCAAGTGGGAACACACATAACAGTGGTTTATTTAGATTAACAGGTATATTTTTATAAATGATAAACGTGTTTATAGTCTATTCAAAGCAGCTTACAATTAGAAATGGAAAAAGTTGCCAGCAACAAAATAAAACAGCATCTGTGGGTACAAGCTTGTAGCTTCTTAAGGTGTGCAGGACCATCGGAACTGGTGGATTCTTCCTTTTGAAGTTAGAAGTGGGATTCTGACCCCAGGAGAGTGAAATGCACTCCCTGTCCGCTTCTGGGGCTGATGATTTATAAGGTCAAGAAATAATGTTGTCTGAAACTGCAGGAAGGGGACATCAAAGTCAAGATGCACTTGAAGCCCCCTCCTCCCATTCTGTTCCATGTTTCCAAGCTAGAAGTCCCTCGCCAATCATTTGCCTGGTCTCAAAAGTTTTTCTCAAATTGCTTGGAACGGAAGGGAAAACATAACGAGTAAACAATCAAGTCCATAATTAATAAGATTAATTATGAAGAGCATGGAGAATTGCAAACCTTCTCCTCTGCATCCTGTCACATTGCAGGAAGGAAGATAATTAAAAAAAAAAAAGAATTCAGTAGTAACGTTAGAAAAGGGGATTTAAAAGATGGGGTGCCATAATACAAATGGCTCTGCCATCAACCACTTCATTTCCAAAGATGGGAGGACTAAGAAAGAAATATAACTCTTTCCGTAAGACAACAGCCTTCTTCTCAACGGTGGCATCCACAAGGGGGATGTCAAAAAATTCAAGGTGGTGGCTTCAATCCCACAGTGGTGGTCTCCACTTTTGCTTTGTTGACTTCCCCTTCCATCCCAGGAAACTCTAGTTCCTCTTCAATAGAAAACCATCATCCTTTTCCAATCAAAGGTCTAGACTTCTGATCCAAAAGGTCATGGGCAAAGAACTTTCTTTGCTCATGAAACAGAGAAGGATGGCCAGCAAAAAAAGTCTATATTGAGCTAGAAAGTAGGCTAGCCTGACTTCATACAAAGCGGACTCCTAGACAGAAGACCACCATGGTTTGATTTTTCCAGGGCAATCTTGGGAGAAATGATGAAAAGCAGAGAAAGTGGACAAGGAAAGGACTATCCGTTTTTGGCAAATGCTCTAAGCCAGTGTTTCTCAGCCTTGGGAACTTTAGGATGTGTGGACTTCAATTCCCAGAATTCCCCAGCCAGCCATGCTTGCTGGGGAATTCTGGGAGTTAAAGTCCACACATCCTAAAGTTCTCAAGGTTGAGAAACACGGATCTAAGCTAAAGTAGGCACCCTGTAAAGAAATACTTCCTGTTATTTTCTCCCCACTTCATCGAGATAAATTTCACTGGTTGCCTTGAACATTAGCATTCGAAGAAAACCCCCCTTTTATCTACCCATCTTCTTTAAGTACTTTACGATTTATGAACATCTGGACATGTCACAATGGTGTCCCACCCACCCTCTCCCAATTAAAGGCTTCTGCTTTCTAGCCCTTTCTTTGTTAAATCCTGGATTGTCCCCACTGTCCTTTCTGTGCTGAAGGGCACCAATGACAAATCACGCAAAATGGTCAGCACAGGATGGACGAGCAGGCCGTGTTCCTAGCCAGGCCTGCATAGAAGAGATAATTGAGATCCCATAATAATGGGCCAGCCGGCCTGTGGTGCAGGAAAGAGATAAAAATTTGAGCAGATTGGGACAAGCCTGAGATAGCTGCCTCCAATTACCTGTTTGCTTTAAAAGCGTAGTGTTAAATATAGTATTAACCTCACTGCTAATAAAAATATTCTCTAGGATGACAGGGTGCTGATTCACACGGGGGCCTTAGACAATGACTGTCTTCCATTTTTCATGGCCTTCTTGGGGAGTATACATCATGGAGATCTAGATCTTATAGGTAAATCCAGTATAGCCTCCCATATTCTTAAACTATAAAATACAGTAATACCTTGGTTCATGAACGCTTCTGTTCACGAACCATTCGGTTCGCCAACAGCAGCGTTTGCAAAATGTTGCTTCCATTCGCGAACTCCGCATTGGATGACGAACACGACCCGCGGCCATCTTCCCTGCTCTGACAGGTGGTCGTGGCTTCCTCTAGGCCAGATTGCGGTCACAGACAGGCACTTGCTGTGAAGCTTTTTGGTGTCGCCTCAAGCAAGGTTAGTATTCTCTCTCTTCATACTGTACCGTACTGTACTTTGTTTCATATTTTTGTGGTTAAAAAAAAATACATATGGTTCAGAACGGATTAACCTTATTTACATTGAACCTTATGGGGAAATTTGATTCAGTTTGTGACCAATTTGGTTGGTGACCAGAACCGTGGAACAAATTAAGTTTGTGAACCGAGGTACGACTGTAATGTGGAGGGGAAGGGAGGGGAGAAGAGGGGAGGGGAGAAGGAAGGAAGGAAGGAAGGAAGGAAGGAAGGAAGGAAGGAAGGAAGGAAGGAAGGGTTTACTTATCAAACTTTGTAAGAAATAGAATCCATTCTGCAAATCCACTAATCAGTTCTGCAAATCCACCAAGTCCTGATATATTTTATTTTGCAGCCCTGAAATATTAGGATGAACAATGAAACCCTGTACTGTATGTGCTGTTTCAGAAGGAAATTCCATCAAGTGCTACAAAATGTACTGCTGATTAAGTAGGCCTGGGGTTGCAGCTTAGAGAAATAAAAATACATTTACTAACAGCCCACTTTGGCACAGCACCATTGCCCTGCAAAAAGCTGGATGACCATTAGATAGTATCAAAGAGGTAGAGATTTCTGTAGCTTTTTGGTGCAATCTAAAAACCATCTGGATTTTTGGAGCCTGGATGTGGTGTGGCTAAACCCAGTGAAAACTGAATGTAAGAACAACATTGGAATCTACCAATTTGGGCTAGTTTTATACTGTGTGTTTAACCAATGGATGCTTTCTGCATATTGCATTCTGCACAAGATGGAATGAATATGCTGGATGACTGTTCGTTGATGGATGACTGCAGAAATTGCTGCTTGACAAGAGCAGGTTCGTTGGCAAGCCAGAAAAAACAGTGGTAGAAAGGGGCCCACTTTCCAAAGTGGATCTAGCCCAACCCATTTATGTTCAAGCCTGGGCTGGAATTTCGTGGAAAACAAGAACTATTCGGAAGTCCTGTTACGGTAATGCCCTGTTGTCAGCCTTTGTTTCAGCTCTGAGTCAGATTTAAAAGCTCCTCGCAAAATTGCCAGCAGCTTACTGGTATTATGTGTCACGCATGCGACAATGCAAAGCCTGTATGGCTATAAGAGGTGTGTGCATGTAGGCAAGTAATACAGAGAGGTAAAAATGGAAACTATCTGACAAGGGTTCCAGCCGTGGAATGGGTGGACTTAGTTGGCCGCTTGGGGAAAAAAGTGCCTGAGTTGCAGCTTTGAGAGGCCCGGATTAATGACATTCTGAGTCAACGTAGCCTTTCAGCATGGGAAAACTAAGCAATAGATGAGGTCAGCTTGTATTTTATTGTGCAGCCTGGATGGCCAACGATCACGAGGCAGAGAGGGACAGAGAGAACAATGTTTAACAACAAGTGTCATCAAGCCCAGAGCTCCCCATGGTTAGCCCAACGAGCAGCTAATTTTGCTATCTTTAGCAGAGCTTGAGTGATGTGAATTTCAAAGGACAAAGGTCAAAATTTAACATTAAAATACAAGATTGGCTTTATTGTTCTCCTTGGAAGAAGGGAATGGCAAACTGCTTCCATATTTCTACAAGAAAACTGTAGGGACAGAAGCCAAGCTCAACTCAAGGGGGTCTTCTACTCAACACAGGTGGCAACTCTTAGCTAATCTTGATACTAAGTAGGGCCAGGACTATTTATCCGTGAGACCTATAAGAAATCCCAGGATTGAAGGCTAGATTGGGAAGTCAGTCAAAGTATCCTGAAAGAAAGCAAAACAAAAGAACTTTTGTACAGCTGCAAAAACAAAAACCCTCTTACAATGTCCATGAAGTTGAGTTCAGTGCAAAGAAGATGTTCTCTTTTTAATTATTTTATGTGACGCTGGATATAAACAATGATGATATGAGCAATACATATATAATGTATCATGGTGTAATGACTTGTGGGAATATCCTTGAAAGACAGGAGGAGGAAGAGCCGCAGCCAGGGCAACAGTCAGATAAGAGACATCTCAGCCCACAGAAGGAAGGGAGTGTGGAAAGCATCTGAGAAGAGACCCTCCCTAGTTTTCTGGAAAGTAAAGGGAAGTGGGAGGGGGGAGAGTGCTTTCAGATTTGCAAGAGTCTTTACTGTAACCTTACAATAAAGATGATTATTAATAGTCATGTTTTTTTGTCTGGACTACACATGGCTACACACATACACACACACACATATACGGTAGCAGGAACCCTTTTGGAAAGAGAAAGCATTCACAACACAGTCATGTTAACAAACCACAAGGTTTGCAACTGGGACTTGTTGGCTGTACTAACAAACAGACTATTTCATATAAAACTTCCATCTGTTGTAAGCCCTGTGTAAGCCCAGGTGCTTGGGCTCTCTTGCATAAATAAAAACTCCAGCTAAAGATTCCCTTGAGTCAAGCTCAACTTCCAAGAATCACATGAATGCATCTATGGGGCTTCCTTGGTAATAGCACAGGATGCTTTCTGACTTCTCCATCACCGTGGGGTTTTGGGGTGGTTTCCCATCAAAGTACCAGTCAGGTCTGCCCCTGCCTAAGCATTTTTTTTTTTTTTTTTTTGGAGATCAGTCTGGTTGGCTAGATGCTGCCATCTGCTGTCTGACATGAATATATCACATTTAAAATAAAAAAAATCACAAAATGAAAACTGAAAAAATGCAGAAGACTCAAGCCGACGGCAAGCTGTCCCAAAGAGCAGATAAACAAAATGAAATCTGTTGGCCTAAACACAAGGGGGAAGAGTGGCTCTTGCCTGATGCCAAAATCGTAGAGACCAAGCAAGACTTAAGTTAGATGGGCACTAGTAAAACAATCTTTCCTCTGTAAGTTCAGGTGCCCTGAGATGGGAAGGAAACTAAAGCAGTCTTCATTGGGGTTGAGATGTGGACAGATTTCTTTATTTAGGCATTTATCTTTAAAAATCTGTTAGTCAGTTTTAGTAACTGAAAATATGTGGTCTAAAGGATTAAAATTTACTTTATGTTATACCTTGAAAGAAAATTTCTATAAAATGATGTATCGATGGCATATGACACCCCAAAGACTATCAAAGAAGTATGGGACAATTTCCAACATTTGTTGGAATGTAATGTAACCAACAAACATGGTTTTACCATATGTGGTAGACATGTAAAATTGCAAAGAAATTTTGGATTCAAATATAAATGTTGATGCAGAGCATGCTACAAGATACAGATTCCATTCAAACCAGAATTATTCCTGTTGGGGATAATGGACTTTCAAATAGGAAAACATATTATTAGAATTACTCAATACATGATTACCGCAGCAAGACTTCTTTATGCACAATTTTGGAAAACCCAGACACTACCAACAATACAAGAATGGTTGTTAAAACTGATGGATATGGCAGAAAATGACAAACTGACTGTGATGGAATGGAATTATGAAGGCCAAACTCAGGGAGGAAAACATGCTCTTTCATCTCCTGAGGGGCGAGGGAGAGATAAGAGGATGAGGCTGGCACCTCCCTGAGGAATTCACACGGTTGTGACTGGCTGACTTTGGGAACTGAGGTTTCAGTCTGGGAAGATTCTTGCTAGGGGTTGTAGCTAATAAACATTGCTGAACTGAATCTACATGGTCTCCTGGAGTTCCTTGGGCTAGGCCTGACATCAATCTTCCCAGACTCAACCTCAGTTCCCAAAGTCAGCCAGTCACAACAGTGTGAATTCCTCAGGGAGGTGCCAGCCTCATCCTCTTATCTCTCCCTCGCCCCTCAGGAGACGAAAGAGCATGTTTTCGTCCCTGAGTTTGGCCTTCATAATTCCATTCCATCACACCGACTTGCCTATTAAAAGAAAACTCAACTACTACCTTAAAGAATGGAAACCATTGATGGACTATTTGCAAAATGCAGGCGGGGCGAAGCTTACATGGGGATTTGAAGATTAGATTATAAATGTAATGGGATATATTTAGAAAAAGAATTATTCCTATTTAATGTATTAAAAACTAGCACTTATGATAGCCGTATTATTTCTAAGACCAGAGATAGATTGGAAGTTATCTATTTTTTCATATCTTTTCTTCTTTTACTTTACTTCACTTTTTCTTTTCCTTTATATTTTGTATTTCAAATTTTCCTTTTCACTTCTAACTTTTAAATATGTATCTTTAAAATTTCAATAAAATATTATAAAAAAATGTTTAGTAACTGTATGTATTTTTTTAAAAAGGGGGTGAATGCACTGCTGCAAACAAATAGCCTTCAAACCAGAAGTTCTTAAATATGAACTAAACATTTTTTTAAAATAATTGGAGACCACAATGCCAAAGAACTATAAGAACATTAAAATTAAAAGGCCAAAGAGTTTTTGTGTGTGTGTTTAAGGTCTTTGTCTGGTGCCTAAAAGGATGACAGGAGAGGTACTAGTAAGTCTTTCTGGGATAGATTGTCATAGCTGGGGGCCATTGCACCTGCCCCACCTGCTTGAGAAGATGCTTGAGACATGGCTCAGGTTGGAATAAAAGGAAGAAAGTGTTCCACATGTCGATGGAGACACAATCCAAACACATTTACTGGTATGAAAAGGCATCACACTAAATAGCTTATAGATAATAGTTTCATTTGGGTGGGCTGTTGGGTACATGTCTGGGCTTTTGCAGGGTGGGAGGGAGCTCCAAAAGAATTAGAGCCCCCTTGCTTGAAAGGGGCATTGGATATTGACATGACAGTAGACCTTCTTAGTAATAGGAATTCTCTCTTCCTGGAGGTACAGATGGTCCCTAAACAAGTCAGAAGAGCCTTTTCCCGAGATGCCTTTGGCCTGAGCTAATTGAGGGGCAGAATGACAAATATTTATGATCATGTGTTTTGACAATCTCTTGTTGTTTTCTTTCTTTGTGTTAATTAACTTACATTATATTTAGATAACCCAGAAGCTTTTGAGATTGGGACAGGCTAGAAATCCTGTCAAGTCAAGTCAAAAATAAAATCCATTAAATTGAGCAGGAAGTTGGGGTTCCCAGGAATGTATTGGGGGTTTCCAGGAAGCAGTGTCTAGAATTCCATCAATTTTGGCAGAATCCATGCTTGAAGGATGATCCAGGGAACAAGCTGTCTTCTGTCCCACCAGAATGATGGTTTGTCACTTTCGTTCCTTCATTTTTGTATGAAACCAAGCTTTCCAAGGGTCTCATTCAGTTAGCTTATTCTAACAAAATAGCCAAATAATTTATCCCCTCCACTCCAATGGCAAACCATTCTAATCGTATATTTAAGAATATTTGAAACATGACAGTGAAGATGAAACATCAAATCGAAGAAGTATTTCCAAGACCAACTGTAATAATTCGCAATACAACTGGCCAAGACAGACAATAAAATGGATGATGTTCTTCATTATTCTACAGATCTAGAGGCCAACACATTGATTAAAATTGTCCATCAATGATAATAATCAACATTAAGATAATTTTAAAAATCCTCCTAAGAGTGAATGAGTAGCCAATTTAATTCCCCAGTAAAGTTAGGGGTGAAACAAATGTGAGGACTTTTTCCAAACTACCAAAAAAAAAAAAAAAAAAGAAGATAGTCGTAGCCAATCTGCAGCTCTCCAGATATTCCTGGATTGTAATTCCTATTACATCTTACCATTGGCTTTGCTAGCTATGGTTCATGAACATTGAAGTTCAAAAGCTTCTGGAAAGTTATATGCCCATCCCTGGCTTAGAAGACCCAGGTCTGGACCACCACCCATCTAAATGATGGGGCTACCTGCAACAGGGTCTATCCTGGGACAATGCTGGGCACTCTCCTGCCGAAAGTGAAGGAGAAGATGCAGCCTTTCCTATCCCCCATTCCTACACTGGCAGTTGACTCTTTCTTAAAAGCTGACAACAAGGTTGTGCATCTGATTACATTTGCTCAAGTGAAGGGTGGAACACACAACACTGTCTTCTGCCCTTCAGTTGTTCCTGCCTTATAGGGGGTCTGAGATGGCTGCTTTGTTCTAACTAATGGTCAAGCTGGGCCCAAGATTTATGGTCCTTTGGATCTAAGAACCAAAACCATTAAGAGGTTTGGCGTCAGGAAGATGATTTTCTATGAAGTTGATTAGCCAATAACTCAGCGGGTTCTTTGAAACACATGACCTGATTTGATTGTCTGAGTCATCTACTACTCTGCATTTGCTCTGTGGATTCCCTTCTTGCAGTGCCTTTATTTTTCTGGCTTGTGACACACTGTGATTATTAAACATTGAGTGGGTGATGTTCCTATTTCATAGCAAGTTGACTGAGTTCCTAGTCTCGGTTTGCATTGTACATCTTGGCTGGAAAACAAAAAGTTAATAGGCTCACAGTATGCTCCCAAATCCTTAAGCTTTGGAACAACCCAAAGAAAAATGAAATTGTTGTCCCTTCATTCTCTGGGATTCATATTATGCTTTTGTGACAAGACACAGCACAGTGTACACTGAGATCAATGGCCAAACTCAAGTCATAGTCAGAAAAATAGCTTTGGGAAGAGCTCCAAATCCTACAGATGAAGCCATAGTTTTCAGGGACATAAGACCAGAGATAGAGAAACCAGACTCTGGACAAGCCATACAGTATGATGAAGAGAAAGCCATTAACATCTAGTACTTAAGCAAGAAAATAGAGACTTCCAGGGAAGAAATAGCAAACTGAAGATGGCTCTGCTAAAAGTGGAGCTGATGGATGTGGTGGAATGAAGAGTCAACGAATAGACCGGCTTGTCATAATTCCTCTCTGCACAAAGAGAGGACTTGAAATCACCCAGTGGTCCAGATAGTTGCTCCTCATAAGGACACTGCAAGGCAGTGGTCCCCAGTGGGTTTAGAGCTCTGGGAGATGAGGTAATAACCATCTTGCTCAAACCACAGTTGGCACCTTTAAGGACACTGGGTTCTCATATTAACTTTTCTAATCACTTTTGGAAATTGCTTGTTAACTGCTTTTTAGCTTTTAGGAACCTTTGGATCAACAAGTCTGAAAACACCAGGTGATTCTTCTTCAGTCCTTAGCGAAATAAGTTTTAAATACAAGTTTAATGACTTAAAAAATGGGGGGGGGGGGGGGGGGATAAACAGCAAAAGTGTGATTAGAACTTCAATTTTGGAAAGTTACAAACAGATTAAGGGTCCAGATGGATTTGAAAGAAGATTTTGGAATTAATTATAAGAATCCTTCCCATGGGAAAATGCTGTTGTTTTGAATTCTCTTTAAAAAAATGATAAGATGAGACTCTGAAGGTTGCACATTAGAGGGAACCAGAAGGAATTAAAGATTATGATTAAAGGAGAAGAACACTTAAATTTAACTTACTAATACAGAATGAAGCAAAATATTTTAACACTGTACATACTGAAGGATATTTTTGAACAATGAACCCAGAAGTTAATTTTAACAGTGTCTACCATTATAGATAGACTATGTTTAAAAAATATTATGGGAGAGGAATAAGTTTTAGCTGACAAGACTGAGACTGATCTGAAACTGGATTTAAAAATGACAGGCTACAAGAATGATATGGAAAAAGATGCTACACTGGGCATAAAAAAGAAACCGGCTGATGTCTTAATAATTAAAAGGGATATACAAATAACAAACCAAAAGAGTGAGCTGGATAATTTTCCTATACTGGATTTACAAAAGAGGCTTGTTAAAGTTTTGAAGAATTTTGTGAGAAGGGACAAAGAAAACATGAAAAGAAATCAAGTTCTAGGACATTATTTGAAGGAACTAAAGATCAAGACTGTTAAAAGTAAAAGGAAGGAATATAAAGTTGGTTTATCTGATCAAGGTTAAAATAAATATGTTGTTATCTCTGTTAACCCTTAATGGACTTTTGCTGATCAGGACTGAAATGAAAAGGCTTTAAGAATTTCTTTATAGATAAGAGATGGGATATGAGAAGAAGAGATCATTTGTTGTATTTTAAGAGAAGGTGAAAAATTACTAAAATTGTGATGAAGGAGGAAGTCATTTCTTTTTCTTCACTATATTCTTATTTTTTCTTTTCTATTTTTCTTTCTATTTTTGCTTTTTTGCACCTTCTTTTTATTCTTTTTATTCTTTTAGTTTGTATTAATTTTTATATTTGCAATTGTAATTTTTAATAAATTGACTATTAATTTAAAAAAAGCAAGAAAGTAGGATGGGCTGGAGGCATCTATAACCAGCAGAATCCAAAGAAAATTTGAGCCTGGAATTGGGAATAGATCAGGGTTTTCCCGAAGCCAGCTAAAGCATCTTTCTATCCAGGCCAGGTTCATATCAGATAGGCAGCAAATTTCTTATATATATTAAAATTATTATGATTATTAAAAGTTTTACAAAGCACATAAAAACTAACACAAACTAATAAAGAGTAGAAACAGTAAAGAAGAAAGGAAAGGAGAGAAGAAGAAAAAGTGCAGAAAAAAAGAAAAACAGAAAAAATAGAAAGAAGCTTCCGATTTCCTTTGCAGCAAATATAAGTACAATTGCAAAATGATCTTACTCTATGATTACCAAAAAAAATAAAAAAATAGCTCACTTTTTTCTGCTATCCATTTTTATCCTAATCACCCAACCTGCAAATCATAAGTGCATTTTTTTTTTCTGTTTCACGCAAAAAGTCTATAAGAGGTTTCCAGGTAGCAGCAAATTCCAAAATCAAAACAGAAGGTCTTGTTAGAGGTTAACCATCTTATGCCTGCTAATATTCTTGCACTGAATGTTGCACTGAATGTGTGTTGGAGAGATCCAGCAAGATCTCTCAACCGAGGATACACATTTAATGATTTGAACATAGAATCATAAAATGTAAGGGTTGGAAGGGACTTTGGAGACTGACAAGTCCAACCCCCAGCTCAGTGCAAGAATCCCCTATGTTAGCCTCCCCAACAGATGATATCTATCCTCTGTTTAAACAACTCCAGTGAAGGAGAGTCCACCATCTTCATCATCCCCACTGTTGAACAGCTCGTGTGTAAGCCTTACACAGGATCCAGTATGTTTGGTTTGAAAAATCTAAATGGAACAATGATTCTATGACAGGTTCACGTGCAATATTAAGCCATAATGGTGATTGTTTGATGTAGCAGGTTAGGGAGAACTGAGACAATAAATTTGCTATTTATTCAGTAAATGAGAGCTTCGTGAAATGTGCAAACCCAACCTATACTGGCATGTGTGTGCTTTAATGTAGATCCTGGAAGACTACGGTTAGTTCAGACTTGACTTGAGGGCTTGGGTATTGTGTGAAAAACTCAATTTTGTGAACCTATCTTGTGAGAGCTACCTCAGGAGAGCCCCACTTGACCATTTATTCTATTACTGGTGTGGTCAGCCATTTTCTCAGAGCCATGACCCATCTGGAGAGATTAGTCCTACGCTCTCTGCCGACCTTCCATGTAAATTTGTCCAGGGATGATTAGTTCCACAGCATCTTATAGGTGGGTGGATAGATTTATTTCAGAGCAGCATTAATGAAGGAACATTAGATGATCCATCAGATCATTATCCTTCAGATCTTCAGAAGAAGGGTTTGTTACAAGATGAAATCCGCCATGGAAACAAAGGTAAGTTTTCTGAGCGGTAGGTTGTAGAAGGAAGGAGCTGAGTGGCTGAATCAAACAGTTGGCAGAATTAGAACAACAACCAGAGGGATTTGTGCGCAGGAAAGAAGCCTAAATTCAACAAGAAATATTTGGCAGAATTATTCCAACATGTTTATAGTACAGATGGGAATGTGTGTATGATTCACTCTCTGCACACAGCTCTTGCTCCTTTTTAGAACAGGAGGAGGAGGAGGAGGAGGGTCCATTGTCAGTATCACGGATTGGAATGGGCTTAAAATTAGACATGGAGAATGTGGCGTTTGCCTATTTGATGTATTTGAAAGCATTGCCATGCACTTCTCTAGACAAAGATACCCCAAATGGTTAATGATAGAAAGTATGATGGTTTACATAGTATCCCTACATTACAAATATCATTTTTACTCTGCCTACAACTTAAACGATGCAAACTACAAAGTTTTTTTTTTTTTTTTTTTTGTAGTTTGAGTACCAACTGTCGTAGTTTGGAGTACCAAACTGGCTCTTGTGGAGTTGCGTGCCAGCAATGGGTAGGGCCACCCTAACTGGACATGCCAGCACACTCACAAATTATCTACACTCACATTTCTTCCCTCTGTGCATGTTCTTCTCTGTTCCTTTTCCATAAAGGTGGTTCCCTAGAAAGCCATCTTTGTTCCCAACGCCAACACCTTTGTTTTTCCTAAGTCCACCACAGACAAGTGACTATTCCTCACTTTTTCTACCTCACAGAGTTGTTGGCCCATGTATCCCACGTTTTTGCCTCCTTCATCACAGACATTTAGCTTCTGAGCCTATTTATTTCCAATCGCATCCCCCATAATTCAGCTTCCATTTACAACAATTATATATAAAGTATTCGTTTTGAACCTTCTGACAATTGAATCAAAACCACCAAAACAGAGGGATGGAGAATTAAAACACTGATCTGGCAGTCAATGTCCTATAATTTAGTCCTCAGTTCAACCAAACGTTTGGCAGAGCATGTGTGTATGTGTGTGTGAGAGAGATAATCATGCTCCAGAATATCCCCAGAAGGTCCAAGTTTTCCCGGGAAGGGATTTCCATATGGGTAATACTGCTAAGGAAGAGCCTGCCTGACCATCATTTAAATTAACTAAATTAATTAAAGTAAGAAAGAGACAAAGGACCTTACTTACTTTAATTTGTCCTGCATATTATCAACTATTAAAAGAAGTATCTATCTACAATTCTGCAATTTTCTAGAATTGTCTTATCCAGGTATTTATAGGTTCCATTTTGCTTAGGTATCCCAGGTCAGCCAAGGTTGAACAGGTGTTGCCACAGGTAGCACATAGTGAGGCCACCTGGTTCCTCTGGAATCCTCTTTCATGGTAGACAGAGGGTGGTTCTTCCCATCTTAAAACCTGCCCCTCCAGATGCCAAGGAGAACATTCTTTCATGATTAGTGCTGAAGTAAAGTTCTAGGTGAAAGTTCTAGGTTTGGTGTAGTGGTTAAGGCACCAGGCTAGAAACCAAGAGTCCATGAGTTCTAGTCCCACCTTAGGCACGAAGCCAACTGGGTGACCTTGGGCCAGTCCCTCTCTCTCAGCCCCAGGAAGATGACAAGGGCAAATCACTTCTGAAAATGTTGCTGAGAAAACTGCAGAGGCTTATCCAGGCAATCTCTGGGAGTCAAGGCTGACTCTAAGGCACCAAAAAAAAAAAAAGTCCTAGGTACACACAGGTGACCCACATAAAAAGGGTGTGGCTTTGAACAGGCAATGACCATCTTGACTTTTTGGAGTCCTCCCTACAGATGCCCCTGCATTCTGGCTCAGAATTCATGGCGTAGTCATCGCAACACATTTGGAAACCGAGGAAGGCTGGCTACTCTGTCCACTCAATAGATGGGACAGTTTGCCTCTTTGCATGTAAGACCAAATCCCATGGAGATTTGTTTCTTTGTAGCTCCAGGTGATGTATGAAGCAACGTGCTGGGCAAGAGCCATATGGCTGAATCCATAAACCAGGAAAGTGAAAAGATTGGGTTAGGGAAATATGGGGATAGAGCCTTTAAGCCAGCTATTTTCATTCCTCTGAGTCTTGGTCCTTCTTTGCCACCAGATGTCAGTACAACAGCATGTATTACACAAAGGATGAGTTTACACATTGCCTTTCCCTCTAAGAAAAAACTTCACCCTTGAAGAGGACAGATCGTGCTGCCGTTTCTACTTTGTTTTTCACAAGAAATGCCCTTCCAAGGCTTTTCACACATTCTCTCTTCCTAAAAAACTCATTCATTCCTAAGAACCTGTTTTCTGACTTTTATTTTGTTAAACTGCACACAGCCGGCCAGCTCCTGGGCTTCCGAAGATGAAGATGCTTGCAAGGAAATTCAAGCGAAGATGTGAACTTCTATCAAACCAGATAAATCTTCTAAGACTTACTGCAGGATCCTTCTAATAGCTTACCCCTCTGTGAGCTGCCCAAGGAAGTGAACAGCATCACTCCACAAATTCACAATCAAAGTAAGAGCAGAAATAAAGAATCAAGCTATTAACTACCCCATCTTGCCATAGGGTTCCCAAAAGTTTTGGATTGAAGGACACGTTTGGAATTTTGAGAGAGGTTCAGGGTGTTCTCACACAATGGGCACAATAGATAGGCTTGGCCATTTGTTCAACAACTGCTGGAAAGGACAGGGTCCATCATGAGCTTTCTTTAGAAGACACATTAGTGAAGATACCTTGCAACTTCTCTCACCCTTCCAGGAAGGCTCCCTACTACCTCGATTCCCCCTTGTCTTTCTGGATAGGAGTGCGCATCTAAGAGGAAAGCACTGGGCTGCATATCATTTAAAATGTGGGACTCAGGAGCAATCTAGATGACATTTGGGACTAGGGCTTTGCTCTATATTTTCCAACCTATTCACTCCTAAGGGAGAAAAATACACTTTTTTGACCAAAGTAAGAACAAGTACAGAGCCTGTTGGGCATCACACTGGACCCTCTAGAGCTAAAATGCAACTGGATTTTGAAAACATCAGATTACAGGCTAAAGCAATGCAGAAAAAGCAGCTAGAGCCCAAATCTCTTTAAATAAAGTTGCCTGTAGTGGAAAATCTATAGTGAAGTGGCTATTGTTTATAAATGCCCATGCCTGAGCGCTGCTGCTTACATTCAAGCAGAACGCTACCAGATATAGGGAAGCGGGCATGCACGACCAATCATATTTGGAACCTGTCTAGAGGCAGAATTTGATAAATTGTTGGATGCTTGCTGTTCCCTGGGTGTGCTTCTCTTCCTGTAACTGGGTAAGTGTCTCAGACAGGACCCTCCCTAGTTCTCACGAAGATAATGGAAGGGAGGGAGAAGCACAGTCAGACTTGCAAGGTTGATGTCAGCCCTCAGAGTAGACCAGACTAGGAAACCAAGGTCAGGCAGGCCAATAATACATTTATTGTAAAAATATAGTAACAGAATCTTGCAAGTCTCAATGAGCTTCCCCTTCCCTCCCTTTTTAGGGAGGGAGGGTCCTGTCTGAGATGCTTACTTGGGTAACAGATCTGCCCCAGACTCAGATTTCTTTTATTTGTTCATTGTCTTTTGCTGTTCTTCCTCCTGTTCCTCAAGGTCATTCCTTCTGCCCATTACAAGGAGGATGTGGATAGAAATCCAGATGATAAATTTGTGGATTTAAGCAAACAAATCAAATATACAGTCACAGAACATTGTCTTGTGACTGGCGTACTTTTACTTTAGGGAGAAATGGGATTTTCTAAAAAAGGCAAAGAATGCAATCTCAACAGCTACATTTCCCACTGGACCTTATGAGCAGCTTCTCCATGGAAAAATTGTTCCTGCAGGCTTGAGACAACCACTTCTGCAGAGACTCGAGTGTGTGACCTAAGTTCAAGGGTCTACTCATTCACAGAAAGGATGCAGCCAAAATTGCTAAAGAAATCTCCACCCGTGGGGAACTGGGCTTCCCAATTCCTGGTAGATGGATTAGCAAGCCAGTTTTGCATTCATGTCACCCAGCAAGAGACAAGCAGCAGTCTACTGCATAGTCAGTGTGACCCCTCTACCCTAAAAAGGTAAAGGTGCCCCTAAACTGAGTTGAATTTGACTTCTACTGACCGCAGACACATCCATGTACATTTCTTGACAAATTTATTCCCATTCTCTGCCTCCTCCTCCTCCTCCTCCTCCTCCTCCTGTTGCTTTTCTTCTAGAAGGTCAAGTAGGTTGGGCTGAAAGGGTGACTGGCTCAAGGGCATCCAGTGAGGTTCCATGGCTGAGGATGGACCTGAACCCGGGTCTCCCCATTCTTGTACCCCATTGGCTCCAGCCTATAGCACTAGCATTTCCTAGCAGTCTCCTCTCCAGATAGGAAACAGGCTTTTTTTCACCCCAAGATCACCCAAGCACAGCTAGAGGCTACCAGCTTGTGGAATTTCAGGCTCCCAATTGAGCGGGACATTATCATGGATCCTTTGTTGTTCTGCCTTCTAGATGCTACCTGGTTTACTCTCTCTAGACATTTCAGCTCAGTATTCAGGTCCATTAGCAGGCTGCTAATAGCTCCATCAATATTGCAAAGCTCACTAGCATTAATGAGTCCAAGCTAGCCTTTCCTGATTCACCTCTTGTAGAGATGGAGAAGGGCAGCAAATGCAGGTAGCTCTGCGTAGGACTTTCATCTCTGCCCGACACAAGCAGCTTCAACTGGCAAGGATCCAGAGAGGCTAAAAGGATCATCTTTCCTTGAGCTGATCAGCAAGCAGCAGAGAGCAGGTGAAAAAAGTGGTTTTTCAAACAGAAGCCAAAGGCTTCTTTGGCATGGATTTTATCAACCTTATTTAAACAGGGAGGGGTTATACAGGTGAGACTCGAAAAATTAGAATATCGTGCAAATGTTCATTTATGTCAGTATGGCAACTCAAAAGGTGAAACCAATATATGAGATAGACGCATTACATGCAAAGCGAGATATGTCAAGCCTTACTTTGGGATAATTGTGATGATTATGGCGTACAGCTTATGAAAGCCCCAAATTCACAATCTCAGAAAATTAGAATATTACATGACATCAATAACACAAGGATTGGAAATAGAACAATATCGGACCTCTGCAAAGGATAAGCATGCATATGTACTCAGTACTTGGTTTGGGCCCCTTTTGCAGCAATGACTGCCGCAATGCGGCGTGGCATGGATGCTATCAGCCTGTGGCACTGCTGAGGTGTTATGGAAGACCAGGATGCTTCAATAGCGGCCTTCAGCTCTGCTGCATTGTTCGGTCTCATGTCCCTCATCTTTCTCTTGGCAATGCCCCATAGATTCTCTATGGGGTTCAGTCAGGCGAGTTTGCTGGCCAATCAAGCACAGTAATCCCATGGTCATTGAACCAGGTTTTGGTACTTTTGGCAGTGTGGGCAGGTGCCAAGTCCTGCTGGAAAATGAAGTCAGCATCCCCATAAAGCTCATCTGCGGAAGGAAGCGTGAAGTGCTCCAAAATCTCCTGGTAGACGGCTGCATTGACCCTGGACTTAATGAAGCACAGTGGACCAACACCAGCAGATGACATGGCTCCCCAAATCAACACAGACTGTGGAAACTTCACACTGGACTTCAAGCATCGTGCATTGTGTGCCTCTCCATTCATCCTCCAGACTCTGGGTCCTTGGTTCCCAAATGAGATGCAAAAGTTGCTCTCATCAGAAAAGAGGACTTTGGACCACTGGGCAACAGACCAGTTCTTTTTTTCTATAGCCCAGGTAAGACGCTTCTGATGTTGTTTGTTGTTCAGGAGCAGCTTGACAAGAGGAATATGACATTTGAAGCCCATGTCCGGGATCCGTCTGTGTGTGGTGGCTCTTGATGCACTAACTCCAGCCTCAGTCCACTCCTTGTGAAAGTCCCCAACACTTTTGAATGGCCTTTTCCTGACAATCCTCTCCAGGCTGCGGTCATCCCTGCTGCTTGTGCACCTTTTTCTACCACACTTTTCCCTTCCACATAACCTTCTATTGATGTGCTTTGATACAGCACTTTGGGAAGATCTAACTTCTTTTGCAATTACCTTTTGGGGCTTTCCCTCCTTATGGAGGGGGTCAATGATGGTTTTCTGCACAACTGTCAGGTCAGCAGTCTTTCCCATGCTTGTGATTCCTACTGAACCAGCCTGAGAGACCATTGAAAGGCTCAGGAACCCTTTGCAGGTGTTATGGATTCATTAGCTGATTAGAGGGGGACACTTTGAGCCTAGAATATTGAACCTTTTCACACTATTCTAATTTTCTGAGATTGTGAATTTGGGGTTTTCATAAGCTGTACGCCATAATCATCACAATTATACCAAAGTAAGGCTTGACATATCTCGCTTTGCATGTAATGAGTCTATCTCTTATATTGGTTTCACCTTTTGAGTTGCCATACTGACATAAATGAACATTTGCACGATATTCTAATTTTTCGAGTTTCACCTGTATCCTGTTCCCATCTGTTCATGTGAAAGCTTAGATCAGACCTGCCTCAGATATGATGTATCAAGACAGTCATAACTCACTCTCTTTTCTGTGCTGGCGTGGTGGGCTTCCAGGAGGCAAATGAGAAAACTGTAGATCGGCCACAGGCTAGAGATAAGTGAGCTTGGGCTTTCTTTCGGCTGAAATAAAACATCCTTTGGAAAAATCCTTTTGCACTACCTTTGAGGATAGACACAGCCCAAGAGGCAAAATGGGGATCCGGACCAGTAAACGACCAATCGGGCAAGGAATCCAATGGAGAAGTCCAGTGAAATCCAAGGTCCCAAGCATAGCAATACAAGTGGTTCACGGGCAACAGCTGAGGTTTCAGTAAATTTTTTTCAGCGCTGCATGATCAAGAAGCCATGCTGAGCCCCCATCCAGGGCACAGCCAAGATGCATCAAACAGGGCTCCTGTTAGAGTTCGCACACCTTTTGGCTCGCTTCTCCGACCTGCAAAGTTCAGTGCTCCGATCCTGGGTCTTCATGAAATGACTCTGCCCAGGACTAACACTCAGGAGTCTAACAGCACCTTTCCAGGTTAACTAATATTATTTAAAAAGGCATCAGCTTTCATGAGTTGTTCATTTCATCCGAAGAATAGCGGGCTGCTAATATGCCCAGGATCACCAAAATCTCCTCAGATATTGAATCGTACACATAAAGTGGCAAAATTCTGGCTTACTGCTAATTTGTTGTAACTCTTAAATTTGTAAGATGGATAGATAGAGATACACCCACACCCACACCCACACCCACACATATTGCCCAAGATTGTGACAACAGATGCATTCTGACTACCGATTGGCCTTTTGAGAGATGACTGAAGAAATCATTTTTTTATTTTATTTTTTACACTTTTGCTACAGCCCAATGCTCAGTTCCTCCCCTATCAAAGGATGGCCACATTTTGCAACATCTTTTCATTGGCAAGACATTTGGGCAATTAAATCAGCAGGATAGGGATAGGAGACCCGTGGTCTGGGAGTTACCCTGTTACCCTATTTCAGCCACACAACTAGATTCTTTGCTGCCTAGGTAACCATGGTTCTGGCAGCCATCAAGAGAAACAGCTTCTATCAGCAATTTCTGTTTAAGTGAAGTGGAAACATATGCTGTTTTCCAGATAACCTTTTCCTATAAACAGGAAGATGTCAAAGTTCATTTTTAGAGGCTGCTGTGTCACTGATTTGGTACCCAACAACTGAAAATTAAACAAACTTGTTAATATCCACTTGTACAGCAGGATGGCTGAGCTCACACGATACTAAGCCAGGGTTTGAGAAGGTGTTGTCGTTTTTACCTAAGCTTTGGTTAAAAAAAAAAAAAAGCCACAGCAGCCTAATTTGCACATTAATGCTAACGCACAATTGTTTGGCTCACGCATTAGGCTAAGCAAAAACCAGACAAACCACCTTATCACTTACTGCTATCTGTCAACCAGGTATAACCTGGTTTAAAAATGACAAATTCACTTTCTAAGATAAGTATTACTATAGTCACTCCTTTCTTATATAAATCATCATTGTAATTATTAGAATGGATGGCCTTGGGCATCATATTAACCCATGTCCTGTTTTAACTTTGCAGAGTTGAGCCACAATGGCTAAGTTCATATATTACAGTAAGCTATAAACCAGTTTTAAAATCACATTGGCTGGGTGTGCATTACACCCCAAAACAAAGTTGGCCAAGTTTAATGTGTGAACCAAGCCAACATGTACCAGCTAAGTTGGGCACAGAACGGGAGAGCAAAAGGCAAAATAGGGTTTGAAAGTAAAGCTGGAGAACTTATGCTACTACCCATAGAATTGACTTTGAGAACATAAAATCTAGCTTTAGTAACAGAGCAAACTCTTCTAAATCAATGCTTATGAATACAGAAACTGGAAACTTTATGTAGGAAATCAACTCACTTATCCTTTATTGAACTTTTCCAGTCTTTCAGATCTGGCAGATGTAGAAAAATATCCTTGAATGCAGTAGACAAAGATAGGAAAGGGAGGTAGCCCTTCACTCTAACCAAGTTGACCTAACAGTTACAGTGTTGTAATAAAGAACTCAGTTTATTAAGGGTCAGTCAAACTATAACTGGCATACTCGGAAAACAAAATGACAATTCCTGAAATTAAGAGCATGCATTTCAGTGTGGATGCAATTTCCCCCCCACACCCCAGCCCTCCCCTAAGAAAAAAAAGAAAAAAAAAAAGCAGGGGGGACAAACGGTGTAAGAAAAGAAATAGATGTAACTATACAAGATGCATATCTACAGAACCCTTAATGAAGACAGGAAACTCTGAAAGTATCCATTAGCCCAAATCCAATATTCACATTTTATTTTTTCAAACCAAACTTCTCAAGCTATCTGTTGATAAGTTAAAAATCCTATGGCACAAAATTTTCACAAAAAAAGTTAAGGCAGAGACCAACAGTTCATATAAAAATAGCTGAATAGGTTTCTTATGAATAACCTTTTCTGTGTGTTCTGGATTTTGATAATACAAGATTATAAATATGCTATATGTGTACGTATGCGTGTACGTGTGTATAATATATACACACACACATACACATACACACACACACACACACATAGAAATAAGATCAGTACAAATGGGTGGAATCCCTTTTTCCAATAAACCAAGATCGTATATCCTGGGTTACAATGGAGGTACTCAAGTTAAATATCTGTCATAGACTTCTTGCTACACATACCATTTACATATTGTAAATTTGCAGTATAAATACTGAGTTTCACAGAGAAATTCAGTTTTAAATCACACTAAATTTACAAAACTCACTCAAGTTGGCCAAACGGACATTATGTTAATTACTTCAACTTCAGTGGCACATTTTAGTAAACCATCTTACATTTAAAACAAACAAACAAACAAGACAAGATACTCAAATTTTCCAAAGCTTCAACAAAAATTTAAATCATGTGTTACCATCCCCCAGAGCAGAGAACTTTCTAAGGAGAGGCTTCAGCTGAGGTCAGATGGACAGTTCAATTTTAGCATCATTTATGGAGCTGCCAGCTTATAATTCACAACGAACTTTTACAGTGTATTCATGTTTGATCCAAAACTTTCTTTTTTTGCATTTACCTTGCTTTGAAATTACGGAACCTAGAACCTAGACCCCTGCTGAAAGGTTCGCTTTTGGATATTGGACCACTCAAAATATTTTCTCTATTACATGCTTCACTCTTTCCATGCATTGACCAGCAGAAGGCAAATTCTAGATCCTTTGACTGAGGAGCACTGCAGCAAGGCAAAAGGAGCAGAGGACAAAAATCCTCTTCATCTCTCTCTCTCTCTCTCTGCTACTGAAAGCAGGTTTAATAGCTGGAAAATGCACCAAATTGCAAATTGCCGCTCCTCTAGCTACCCAAAGCTTTTTGAGCAGGTCTTCTGTGGTACACTGTGCAAGAGAAATAGTTTTTATTATCTGTTTAGGTGCCCGATTCCCAGCACTCTGCTAATGGAACAAGGAATCTTACATATACGTATTTCGCTCTCACCTTTCTCTTTAAAAACTCAACATGTCATTTTTATTATACGGTAGAAGAATAGGAAGTTGGATGCACTGTGCACTGGAACACCTTAAACTTGAGTTCTTACACACACACACACACACACACACACACACACACATATATATATATATATATATATATATATATATATAAAAAAACCCTATTGCGCAATGTTCTGATACAATCTAAGCCATGTTTGCAATATCCACTAAAACCAGCATGATTTAGGGACTTGTGTTCCTAGATCAGCAGTGTCAAGGAAGAACTGAATTGCCCTCTTTTCTAATTGAATCTGTGATTTCCAAGTCTGAGCTCATACGTCATTCTAAGCCATAGCTTGTTCAACCTTTTAACTGAAGACGTCATGTGTGATGGGTTCACCCAGTAAGCTGTAAATCACAATTTGTCAGTCACAGTGACTGGGTTAACACAATGTAGACTTAGCATGATTACAGGTAGCAAAAGGACCAAGCCGCATGCTTTCTCAGTGGGACAGCAAGTCCTTTTCCTGTTTTTTTCTAGGAAATTGTATCAATGTGTTCAACTTGTAAGTGCTCTTTGGAAACAACTACCCTGAATCCTGTGCTCCATATGTTTTAGATAGGAAAGGAGAATTAATTTGGTTTCTGGAGACTGTTTGCCACCTGAATATTTTTTCCCGATGAAATACTACTGGGAAATTAAAAGGGTCAATAGAAAAGGGAAACACTATTAAAAATATATGTTTTTAATTGTTTTAGCCAATTACTACAATATTAAGCATGTTGTCCCTAACAAGGAAAAAAAAGTTCCAAACCATTCCCCAGAGAGCAAGCTGGGCAGACAGACTGCATAAAGTATGATGTGAATTTCTGTAGAACCACACTGAATGTTTCAAACGTCTTACGGCCCTTCGGTTAAAAAGGGATGTTTTTAGGAATGTTGATAAGAGATAGCTAGTGTTGGGGACGGGCCAGTCAGGACCCAAGAGGCAAGTGAAGCCGACTGTCAAAGCCAGGAATAGAAGTGGCAGGAAAAGACACTTCCAGTTGAAGTATCTGCTATAAGATGACTAAAAGGGACCAGTTTCAAACTTATTTGCCTAAGCAACCGGCATCCGCAATGGAGAAGCGCCCGGTATAAGGTCATAGCTGAGCAGTTCAAAGGTGGGCCCAATTCTGAAGCTGATCCAGTGATTAGGATCCAATTAAGGCACATTCCTGTGGGGAACCTCAACAACTCCCATTCATTTCAATGGACATCTTGAAGGAATTTTCCCCAGTACCTTTATTGTATAGTGTATTTCCCTTTCACAAGGTCTTTCACATGTGTATGCAGACACAGCTGCCTGTCAAAGGACACATCAACTTTCTTCTGAACTAAGCTGGGAGCTCCATGGACATGTTGCCATGTTTACTTGGCAACACTATAGAAGTGCTTTGCCACAACCTTCTTTCCAACTTCCCATACATATAACCATCAATTACTTTCATATTGCTAACATTAGGTTAGCCAAAAGAGCCAACTAACCAACCAACCCAAAGATGACAATTTTCAGGACAAAATAACCCACCCCCGCTTCCTGAACCTGGAAACATCAAGTGGCTGGAAATTATTTGATACACCAAGAAGTCACATTATAGTCTAGGGCACATCCAAGGTTGAGTCATCTCGCAGAGGTAGCCTGTAAAATGTGTGTATATATGTGTGTTTTAAGTACTGCATAAATTAAATAATTCAGTAAAATATTTCATATTCCAGATGTTATTGTACTTAAGCTCTTTGTCTATCACATCCCAGTTTTTTCCAAACAAAATAGCACTTAATCTGATCTAAGGTTGACTTTTGATACCACCTGGCGACCAAGATGGGGATCTATCTTCCAATGAAAAGAGATCAGAATTTATGCTACAAAAAAAGGGTCAGTAATGGAGTCTATCCCCAAATACAGTTTCAGTGTTTCAAATTTCAAATTTAGTCACTGCCCATCTCACTCAGAGAGCGACTAGAGTTTCAACCCTTTCCCTGAAAATACTACCTGTGTTAAAATATCTTGATCAATGGAGTGTTCACCCACACACAAGATGGACATTATGCCTTAGTGTTTTAATCCTCAACCTGGTGAATCATGGACCAAGAATGGATTGCAACAGACGTATTACCAACTGTTCTTTTGTTGTTTTTGTCTTTTTTTAAAAAAAAAAAAGGAAAGAAAGGAGGGCAGGGAGAGGGTGACTGGAGGAAAAAGAAGCAGGCCTCTTGTATTAGCACAGAAGAATCTGATTCTATTAAACGTATCTCCATTCAGTGCAATTGTTAAAAGATGCATGAGCCGTATCTCCCTAAACTCGTGAGGCTTGAGAGAGGGAGAGAAACAATGAGTATGAAAGATTATAAAGTTAAAAATGGGTCCTTACAGAAGCTTCTGGTTAAAAAAGCAGTTCTTGGATTTGAAAAGAATAAAGGCTACAGTTTCAGTGGATATGGGCTAGCTAATTCAAACATACGTGTTCAGCTATTTTATTATAAATTGTTGTGAGAAGGTTTTGAAGGATGTCCTAGAAATTATTTTAATACAGATAATAAATAAAATGCATATTCTCATCATCCGATGAGTCCTAGCATCAGATGAAGTTCCGCATCAGTGAGCCATCACAGCTCAACAAGACAGGTCATATTATCAAACAAACCGATTTTCAAAAACAAATATTTTCATTGCAGAGTCAGATCATACATTCAGCATCAAATGATGCACAAGCTTAAAAGAACCCAAGCCAAAAAAAGTTTATATTTATAATTTGCAGAGTTATATTTAGATCACACTGGAGGCCAGGGAATAACTAGCTGTGTCATGCCTTTAAAAATCAAAATAAGTGACTTGATGTTGGAGCTAGGCAGATGGATAGATACACAACCAGAGTGCTACACAGATTACTGATAAAATAATGACATTTTCCAGTTCACAAAAGATTTTCCTGAACAGTACACAAGCCTTCCACTGAACTTCTGGTGTAGCTGCGAAGCTGAAAGGCATCTATAGCTTAGGAATCTGGGCATCTACATCCGAGGTAGCTAAATACAAAAAAAGCAAACTTTTGTATGAAATAGCTTTTCAGTTCTTTCAAAACTCTGCTCACCTTGCATTTCCACTGAAACCCATATTTATATGATGTCTGGATTGCTGCTGACTATGCATTAGAAAGCAAACATGAGAAGTACCTAGATCAGTGTTTCTCAACCATGGCACCTTGAAGATGTCTGGACTTCAAGTCCCAGAATTCCCCAGCCAGACATCTTCAAGGGGCCAAAGTTGAGAACCACTGGCCTGGATAATCATGGTGGTCTTTATTATACCCCCTCTCCCCCCAGTGTCCATTGGTTGCAGTGCATTTAGTTAAGCAAATGCAGACTGAAATGGCATGTGGAACAACAGGTGCTTACCCTAAACATAAGTTGCAGTGCAATTCAGATCTGTACAGACCTTTCCCTGGTCATCTTTTATGCTCCCCACCACAACCTTCTTCCTCTAACTATTATGACGGCTTTAACATGCATTGCCTCAGCCTGCTTCCTACCTTTTACATTCAGGTTAAAAAAAAAATGCATCTAATGTTGACGCTTACTACAGACACACTTCAAGCTAACTTTCATGACTCCTAAACACGTGTCACCATGCCACATAATGCAGACGTAATGATCGACATGGCAGTGAGCGCAGAACAGCTTCTTGAGAACCTAACGTGTTTATTTATTTAGTTTTATTGCTGCTAACTTGTGCTATAAAAATGTTGAGGGAATGCTTGCTGAAAACTCAGAAGCTAGAGGTGTGGCTTCAGGAGCCTTCTAGTATTTGGAGGTAGAGAACATCAGTGTCCTCCTGATCCCTCTCCAGAAAGCAAACCAGAGTAATATTAAGGAAAAGGAAGCCATAATTAACCTATGTAAAATAAATTTGCATAATTTATATGGGCCAAAAGAATACAGCCTTCTTTGGCATAAGATTTTGATTTCTCAGATGCAGAACGGTACCCAATCCCACCCCCTTTTCATTTTCACTCGAGAGTATGTACATCATTGCTGAAAGCCAAGTACATTCGCTTCTACACGGAGGTGCAAACAGACAGGGACAAACACTGATTCCTCCTCTGCAAGATGTGAAATTGCAAATCCCTTCCCTGGTGACCATTACAGAGATCTTCTTAGGCTAAGGGGAGTTGCAATCCTGCTTCTCCTGTGCTTTTCTTTCTGAGACAGCAACAAGGAGGAAAGCAGAGAAATAAAATGGAAAGGAAGGAAGAGGGCAGGGAGGCAGTGATGGCTATGGTGAAGAAGCTATGAATTGGAATTTAAGAACAACACACAAGGGGACTTTAGAAGAGGGAGGACAAATTTCTTACATAGCAGTTTGCTTACCAACATTTCCATAAAATGTAAAGACTGTGCCTTCTATGTCTGTGCTATGGAGCATCAATAGCATCTCTTATTTATCTCACATTTTCATGAATGCAGCACTGAGAGACCTTAAAGGCCACACTGAGGACAAATCATCCTGGAGAAAGTCTACCTATGTGGTCGCTAAGAGTCAACATGGACTTGACAAGCACCTAATCAATCAGTGAAATACTATCCCAAAGAACAAAGCATACAAATTGGTAAGTAACATTTTCATTATCCTATTTAAGACACAACATACATAACTTTAGATCAAAATTCTAAAAATGTTTAAGATTAAAACAGACTCTGTTGCTAGCAGTAGTTGAAAAAGAGGACAATGGTCAAATTATGCACTGGACTCTGAGACGTTATTCTGAGCAGGATTTTGATGCACACAGCGAAGATGGATAACTCCAGTGTATTTGTCACTGAGTTCAGGTCTACATGGCCCACTTATTGCCTAACAAATCAAACAAAGTAACTTTTAAGCCAGGATGCATAAATGTATTGTACATTTGCTAAATCCTATTCAGAGCTAATTCATAAATTAGTGTTTGATTGCTAGCTGGTTAGTTTGTTTTTTAAAAAATTATCTTAACAGGTATATGGACTAAGCAGCTGTTCCACATTACAATTCCAGAAGTATTTCCCCTTGGGGGGAATTTTCATCAAAATTTCTCACACCACCCATGAAGTTTTTTTTTCTCTTGAGTCACTATTTCCACCCAACACACTTGGAGGGGAAATTTAAATTACAAAACTTTTTATATTTCCATGGAACTTTTATATGGGGCTTGCTCATGGACCACTAGCTTGTAAGCAAGCCACAAGCATCTACCAGACCTTCAAACATGGGTATATACTGGATCTTTGTAGCTTTCCTAGGATTAGTATCACCAATCTCTACAGTTGTACTAAAGGGGAATGCTGTGCTACTGGAAATTGCTTTTCTAAACTGTGCACTTACAAAAGTCAACTGTTTTGTTTTTTGTTTGGAATTTCCATCTGCTGATATACACAAAATAATTTATTAGAGCTAAGATAAATAGATTTGCTTTTTCGGTAATGAAAATATTCCAGGATATTTCATCAATCGAAGATGAAGAGAAGTTACAATGATTTGCTGCTATATACAGAAAAAGACCAATACTTCTTTGTTTGATCCCTGGTTAGAATGATCATCATTTGAATGAAGGCCCAAATTATCCCCACTGATCTCTTGAAACCCATAATTTCCAGTGATCAGTTCACCTACCTGAGAAGGAGAAAAGAACAAGAAAAGGCAAAATATCACACTGTAGGACTGACAGATAACATTAGGAAGGACTGTTGAATTATTAACATAACTGACTACTATTCTTCCATTCTTGGTGCCCTCATTAGGTCAGGAGTTTATGATTAAATTCATGTTATTATGAAGGTACCATCATCAAGATATAGCTGCTAGAAACAGCTTTCAAGTAGCTTTCACATTTGTCAGCAACAAAACTCTGAATCTGTAGATACTATCAAAATGCACTCAATATACAATTGGCTTGCCTGCCTTCCCACCCTACTTCTTCCTTCATATTTAAGGATATTGGTTAACAAAATGTAATTGGTTCAAAACATACACATTAGACAAACTATACTGTGTTGTTTCTTTTGTCAAAAGATCACAAACTGTCCAAGGCATTTTTTTCTGATGAAGATGACAAGCTGAATGAGGTATCATCAGGTTCTGGAGATGTATGATTGAAATCCATCTCTTCCAATTCTGGAGGTAAATCTGCTAGAAGTGCCTGAATTAAAAATAAAATATAAATAATGAAAAGTTGCTACTCATTCTTATGAGTTCGGGATCTTACCAAATCATGACTTTCTAGATTAATGAGGGAACAGGGAAGGGAATGTTCATTTTTCACTCTTCAATTCCTATTTCTACTGACATTTAGTTATTTATTTTCATGCTGTTTTAATCCAAGTGGTTTACGGCAAAAACATCATCAACAATATATAGATTGGCATCCATTATTGATGGGTTAGTAACATATGGTATTTATTCAATGTTATTTCTTGAATATAAATGCTATATGATACTAATCCATCAATAATTGAATCCCATATTAATAGAAGAACAATAATAATTTATTAAATTTATATGCCACCTGATTCCCAGCAACTCTGAGCAGTTTACAAATTATTAAAAGCCAGGTAACAATACAAGAAACATAAAACAAAGGAAGAAAGATGGCACAGAAAAGAAACCTGGATGGGGACAAGGGAAAGGAAGAAAAGGGGCATCAACTGTCCTCACCAAAGGCTTGTGTGAATAGCCACGTCTTCAGGGCCCTTTGAAATACTTAGTAGGGTAGGGGCTGTTCAAATCTTGGGAGGAACCTCATTCCAGAAAGCAAGCACTGTGACAGAAAGGCACACTTCCAGGGTCCCAAAAGTTGGCATTATTGAATCCATGGAACCTAGAGCGCACCAACCCTGCCAGATCTAACCGGCCAGGCAGATGCTATGGGAGTCAGGCGGTCCTTCGAGTAACCAGACCCTATCCCATGCCATTGTCCACCTCATATACATCCATTCCTCCCTTGATAGTCCCAAATCTCTTTGGCAGAGCCAGGTTTTCAATAACTTTCTAAATACTAGGAGTGAAGGTGCAGATTTTATATCCAGGGGTACAATTGCTCTACAACAGGGGAACCCTTGCAGACAATGCTTGTTTCAAGTGCCCTCCAGCCATACCTTGCATGGTTGGGAATTCTCAGCAGACATGCCATGAGTGAGCAGATTCTACCTGGAGCAAGCGGTCTTGCAATTAACCAGGCCCCAAGCCACAAAGGACTTTAAAGGTGACAACCAGCACCTACAATTGCACTCAGAAACAAACAGCCCATGCAGCTCTGATAGTTCTACATCTGTATAAGGTAGTTCTATTTAGCACATAGTCAGCCATATTCTGCAGCAACTGTAGTTTTCAGATGGTCTTCAAGGGCAATCCCATATAAGAAACATTACAGTAATCCAGCTCTAAGGTGATGAGGGCATGAGTATCAGTTGCCGGAAATTCCTGCTGCAAGAATGGTGAGAAGTGGTGTATCAGGTACAGTTGGACAATAGCCCTCATGCAGACAGCTTCTACTTGCTGATCCAGCAAGAGCTACAGTCCAGGGGGATCACCAAGTTGCACCCTGGTTCTTTGTGGGGGGAGCATAACCCCATCAAGAGCTGAAGTTGATATCCTGGAGTCAGTCAGCTTCTGAGACAGCAACCGTTCTGTCTTTCTGTAGCTCAGTCTCAGCCTGTTTTTCACCACATGGTTATGCCCTCCAGGTTATGACTTCTACCTCATCTCTTCTGGCATCTCCAAATGCTCTACAGAAAACTTGGGATTGGCTACTCAGGAGCAATCCTATCCATGACCTTTGCTGCCTCCATATTTCAGAGGCTGACAAGGATCCCAACAGAACTGCCATCCAAACTACTGGGAAATTCCAAAGGCCCTTTGAAAACCAGTGGAATCTATCAGACATTTGAGGAAGGCCATTCAAATTGGCCCTACCTCTCTATAGAGGTTGGTGGACCTGGTTAACCCCATGATTACCAGGTATTGATCTGTCCATGACAAGGCAGTCGTTTTTAATCCCCCCACTACCTGTTCATGTCTCAACTGCTCCAAGGCATAAACTAGGTCTAATGTGTGTCCCCCACCCAAGGGAGAGGCTCTCAGCCAAGAAGAGACTAAATGATGTTGAGCAATTGAATGATAGGAAAAATGTTGTGCTGATGCTGGGTCAAGGGTTACATTCCTGAGGTTGTTCATTACTATTGTAAAGCACATACATCCCAGTCTCTCCAATCCACATTTAAAAAGCTCTATCATAAAGAAATATTGCGAGCAATACCATCTCTGTGTATATATTTATGTGCATAACAGAGAGTTGCTCTCACCCTAAGTGAACGAGGAGACCCATCATGATTACCAAAACTCATTTGTATCTTCATACCAGAGGCCTTCAGTTCTTTCAAAAGTGGCAAAATGTTGCTTCCTCTGTTTAGTCTTACCTGCTGCTGTTCTTTATCATCTGTTTTGACGGCAAGTATCAAGCTTCTCGTGAAAGCCTGAAGTTCAAAATATTTCTGTTTTTGATGCTCCAGTTCACTTTCAACGAACCTTACTTCCTCATTCTAGAGGGAGAAAAAAAAGTTCCATATAACTCTCAAAATAATGCTTCATTCTGTAAGTGAACTAAATTGTTCTCGAATGTATCTCTTGTTTTTTTTCTATTTAAAGAGGAGCTATATTTGCAGATATGTGGTACAAACTGAATCAAGTTTTACGCTTGGAAAAATATTAAAATAAAAATGGACAATTTGCTTACTGACAATTTTGAGATATAAAACATGTAGTTCTATTTATAATAAATTTATAAATCTTTTACAAAAATATTCTCAGAATGAGAAATGGCAAATAAAAAAAATTAAAGCAAAGGAGCATGATCAAATTAAACACTAAAATCCACAAGCAAAATTTGATATGTGCAACTATATCCTTTAAAAAAACACCACCACAGCTGTTCAACTGAAATAATTTAGCAAACCACTGCATCTCAGGTCATGCCTTGAGCATCTAATTATTGCAATCTGTAAAAAGATTGTTTAACCAGACTTAACAGGAGCAGAATACAGACAATAAATGATTCAAGGGGCTGGATTAGATGTTTATAACTCTCGTATTCCATCAGGCTATATAAGATGATGAGTGAGCCTGTCTTACCCCCTCCTTTTTTTTTTTTTTTTAATTTGTGTGGGTATATTTAGGAATAATCAGATGTTGGACTTCCGGTGATGATTCATGGTGAACTAGATGTCCCTGATGGAGTGGGGACAGCGCTGTGGTGGAGATCGGCGGCCAGACGGCGAATTCTGGCCACTGAGGTCTCTCCAGAAAAAGGAGAGATTGTGAGATCACCCACTTGTGCTCCTGACAGCTGCTCCTCGTGACTAGACTGCAGGAACCATGTTTTTTGTGGTTGACTTGTGAGTCGAGTGGCTGGGAGTCGAGGGATTCCAACTAAGCTCAGAGCCATAATATAACCTATATGGACATAAGGTTTGCAAGACCTAATTTCTTAATAACTTTTGGAATTACTTCTTAATTGCTTTTTAATTATCAGGAACCTTCAGAGTGGCAAGTTTTATAGCATTCACCAGCTGAGTTTCCTTCAATCCTTAGAGAAAGAAGTTTTAAGTACAACTTTCAGGACTTTAAAAAAATATATTTTTTGGAATAAACAGCAAAAGGGTAATTAGAATGTTGATTTTGGAAAGTTATAAATGAACTAAGGGTTCAGGTGAATTTGAAATAAGATTTTGGAATTAATTATAAGAATCCTTCCCATGGGAAAATGCTGTTATTTTGAATTCTTAAAAAAAAACAAAACATGATAGGATGAGACTTTGAAGGTTGGACACTAGAAGGAACCAGAAGGAATTAAAGATTACAACTAAAGGAGAAGAACACTTAAATTTGACTTACTAATATAGAATGGAGCAAAATACTTTAACATTGGTTGTACTGAAGGATATTTGTGAACAATGAACCCAGAAGTTAATTTTAAGAGTGTCTACCATTATAGATAGACTATGTTTAAAAGATGTTATGGAAGAGGAACAAGTTCTACCTGACAAGATTGAGACTGATCTGAAAGTGGATTTAAAAATGACAGGCTACAAGAATGAGAAGGAAAAAGATGCTACACTGGGCATAAGAGGATATTGGCTTATGTCTTAATAATTAAAAGGGATATACAAATAACAAACCAAAAGAGTGACTTGGATAATTTTCCTATATTGGATTTACAAAAGAGGCTTGTTAAAGCTTTGAAGAATTTTGTGAGAAGGGACAAAGAAAAAATGAAAAGAAATCAAGTTCTAGGACATTATTGGAAGGGGCTAAAGAACGAGATTGTTAAAAGTAAAAGGGAGGAATATAACATTGGTTTATTTGATCAAGGTTAAATAGATATGTTATCTCTGTTGACCCTTAATGGACTTTTGTTGATCAGGACTGAAGCAACGAGGTTTCAAGGATTTGTTTATAGATAAGAGATGGGATATGGGAAGAAGAGATCATTTGTTGCATTTTAAGTGAAAGTAATAAGTTACTAAAATTATTTATACTTGCTGTTGTGAAGGGGG
The DNA here is from genome assembly GCA_030867105.1 of Liasis olivaceus. Classification (NCBI taxonomy): domain Eukaryota; kingdom Metazoa; phylum Chordata; class Lepidosauria; order Squamata; family Pythonidae; genus Liasis; species Liasis olivaceus. The sequence goes on from CM061361.1 coordinate 12,948,112, forward strand.
GAGCCATTTCTTTATATATGTCTTCTTTTTCTTTACAATATTATTTTTTTCTATTTTTCTATTTTTCCTTTTTTTTGTCCTTTCCATTTTTTTCTTTTATTCTTTTAGTTCGTATTAGTTTTTATCTTTTTAATTGTAATGCTTAATAAAATTATTACTACAAAAAAAGGAATAATAAGATATTAATCAAAATTCAAATAACAGAATAATGACATTCCATCAGGATCATTCAGTAACTACTGCTATAAATAAGGTATGAGAAATTATACCGCAGTGTCTTCCTTAACTACTCATCTTAAGAGTCCTTAGTCTAGACTCCCAGCCTTCCCATGCTTTTGAAAAGGTCTGGAAAAAGAGAATACCCAGACAAAATATTTTACTAAGTGACTCCTTTCCGCCATTTATGAGGATGAATTTGTAAACTGGAACTCCATGGTGTTTTTTCTAAGCCAATATATTTTGAGAATGGAATGGATATGTGGCATTCCACAATGGGCTGTGAGTCAATTGGTTTTCCATTCCTCATTTGACAGAAAAATATGTATAAATATTTGTCTACGTAGCTACGTCTGTGCACATGTTCATATACCCACATCCCTAATCTAAACAAATGAAATATGTGAAGAACATACCATAACTGATAAATTTTGTATGTACAACCAAGGTTCCCTAAAACTTTCCCTTAGTATTAGAGGAACCTCTTGAATGCAGCTGAAGTAACTACCCAGAGGACCCATTTGCGGGACAGAGTACCAGTTTTTTCAGCTGCTCACCTCCCGTGCCCTTCACACACTTTTGAAGCAGATGGAACCTGCTGGTGGCAAAATAAATTATGGAAAATGTACAAATGCTACATGTACTGCTGAGTGTGTACCAGTGGGAAACTGGGTGGAAGCAAGAAAAGACACAGCAGTCTTGGATGAAGGTTGTGAAAGAACAGCTTAGTTGGCATGAAGGACAACTTGGTTCACAGCTATGAAAGACCAGATACTGTAAAGCAGGGTTCCTCAACCCTGGTGACTTGAAGAGGTGTAGACTTCAGCTCCCAGAATTCCCCAGCCACCATGCATGAGTATTTCTAAAATTCCTCCCAAATCTATGAAACTTACCATATTTGATTAGCAAGGATAAAGATAACACCTGTTTACCCAATTTTTAAACATCTAGAGGTAGAATGTTTCACTGTTTGATTTAATTTCCCTGATTTAAACGAGTTTATCTTTATTAATCCAGATATATATCTCTTTCCCATGTTTTGTAATTAGAAAATACTCTTCCCACTTATTTCAACAACAAGAATTGGAATAGGATAAGAACTCCACTTAAAAATATATGGATAATCTATTTCTCTCAGATTTTTGCTTAGTTATCCAAGAATAGCTGTTTCTCACAATTCAACAATAGCAAGTTTCTGTAGGTATCACATCACACTATTCAGACTGGTGGCAAGTGATGTTAAAGAAAAATCACTTTCCTCACATTTTTATTCATCTGGCACTGTACTTTCTGTTAAAACAGGGATCGTGAAGTTAAATATGTGAAGCTCAGTTACATGCATATTGCGTTTTTTCAAAGACACTCTACTCACTTTAAACCTGGCAATGTTCTACTATAACATGCATTCTATATGGTAACATCAACTGAAACCCAAGTTAAAAGTGATCCACCTCCAATTCTTATGTACAGATGTAACCTTTGCAAATTTGGCAAAAAGCAGCACTTCTCATAGTTCCCAACTGCTTTTGCTTATATTGCATCAAAAGCAAACGTTAGCCTGTAATCCACAAGCTGCTGAAATTGGAACGCTTTGTCTTAAAAAAAAAGAAAGTCATCCTACTTCTAAAAATGTTTCCTCCAGCACCATCTGCCTGTAGTTATGTTCTCACAATCCCTAGTTCATACTCAAGACTTTGCAGCGCTTGGCCCTATATTAGGATAAGAATGTGAAGCAGACGAAAGATGGTTATCTTAAAAGGCCCACATTTCTTCATAATGGAGCAGAAGTGCTACACTGTGATTTTTTTTAAAAAAAAAATTTACCCTCCATACCCTCTGATAAATTTAACCAGTTTATCAGAAGTATTACAGGGTTATTAGATTACAAACGAGGGTCACGATACTTCAAATATTCTGATTTGATTAAAATGTAATCTCTGCTTAACACAAGAGAGTGGGAGGGAGGAGGGGGGGCAGGAGGGGATAGTAAAACAAGTCTGTGTCCAACCTCCCTTCTTGCGTTAGACGGATGATGAAAAACGAGGGGTTGGATCTCTCTGAACAACAGTTTGAGCTCTGAGGATTGTCTTGCCTTCCGGATATCTAACAGCAGAAGCTGCAACCCTTTGTCTTGGACTGGACTAAAGTCATATTCTGAATTCAATTATTTGATCAAAGTTTGCATGCTAGATGGTTTTTCTCTTTAAATATAAGTGCAAGGTACTTACTTTGTAGTCCAGAAGAGAGCTCATTTGATCCACTTCAGAATTACTTATCATATCACTTTCTTCATCATCTATTATTTCTATTTTCTTAAAGAAAAAAAAAAGCAAAGTTTATTTCATTTTGAAACCAAACATTTTAACGTTGTCAGGATCTGATTCCTCCACAAAAGCTTTCCAAGATTTGGTATTTTTCCTTTTTTTCTTTTTTCCAATTCTATGGCACAACACAGAGCCCTTCAGATATCAGTCCATCATGCTTTCTGGTTTTAATTAAATAAGTTGATTTTAGGAAGCATTCTTACCACGTTATCTGAAGATACAGTAGTGTGGTCCTCTTCCTTGTGACCAATGTCTTCATTTGGAAGCACTTCATTGTGTTCTTCTGCAGAAATAAACAATTATATAGTTCTAAGTAAAGTGTTGATCTAAGGACTGTCAGTGAATCCACTATACCTCAGAAAGAGAAAAAAAAATGTGTGTGTTCATTTCATAGCTAAACTTGGGTGTTTAGGACATGTTCTGGAGATTTCTGATCCATCCACTGTTACTGCTGTGGAACTGGATTTCAAACCTCACAATGGCCAAACAAGACCAAAAGAGAAAGATATCCACTGCCAAAACTAACCATTTTTATCAACCTTGGGGATAAAGCTACAGATCCAAGATCCTAGCAAACAAATGCTAGAAGCAGTTTGGCTGCCATTAAAAAAATGATCAAGTAACACATTATACTGATGCTATCAGAAAAACAGAGTACAATTATTCCCTTTCTTGGTGAGATCCTGGAATTAAAGGGTATTAGTTCAACATGAGGCTACCCTTGGATGAAACAAAATTTCTAGACCTATGTTATTCTGGGTCCAGTTCTAGAACAGCGTTGGTCTTTCTCCCAGATCTTCTTTAACAGGACATTAAAATTAATTCTCCTAGTTCTCTCAGTCACTTTTGATATCATCAACCATAGCATCTTCTAGAGTAACTCTCCAGATTAGAGAAGGGAAGCACTGCTTTACAGAGGCTCTGTTTCTATTTATAGAACTAGAAATGTGGGTATCTTACATGCTATGTGCTATTGCATATTACATTGTAGAAAAAATTCTGAGGATCTCTGCGTGTACATCTGTGCATACTTTCTGGAGCAAACAGAAAGTATAAAAGAAAATATGCACTGAACGATCCAGACACCTTCTAAATGAAAGGCTTCGGGGATTCTTAGATAGATGTCACTTGAATAACACAGCATGCCTAATGTTAGTTACTTTTATTTCCAACAGAACAGAACAGAAATGTTATTGATTTAGTCATCTGACCATATCAAAAGTATAAAACCAATACAGGTATACAAGTAAATATAAAAAAAAAATAGGACAAATTCATAAGAAGTCATCACCCCTGCAGTTAACCCCTTTCATTTCAAGAAATAATATCTCCCACCACTCCTATGAGCTATTATGTTGTGGGAATAAACTGAATCATATACCATGGCAATTAGCTGTTGTGTATACTCCAAGTTTCATTGCCCAGCTAAAACAGCAGTCATAGTGATAACTTCATAACAAGCACAATCAGAACCAGAAAATTCTGTAGTAGCATGTTGACACAGAAAACCTTTCTTCTTTTAAGAATCACCTGTGTGAAAAATATATTAGCCTCTTAATTGTAGCTAAGCTTTCCCAAATCCTCCAAAAGGCAGATAACTGAACAGCTTATGCTAAACAGCAATCCATTTCACATCCAGGAAGCATTCAACAGCGATACAGCAAAGTTGAGGTAGCTTTGCCTTTTATGGCGGGCGCAAAATCATCATTGTGGATGCATAAGAAACCAAATCTTTCAGTCCTTGTTCCCTAAGAAAACCCGCTATTTATCCTGCAGCTGTGCATATATTGATTGGAGTGATCTTCTTGCTGCCTCTCCCTGATGGTTCCATTGTAAGCTTCAGAGTGCCAGACCCAATTAGTATTAAGACAGTTTCTCGCTAGAGCTGCAGAACGTCCTATTTCTCAGCCCTCTTGCTGCTGGTGGAGTTCTTTCACCTCAGGCGAAAAGAAGATTTGCAGATTTTAGTAACCCGCTTGGCTTCCAGTTACTTCTAGTCAATTTTGTGTTGTTATCGTATTCTCTTTGAAACTGAAATTCTGACAGACTCACCACAAGTTCTCAAATTCTCAGATATTTTTATTCTTTCCTTCTCCAAATTGTTCAAACAAAATGATGAGATCAAACCTGGCATATCTATCTATCTAGCCATTAATGTGCCCTAGAAACAGGCTATTTCTGAAGTTCCCAAGGCAAAGTCTTTGCCAATTTGTTCCAGTCAAAAGCACCAGGAGCAATTAGCTGAACTGTGAAGTCGGTGAAATGTGAACCCATGTTCGCTTCTATCAGACACAGTTATTGCTGCTTGTGTATTTTAAAACTCACTTCCAACCTCATAACAGCCTGCCTCTATCACTTGTTGGGTTGCTAAGAATGGGCTCTAACACTAAAGGATAATTTCAGCCATATTAAATGATCAGTGCCAGGTCATGATTCTATGCCTCTCTTCTACTGAAATATTAATTATCCTTTTACAGTCAGCCTGAAAAACAAATTTTAATCTGGACTTGTGTTGTCCAAATGAGCAATGAAATATTCAGACAGGCTGTATAAGCGATGTTGTTATGGGCATACATCCTGGCCCAGAATTACTTTTTAACTAGGATTAGGGTCTAAAGGTAGAGAATTTCTTAACACCATCTCAAGCGTGAGGCACATCGCTGTGAGCTGGACCCATGGAAGCCCCTTTCTTGATTTATCACCAATGCCTCTGGAAGAAATACCATATTGCATCTTCAACTGCATCTTTGTCAACTTGGAGGAAATAAAGCAGGATACACAGATTGCTAGCTATATATTGCTATGCAGGAGAGTTCAGATAACAACACAACATTTAATCCAGGGAGATGCCTGAGCAATCATCCCTGACCTAAAAAATAACTACATGTCCCATTCCCGGAAGATTCCTCTACTGCTTTGTATTTTATAAATATGTGCAAAGGGTCTTGATCTCTATGATTTCTCTATATGTCAGATAAACCTGATTTCAACTTGATATGTATATGCTTCTTGCAAATTTTATATTCTCCATCTTGATCTTTCAACTCTTTCTTTATTGCTGTTTATTTTTAGTTGGGGAGGGGCAATCACTCAGCAGCAGTAGATGTAATTAGCAAGGTGAAGGATCCAAATTTCAATCTCAGCATCTCCAGGCAGGACTGAGAAAGAAAGAAATGGTGGCCAATCCTATTAGGAAAGGAAAAGTTGGAAAACTGAAAGGATAAGATAGAATGACCATCCTAGAAGTCATGGGTGATTGGCTGGAACTTAAATGAAGTGTTCCATGCTGTAAACCCTGAAGGCCCCGTGTGTTACAATATAATACCAATGGCAGCTTTGAATACCTTGGGAGCTTCCTTCTGATAAGCAGATGGATACTTCATCATTCCTGTCGTTATCATCTCCTATATCAGTCAGAGTGTCATCTCCTGGAATGGGTACTGATTTATCACTGGAATCAGACTGACTTGAAAAAACAGCAGGGCCGCCTCGAGGAGGAGGGACTTCAATTCCCATTAGACGATACTTTCGTCTCCGGTTTCCAATCCAAGTCTTGTAATAAGAAAACAGATATGGAAAATATTAGAAGTTATCGCTGATCCCAAAGCTGGAAAATTAAGGAAGCCCCCAAGGTCTCTAAATCTAGGAGACAGATTGCAGTTTCCTAACACAAAGAAACTATGTATGTCTTTCCTAACACTAAAGAACAGGAAGAGTTTCCACAAAGATACAAGCCAAACTGTATTTGTACAAACTTATGGCTAGAAGAATCATAGAAGTGTCAATGTGTATCTTCTTCAAGGACAAAGAAAAAGCATGAAAGCCACAGGGAATGTCTGTTGTTAAGGAAATAGGGTTGCAACCTCTACAATTTTCCCTATTAACATGAAATGGTTAGTACGTAGGTGGACATCCCTGTTGTCTTCTGGATTGATGTTTAAAGCTCCAAGTTGCCTAGGACCAAGATATATTAGAGGCTGTCTCTGTGCATAAAAATATCTGCTAGTATCCTGTACTATTTCCCCTTACCATCTAAGGTTAAGTGTAGACCTATGCAAATACATTTCTTACAAGTTTGTTTCAAGGGACATATGCGTAATCTTTTATTTTTAAACATTACAGCCAAATTTTGAAACAATTCTAGACAATTACAGTGAATTGTCTGAATATTGCTGAAATAAAAAAGTGTGTCATGAAAGCTTAAATAAATGCAGTTAACGTACATTGCCTTCATCTCAATAACACGTTTAACAATGCAATGCCCAATTTTCTGCATTGCTAACTGCAAAGTATAGAGCCTTTGAAACTTGCACCATTTGAGACAATAAGGAATAGGATATCTAAATGCTTTTCAAGGCACAAAATGCCTTGTCCTTTCTTCCATTACTGCAGTACTTGTACAAAATTACAATACAACCTACTCCATTTTAAATATTTAATTCAGAAGACCAACAACATAACTGGTAGGTTCATCCTTTCTTTTTTTAGAAACAGTGAACTGCAGTTAAATACAGAGGCCTTCCAACAGATAAAAGAATTCAAGCCATTTTCTAAAATTAATTTCTTAAACACATAAAAGGAAGCCTTGTCCTGCCTTGTTCTCAACTCCTTTGGATGTTGTATTCCATGCTACTGCTTCCACTTGTAAGAAAAGGTGATGATTTTCCCCTTTTCAATTCATTCAAAACATGATTTTAACCACTGTTATCAAGTTTTCAGTTCCTCTATTTTATTTGGTATTTGAAAGCGATTCTACTAACTGCCAACTTTGCAAAGATTTTTCTTAAAAGGTGTTTGACCTGTTTCACATGTGCATGTCCCAAGCTGAACTACAATCACCGCGTTATTGAAGTTTCTTTGGAGATGTGTGGATAGCAGTTCTACATGAGGAGTTGGAATCCAAGAGAAACTAAATGGAATTTCAACATATGTTCCCATTCCTCTCTTCTAATTTTATCACCTCTAATCCAATTATCCTTGAATGAAAAGTGGTTTATTTATTGATTATAAATAAATGAATGAATGCATAAAATGTATTATACTGAAGTACTAGAATTAGAGGCACCTTAATGGCAATTACCAGATCTGGCAAAGAAAGGGAGAAAAGAATTTGGAAAAGGAGACACACATTTGGAAAGAATCAGATGGGAAAGGCTGCCCTAATTATATCTGATTTCTAAACTGAAACCCTGAAAAGCAAAAATGGGATGTGCACAGGATTATTTATTCTAAAAACTGGTCTTGATGCAGTATTAGATAGGGAAGGGGAGATAGAAGGATATAGGACACTCAGAGCTCTAAATATTCAATAAATATTTGAAGTGGGGGGAAAGGTTTTATTTGGATTTCATTGATTTTTTTAAAGACATTATTTTTACGGCTAAAATGCTGGTATATTGATTAAGTTGCTAGACCATAAAATGGCATATCTGTGTTCAAATTCCCACTCACAATGAAACTTATTCCCTTTCGGCTATGAACCCCACAGGTCAAGATGGTATCAGTATGGGTGGACAGTCATATATGCCATCCTAAGGTCTTTGGCGGAAGGGTAAGATAAAAATGTCAAAATTAATCAGTTAGCATTTACAGAGAAATCTGACATTGTTCAAAGCCCTTCCTACAAATACTATCAACAGTCTTTACAATATCCCAATAAAGTAAGTTAGTATAATTTTATTGCCGATGAGCACCTAAATCTAAAAGAGTAGCAGTTAGCTTACTTAGTGAACTAGTAACTGAGTGGAAATTTCAGTGTTCGAGGGAACAACTCATATTCTCAAGAATTCTCAGCCTCTCCTCACCTCACCATTGAGCACAAAATGTACCAAATTAGTATATGGTATCCTCAACTCCCCAGGTTTTCAAGCAGAATTTGCCAAGTCTGCAAATTGGGAAGATGAATTGACTGAAGATGCCAGGCACTATACTTGGGACTCCACACATGGAAAGCATCGTCCCTGTCATTTCCCACCCCCCACCCTCTTTTGTAAGGTCAAAAGAAAAGAAGACCAAACAAAGCTTCCTTCTACCTCATGAAGAACAGAGAAGCAACCGTTACTCCTTTTCAGCTTTCAAGAATGCCCCCCCCTTTAAAAAAGCTGATATAAATCCCAGTACAACTGGAGTACCAGACATCTAACACATAGTACCGATCAACAAATGTCTCACCTAAGGCATTTTATCTATAAATAGTCAGGAAACAGAGCACTTCCTAATGTGACCATTCATTGTATAACATGTGCAATCTACAGTATTTCAGTCTAACTCCTGCAATTCAAAAAGAAAACTTTTGTCAAGGCTATTTTGGTTTCTACAAACAGAAATGAAAGGAACAGAAGTTTCTTACCCTCACTATTTCACAGTCAACATTTAACTCTGCCGCAACTGCTTCGATTTTCTCTCTGCAAACCGATCCAAGACTGGTCATACCTTTATCCCAATATTTCTTAAGGGTAGCTAAATCTCGGTCACTGAATTGTGTACGGTCCTGTAACTGTAAAACAAGCACATATTCCTTTTTTTCCCCCCCTTAATGAAGGGTGAAAAATCAGACAAGGGCAGACAATGAAAATGAAGGGCTTCTCTTCGATATTCCAAAGTCAAACATCAAGTTCTACTATTAATTACACAGTCCGATCAAAATGCTTGCTTTATTTATACCTTGGTTAAACAAATTACTGGAAACAAATACGATGAGTTGTAAATGGAGCCTGGTTACAAATTAGCACAAGCTGACTCCCTTGTGCCAAATTAAAATGGCTGCATTTAGCTGCAAAATTTTGCAATTTTCTTTTACCTTACAAAACAGAATGCACAGCTGTTTGGAAGAGGTGAAAGGAAGTGGCTGGGCATGCATAAACATGCAGAGATTGCTAAACGCAGCTTACTAAGAGCATGGAAGCCTGGAAAAAAGAACATAGCCATGTTCCAGAAGGATGCCATGGTCAAATTCAAATTTATTTTCTGACAGTCAACAGTCAGCAAGGTAAAAAAGAAAAATTCAGAAGCAGTAATTGAATACAACATATACAGTATGGCAGTGATATAGAAAAAGTTAAGACTTAATTTTCCATTTTCAGAAAAAAGTCCATAAAGGCATTCCAGTCTTTTGTAGGTGAAATGATGATTTCTGGATTTGATGACTGAAAAAGGATTGAATAAGGAGCTGAAGGGAGTTTTGTAATACTTAAGAGGGAGGAGGGACAATGAATTTGTTGAAAAGAAGGTCAGAAGTTGCTTATTTTTTTTTATTTTTGTTTCGTTAATTATCTTTTTTTCTTTCTTTTACCGCCTGTCTTTCTTTCTTTGGTTTATATATTTTCCTATTAGTCTTCTATTTATGTAAAAACTCTTAATAAAAATATTTAAAAATTAAGAGTTAAAAACAGAGAAAGAGACATTGAATAAATTGCAGTAAAACAATTTAAAACGTAAGATAAAATAGAAGGAAAATAAACATTCAGTTAAAAAAAGAAATAGAAGAATTCATAATATCATCACTCCAAGATTAGGGCATCTTACAGGAATTGCTGCAGGTAAAAACTTAGAAACCCTACTGGTGATGGTAGACTTCTGATCTGCAAGTAGGATTAACTATATCAAAAGTTTCTCAGAAGTCCAGAGGAATTAACATGATTTTCTCCTAATACTTTAACTTCAGTCTGAAACTCAGAAGAGAATAAAACTGGCTGAACCACCAAGTTGAAGAGCTGGACAGAGAAGCCAACAGCCTCCTGCACTTCCATGTCTCCCTAATGGCAAAGGAAGTACATTAGATAGGTCACTGAGCAAAGAAAAACTGCTTTAGTCCAGACCAAGTATGTCCTTCAAAATTTTGTTCTCCTTGTGCCAAATGCCAGAGCGTGGAAATGACTGAGAGAAGACAGGGACAGTGTGCTTCCAATTCTCATCAAAGCAAGTTGCTTACTTGCAGCTCTACACAATACTGAAAGCATTGTCTTCTGTGTTGTAATACAGGGGAATCAGAGTGCCTGCCATAAGTAATCATTCATGGCATCCAAAGAGCCATTTCAATATCAAACCTAGGTCAAAAGAACAGAGTTCCCTTTCCTTGTTTTCTTTTTGCTCTACAAAAAATTGGTTTGGCTACAGCTGAAGAATGAAGAAACATGAGCATGAAGAAATTGAAAGGGGGTGCAATTCTGGAAAATATAGTTCGATGAACCACATCCAACTGTGTGGTTCCCCGCAATTGAGAATTACTGCCTGTGCTTTCTGCTGCCACGGTTGTCCCTGCAACGTTCAATTAACTAAAGTCTCTTAGACATCACTGAATAATCCAGAGAGACAGGGAAATGTGAGTTGCGGCTTAAGTTATCACAGTCAAGCATAAACAAATCCTCAAACTGAAAATTTCACACTGCCCTTTAAAATGTGGCTATTTACTATGTATCAATCGTGTTATCCACATTCTGAAGCACAGGTTGTCAATCAGTTTTCTGGCAAACAGCTTCTATTAATTCACCATAAAAGCCCCCCTTGGGCTAAGTACAGGGAGTCCTCAAGTTACAACGGCAATGGGAACTGGAATTTCTGTCGCTAAATAATGCAGTCGACGTCACGTGACGGCATTGCTTAGCAACGGCAATCCCTGCAGTCCCTGTTGTCAGCGTTAAGTGAGGATCATGGGTCGTTAAGTGAGCACCTCCTTGCAACTTCCTGATGGCTTCCAACAACCAAAGTCAGTGGGGAAACCGGCATGAAGTTGCAAGACCCAGGCGGCTGGCAAGCAGGCAGGCAGGTAAGTGGTTGCTGCCAAGCGGAGAGGAGTGAGGGGGTGCAAGGGTGGCTGGGGAGGTACAGCGCGAGTGTGGCAGAGTTTGGGGTGGATGCTGCCAGGTGGGAGAGGCTGTGCAAGGGTGTGCAAGTGGCGGGAAGAGGTGGCATGAATAGAGTGGGGCTTGGGGTGGCTGCTGCCAGTGGGGAGGGTATGTGAGGGTAGAGGAGTGGCTGGGGAGGCACAGCATGAGCGCAGCGGGGCTTGGGGTGGCTGCTGCCAGTGGGGAGGGTGCACAAGGGTGTGCAAGTGGGGGGGCAGTGCAAGCATAGCAAACCTCGGGGATGATGCACAGGTGGGAGAGACTTTTCTGAACAACTTGCAAGCTTCCCTGCCGGCTTTCCCATTGACTTTGCTTGCGGGAAGCTGGCAGGGAAGGTTGTAAATTGCAATCATGTGAGCATAGGATGCTGCAACCATCGTAAGTGCAAGCTGGTTGCCTGAATTGTGACCATGTGACCGTGGGGGTGCTGGGATGGCTGGAACTTCAAGGACTGGTCGTAACCACCACTCGTTCAGTGCCACTGCAATTTCAAATGGTCACTGAACAAGTGGTCATTAACTGAGGAATACCTGTAGAGGTTGCCTCCCAATCATGAACAAGATTATACATGTCTGTCATGTGTGAAGGTCAATGTTTGTTTTGTTTCATCACTAGGAAAGTGTCTTCTACAAGGTGTGCTGGCTCTTCTGTGACTTCATACCTTTGGAAGTGAGCATAAAGAATCCCTCCTCCAAGTGGCTTATGGCTACAGCATAGGCTTTGTAGTGCTATTTCTACCCAAAACATCTATACAGTCTCAGAATTCAGTGAAGGTGGTCCCAGCATGAAGAGAAAGATGATACATATTATCATTACTCTCGGCACTCTTTAGCCTATCTCTTCTTCTATCTTCCTTCAGCTAATTAAAATAGTTTAAACCTTATATTTAAGTTTCAAACTTTACTATTCATAGTATTTGAGACAAATTAATGTATCAATGATGAAGAGATCTCTCTATGGCTGAAATATACTGTACAGGCAGTCCTCGCTTACCAACCACAATTGGGACTGGCAACTCCATTACTAAACGCCGTAGGCGCTAAGCAAAACTTCACGTGACCGCGCCAGACTTACGAACTCATTTCTGCTTCTGTTGTTAAGCAAATCACCATGGTCGTTAAGCACAACTTGCAATTTCACTTCTGCATTCTCCATTAATTCTGCTGGTTGGAAACCAATTGTGAAGTACGCAAATGGCAATCACATGACCGTGGGATGCTGCGATGGTCATAAATGCATGCCAGTTGCAAAGCACCCAAATGGTGATCATGTGATGGCGGAATGCTGCAATGGTTGTAAATGCAAGGATTGGTTGCAAAGCTGATTTTTTTCAATCGTTGTAACTTTGAATGGTTGCTAAATGAGGCAGTCAGTAAGCGAGGACTGCCTGTAGTTCATACAACATTAAGCCAAGAATTTTAAACCATGATTTGTTGACTAAGCCAAAGTTGCTTGGTTTGAATGTAATAGTAAACTCCAAAGTACTGAATCACATTATAGCTTAGTGTTGTGGGTGAATCAGGCCCGTGTCTCAACCAGTTCTTTTACTGGATGGTTACAGAACTGGTTTTATATAAATCAATTTAAATGTCATATTATTGTGCTTGTATCTAAAGAAGCATAAAAATGAGCTTCTTTCTAAGCAACTTTCAATAAGGGCTCCTACACAGACTCTCATCTAACTTCTAGTTAAGCACCATTCATCTGCAAATATGTGGGCTCTCCGAAAAGGATAATAAAACATAGTTTGAGTGTCTCAAAGAGCAACCAATAATATATGTAGTTTTGTTAGTGAACAGATCAATATGCAGATGGATTAAAAGAGCAACATGTGAAGATTTGAAAACGGTGGTCAATTCCAATCCATTTTAAAAGGCCCACAGCCTAACCTGAGATCATTCAAAGTTGTGTTCACACAAATCGGCAAATTCTCTATGGGGCTTTGTTACCCATCAAAAACTTTTTTCCTGATCCATTAACTAAATGATGTGTAAATCCTTTCATAATGCCCAAGGAAGTTTTACCAATGAAATTGTATTTCTACCTGTAATCGCAAGATTAACAACCTAAATGCTTTGAAACAAATTAATCCAAATTCCCTTGTAGATTGTTCCCCTTGCTGTTTTGCCAGTACATGGTCCTTTTAAAGGGAAGGGAGTGGGGACTGTTAAATAGTTAGTTGTCTCATGAACAGAATTCTTTTTCAAAGGGGACATTTTTGGAGAGACATGATGAGTTTATAGTGGAAATATATAGATTTTATATAAAATCCATTTTATATAAATTTTATATAAAATTCCAGCCTCAGATTTTTCATCCTCTTGGTCTTTCCTTCTTCTTTTTAGTAATATTTTTAATTAAGGTTTTATGTATTTATATGTTTTATGTTTTTAATGTTTGTTGTGAATCGCTCAGAGTTCCCCCATTGGGGGGAGATGGGCGGTTGAAAAAATTTAATAAATAAATATAATGTGGTTTGCTTAGTTTTAGCTTAACATGTTGTATGACTTTATTAATGGTGACTTACTCAACCTACAATATCTTCCAGCAAGTTGGGAACCCAGACAAAATTACTGAAGTTTTCACTTAGCTCAGGAATGGCAGTTTCATTGTACAGAAGACTTTTACTTTCTGTATTAGCAATGGATTAATTTTTAACTTCTGTGTTATTGCTTTGTTTGACCTCGACTCCTGCCTTTCCTCCAATAGCTAAAGTTCTGAGGACTTACATCTCCTATTCTCACTCCTAGCAATCCTGCAACCCTGACAGGTAGGGTTGGGCTGAGAAATGGTGACTATCTAAAAGGCTTTATCATATCTAAAAGTAGACCTAGTTTCCAGTCCTAGTCCAAGAGTTGAAGTCTTTTGGCTTAGCACCACCAAATAGCAAACAAATATCTGAGAAGGTGGCAGGCAGGCACAGAAGACCTGAAACCTGCCCCAGACAGACGCACCAGTTTAAGAATGTGTCTCTGAACTGTGTTTTTGACACAGCAAATAGACCTATATAACTGTTTGGGAACCTCAAGACAATGTAATTATGGAAGCATTAATACTAAGCTTTATATCATTGTAAGTGCAAGAGAGCATGGGTAGACAATATTTTTGGGATACTTGTCACAGCTATTGAAAGGATTATGAATTCAGACTACATCTAGACACGTGGACACTGAGCACAGAGTTATTGTTTGGGGTGGCAAACATTGTCAAAAGCACTATTTTTTTGACAAAATGGCTGTAACTTGGTGAGGCCTGCCTATTCACAAAACAGCTGCAGCAAGGGTAATAATTTACCAAAAAACACCCATTTACCCCTCTGGTGTACAAGAAATGAATAGTGAGGATTCTGGTTTTTTTAAACTTTTTATAACATGGTACCTAAGGATCAGCCACTGAACCTGACAGGCAATAAATGATATGTAAATGATTTCTGCAATTCACGACCAATACATGCAGTGTTGTCCAGCAACCTAGATAACTTAATAAAAGGCTCAGGAAATTATGATGTCTGTGCCCACATAACTAAATGAAGTATCTGAGAAACGAGAATACAAGGTCTTGGGACAGAGAAGAGAAGGCTTCATACTTCACTTGTGAGCTTCCCAGAAGCATCTGCCTAAAGTTTATTCAAAACCCAATGATTACTTGAATCTTTGATCTTTACACAAGGATCCTTAGAATATTAAAAACAGAATTATCATACTCTACCATGCTCTGCCCCCAACAATGAAAAATGAAAATTTAGCTTTGTTCACACAAATATTTTGATTGTATTGATAAGAACTGGATGGATTACTATGCTGTAATCCAACTCAACCATAGACAAAATGATGTTAGAGAAAAGCTCACCCCTTTATTAGTGGACATCTATATTTATTATGGATCCATTTACATACCATGGTTTAAAGTGTTAAAAAACTTTGCTCTGGATCAATTTTCAGTATGAGTCATTTAAAAATGGCACCCAAGATTATTCTGGTCACAAAACCAACTCAGCTAGTACTTTATTATCCTAACATAACTGGAGACATTGACAAATTACTTTCTTCCTTTTTGCAAAACTCATTTGAATATAATTTCCCTGTGCAAATGGAGATTATATAAAAGTCTAGAAATTGGTACCATTTGTTAGATTACAGCTTCTGCAAACAGGTTTAAAATGGCCTTGAACGCATTTGTAATTGCATAGATTCAGGCTATTTAACATCCCCACAAATTAATAGTAAGATAGTTAACCAACAACACTAAAAGAGGATTCTATGCACTACTTTTCTCTAGGATAGATTTAGGGTTATTGCAGAACTAAAAGATTCACAGCTTTCTGTTGTACTTTCTTTTTGCTCCGTGCCTGACAGCCCCGACTCCATTTGCTTGAAATTAAACAAATGGGAAAGAACAAGAGGAGACAAAACTATTTAGAAGCAGACAGAATTTAAGCTTAGAGTTTTTAATAGTTGGTTGAAATGGACTATAAATTGAGAATATGAAGGTTTTACTTTGAGGACCAACAATTAAAGCTGTCTTCATTAATCTTGGGATCAGCAATGCTCATCTTTTAAAAGATTTATTCTGTGTTTCCAAGGGGGCTGCCATGTTATTTTAACCCTCACCAGGTTTTCCAGTTGCTCTTAATAATACCACTTCATTAGTACAATTATTCACCAGCAGATTTTACTTTTCAGTTTTTATTATGATGATGCCATTACTGAAACACAACAATGAAAACCATTAATTGATATAATTAGCCTTAATATTAAACTGATGCATAACAATCAATGGACAGGATTTTAGGATAATCACAATGCATAGAGAACAACAACTTTAATTGACTACTGCCTGCATTGATAGCAATCCATCAAAAAACTTACAGGGCTCCAAATTAAAAACAACTCAAATCAGAATTATTACATGCAACATTCCTTGGAAAAATAATGAATACTTCTCATTGTTGGCTAAAATTTATTATGAATTACTCAGAGCTGTGCAGTATATAAATATACGTAATAAATAAACACAGAAGCTAAATCTGCAGTTGGTCCAGTTTCACAAGATTTACTTACTGCTCTTTTCCTGGAACACCCAGTAATCCAAGGCACAGTAAGGTTTCCTGAAATCTGCGGAAAGTAAAAAATTACCTATTTGCATGGCTGCATGGACAGATGAAAGCAATACGTAATTATTTGAAGAGCAGACTTAAATGTAAAAACTGTTCTGGAATGCATTATTTTAAGATGAACACAAACCATTCCTTTCTCTAAAGAACCTGATTCAGACAGAATTAAATCATCATTTATTGGATCTGGAATATGCTCCTGGCTCTGAACTCAGCTACGTTTTGTTTTTTTTAAAAAAAATTCTTCAACCTGTTTAAATGTTTCTCTAAACAGACTATGCAGCCAAGATGCAATCAAAACTACCGTTTCCAAATTCAGGTGTCATCAGAATTGTATTAAAGGAATAAAATATCTGAAAATCCAACAACGTAAGAGGAAAAGGGGGAAAATGGGCATCTATAAAGAAACGTATAAAGGGGAAAAAACAGAAAACCCCTTATTTCCTGAGGCATCCAGCTAAGAGAGAATGCTGGGAATGGTTGTGGAGACCTTAATTAAATATTTGGGGTTTTGAGCTGACTTCTGAGTGAGTAAAACTTGTTATGAAAGAATACTAAATTATTCATGTTGTAAAAAATGAATAGGGAGAAAATTTTCAAGCCTGCTGTGGTCCTGCTAATGAATGCCAAACTATTACTGCCACAGAGAAATATGTGTAGTTTCTGTTTCAGATTTGTGGCTTATCCTCTCGTATGTCTTCATCTGTACCTGACTTTCTCATGTGTACCACCTCTTTCTTATATTCTTTCAAAATTTATAATAATAAAATATAAAAAAAGTTCAGTTTGGTCTTTATATTTTAAATTCAGGATTCAAAAATGAGACTTTCCACGAAAAGCAAGGTTGTTATTGATCTTAATTTCACAAAATAGGATAGGAAATATAGCTTTTAAAAGACCTAGTTTTCAGAATCACAGTCATGTAACTTTGGGAAACAGCCTAAAATCTCTTCTCCTTACTAGCTATGGAATCTAAGTCTGAGTTAAGTATCTACTCTAGGAAAGAGGGCAGAAATCTGTATGGGACAGCTTCTTTTGAGTCTCATGTGCAAAACTGTTCAGGCCAAGAAAATACGCAGTCTAACTCTGTCTTGTTACGGCAACTTCTCCAACCTGGTGTCTTCTATACATATTGGGGCTACAATTTTGAGAATTCCCAGCCAAGAAGACTGCTTACAAGAATTTGGGAGAAGAATTCATTTCAGCAGGGGAAACTAAGAAAAATGGGGTGGTTTTGTATATAAATCCAATTTTACAACCTATATTGATATTCAGCGACAAGCAAGGTAGATATATAGGAGTGGAAATTATTTGGAATGCTGTAAAGATTATGACGGTGGCTGTCTACGCACCTAATAACAACAAATCTACTTTTCTTTAATGAACTAATGAATAAACAAATGGAGATTAGGTTATACTTTTATTGTATTCAAAAATTATAATGGCAAATAAATAAATAAAACATAAAGATTGCTTACAATGTAGCAACTCACTGCATAGTAGTTCACTAGCTAGAGTCCTTGATTTACGATTTAAAAAATGAAGGTTACATGTTTCAAAGCCTAGGCCTTGGAACTTAGGAAGAAAAGCAATTACCTGATAATTATTTTGGTTTTGAGATAGCCTTAGTTGATTGGATGCTGCAAAATGAGAAGAAATGTTACTTCTTGATGGGTAAGAACTGCTATATAGTGTACTGGATGTGCTATGCAACGAAGTCCGTGGAGGCAAGCGGTAGTCTCTATTATGATACAGGATATTGTCATGCAAGTTCCTTGCATTCAGCATGTGTGAACTGCAACTGACACTTCTGCCTGACCCAGAAAAACCTGATCCTGCATTCTCGACTCTGAGGGATGCGCCACTTAACCTAGAGTAATTCTGTATCTGGGCACCCATTGACGCCAACTCTTCCTCTCTAGCATATTCGTCGTCCACATCCCCAGTTTCCATTGCAATAGACAGGCAACTGGCTTCTCCTGAAGATGCCAGGGACTTCTCTCGGCTTCCTCCCAGGGACTGATCAGTCACAGCCAAAGAAAAAACCTCTCGGATTTCCAAATTGTGGGTACTGCAGGCAGGATCTCTGATGTTCGACCTCTGTCCAGATGGCACGGATGAAGCGAGGATGGGGTGCTCCGGCTTCTGCAACCTTTGGCACCCCACCTGATCCATTTTGTAGGGCCGGTGACACAACACGGGCTTTTGAGGTAACACCAATTCCGCTGTCTGAACCGAAGAACCACCGTAGCTTTTCTTCGTGTGATTGTAAATAGAATTTCCTGAATTCAGCACGCTTGTCTGCCTCGAGAGGATAATAGTTTTCTCTCCCAGGAAAAGCGAAGCATTTTTACAATGGGGTGCTTGCCGGGCCACAGCAATGTGCTGCCGCTGGAAATCAGGATCACTTTTCCCAGCCGGCCTTGAAAGAGAATTTTTATGCATATCGCTCATCAAGGAGTTAGTCTGTTTACTGGATACCAGTCTGCCAGATGAAGTCGCTGGATTATATATACCAGTTACTATGACGTCGTTATTCGAGGACGTCCACGATGACTGCTGGCTCTGGGAACGGGCTATGCTAACCACGTTTTGAACGGCCACTTCTGGAGGCATAGCCAGAGTGCTGGTGGCAGTTGCTGACGGGCTTCCTCCAGAATCCACCACATTTTTACTGCTCATCTTCCTTCTTTTGTTGCCAACCCACGTCTGCAAACAAAAAGGAATCAGTAAGCTAAGAATGTAGTTTAAATTCAGGTCAGAATTCACACAAGAGCTCGTGCCATACAGAGGCTAAACAGATGGCCTGATTGAAATGCATAAATGACCTGTATCTCTACCATTAATTCTCAGCTAGCTTTCTAGGTGGTGTTTATGCATTCCATGCCTCAGCTATAAACTAGTCGCCAAGCAGCAATAATATTTTCTCTTTTTACTTTCGCCTTCTAAGAAGCGGAAGAAGTTGCTAATATTTTTGTGCAATAAAGGCCTTTTGTTCTCCAGTCATTCACTTGACTTGTAGGTAGTACTGGGATTTTAAAAAAAAAACTTTTAACTGTACTTTTTATAGGTCTGTTTACGTCTATCTGTCTGTCTGTCTGTCTATCTATCAAATTTGTCTCCACCCATCTCGTTAAAATGACTCTGGGTGGTTTACAAAATGGTTAAAATCAATTAAAATTACAATATACAATACACAATCTTAACTATCTTAAATCTTAAATTTGCTTTGCAGGCATCATTTATTTATATGGTTTAAAACACATATAGACTTTGGTCTTAAGGGATGCACAATGACAACAATGACATGCAATGTAATAATACAATAAGGTGGATGATGATGATGATGATTTTCATGACAAGAGCAACAACCATTTGTCTGTCGTTCCCAACAATGGTAATTATACAATCTTAGAAGACTTTTTGAAACAGGCTTGTTTTAACAAACTTTCTGAAGACCATGAGCATAGGGGCCACCTTTTGCCTTGGGGATTGGGGGACAAATGTTCTACAGGAAGTCTTCTACACAAAGAGTGCCCAATATTGTGCCCCTTCCCATCACATTACACAATTGGTGGGGGCTTTCAGCAAGCATTTACTCTCTAGGACTAGGCAGGCACAACCCATCTGGAAAAGGGGGTCTTGTAGATAATCAGCCCCTAAACCATATATGTTTATCTCACCTATCTCTACAAATTGAAACTTTGCTTAAAGTTCTAAGAAAACAATAAAATTGAAATTTTCAACACCTGACTCACCTATATGGGAATGAAAGACAGCTAAGTGAGTAATGCTCTGCTTTGATTAGTTTGATGTAGTGATTAAGGCACCAGGCTAGAAACCAGGAGACTTTGAGTTCTAGTCCTGCTACAGGCACAAAGCCAGCTGGGTGACCTTGGGCCAGTTGCTCTCTCTCAGCCCTAGGAAGGAGGAGGCAAGGGAAAACCACTTCTGAAATCTTACCAAGAAAATTGCAAGGACTAGTCCAGGCGTCAACACTGACTCAAAGGCATCCTTAATGCAAAATAATACTTTGATTAGGAACCTGCCCATTTGAGAAGTTATAATATCAAGGATTGTTTTATGCCATCCTTTCGCGGTGCCTGGAGGCTGTAAGGGTCTGGATGGGGAGCAACAGGCTTCAGCTGAACCCTGGTAAGACAGAGTGGCTGTGGGTTAATGGCTCCTCCAGGACTTTGTCATCTTTGGTGCTGGATGGGGCAGCGCTGCCCCAAACAGACCCAGTGCGTAATCTGGGGGTCCTCCTAGACTCACGGCTCCTGCTCGAAGAACAGGTGGCAGCTGTGGCCAGGAGTGCCTTTGCACAACTTCGGGTTGTACATCAGTTTTGCCCTTTCCTGGATCGGGATGCCTTTTGAACGGTCACTCATGCCCATGTTATCTCCCATATAGACTACTGCAATGCACTCTACATAGGGCTACCCTTGAAGAGTATCCAGAAGCTACAGCTGGTCCAGAATGCAGCCGCGTGGGCTATTTTTGGAGCCCCAAGACGGGCCCATGTAGCACCATTGCTCCGCGAGCTGCACTGGGTACCAGTTTGCTTCCAGGTCCAATTCAAGGTGTTGGTTATCACCTTTAAAGCCCTACATGGCATGGGACCAGGTTACCTAAGGGATCGCCTCTTCCCCATGACTTCAACCCGTCCCACCCGATCACACAGAGAGGGCATGCTTTGGACCCCCTCGGTAAAAGAGCTCCGATTAGCAGGGTCCAGAAGGCAGGCGTTCTTGGCTGTGGCCCCCACCCTTTGGAATATCCTGCCCTCAGAGTTGTGATTGGCCCCTTCACTCCTGGCCTTCCGGAGGAGTTTGAAGACCTGACTCTGCCGCTTGGCCTGGGCTGAGGAGGGAAGACATCAAGCATGGGGAAGGCTAGTCCCTTAGAAGCCTTTCGTCTGCTGCTTTGGAAACCATCAACTTCTTGGGCTTTTTCTTATTTGGTAATGCTTTGTATAGCTTTTATGTTTTCTGTAATTTTATATATATTTATTGTTCTAATGGATCATGTGAGCCACCCAGAGTCTCCCATTTGGGGGAGATGGGTGGAGATAAATCTAATAAATAAATAAATATTTAACTTTATATTAAATATCATAATTATATTATTTTAGAAACTGGAAGAAAAATAATCTCTACAGAGACATCAATCGCACTAACTTCCTTAAATTTCAACTGTTTTATATCTAGAAATGTCATTCAAAACTATTTATTTTATGATTTCTTTACATAAAATGTTCATTAGCCAGTTTTACATTACAGAGTACCTTATATTGTTCTAAAAATGCAGGTCATTATTAAAATTTATTAAGTATATAAATATCAGTGGCAATTGTTGGCATGATATAATTCATGAAGATAATGTTAATTTTTTACAAAGCAATGCATATTACAACTGTAGCTCAATTAATGATTGGATGTAAGTTTTAAATTTCTTTTGCGATAGGGGAATGGAAATTTTATTTACTGTAGGATTTATTTTGCACATATTAAGAGACAAGTGTAGCCTTTCCTCAGAAATATACAGTTCTGATATGAAGACTTTCTTTTCTATATGCCATAGGATGCTCATGAAAAGTGATTCTTACAATGTTGCAACATTTGAGGATCTACTCTGCAAAAGCATTTCTAGCCATAACATAAGGTCATCGGTTTAAAAGGTAAAACCAAAAATAAGCAAAGGAAAACTTGAGACCCCCACCCCCAGACCTAGCAAACACAGGAAAGGAGCCTTAATAGTACCGTAACAAACTGTATGTGTGGTTAATAAGGAATAACTAATGTATTAAGCATGATTCTGAGAATATGCTACAATTAAGAAGAAGACATGTCCATAGCTGTGGGAGAGAACTGACTGAGAGTGCCATGAAATATATAGAGGAGTTCTGGAGGGACAGGGGAAAAGCCCACCAAATCAAATCAAACCAAACCAAACTTTATCATCATCACAGACCAATGTAAAAAAAAAATTTGGAAAGAGCAAAGGCAGAGGAGGAAGACCCTTTGCTCTGGTCCTCAGAGCACCAAGAAGTCACCTGGTTCAGTTCAGTGACAAATGCTTTTTGGTGGAAATCAATCCTGATTCCTAAGCCTTCCTTCTGGCCAAAAAGTATCCCTAAAAAGGTGCCAGTAGTGATGGAGTCACAACAACGCTGCTCTGCTATGACAGCCCACAGCTGCCATTTAAAGAAAAGAAGATCAGCTGTTGCAAGATGACCTGAGGCCACAAGAAACAAACTAAGAAAAAATAGTACATAATATAAAACATAATATTTTCTAGGCAACTGGCTAACAGTTATAATTTTTTTTAATCTTATAATTTTTCTTCACAGTCCACAGAACAGATAGAGAAAACCCAGGAACTAAAGTGTCAATTAACATGTAAGAACTGTAAAATTCTTCTGCCAAATATGTATGATCAAAAAAAAAAGCAAAGCACAAGGTGATCCCAATCTTATTATACATCTTGCCTTGCTCACAGAATTTAATGAGGATGTACAAGGATTTTTTTTTCTTTTCCCATTGTTTTTTATACCCTGTAAACCAAAAAAAGAAAAAGAAAAAAACAGATAAAACAGAGGGAAAGATGAGATAATTACACAGTCTCTTTTTATTAGTAGTTTAGAAGTCTTCTGTCTAGAAATACTTTACTTTTCTTTATTATAGATTTTCTGGTGAGACTTCATTGTCACACAAACATTTTCTCAAGATATTTGGTCCCTTCTTGCACAGATAAGCGATACCAAATGAAGTCCGCTATTCACTGAGTATGCCAAACAGGAGGTCACTGTATTCTGGCCATATTTTCAGACTCAAACTTTCATTTATTTTTTTTAAACCAGGCATCATTTAGGCTACATTTCATCCATCTGATGCCCTTCAGATGTGTTGAGACCAGCCAGCTTTGTTGCCAACTGTAAGAATGCCATCTCAAACTACAAAACCCTTCTTATCCAACTCACATCAAGAATCACAAAGTTCTAATTCTAAAATTTTCCTCTCTGTCCTTCTTCCTGGCCTTAGAAAAGAGAAACAGGCAAGTTTTGTGACAAAGAACACTCTCTGAAAGCAATTGCAATACCCCAGATTATTATGCTTGCCAGCTGAATTTCAGCCACTGTTAAAAGAATAACTAAATTAAATCATAGCATTTAACTAGGCTTGGTGCACCCAATTGCCTAAATGAGCAAGGCATTTCTCACTCATTTTGCAAAGGCAAACAAAATTTTGCCACCAAGCATCCATTCAACTGGAAACTAGTAGGTTTGTTACGAAGCCAATTATAACAATCCTACTTGCCTAATACAAGTGTTTACTAATGCAGTTTGTTGCATTTGTGCTTTAAACATACTGTGCAGTTGTACATCTACAATAATATAAGTTCCTTCCTTCCTTCCCAAGTTACAATACACAGAATGTATCTTATGTGTTTCATACCACCTGCTTAAAAAACAAGAATCAATGATCCATACTGGAAATTTGACAGCAAAGGTAGAAAAGTCAGGTTTTCAACAAAAACTTCTAAACACACATTATACTGAAGCATAAAGCTACTGATTTCTTAACAGCTCCATGCCCTGTAGATAGGTAAGCAAACACTTGCGTCTGTTAGATTGTTATGTACATTTGAGCATGGAACACCTCAGTACTTACCCTGACTACACTGAAGTCCAGCTTAGTTTCTTGTGCACACTGTAATATGAGCTGAAAGCAATTTTTACTCTGATTTGTCATTCCATTTTCATAGTAACGCTGCAATATCCTCTGTTGTTCTGCAGTAAATACAGAACGCAGATTCATCTAAAAATAAAAGAAGATACTCTGAAAATAGGAATAATTTAATACTTACAGGGTTTTAAAAGAAAACAAGCTCCCGTTTATCTAAAGAAACAGAAAACTACAGTAGACTGAGTCTAATTTATTCTGGTTCCTCTGTGGATATTCTTAAATATAGTTTGCGAACACTCCAAACGAAATGAAGCAATAACTGTTTACATCCAGGAATTAGTGTAGCTGAACACAAACAGAACTCCAATACTATTAAAATAATTAAAAGGTTTATTTACGAGAGAAAAAATGGGCTTTGTCTCTTCTCAGTAATACTCGAAAACAAGAAATGGGACACTGGGTGAAGCTACAGACGGGGAGAACTTGGTTCTCTATAGTTTCCAGAGACACAATTGACAGAGAGAAGTGGAACCTACTTCATTCTTCCCTGACGTGCATCTCTTTCATTGCCCCTGAAGAGTGCTACACAGGCTGAGACTAATGTGACCTGAAGTCCCAGATCTCTGGAAAGTTGCAAGTTGGAGAAGACTAGTATAGTGGCTGTAGATCACTGAGCTCAAAGCACTTATTTTCACTGGAAGAAAGTAGAAACATACAATAGAAGGAAACTTTCTAAGAAGCTAATTACTGTAGATCCTTGGTCTATCAGGAAAAGGGATAGAGATAGCAACTTGACAGCAATATTTTGCCACGGATGATGCAGAATGAATGAATGAATGAATGAATGAATGTGTGCATATGTATGTATGTGTCTAGTGTATCTATCTGTATCTATATCTATATATCTAGCCAACTACATTTTAGCCTAGCATACTGTATAGACTCACCATGCACTTAATTGTGGTTCAGTGTGTCATGCGAATGTAGAAAAATAGGTTGGGTAAATCATGGTATATAGACAAACACAAACAATATTTCCCTTTAAAGAGAGATTTATTTTAAATTAAATAATGGCTGACATGAAAAGTTTATAGAATTTACCAATACATAAGCAAATAAAGAGGATTTTTTTTATACTGAGAGTTCACCTATTTTCAAAATAAACTGGGAAGGGGAAAGAGACCAGTAGCCTAAACTGATGAAGACCCAGGTGCTAAACAATTATATAGTTTTGGGGTTTTGCCATAGCTTGTTGTGTAAAACCAGTTAGTGTAGTTTGTAAACAATACTTGAGACTTTAGCATGAACTGAGCCAGCTATGTTTTGTCCAGTAACTTATAATTAAGCCTATCATAGCTTAGAGTGATGAGTTTATCCAACCCATAGCAAAATGTGACTTGTTACATCATATATAGGTCTTACCATTGTAACCTTTTCATGATTCATGTTATATTAAACAGATTCTTTCAAGCAAATATATTTTTCTTTAAAGTTGTCACTGATTTTGGCTAAGAAATACTTCAATTTTGTCAGATATTCAATAGGAGTTGGGCCACACCACGAGTTACTTCAGGAACAATATGGACCCTGCCACCTTAGCAGTTGCTTCCCGTTTTCTGGGTTACGTGCTCACTCCCCTAATAACGAAGAGGTGAGCAAGCTGTTAATCCATATTTGTAAGTCAAGATGTAAGTTGTTCCTCTTGACAACCCTTCATCAATATATTGGGATTATTAATCAGGATCTCAAAGGTACTTATTGATTCCATACTTTAAACAGAGAAACATCAAGTTTGATTGGAAAGTCAATAACTGAAATGAAGCAAACAGTAATGAAAAAGACTTCCAATATAGTCAGTGAACAAAGAAATGGTAAAAATCAATGGTAAAAACACTTCTGATAAAGGCATTCCAAGATTGCTAGTTAACTTTTATTTCTAGTACGTGATGTATGCTATAATTCATCAAAGTAGACATTACCCAAAAATTACACTGAAACCCAATGTTTTTATGCTGAGTGATAACAAACAACAATCCTTATAATCATTAACTTATTTTAAAATGAACTTTGTCACATAAGATGTACCCATAACAGATCATAAAAGTGTTTTGTACGCTTTTCTATTTCAGAAAGTTGACTGGATCATCTAAATGACTTACACCCATGCCAGCTGAACTCTTTATATCACTGCACAAGCAGCTTCTAGTATATATAAACTTAATGGCACTATAAATCTCTTTATCTTTAAGGAGCCACAAGATGTGCATTATGTGTAATATGAAAAATGCAATTATACCTGTGTTCTTCTCTAGCTCTATTATGAAGGAAACCATACGCTCAGTTCCAGAAAATGCTTAAATTGGCTAGAAAAACTCTGAGGATTTTCTTCCTTATTATGATGCCAGAAACACAAGTACTGACACTTCAATGCAAGTGCCCCTCTAATACAAAAGCTTGTATTTAATTGAAAAACCATATAAACATACAACCACTTGTAATTTTCATGCCACAAAACAACAAATAAATAGAGCATTCTACTACTATATCCACATACAAACCACAGGATGAATAGCTCTAGGGTGGAGTAGATACTCTTCTTGTACTAATGCCATAAAGGAAAATCCAAGAAAGACACAAATAGTCAACGCAATGCAGCCAATCAGAACCACTCATGGTCATACTGTATTTTGGGAAATACACATTTTGTTCCTTGCTGGCAAGTTGCAAAGAAGGTACAAATACTAGTTCTGGAACAGTAAGTGATTCCATGTGTCTGTCCCCAGAAATTTCTATAAGCTAACTTTTAATGGAAGACTGCCACCTAAAGTCAATAGAAATTGATGCTGGCCATACCATGCTTTCCCCATAAACATATTACTCTGCTGTCTGCATTTATTTGGGGAAGGCATGAACAGAAAAACAATGAGGAAAATTATATCAAACTAAGTAACTGGTATAAGCCTACATAGTAAGTTCAGGATATGAAAGCTAACAGAAGAAATGCTGTTTGCAACCAACATGGTTAAGTTCCAAGTATGAACCCTTCTACAAGTCTATTATTAGTCTATTACCCACTTTTGAATTCTTCAGTAAATTGGACAAATCTGTTAGTTGGTCTCATATTGTACCCCAAACTAAGTAGACAGAGAGATAGCAAGCAAATAAATTGGGACCATATATACACCCCACAACCACCATTTTAGGATGAAGGCTGCATTCCTAGTGACCATTAACAGTTAAAACTAATGCAAAATTAAAACAATGTAAACAACAAAATAGGAACAAGACTATTTTTAAAACAAAAATAGTAAAAGTAGAGAGACAGTGGATACAAATATAAATAAATTTCCTACTTCCCAGTTCCTGAAGCTTCACAGATCAGATGTGCCCACCTTTTTTCTTGTTTCTACCATTGCAAGAGTCTGTCTATTAGATCTTATAGTGCAGAATTTCTCAACCTTGGTAACTTGAATTCTGGGAATTGAAGTCCACACATCTTCAAGTTACCAAGGTTGAGAAACACTGTTATAGTGTGTTTAGGCTAACATGGGGTAAGCAGTTTCTAAAATATCTGGACCTAAGCCCATTACAGATTTAAAAATCAGAACCAATCTCTAAATGGTGTCTTGAAAGAAACAAATAATCATTATAGCCCTACCTGTGGGCATGCACGAATATTCTCACTGCTGCATTTTGGACCAAGTGCAATTTCTATAGACTCCCCAAATACAGCACATTATCATAATAAAATTTAGAGGGAAGAAGAGGTTTACCATGACCACGTGTGATCCCATCAGTAACAGATACAGTTGCTATACCAACTTAAGGTGAGCAAAGGCTCTTAACTGCCACCTGAACCTCCTGGTGCAAAGCTGTTTTCTGAAACATCCCTAAACTGTGAACCTACTGTACTACACCACCCAAAATAGGTTGCATCTTTATTTCAGAGTCTCTCAGCCCTCTTACCATGGAGGAACCATTAAAATAATTTTCAGGTGTCAGGGCACCTCTGCATAAAAAAATTGTATCTACAGCTCATGATATGAAGTTTTCCGGGGTTCCCCCCCCCAACCACAATCTCTTGCAGAACCCCAGGTTCTGTAGAACCCCAGCTGAGAAAGACAACCAGCCTTTTTTCTAGTTAGAAGGACTTTTGTTTTGACTGAATTAAATTTCAATTTACTACCATTCATCTACTCTATTATTGTGCCAAATACTGATTCAGAACAACAACTACCTTAGTAGAGAAAAGAGAAACAAAGTCATTAATTATTTGCAATATTATAATATGCTAGCCAGTTTGGTGTAGTGCCCAGAAAGCAGGAGACTGAGTTCTAGTCCTGCTTTAGGTACGAAAGCCGGCTGGGTGAATTTGGTCCAGTCCCTCCCTCTCAGCCCAACCCGCCTTACTGGGTTGTTGTTGTAGGGAAAATAGGAGGCAGGAGCATCAGATATGTTCGCCACCTTGAATTATATATAAAAAAGGCAAGATAAAAATCTAATAATAACACCCTGCTTGGAATTGCCTATTATCCTCAGATGCTACGTTAATAATTCTTAGGTCCTTGGTTAGGACTTAAATGATTACATTTCCACCAGTCTTTGACTGTGAATCTAATTGTAGATTAACCATATAATAATAATAATGAAAGTACAATTCCCAATTATCTCTTTTGGTATTTTAAATAGATGTTGAACAATATGGAAGACTGAGCTCTGAAGAATAAAGTACACAAACATAAAAAGGGCTGAATTTGAACCCCCCCCCCCCAGCTTCAGAAACCAATCTCTAAACATGGATTAGAGACGCTTCAAAATGGTCTCTCCCAAACCAAAATGTCAGGAGGCCAGGAAGGATATAAGGCTTGATAGTAGTGAATGTGGCTGAGAGATTTATTAGAGCCAACAGGAATGTATTCCCCCATACAGCTGCCAGCTCCCAGAGAGACCAAAGCAATCTCAGGCCTGAAGCCAGATTAAAATTAGACTAGATAAATTACATAACAGATTTCACGACTTCAAAGCACTTTATATATAACCACGTAAGCGACCCATCACTCTTACCCCCATATTGCAGATCCTGGGTGGGTACTGTACCGAAGCCACATCTCGCTCCCTGAAGTCACTAAGCCACACGGTAATGCAAAGCACGAGCCTACAGAACCTCAGCTTCAGCTCGATTAATACGGCAGCAAGAGTTCGTCGTTCTTTCCCCGAACTGAAAGACTTACACTAACTCTCGGCATGTTTCTGGACACAATTCAAACAGTTAGAATCGATGAACCCACAAAAGGCCCAGGGGCAGAATATCTGCATGTGGACCTGCTCTTTCACCAAGAGCATAACTGCCCCGTTCCGCTGTTTTCACAGACTGGCGACGAGGCTTCTTGTGATGGGACACCTCGCCCTGGTATATTCCACCAACCTCACCTGCCACTCAGGCTTCTGCATTTGGGGCACCACGTTAAAACCATTTTATTCTCACAGATACCTCTTGGCCTAACTGCTGCAAACTTTCATGTTGGACCGGGACCGATTTTTTAAGCTCCAGATGATCAGCCGCGACCTACTCTGGACACATGTGTTGAAGATGCAGTATATTAACCATATGAAAACTTATAATCTCCTTGCCGCACTGCGCTGATCAATCCATTACAGTTCTCAGTTCAGACCTATTTCATACGTTCCATAGCCGGAAATGCAAACTAACCCTCACATTTAAATTAAATTAAGCTGAACTCAGCTGTTTTCTGAAATACCACTACCCTCCAATGCTGCCGACCTCAGATCGGTTGCTAACGTTGTAGAAGTCTAGTATGGAACAGCACGTTCCTCGCTACGGGAGGTATTACTCAATCGCTCGATTCCTAGAGAGAGAAAACCAGTTAGTAGCCTAGGTGCAAACTTTGACACATATTCACTGGCAGCAGCTCTGTTTGCATAATGCACTAATCCAGCGTTTCTCAACCTTGGCAACTTTCAGAGGGGTGGACTTCAACTCCCAGAATCCCCGGCCAGCATGCTGGGAGTTGAAGCCCGCCCCTCTTAAAGCTGCCAAGATCGAGAGACGCCGCTCCAATCCATGGCTTAACTAACCACGTCGGACCGAAAGAAGTCGCCTGCCCGGGCTCGTACAACACCAGGCCCTACCCAGAGAAGCCTTTGATTGGGTTCACGCGCTGAGCCACTAAGCGGAACTATCTTTTTATGACCGCGTGTTGTCGTGGGAGAAGCTCCGGTGCAGAGACCCCAAAGAAGTTTGAAAGAACTTGCAAAAACACAGTAACCTATTTCGATGCTATTTGGCGGGTGAACTTCAGGCGAATGACTCGCCAACTGTTAAAAAGCAAGAAAAAGCAACCTCGCTGCTTTCCCCCTCAGTAGCTCTCCCACTCCTTCTTTGAGGAGATAACGTAAGATACTTTTGCCAACCACTTCTAAAAGGAATCGGCCGTCCGCGCGAAAAACAAGCGTCCGACCGACTCCAGGGGCATTTTGGACCTCGCCGGCCACCTTCTCCGCCGCCCTTTGCCCGAATCGACTTTACGTACGAGGGCGCACGTTCACAAAGACGAAGGCACGTAAAGTGAGGGCAGGCTGGCGACGGGGCGGCCTTCTGCGCAGGCGCAGTCTCCCTCGCGCTCCTACCGACCGCTCCGGCGTCTCTTGCCGCAGATCGAGCGAGGCGCATGCGCGTCCCGAGTTCTGCTCCGCGAGCTCCAGCCTGAAGCCCCGAAACTCGTTGATTATTTCTTTTTTTTCCTCTCCTTCTCCCCCTTCCCGGCCTAGCCGTACACCGAGGAGGGGTCGTTCTTCCAGTCCCTCCCCCGGCAGAGCCTGGCGGGAAGGCCGCCGCCAAGCCCCCTCCCCCACCGCCGCCCCTCCCCCCTCCGGGGCCGCGCGCCCTCCTCCTCCCTCCCCCAGCCCACCCTCTCCGCCGAACCCACCGTGCTCTGTGGGGCAGGCGGGGCTGCTACAGGGGGCCCCAGGGCTCCGAATTCAGCCGGTTTCGGCTGGGTCGGTCCCGGCGTCACACAATGAAATCAGCGCCTCCGATCATTAATTCTCATCATGATCGTGACGTCACCGTAGACAGCGGCCAATCGCCGCTCGAGATCAGCGCCGGCCGGGACAGTCTCTGCCCCCGCCTCTCAACCTCGGGGGGGAGAGACTCTTGCGAGGAACAGCCCCGGCTCGGAAGGCGGGCGCGTGGAGAGCCGAGGGGGGCGCGCGCGAGGGAGGGAGCGAGCGGCTGGGAGGGCGGGCGGCCGGGCAGGGAGGAACAGCGGCGGCGGCGGCAGTCTCGGCGGCGGGGCGATTCTTGGCAGGCAGCAGCAGCAGCAGCCACCAGCCTGGCCGAGCGAGGGAGGGGTGGTGGGTTCCGGGAACGGCGGCGCGGGGCTCGAGACAGCCAGGCTGCCCTGGGATTTGCAGGGGAGGGCGGTGGGGGAGGGGCGGCGCTCCATCCCGCCTTTTCGCTTCCCCGCAGGCCTGGGGGGGGGTCTCCCGGGGGGCTTCCCACCTGTTTCCGTTGGAAGGCCTGCGGGGGGGCGGTCGCGGGCCCTCTTTCCGAAAGAAGGCAGGAGAGCTGCCGTGCAGGGGCTTTGCAGCTGGGGAGGGTCCGGGGGGGTCGCCTGCCCCGCGGTGGGCCCCCAAGACCAGCCCGGGAGCGGCTTCCCCGGCGGGCCCGCGGCAAGGAACGACCCTCCGCGCTTCGAGAACGGCAGCCCGCGGCTTGGCCCGGCCCGGCCCGGCCCGCCCGGTGCAGCGGCGGGGCTGGGCTCGTGCGGGAGGAGCCGGCCGGGCCCCTTCGCCCCGCAGCGGTCTGCGGTGGACGGCCGGGGGACCGCGACTCGGGGCGCTCCGCAGAGCTGCGGCGGGCGCGTCCCCCGGATTCGCTTTGCAGCGGGCTGCGGGGCGGTCCGGCCGGCCTGCAGCAGTTGCCCGTCCAGCTCGAGGTCGTTCCCAGGACTAGCGTTGCTGTGGGGCCCTTGGGGTTCTGCGAGCTTGCCTCTTTCTTGCAAAGGCTTCGTTACCCGGCGAGGTCACATCTTCAGTGCACCAAAACCTTTGCAAGAAAAGAGGCAAGCTCAGAGGACCCGAGGACCCCACAGTGCACCCCTGAGCTACAGAGATTAACCTCTGTTGATTGATGTTGCTGTTCCACAGATGCTCAAGGCAGATTGCGGGAACCTCGGGGTTCTCTGAGCTTGGTGGTTTCCTGCAAACCTTTTGTCGCCCGGCCGGGCAACCTCTCAGACCAAGCCCCGCTCCACTCCAGCGCTGAAGATGTTACCTCGCGGGGTAACGAAAGGTTTGCAGGAAACCACCAAGCTCAGAGAGTCCTAAGGACTCCACAGTCCAACCCTGAGCTACACAAATTCGCCTCTGTTGGTGCAGGTGCCTTACCAGTCAGCAGTTGCCCTTAAAACTCCATCCTGTTTGGTGAGATCGCTTGAAACCTTTTGCTGTACGCAGGGATCAGGGCAATAACCATCATAACGACCACAACTTTGTGCCTTCAAGCCAGTCTTGGTTCCTGGCGACCGTCTGGACAAGCTTACGCCCTGTTTCACTTCATAGTCTTCCTCCTATCATGGTTGGGTTGCTCTAATTTGCCCTCCCAATAAGATCTGGAGGATCAGCTGCGTTGGAGTCCGCTGGAGTTGGGCCACGAATACATTCAAATAAATAAATATAAAATTGGGAGTAGGGGTTCCTTTCCTAATCCTAGCGGTGTATTTAAGCGCTTTTATCCCAACTTTTATATGAGGATCTTGCCTCGAGGAGATGAAATAAAACCCACGTGTATTTACATAAATCTAAAATGTAGGCAAGTAATGGAATTAGAAATAGGCGGGATGAAGTAGGCAAACATCAAATTAAAATATTATTTTTAATATGTTCCTCAGATTTATATCCGATACCCATCACCTATAGTAACGTGTGAGGATTTTTTCCCCCAACAAATAAATTATGCAGTAATTAAAAACTCATGAGATGCAAAAAAAAAAAGATTTTTAAATAATTATAGTTACTTGTAAGAAAAATTGTTTTGTGTTTAGGCACACTTTTTGTATGTGGAATGAATTGGAATTGTGTCAATGGCACACCTAATAATTTCTTTAGGTTCTTTGTTTAAACCCATCCATTTCTATCCCCAAAGGCATTTAAAGTGCCTTAGAACATAATAAAGGCAGAATGCCATAAAACATAC
Source organism: Liasis olivaceus (assembly GCA_030867105.1). Classification (NCBI taxonomy): domain Eukaryota; kingdom Metazoa; phylum Chordata; class Lepidosauria; order Squamata; family Pythonidae; genus Liasis; species Liasis olivaceus. The sequence goes on from CM061361.1 coordinate 12,981,513, forward strand.
CTAAATGAATTAAATAAATAAAAAAAGCAATAATATCTAAAATGCACTCAGTTGCTCATGAAATGCAGTGTGCAGAACTAACAAGTTGGCCAAAAATCAAGGTGAACTTAAGGGGAAAAGAAAAATGCAGAATGCATTGTTCCTTGAATGTGCACTCAAAAGTAAATTTAGGGATCTTATAGCATCTATTTTTTAAAAAAGAAATAGCGCAGAGCTGAGAGAGCATTTCCTTTTGTCTGTCATTACTGTAATTCTAACCCATGAGGCAAGTCCAGCTGCAAAAAATGGTTTAAACATTTAATAGCTTTTGGTTTAAGAGAAGATAAAAAGTACTCGGCACCTTAACCATAAATAATTATTTCATTCAGCCCATGAAGCTAAATCCTTGAGTATTTTTCATGCATATCCAATTCCGACACGTAGAAATTTCAACTTGAAGAATGTGAGATTTGTACATTGCAGATGGCACTTTCCCCACAGCGTGTGTTACCTGAAAATATTTTAAGATAATGATTCAGAAAGATTTTTTATTATTTTGAGTTCTCAGTGGAGTTCTGTGTAGCTTTAAAACCATGCAAGTTCTTTGCCTAACAAAATTAGGTCATTTTACATTATAATCTAGCGCAGGAATGCAATCTTTAGGAAATGGGGTCAAGGTCTTCTCCATCAAGATCAAAAGTCAGAAGACAGCTGTTTCTTTCTTCAAGATTCACTAAAACGAGGGAGAATTCAAATGTGCATACTCTCTCATTGGGAATATAATATACAAATTAGTCTTCAGATAGAACTTACTAAGCAAGAAAATGGCTAAAATAGCTTGGTTAAGATCTCAAACTCATAACTGCAAGTATTTCTTGCCCACGAGCATCCTCTGAACGCTTGCATGGATGCATGTACGTACACCTTGCGGGTGATACTGTTCTGTTTGATGCTGTAAAATGGAACAGTCACAACCATTTCAAATTTTCATGTGAACTAGAGGTTAATAGTCTACATCTCTGAGAAGCGTGAAAAGTAAATTTTATTCAGAGGACTGGCATGATCAATACAGTGGCATGAAGAATAGGAAACAATGCCAGCAATCAGTCAAGAATGCTTTTCCCTAGTTTGATGCCTTTCAGAAGTCTTGAGATTATAACTCAGAACATGGGAAGTAGGAGCAGAGGATGCCAGATTGGTATGTATATAAACTCTTCTGCAGAATGTAAGAGGGCAAGTTGCCCGAAATGATCAGATTTATTTATTTAATTTATATGGCATCCAACTCCCAGCAACTCTGGGCAGGAACAAATTGATAAAAATATTTAAAAACAAGGAAACAACAACAAAACCCCCCAAAAAGAACAAGATGGCAGAAGAAAGTGGAGATGGGAGTAAATTAAAGCAACATGATCTTGACTGAGCTTCAAGCTTACTTATAGGCTGAGAATGATGATGGCGTGTCAAAAGTTTTATGGGCCACATAAGTTCAAGGAGAGATGTGTCTGAAGTAACAGCCATCACCCTAGACAGGAGATAGGATGATAGAAGAATAGAAATAAGGGCTGATGGTCAGAAGGTGGGTCAGGAAGAAGCCTAGGACTTTGAGAAGAAGGTGGTAAAGGATATCAGGCAGGGTTTCCTTAGTACCAAGAAAACAATTTGAAAAACAATGAATGGGCTTGATTCACACATTGCAAATTGCATAAATCCATCATGTTCTGCTCTTTAAAAGAGAACATTCACAGTACAGAGGGTTAATAGGCGTTACATAGCAGATACTGATTACGGTGGTAGAGTCCGTTAAGCAAAGTGTGCTGTGTTGAATGATATATCGCTAAAATCTGTAAACGATCAGCTTTTCAGAATAATTGAAAAGGATAGCTTTTAGTCAGCATATATAAGGATTTATGTGCATAGAAGCTACTTGATACTTTTGCTGTCAAAACTATCATTATTTTTAAGTGCATAATTACATATCTTTTGTTAGCAATAATCTTACTATTTTAATAATTTTCGAGCAGCTGTCAATAGCCCAGAATTAGTGCTCAACAACTGGGATGTGTTGATAACGAATCCCTAAAATATAAAGAAGCTAGAAGGCAAGGTGGTTGTGCGGTGATCATGAACTATCATTTCGAGCAGTTTACTATTTATTTTTTGCAAGTTGTTGGAATGCCAGTTCTATTATCGTTTTGTTGTATGTTAGTTGAATTGCTCCGTTTGCCCACTATTTTGAAATTATCAAACATAAATCTACAATATATTTAGGAACTGAATAGTATAACACTTCACAAACACTGCAATTTGGAAGGTATTATTTTCTAAATACTGCTTCAGTGGAAACAAAAAAGCTTTATGTAAAATAGCATGCCATCTACTGGTAAAGCTGGCATTATCAAGGATTTAAAAGAATATAACTTTCATTTTCATGCTGTAGTACTTGATCTTCTAACTTGCTTTTCTTATTTTAAAATAGTCTGGGTTAAATACTTTTAAAATATATTGCTTGTTGCTAACATTGGTGAAGCTTGCTTTTGCATAGATGTGAAGGATGACATAGCTAAACAGTTGCATACGTCCTGTTTGATTCAGGGGTTCTTTAACATACCAACTTTTGAATGAAACCTATTTTTAAAGTTGTAGATCTGCTATTATATAAAAACAATTTTGCATCGCCCAATTTCTGAGAGAACCTTTGATGAAGGCTACAAATAATCTGGGAGGGAGGGTTATTAATTTTGTTTAACAATTTAACATGTTGAAAACATTTCTAAATGCTTTTTGCTGTCCCCTCACAAAGGAATAAAGAATCTGCTGATTTCCTTAGTTGGACCATTATGGTTGCTACTCTAAGTCTTGATGGACTCTGATTCAATAGGAATTTAGATTTTGGAGTCTCCCCCCGTTTATGGGCTAATATATCCAAAGTCTGACCCATTTTCCTATAGAAGACAGCTTTAGATTTTCCTGTAGGAGCTTGGTTGCCGTTTTATGGAAAACACGTCAGCATTTGGCATTTGAAACAAGGTGCCATGAGAATTCAATTTATCCCGTTTTAAATAGTATCAGAAACAGCTTTTTCTGCTATTGGGATCGCTAGTGAAATGGAAAGTGAATCTCAACCTCTAAGATGAGGTTGAAGAACTTGGGCATGTTTAGCTAAGAGAAGATTTAGTTTTTCAAACCCAAGAAAGGCTTTCTGTTGTCTTGCAGAGTGGAATTAGATCTCAAAGTCAAGTTGGCAAGGGAACCCGATGCCTAGAAATGGTGACAGGTTCAGTGGCTGTTTTCCCACAGATGCAAGACTTCATCCTTAAGGCAGTGTTTCTCAACCTTGGCAATTTTAAGAGGTGTGGACTTCAACTCCCAGAATTCCCCAGCCAGCAAGGCTGGCTGGGGGATTCTGGGAGTTGAAGTCCACACCTCTTAAAGTTGCCAAAGTTGAGAAACACTGCTTTAAGGAGTTGGATTGTCCCACTTGAACAGATATAGGGTAAACTAGGTGGCTTCCAATACGCTTCTCCCTGAATGATTTTCTGTTCTGTTAAAACGTGTTTGGAAAATGTCTAGCCAACAGAAAAATCAATGTGCGTGTTAAATTTATTAAATATAGTGTTATGTGAATAGAGTCTACGGTGTGATTTCTTGAGAATAGTCACTGAGCGTGTAGTGATAATTGCTTGCCTAGAGGAAAATACACTCATCTTTTAAGCTAGCAGTTTTTAGGGCCTCTAAATAAAACACACACACACGCAGAGGGAGAGTTTGCCAAAAGAAGATTGCTCTTTATCAGAATCTGTTCTTTCTATTGTTAGAAGCTCATTGCAATACCATATTTGTGTTCACAAAGTCAGTTTCTGATGTGCCATTAATATCTTTGCAATAGCCATAGAGATGAGCTTCTGACAATGTGTTATCACATTATTTTCCTAATGTAATAACCATGTCATTTTTTTTTTTTTTTTTAATTTGTAGCAGCAGACTCCATTCACGCTGAGACATTTTTATCTTTTTCCAGAAGGGAACTGTTTTGCTAGGGTTTCCAGCATGATGTCCAATGCACAGCAACACATTTTATTTAGTGCCTTGTTCAGTTTGTCCTTTTTGTGTAGTTATGCTTTGGATTGCCTTAGAATGCGATGAAGCTCCTGGGCAAGGGGAAGGATTTTGGAAAATGCCAGAAATAATGTAATTGTAATTGCCTTGCCTGTCCTCAGATTACGATGCAGTTATTAAACAGCTTCCCCATCCCAAGAAATTTGGATAATCAGAACTTTTTTTTTTAGATGGTTAGCAATTATTCTTGAGCTGCAAAAGGAAAATTGGGATATAAATATAATTAAAGCTGGGGAAAAGGATAGAGAAATTGAGAGATGTGCAAAGGGTTATAGAAAGCTAATAGCATGTAGTGTGTTTCAGGGAATGAATGTGGCAATAAGCAAAAATGGCTGTGTGTAAAAGCATGCTTCTGCTCACTTTGTTTATATGTATGTGTGTGTGTGTGTGTGTGTGTATATGAATGAATGAATGAATGTTTATATAGCCGCCCATCTCACAGAATGTAACTAGGTGGTATATGATAAAAACACATAATAAAAACTAACAAAAAACTCTACAAGGAAGAGCATCAGTTGAGATTACTAGTGACGGAGTAGCAGAGAGAGTTATTATTATAGACAATACAGCCATCTCACTAATTTACCACTTCCTTGAGATCCCCAAGCCTGATGACACAACCATGTTTTAAGGGACTTCCAGAAGGATGTCAGGGGTGGGGCCAGTCTCACATCAGGGGGAATGATGTCCTACAGGGCGGGTGCCACGGCAGAAAAGGCTAGTCTCCTGGGTCCTGCCAGATGTAACTTGTTCACAGATGGGACCTGTAGCATACCCCTTCTGCCAGACCTAATGGGACAGGCAGATGTAATCAAATGAAGATGGTTCCTCAGATAACCCAGCCCCATGCCATGAAGGGCTTTAAAGGTCAAGACCAGTCCCTATGTGAAAGTGAAAGCTGGGTATCTCAGGACAAACAAATTAAATTGCATGGCATGAGAATGGGAGACTTAAATACGTGTTACAACAAGGGGTATATGTACAGTCACCATACATCCTTTATTATAAAGGACAGTCTTTTATTGTAGAAAGCTGTCCTTTAGATTTAATGATTTATCTTCTTGGTTTTGCTCTTGAATTTTCCTTTGTAAAGCAAAGTTACAAACATCAACAATTTTTCCTTAATCCTTATGAACCTCTTTCAGATTTGACCCTTTTTCAGGTTTGTCCTTTATTATTTCTAAGCAAATATGGTCACTGTAGGTATGTGTGTTACGCAAGAAAGAATGGAGGCCGAATGAACAAAATTGATGACCAACCTGAAAGAAGGGATGTGAGAACCCTATAGAAGAGAATATCTGTAGCTCAGGGTTGAACGGTGGAGCCCTTGGTGCTCCCTGAGCTTGGTGGTTTGCTTGCAGACGTTTCATTACCCAACTAGGTAACATCATCAGTGCTGGTGAGTGTGGATTTTGCTCCCTGTTTATATACAGTAACTTACCTTGCCAGTGTTGATGAGGGTGTGGTTTTCTCCTTGGTAATTCCTTGATCATTTTCTTCTGCCTGATTGTTTGTCTGGTGCTGATCCCTGCTTCTCTGGGTGTTGGCTGCTGGAGAGGATGTGTTCTGTTCTTTTTGTTTCCTTCTTAGCTTTTTATTCTCTCTGTTGATGTGAGATCATTTGGTTACAAAGAGAAAGTAGATGAGAATTGAAGTGCAAAACAAACATACGAAGGAAGAGTGAAGGGGTGTTGGCAAGGTCCTTAAAAGGAGAGGTGAGAAGTAGATGATTCGATCTGTGGGCATGGCAGCAAACCAAGGCCGGCCTTTGAAGCTGGTGTGTAGCTGCGGTCATGATTCAAGGAGGGGTGGAAGGATTTCATCCTTTTCGAATCCTTTGTACAGCTCTGAGAGCAACTTGGACACAGTGCTGTGATGCGGACAGCACCTTCAGGGCGTACAAGGGTGTTAACATGCCAGAAACTTTCTAAATTATAAGTATGTCAAACGCAGTATTCTGTAGTTAAAAAATACAGGATGCGCTTGGGAAAAAGCTGACCAGCAAAAGCCAGGTGAACAGGGTAAGGACCAGAAAACATCCTTTCCCCTTAAATATTCAAAGCATCAGCCAAACTTCCTAGTGCTGATGAATTTGCTTTCTTACTGCCTGTGTTAGTATAATTGGGCTTTACAATTAATGAAGACTAGTGGAGCATACTGATTTAAACCCTCGCTGTCCCTCTGCCTCTGTTTCTGCCATCAGCTCCGATTCCATCACCCTTGAACCTTGAAAACAAAGACGCTCACAACAATGCTGGTAACGGCTATTATACCACCATAATTATCTGTAACACTAAAAGCCGTGCCGTATAAAAGGATCAAAAAAAGGCAAGATGATTCTGCAGCAGTAACATTTACAGCAAGGTAAATTTACTCTTCTTCAACAGGGTGTTGTCTCTGTATTTGGTAAACGCACCTGCTTGGGTACCGCTTTAAATCTCTACCTCTCAAGGGCCCAAACATACCATATTCTAATCTGCATCTTGATAAATTACTGCATATTTTAACCTGCTGGGCACAACTCTATGCCTCCTTAAAATTTATGATTACATAGAGCTTTCTAAAGCCAAACAAACTATATTTAGTGAGTTGTGTGACCCAGACACGCACGTGGGTCATAGGCAAAAGTAAGAATATTCAGTCTTCAGTCTGGAAAAAAAAATGTTTTCCCAACATTCTGGGCTGGGTTTGCAAGTAGCAAAAAAACTCGTGCAAAAATAAAGATGGAGCATTTCATGAAATGTTGATTAAGAGAATACTCTCAGTCGTTTACAGATAGTCTTTCAGAAGAATATGGCTTGGTTAATACTGAACAAAACAACATTCTGTATTTATGTTGGAGATGAAGGGAGCTGTGGGACTGAGGGAAAATACATCCTTCTCTGATGGCTTAATTCATTATTTATGCTAGATACTTTTTAAGTCGAATATCTGGTCCTTGGGTGATAGATATTTGTCCATTTGGCTTTTAGGCCAGGGATAAGCCCTTTTTTCAAGCTAAGCACCCTCCCTTGGTCATGAAGATCAAGTCAAAGGCTATGACCCAGAAAGGAGCAGATAGGACTACAGCCAGAACTACATTTCATTTCATTTGCCTTTAATTAACATTAAATGCCGTTAAGGGGATTACTCCAGTCCCATATTTAAGCATTTCCCGTTCTGTCACATTCAAGCTTACAAGGAGGTAACCATTTCTGGAGGTTTCTGTCTCCTAAAGCTTTTCACACTAAGGTCTGGGACTCCCAATTTCAACATGCTGTTATTTATTCTGCTATCTTAATTGTTGTATTTTCAGTTGTTGTTTTTTTAGGGTGGGTATTTTTTTATTCTTAGTTAATTAGTTTGGGCCTGTTTATGAGGGAAAGCAAAGCAGAAGTGACATTTGGAGAGAAACAAAATATAAATAAACACTGCATTTATTAGGGCCTTGTAATTTATACCGGAAAGAGATGCGGATATTTTTGGTTGAGAGGACACATGTCCTTGTCTATTGTCATGATCCATTGTAGTCTACATCTAAAACAGCTGATGGAAAATAGAAGATGATCTGGAGTATAATATGACATATTTTGCTGTACAAAAGGCAAAAGTGCCTTTTCTGGGAGAAACAGCACACCTGCAAATATTTGTGGTACAAGATAGAGACTGTAGACTCAGCCTTTTTTATATTTAGATTGCTCTGTAGTATTCCCAAGGGCTTTAACAAGAAATCAGGAATATTTGTATCTAAAGTTGCAATCCTCTGCACACTTAACTGGCAATAACCTCCATTATTTTGAATGACAATCTTCAGAATTAGCATTTATGAGAAGATATTGCCAATATCAGATAAAATACAGGAATTTGATTTGAAGGAGGGCTGGTTTTCTTTTACGGATGCATTTTAATGCACCAAATAGTCACAAGTAGTACCTTTAGTTTTATCTGTTAAAAGAATGTTACTAATGAATATATACATTTGTTTCCTATTTGTGAACTACAGAAATGTCCACATGACAACAGGTGGTGTGCCTTTGTGCAGGTTTGATATAGTGGAGGTCCTGTGTGTTGATTTTGAAAAGCTTGGCAGGATAAGATGTGACGAGTACGTGAAGGAGAGAGAGTCTGGAAATCTTAGAGCTGTAGGTCAGACTGGAAAGTTGAAAAACAGCAAACTCTCCATAATGTTGCTGAAAAAACTACATGGATATGTCCATCACATCACCAAGAATCAATCTTTATTCAACAGGAGACTTTACCTTAGAGCAAATATAAAGCTGCTCAGGATGTATTATGATTCTCTTTAAAACGGATATTTTATTATTCCTGCACTAATGGACAAAAACTGTTCACAGGGAAGAGAGAGAGAATTAGGGGTAACATCAGGGTAAGGCCGTAGGTCTTCCTGTCTGGTTTATAAAATTGGCTTTTGCTTTACCACATCTCTGGTTGCAACCCATTAATTTTGCCCAATAGCTATTATTCAGCTGAGAATTGAGCCCATTTCCCTAGGCATAGACCTATCTTTCCACCTTGGCTTGTTTTTCATAGCATGATATCAAAGTGTAATCGAATCCTCAGTTGTATGCTCATGTGTCTTACTTAACAGGAGACAATGTTCTATTTGAAGTACCAGGCAAACTAGGCCAGTTTAAAGATAGAAGGAGGAGAGGGGAGGAGAGAGAGAGAGAAGTTGCACTTTGGCGTTGCTCAACCAAACTTAGAACCAGAACAGCAGCAAACTAGACTCATAGGCCACCTGTTCATTATCTCCTCCGCTACTTGAGATGTATTTCTATTTAAATAGTAAGTCACTATTTCTAAACTTATATGCACATATAAAAATCATTACATGCACCTTGTATTTTTTGTGATTTCTTTCTCAGTGCCAAAATAGCCACAGAAGCCTTTAGGAGGGTGATAAGCAATGAGAAAGGATGGGAATTGGCTATTACCTGAAAAGATCATCCAGCAAGAATGACTGTGGGTTCTTTCCAAAGGCTTGTGCATCTGAGGTTTGGTAGCATATTTCAGCTGATTTAGCAAAAGGACAGATGCTGGTCAGAGAAGCCAAACCTGCTATACTTCTCCAGTAACAGAGCTGTAGAAGTCCAGAAAACCTTGACTCGTTAGCCATGATCTCCAGAGCTGGTATCTTCACACTACAGCTTCATTTGTTTGGGATATTGAGACAGGAACTTGGGCTGGTTTGAGCAGAGGACCACTGCCTCGGACAGAACTGTCAACTGGGGAAAGAACACAGGTTCTTCACTTAGCTCCCAGTTGCTCAACAGTAGATAGATTTGCTCAACAGTAGATTTGTCTAAAAGGCAGACAAATCATATCTAGGCTGCAGAAATCTGGACACCCACTAGTGGGCTGTACAGAATCAAGAGCTTTCTGTATCTCTTTCTTGCCATCCAGTGGATTTCCACAGCCCAGATATGGTAGGCCTACAATAAATGAAGTGTGACCAGGTGCTGGAGGTTGATAAGAGTAGCCATTGGCAGGAAAGCAATGAAGCCTAGAATCAGTGGGAAATGGTGAAGGAAAACAGAACAGCAGAAATGCATGAAAAGAGCATGGCTACAGGCATTGAGTCTGCCAGTGATCCCAATGGAGCTGTTAGGAATAAAGAGATTGTAGCTAAGAAAGCAATGGAGGTGTATTAATTTGCAATAACAGGGAGTACTCAACATTTGTAAGAGTTCTTGGTTCTGGGAAATTGGTGGCTGTATCTCCCCTGAAAGAACAGGTACTCATTGGTGCATGCTCTTACGTCCATATAACGCTTTAATAACTCTCCTGTGCCCTGGAATATTGTAATAAGTTATTCACAAGGCTGCCACTGGTGATGACTTGGAAACATCACCTAGCATAGAATGAAACTGATTTTAAATGAGCTTCTTGCTCATTATTGGGTTCATTTCAAGGTGACATTTACTTCTAAAGCATAAACGGTTGGGAACTTGCTTACCTAAACTCCTGCAGGAGGACCTCTTTTCATAGGTCACCACGTGGGCATCTTTGCAGAGAAGAGGCTAGCTAGCTGAAATTCTTGCAGAAAAATGATATCAAATTCCTTCCACCTCCTCACAGGGCACTTATTGGTGGCACGTAGCTCGGCAGGAGATTCTCAGCAAGAAGCAGCACAAGGGCTAATCCTGAATAGACAGAGAAATCTTCCAGGCTTTACTGACACAACAAACCTGGTGGGAGAATTTTGAATCCTCTTATTTGGCAGTTCTCTGTTTGAAAGGACTGCAATTCAGAAGGGAATGTTTGTGGGTATCCACAGTTGTGTGAGCTGAGAACAAGCCACTCATCTTTTAAAACTTGCAAAAGACTATCTAGACCATGCTGGCTGGGGAATTCTGGGAGTTGAAGTCCACCCATCTTAAAGTTGCTGAGGTTGAGGAACCCTGATCTAGACAGTAATCTAGGTATGTGAATGAATGAGCATTGTTTCTGTTCCTGGTCTGAGCTACCACAAGGCAATTGACTTGACAATTTATGCTACTCACCACGGTGCTTTTTTTGGATTTTTCTTGCATAGGTGGTTTGTCATTGCAAAGTGGTAGTAAACTACTCATAGTTCATCAGAGGCAATCCAGCTTCAAAATTTGCCTGCTCCAATCTGGAACCCAATCACTTCCAGCCATGTTGCATTTTAGTTACCAGCACTCCCATTCAGCCTTATTCACAGATGGTGGGAGAACTATAACCCTACACATCTAGTATGTTTGAAGACAGGGCAGACCCTCCTGAAGTTGCAAAACAGCCAAGCGTGAGAGTAATTGGTGGGACTCATAGAGGTCAAGGTTGATATTTTTCCCACTGAACTATTAGTGCCTGCATTCTCTCTAAGGGAATCTCTGGCTAGGCTTATATAACACATTAATCCATGGCTAAAATAAGCCAGGGTTTCCTAAATTGACCCATTCACTTGAATTTGCACAAAGAACCCCACTATATTTTAGCATGTCCACAAGTAGTTTATTGTTCAGAGTTCTTACAAAGCTAGAAAAGTGGGCTATTTGAATAAATGATGGTTCAGTTAACTAGGGATATCCAGGTAAGCTAAAGACCCCCATCCGTGGGCTGTTAAAATTATACGTCAGAAATGCTAATTGTATAAAACCATATTTTGGCCCTAGGTGGTAGAGTGCATGTATGGCTGTATTCAGAAATGCACACTAAACAATGGCTTTTAAACATTGTTTGCTGATTAAGGCCTAATGGCTGGGCTTGCCTAACACAGTTAGCCATAAACCATGGTTTGCAAACCACAACATTCAATGTCATGCAACCCTCCAAGCCATAATATAGTTAGCTGGGCTTTAGCACGCTGTGTGAACCCAGCCAGTTACAACATCTCCCGGGCCTCTTCTGATCTGAATCAGCTGCAGCTTCCTCCATTGTACAAGAACCAGAGAAGATCTGGGATAATCAGGAGTAATGGGAAACAGCTTGAGTGCTAGTTCTTGTGATCAGGTGTTAATTGATGATAAATAATGATCTTTCTCTGGAATCCAGCGTATTCAGTACCTACGCGGATGAAATTACTTTCTGATAATTATGTACTTGGCTGTGCCTGCCTTGGTGGCCACTGAACGTGTACCTCTCAAATACCCTCAGAATTGTTGAAATGTTCCCTGCCAAAGAGTTTGCTTATGTCTGCAGTGAATAAATCCATCTGCTGCTCCTGGTTGTTCCAGTTTCACATCTCCTGCCTTGTATCCTACCCAGAGAGATGCAAGAGGTAAGCAGCTGAGCAATTGTTTCAATAACTGGAATTGCATGATTGATGCTTTACCCTATATAATATTTGTGTGGCGCTTTGTAGGGCAGGATATAAGGCTTCTGAGTATTAAAAAGCTTTTAGTGAAGGAGCAACCTTCTCTGTTCAACCTGCATACTCTGTGCCCTTTATGTGCAGCACGTTACAATTTAAGTAAGATGAAAGAAATAGTTCCCACTGAACCCTAGCAGGAATGGGCAGGGGAAGGTGAATTTGGGGGGGGGGGGGCTCTGCCTTCCTTTCTTGGTCTTTAAAGTGCTGCTAATCTTACAGCTAAATATTACTATATTTTGGGCTTTGATCTGTGTGACTGTGAGGTTTGGCAGGTCTTCTGGGGGAAAAAGATTGTATATATGGATATTTCTATAAATAACCCCAACACATTCCTATACACAAAGAAGAGTAGTAAGTATTTTGGAGGATTTACTAGTCAGGTAAAATTAGTTTCCACTTTTTTCCCCCCTTGTAAACACTGCTCTGAGCCATAACTAATGAAATAGGTTGTGCTTACACAAGATGACTGAAATCTGACTGGTGACTAGTTTGTGCTTTACCATGTCATGCAAAGATGCCATAAATGAGCATGGTGATCTGTGGTTTTTCTAATGTTTGACTAATAGCCTTAAAAATGCAATCAGGGAATGGGGGTGGGCATCAATCAAGATGATGGTATAGAAACCAGATGAAAGAACCTTTCCAGTTCATACACATTGACTGTTCAGTGGTTTTCAGAGCATCTTCTCCTTGTCAGCAGCTCTTTGGCCTCAGTTTCCTGAATGGTCTCATGGTAACAGAGTTGTCACCCACTTACTGCCTGTGTGCCCATTTCCATGTTATTTTAACAATAAGTGGTTTACTCATTGAGATGTCATGAGTATGTGAGGAAGGAAACAGACATGATGGTAAAAAAGTGCTGGCTGTGCACAAGGCTTGGATAAATGGGTCTGCAGGTTTGATATTTTTAGACTGAGCGAGTGCCAGCTGACCCATGATACTAAATCTTTTGTTCTTATGACAAGTCCTAAAAGGAACTGAGCATTGATTATCCAGCTCTTGAGTGTTTTTGCCCATTGTATTTCTCAAGAGCTTTTTGAAAACTGAGGTCTTGTTAGCTTTTTAAAAAATGTAGTGTCAATGGTCTACATTTTCAGGGAATACATTTGAAAACAAATATATCTGTAAGTCACAAACTTTTGAGAAAGCTTGAAAAACTTGTTCTTGTCCACATTTGCTTCTCACCCCAGCAGTATGCTATTAAACCTAGCCATGTTCAGAAACTTTTAAATAGGTAGGAAAACATGGAGAATGATGAGGAAGAGTTGGTTGCCTACTATATTCAAAGTCAGTGGGGGTAACAGTTACTCAAGACAGTGCTTGTATATCATGCAACATGCTAAGGCCCACTTGCCACTTCATGTGACTTGTAGTTCTTAGGGTTTGTCCCATTTAGTTCTAGGATCCACATGTTTTGCACTGCCCTCACCTAGTTCTTACAGTAAGCTTATCATGTGATGATGTGATGAAGGGGTTTGCTTTTCAGCTGGCTGATGCTGATTTGGGCTGAGAGGGAGTGACTGGCCCAAGGTCATCCAGATGGCTTACATGCCTAATGGAGAACTAGAACCTGGGTCTCCCCATTTCTAACCCAGCACCTTAACCACAACACCAGGCTAGCTCTCATTCTTCACATGACTTGTTGAATGAGCCAGAATCAGCAAATGATATTCCGGCCAAAGGCAATAAAGCAATCAAGTTTCTCTACTTCAAAATTGCCTGCAGAAACCATAGTTACAATTTTCCTATGTTAAAGTTATTTCCTCTCTGAACCCATTCCAGCCTTCTCTGTATGACATCTCATGGGACTTAGAAGGTTAAAAAAAAATAAATTGTGTGACTATTGGAACTCACTGTGGTTACCTGAATTTTATTTCTGTCATTTAAGCTTTATGTTTTTTTAAGGCATGTCCTACCCTGTCTTGCCACCCAACTTGGTTCCCCTTGAGAATTCCTCACTACTTCTCCTTCACTAAGCCCAGCCCCTGCTTGCAATAGAAAAACCTCCCAGTACCATGATGGAGTGTCTTTCTTTTCACTAGCCCTGTGTTGGATTGCTGGGTAATTAAATCATGGTCTGGAACAATACAAGGTCAGCATCAGGGAACAAAATTAGGTTTGGTGGGCTATTGCGATTCTGTAAATAAATAATGGAAAAGCTCTTCATTTGCTCTTGACCAACCTGAACCGTTCCATTTCTTGATCCAATAATCACCCTTATTTCCCTGGAATAGTTTGCACTCTGGGAGGTGGAAAGAAAAGATAATTGAACTGCTATATATAAGGTACTATTATTAACTGTCATTCTCTGCAGTCACTCCTGTTTGCAAATAATGGAGCACTACTGAATGTTAAATTTTCCCATCTTGAAATACCTTGGAAAGTTGGCAGAAAGGACTTCTAAGAACAAAGCCGTGATACTAAAGCGAGTTAGAAGCCAGACAAATGAACCGAAGAGAAAGATAACTCAAGTTCTAATAACCTCCTGCTCTTCTAAAACTAAAATTAATTTAATTAAACTTCCATTAATTAGAGACCATAGGATTGTCTTTGCAAGTAACTGCCCCTGGATAACCTTGAAGGATCTTTTTTTACTTATTTAAAATTAATTAATTAAATGTATAGAGCTAGGCTATTATATTATCTTAAGAAATAATTAAAAAGCTCTAGAAAGCTCTAGACATAATACTGCTATCATTGCCATTTGTCATTGTTCCAAAAATAGGTGCACATAATCATGTAAAGAGAAATAAAAGGAAAAAGTAAAGAGGGAACGAAAAATTGGAAAAAATAATAAACGAGAAAAATTAGTAAAAACAATATTAAGTTCTAAATTTCTCCCCACTGCACCCAATTAGCGATGGCATCAAAATATTTTTAATTACTGTCTTTACATCAATATTTCCCTCTAAAAATCATACTCAAAGCCTCTGCCTGGTGTGGGGGAACCATTTTTGCTTAAATTTAGTTAAACTTCTATTCTAGATGTATATTGTTGATTTAGCCATTGCTGCACATTCCCCCAGTTTGCTTTCCCAATCTAATACTGTCAGCAAAATGTCTCTTTTCCAACATTGGGTCAAATTTGTCCTCATGGCCATCAGTATGTACTGTATCGAAACTTTAATATTTTTTATTTGTTGTGTAACAATTCCTAGTAGAAAAACTGAGGTTTCAATTCAAGCATTGTTTGTACAGTTTTTTGACTAATGTTGTATATTTCTTTCCAGTACTTTGTGGTTTTTTTATGTGACCCCCCACATATGATAAAATGTTCCTTCTCTATCACAATGTTTCCAACATTTTTTATCATATTGTTTCTCTATTTTACCTTTTTGATGTAGTTATGTACCATCTGTCAGTCTCAGGTGATGGAGTTATATACTATCCCTAAAACATTTTATACCAATTTTCCTTTAAATTATAACTTGGGGTATATTCATTTTTTCCATAACCCCATCGATTCACTGTAATTATATCTTTGAAATGTGCCATTTTATCATGCAATTTTTTAATTTGGTCTGTCCCTGTATTGTATTTCAGTAACACTGTATAGATATGACCTAATAAATCTTGATTTTGCATAAGGGTTTCAAATTCAGTTGTCTTTCTCAAGGACCTTCCTTCTTTTTTAAGGTTGCTTTTTATCTTTCCAGTTATTTGCAAATATATCAACCGTGGTAAATTCCTGCCTTCAATTTTGGTTGTATCTAGTCTGTTTCATGAGTCTAAATGCACAACGTTGGCATATGTGATTAAATCTGTCTTAGAGTAAAAAGCTCTTCTAATGATGCTAATGGTGAAATTGCCAGACTTATTGTTGCTTGTAAGTATTCCATATTTTTAATAAACTATGTCTTATGTGTTCCTTCAGATTATTTCCTTCTTTTGTTTCTTTATACCATAGATATCTCTGAAGTCCATTAGCTAGGCCTGCTCCTTCTATAATTGATATTCTACTATTTGGAAATATTATCTATTCTGTTATCTATAATTGACCATTTGCTCTGTGATACAGGGAAATGCTTGTCTACTTCTTTCTCTTGACTCTTATAAGGTTTTGAATCTTACTCTTGTTTTTTTCTCACTCAATATACATCTGTTTTAGTTCTGCAAAGTTTTATCTGAAATTGGAATTGGTACCATTTGGAATAAGAAGTTCCTGTCATGTAAGGTTTACTAGTCTCCCATAAAGTTGTCTTTGATATGCCTGGAGTTGTGTTTATTTGAAGAAGTATTTTAATTTCTATTTATATTTCTGCCACATTCCTTCTTGAAGTAATAGAGTACCATTCACCTCTTCATCTAAAGGGCATCTTTTTTCTCCTTGGAACCATGATAATTAAGAGTGGGTCTGCATATGTCATTTAGCAGATCTGTAATTCCTTAATAAATAATGTGAGAACCTTGGAGATCCAACACATACCGATTCTTGAATACGTTTGATGCTTGAGAAAAACATGTAACTTCCTGGTTCTGGATTTTTTTAGCATCATAAAAAAAAACGTTTCAACCCTCTTTACTCCCATAGACAGAGATTGCAATATCACATTTGGCCAAAATGTATTTTGTTGTTGTTTCTGCTGTTTTGGCTTCATGTGTTGTACAAACCCAGTCATTGTATTTTGCAACCCATCGTTTATGGTTTAATATGTCCCGTGGATCTAGTCAAATGTACTTGATAAAATAAACCCTGGATACATGAACTGTGGCTTAATATAGTGTGAACCCAACTGGACTTTATTGAATTATGGTTTTGCACATCATATCAAGCCAAACCAATAAACTGTATTAGGGCTAAGTGCAATGTGCAAATCCAGTTATACAGATGCACTAGATTTAGGTAATCCTCATATTCCAATTTTTAAGTAGTTATATTAGATTGTGCTGTCAGGTATAATAGCTTACTCTTAGGACAATATTTTCATACCGGAAGAATATAGCACCAATATATATTCTGAATCACACAACACCTTCCAATAAATGCCTGGCTGCTATTCAAGGCAAGAGGGTTAAGCTACACTTCCCTCCCTATGCACATATTTAATGGCAGTGAAGTCATCTCTTGTTCATGTTGGGTTGCTCTAACACAATTCCCTCTTTCTCATATAATCCTGCACAGGCCACAACTTCTCAATTACAGCATGTTCTATCATGCGATACATCTTATCTTTGATGCACAGGTTTCTCAGTGGCTGAACACTGCAGTCCTCTTACTGTTCAGCTCCATCATCTTTATTAAAAGGCAAAAGAGTCCAACTACAACATGGATATTGGAAGCCAAATGTCCTTGTTTCCATCTTTTATGCTGGAGGAAGGTGATCAGTCACTCAGGAACCTGAGCCCGGATCTGGAGGACAAAGATGTTGACAGTGCGGTCACAAAGGTCAAGGGGGCAGCCATGATGGTGTGATTGAGGCTCCACCCATTTGTAGGAGCGTCACACATAAAAAGCAGGTAGAGCTTTGATCTCATCATCATGGCCACCATCTTGACTTTTGGCCCCACCCCTTGGACCCCTAACTTCCCGGTTCGCCTGTGATGTAACATCTGAATCCAAGAGCTGGAGACCTGCTCCTCTGGCTGCTGCTTAATTCAGAATTTTTGCCCTGGTTAAATTGGTGGCTATCCAGATCTATAAAGTGTGGAGTGTTGGCTGGTTCACATAACATACTAAATCAAAATGAGATGAACCAGTCTGATGATACCTGATTCTTTCCCACCCACCCCTTTTAGGAAGTGCCATAACCCTGGCAGGAAATTACTGTCTCAATGACAACTAAATTTGCAACTCTAGTTGGGGTACCGGGATTTATTTATTTTAAAAGACTCATAGAGCTACCCATATTGTAACCACAAGCCTGGGTAGCTCACAAAACAGTAAACACAGCACCCCCTCCCAAACAGAGTAGAAACTCATGACACCCTGGGGCAACACTTTCCTGCACGTCTATCCATGTGCCATCTTGCTGGCTCCAACCTCATCCTACCCCAATGCTCATTTCAGTAGCTATGCAGCAACCTATATTACAAGACAGTAGTACCAGTGCATTGCACTTTTAAGTTTCTTAAAAAAAATCATTTTCGTTAGACCAGTGTTCTCAACCTTGGCCACTTTAAAATGAGTGGACTTCAACTCCCAGAATTCCCCAGCCAGCATGGCTGGCTGGGGAATTCTGGGAGTTGAAGTCCACACATCTTAAAGTGGCCAAAGTTGAGAAACACTGCCTTACAACAATGCTGGCTTTCTGTTTCTCCCCTTTCTAAACTCCAGGACCAAAGATTTCTTAAGGTGGGCGGTGAACCTGTCATTAAACTGATCCACATCTATTCAAGCTTAGAGAAATATGGAAGCATTTTCCTGCACATAGACTTTGCCCGGTGCCGTTCCAATGCCATGATGGTAATGGGAAAAGCAGAAAGTGGTTCTGTTGCCTTTCAGTGGCACCTGTCTCTTAAAAGCAGCTGACAGCTTGTTTTTCTTAATTTGAAGCCTATTTATATCTTATGTCTATTATGTATATTATAATGCTAATGAGATTTGTGTATCCCACTAGGGAGGTACATCAAAGAATGCAGCAGAAGTTTATACAGTAATTTGCATTCTATTAGCATATTTCAAAATTCATCCGATTTATGCCACCTTTCTTGGGTTTGGGATAACATTGGGGGGTTTAAGGCTCAAAACCAGGCATTTTAGATGTTTGAAGCTGAGAGATGAGAGTTATTTACTTTCCCCTGAGAAAATTAAGCTCCCTCTCGTGACCAAATACCCCTCCACCCGGCTAGAACCCATCCGATTATATTTTGGTGATAAGATGGCCTCGTTTTTTTTCAAGTAGTAAACAAGTAGCAGAGCTAGAAATATGTTTATTCTACAGATTGGAAGCATGTTTAAAGCCAAGACCAGAAACACGTGGAATGAAAATCACAGATTTCTACTTTCCCATTGGAAACGGGAACATATTTTTAAAAGAGAAAATCACAAACCCTGAAATTATGGTTTGATTTACAGTTACTCCAGTCATCGCAATTAGGGGCAAGGTTAGAAGAGAAGGTAGAACGTCATTAAAAAGAAAAAGACTAAGCAAAGCAACACACGTGTTATGCTGACGTCACAGTTCTTTATGCAGCTGTTTGGCTATAGGTAAGTCTCTGAAACGATAAATATGGCAATGAGCAGTAACAACGGGAACAAAAGTGGTAGATGGGTCTTACTGATCGACTAAAAAACATCCAGAGCACTGTGGTTGAACATCTTTTGTTGGAACCATCAAAAAGGTTATAGAGCAGCAAAGAATTTATATTGCGTTGCAGGCAGACAATCCAATTAAACCACCTTCTAATGAAACCAAGTATTTGGAGTGAGAACAGCTTCAGGTTCTCAGTGGCGTGTGAGCAAAAGGTGCTCAACAGTCAAAAAATAAAGCTGAGTCCTCCTTTGTCTTAACTAGGGTCTGAAGAAGTCATAACTGGCTGGGTTCCTATATTATGCTAGGGCATTAACCATGGTTTACTACCACAATGGCTTGCTGGGCAAACTCACCAAGCCACATAGCTCTATTATGGCTTAGGGTGGTGTGCAAACTTAGCCAGTGTAAGGTTACCGCATCGTTTCTTTCTTGAAGGGAGTTTTATGAAAAGGGGGAGGAGGCCAAGGAAGCTAAGGAGAAATATGTTGTGGTGGCAAACTGAACAAGCAACCAGGTTGCTGGATACAAAGCCTTTGGAACTCACAGGTTGCTGTACTTGGGATTCCTGCGGATTCTAACATTTCTTTCATAGATATAAAACTCTCAAGACCTCTCATGGGCCAATATCACCTGGGAAATTTGCTGCTTGGGACTAGCTTGTTACTCAGTGAAGCGGCAAGAATATAAATACAACTAAATTATTTCAAGAGACTTAATGCAAGCAAGACAGTTGTCTCGCTGTCATCAGGCATTAGAAATCTTGCTCAATGAAACATGACAGCAAAAGAACCATTCAACTTTTCAAGGAAATTGGCTCTACAGGATCCCCACCATCTGGCGATTGCAAAAGGCAATTTGTAGAAGAAATCGATTGATTATATGCATACAGCCTAAGGCTGATCCCCACCACAACCACCATTGTCTTTGTTGAAGATCTCCCTCTAAGCTTCAGGGGCTACAACTGCTGGAGAATATCCTTGATCTGACACTTATAACAGCTGAAAACGTGCCAGGATAATGAACATTAGACTTGCCACATATGAAAATCAGCATGCCATTAGCAACATCCTAACGAACTCTGGAATGCTGGAGGTAGTGGTGGAAAAAAGATTATGTTATCAAAGTCCAGCCTCCATCAGATTGAAGATAATCAAGCTATTTGTCCAAGTCAATGTATATATACTTGAGGGTACCTCCTAAGACCCCAACCCCAATAGGCAAATCACTGGCATCCCACAGAGTGTCTGTGTCACAGTTGGGGTCTCACAAGCATTTTTGGAGCTTCCAAATGGTGTGCTTACACCTGGATTGTGCAAAGAATCTAATCATATTAAATTGGTTGGAAAATACCGAAAATGGAGGTAGTGAGGAGAATGTATCCCCGATCCGCAGAGAGGTCACCGGTGTTAACCAATTGCTAGTCAGCCTTGAGATGGTTGTTTTGGTGCTGTAGGCAGAGAACAACAGAAGCATTTGCTACAAGGACAATTATACTTCAGTTTGCTGGAGAAACAACATTGGACTATGGATCACTAGGAACCAAAGAATGTAGAGGGTTATTTGTATTCCTTAACAATAAAAAGTACAAGTACACAATGAGCCTTTCTTGCCTAGCTGTGTTGTGTTGGCTGTTAGCCAAACCCACTTCAGTCCATCTTTTGTGACCATATCTGTTGGACAATCTTCAAGCTCCTTGGTTGTGTTCCTCCAAAGCAGTGTTTCTCAACCTCAGTGATTTTAATCTGTGTGGACTCCAACTCCCAGAATTCCCCAGCCAGCTTGCTGGCTGGGGAATTCTGGGAGTTGAAGTCCACACAGCTTAAAGCCACTGAGGTTGAGAAACACTGCTTCAAAGGCTGATCCCTATTGTGTAGAACCATCTGCGGTGATGTGCTGTACACCTGAGAAGATCTATTTTCAGGGCTGTAGAATTGATATTGTGTGTGTTCCTAAGGCATGTTTAGCCATGCTTAGTTAAAAGGCATGGCGTGGTCATATCAAGGCATGAGCCACTGAAGCTAGCCAGATAAAGTGGATGTGTGCCACTAAGTCAGCTAAAATGGGACTGGCTGTTTTGTGGTTCAGCACGTTACATGTACACTGTTTTTTTTTTTCTTTAGAAATGTCAAGCAGAATTTAAAACAAAAAACAGGGTACCTCTGAGTCATTGCTGAGTGAAGGATTCTTTAAGTATCAGAACTAAGCTCTACTCACAATCCTTCCCCACAAAATCCATTCCTGGTTACTTTAAGTTTTTTTCATTGATTGGATTAATTCAAGATGTGACTGAGATAAAGAGAAGAGTAGCTATTATTACAAAATCTGCTTAGGTGTAAAGTTTCTTTCCAGAATTTGTTTTTCTTCCCAACTTTGCAGTCTACCCTACCTTTCCATCAGTTGGTGCCAGATCCTTGTAGACTTCTGGAGCTTATTTCCCTTTGGACCAAAAACTGCAGCCAAATATTAAAACAAACTCCCAGAAATAGGTTCCCTTCTTTCTGGGAGACCAGAACAGTTCTTTTGTAAGGAAGGACTGCAACCCTTGGTACTTTTTAAGCTCAGGCAGAAATCCAGCAAAGGACAAAATAGAAGTACATAAAAATAAGTGTGGTGTGGCAACCGAAGATAAAGAGAAAGTTTTATTCCTTTTATCACAACATTAGCAGATCCATTAAAACGAAATGCCTCCCCCCCCCCCACACGCTGTATAAAGCTATGAAATTAGCTTCTGTCAGAAACAAGGATGGACAGCCATTTAGATTATTTAAAAACACAAGTAGAAAATTCATGGCAGATGGAGCTATCAGAGGCTTCTAATCTTAATTGCTCTACGTGAGTGTTGTGCAATAATTTGGATTCAGTTCCAAAAAGGTGTTCTGGAGCATATGGGGCACACGAACGGAGTGTCTGTTGCAATTTCTCAGAAAAAGATGCGGCTTCTTTAAAGATCTGTAGACAGATGCTGTGTTCACATCCCCATGTGCTCCAAAGCACCTTTTTATAATTGAATGCAAAGCACTGCACCCTGTCTTTGTATCTGATTCATCAGTTGGTAACGGAGAAGAGTGAAGGAAAGAGACTCTGAACCAAATATAAGCAGGATTCTACAGAAATAGCATTTAACAAACCTCGTCATGTTATCTTTTGATGTGCATCTTCTCACAATACTAAACACATTGGGGATGGTGAGGGACGTGTAGAAAGGGTGAAGTGTCTGGCATTCACAAATGGCTCTGGAGAAACAGAAGATGGTTCTGGAAGAGTTTTGGAGGTCTTTTAGAAAGGAATTTGTGAAATTTTAAAAGGATTGGGAGGGAATCTGGGAAAAGTTGAAACACTATTCTAAATGGATGAAACTTACCATATTGTGGCTACAGCTTATATATATAAGCTGTCACACACACACACAGACACACACACACCAGTATAAAAGTCAGGCCCATAGCACAAGCACAATACGTTTCATTAATTAATATTTCTTCAGATAAAATGTTACTCTACTTAGGAATGGTTGAAGGTCATGCGTCAAATGAGTAAGGAAGTGTTTAGAAGAAAATGGCAACCCGATTGAACTTTTAATGTAATGTATGTAATAAATTGTCTATGGGGCCTGATTTTTGGTAGACTCTATTATATGTGTGTGTGCATATATATTCTCTTGTGTGTATGCATGTGTACATGTATGTGTGTGTATCCTGTGCACTTAAATTTCCTACAGAGTGTGTTTGATTTATATTGTGCTGTAGTTAGAGAGCAAGTCCCCTGAGTAGAAATGGCTGAAAATAAAATGCAGGTCTGCTGTTTAGTCTGAAGGAGACTTGGGAGAAGATCAGTAAATCTTTCCACTGAGAAGACTGGAAATGGAGGAAGGCAATCTTATTTCAGTTTGACACTGGCCAAAATAAAACTTAGAAAAAAGGACACATGGAGGCCTATAATATATCCTATAAAGCAGGGTTCCTCAACCTCAGCAATTTTAAGATGGGTGGACTTCAACTCCCAGAATTCCCCAACCAGCATGGCTGGCTGGGGAATTCTGGGAGTTGAAGTCCACCCATGTTAAGGTTGCTGAGGCTGAAGAACCCTGCTATAAAGCATGTAGAGTGCATGTGGAGAGAACGGATACTGTGGCTTGCCCTTGGACTTGTTCACATATTCTGCTTTTGAGACGACAAACACCCACATGTTGTTAGCCTACACTTAAATAAAATCTAATTCACATAGACTTCTTTTGAGCTTGGTACTCGCTAAAGGAATGATTAAACAACACTGGAATCTGCGCCTGATTTACAGCAGTGGATTGTGGATATGTATTTGGTGAGATTTGAATTAGACTTTTGAGGACTATGTTCAATATCTTTGGAGTTACCTTTTTCTGTGTCATTTCAAGGCCTCTACCCTCACAGTAAATTGTTAATTTTTTTAAATGATCAATTTTGAGTTGGTGTTGAGCCTTTAATACTGATTCCATATTTATATTTTTGTTTAACATAAATATTTTCTCCAAGGCGTGTTAGGGTGTCTGTGTATAGATTTATATCTGCATCAGAAATAAGCAGTGCATATAAAACTCATCAGACTCTGCTCTGCTCATCATCAATGGTCTGGCTAGTGATAAATACCTTATAGCAGTGTCCCTCAGCCTTGGGAACTTGAAGATGTGTGGACTTCAACTCCCAGATTTCCCCAGCCAGCCATTTCCAAGGTTGAGGAACACTGCCTTATAGAACTACTTTTCCCCTATGAATAAGCCCAACTGGGGGCTTCTTCATGACGCTGTCCAAGGTTCTGCAGATTTTTTTTTTTTTTTTTAAGATATCAAAGTCCAGACCTTGCTGTTCATTCTTACATTCCTTGAGAATGTTCAGGCTACAGGTGGCTTCTTCAGGGTCTTGCAAGTTCCTAACAGGTTTTTGTTTTATTCAGATCTTTTTTTTTAAGTGTTCAAAGCCCAAATTGGTCTGCAAGCAGGATGTATATAATTATGAGGCGAAGAAATATTTGCTGAATTGATTCATTAAGATATTTATACTGTATGTTTCAAATTTCTAGTGTTCTACAGAATTTTATTGTTTCTTGACTGCAATCCTATACATTCTTCCATGGGGGAAATTAACAGGACTGACTTCTCAATGGACAAGCGTCTGATTGTGGTATTAACAATATTGAATATATTGTATGATCCAGTACTGTCACAAAGGGAGTTGTTTCTGGCTTCTTAACTGCTAGCCTTTCTCCTCCTCCTCTGTCATTGCTATCCATATATTTGCTCCCTCTAAGCAAGGTGGCCCCTATGAATCATTAAAAACATTAAAAAGAGGACACAGATGTGCATAATATTTGTATGTGCTAATTTATGTACACGGGCTCCAGTTTAGAATGCCTTACTACAATTTCAACAGAAATGCAATACAAATCAGAGTGACTTAGGTCTTTGCCTACCTCTTCTGCCTAAGTGCTGATGATCACTGGTGGACAATTTCATGACCATTGCTCCCCTTTCTTCAGGTTCTTTCTTTTGTCAATTCTTCAAGTAGAGGACTGTTCTCTGTAAAAATGGGGCACGTGATTGCTTTATTACATGGCATTGTGATGGAATGGAATTACGAAGGCCACACTCAGGGAAGGAAACATCCTCTTTCGTCTCCAGAAGGGCGAGGAAGAGATAAGAGGATGAGGCTGGCACCTCCCTGAGGAATTCACTCTGCTTTCACTGGCTGCTGTGGGAACAGAGTTCCAGTCTGGGAAGATTCTTGATAGAGGTTGTAGCTAATAAACATTACTGAACCGAATTTGCATGGTCTCCTGGAGTTCCTTGGGCTAGGCCCGACAGGGATGCAGATAAGGAGAACCAGAAGCAGTGGCTTTATGTTTCATCCACCCTTATGGGAATTGGTAGAGATACGTTTACTGGAACAGAACAAGTATAATAAACAGAAGTGATAATTATATGGAGGGAAGCTCACCCAGGACATTTTTCCAAATTCTCTGGTTGGATCTTCTCTCTGGTGGCTCATAAACTAATTTAAGTTGTGATAAACACACTGTTCTTTGACTTCTGCTTTGGAAACATGCTCTGTCTGTCTATCTCAGGGCAACAGTAATAACAGCTTGGCAACATTTTCCTTTTTAAAAAGGGATTGTTTGCCAACAAAATAAATTGCTTGAATCCAACTAGATACTATAGGGATGGACATCATAAGGCATGGAACCAAACAATAATTCTTATGGAAGTTTGTTTTATGCTTTCTCTAGAGTCAAATAGTCGTATATTATAAATGCATGGCTTACTCCATTTGAGTTACTAAAGGACACCTTTCTGGTATAATCCAAACAGGATGTGCAGTCATGACAAGTAGGGTAGACATATGTGATTAGTACAATCCTTTTATGAAAAAGCATTTTTTCTCTCTATCAAGAGCAGTACACCAATAGATTGATGCATCCCATATTAACTCATCTCCTTCATGTTTTTCATTGATGCACATCCCATCCAGTAATGGAGCTGGGATGAAAACATAAAGCATTTCTTGATTTTGACTGGGTTCCCTCATCATGCTAAGTCATAAATGATAGCTGAGCAACACAATATCTGGGTCTGCACAGTATGCTATGCCAAGCAAACCTTATTATAACTTACTGTGACTCTATACTGACTAGCAGTGGTTAATCGGAATTTCAGAAGGTTTCCACTGGGAGATGGCAGGGGTTAAATCTGGAATTGCCTGCATGCAAATAGTCTTCTCGGCCACTAAGCTATGTGTGTAACCCAGTCTATGACACTGTATTGATCCTGTTAATGTGAACTATATTTAGGAGGAAGAACTATTGAGTGTTACCATTCTGCATGAACCTACTTTTGACTTAATCATTTATTTATTAAGCTGATTGCCTGACTTTCCTTCAAGAGCTTAAGATGGCAAATATAGTACTTCTCTAATTTTAAGTCCATAGCAACAACCCATAAAGCAGATTGTAAAATCCAATGCCAGCTTTGCTCTGGATCTATTTATATGGATCAGTGACTGGTAGAAATCAGCTGAACTCCTTGCTGATGGGGTGGTAATGGCTTTGAAAGTTCCTGGTAAACTACCATCTGTTGCAACCATGTTCTTTCCCTTGGGCATTTTAGCATGATCTGGCATGCATGCATCCAAACTCTAGAGGGTTGGTGGGGTTACTGTAGCCTTTATTCTGCAATTATTTGTCATCTAAAATGTGTGAAAACTATTACAGTTAACTTTATCAAAGTTTCACAGCTTCTGTTCAAAATTATTTGCTTGAGCTAAACCTACAAAATTCACTTCCAATGGTGGTTATGTTTCAGTTTCCACCAACTAGGTACCCTCTAGATGTCTGGGACTTCAGCTCCATCAACCCCAGCCAATTTGGCCAATAACCAAGAAGACTGAGGATAGTATAGGCAGTAGACATCTTATCTGGAGGACAGTGAATTGCTTTGCGAATGGGGGGAATTCGCCTTCCCAGACACTCAACACAGCAAGGCTAGATAAGAATCTTTACTGCATGCTAGGATGAAGCACCTTTAAACAGTTGATTGCTCTGTCAACATAAGAATGCAGCCTCCCCTTACATTCACTGCAGTTTAAGTCAGATGCTTCTTTTAACCACCTTTCCTATGATTTAATGGATTTTTTGATTTGCACTTTTTGGCTTTGGAGTGGGGCAAGAATGGGCTATTTACATAACTAACATCTTTGCCCTGAGAAATGTCCCTTAATGTAACTCCTCCATCTTCTTCCCCTTGCATCTTATGCAAACATAGCTGTTCTTCTCTGTTTATTTTGGTCCATCAGTGGGCCAGTAAATGAGAATGTGTGGAGAAAAATTGAATACTGAAAAAAAATTCTTATGATATATTAACCCATTACTTTTCAATCCAGCAAGAAAATGACATTTTCCTCTGACCATTTCAGATGTTCAAAAATATTTTGGAAGGGAGCCCTTTCATATATGAAGTCTGGGGCAATTGCCCTTAGTGCCCCAGTTAAAAGCTCTGGGTTTAGATTTCCCCATGGGATTTATAATCCTTTTACACAATCTGGGTTAAGATCCCACAGAATCCTTATTGTTGCTTCCTCAGCAGACAATGTCTGGGACCACCTTTATATGATCCTATGCTACATTGGCCACCTATGAAATACAGATGTTCCTGAACCATGCTCAGGGGAAAAGACAGGGATTGCAAAATTCTCTGCCTGAAATAGCTATTCCATAAGTAGAAGTGATGCTCTGGTTCCTGGCAAGGGAGTTATCTTGTGACCCCAGAGCTTGGACAATGAAAAGAAGATCATCTCAGGGCATGCACTTGCTTAAGCTCATGGTGGAAAACATCTGTTCTGTGAAATAATGAGAATTCCCATGGGCAGCAGGAACACACCTTCTGAAGCAATGACCCAAGTCCTCCAACTGCTGTTCTCAGATTAGCATTATCTCTCCATTCCCAAAGTTTAGCCCCATTTATCAATCTGAACCCAATGAGTTCAAAAGGAATTAAAAAGCTGTTTCATGTTTGAATCCTAGACTGCTTCTGGATTTATTCCATGACAGTTCATACCCAATGATAGTGAAAGCGAGGTGAAGGGAGTGCAGGGTGACGTCTTCCATCTGACAAGCCTACAAAGGAGGACAATGGGGTCTGAACCTGGGGAGGGACAGACATGCAGGAGTCTGCTTTCTTGCCACTTGGCTTTCTGCATGTGACACTCTGACTTACACCATTAAAGATTCTGGTGACATGCTGCATTATTGGGAATATGGAGAGGCTCTGCATCTTTTGCCAGCTGCCACACGCTAGCATGCTTTCTTTGAATCCATCCGTGACATTCAGCATCTTTTGCTGCTAAACTGAGAGACAATCTGCTATCAAGTTCCAGTTAGCAATTTCGTTCTATTTATATTCTCTCTGTGTCTCTGTCTTCCACCTCTCTCCTACCTTCCTTCTCAATCCATGATCTAAGCAAATAATAACAATAATAATAATTTTTTAAAAAAAATCAGATCTTCAGCCTTGACACAGAAGGGGGAAGAGAGTCTCGTTGGCAGAAGTGTGCACTCTAATTTCATATTTGTGCCAGCCTTAATAAGTAGATCATTGGGTGTAGAGGGACTGCCTTTTTTTTGGGGGGGGGGGAGGTAAGTAAGTAGAGACATACTGCACCATTTCCTGATTCACTGAGCTCCAGAGGGTTGCTGGCTGTGTGCGGCGGGGAGGTGCTAGAACTGATCAGGCAGAATAATTTTAAACATTACTGAATCAGTGCAGGAAGAACCTGGAGGGACAAAGCATCAACTCATCCTCGGACTGCATTGTGAAATCCTCACGCTCTCTTCTCCAGCCATGCTCTGAGACATTGGGGCATTTCCTTCACATCCCACCCACCCACCCACCCACCCATTTCTCTCTCTCTTTTTTTTTTTTCTTGCTCCCCACTTCTCTTTCCCCCCGCCAGTTCCCCCCTCCTCCTGGTGTGAATGACACCGTCTGATGATGGCCCTTGTTATGGAACCTATTAGCAAGTGGACGCCGAAACAAGTCGTGGATTGGATGAAAGGTAAGGATCTTTCTCTCTTGCAGCCTTGCTTACGGATTCCCTCTCCCTGGCTAACCTGGGCACTTGGAGCAGGAGGCATTGTTCTGCCCCAGTCTCGAGGTGCTTTTGGGTGTGTGTCGATTGCATGCAGAGTTTCTCTGCTTTTTGGAGGAGAGCGGGGAGACGGGCTTGTGTGCTGCCTGACACTAGTGAGCTGGCTGGGAGACACAGCTAAACAGAAAGGCATATTCGACTCTTCAGGGCTGAAAGTGCCTCTCGGTTCTCTTGTCTGGGAACTAAGGGAAGCACGAGCACAGAACTGTTGGAGATGCTGGGGTGCTTTCAGAATACAACTCCCCTTCCCCTTTAGCCAGTGCTTGGGGTAATGAGCCGCTGGGCAGGGGGTCCTCTCCCTCTCTGTGTGTCTTTTTGTTTTAAATGTCCTGATTAGCCTTTTGGTATGTCACAAACAGGTGACACAATGCAGCTAGCCCTCTAAGGCTGCAGCTATTGTATCTAGTTTGGGAGGATTTCTTTTCTTTTCTCTTTTTAATGTGATGAAAGGATGAGCCCCCTCGATTCCTCAATCCCCGACACATTGCTTGCAGCCAGGCTTTTCTTTCCACCCATCCTGTGGCTTCGGAGTTTGAGACCAAACCTTCTAGGTGACAAATGATCAGCACCATGGACAGTTCAGCTGTGGCCATATATGGAGAGCGTGATGGAAACTGGAGGGGAAGCAGCTCGGAGCAACCTTGCTGAGGGAAGTCTTCAGGGCAACTTGGCAGCAGGGGTGATGGATTCTCCCCACGCTCCCCCACTGCTCCCATGCCTTGTGTGCCGTTGCCGACAGACTAGTGTGAGGCAATGTGGTTCCCCTCCTTCCCTAGCTGCTCTCTCGACAGGTGTGACCAAGAAGCACGGGAGTTGCTTGTTGCTGATCACGTAGTTCGCATCTCTCTCCACATCCAAGCCAAGGGATGGAAGAAAGGAAGGAAGGCTGTAGTCTAGTTAAAATCACGTCCATTCTAAACATGCAGCTCTCTGCATTTTTTATGTGACTTTTTTGGTTAATCTGCCCACCGTGGTAAATTATACTGTCTCGGTGGACTGTATGAAATCACACTGCATGGGTTTGGGGTGTGCTATGGTTATTAGTCCATGTGGCATGTACTTTCATCTCCTATACATTATACCAAAAGGCCTTCAGGTTTTTAAGTGTTGTTTTATTTTATTAAACATAAACTTGGGGATTGGTTTTCCGTTGGCGTGAAATTGAAACATACAGGAAGAAAGGACGGTGCGGGCGTCTTCTGTTAAGAGAAAGATCAAAAGTCTCCTTTGAGTCAAGATCAACTCCTGGTGATTTCAGAGCCATGGCTGCATTATTCTGAGGGGAGCCATAGAGAAGTGGTTTGCCTTCTGGAATTTTTTTTTCTTCCCAGCTTTTGGGTTTTCTGGTGGTCTTCCATCAAGGTACAATCAGATCCAACCCTGCTTAGCTTTTTGGAGATTAGCCAAGGTTAACTAAGTGCTTCCGTCTGCTGGGTTTTGCTTATAGGATACTGATGTCCAAAAGATTCAGTGTTTGCTCAATTCATGATATTTGGATTTCAGTCTCCAAAGAGCTTTTATAGCAGATCATGGGTATAAAGGAAAACATATTTCCAAGAGTGTTCAAAAATGCATCCTTACTTCTACCTCCAACCTTCCACCCTCAATGCATACAGGATTTCTATAAGTGTTTTTGTCAGCAAATACTGTGGCAGATATCTTCAACATACATCCCAAACACACAGCTTCAATATGTATGCTATCCCTTTGGGTTCGATGTGTAAAAAAAACCTTCATGAAGTTTGTTTCAAACTTTAATTTTTGAGGGGAAGGGAGTGTCATTATCCCAAACTAGGTCAGCCAGAAAAAATCTGACAATTGCTGCATGACAGAACAAGACACTACTGGAAATACAGTTTCAGACCACATCCATGTACGTACTTGGGAGTGAACTTGAATACATGCTATTTCAGAGTAAATATGTACATAATTGCTCTGGAAGATAGTTCACGTTTGAGAAAGTCTTGCTAATCATTCCAGAACTAACTTTGGGGAAAATGGAAATATGGTCTTTTCATAACATGGGATGGGACTGGAATGTTCCCCCTCTGCCACCTGAATTTTCAGTAAGAAATATTGCTTATGTCTGCATCAGGGCTCAAAGTTTGCATCTTTGTTTTCCTTATTCACACTTGTGTACTGCTACTGAGAGAGAATGTGCAGTTCAATTATTTTGTCCCTAAGTGTGCAACAGGTTTGTGGGGGCTGAATGAGGTTAGCTAATCAATATAAAACTTTCATTTCTGTATCCTACATGTTTGTCAGTATATCGGGTTAAGTAGCTAGCAAATTGTTTCAGTTCTGGGTCTGAATGCAGACTCTGCTGATTTGTTTTTTTTTTTAGACTTTTTATCCCACCTTTATTATTTTGTATAAATAACTCAAGGCAGTGAACATACCTCCTCCTCCTTCCTCCTCCTAATTTCCCCACAACAACCCTGTGAAGTGAGTTGGGCTGAGAGGGACTGGCCCAAAGTCACCCAGCCAGCTTTGTGCCTAAGGTAGGACTAGCACTCACCATCTGCTGCTTTCTAGCCTGGTGCCTTAACCACTAGACCAAACTGGCTCTCCGTATACATTCCTGTATGTTATATATTTTATATAATATATTTTATATAATTCCTATACATTATATAAGATAAGTGTGGGAAATCTTCTGTAGACCAAGGGTCACAGACTTTTGAATGGGAGACCCTGGACTCCCATCTAAGGTTTGTGGGGCCAGGTGAAAGAAGTGAGGAGAGGAAGAACAAGAGTTCACATTTACTTTGGAGTTAATATGATTGTTCTTTATGCATGTAATCCTGCCCCCCTTCTGCCATTTTACAAATTACAGTTTTGTGGAAACTTTTGGATGAGTTTCAGGAACCAAACCCAAGGTTTGTGGGGGGCTACAAGCTGGTGGAGATGAAAGCCCACCCTTGCCCTAGCATTCCTCCATGGCTTCTAAGAGTGGCTTCTGATCAGAATTCCAGCAACACACACACACACACAAAAGGCTTGAATGTGTGTGATTCAGCACCCTCATAGAAAATGAATAGTAGCCCAGTTTTTATACCCTGGTCTGCCCCCACTGCATGTAGCTTTGCCCCAAGGTTCTCCACAAAATATGGTGTCATCCTCAGAACTCGTTGTCTTCTGCATTTCTTATGTCATAAGAAACAAGGGAAATTCCTTGAGGCGTTCTGAGTCGATTTTTCAAAACTATCTTTTACATAATTGAAAAGGGAGTGTGCTGTGCAGCCAAGAAGAACTGCCTTCAGCAGTGGGCTTTTGAAAGGCTGGCTTCCTTTTAAAACCATTTTTGTGCTATTTTGACAATAACATAATGAGGTTTTCCCATTAGCATTTGCACTGAAACAGAATACAGCTTTTGACCAGATTGCTACAGGCAAAGAAGGAAGACCATTGGGTAAAACATGATGTTTCTGCCGAAATGTAACGCTTGGCCACTTGTCCAAATTAGGGGAAAGCCATGGCTGATGACTGTTTTTGGCATTATGGGTCAGAATTGCCCTCCGTGGTATCAACTGAACATCCCAAAATGGATTGGTTGCATTGACCTACGTGGCTTTATTTCAGTGAAGCTGCCATAGTCTCATTTAAGGCATAGCATTCTGATTAATTCCTCTTTACTTTGTCATGCAAGGTGAGATGAGGAAGTAGAGCTTTAGCTGAAATGAAGCATTCTTATAAATCAATATTTTCAGAACGTAAGCCAGGGGTAGAAAGCCTGTGGTTCAACTACAACTCTCAGTAGCACCAGACAGCCCAACCATTGGGGACTGCCACTGGGGACGTCAATCCATCAGCATCTATATGGCTGACCTTCCCCCATCCTTGATTTTGATCTTTACTTTCTTTAGGAACATTCTCCATTTCATCAAAATTGCAACTTTCAGACTGAACCAGTCATGCAGTGCTTCAGATTCAATTCCAAGAAGGTGCTTCAGTGTCCAGGAGAGGGTTGATATAACTGTCTGAACGCTTGAAAGCAGCCAAGACTTTTCCCAGGATTGTGCTGTTGCTCTCTAGAGCTGCCATGGAAATTCTGGGTAAAGATGTGGCCATTTTCAAGGGTGGCAGAGCAGGTGCTACATTTGCACTTGGGAACGCTCCAAAGCCCCTTTCTGGAGTTGAATCGGAAGCATTTGCAGTCCTACTGAACATCTGAGCTGATTAACATTCTGTGCTACTCCTGTCCTAATGTGTCATTTATTTTAGAAAAATAGAAAATGATGATCTGATCCAGGCAGTGGGGGAATTATTTTTTAAACCAAGTATTTAGAATGCAAATTGGGCATCACCAGCCTTTAGCAACCTGCTCACTGTTGCAATCCATCACATCTGGAGCATGTGCTTGGAGAAGTTCACCCCAGGCTTAGCCCTTTTGGCATTTATTGTTAAAGACTCAACAAGACTTAAACTTAACTCTCTGTAGTTAATGCTGTGCCAAAACACGTCTTGCAGTTTCTCAAAAGTTGCCTTTTTCATTCTTTATCACAAGGCCTCCCTGGCTCAATGCATTTCCCAATCTAAAAAAATAAATAAATCGAAGAAGGGGGGTTACTTCAGGATGTCAGGAGGAGCTTCTTCACAGCCCAAGCTGTTGACCAGTGAAACAGACGGCCTCATGAAGTTGCTGAAGGTCTTCAAATGGAGGCTGGATGGGTCATCTATTAGCAACGTTCTACTGGATCTGAGCAGTTGGTTGGTGTTCCTATGTTATCCCTTCCAATGTTATGATTCTACGTCTTGCACTTTAGCTGAAGTGTAAGGAGTTAGGAAGGCTGCAAGCTGCTGACTGGCATGCATGGGTGTCCTATCTTTCATTGCACAATCTCCTAACTGAATAAATGCAACAATGCCACCCATTTGCAAGAAATCTTAAAAGCAACTTTTCTTTTATCAAAATAAATGAGAATTGGTAGGCGAAAAAGCAGAAAGAAGGTACTACGTATTTCATTCAGGTCCATTGGTTTTGTAGGATCATCTGATTTGCTGGTTCAGGAGGCAGACCTGTAATGAGAATGGCCTTCTTTCAAACAGTTGCACAAACAAGAGGAAGAGCCTAGGGGTAAAGCATATGCTTTTGATGCACAAAATCCTTGGTTCAAGGAAGAACCTTGCCTAAAATCCTAGAGAATGAGTACCACTGAGAATAGATAAGTATGGGGCTACATGGAACACTACTTTGATTGGACATCAGCTTGATATATGTGTATAAACAATAACAATTCCATAGTATTGGCTGTGAGAGCTGCATAGCTCATGTTTATGACCTTCCTATTTTCCTTTTCCATCAGCAGCTATAATAGCTGATTCTCATATTGATAAGAAGTCTGATAGCTGTTTCCAAAAGAATCAACAGGTGCAAATTGCCTTCACAAAAAAGAGAAATCTTCTCCCCCCAAAGCACAAGAAAGATGAGTCAGAATCCTGCCACCTTAATATGGCTATATATAGATTTCTCATTTGAACCTAGAGTACTTGCTGGAATTCTTCTGCTGAAACTTTAATTTTTTTGCTAACAAATTTTACTAACCAGAGTGCCAAGAAACTTGCTTTTGGGATTTATCATTTTAAGTCCAAATTGCTACAAGAAAAGTTTGACAACCACCTGAGAGTCTTGGAACAGCCAGTGTGGCTCATGGCATTTATCCTTGGATTTCTTCTTTTAAACCCAACAAAAAAAAGTCTCCATAATGGTTTGTCCAGTTTCCACACTGCAGATAACCTGTAAAGGCTGCAAGAAATCCTGCCAAATTGTTTTTTAAAAAGAGATTTCCAAAGGTACTTAGTATTACTGAATGCATCTTTTGTATATGCATGAGAAACAAGATTTCATAAAATATTCATAGGTAAGGATAAAGGGGGACCATAACAGGAGAAAAAGGAGATGAATTGTAAAGACCAAGCCAAAACCCTTCGCCTTTTTCTCCTTTAACATCAAATTTATTTCAATTTCTCCAAGTTCTGTGCACCTTCTAGCTCTGTTGAAGCAGCATTCCTATAAACCATCTATCGGCCCTACAAAGTAGATCAGATCAGGAAACTAACCCCACAGGAAGATTAGAACTGTACTTTGTTGAGATAGGCTGTAGTAAGTCTTATCAGCTTCTGGATGCTTTCTCCGAGATCATCTCCATGGCTTCTTACACCTTTTTGTTCTCCTTCTTTCATTAGACTGGAAGTACTGTTTGGGGTCAAACAAACAAATACATTTGACATAGCATTCTTTATCTCTGCTCAACAAGGTTTTTTAGAATAAAAAAAAGAGAATGGCATGTGATCAAGCTTACAATTCATAACATGTCAGGGAAAACAGGAAAGGAACATCTCCTTGTTCATGGAACAGCATAGGATTCTTGTCCACCTCTCCAATGGTCTCCTTGTCTGGTGCTATCTTAGGTCAGGAAATTCTCATCTAGAAAGGTTTCCCCAAAAGAGAGAGCCAGGGCTAGACAATGGAGAGATGAGGTCAAGGATTCAAAGACTTTGGATCATCAGCCCCATCCATTGGTGCAGGGCCAAATTGAGATCACAGGTTTAAATTACTTGCAACAGGAGGAGGATTTTTTTTTTAAAGCCCCAAAATTGGATGGAGGTGCAGGTGTCTGGGGTCTGGTTTGTAGCTGCTCCAAGGTGAGACTGTTCTGGAGAGACCTTTGGACTGCTTTGCTCATATTGTCATTAATATGTACACACCTTCATTTCTATTTGGTATCCTGCATAATTCATCAGCCGAGTTCAGAAGGGACAAGGAAACCTGTGTAGGGTGATAGATGACAATTGTTATTTCTAATCAAAAATTTTCATTGCTTTGTGGGCCTCTGTGGGCCATAGTTTCATTGCAATGCTTATTATTAGATGATTTTCCTTAAATCTTTTGAATTGCTAAAAATGGGGATGAAATTTTCTCCTCTCCTGGCTAAAGATGTTATAATCTAGCTGTCTTTGTGTAACTGATAATACATCAGTTGTTATAGTATTTTAAATGAGACTTAACACAAATGAATATTTGCATACCTACTCAGAAATAAGCCCCTTAACATTAAGGCTGTTTATTCTCAGGTAATTCAGCATAGCTTTATTGTGTTGTATGGCTTTGTGTAAAGCTAGCCAACTGATTTCAACAAACCATGGTTAAGCTAGTTATGTCTTAGCAAGATGCTTGAAACCAGTCTTAAGGATATGGGAGGAGAGTTTAGATCAGGTTCTACAAGCTAATAACATTTTGAGCTTGGTGGAGATTTTTCCTATTAACATTTTAGAATTGTTTCTCCACCAGTGTATTTGTAAAATTAAACACAGCAAATTACTGTAAGTATTTAGTATCTTCTTTCAAAGGAGATCATCACTTTGATGAGATGACTGATTTGGAATAAAATGCTGGAACGAATTGCACAGAAGGGCTGAAGAAATAAATCACAGGAGATGC
Source organism: Liasis olivaceus (assembly GCA_030867105.1). Classification (NCBI taxonomy): domain Eukaryota; kingdom Metazoa; phylum Chordata; class Lepidosauria; order Squamata; family Pythonidae; genus Liasis; species Liasis olivaceus. Next base: position 13,017,747 of record CM061361.1, read on the forward strand.
ATTAATGAAGGACATGAAAGTTAAACAAAATTTATTTTGGGTTTACATGTTGCATTAAGCCATGGTTTTCTGAGTAAGCCACTATGGATGTGTTCACATAAAAAGCTAAGGCATAAAAGTGGTTCCACAAATCAAAATGGCTGAGTTCCACAATGACTTAAGCCAAACCCCAAGAAAGCCACATTATGGCTTGGTGTAAGTATCACACCGTGCCAGAGTATATTGCATGGAGGACAATTTTCCTAATTACTCCTAGCTGTAATGGTTGCATGGAGCTTTCAAAATCAAGAAATAGAATAGCTACAAGAAGGCCATCATGTTCTGATGGTGGTCTATGCAGGGGCATCTGGTTAGCCTTTGACAACAGCCTGATCTAGAGAAGCAGCAAGTGAAAAAGGTGGGCAGGAAAACAGTACCGAGAATGAACAACTGGGTTTGTCCAGATAGTAAATACAGTATGGCTAAACTAAAAAAGGAGGAATTGATAGATTGTCTGGAGGCAGAGTTTAGTTGGGTCAAAGTGAGCAATAGCTTTTCTCTCTGCTTTCATGCTGAAGCCTTGAATTGTTCACTACAGGGACTCCTAATGTTGTGATCATCAGGTTCTTGGCTTGACTTGTAGTAGTTTTGAAAAAGCAAAATAGGCGGTTGGATGATTTGTCCCATGGACTTAAGCCAAGCTTCCCAGTCTGATAAGGCAGAAGTGGAAATGAACCTCAATTCTAGAAAAACCTGAAGAGTGGTCCAGCAAAGCAACTTTTTCCTTGGTGAGTGGAGAATTCTCAAGGAAACAAGAATTCCAATTGGGGTTCTGTGGTGGGTTTTGAGTACTTTATAACCTAGATATGGTTAGAAACTCTTGGAGATGTAGTCCCAACACATCTGGAGGACAGTAAACTGGTATTTTAGCTTAAAATGAGTTCAGACTTCAGGCTAAGAAGGCTGAATAAGAATGGTGCTCAAAGCAATGTTCCTGCCTTGGTTCCCCCCAGTTCTATGAGTTGATTTCAAGCTGTCAGAATGTGGGTTGTTTCTTTTCCTGCAACATCTAGGCATTTTGCTTTGTAAACTATCATTTATGCCTTTGTGTGATTTGTTATCCAGGTTCTGTATAATGTATTAATGTTTAACCATACAGCTGTTGGAAGTAGAATAGACCAGAGAGACCTCTTTGGTTAGAAGTGTCTAGAAAAGTGACCAGTTTCCTAAGACAGAGAGACACATTTGCACACTATATTCTCTGTTGCCAAAGGAGCACATGAAATGGCATGCAGTAGAACACAAAGATAGCTAAAGCTCCAAACTATAAAAATACGTTTTGCACCAAGAGGCAAGAGAACGCTAGAACATCTCTAGACTTTACGTTAAATGAGACTTGGCATCTTAATGGGTGGATTTTTCAGTAATGCAAATAGCATCAGCTTAGGGGCAGAATTCAAGCAGATCGGAAAAGAAGATTTGACCTGTTTGTCCCCTGCTGCAGTCATGAGAAAAAACCTTTGGAAACAAATATTTGCTTTGGGGATCACACTCCTCCTCCCTTGACAATCAAAGATACATATCTGCTTCTTTGTTTCCCCAGGAGCTTTTAGCAACATCTGACTGTTGGCAACCTTGTGTGTTTGTACAAGTGGATTCTTAAATGAAATATAGTTGTATTGACATTATGTTTATTTCACACTCCCTTTTATGAGAACTCTTTGTGAACTGTGGGAAGCTCACCTTCATCTTTTGCAGTTGGGAGAATGTAGACCAGTGAATGATCTTTTGTGTGACAACCCAACAGTTTCAATAAAACTGTGATGGCAACAAAATTAGTTGCAGTCCTCAGGAGCCAAGAAAGTGATTAAACAGCTGGGGTTGTGAATGTGTATCAGATCAGTTCCTTCTTAAATGCACCTTTTTGGTAATAGCTTCACACAGAGACATTTATTCCAAGTCAGGTTGATTGATAACAGTGTTTTGCCTGCCAAAGCTCTGGAGCTTCTGATAATGATGAACGTTCAAATGTAAGTGCTTCATTTCACAAACGTAACCTGGTTTTCCGCTCTGATTTTTTTTCTTCCTGCTTCTCTTTTACTCATTCTCACCTGGGCTGCGACCATGAACAAAAATATAAGCAGATTCTGTTGGAAAATTGATCATCTAGGCTGCATTGATCTTGTTCAGAGTAATTATAGGTTCTCAGCAGAAGGTCTTTCTGTCATACATAATCCCTCATTTTCAAGATGGGTTGTTACAAAGAAGGAGAAGAGGGACAGTAAGCAAAGATGCTGATGACGTTCATCAGCTTGTTAACATTCAGCTCACAGAGTTTTTTGGCAAACCCCTTTTCAGTCTCTCTGTTTTGACTCTCAGTAAGTCACTACCTGCTTTGTAGCAATGTGTCATAAAAAAGGGAGTCTCCCAGATTTGCAGAGAGCAATGTATAAAAATGGGGAAAGGTGGTGGGAACCAGGCATAGATTTTATAAGCCAGCTAAGAAGCCTTGTAGCTCTTAGGTGGGCATTCCTTTCTTCCTCGCTCTTTCAAGAAACACTTCACTTCTCTAAGGGCATACCAACCCAAGAGATTTAAAGGGGCTTAACAGTCATTCCTTGTCTCTGAAAATCCAGGCACTGGTAGAGACTGTTTTTAAAGGAAAGGTAAGAACCTATTAAAAGGAAGCATCCCACTGACATCAGTTTCTATGATTCACTGGAGATAATTCTATGACAAGCTCAATAGACATATTGGCTTTATACCCAACAGACCTGACCTGAATTTCCATTTCCCATTAGGTGGTATTTCTCATTTTCAGTCTTCCTGAGATAATTATTAGTTAAATGTACATTCAAGGAAATTTGAAGCACAGCTGATAGTGTTATGCAGTTATGGAGAACCCCTTGCCTTGCAAGTCATGTTAGATACAAGTCCCAAGATCTCTCATCATTAGCCAGGCTGGCTGAGGCTGTTGGGAATTGTGGCTCAACAACATCTGGAGGATCACAGGTTAATCAGGACTTAACCCGAAGACAGAAGGAAGCTACAAGTGAGGCTATTGGTCCTGATTTATTTGAAGTAGAGGCCTGAAGGATGTTGGCATTTCTCATGTGGAGTTCTTCTTAGCCCTTCATTTCTTTGCTTGAATGATTTTCCACTCTCACCGTACCTTGTGTGTATGTATGTGTATCTATTCTCCAAAAGGCAAGGGCCCAAAATTGTGGGAGCTGAACCAGAAAATCATTGTTAGTTTAATCCAATCAGAAAATAACAAATATTTCTCTTTTTTTTTAAAAGAAGTAAATTTAACAAATCAGTACAACAGTGATGATACTATAGATAGATATCAATCAGAAATATATATATATATATATATATATATATATATATATATATATATTTCATGATTGATGAGATATATGTAATAAAAATGAAATAAAACTTTAAAAAGGAAGGGAAAAAATCAATGTAATATTAACATACAGTCCTTTCCTTTATTTACTGAATAAAGCACAATTGTTGCTTTGTCAATACTATTGCTTTCTTTTCTTTTCTTTCTTTGTTTCTTTTTTTTCTTTCTTTTTTTTTGGCTCTGCTCCTCACTCTCCAAATCAAAGATTAAATCATAACCAACATGGTACCTTACTGTAGCGCACATAAGTGCTGGGAGAATTTTTTGGCAAGATTGATAGGCATAGACTGAGCAGAATCCGGAATCTTCATATGATACCTGAGTTATTTTTAGGCTTTGTCGTTTCTGCTGCAGCTTTTTAGAGCATCTGAATCTCAGGAGGAGGAGGAGGCGCAGCCAAACATGGGGGTCCTTGAAGCAGGCTGGTGGTTGCTTGAATTGAAACTCTGTCTCTAGAAATATTTTTCTCCAAATCTCGTCTCTGCAGAATGAGGTTTATGGCTCTCAGCAGAACGCCTTCCCCCAAAAGAAGTTTAAATGTCACATTAATGTCCCTTAAAATCAAGATCCCAAACTGTAGGGCTCAGCAATGGCATGAAGATAGTATGAAGATAGTGTAAAATACAATAAAATTTATAAAATAAGACATTTATGAATGTAGGAGGCTTTCTTACATTAATGGGGTTCACACATTGCTGGTTAATCTGGTTTTATTGAATAAGCTAGGACTGGCTGAGTTTGCACACTATGCTAAGCCATTGTTTTCCAACCTCAGCAACTTTAAGATGGGGGGACTTCAACTCCCAGAATCTGCTTGGGGGATTTTGGGAGTTGAAGTCTCCCCATCTTAAAGTCACTGAGGTTGAGAAACACTGTGCTGGGAGTTGAAGCATCCTGCACTTGAACTCAGCCATGCTTAGTCAAAACTGAATATTTGGTTTAGTGCAATGTGTGAACTTGCTCACCCAAACGTTTAACCGACTCAGGGGAAGAGCCACTAAATGCATTTGGCTATCCTGAAAAGCTAAATAATTTTTTAAAATCTTTATTATTATTTTTTTAACAAAACTTTAATCTTAAAGATGAAAGAGAATAAAAAATAAAACTACAAACTAAAAATGCAAACTAAGAAGGAAACAAAACATATTGTATACTGATCAATAGTCACTGGTTTGCCAAAGAGTGCACTACTATAATATGAGCAATACAAGATATTATTGTAAGACATCACAGAATCTCTGCTACAGTAACACGTATTGCTGCATCCTTTGATTAGGAGAGAATATTGCCTTTTCCAAAACAGATCAATCACACATTTCCAACAACCATTCCTTGATACCTAGAATAATATCACTTTTCTAATTTCTTAATATAATTCTTTTTGCCACTCCCAAAGCTTAATTAATATTAACTTTGTTTAGATTTTTTGAGGCTCTGTGTATATGTGTATGCAAACCCAGCTTGGTTATGTCAGTTCTTGGAGGTTGTAATGGTATGTGGGAAAGACCTTGGGAGACAGGGCCAAGAGACACTGCCAAGGGAATGGTCAGATAACGGCATAATCCTCAGCTAGTTAGTGGGTGGGGTGAGAGACTCAGAAGAGACCCTCCCTAGTTTTTCGGGCTGTAAAATAGAAGGGTGTGTGTCTATGTGTGTGAGAATTGTACTTTCAGACTTGCAAGATTCTGTCAATGGATCTTTACAATAAAGTAGAAATAGCTCATCTGATTGTAGCTCCTATCTCAAGGCTGACATCAATCTTGCAAGTCTGAAAGTACAATTCTCCTGCCTTCATCTTTACAGCCCGAGAACTTAAGGAGGGTCTCTTCTGAGCCTCTTACCCCACCCACTATCTAGCTCTCGGCTATGCTGTCTCTTATCTGACCATTTCCTTGGTGGCGTCTCTTGATGCAGTCTCCCAAGGTCTTTCTCACATGCCATTACAGAGGTATATCAGATCAGGAAAAACACTCCATAGGATGATCAGAACAGTGCTTAATTAAGATAGGTATAGTAACAGAGTATAGCAAATCTGCTTGTGCTTCTCCTCCCCTCCCTCTTAAACTTCAGGGAGTTGTGGAGGAGCCAGCCTGAGTCTCTTCCTATTAATATCAAGCTTCCCAGGACTTAAGAAATGCTTCTGTCCTCTTTGTTTACATAACAGTTTCTGAATATTTGCTTCCAGGCCTTGTCCCTGGCTCTCTACAGGTTGGTTAGTTTATGGTTCTGTGTATTGGGTGAATCCAAAAAAGAGGTATATTCAATGACCAGGTGAAGCATATTCTGCAAACATAACCATTGTGTTAAGGAACACATCAAGTGTTTATCATTTCCCAGAACTTTCAAATGGCATTGTTTGGTCTCCAAAGTTCCCAGAAGAGCTCAGCTTCAGGCGCTAGACTGCATTAGACATCATCCTTCACTAGCCTTGGCCCAATGAGTTTTGAAAGTCAATGATCCCAGGAAAGTTCCTCATTGCCTAACATAAGTGCTCCATAATGTGCAAGTTCTGATTTTTATTTTAAATATGGCTTCAGGGAATGCATGTTGTGCTGCCTTGGTTAATCAGAATGATAGAGAAGCACAGCAGGACATAGGAAACAAGGGGCAATAGCCAGTGAGACCTCTATTCTTGTGTTTGGTGGTGTTGTATTAAAAATGGAATCCCTGTTGTAGCCATCACTAAATCCTAGAATAATTGAGACAGAAAATGGGCTTCTCTACCCAGGCTATATTTGCCAGGGTTTGGAATAGTCATAACAAGATCATTAGCAAAGTCCAGAAGGTTCAAAAACCAGAATGTTCTGTGCTGAAACACTTCCAGACAGCATGAAGGACTACATCATTTTAACCAAAAGATTTGAGTTTGCTTACTTTGACAGGTAGCGAAGTCTATGGTGAGTTTACCACTAACCAGTCTTGACTCTGCACAGATTGCCCTAGAGAACACGTGTCACTGGGAGAATCAGCGAAGTGCTGAGAAGGATTATAAAGCTTCAGCTGCTTTGACATGTAGAACTAAGTTGTTTTTCTCCTTTCATCTAAATGTAATATTTAAGTACATGTTGTTAAGTATTTCTTAGAGTCTCCAGAGAAGCAAGATCCTATCATTTACATGGGCAATTATGGAAATTAGGTTTAATTTTAATAAATTGAAGGTTCTTGGTAAAATATCTGGAACATTTAATGATCGAGACATTGGGTTCCTAACAGGATGCAGGAACCTCAAACAGATTTTGGACCAGAAATAGAATTTATAGTGGACTGAAGAGCTTAACCTTCATGTTAATGATACTATTGAAAAGTATATTCAGGTTCATGAATTAGGCAAAATTCAAATGGGCTTTGTCTTAGTGTGTTGTATGAATCCATCAAATTGTGATATAGTCAACAACCCATGGTAAATCAAATCACAGCTTAGGATGTGTGAACTGGGTCATAGTACTTATGGGGCAGATTAAGGAAATGTCTGAATTCATCATTCTATTTTCTCCCTGGATTAGCCTACATTATTTGGAAGGTGGAACTGACGTATTAGAATTCTCTGTTAAAATTTCCCCTTCCCCGTTTTCAGATGTTGTAGAGAATGCCATACACAGATAATTTGCCGTAACTTTGTGTTGTCCTCCTCCTCCTTCAGTGTTAGAGATGCTTCTCTATGAATTGATAAAGTACTGCCAGAAAAAGAGCAGGCTGTGATCGTATTATCAAGATTTTGCGTGATGTTTTAACAACAGGGAGGAGCTCAAATGTGCTTCTGCTCCAAAAAAAAAAAAAAAAAAAATCTTTTGGAGAAGTACAGTCACGTTAAGGTTACCTCTTTTATGTGTGTGCCACATCAAAGATGCAAATGAACTGGAGAGATGGGACTGAAAGCAGTGGCAAACTGCATATGCTCCAGAATTAATTTTAGAATTCTCCTTTAGCAAACAAGGGAATGGAATGCAGGGTGGAGGGAAACAAAAAATAATGATGATGGAAATAAGAGACAAATTCTATACATATGGTAGATACGGCAGAGAGAAACGTAGCTCAAATGATGCAAAGCTTATTATACTGAAGAAGTCCATCCATCCTTTGCTACTCCAGTCACAATCCAAGGAGCCTATGGTATTTAACAGAAAATCCAAACAGCATCAATAAAACAACAATAATCATAAAGTATACTAAACTACCATAACACGTTACATCATCTAAAAATATCAGAAATACACAGACTCTAAAAATTCATAACTTCCATCGTAAAATATTTGGGCATCAGTCTTGAAAACATAGATACTTAGTGGAAAAAGAACTTGAACAGAAAAATAAGTTTTTAATTTCTTTGCAAAACCAACCACGGAATGAGCAGTCTGAAATTCTATGGAGTAGAGAATTCCATAAAGCTGGGGCCAGGAAGATCCTTGTCAGGTTCATGTGGCCCTTCCTGTTGGATAGCACCCACAATATCTCTTAGAAAGATGAAGACTGAAGCCATCGGTTTAGAACAAATGGGAGAAAGCATTCCTTCAGGAAGCAGGACCCTAGCCATGGAAGGATTTGAATGTCAGCAGAAGTCCCATGAATTTAACCCTGGGAATCCATGGGCATCAGTGCAGGTGTGTCATACTTCTATCAGGAAACACCAGCCAGAAGATCAACAGCTGCATTTTGGATCCACTGTGATTTCTAAGTTTCCTTCAGGATCATCCCCCACATAGCACCAATTTCAATTGTCTAATCAGGAGTCTATCGCTGCATGGATAATGATGACCAGGTCAGATTTATCCAAGAAGGGACATAGTTGATAAATTATTCACAGCTGGAAATAGGCACTACTTGCCATGTTGTTAATCTGAACACCTAAAGACCATACAAGGTATTGTATGTACCTTCTTATTCAGAGGAATTGTAGTTCCACCTAATGTAGATAAAATTCCATCCATACACAGTGAGTCTCACTCATCCACCAGTCTTGATTCAATTTTAATCTATTACAATTCTTCTAGTCTGCACTACAGTTCAAGCCAGAACACCCCAGGGAGCCTACCAGATAGAAATGGAAAGAAGAAGTAGACCTAGATGTCATCTGCATATAAATGGTACTCAGCCCCATACTCCCTGACAATTGCTGCCAGTGGTTTCATAAGCATAAAGGAGAGAACAGAAGCTCAAAACTAATAGAAGAAAATATGTGTAGCTCAGGGTTGAACTGTGGAGTCCTTGGGGTTCTCTGAGTTTGGTTGTTTTCTTGCAAATGTTTCATTACCCAGCTAGGTAACATCTTCAGTGCTAGAAGGGAGTGGGGTTTGCTTTCTGTTTATATACAGTGGCATGCCCTGCCAGTGCTGGTGGGGGTGTGGGTTTTGTTTTGTTTTCTTTTTCCCCCCTCTGGTAGTTCCCATCACCCAGATAAGCATAATAAGATAAGATAAGATATCATCACCCAGATAAGCAGAGATTAACACCAACATTATCATCAGACATACAATCAAACAGTAAACAATACCCTAATCAAGGAACTATCAAGGGGAAAAAAAACCCCACACCCACCAACACTGGCACGGCATACCACAGTATATAAACAGAGAGCAAACCCCACTCCCTTCTAGCACTGAAGATGTTACCTAGTTGGGTAACGAAACGTTTGCAAGAAAAATCTAAGCTCAGAGAACCCCAAGGACTCCAACACTCAAAACTGTTACCTGGACCCTATCCTCCAAGTAGGAGCAGAATCATAGGAACACTGTGCTCCAACCCCATAAGGTGGTCCAAAAGGATGATATGGTATCAAACACCACTGAAGTTCTAGGGACACAAACAGGGATACCTTCTCCCTTTAGCACTCCTTCCAAAGGTGGTTCATCGGGGCAATGAGTGCCATCTCCATGCTATATCCTGGCATAAAACCAGCATGAAACAGATCCAGAAAATCCATTTTGCCCAGGAAAGTCTGGAGATGCTCAGCCACCACTGTTCAACCACCTTGGCCAGACATTGTCAATTCAAAGGTGGCACATACAGTAGTTAAAAATGGGGGAAGACCAACCCCTGCTTCAAACCATCTCCCCTTGTTTGAGGGAGATCGATCAGATAGCCTCTCTCTCTCAATTGATCCATTCTGGCTAGTGTCCAACAAGAGGGAGCTAGATCTAAAGGGTTTTTATTCTATGAAGGATCTTATTCACAGTGTAAGCGACTGCAACTTATAAAACAAGTGGGTGGTCTTAGATTATAATGAAGCCCAACAGAAAAACTCCATTTTTAAAAAATATCCATTCATTCTTGAAGATGTTAATAAACCTTCTTCTGATGTTGCATTGAATAATACTGTAAATATCCAGAATGTCTCATCTATACTCTCTGATCTTGCTTTGAACTGTGCATGTGCAAATTAAGCAGCTATCAGTATCCTCTGAATGAAATACAAATGGAGCTCTCTGCTTCTGTGCCTTAACAACATTCGTAACATTCAGCACTGTGGCTGATTAAGCTTTTTTTCTAAGTGTGGAGAAATCTTCAACAGCTTTATCCCTACGTGTTCAGCCCTTGCAAGCTTCCAGGGAGCAGGTCTAATCAACATGATGGCACAAAAAAGGGACATTCTGGTCTTAGTGAAAGATGGTGCTTAGGCCTGCAGATGCAAGCAGCCATGTTGGCATTTGCTCAAAAAATAAAAACTGGGAAATGCTGCAGAACGTTGGTTCCATTGTTCAGAGAAATGTCTAATCCAGAGAAGAGAAATAGAATCTTTTTTTCTCCCAAATATTCATGGTTCAGATTTGATGTTCACTCTGCAAGATCAGCGTTGGAATTTCTTAAAAGGTTTGTTCTTTTGTGAAAGGGGTTTCTTTCTTTTTTTCTACTTCATCCTTAGGTTGCTTGAGAATTTCTTTTGGATTTTTTTGAATAGCGTTTTCCAGCTGAGTTTCAATGAAAAATTGACATGGCCACTGCTGTTGTAGGGTGTCGTGTTGCATCTCTTTCCGTCTGAGTTCCACCATGTTCTCTTTTCTTGGGGTTTAATTGAATCGGGAGAAGTCAAGCAAACTGAAAAAAAGTTTGCGTAATGAAAAATGAGCACACCCAAGGACATGCATCCTGGTCACTTCATCTCACTCTCTCCCTGCACAGGCAAACATTTTGCTGAAAGTCTATGCCTGTATGAAATTTCAGAAGCAACACCTCTTCCATCCAACTGAGTGAACACAGATAGCAAACTGATGTCTGGTATTCCATTTGATAAAAGGTAGCTTTTCCCAACCTGACGCTTGGCAGGTCTGTTGGGCTACAACTCTTGGGCTATTTGGGGATGATGGTCATTGTAGTCTGACACTCATAGAAAGCTCTAGTTCAGGAAAGATGGATGCAAGGTTTCTACTAGTTTTGACACAGGATTCACATTTAGCAATTGTGAAGGAGATGTGAAGTGTTGTTTTCCAGGAGAAGTTGTTGATATCGTTTTTAGCACTGTCGTCGTCATTGTAATCAACCCTCTCTTGATTATTTTGCATTGCCATCTGAAGGTTTCTCTGTTGGGGGCAGGGGGACGTTGTGCAAAAATGTGTACAAAGGCACTGTAGATGCAGTTTTGAAATGGGTGTTTATGCATTTCTTTAACATTCAGAGAAACTGCAAAATAGCAAGCTTACGACTGAGCACGTGTGAAACTAACAGTTCAAAATTAGAGTGAGGGATCTTCCCATCTCTACTTGACCTTGGCTTTTCTTAGCAAAGTGCCAACACTCTGGCCAACTTCGTGGTTTGTGCGATGGTTGCTCTAGTCTGCTATGTTACCAGCCCTCAGTGAGTTCTGCAAATGTCTGGGCTCATCTAGGATGCTAAACGATATGGGGCTGTTTAAAATGGGAAAGGGTGGGCAGCCAGGGAGGTCTCAAACAGTTGGAAAAGTGTGTGACCTGAAACAGCACTAATAGTAGTAGCTTCTGTCACCCTGCAGCCCAAAAAAGGTTCCAAAGCATCACTAAGAGAAATTCTCAAGCATCTTGGAAGAAGTAAAGTGGAGAAACAGAAGCTTTTCTTCCCATTCCTGGTGGGGGGAACGGGACTTTTAAAAGCTATTAAGAAACGAGGCTCAGCATAAAGTTCATAAAGCTACCTTGCAGCTGTGAGCTTGGTTGGAAATCCCTTGATTCCCAGCCATTCAACTCACAAGCTGGCTGCAGAAACCTCAGTTCCTGCAGTTTACTCATGAGGAGCAGCTGTCCAGAGTGCAAGTGGGCGATCTCACAATCTTTCCTTTATCCAGTGAGACTTAGCAGGCCAGAAATTGCCATCTGACCACTGATCTCACCACAATGCCATCTCTGCTGCCTTGGAGACAGCTAGTTCACCATGAATCCTCACCAGAAGTCCAGGGGGTGGGGAACTTTTGAAAAATTGCAAAGCTGTTTTTAACATATCATTTACAAAAAGAGACAAGGAATGGGTGTGAGAGAGGACATGTGGTTCCCTACCAATTTTGTATTCTGAACCCACCCACTTCAGCCCTGTCCACCACACGGCTCCCAAGAACAGAGACCTTGACAGGAAGAGGGGGAAAAAGATACCCAACATTGATTTATGAGGAATTGAAACAGACAAATTGTACACTTTGACTTATCCAGGAATCTGCCCATCCTGCCACAATGCAAGATAAATAATTTTTCATTTTCTGGTGGCCGCCTACATTCTCTTAATGACGAACTGTTGGAGGTTCCAGGCTAATTGATGAATGAGATTGTTAGAACTGATGAGCAAGCCCTGATCTAAACACGTATGTGGATAGTCATTCTTGTTTTGGTCCCCTCTTTTTCTTTCTCTCCCTGTTTCCAACTCATCAGGCTGATGGAAAAATCATTCATGGCAATAGTCTTCTTGGAGCCCATGCAGAAGTGAATTAGGTTCAGTATGGTTCAAACATTTAATTGATTTGGAAACTCAGCTGGATTCGATTTGAGCACCTCAGCTGATACAGACCAAATCTCCAAATTGAAGCTGATTTGATTTGGACTGACTGAAACCATTAAAATGTATGTGGCCATGTGCAGAAAACATCCACATCACTCCAAACATTCCCTAATCAGCCCCAATCAGTTCAGAGCAGTGAATATCCACAGAGGCCTAGTAATTAAGTTAATGGCTTGCTCATCCCTTTTAGGCCCATGGGTTAGCTAGATACCAATGCTTTTTCAGAAAAGCAGGAGAGAGGGGTATAAAAGCAATGCTTCCAGATACATATAAATGCAAAATGATTTCTATGTATGTGAGTCTTCTCCATTCCTATATCAATGAAGCATCTTTGAAGCAACCACTGAAGATCTCCGTATGTGTCAGCCTTGTGAGATAGTCTAGATAGGAAGCACACCCAGATGAACTAATTCTACTTTATTGTAAGGTTACGTTAACAGAATTTTGCAAGTTTGAAAGTACATTTCTCCCTTTTATCTTTACAGCCCAAGAAACTAGGGAGGGTCCCTCCTGAGCCTCTTTCTTCACCCATTATGCAGCTGTGGGCTATGCTCCCTCTTATCTGACCATTTCCCTGGCTGTGGTTCTTTCCTCTGCCTCTCAAGGTCATTCACACAGACCATTACAATATACATGGTTTAAAAAATATCTGATATAGTCAAGGACAGGAATTCAGATCTTCTTGAGCATGCATGCACACATCACTCTTTTTGCTCCCCCTTGCTGCTTTGGTATTATCACTTCCAATTTGGGAAAACACCACAATATTCAAGGATACCATTAGGGATCCTGAGAATAGTTCTTATAGGTTGGTTGGTTTTTGTAGCTGACTGTTGTAAGTGTAAATCAGATGCCTGCCAAGGCCATCAATAGAAAAGTCAACTATCAATTGACTTGAAAAGGTAAGAGGAAAAGATCTGGAGCTTGAACTCTGAAGCACAGACCTATACAGTGCTGCAATAGGCAGATCTTCTGTGTATACGGCTTTGTTCTTGTCTGCACACATGCCACGTCATTTCTGAAAGCTTTCTGCCAAGAAAACCAATTCCAGGCTAAAGATTTATCTTTGAGCCTGGTTTGAAATCTGACAGCTGCCATGCAAGAAATATTCTGAATTAATCAGCTATCAAGGAAAGCCTCTAATGTGCTTAGCCTCACTGGTTTTCACAGGCTTCATTAAGGTTCAGAAGACTTGATTTCTACAGGCCCTGGTCTTCCTGCCTGACCAGATGAGACCAGCTCATCCTGCATTATAATCTTGAACATCTCAGCTGGGTTGCTTTTGTACAGTGGCTGAGGACCCATTCGATATAGAGCCAAGCTCTGATTCTCAAAATGATCTCAAGAAATAGATCAAAGAATGCTTTTTTGAAGATAGGAATCAGGAATAGTTCTAGCATGGTACCTTTTGAAGGTCTACATGGTTTGGGGAGATCAGAATATCGTTCTTTTAAGGTGGCATTAGCGTCTTTTGATGAGCAGATAGTGCTCTGCATTTTGGGGGGAAGAAAAGGCAGCAAAATGTGGGCAGTGGTGCAAAGCGAATGGAATAAGGTTAAAATTCTTGGGGGGGGGGAATCCCCAAGGTCTGGGCAGATGTTTCTTTTCCTTCATTAGGCATATTTTAAAGTTTAAGCTGCTAGTTTTGTATACTTCTTTCCTCACAATGGATAGAAAGCACACCACTGATTTTTGGCACAGAGGGACAGAAAGAACGCTGACGAAAAATTCAAGGGCAATGTCTGGCTTGGAGCTGTAGATTGGCAGTCTCTGCTCCAGTATAATTCCAGAAGAAAATTTCCTGGGTAGTTTACTCCATTGTTGTTTAATGCCTGGGTTCGCCAGCTTGATTTGCCAGAAATAGAGCAGAGGGAAGTTGGCTCTGTATCCCTTTTTCTTTTCTTTCCAGCTTGATTCCATCAAGTCTGAATAACCTTCAGCCCCAACAACCAGACTGTTAATCATTGGTAATAGCCCTTGTTTGAGCCATTCTGAACTCTTACATCAGGTACCGAGAAGGTTTTTGACGCCAAGAGGCACACAGTTCATTATTTTTTTTCCTCACACATGGCTCCAGAGAGTAAAACAGTGACATCGTGACATCATTCAAGTGCACGGAGGCCATTTTTCAAGGTGTTGGGGGAAGGCTAGATCATTTTAAAAACTACCTTATGTCTGTAAAAAGCGGAAGATAACATTTCCTCTTTGGTAGTCATGCACTGCTTCTTTTTTTGACCAAGTGCAAGTATGTATGTATGTACACCCTTGATTTACCTCCCACCTTCTTTTCATACAACTGAAGGTGGTGTACATAATATTCCCTTCTCATAATTTCCTCACAGCAACAATCCTATGAGGTGGGTTGGGCTGAGAGACTGGCCCAAGGTCACCCAGCCAGCTTCCGTGCCTAAAGGAGGATAAGAACCCACAATCTCCTGGTTTCTAGCCCAGCACCTTCACCACCACACCAAATGGACTCCCTCCCAAATTTGCTGTTGATCTTCCTGGTAATAGGTTCGCCTATAATGAATTCACATATTATGCTAAGTTGACTGAATAAACCACTATTGGATGCATTTACACCACCAGCTAAGCCATAAAACCTAGCCTCCGAAGCCCCAAAGTGTTGACTTGGCTTTTCCCAATACATTAAAGCAAAACCAACCCAATCGTGTTATGTGGTCTGTAAAGGAATCTCTCCTTGCTTCCAAAGGCAGAAACTTCTCCATAAATCCATTCTCAGATTTTCTGCACTTCAGACCTCCTTTTGTCATTTGCATTAGAGCAGCTGCCATTTCTGGGCTCCATGGACATCCCAGGAACGCTGTTGATGTTGAAAACCTTTTTATCCATTAGACTTTTGCCCCTGCCCAAGATGCCTGGCTATAGAATAAAGCAATGCTTTTCTTCAAAAATGTCTTTCATCTCAGCTGCTATAATAGGAGGAAGAATTCTCCACAATGCACAAGAACAGCTTGATGTGAAACTGAAGTAGAGTCAGCCTTATGTAGAAAGGTTAAGCTTTCACAAATCATAGCTATAGACTGCCTAGACAATGCAAATGTATCTAACGAAGAGAACAGTTCCATTCCTTTGTATCAGCAATCGTATGGGCCAGAGCTGAAATTTGGTGAGGGGGTGTGGGAGCTCCTAACACTTTGAAAAACTTTTTTATGGTTTTGGAGGAGCGCGCTCTCATTATTTGAAAGTGAAGAGATGCAGGGTCTCCAAGTATGGAAACATACAATAACAGTGCTGGATTCTATGGACATTAATTCCATGGATTCCATTACGTTTCCACCTTCAATAACTCTGTTAACTGATCATTTACTGCAATATTTCTCAACCTTAGCATCCTGGCTGGGGAAATTCTAGGAGATGAAGTCATCGCCAAGGGTGAAAAGCACTGATTTAGTGAATGTGCAGAAGAGGAATTTTTAGCTGGACTCGTTTGTTGGCTGTTTCAAGAAACCCTGTGAAAACACAGTCCTAATGCTCGTGATCCGTATTGGTTTGCTGCTTGTAGATGGGATGCTAGTGACCTTACATTGTTGTTTGTGTAGCGTACCATTCTAGGATCCATATTTTTTGGTTTGTAGCATAAGATGATAATTTGCCCTTTTTGGCTTTTGGTTTGCAGCATAGAAATTATTTTCATTGCTGCTAATGGGGACCTGAGTTATCTAAAGGAGGAAGCAGAATGACAAAGAGGTATGTACTAGAACACATACAGACATACACACGTGCTGCACTGACTGGCAACTGCGTTCCTCCACTATATTCTAGCTATAAGTGTGCAAAACAAGAAATTCAGAATCTTGTCATCAATAAAAATCTGAAGGCCCTCTAAAGGGTAAGGGTTTTTTTCCCCTAAACTCTTTTGCAAAGGAAGGAAACTTTTGGTGAGCAAGGAGAATCATTTTGGCACGGTGTTCATATTAACATAGTTGAGAGCCAGTTTGGTCTAGTGGTGAAGGCACCAGGCTAGAAAGCAGGAGACGGTGAATTCTAGTCCTGCCTTAGGTGTGAAAGCTGGCTGGGTGGCTTTGGGCCAGTCCCTCTCTCCCAGCCCACAACATCATGCTCGGGCAACAAACCAGTTGGTCAATTCCTGTTGCAACCAATGGATCAACATTTGGTTGATCCAAAAAAAGCAGACCCTCCACCTGCAGGAAAAACGCTAGGAAGAAAAAAAAAGTTAATATTAATCTAGAACAACATGAGGAGTTTCATAGAAGTCTTCGGCCTGGATGTGGTAAAAGATTATGATTGTGCATGAGAACACCAATTTCTCCAGGCAATTATCAAAGATTTCACTAATCTATATTATTAAGAGGGGAGGAAGGGAAGATAAACTAATTTCTAACTTTGTATAGGAGAGGGGGGAACTAAGAGGAATGCCAAAGATTTAGGCATCCAGAGAGAAAGGTAGGATCTAAGTAGGAAAAGTATTTGTATCTGTATATATGAGAGAGACACAGAGAGACTAATCCATCATGTGGTTTATTTGGCTGTAGTTTGGCAAGTTGGGTGAACCTAGCCAATTGTGGTTTGTTTAATAAACCAGAATTAAGCAAACATGCTTTGCTGCTCTATATGAAGTTGGTCAGTAAGTGAGTACCCTTAGCCTTCGGTCACTGTAAAAGAGAAAATAAACAAGCTATTCGATAGAGAACTCAGAAACCAATGAACTGGTGGAAAGAGACTGAAAGCATATGCTGAGTGCATTTTCTTCAAAATCTAAGCCAGCCTTGCAGAATAAGTGCTAAAGGCTTTGAAATTCTCTCGGAGGGTTTGTCATCTTGAAAAAAAAAAGTGTTTCATTTGCATATCAGTGGTGGAAACCCTTTTAAAAATAACGCGTAGCAAAATGGCACCAAACCTTTTTTTGAAATAAAGCTGGTAAAAGACAAAAAAGAGAAGTGGGATACCCCAATAGTTACTGTATGCCCTAAAATATTGCCTTTACCATTTCTCCAGATAGGAAGGAAGGGTCTTCCCGGTTCTACTTCTGCATTTGAAAATAGATTTTATCTGTTTTATTTTACTTTAATACCACCACACTCCTTAAATAACTCCTGGTAGTGAACAACATAATGTGATAAAAGACTCTGTAAGTCAGCTTCCAATGGTGGGAAGTTTGTGACCCTCTAGATCAGTATTTCTCAACCTTGGGAACTTTAAGAAGTGTGGACTTCAACTCCCAGAATTCTCCAGTGAGCAATGCTGGCTAGGGAATTCTGGGAGTTGAAGTCCACACATCTTAAACTTCCCAAGGTTGAGAAACACTGCTCTAACTACTGCTGGACTACAACTTCCAACATCATCTCCTACAATGGAAATTTAATTTCCACACGCTCTGGAGGGCCATGTTTCTCACCTCCTCAAGAACTGTGAAGGTGCTGCTGAAAGGACATAGTTAAAGGAGGAGGACTATAAAATGAATAGGAGTTGTGTTAAATTTTATCTGCTTGCTATGGACATAAATCTCTCCCTCCAAGCTTGCCCTTAATCAGAGGCTCCTCAAATTTGTGTTCCTTTCAGTAAAAATTTTAATCTCTCCTCCTGTCTAGGGTTGCTGACTTCTTCTACACACCAGGCATCAGGTAAAATAAATAAATATTCTGTTTGCTTGGGCTTTTAATTCGCTTTTTAGTAGTTTTCAAGCAGTTCAGTGGTTTTAATTGGCTCTCAAGGATTTCACCACAGTTGGAAAATGTTGCTTCTTTTATTTGTTTTGATCGTTCTGCAGTGTTGGCGGTGTTTAAATATGTTGTAAGCCATCTTGGGAATTTTAGTTGCTACGGTGGGGTAATATAACGTTCAAGTATCTTGGCCCACCAGGCAGATGTCTAAGCCAGCATGGCAGCAGAATGGGGTGGAATCTAGAGTTTGGGTAGAACCTGGCAGAAACCTGGATATGGGGTTAATAGAAAAAGATTAGATTATTGTTGTTGCTTTTTTAACCAAAGCTAGCTTTGAAGCTTACCAACTTTTCAGATCGGACATTTGCCGCTTGCCAGAATGTCATTTAGCAGTTGGCTTGGAAAAACTACCAGCCAATTGGGCATCCCTTGTTCTTCCTTCTCCCTCAGCCTCACTCTGCAGGCTTCAGGATAATGATTATGGTCCCAAAGGAGAAGATCTATGCACATAATCTGAGCTTTCTGCATTGCCTTTGGCTGCTATCAATTCCCAGCAGGGCTACTCTGTTAATGCTGAAAGAGAATCACTTTGTGTTTGGTCCTCCTCGAAAGCTGCTCCTGATTAGAAGGACTCTTAATGATTCTTTGTTTTAAGAAAAAATCTTTCTGGCTTTTGGGGTGTGTGCATGTGGTGGGCTGGTGTAATGGGAAGTAGGAATAACCTTGAGGAACAGGAAGAAGAGCTGTGACCAAGGCAACAGTCAGATAAAAGAAATCTAAGTCTGGGGCAGAAATGTCATTTGAGAAAGCGTCTCAGACAAGACCCTTCCTAGTTCCCATGAAGATAAAGGGAGGAGGGAAGCTCATTCAGACTTACAAGATTCTGTTACTGTAACCTTATAATAAAAATAGTATTAGCAGTCATAACTCTGGCTTTCTAATCTGCTCTACCTTGAAGGGCTTGAAGCTGCTGGTCAATAATGATAGTTTTGGAGTAACTTGGATTGTCACCAGGTCAACTCTGTTTGGTTCACATTATAATGTAGAACACCCTTCCCTCTGAGATCCAGCGGGCCCCAAAGAGTTGACTCTCCCCACAAGCACTGGGGTAGAACAAGGCTGGAGTCCATCAAGGCAGAACTTTGATGTGTGGGAGGGCGTTGCCCCAGATACCAGGAGTTTTTATTGTGGTTTTCTTTTTTGAAATGTTTTTATTGTTTTGGCCAGGGTTGTGGTTCATAATATGGGTGGCTATGTAAGTCTTTTCAATAATAAAGACATAAATTTCTTGATTTCTTTCATTCTTAACACAGAGGGAACCCAAAAAGGATTCAGGGAGTGTTGTGCCTATCACGTGCGTGCACCCCCCCCCCCCCCCCACACACACACATACATACACTCTTCATAGAGATCGTGCTCTGTGCAGAGGATAATCTGCCATGGGAATATCTAACAAGGCAGCACTCCATTCCAGCATGCATTCTGATTGAATATGAAGAGCTGTTGGGAGCTGTAGGAACTGTATTTGTTCTCCCAGTTCCATGAGATGGAGGCATGTAAACTGAGATACTCAAGCATCCTAATGGATGCTTCTTAATGGATGGGTCTTCTGAAGTCCTTGCCAAAACCAGCCGGCAGTCGTTGAGTCTCCCCCACCCTTGAAAGAGTAAAATCACTTAGAACGATGGCTGGATTAAATTCCAAGCCAGCATTGCTGTAGGCCCCCCTCATCTCAACTTTTGGAGATGATGAACTTGTTGTTTGCTTCCATCACTGACGCTGTTCTACTGTGAGACCAATTATTATTAGTATCTAACCACCTTTGCCATCAGTGAGCCCATCTTACCCTACTGGAATAGGTCAGCTATTTCAGATTCCATGCAGCTTTGTCACTATCCTGTTAACTTTGTCTCATCTTCAGAATTAGCTTTGTCCCTGATCTCTGTGATTCTTTGTAGCTCTATTGTCCTTACAAACAATGTTGGTTTTGACTTTTCCATCGTTTGATTTACTCCCATTTCTGACGATGATGTGTACTGCTTCTAGGTACAGCTTCTACTCCTCTTGGGAATTGCATGTAGTCCTTTGGGCTTTCAGGTAAAAAGGTGGTGTCAGCCCTGTGAGGAAGATCAGATCAAGAAACAGACACTGCGGGGATTCCAGAATGCTACTTTTTTGTTGTAGAATACAGCAACAGAATTTTGAAAGCCTGTCTAGATTTCTCTCTGTCCCATCTTATACTAAACAAAATTAAGGTGGGGTTATTTTGAGTTTCCTTCTCATGCTCCCTTCAATCTCTGGGCTATATAATCTCTTCTCCTCCAAATCCCTTCCTTTCATACCTTCTCTAAGGTCAGTTCAAAATTCCTTTTCAGGTCAAGATCTTTCTAATCCACTTTTGGAGTTGGGCTAATGGGACCTGGTGCTTTTATTAGCTTTGCTTATATTTCATTAAACTATTATCCTGAGCACTTTGATTGCCGAAAGGCATCTTGAGTGCTCTGCTGGAAAAAGTCAACCAGTGGTATAACTGAACCACTGAAGATAGGGACAGAGGGGGTCAAAAGAATCCCAGTAAGAATATATGACAATGGAAGTCCAGAGAGGTGATAAAGTAGAGGAAAAGGATAGGAACTAATGAAGGTTCTCTCTTAAGGCAAGGAGGGAAGGGCAGGATGGCTCAGATTTAGACTGAGAAGGAAATATGAACAGGCAAAACTGGGCTTCCAGCCGGATCGCCGCCCTCTTGGGTACCTCTGTCCAATAAATGTTTAATGCTAATAACAGACAGCATGAATAGAGCAGAGATGTCGGAAGGCAAAGCATTGGCAACAAACAGGCCACTTCTCTGCTGGAGTGTTTAGCATTGGGGTGGGGAAGATCAGAAAATGTTTTCTTTTGGCTCATCACTGCCTAGAGATGCTGGTTGCATTTTCCAGTCTGAGGTCTCTGGTTTGTGCACAGATACATGTGGCAGAGCAAAGACAGGGAGTATTTTTGCAGTTTGGGGTGAGGTGCTCCCCAAAGGCACAGCTGAGGTTAAAAAGAAGGGAGGAACCAGAGCGAAAAAGTTGAGGGGTGGGGGTTGCATTGAGAACTTGTAGCACATCTGAGGACTTAGGTTAAGGGTCTTATTAGGAATTGGGGAGGGGACTAGATTGAAGGTTGTATTTGTCTCTCCATCTGCAGGTTGCTCACCTTTTTCTTTTCCCTTAGCATGCATGCACACATGTACTTGTGCACACACATACACATAGCCTTTGAAGGCTGCACTGAAGGCAAATATAGACACGGTTTTATTTACTTACTTATTTAGAACCATTATATGCTCCCCCTCCCTTAATAGTTGAGGAAGGCATACAAAGTATACAGAAAACATTCATTAAAAGAGCATTTAAACAGAACAGTTGCAAAACACAAAAGCTAAAACTGTAGCATGAGAAGGCCTGCGAAAACGCTTTTGTGTCCTCAGCTATGGTCAAGAGGGAATTGTTTTGATAGCTATGGCAATATTGGTCCTGCTACAGGGAAAACCTGTTGATCCATGACAGAACTTGTCAAAAGTGCTTGTTGTTGATCTTGGAGACTTGAGTAGATTCCAAGTCTCTTGGAGACTTGAGACTTGGAATTGCTTTGTGGATGTTTCTTTAGCTGGTGGAAGAGACAACCCAATTGTTGGATTAGGCATTAAAATGATTAACCTAAAAAGCCTTCAGTTCTCCAGCTTGATTCCAGTTATGAGCACTGTTCTTTTTATGCACATTGTTTGACCATTGTGAACCAGGCAAGGCAACCTTGTTTAGCTTGTGGGTTCGTTTGGAATCTTGGTAGTGTGGTAGCATCACAAATGGTTGGGACTTGGGCACTCACAAAATAACTTCCACTTATAGAGTAATGAGGTTCCAGAAGATCCTTTCACCAACATTCCTCCTCCTTCCACAGGATGCTCCTTCACACTATCAGTTACCTGTTTGGTAGCAAGATGAGCAAATTTCCAAAGAAATCACTGGTCTGCAATTAACATCCTCTCTGCTTTATATTGTCTAAGTATACATGGGGGAGTTTATGGTGGGACCCAGAGGTTTCCTTGCCTACTGTATTAGGATGAATGCTATAGGTTGATGCTTGCTCTGCTGATGCCAACTTCTCATTTTTTAATTAAAAGGATCTTTTAGATAATTCAAGGCAGGTGGGCCTGAGTCTGGCAGATGTGAAGTATCTGTTGCCTCTCCCTGATCACAACAAAAGGAAAGGCACAGTTTTAATCCAGAACTTCTTCAAGCATCACAACATTTGGAGCACATCCAGGAAGAAAATGCGATGCCATATAAAGCAGACATAAACAGGAACTGAAAATCCTCCATACAGTAAAGCTTAAAGACTGTGATCCTCTGCATTATTACCTAGTATAAGCATGCATAATTGAGAATGAATTGTGAATTAACTCTCAGAGGATCTTCCCCAACCTGATGTCATTCCATAAGAGTCTTACTATAATTATCAGGCTGGCTGATTACAAATGCATGTGCTTGTAATCCATCACGTCTAGAGGGATCTAGGTTAACAAAAATCAATATATAGGGTTAGATTAAAGATGGTGAGGGGGAGTAACTGTTACATTATCACTCCATGCAGATTTACCCACGATTACATTAACCATATTTACTTAGAAATTTTAATCAATTAGCCCAGTTTCATGCCTTTACATAACACACTGAACCATAAGCTGGATTCACACAATATACCTGGCTGTGTGATTGCTACCACACCTCAAACAGAGCGATTAAAAAGATGGAAATCCCAAGCAAAACATCTTTACGATTGGATAGAACCGCTTGAGGAGTTGCCTGGAGGTTCAGAGGAGGACTGGACGGTTTGGAGATGTTTAAATGGACTGCACACTGGTTTGGGTAGAACTAAAGATCAAATGGAAAAATGGGGGTTTCTTCCCGAGGACAAGGATATTTATTGTGAATGTGGCACTATTCAAACAATTATCCATCTTTTGCAGTGCCCCTTGGGGCCGACATACACACAGAATGACTTGCTGGTTGGAAATACCTTTGCCATCAACGTGGCCCAGCATTGGGCAAGAATTATATAAATCTATATTTTTATTAAAGTTTTTTTAAAAATTTAAATTTAGATTAATAATGATCTCCCTTCCAGTTCCTGCATTTCTGACATGAGACCAAACAAGATGTATGTCATATAAAGTAGTCATTCCATCATGATGGCCATGGAAAATCTAAATTCTTATTAAATCACAAAAGTCATAGAATAATGTCTCCCAGCCTGATGCTTTTTAGGTGTTCAAGATCAGCTTGCAGAATGGCCATTGATCACCGTGGCTTAAAATTGTGGGAGTTGTAGTCCCAGCACATCTGGAGAAATGGAGGCCTCATTTGATAGATCCCTCAAAAAGGACTGTATTTCATAGTTTCACCTACCTCAGGACATTGTTTGAGATGACAACACTGGCCCTCGTATAACTGGATTTAAGTGGTTTGTGGTGGGCTAGATTAGCCTTTTTAAAAAAAAAAATTTTTTTAGAAGGTAAAGCACCTTCCTAAAATTCAAATCTAAGACTCCAAAAATAATTTCAGGAAAAGATGTCCCATTCATAACAGGAAATTATTCTATGTAATTTTATAAATAAAACAATGTCCAGAGTCAAGAGCTGTGATGCAGGAATTGGAAATTCCTAAGTCCTGTTGCTTCACGGGGCTTTTACCGTTTTTTCCTCTATTTTTTTTTTTTTAATAACTTTCAGTTACATTCGGGGGGGAGTGGGGAGAGGAGAAAAAAAGCAGGACTGCTTCAAGGTTTGGTGTATGTGTGTATTTTTCCCATTCCTTGAGGGAATGGAATGGCTTCCTCAATCTCATCGCTCCCCAAGTCTGCCTTGAATTTGTCTGATTGATTGATTGATAGGTTGAGATGAAATTTGGTGATGAGAACAATTCTTGGCAGTTGTTAGCATTCTAAAATGGTCCCTTTGAGAAGGAGAAGATGTGCCAAATTGATGCAGCCTCTGACAGCTGGTGCAGACATATGGGGTTGAGGATCATTAGCTAATAGCTATGAAAACATAGCAAAACAAACATTTTTATGAGAATGGTAGAACTCCTTAAAGGTAATTAAAATCACCTTAAGGACCTACGCATTCTGACCACGAATGCTGCTGACACTTGTTCTTATATGCCACTTCAGAAACCCATTCCTGGTTTTTAAGAAACTTGTTACACACCAAAAGATAAGCATGGTTGACTTGATCTATAGAACAACAACCCTGTGAAGGTATGATATCTCATGGGTTCTCAGGGTTGAAGATGAAGCTGGACTTGGTTCTTCCTGGCCCTAGTACAGCTTCTTAACTGCACAACACAGTTTTCAGACTATGCACTTCTGATTTAGAGGAAAGCAACATTTCCAAATTATGTGAGCTGGGGCTTAAGCTGACCCCCTGTTAAGATTGTTAAAGAAACCTGTCATCGATTTCTTTTTACACAATATGCTCTGATCGGGGGGGGGGGGGGGGGAGGACCTTCAGAATTTCTGATGGATCATTTCCAGCATCCTTCATCTTTGGCCTTGACGGCTGAAACTGTTATGAATGGTTAATTCAGCAATGTGGAAGAAGCCATACAGACCTAAGCTGTTTGTGAAAATAATATTTATTTTGAAAAGTTTGTGAAAATAATATTTATTTTGGAAAGCTGTGTACAAAACAGCACTTATCTGGGAAATCTGCAAACAAAACAATAGCTTTGTGAATAGTTCATACTAAAGGGCATACATTTGGGAATACAAAATCGGTGTATAACTGAGAAAGACCTGTATTAAATGTCTATTATGTCTAGCTGCATTTAAACAAAATTTATGTTAGAAAGGCTGGGCAGAACAAAAGTACATAGACAGATACGAACAGGGTTACATTGTGGGTAGCTAGGTCATAAAAGATATCCAAAGATGTCCAAATTATATCTGTCTGTCAAACAGAAAAAAACGCACAACTGCTTCTCACTGGGAGAAAAGCTTCATTTTCTTACGTATGAAAAATCACCCATCTCACTTTGCCTAATGATAGGGCTGGTCCTGATGTACCTGGAATGAAATGCATTGAGATAGAAAACAAAGCAAGGAGACTGAAAGGATTTTTCCCCCTTTCGTCAGAAAATAAACATTTGTTTTTTTAAAAATGAATTTAATTTGAATTTGAAAGAGTGATTTTTATTCTGTCTTCTGCTGTCATTAGAAAATTGGTGACATTAGTTGCTTCATTGGTTTTTATTTTCCATAATTTAATTAGCGCCATGCTGAAAATTTCTCTACATTTATTCTATGGTTCTCATTAAATTTGGTGATAGAGAATTTGCTTTAATATTTCTTTCAGCAGAAGAAAGAACGTAGAAGAAATTCTCATGAGCAGAATGTGGAGTTTTTATATTTATTTAATGGCAAGGTGGCCAAGATCCATCCTGCTGTTCATTTCACACTCTTCTCCTTAGAAGAACACAACCAGCTTGGTTTCTATCCCTCAATTAAATCTCAAGGAACTCCATGAGATTCTTCAGATGGAAAATGTGAGTAGACAAGGGGGTTCAGAATGATGGAGAGATGTGTCAGAGGAAACAACATAAGCAGATGCTCCTTCTGCCATGTCCAACAGTCAAGAAAACTCAAACACCCCCAAAAGAAGTTTGAAAGAAATTAATAAGCACCCTGAACAAGGGAGAAGAGCAGATGTTTATTTAACAGGGAAGAAACCTTTTGAGAATTTACAAGGTAGATTTTGGCATCATAACAAATATATGAACCTGATGGAAATTTACGAACTCTTTCCTTTTTATTTTATTCACATTGAGAGGAAACATCCAGCTAGAAAACTTAATGACATTAGAGGTTTCAACGGATTTTTTTCAGACAGCTGATAGTTTCATGTTTAGAAGATGCTGATCGGGCTAAGAAGGTTCCCACTAAGAAATTGGGAATCGCTAGCTCTGCTTTCAGCTCCAAAATCCATTTGACTCAGCCAAGAAAGAACACTCCAAAGGATCCTGTGATATAACAAGAGGCTTCCAGCGATCATGTAAATCTCAGTGGTGTTTTAATTTCATCTTGAATATCATTATTCTTTTAAACAAGGTAGTAGAAGTATCGGGAGATAGCCTAGGCCTCCAGGAAAGGGATACACCAAGAAACATGATAGAAAAGAGAATATGTGTCGTTAGAAAGCTGTAGCAGGTTTTGGAGGGGCTTTGATGGGGATTTAAGTAGCAGTGGAGTTTGAAAGTATAAAAATATTTACTGCAGCTACATAGTAATCTGATCCGCATATTGTGCTAAGCAATCATGACCATTGTTTAACTTTGGCTTAGCATTTTGTGTGAGCTTAGCTGTTGTGAATTGGTTTCTGATTTATCCTATGAATCTAGCTCACTGTCATTTATTCAACCAGCCATGACTAAGCCAGCTATGACGTAGTTCAAGGGCCGATTCTAATATTGACATAAGAATGCTTAACTGGGGAAAACTATCTGTTTCACGTTTTTTAGTCCAGGCTTCTCAGTCTTGTGGCTTCCAGGTTAAGTGAGACTGTAGCTCCCCAAATTCTCATGACCTGGGACTTGTAATTCCAATAACCTTATTCTGTTCTTCACTGAAAACTGGTTTATTTCTGTGCTGATCAACCTCTTCAGAAGGGCCCTAATAAACACAGTACTTTGAAAATGGTACAAAACCAATTTGTAACAGTCAATGCAGATTAGACTGAGCTGAAGTAAACAGATTTATTTTTAGAGAATCCTACTATAAGAATTCATTACTCTTTAAGAATTATCTGCAGAGTTCTGCAAATGCTGTGAAAAGGGATTAAAACTATTGTGAAAATAAGTCAGACTCTTGAAACTTTGACCAGGCATCTAATAATATCTGGATCACAAGACTGCTGCCTTTTCTTCTGAGTGAATTTAGGCTCTAGATTGAAATTAAACAGCTACTTTTTTCCCAGGAAGTTCTGAGTGCTATAGAACAGTCCTTCTCTTCTTATGGGGTGAAGGCATTTAATAAAGGATCTTGTTCTTCTTTGATTTTGGCGGCGGGGGGTGGGGGGAGCACCTCTGACTGAAACTCATACTGATCTGAGAAGCCATGTGATGACTTGTCTCATGGATGGAAGATAGTCAACCATTTTTTCCCTTCATCTTGTGAAGCAGCTTCCAACACCACCATTGCAGCCATAATTCCAATTATGGATTAACCCCTTCTTGCAATGGGGAAGATAGATAGTTTCAGACCATAGACCTCATGGCTTCAAGAATGGGAGAGGGCTTCAGATGTCCAGGGAAGGGTGATCATTCCTAACCACTAGTTTGTCAGAAGAAGGAACCATATTTTTAAAGCAAGAATAATAACATCTTTAGTAACAGATTATTTAGAGATTTCAGATACAACTTTTTCCTTCTGGGAGGACCAGGCCTATGGAGAGTAGGCAGTGATGCGAAGCAGGACTAGGATTTCCCCTTTTATTCTGGGACTTAAGGAGAAGTATTCACCTTCCTGCTTTTACAAATAATGCTAAGCCTTCCTTCAGGCATGTGTTACAGATTTTTGGTGCTTTCCTGCCAATGTGGCAGGAAAACATAAAGCCTAGTTGTAGTAGCTGGTGTCAGAAAGATTTCTGGGGGCAGAAAAACAACAACAACAACAACAACAACAGGGGAGCATAAGGGCTCCTTGTCCACTGCTGCTCCATAACTACCCAATCAGCCACTTCCTGAAGCATCTGGTTCAAGGATGGGGGGGGGGGGGTAGTTTATTCCAGAAATTGGACTCTGCCAACTCCAGCAAGTTACTGTTGGTAAAATGGAAAGGAGGTTGGGGCTTTTGGAAAATATACCCAGCAACCATTTGCAAGATTTATTGAGCCACAAAAGTTATAGTATGCAACCCGTTTCCATTTCTAATGTATACATGTTTTGGATTTTCCTTTGAGAATGCTCATGTGGGAATTAAAGTGACTAGGGTGATAAATATTTGATTTAGACCATCGTTAGGGAGTCTCTAGTTGGGCAGGTATTCATTTCCTCTGCAACGGCTTGCTGCAAGGTTATTTGTTTGTGTTCATGTGTCATCAGAGGCAGCCCAGCTAATTATACACCAGCACGGTCGTCTTTTCCCCCCATTTATGAAATAGATGTATTTATTTTAAGAGGGCTGAGGTGGCACTTGAAAGTCAGAAGACATTTACAGCTGCTGTCTCTACGGCTGAGATTCATCTCTCTACTATCTAGACGGTGTCATTGTTAAGCCAATTTACATATTAAAAAGGGACTTTGTCAAGTTGGAAATAAATCACAAGGTGTTTTCTCCCCAGTTCCTCTGCTTAGTTATCATCCAGCTTAGAGATAGTAAATGAGTTTCTGTAATCAGACATGCTATTCACTATATACATTAGGGACTTTCCTGTTGATATTTCTTTTCTCCTTGGTGCATTAACCTTGTGAAGGACCTTCTTTTTCAGCTTTAATACAGCCCAGCTTGTTCAGTGTTTGCTCCCTTCTTCTGACCCGTCCTTTGGGATCATGACCTAGGAGAACTCTTTTGGTGGCCTATTGTTGTTGTCCCACTCCAAGCTCCTGTAAAAGAATTAATTTTCTGTAATCAGGGAAGAATCCATGCAAGATGCAGGCTGCTGTTCATTTATCTCAGCTTTCTTGGTTTTGGTTTCTACAGACAGTGCTTGACTTGAAACCCATTATCTACAACCACTGCAACCAAGTCCATGACGTAGTCATTTTTGTTTTCATGGACTATATGGATTCCATATATATGGAATGTATGGAGATACCCTTTGCCCAACTGGAATTCATTCTGTCATCTTGGTCCTTGCAGTAGATCAACTGTCAGGATCTGATTTGTTTGTGTGAGTGTGAGTGTGTGTGTGTGTGTGTGTGTATCAAGTTGCCAAACTCTCACATCTGTCATAGTGGTTGATGCCCTTTCCCCAAAAATGCTGTCCTTGGAGCTTCAGGATATTGGAATCCCACCATTTGTTAGTATGATTTAAAAACAGTAAATAAGGAGCTTTCAAGGTACAGGAAACCTTTGATAGGTTGAATACTTCTGTTCTACTTGAGAAGTCAGACTCTTCCTGGAATTTAATTGTAGCCCTATCCTCTGTTATGAGATCCTTGCCGTGCATCCTCTGCAAACCTTGGATATAGTCTTATCATCAGCCAGAACTGACCCAAGTGGTTGACCATCCCTGGACATGTCATAATGTTACATGTTACACCACTGCTGCGGGAGTGGCATGGGCTTCCAGTTTCTTTTGGGGTGCGATTCAAGGTGCTGGTTATCATCTTTAAGCCTCAAATGGCACAAGGCCAGGATACTTGTGGGACCACCTTTCTCTGAGGGTATCTGCCCACTCCGCTAGATCTGACAGGATGGGCATGCTCCAGGTCCCTACCCTCAAATGTTGCTACCTAGCACGATGTGAGGCTGGAGCCCAAGGAAACTACGGTCATGATATGTATGGGCATGTGTGCTATGTTTGGGGTGCTGGGTATGTTCTGTTTTTGTTAGTTTTTTATGCCTGATGTTGTTTTTATTCTTTTATTACTGCTGTGAGCCACCCAGAGTTACATTGCATAAGATGGGCAGCCATACAAATCTTTTAAATAAAGAAGGAAACTGATGATGCCATTGTGTAGCTTGTACTTGTCTCTGTGGACCAGCATACTGTGCCCAGATGGATTATGTTACCCCTAGCATTCAGTGCATTTCAGCTTCCCTGAAACCAAGGGGCTGGTCTTTCGAAAGGCCCTCTTCCTTTACAGCCTCATCTGTCTTCACAGAGAGCTATGAAGAGGGCTGAGAAGGGAGCCAGTTCAAGACTTTGTGCTCCTGAAGGTGCTGAATGGCAGGTCCATCAAGCAAAGCTGCTTGGAGTGTCAGAGCAATTATAGCTACTCAGTCCTGGCCATGATGCTGTAAAGGTTCAGGCAGGCATCTTTCCCAGCTGTGTGATTGGAAGAACATCTTGCTTTTCTTCATCAAGCTATTCCAGGGATCATTAAACCAGAGACTGTATTCATAACTCAGAATTAGATCTAAGCTTCTTTTACTGAAACGCTCTAAACAAAGATGGGGCCATGCAAAAAGTCTTCTCCCTACCTCTAGTTTTATCATGGGGAAATCATGTTAGTATTAGTTGACGGTGAACTCTCCCCCCACCCCCAGTTAAAAAGATTCTGAAAGCTTGGGGTCAGGAGTTTGGAAATGTGATTTCTTTCTTTGGTTTTGTTCCAGAAGCCTCTCGGAGGACAATAGCTCCTCTTCTCAAAAGAATACCCTTGAAACATGCTCTGCTGTTAGATAATTTCCAAAGCACCTTGCATCTTGGTCCCTTTAATTAAGGTTTGTCGAATCAGCCACAATCAGTTGGGTTCACCCCTTATGTCAAGCCGAAAGCCATTTACAAACTATGTTCCCTGGATTCATGCAAACTGCTCAGCCAGAACGAACCAACAATATGGTTAAGTCCAGAGTCTGAAGTACATGCAGCACTTCACACATGCACGCAAAGGTGAGCACATGTGTTTTCCTTCTGTTCCTCCTCCTCTCCTTAAAGCTCCAGAAAGGCCCCGTGTGTGAGACCAACTCATACGTTCTCTCTCTTTCCACCAGCAGATACAGACAAGGCAAAAATAAATCCTACTTCAGTCACTAAGCTCATTAACTGTGCTGTGTTGATTCTGCTTAGAATAATTATACATTTAGCAGAAGGGTTTTCCTTAGCATGTAATTCCGCTAGCAGATTTCAGGCTGGTTCACAAAAAGAAGGCTGGCAGGAGAGGCAAAAAATGCAGGAATGCTGATGAAGCATTTTGGGAGATTCGTACTAATCACATCACCCAGGCATCTGGCAAATCCCCTTTTTAAAAATTACGCTTCCTTTCCTTTGTGGCTTTTTGTTAAGGAGCGGTAGCTGCGTGGTGACCAACTGGCTCTGACAATGGAATCCCCACATTTGCAGAAGGTTCATGGCCAGCTCTGAATTTCCCATCTTCACCCAAGCAAGCTTTCCTTAAAATGATTGCTGTCTTTGCATCTGTCACGAAAGGATGGATTGGGGGTGGAGGTGGGGGTGGGATGTTATTAAGCAGACAGACAGGCGTGTTCTGAACTTTCTCTCGTTTGTACGCAGATCATTTTGCAGGCCAGCCATCATGGATTGAATGCTGTCATTCAAAACTAGTCTTTCGAAATGCACGGCGTTCTCTGCAAGCTAATCTGCATATTGGTTCAGATAAATAATGAATTTAGAGGGAGATTGGATTTTTCCCCTCTCCCTCCTCCCCCTCCACCCCCCCACTTGCCTGGTAGAAAGTGGGTCATTTAAGGACAAGGATGCAGGTCAAGAAGATGGGGAGAAATCTCAACAAGGCTGCCTGGGCTTAGGTTGTAACCCTGCATTGCTTTCAGAGTCCAAGACAAACTGTGATTCAGTGTTAGAACATTCCTTTGTATAGAGAAGGTCCCAGCTACAATTCTTGTCATATCCAGAAAAATGGATCAGATACAGTGGCTTCCAAGGGGGGACAAGGACAGGTCCAGGAGATCCAAATAGTGTTGCAGCATCACAATGAAAGCCCAGCTTTTTCTCTAGCTGCATTGCGGTGTTGTGCAACTGCCCACAAGTAATGGAGCCTGCAGACGCCACCAATCAGGTAGTTAAAATAATAAAATAATAACAGAAGAGAACCCTGGCAGAAAATTTGGAAAACTACTCCTGACGATAGTCAGTAACATTGAACCCCAACAGGAGTGTACAACTCCCTTGAAACCAGGGGCTGTCAATGTATTAGAACTAATACTTTGGTTACAGATAATTGCAGAGGTGTGGCCAATGATGTCATAATGTCCCAGGAATGTCTAGGACCAAAATTTTCAGCATAGACTTTTGGGGGGTGATCTTTTTTTAAAGTTAGAGGCATCTATTTGCCTCCTTTTAATACTCCCATGGGAAATTTTTGGGAGGGGCTATGGAGAGAAATGAGTGTGTAAACCTCTCAAAGGCTTAATTCCTCAAATCTACCCCCCAAATAGACAAAACACATTAGCACTGTCCATTCCAGAAGTGGTCTAGAGATTACCTAGGTCAAGGGTTCTTAACCTTGGAAGTCCATGGATAGATTTTGGGGGTCTGTAAACTTGGGAAAAAAATGCAACCTTATTTTCATTAAACTCTGTCTGAAATGGGGCTTTTTATTCAATATTGTATGTAGGCAACACACTAATTTATGGCATCTAAAAAGAAGCACATATGTTACTATATTTCATTATGGTTATTTTGAAATATTTCGATAACTGCATTTGAGCAGAATTGGTTTACTTTGTAATATGATCTATAGCTACGTATTTTATTTTATGCATTTCAATATCTTTTTCTGAGAAGGGATCTATTGGCTTCACCAGACACTCAAAGCGTCCATAGCTCAAAAAGGTTAATAATCCCCAATCTAGGTAATCCAAATAACCACAGAAAGAATGCTGTATGCTATGAATTGTATGCTAATAAATAAAGCAAAAATAAAATACATCAATTTCTATGCTACCTCATCAATGACTCCAGGTGGCTTATGTACGTGTAAGTATACAGTTGAACCCACATTTAAAAAAAAAAAATGAACACCTACATAGCATCTGCCTCCAATGAAGTGATCCTCCCGTGCCCCCAAAACTCTTTCAAGAGCACCATCTGAACAGCTTCCCAAATGTCATCCCTACCAGGTAGACTAGACCAAGAAACAGATGCCGCATAGATCTAAAACTACTTTTATTAGAATGGCTAAAGTAGCAGAATCTTGCATGTCTGAATGGGCTTCCTCTCCTCCCTCTTTTACTTTCTTAAGAATTAAGTGAGTTCCAATAGAAGGGAATCTCTGTCACTCTGGGTTGAACTGTGGAGTCCTTGGTGCTCTCTGAGCTTGGTGGTTTGCTTGCAGATGTTTCATTGACCCGACTAAATAACACAGACTCAACTATAGTTTCAGCT
This sequence comes from Liasis olivaceus, assembly GCA_030867105.1. Classification (NCBI taxonomy): domain Eukaryota; kingdom Metazoa; phylum Chordata; class Lepidosauria; order Squamata; family Pythonidae; genus Liasis; species Liasis olivaceus. Next base: position 13,050,802 of record CM061361.1, read on the forward strand.
GGGAAACTGTGAGCAATCTAGACCAAGCTAAATCTAAAAACACTAGGGAATTCCTGGAAGCTTAGCATTCAGACAAATTAGCCATCAATAGGCACATAGAAATAAACCATATTTACATACTATTCAAGAGACAATGAAAAAAGCTAAGAAGGAAACAAAAAGACGAGAACACATCCTTGCCAGCAGCCAACACCCAGATAAGCAGGGATCAACACCAGACAAACAATCAAGCAGAAAACAATACCCTAATCAAGGAACTACCAAGGAGAAAACCACACCTCACCAACACTGGCAGGGCAAGCTGCTGTATATAAAAAGGGAGCAAACCCCACACTCACTAGCACTGATGATGTTACCTGGTTGGGTAATGAAATGTCTGCAAGCAAACAACCAAGCTCAGGGAGCACTAAGGACTCCACGGTTATGAGGGTGCCTGTCTGAAACATTATGGTAATTTTTCTCTTTGTATGGCCTTAAGCATTCTAAGAATTTTAGATCTGCTTTAGGACTTTCCTATTAATGTTCTTTCTTCAATGGCACACATGGAGAGGGAAACAAAGGGAAAAAAGGGAACAGAAATGGAATAGTAAATGTAAATCAGCTTAATCTTTTCTAATAGCATAGAAAATACCATGTTTATGTATGGTGCTGGACAAAAGAGTGTTCCTATATTGTTTCTCCTAGTGGTTCTCATTCAGCTTAAGGAGACAGTGTTTGCTTTCAAAATTTATTTCAAAGGAAGAAAATTCTCATGGGGGGAATACGAAGTTCTTGCATTGATTTAATGACTAGGTAACCAAGGGCTGTGTGTGAATATATCCTGTCTTTCATATAACAATATATCTCTAGTAGTCTGTAACCTCCCTTGTTTCCTGTGCTAATATTAAATGTCAAATGAAGTATCAGGTATAAACACCTGCCATGGAGCTTTCACAACAGTGGCATCACAATTTCCTGCTAGCAGGGAGCTTGCCTTGAAGAAATTTGTAGAAATTATCCACCCAATTTCTTAACCTGTAAGTGTAGTGCAGAATTTCAAAAAGTCATTTGTGTCCAACTCTAGCTTTGGTGCTTTACACAGCTACCCAGGAGTATATCCAATTCAATTCAATATGGTTGAATATTAATTAGATGTGTATTGGATTGCACTATAATTCTTCCCTCGTTTTTATAATTCAAGTGCTTTAATGTGTAGCATTAAAAGCACACATTAATGCAGCAACATTTCCCAGAATCCACAGTAGCTTTTAGATTATGTGGTGGAATGTCTGGCATACTGTAGAAACACAGAGGAAGGAGTAAGGCCATTACAGAAAAGATTTCTTAGTCCAGGGGAAAGAAGAAGCATGAGAAAGACACCTGGTAACTTTGCCTTAAATACGCTTGGTATATCTTGGTATAAGTAGATCTGGAGAATTATTTTGGTAGGCTTTCAAGATTCTGTTACCTTACTCTACTAGCAATGCAGATCAATCCAGAATTCCAAGTAATTCTTCCCTGAGTTTGCCGACCTCAAATGGCTTGATAGAGCAGCAAGTTGAGGTAGAGTAGCCCTAAGAAGAAACTTTCTCCAAAAAAGGTCATGATCAGGACTGTAGTCTGTCATTCTTCCAATGCTGAAAACCCATCTCAATTTCCACACCTTTGCAAAGAAGTGAACACCTCTGGCTTGTACCCTGGCACTTTTCTTAGATAGCTTCCTCCAGGCTCTTTGCTTGTGTCGATAAAGGCTGGGTTACTTCTCCTATTGGTTAAAGGGGGCAGTTTCTAGGATATGACCCCAGAGTTCTTGATTCTAGAACCTCTGGCTCAATCAAGTCAGGCAAATGTTGTATGAAGAACTTTTGTGTGTCTAAACCTATATCAGTTATCACTGATCTAAGAGACAGAGAGAGAGAGAGAGAGTTGGAAATGGTCTGTTAATTCTACAGGTTGCCAATCTAAGGCTTAAAGTTTAAAGAAGGCATACAATTTTAGTGAAACTTCATTATCTGACTTAGTTTGGTCATACAGTAGCAATTAATTCCAACTGACGTTGGTAGAGTCATCTTCACCTTATCCCCCAAAATTTAGTGTGCTCCTTTCGCTAAAGGTTTGCAAACATCATATGTTCATGTTAGCTGGGACATTCCAAACGCTGTGATATTTATACAGTACATATTGTGATTCTCTAAATATCATTCTATTTATTTGCATGGCTACAGTTTTATCCTACTGTGCTTGAATGGATAGCAAATATTTGACAGCAAAACTGATGCCGAAAATATAAGCGATTCACATTTTACAGCAGACCCTGGGATTGGCTACAGCTGCAATCCTATAAATATGTACTTGGAGTAAATTCTATTAAATTAGTGGGGCTTAAATCCAAGTAAATTAGCCCTGATCATGCAGTGCAGCTTCTCGCTACTTCCAAGTTCTCCCCTTTGCTTGGCTGCAAAAGCACAGCTTATCTTGCTCATAAGCTGGGCTTGCAACATTTGCTGCTAGGTCCTGAATATTGACATTCTGAATATTTAAACTCTCAGAACACTAAAAAAAATATTGTTTATGAAGTGCCATCAACAAGCAAAGCACATTGCACGTGAATAAGCAAAGAAACCAAAAGATTGCGCTCTCCTCATTTAGCTTTCAGTTTGAAGGTTTCCTAGTCTAAAAAAGAGCATTGGGACGATGTTGAAGATAGTTTGAATCTTTGAATTCCAAACCACAGGGAGATGTGGGTACTGCCTTCTTGCCCATTTGTTATTTTGCAGAAGCATTCAGTAGGTTGGTGTGGGAAAACAACCCTTAGGGTCTATGGAACATCGATTATTCTCCACTCTTTTGGCAATGAACAAATTATATATCCATGCAAGTGGAACTTAATGTATTTATCATTTTGCAGTTAGAATCCTAGAGTTATAGAGTTAAGGACCTTGGAGATTATGCAGTCCATCTTGGCAGGATTAACTTCAACACTCCCCATAGATAGTTGTCAAGCATCTTCTTAAAGAATGGCAGATCTTACTGACACTCAAGACAATTTAACAATGTATACATGAATATGCTTCCTTGAAATTTCAGCCCATTACCTCTTGGCCTGCCCTCTGTGAAGGCATAGCTTATCTGCCTATATCAGGAATGGCAAACTTTTAGCTCTCCATAGATTAACGATGACTTTTCTGATCCTTTTCTGTAGGCCATATTTTCTATGACTAATAGGACTTGGAGTTCCATAACAACAGGAAGACCACAGCTCTCATACTCTTAGTCCAAACCTTCTCAAAGTGATGTCTGCGGGGTGATCATATTAGTCTAAAAAGATTATTAATACAAGTAATACTCAATCACACCAGATCTTACATGAGTAGCTGGCTTGTTTTGCATGACACACACCATAAAATGGAATTGTTTTATATATGGAAATAATTTCTCAAGTGATGGGATGTATGCAGCATGGCGAATCCCATGCTGTTCCAGGTTGTTGAACTTTGTTAATACCTTTTTAATTAAAATGCTAAGACAAGTGGGTCCAGACTGGTTGCTCAAATCCTCAAAAACTGTTGAGTTATGTGACTTAAGTAATAGAATAGTTAGTTTTAATAGAATGCTTAGGCAAAATTCTGTGATGGTAAGAGGAATTTGACAATAGAACCAATTACTGTGGACAATAATAAGCAATTTTGAGCATTCTAGTTGTTGAAATACCACTTTCAGCATCTGTCACTATTGGCCATGCTTTGTACAGAAAAGGGACTTATAGTTCAGCAAAATCAGGAATGTTATGGGTTACAATTGACTGAGGACAAGTGATAGAGATCACTTGAGAACTTTGAGCAAATACTGACTAGGTTATGCTTTAAAGGTGGGTTTGTACAATAGACTAGACTAAAATGGGTTGGATTTCTATGGTTCAGCACGTTATTGGAATCCACCCATTGTCTTAGCAGGTTGTATGAATTAAGGCAAACAATAGTTTATTTGATTAGACACAGCACAGGAATGATATTTCATTAAGTTACATGCTTTGGCAAAGTGTGCTGTGTGGATATGGCCAAAAGGCTACATACAGGTTAGATTTCAAGGGGGAAAAAAATAGAAAATGCACAATTTCAAGATACATTTATTGTGTTCCAGCCTATGAATGTTGGACTGGGGCCAGGGAGCTTCCAATCTCCACCTATTCAGTCATTTCTCAACCTCACCTTTGTGGTGCTGATCAAATTGGGAGCATATCAATGTAACTATTGTTTAAAACTTGAGACTATGCCATGAATAAAAAGGCTGTGCAATTCTTCAGATCTGGTTGCAGAAATGTGAACACAGTACCTGTCTGCAACTCTTTAAAGCAGCTGTGTCTTTTCCTGGGCTCAGGTGGCAGCTGCAGAGAGCAGCACAGGATCCCAGAGAAATGCTGCACACTCCATTGGCCTGAGAATCAGTGCTCAGGAAAACCACCTGCTGCAACCTGATAAAAGTCTATGAAAATGCTTCAGTAAAAAGATGCTACTGAGTGAAGCCTCTTCGTGGTTTTGCTGGAGACTGTTAAAGAATTTAAATGAACAAAGAGCAGGACAGTGAACTAGCTGATAGCGTCACCTTCCCTTGCAGCCAAGTGTGTCCGCAGGTTTCCAGTCTGCTCCACAAGAGAATAAATCCCATTTACAGCAGCAACCTCCTACTGCCTGCAAAGCAGCTGCACGAAGCATCCCATCCTGTTTATATTTCAGTCAAGCTTCCCATTTATTTAGGTGGCTTTTCTCTGCCATTAACATTGTACTAGTCTCACTCATCACCAGCTAACTGATTGGTGCTCTAAATGGGATGCTCCTAAGAGGAATACAGAGTCTTCCCTTTAGTGAATTCAAACACCTCAAGTGAGCAGATAAATGAGTGAAATGATGTGCCTTTGCCAGAGTCAGCAAGCATTTGAGGGCTGAAATGGTATGGAATGGTGCTACCTAATGCTTTAAGACAAGAATCTGAGATCCTAAAGCCTCACAGATCCCCTGTGCAAATCCTGAACGCTGTCCCCACAGTGCTACTGCAGCCTTGGCAAAAATTAATCTCCTCTTTTACTTTTAGTTGGCTGGTGTAACTGCTTTAATTGTTAGATTCTAGTGGCGAATCCTTCACAAAGCGCTTCACACCTAGCATCATTAGGCAGCTACCTAAAGCATAGCAATTTTCTCCCCCCCACCCCCCCATTGTATCCTAGGTCACTGGGAATGGATCAGAAACCTAATTACTATCCTCAGAATTCAGTGCTGCAAGCCAGTTGTTTGGAAAATGAAAACAGGAAAAGGTACACGTTATTTGCCAATAAAGTAAATGGAGCCAGGGATGCTGTGAACTGTGGAAGCTCAAGTCAACTCAGAGAGAATTATGGGAATTTCTTAAGCAATGAAAGTAATATTGCTATTAGCTATGGGAATCCCCTTAATCCAAATCCATGAAATCACACAGATGCCTAGTTAAGCATGCTTCTAATTTGGGGGGAAGGGGGGAGGAGAGGTTAATGCAAATATGCATTTTTTCCACATGCTTTAAAATGACATTTAGTTACATTTTATGGGTCTGTTAAGCACTCCAAATATTAAAATGCAGCCATTAAGAATCTGTAAACAAATGCAGACTTGCATCCAAAATCTTGAGAATAAAATGGGGCTTCTTCTGTCAAGCTTTTGGGTGCTCACTGATTTAGCACTTGATTTTAGAAGCCACAGGGAGGCTGGGTTTTCACACTGCAGTAAGCCCTAATGTGATTTGCTTGGTTCTGGCTTAGCAGACTATTCCTAAAATGTGGGGACCTGTCATTAAGCTATCTGAGTGACACTGAGCTTCCAAGACACTTTTCTGAGAATATACTCTTGAAGTTCTGCGACTCAGTTCACACATCACCCTAAGCTATGGCTTGTTTAACTATGGTATATTAAATAAACTTAAATTGTCTGGATTCACTAAACAATCAATCATGGTTTGCAAGCCACTAGTCTGCTAAGCCAAAACCAAGCAAGGGTATCCGAGAGACACTCTTTTATATCTTCCTAGCCCTTTCTTCAACCATTGTTGAATTATTTATTTATTTATTTATTTTTATCTGCGCTCAGTTGTTACCGACTCTGCAGTGACTGCTTGGATGAGTCCTTTGCAGTTTTCAAGGCAAGGTATTTCGGATGTGGTTTGCCAGTGCCTCCTTCCTAGACCGGAGCCCAGCTGGCAAGCGCAGGAGGCAGGATTTCCATTCCTTCGCACCCTTTTCGGGTGAGCGCGGTTTCGCGCTTACCGGCAACTGCTCCCGACTCCTTTTGCAAGGCGTCACCAGCATTTTTCCTCCCACCGGAGTGAGAGTACCCATTTATCTACTCACGTGAGTTTTCAACCTGTTGGGTTGATAGGAACTGGGGAGGAAACAGGAGCTCACCCTGTTAACGCGAAGGCTGGACTCAAACCACTGAAGTGTCGACCATTTCTGGCCCGCAACTTTCAGCGTCATTAAGCCGCTGCGCCACCGCATCCCTTTGAATGATTTATATTCTAATTTTTATTCAGGAACTCAAAGGGATGCACGTAGGTCTCCTTATTTCTCCCCAAAATAACAAATCTATGAGATAGGTTGGGATTAAAGAGTCTGGGCCAAAGTCAGCTTCTGTAGCTGAGGATGGACTAGAACCTGGGCCTCCCTGCTTCTACTGCAACACTTCAACTGCTACACTATACAAGATTTTTTTTTTTTTTTTTTTGGTACCTATAAGTCACTGGCGACTCCTGGCGACTGCCTGGACAAGTCCTGCAGTTTTTTTGGCAAGGTTTTCAGAAGGCTTTGCCATTGCCTCCTTCCTAGGTGTGAGAGAGAGGGACTGGTCCAGGGTCACCCAACTGACTTTGTGGCTCAGGTGGGACTAGATCTCACGATCTCCCAGTTTCTAGCCTGGTGCCTCAACCACGACACCAAACTGGCTCTCTCCATTGCCTCCTTCCTAGGGGTGAGAGAGAGGGACTGGCTCAGGGTCACCCAGCTGGCTTTGTGCCTAAGGCACAAAAGTCTCCCAGTTTCTAGCCTTGTGCCCTAATGCAGGATCTACTCTACTCGATTTACTATACTGGATTTTCCAAAGCCAGGTAAGAATATGAGTCCTCAGAGTTTGCCACAGGCCCTTTTAAGAACCATATTTGGCATTGAATATGGAGGAACTGCAATATCCATTGGTGCCTGCCTTTCTGGCCCTCTCTTCTTTTGCAGCAAGCGGCTGGAACAAGGGCCCTTGGGGGTAAAATCATAGTCCTGCCAGTAATCACCTCTCCTCCACTGTCCATGGTCCTGATAGTTCCTTGCCTTGGGTTTCATGAAGCAAAAACAAGAATGCCAATACTCTAAATCCCTTTTTCTACGGCTTTAGCCAAGACAAGACAAGGAGAAAGTGTTGATGAAAAATGTAAGGGCATTTAGAATTGTTCCTAAAAATTTAGCGGTTAGGATTGTGTTTATACAGATCCAGATCAAGAAAACAACAAGCCTATCAGCAATTTTCTTTGGGGGGCATGGAAGGATTGCTTCTTTACAACATCACATGAGTCTCCAGCATTTGATCCTTAGAGTATTCTATATCAATAGAATAGGCATACAGTAATATCTTAAGGGTTCTGGTCTAGAAATCTATGTGAATTTCCCATTTAAGTTTCATAAAAGGAGACCTGTTTTGTTCAGCACGCCTCTGGGAATCTGTAAATGAGGCATAAAAAAAGACATTCTTCCTCAGTGTTTAACTGTGTTATCTGACACTCAAAGATTGGAAATGACTGTACCTGTATGTTGTTCAGGAAGATGGTACATCATGTATATTAACTATCAGGCACATTTCTCTTAAAATGTATGTCTTTGGACATAGGTTTTCCACACGCTTTGGATTGGAGAACTGCCCTGAAAAATTTGAAGAAGTATTTACAGGATCTTTGCATGCCAGTTCATGTATTAGTTTAAGAGCCACATATTAGATAATTCACACTGAAATGTAGGAAGAATTAATCCTTCCCACCTCCAATACAGCAGTGCTTTGCTTCAGAGCACAGAGGTCTCACAGTTTTCCTCTGCAAATTTGGCTAATCCTGAAACATCTAAGTCACTTGCCACTACACGTGCTAATACATTCTCTACGTTAATTACCCATTGCTTGATGAAGTCAATGCTGCTATAATTGGCAAACAAAATAAAATGTCTATATTTCTGTGTAAATCAGTGTAGTAGTTTCAGGGCTCAGAATCTACATAATTGGAGGGGCTTTATAGAATGGAAGAGGAAAAAAGAACTCCATTTGGAATAAGAAAGAAATTATCTGAATCAGATTGCTTGTGGCATCAAAGTGCCAATCTCATTAGCTTGGTAATGGCTTGCAGTTTATGATAGAATGAGAGTAACCTGTCTGAAGAATATAGTGAAAAGATGCATTTTTGTCTGGATTGTCACCGTTTGTGAAATGGAAAGGAAATAATAAGAAATGAGAACATGGGCAACTAAATGTTCTCTGTCTGAACAATGGTGGTACAATGGTGACAGTCATGAAGACTCAGGAAGTTGGGTTGTTTGCTTAATTGAGCTCATCACTTTCAGAACAAGGAGAGAAAGTTCATATTCTGTCTTTGTATGATGCTGAATCATAGTGGAAAAATAAAGATATAATATTAGATCAGGACTTAGCATAGAGTAGGTATGCTACAGCAACTATCTGTGGGAAAAAACACAATGACTGGAGCTCTTTAGCTTAGCAAAAAGCAAAACAGGCAGGTAAGATTTGATATAACTGAAGTGTGCATGGGAAAAATGGATAGATAGAAACTATCAGTGCTAGAACACAGATGATCAAACAGGCCCTGAGCATTTTTACAAACAGAAAAGCAAGATTTCCATTTAAAGACTAAATAAATCTGACTGGGAACAGAATTTGGACAAAAAAAAGGATTGCAACAGTATTTAATTAAATAATGGAGTTTGCTACACGTAATAACTACTAGGTTGGAGAAGTGTAAAGGAAGGGGACAAGTTCACAGTTTTGATGGCTATTGCTCACAATATCTACCTATTTATTGATGATATATAGATGGCTGCCTTACCATTTCTCAAAAGTTTCTTCCCCTGTGAAAGAGATGCTGGGTTTTTCAATTATATTCTCAGCGTGTCTACGATTTCTTTCCAATTTCTTTTTGTTATTTTAGCCTTCCTGTCTTGTTCTTTCCAACAACTGACACCTCCTGGCTATCCTCATTTCTGTACCTTCTGATATATTCCCTTGAGATTTCAATGGAAGTATGAGAAGCTGGATGGAGATTGTGTAAGAAAAAGGATGTACTCTGGCCACTTCATTACTAAATATTTAAAAGAACAATCTGTCTCTGAGAATTTCCCAACATTGTCTACTCCACTGAAGGTTTTTTTTTCAAGGCAAATGTGCTTTTGTTAGCTCATGTGAGAATTGGTTAGAATCTATCTGCATAACACTAATGTTTTCCTTCTAGAATAGTGTTTTTCAACCTCAGCAACTTTAAGTTCTGTGGACACCAACTCCCAGAATTCCCCAGCCAGCCATGCACAGATCTTAAAGTTGCTAAGGTTGAGATACACTGTTCTAGAATGTAAAAATTATGCTTTTGAAGCTCAGAGGAATATGGAAAGGTGTCCACCAACTTGTGAACTTCCCAGAGGCCTACTCTGTTGATCACTCAACTCTACTGGTTGATCACTCAGAGAACAAAAAGCTGGACTAGATAAGAATATAGTCTGATGCAACAGAGCTTTTGATGGGTTCTTGGTATCTGTCAAAAACCAAAATTGATTCTTTTCCAAGCTTGATTCTCACAATCTCTTTATCAAGGGTCATTGAGAGGGGTTACAAGAATTCCAACAACTCAACCATTTCCTATTCTAAAACCAATATCTCCCCAAATTACATTAGAGTAGAGGATTTTGTGAACTGGGGTCTTTTTGTTGATGACAAAGGAAATTGCAGGTGGTTGCTTACGTAGCTGCCTCCTAAATTTTTATCAGTCTGAGAGCTGGTTATTAGACCCTAGTTATGTTATTTAGTTTGAATTTTAGTCCCTCTTTGATAGACACATTGCTTTCTGGCATATGTTTGATGCTGCTTATTAATTAGGATATCACTGCTTAATTGATGTACTGTGATCTTATGGATCTGTCTTGTAGTTTTTGCCTCCTTTGGAGGACCATCCTACTGTCATTCATGATACCTAGGATGGTGTTTAGATTGTAGAAGTCTGTAATTTTATTTTTAGCTTGCATGTTTTATTTATGTCTATAGTCTCATTATTGCAACTGTCAACACTCTTGGGAGTGGAGTGTATAATGAATAAATATAAATAAAGACAAGATTCAATAGCATCTATTTTTAAAAAAGCAAAAAAAAGTGGAATTAAGGAGATTGTAGCTTTCATGAAAATGAATGGAGTTTTGCATCTGGATATTTATAAGAAGCTGATTAACTATCAGACAACTTTGGAGCTGTCTGGAGTCTCTTTGAGCTGTTTAGAGTGTCTTGAGCCCCCTTTAATGTATTGCTCTCGAATTCATTGAGAGCTGGTTGGCTTAATAAAATTATTTACAAGAATGAAAGTGCCCAGTTGGCCAGGTGCAATCAAAACATTCATTTCTTATTATACTGCTATGGATGTATAAAATACTGTAAGCTTATCTCATCAATTTATAAACATTTTCAAGATAACCAGACCACTTCTATGTTTCCTCTCTATTATCAGTTAAGTTCTCAAGTATTTCAATGTAGCTGAATTGTGTCTTGTGTTGTGCTCTGTATGAGATCACAGTGACATCATTATAAAACTAGTCAATCTGGTTATGTGTGTCTTTAACATAGTTACTGTACTGCTGTATAGGGTTGTCTTTGTTTAGTTTGACTGAAACAAATGTTTTGGTCCTTCTAATAAATTTTTCATTCATTCATAGGTGTCTTAGAAAATATATTGATCTGAGATCACAACAAAACTAGGATCCAAATCTTACACATAACACTTCATTTTCAAATCTTGCACTCTGTTAATTGTGTTTACATAGACATCTTGGGTTTATGCAAGAATATGAAGAAACCAAACACCTTTAAAAAAAAATATTGGGACAATTATGTTTGAGTGGCACAGATAGAAAATATCAATGGTGTAAGTGTCATTCAATTAAAGATATGACAAAGTTCTTTAAGAACCTTCTGGAGCTGTTTAATTACATGATTATTCTTAATACATTGAAGTGGCTTGTGCATTGAGTTGTAATTAGCAATTTCTTCAAAAGTAACTTTCATAAATGTTGGGCAAGCTACTTAGAAAATGTTGGGGAAGTGCTGAGAAGATTTATTACTTTCTATAAGAACAAATTATTGCAATGTTTAATTGTCTAGGAGCACAAATAATAGGCTATACAATATCTATGTAGTTGTTGAATCAGCTATAGACCCTCTTCTCAATGCAAGTTTTTTTTTATTATTCTTTTGTGGCTTTCCTTATTTCTTATATTTACTAATTTACAGAGTTTATTAATTGCCTCAATCAGCTAGGATTCCAGGCTTCTCTTGCTTCTAATAGAGTAAAGCAATAAAATAGTTTTTATTGCAAGGTGGCACATATTTTTAGCAATGCTAGAAAACTTTCCCTTGTTGTGAGATTACTTTCTCTGCTTAATGTCTGATTGGGTGAGATAATCTATCTAGTTAATCCAAAAAGGAAAAAAAATGACTCAGGCTAAATCATAAACCCTGATTGTATGAAAAGAACTGAGAATAATCAACAATTTGAGACATTTGGAAAATAAGTTCTTAATGAAGTTCTTAGTGTCTTGCTAAATAACAAAAGTAGAAACACTTGGGCGGGGGGGATTTTATGCATGCATTGGCCAAATTAAGTTCTGTTCTGTTTTGGAATGGTCATTCTCCATTGTAGAGCATATTGGGGAAATTTCATTTGGTCACCCAGGAGAACTGCTGAAGCTCTGTGTTAATCAGATGGGTCTAGGATGGGCTGGACTACAAGCAGCTCCTGACAGGATTAATGGAACCAGTTTTGTACTGTCTGCCTCCCACATTGTCTCAGCCAAAGCACCGCAGAGGGAGGAACTCACAATACTAACTGGGAACCAATTCAGCAAGTGTAGATGATTATGTAGCCCAAAGTGCTTCATCCACTTAGAGAAGGTTCATACAACAAATCTTTAAGGCAAGTGTGCAAATGAGTCCCTTTAGAAGTCACCTGCCCCCCTCCGCCCCCAATATTTGGGTCCAAAAGGTTTGACCCATTTCTTTTAGCCTGGGGAGGGAAAATTTGGAGGTTGGGCTTTAGGGAACAAAATGGATTAAGGCCTTTGAGGTGAAGTAGTGGTATCCTTGGTTTAGAACAAAAATCCATAACAGAGTAGTGGAAACTGAATTGAGGACTGAGTATGCTACGTAATTATTAGGAAGGAGAAACAGAACGAAGCATTCTTTTTACAAATAGGCATGGTTAGGGTCCTGAATGGGAGCGGTCCACATTCTGACATTGTGTTACAAATTTCAGTTGTGTATGTAGTCTTTGGAAATTGCTTATTCATATAAAGGCTACTAGACACACTCTCATCTTTTCCTGCTTCCTCCCAGGATGCTGGAATGTTTTGTAACAAAAACCATTAACTATTGAAGCAAAGACCAGTTAAGTTAATAATCAAGTCTCGCCTGAATTTCCAAATGAAAATGTTATACTGCTAATTATGATTTGGAGGAAGGACTTGAACTTTTTGCTGTTTATTTCAAATTCTTTAAGTTCTGAAGCTTATAGCTCATTTTTCTTTTGTTCAGAGGCCATTTCCAAAAAGGAGAAGAAAGTGAGGTTTGCAAATTTAGTGTCCTTTAAAAGTCTCCGTTGCGGTTACAAACAAGATGGCCGATCCCATTGTCTTCCAGCACTCAAATCTGCAGAAAACTGCTGTCCTGTGGTTTCCTCATGAGGAGCAGCTGTCCTGCTGCAGCTTTCAACCACACACACTCAAACATGGTTGCTATGGAGGTAGCAATTTTACTTCAAGGCTGAAGAGATAACAGCCAACAAAGGAATGTACAGAAAACAGTGGCTTGCCTGAAGAGTCTGCTGTGAAATAGGAGCACCCAGAAGAATGGTCCAAATCCAAATCCAGGGTTCCAAGAGCCAGGTCAGGGTTGTCAGCCAGTCCAGAGGTCAAGGTTTCAAGGTTTCGAACACAAACAGGATTTGTAGGAATGTTACACAAGAGCTGGAGGTCAGACATTGTTTCCAGCAGAGAGAACATGGGTTAGAGCGGCTTCTTAAATCAGGCTGCAGCTGGCTGTCATTAATTAGGAGATTTACTCCTTTGCTTGGTGAGGAGCCTAATAGACCTTCGCTGCTCTGCTCTCTTCCCTACTCGCCGGGGCTGGGAGGCCTTACGTCATCTTCATCTGACTGATCCAGTTGTCCATGTGGTGCCTGTGTTTGATCAGCCTCATGTGATTCTTGGCTTGGTGTCTCCTGACATTCCACAGGTTCAGCTGGAGCAGCTTCTTCAGCTTCAGAATCTGAGTCCTGAGCCTGGGTCATGACAGCAGCCATGTGGAGCAGATGTGGATGATCTCCCATCCTTTCCTTATCCGGAGAGGTTCCAAGGAACCAGTCTACTCACCGGTTCCTTGGTCTTTGCTGCAGACATCGGCCCTGCTGTTGTGAGGCCATCTTTAGTTCACCATACTAAATAAGCTTTTGATCTAAGAAAGTTATAAATGGATTAAGGGTCCAGATAAATTTGGAATATTGACTTTTACTATAAGATTTTGGAATTCTAAAAAATGAGCAGCTTCTTATGGGAAACAGGCTTATTTTGGCTAACCTGTTTATTGTAAGTAATAACAAAGATAAGTGATGATTTTAGAAACTAGACTAGGGACGACTAAAGATTTTAAGCAGAAGAAAAAAAAAATACAAGCCTGTTCTTGATGTTAGTTAATATTGGAACTTATAAAATGACACAAAATATTATAATATTGGAAATATTAAAGGAGGTTTTGAAGAATGGAGCCAGAAATTAGTAACTCCAACATCAACACTGTCGGCAGTGATGTCTGCTTCTATGAATAGATTATGTCTAAAAGATGTTAATGAAGGAATGACAGATGTGAAACAAATTTTATCTTGACAAGACAGAGAAAGTACCAAAAATGGAACTACAAATGACAGGCCAAGAGAATGATTTGGAAAAGGACACTTTACTGGAAAATTAAAAGGGAAATACAAATGCTAAACCAGGAGAATGACCTGAAAAATGTTTTTTTATTGGATCTATAAAAGAGGCTTGTCTAAACCTTGAAGAAATTTGTGTGATGGGATAAAGAAGAATTTAAGAGAAATCAAATCCTATGACAATCTTTGATTGAATTAAAGTTTAAGACTATTAGAAGTAAAAGGAAGGAATATAAAGTTGGTTTATTTGATCAGTGCTAAAATAAGACTTTTTTGCAATGTTCTGGCAACCTTTATGGATTTTTTGCTGACACCAGGATTGAAAAGTTGATGTTTTATGGATTTGCTTATAGATAAGGGATGGGATATGGGATGAAGAGATATCTGTTTAACATTATAGGGGGTGAAGAGTTATTTAATTTGTTTATATTTGTTGTGATGAAGGTTGGAAGCCTTTCTTTTCTTTTTCTTCTTTTTTTCCTTTTTTTCCCTGCACTTTTTATTCTTTTTTTTTTCATTCTCTTTGTTTACTTTGTATTAGCTTTTACTATTGTAATTTTACAATAAAAATGTATTTTAAAATGTATTTTTAAAAAAGTCAAAAGGGCACTGAGGATTTTCAGAGTACATGTTTAATGGGGAAAATTGATATCTTTTTATTATAATTGGGTTAATGATATAATGGGTGATGGAATGTATCTACGAAGGGGGAGGTGGTGTGATGGAATGCAGTGGAAATCCAGGTTCTCAGGAAGGAGGGAGCACATTCTAGGAGTGGGGAGACAAGAGGCAACGGAGTCCAGAGCAGAAGCATGGGAAGAAAAGACTTCAGATAGCCACTGCCTAGTTTCTCCCAGAGTATATCCATTAGGTTAGCATCGTGCAGATTTAGTCTGGCAAGGTTCTCTCTATATGGTGTAAGCAATAAAGAACTGAACTTGACTGGATTGTTTCCCCATGGTCCTTGGGCTGGGTCTGAAATAATGTAATTGTTTCTGTCTGAGCAAAGTGTTCCATCTTTTATGAAACTGGGAAAATGATATACACATATTTGTGTCTGTGTGTGAGAGAGAGAGACACAGAGAGAGAGATGTTGGGGTAACCCCCTCTTACCCAGGCTTCCCAGGTGATTTGAACTACAATCCTCATTATTCTCAGCCAGCATGACCATGCTGCCAATATACTACCATCAGTACTCAAGGTGCTATGTAATCATCATTATTAGTAGCCATTGATAAACCCATTCTCCGCAATTGTCTTTAATCTCTTTATAAAAATGAAAAATGCCAAAGTTGGCATTTCCATCTCTAATTTCATGGTACCAAATTCTACGATTAATGTATCCATTGTATGCAGAAGTAATTTGTTCTGACTTTTCATTCATCATTTATGCCTTTACTGTTCCAGAGGTCAATGATTTTCAAACTCCCATTCATGGGCGACTCACCCACCCCCTGATTTAGGGGGTGGGTGAATGGGGAGAATGGTGACATTTGAGAAACGTTATTTCCTTCCTCCCTCCCTCCCTCCCTCCCTTCTTCTGTTTTTGGCCCCTGTGTTTCTAAAGCTTTCCCTGAATTCTGTAGGGAAAAATGTAGGACCAGGTCCCAATTTTCTTCCCATAATGCCCTGGAGAAAAACAAAATTGTGCAGGCCAGCCCACTGCACAAGAGTCCAATTGCTATAGATGACAAGGCTGAAGAGGAAGGTGAGCCACCAAGTTAACAGCAAGCAAACATTTGAATTTCAATGTCTTATTGACATCTGGTGTCAGTCTTTCCTACTAATAGAGATTGCCACAATTTTGGGCAATTGCTGTCCCAGCCCCAAATATCTCATAAAGAGAATGAGTATGTTTTGAGCTACAGTCAGTTTCATTCGTTCAGCTGCTGGTCTTCCTGTGGGTTTCAACAGTGCTTGTGTGAAAGCAACCTGATCACTTCAGTGTAAAAAAAGAGCTGGCTATGCAGATAGAATTACATAGAGCTTAAGCGACTGCAAGTTCTAGACCCATGCAAAACTTCATAAAGGCATTTCAGCTTGCTAGAAAGTTCATGGGAAGGACCCCCCTGAAGCTGCTTCAGAAAGCAATGTCCCCCTCCCCCTTTCTTCTGAAAGCCCAAAGAAGAAGGACCATAGCTTTTCCTCACCTTCCAAGCTTCAGTCAAGGCGTCCAATACCCGGAAGAGGTTTCCAGTGGAAGTGCTCATCAACAGTGAAAAGTGACATGAAGCACTTCAGTGAGGCAACTTGTGTTATCTCCTGGCCTTGTCAAATTGAATTATGGCCATTTTGCACATTTCTAGCTGTACCGCTCCCGTTCCAATTGCAGTAGGTGCCAGATATGATGTTTTATTTCACTTTGCTCTCTTGTTTCCCCATTCTTTTTCAAAATGTGAAGGAATCGCTTCCTAACCATGACGTGCTTTGAAGCTAGAACATTTATTCATGGATCAATGGGTGGCATGGTTTGAGAGAAGCTAATGGCCTTGCAAGTTTTTAATGCTATCAGTTGAAGCTAGACTGAAGCAGGTTTTAAAGAAGTCTTGGGAAAGGAGTCAGTAAGAAATTCAAGATCAGACAAGGGCATAGTTACAGGGAGTGAACGGGAGGGGGGTCCTCCCCTTCCCCACCCTTAGCATGCGTTCACTGAAAACTGTTTCGTATTTAGGTCAACACCATAAAGATAAGGGTTAATTTTTAAAGGTATAATAAAAATTGGATTTGCAGCTGGATCCAAAGTTAATTTACTCTGACATAAATCCTATTCATCTCAGTGGGATACTTGGTGGTAACCATGCACAGATGCGAGCTCCAGAAATTAGATGGGTTTTTCTTATTCCTCCTTGAAATGTCATTTTGTGGCATAACTGAACCAAACCAGCTTTTCCCTGATGAGGACCAGAAGTTCATCAAGTGTTAGGTAAGACTGAAAAATAGCCTAGCTACATCTACAGCAGAAGATCACTCATACATGTGTGTGAGTAAATATATAAAAAGACAGGTAGGTTCCTATTAGCTAAGTGATTTATGACTCTGCATAGCATCTCTTTAGCAAAGGAATAGATACAAGGTTATTTCTATCTCCTAAATTAGTGTCTCTCTATTTTTTCTTTTCTAAAGAACTCTTCCTATTTTCTCATGAATCTATAAATAGCTCCTTGGGGTAAAGCACATACAATCTGTGTTGCTTGTTACTTTCAATACTACTCAGACCTTTTACACCACAAGCTATTCTTTCCCCTTCTGGTTGCAGTTTGGGTTTGAGGAAAGGCTAAAGTACTCATAGTAGCGATTCACATTCGTACCTGAACTTGTTTCCAATTGAAGAATGCTTTAATAGTTTTATTACTCCATCTGACGTGCTTGTGAGGTAGTTTTTCTTCCAAATGTTGCTTCTGCAGCTGCAAAAGTTACTTCTTGCAGATCTCGGGGAGCTGAGCTTTGGAGCAGAGGCAAGTGTTTGCAGAGAAAATGATTGTTTAAATTAGTCGTTATTCTCCTCGGAATATTAAGTGTAGGGCCCCGAATCAATAGTAGCAAATCTTTGCGTTAGAAATCTGTGGAAAGCTTTGGAGAATGGCTTTTTAATTTGCTGCCTTAAAAAGGATAATTTCGTAGACCCGGAGTTCCTCATTTACACACATATTAATATGCCATATTTTCCATATCTGTAGAAATGGAAAGATATCTCCAAATTTGAATCTTTTAGTTTAAAGCTTCAACCCATCCTATGTTTGCACTGCTCTGCAATTCTTTTGGAAACATCCACATGAGAATTTGTATATATTTTTTAAAATATATATATAACATACTTTAAAAGGCACATTGCCTTGTTTCTGAGTTCAGGCTAAATTGTGAAATTCAGAAAAGCCTGAGATCCAAAGCACGATTATGTTCTGAAGTGGACATCGGATTAATTCAAAGGTTGGATTCCTTGAACATTCTTTCTACCATCACAACTGATTTTCAGGAACTTAATTTCCCCTTTGAAGTTGGCAGCCTCATATTTATTTTTCAAAGGCCGTTTCTGACATTAATATTGCAAGAAACAAAACATTAACAATTCGCTGCCTTTAACCTTGCTGGATAAAGTGCTGGAATGAATAAAGTTCCAATGATGTCCCAACGCTTTTGATAACATGACGATTGAACTTCAACTCAGGACCCCATCTCCAGGGAGAAACACATACTCCTTACTCCTTAATTTGTAACACAAATCACTCCATTGCGTAGGAAATGCTGAATTATGATTGATATGAAAGGCATCCTAGGGCATTACAAACTACCTTGTCTAGATCTCTGGTTCTCACATAATATTCTGGAGAAGCTTAGTGTTCCTTGGAAATTTATTAGGTTGACCCTCATGGAGATCAATACAAGGAGACAACTTCCCTGGAAAAAGAGTTTACTATTGATCTGGTTCACTGTTTCTCTTTCTACCAAGCAATTGCTTGTAAGTTTTTTTGGGAGGCATTGAACAGTTGGAAATTAGGGTTGTACCATTGGGGTAGTGTCTGTAGGTCAAGATTTATGTATGGATATCACCCAGGTCAACCCCTTATGGGAAACCATGAGATGGAGGAAAAATCTAGTTGGCAATAAGTTATAAAAATGACCACAAACCTGACCAAGGGTTAAAATCTAGTGTGAAATCTTCACTTACCTTGAACAGAGGAGATCTTCTCCTACCTGGCTCCCAGATTATAGAAGGTATTCCTTTGGGGTTTTCATTTAGCCCCCTGCAAATGTCTTTCTCCAAGCTTTTAATTGTTAATCAGATTTAGTTTTCAACTTGTTATCTTTCTGGAATTTTTTGCCTGAAAATGTATTACTGCCTTGAATGCTTGCTGGAGTAGAAATGTGGGGCACCAGTTACATAAATAACATTGATAAAACTTGAAAAGTGATTCAAGGACTGGAGTGGTAGTGATACCACTCATAGGTGGAGTCATGTCCTGAATAAGAGGAGGAGCAGGATTTAATTGGGCAGGATTGGGAAATCTTTTAAAATTAACATTCAGAAAAATTAGGGCTCATGGGTTTTATGTGAATTTGTGTTTGGTTTGGTTTGTGTTTTGTTTTCTTAAAATGGCAGGAAACCCTGCTGCTGGTTTTCAGCAGCTGTGATTGGAAAGACTTCTGGGCACTTCTGGGGCCCTGAGACTATGGGATGCCAACCTTCTGATGAAAATCCTGAACGCAGCCTTATGCCCAAAGGTGACTCAGCTTTATCAGAAGACCCGAAGGACCAGATGAGGACAGATCATGCTGGAGAAAATCTATCTAGGTGGTTGCTAAGAGTCAACATCAACTTGATGGCACATAGTCCATCATCCTCAGCTTGGTCTAAACGTTTCCTGATAGAGAAATATATAAAAAGCTAAATGAGCCACATGAGAGCATCTTGACACTGCCGATGGTTTTGAAAGCAACTGTTGGGGGACAGCACCTAAGCAACCTTAGCTGAGCCCCCTAAACTAAGCAGAGTGGGTGTAGTTTGATGGGAGACTGTAATGGACTGTGAGACAGGAGGAAGAGCCACAGCCTAGACAATGGTCTGATAAATGAAATCTGAATTCAAAGAAGGGATGGGGATGTGGGAAGCATCTCAGAAGGGACCCTCCCTAGTTCTCCAGAAAGTAAAGGCAGGGAAGGAGGGAAGCACTTTCAAACTTGCAAGATTCTGTTACTGTAACCTTACAGTAAGGTAGCATTAGTACTCATGGTTTTGGTTTCCTATCTAGACCACCTTGAAGGGTTGATAAAGACCACCAACAAACCCTGAACTGCAGGCTTAGACTGGAAAGTCGAAAAACATTCTGGAAGGGAGAAACAGTGATCCACATCCATATGACTGTATGAGTACATCCATCATGTCACTGGGATCAGAGGTCAGTCAAAGGAGACTTGATCTCATAAAGAAAATTAGTCCAATCCTGCAATCTGTTAGCCTAGAGATCCTAATACTAAAAATAAGATCCTAATACTAAAAATAACAGAGGTGCTGGGTTTTATTTATTTATTTGTTTATTTCCAGAGGGAGGGATGGGACATCATCGGGCATTAACATTCAGGGAATAAATAATTTCTCCCACAAGGTTGGTGACTTCTTATATTAATTAACTTCTCTGCTTTCTCTGCTCAATAAACTTCTAAGTGCCTCTTCTTTGGATGGGTACTCAAGCAGCAACTCTTGATGTGATTCATATTTATGCTTGAAAGAGGAGACAAGGCACTATAAAACTGACTGATCATAATAGCCAGGAACCACAGATTTCATCATTGCTATAAAATGTCAGATTTGAATTGGAATGATTGCAGATTTTCCCGCTCCCCCACTTTTTTACCCCCCTGAAGCAACTGAAATTGCAATGTCATTTTGCTGTACATCAGGGAACTCAGTGCTTTGGGTTGCAAATTTTATCTATCTCAACCGGTACAGGCTTTTGATGACCGTTAACGCTAAACAATGAAACGAGGATCAGCGAAAAGTAAGAACATGAATAAGTTCAGTTTCCTCTTATTCTTCAGGGGTGCATTTTTGACAACAGTTGCATGAAAATGAACATATATGTCTCCATGTGCATCTCTAAAATAAGAATTTTTATCAGCAGTTTTCCCTAATTCATTTTTGGGGCATAGTAATTTTCATTGGGACTTCCCTTCGTATATGCATCTTGTAATACCTGCTTTATTACAAAGTAACCTGAGGTTTGGAAAACTGAATTTAGGGCATTTGGACTGTCTTATGGTTTTGGAATTAGGATTTTTTTTTTTTAACCCATCCTTCAAAAACCCATCTGAAGAGCATCTTTATTTGCAAAAATGTCCCTGGTTCCCCCCAAGACATTTTATGCTGTTGCATCTTTTAGGAACTTCTTAAAAAAAGATCTTGCCGTGTTATAAGCACCCCTGGTAACACATGGATTTTTTAAAAGTATGAAATAAATTACAGCAATTACATACAATTACTATTTATACAATTGATACACTGCTATCCTCAAAATGTCCCTGTGTGGCTTACAAAAGACATTTAAAACATACGTGAAGATGACATTAAAATATAACAGATCTAACATACGAAAGCTGAACCATTAAATTGATTGTGTGCTTTCTCCTAAAGTGTAGGAAGAAGGGGGTCACTTCAGCTTTCATGGCTATGTGATGCATGCTATGGGCACTTGAGGAAAGTTGAATCAATAGCATCCATCAAATGTACCAAGTGGCAAGAGTGATGACCTATGAGTTGGAGGCAGACAGTATTTCTACTAAGATCACAGACAGATATAGAAAAATCTTCATGGCAAAATGCAGTTGCAACATTCCTATTAGTTAGCGATCCAGAGTCTGCTTAAATCCTTTCAATGGATGAAAATCCATCACCCAGGAGTGCTTCTCATCCCCTTTAGCACCATTCAGATGATAAGAGTTGGATTCAAGCTACCTTCAGGACTCTGTTTGTCCAGTATAGTCAGCCCAACCTATTCCGTCTTGCTGGGAAAAACAGCTGGTGGTTCCCTACTTACACGAGGCGTGGGGGAATCTGCCTGGGGACACTGCAGTTCTGCCCTCTGGCATGTCCTCTGGCTGCAGCTTAGATTAGCCCCAACTTTGGCTGCCCTCTAGAAGTAAGTGAAGATAGAGGTTGTCTGGAGGTTGCTGGGACTTGACATCTCTGTTTTGGATTGATTTTCTAGATCTTCAGATTGGTATGTTTTACGGGTTTTTTTTATTTAAACCAGATTGTGGATGTTTTAATGATTTTCGTATTCCTCTGAAGCTGCTGAGAGTCCCCGTAGGATTGTGGCAGGGTGTAAAATACAATTCCTTCCTTCCTTCCTTCCTTCCTTCCTTCCTTCCTTCCTTCCTTCCTCCCTCCCTCCCTCCCTCCCTCCCTCCCTCCGCCTGCCTGCCTTCCTGCCTGCCTGCCATCTTCCTTCCTTCCTCCCTCCCTCCCTCTCTTTCTCTCTCTCTCTTTCTCTGCCTGCCTGTTATCTCCCTCCCTCCCTCCCTCTCTGCCTGCCTGCCATCTTCCTTCCTTCCCTCCCTCCCTCCCTCTGCCTGCCTGCCATCTTCCTTCCTTCCTTCCTTCCTTCCTTCCTTCCTTCCTTCCTCTCTCCCTTTTCCTTCCTTCCTTCCTTCCCTCCTTCCCTCCCTCCCTGGCTCTTTCATTTCTTTCCAAAGCTCAGCTCTGAATCCCTTTACATCTGAGAATTTGGATTCCAGCCTATCCATTTTTATCACGTTCCCAGTCAAAAACTGGCCCTGGCAATTGACACAACAAATACCACATCATTAAATGCTCAAAACGGGTACTAATAAATATGTTAGCTTTTCCACAGATAGATAGATAAATAAATAAATAAATAAATAAATAAGTAAAAATAACACTTGTTACCTAATTTAAACTGAAATTCCAATTCATGCAAACACTTGTCAAAATGTGTAAGAACCATATCTCTGGTGCAGGTTTTTTAAAGAGATTTTTTTATTAACTGTCAAGCACATTGAAGTGCAAACTTCTTAATAACATAATGAACTAATAAAAAAGGTTTTTTAGGCAATTATATTGCTAGTACCTTTCTGCTGACATTCCTTTCTGCCCAAACCTTATTAAAACCTATATTTGGGAAGGCTTATTTGAACTGGTAGAAATGAATGTCACCAGTTGACTGGAGACCAAGGGAATATCCTGGAAAATAATGTTCTTAACATGAATCAACAATTTTCATTAACTTGTCAAATGGAATAATTACATTCCCACTAAATATCTATAAAAAATGCAGTTTCTCATCTTCAAGTTGTACTATTAGATAACCATAGAGGGTTTAATTACTGAATAATAGTGTATTGCTAAATCCTTCCACACATATAAATGGGCAATACAGACCTCATTCTGCACTAGGAAAATACAACATATGCACCCATAAAAGAAGAGGATGCAATTTTAGTTATAAAACCCTCATCTGCATATTTCACAAGAAGGATTTTGAATGCTGGGGCGATTTGCAATGCAATTTAGTCTAGTGAAAAGCAGTAAACGAGTAGCATAAAACGTACAACTTGGCCCCTCTGCCGGAATCAGAACCTCTGAATCATTTCTGGGTCATAACTTAGTTTATGCTACACACACACACACATAGATATACATACATTTTTATTACAGTTTTTTTTTAAAGGAAGATAAATGAGTATAAAGTAAGAAAAAGAAAAGAAAAAATCAAAGAGAAAGCTAGAAGTGCAAGAAAGAAAGAAAAGTAAAAGAAAAATAGAAAAGAAAAAAAGAGAGACAAAGAAGTAGCTTCCGATCTTCTTTACAGCAGTTATAAGTACAACGATAAATTTACCACTGACTCTATGGTTACAACATAACTCTCTTCTTTCTATAATCTATCCTGTCTAATCATCAAAATTATAAATCATAAGTTCTTTTTTTTTTTTGGCTGTTTTACTCAAAAAGTCCATAAGGGGTTTCCAGGCAGCAATAGACATAGATGTTGTCTTTTCTCTGATCCAAGAAGCCAATTTAGCCATCTCAGCAAGTTCCATCATCTTCACTTAACTGAGTTTATGCTTTTGTGGACTCCTCCTCTTCTTCCTTTCTCTCCTAGTGCAGGGACCGGGTAAAACCAGTAGGTCTCAGAGCTTCTATTTTCATTGTCTGTCCAAGCATTGTGGATCATTTAAATGGGGGTTCCCGTAACCATCTGCTGTACTGGGAGTGCGGCTGCCACAATGAAAGTCAATGGAGTCTTCTTTTAAGGGAGTGGGGTTCACAAGAAGGCACTTGACTGAAGCTGCTGAAGTCTGTTGGGTGTGAAAGGTTGGGAGGAGGCTGGAAAGAAATGGAAGGGAGAACAGGCATAAAGAGATAGAGTGTTAGTCAGTTGACAGCTTAGCCCAGGTGTAGAGAAACCTAGGAAGAAGTGTTTCAAATCATCCGGACTCCACCTTAATAAATTCACCATAAAGTACAGTTGGAAATTCCTCTTTCACTCTCTGGGATTCTAGCATTAAAGGAACCTTCTTAAAATCTGTGTAGTTCTTGCTTACTTGATTTTGCCTAACTCACGGGGCTCAGCATTTGGCTTGCAGCAATTGTTGGTTAGAGGTTAGAGAAATAGTTCTGTAGAAGTCTAAATCAGTGAGTCATATCATATGGGAGGAGACCATTTATGAATTCCTTATTGCTTATATCCTGCCTATTTGCCCATTTGGCACTCAAACAATTAAACGTGCAGGATCTATTTTGTTCCGTTCTTTGAATCTCAACGTCTATCAACCTGCACTAGGCAAAAATGGTGGACAGAGGTCTTGCTGGCAGAATTAAACAACAGGAGGCTGTATTTTTAATGCTGCTGGAACTAAGTTCCTATATTTCATACAATAACCCGTTTTGGCTTCCCTTATGGAAGCTTGCATGGAAGTCCCAGTTCCATTTGTCCAAACAGCATGTTTGAGATGGGTCCCTACGTTGACTTAGGCAGCATGTGGCTTGTTTAGTTCGGCTACACAAATGTCATCACCAAAATTTACAAACCATAACTTGTGGTTTAGCTTGCTATGCAAATTCAGCTTCTTCAGTAAAGTGTGAGTGACCAGACTAGGACTTAGAATCCACCAAGAGTTTAATCAGGAGTGAAAGCAGAGTTGGATTCTACCTAACCCAAAAGATGATTTGAACAAGTCATGAGCCAGTCTAGGAGAGGGAGGGAGGGAGAGGAAGGAAGGAAGGAAGGAAGGAAGAGATGAATCCTGTCTTAAACATACCCCACTTGCTTTGGGATCCATTTTTTAAAAACTAATGTAAAGCTGCTAGCAATCTAGAACTGTTGACATTATGGACTATATTGCCTGTCAGCCAATATTAATGCTGTCTTCCACAGTATCAAAGGTCCAATTAAAACAGATTGATAGGGTTAAAACCAATCTAGGTACATTTGCTCTAGGGACCAATGGTTTCTAAACTGAATTAGTTATTCACATTAAGAACATGAAAAACAAACAAACCGAAGAGTAAATTTTTATCCTTCTGGGTGTTTGGGAATGAGAGAATGCACAAGTTTGATCATGCTTGGGGCGATTAATCAATAAATGATTGTCTGGGAGGTTGTCCATCTAGCAACCAATGAAAGGTGTAACTAGACTGAATTTATGTGTGTCTTTTTTCAGGCTATAAAGGTATACCAGAAGGAGTCCCAATAGTTTCTTGTAGTGTTTGAACTTACATCTCCTTTGAGTTTTCTCTTTTCTTTTTTTATCTGGACATTAGCAAAATGACTCTATTTCAAGCCTGTCTCCAATCAGTAGTCAGAGGATGGGTTTCTGAATCATAAAATCCATATATGTTTGTGATCCAGAGGATCGCTGCAGCATACATTCATTGGTGTTACCCCAAACTGCCTGCTGGCTCACTTCCCAACTAAGAGGTTTATAGAAGCTACTGGTTTCAGGTTCTTAGATGGCTCAAGACCTCTGTCTGCCATCCCTGATGGGACTGGGCAATGAGAACATTATGGAAGAGGCTTGATTTGCGAGCGCAGCTTTGCAGTTAAGGAATTGGGTGCATGAAGCAAGCTTCTTAGGTTTTGTCAGCTGGCTTTGATCTGTACACTCAGAACCTCAGCATTCTAATTACTGGAGGTATCACATCAAAATACGCTGTCCCCAGGCTACAAGATGACCTGTTGTTTCTGAGCTCAATCAAGTAGACAATCTTATCGGTAAGACCAAACTCTTGTTGTAGGTTTATTGCTCTATTTATTGCTTGCAATGACTCTCATGCAATGACATCATGTTCAGTAACCAAAGCACGGGTCTGTTTCAGAGTGTCACTGATGCAGTGGTGTCTATGAAACTCTGAAGCAGAATATGAGCTGATGGCTATTAAGTAAGTGCAATCATTTTTCTCTGCACGAATATAAAGTTGAAAAAAAAATATAAACATTTCCATCCTTTCTTTCTGTCAGATCGCCGAGGAAGCATGCCTTTCTCTGCCACAGATATAATTCTAAAAGTAAAATGCTCTAAAAGTGTTTAAAAGTAGAGAGATTTGAATGGGCTAGTGTAGATTTTGTTATAGATGTAATCTGGCCTCATTCACACTTGGGATAGTTCTACTACATTGAAATGCCTGTAAGCTTAAATCCCCATAACTATATTGAGAGCAAATCCTTTGTGTGTGCTTTATTATGTATTTAAATTCAGTCTTATCCTCTTTGACAGAATGATATTGCGCTTCCCTGCTTCTCCTGGGAATTATTGAACCAGCTATAATTAGTAACACAACAGGAACAGATACACAAACTTGCAGCACCAGTATTTTCCAGAGGACTTGCCCACCAAAGTGTTCTTTGCTTGGAAATCTGCATAAATGGAGTTTGCACTTCATGGCAAACCATGGTTTGGCTAATCATGGCTTACTGAATAAAGCACAATTGGCTGGGTTTGTGCAGCGCATTAAGCCCTAAACTATGGTTTATTAAATACAGTGCTTGGATTTCTACAGCACACTTAGCCAACAGCACCCAAATCACATTAAAGCTTAGTTTGCATGCCACATATACCCAGTTGGCTCAGTTCAGTCTTCTGAGCTTACACAGTGCAGAGCACCATCAATTATCTACAAGAGTTGGGTCTGCACAGCTGGTGGGCATCTAGATTTTGCAGGCCATATATGGTAGCCTAAGTACAAACACCCCTATAACCTAGCATTGTGATTGAATGAAGCCTTTCTATGGTCTGACAGGTTCTTCTGATGTTCCAGGTGATGGCCTTTCAACCTGGTCTTCCTATGTGTGCATCCAGCTATATAAAGTCTTTGGTCCAAGCCTTTGATTGGTGCAAATTCTAGAGCTCCTGTGCCACAGTGGCTCCAAGAAATTATCCTGACCTGAAATTCAAGGAAGATTTCAGCTTTGACTTTGAATTTCATATTTTGGATTCTTCCCCCTTTTTTCAGGCAGAAATCAGGAAGCACCAACCTTGGATGCTGAAGTAGGAAGATAGTCTCTATAAAATGGCACTGCAGCACCTCTGGCAGGAAAAGTACTTTCAAAACCCAATTGCTTCTTCCATTTCATACTTTACCCAAGCTGTAAAGCACTGAGTTTGGCCTTAGGGTTTTGTGCAGACTGCCAATTGTAGTTTGTTGAACAAATCATGGTTAAGGAAATACAACTTGAGGCAATGTATACGCTAAACTGTAACACCTGTTTTGTTTGGACCCATCTCAAACTTGAGATGCTAAACACCAGCCCAGAATTTTGGATCATTTGAAGAAAATAAAATTAGAATCTCTGTCTATCCTTTGCTGTCAGCAGTGCAGAATAAATCAGTGTGGGTGGCTTAAAACAGAGTTTAAAATCCCCCAAATCACTATGTCATAGATACCTATTAATGTTGCTATCTTTTAATTAACTTATTGTCTTTTACTGTTGGATGTGGTAGGTGAACTAGCGTTTAGATCCTCCCTAAAGAAAACAGTAACAATTATACACACAAGACAAGTGAATTGTACGTACCATGCTGTATATACTTGCAGATAAACCCATCCACAGATAAGCCCAGCACAATTTTTGGGGAGTATTTTTGAACCTAAAATTCTTCACCTCTCCGTGAGTAAATGTGGTAGCTAACCAGGTAACTAGAGTGGTATCTCATTTTAACAGACTGGGGTGGGGGGTGGGGGCAGATCTCTTTACAAATGTCTGTTAAATATGAAAGCATATTATTGCAGTGATTTATAACAGTTGTGAGATCACACAAATGACCCCGATAACATCTATGTCATTTGCATGATGTCATGAAAAAGACATAAATCACTACATACATTTGGCCCAATGTATAATAAGTCCTTAATAGGGTTCATCAGATTGGATATGAATTTGCAGGATGACTCAGTATCTATTACATCCTCTGAAAAGCCATACTAAACCAGAATGAATTTCCCCATTTTGCAAAGCTAAAATATTGTTTGCTACGGTTTTAGCTCTGCCTGTTGTGTGACCTAGCCCTTGTGGTTTGTAAACTTGGCTTGATGTCTTAGCACAATGCAGCAGTTTAGCCAATAGTGGCTTGTTCAACCATCCATGGCTTAGTACAACACTGGAATGCAGGCAAAATGTGAGCAAGAAGTACAGAAATAAAAAATAGGGCATCCTTTCTAGACCTTCCATTGAACAAAAGTAACATTTGGCTCTGACAGGCCTTTGTCCAGGTAGGTGACCACCTAGCCAAGCTTGGATGATTTTGAAAGCTAAAGAAAATTGGCCTTGATTTGTATTTGGATGGACACCATTTTGGAATTCCAGGGCTGCTGACTAGACTGAGACCAAAAAAATCCCACAAGGCAATGGGATACTGTTTTCTTAACTCACCCAAGAAAACTGCATGGTTGTGTCCATGGAAGTCATCAGGAGCTGAGGTTTGATTATTTAAAAGATTTTTTAAAATATGGAGGTGACGGCCAACTTCCATTACATTTAAAGGCAAAGTAATTTTCTCTCTCTCTCTTTTTTTAGATTTTTTCATCCTACCTTTCTTATTTTTATAAATAACTCAAGGTAGTGAACGTACCTCATCCTCCTTCCTCCTCCTATTTTTCCCCACAACAACAACCCTGTGAGGTGAGTTGGGCTGAGAGAGAGGGACTGGCCCAAAGTCACCCAGCTGGCTTTCATGCCTAAGGGAAGACTAGAATTCACAGTCTCCTGCTTTTGAGCCTGGTGCCTTCACCACTAGACCAAACTGGCTCTCATTTTTCATTCATGTCTTCTCCTGAATCTTGCTGTAGTAAGAATGCACCTGCATGAGGCTTGGAATTAGCTTTCATCAAATGGTGATTTATTTGGAGGTTAATAGGACTCAGCAAGCCTATATTCTCCAATAGAAGGCCTTCGCCTGTATTTAAACTGCATATTCACCATGAAGACATTTCAAATGACTTTTTAAAAATTGAATATGGATTAATGATTAGGGCTTATGATGCTAAGCACTCTTAATTAGAGGTGCATTCTATTAAAGTCAAAAAGATTTGTGAGATTTTTTTTTTGAATGGAGAATGTGTACTTCATTAAATATTGTCTGTATTAACCTGTGTGTGTGTGCATCGTGTGTGCAGGCGTGTGTACCATTATTAACTGAAAATCATTTGACAAAACAATGCTGACAAGGAGATAAATACCTGCAGAGGACATACGGCTAGGTTTTACATCTTGGCAGATTGCATTCTGAAGGGAACTTCCTTCCAGTGGGTGAACTGAATTGTGCAACTGCTGATCATTCTGACGTTTTTCTTTGTCTTTGGAGATTCTACCAGAATAACAAATGAACCTTGATCCCTGTTGATCTGCAGCTGTTCTAAACCACTCTAACCCAGTGTTCCTCAACCTTGGCCACTTGAAGATGTGTGGACTTCAACTCCCAGAATTCTGGGAGTTGAAGTCCACACATCTTCAAGCTGCCAAGGTTGAGAAACACTGTTCTAAACACACCCTGTTTGTGGCCCTCATTTGGGCTGTCTTATTGGCAGAAGAGCCACAGGTACAGAAAGCATCATCAAGTGGAACTCCTTGGGTTGGAGGATTGAGGTTGAAACTGAGGACCTCAAATCCAAATCAGGGTCACCTTTGTTTGGCAGATAAATTTGCTAAAACCTCCCCCTCCTTACTCAGGGTGAGAAGACAGAGAGGGTAGAGAAGAAGGAGAGGATGTGGAATTCCCAGAAATGTTTCTGGAAGACCCCACCCCACCCCACCTCCTGGAAGGCATCTTCTCCAGGATTCCCTCATCCCTAGCAGTACCAATGGTTCTACAACCATCTTAAGAGATACTTCCAGTAGGAGCTCTTGTCTGCCAGCAAGTTGTTCTCACTGCTAAGAGGAAGACACATCACTCCTTCCAATGAACACCAGGCCAGTCTTGCTGGATGCACAGAATTCCTCCTTTAGAATTTGAACCATAACAGCAAAGAGTAACAATGCTTACAGTATCGTATATATGTGCAAAGAAATGATTGAGCTTCACCAAAATGGAGCATCACCAGGTCTTTTTCCTTTACAAGGGGAGAGGGCCTTTCTCTGCTTACTAAAGTGAGGTAAAACATGAAAAATTTTTCATGCTTTCCAAATGTCCAAGATCACTCTGGGAAGAAGAAGAAGAATATAAAAAAAAAAAAAAGAGAGAGGCCATGTTTCTTTAATAAAATTACAGAGGCAATGCTAATTTGAATCAAAGTTACACTTCAGCAATATGCTTTTAATTACTATTTTTAATTAATGGGTTGTTGCTGTGTAATTATGTGTGTATAACATTTGCAGAGGAAGATTGAGGCAGGTCTGAAATGGAGACATTTGATCCAAGGGCCCTTTAAAAATAAATAAGTAAGTGTGTGTTACTATTTTTAAATGTATTTGTCTGAAAGCAATTATTAGGGGATATGGGAATCAGGCTTTTTTTTTTTTTTTTTACAGTGGATTTGCAAATGGAGATGCAAACCATATTATAATTGCCATTAGTTATAGGCGTATGAGTCCCCTGCAAATGTAACTTAAATGCAGCTATGATGAATATGTCCATTCTTAAGAATTAAAGAAGAGGCCTGTGCAATTAACAGATTCATGTGCAACCAGTAAGTGGTGGTAGAAGGGAGACTGATGGTCCTACTGGAGTCATACAGAAAAGTAGTAGTGGGGAGGAAGGAAACTAGGCACCTTCCACCTGTGAGAATTGAGGAGGAACCACTGTTGCCCTGCAATTCTACCAGGGTTCTCCTGGGAGTACATATCATAGCATTTCATAGGGCCCTTCACTTGTAGAGAACTCAACAGGCTGGAATTATAATTGGGAGTGGGGTTTGCCCAAAGTAAATAACCCTGCACTATACTCTTTTTGAGCAGGTCCTCGCATTTGTGTTAAAATTTAATTTGTGTTAAATTTTAACTTTAATTTCTAGGGGGAACAATGTTGGGAAAAGCCACATGTAGGGACTCATGCTTTGCTGCCAAATATGGAAGCATCGCTGGCTATAAAAATGAGGCTGGGGAAGTCAAATGGATGATAATGACTCTAGGCTAGAATATTAGACTAAGACTGGAGCAAAGAGATTGAGTTTCACATAGATCTCCAGATATGAAATTCCCTGGATTATCTTACTATAAACAGATTTCCACCTCAAACTAGCCTATAACATGGAATTATTTGATTTAGTGTTATATGTGAAGCAGGCCACTGTAATTTATTCGACAAACCATAGTTAAAACAATTGTTACTTTAGCAATGTGTGAACCACGCCTATCTTATGGCACAAACTTCCTTGGAGGGGCATTGGGAGGATCAAATGAGTAAAATAACTTACATGCTTCTGAGCTCCTGGAGGAAATGTTGAATAGTAAGTGTCCTAAACAGATTAATAATAGTGTCAAATAGGCAAATTTCTCTGTTGGCAGAGAAAAATCATATATAGCCCCAAATTAAGAGCCAAGAAGAGTTCCTATGTGGCATAAAACTAGAATGTCCTCTTTTATCTGCATTTGACACCTGAGATATTGGTTGAACATAAATTTGGGGTATAAATTGTGGAGTTAGAAGTCCACCTTCTTACTGTAGACCAATTCAACATTTCCTGGAAGAAAGCCGTAGCAAATTCATTCTTATTGTGTCCTACCAGCCCAAACACTAATAACACACTACTTCCAAAGTAAAGCAGCCCATTTTAGATCTTGATTTACAAATTAACAGATTGAATGCCCCAAATTATATTTTAGAGGATTTTTTAATCTCCCTCCTTTTCCATTCCCAGCTATTTTTAAAGGTAGTTTCTCCTCCCATAAAAAGGCATTCACGCTATGTAGAGGTGTACCGAGTTCACCTTGAGAAAGGAATGCAAGAACCATTAAGTAAATGACAGCTCAGTCCTGAGAAAATGAAAAGTGTGAGAAAATAACTCAAGGTAACACCACCTTGATTCTGTTTGGTATAAGGGGGGGCAGAGAGATACACTGGCAGGCTTTCAAGATTCTGTTGTTAAACTCTCTAACAGTGTTTCTCAACCTTGGCAACTTTAAGATGGGTGGACGTCAACTCCCAGAATTCCCCAGCCAGCTCTGGGTGGCTGGGGAATTCTGGGAGTTGACATCCACCCATCTTAAAGTTGCCAAGGTTGAGAAACACTTCCCTATAACAATAAAGTAGTGTTCCATAATCCTTGTAGTCCTTGTATTGTCTGTTCTATGACCTGGCTTACCTTGGAGGGCTGACATACTAGCAAGATTTAATGCCCTACTATCAAAACTTGTGGACAGGTGGTCTCATAATAATCTTTATTTACATTGCCTCTGCATATACTGTACTCAGAATTAGCCACTGAATCAATAGCTCATGTTATGGCGCTCTGCTCATTATGTCAGGGTTGGTTCTGATATATCTTCTTCTTGGTGGGCATATCTGTTGACCTGGACCACGAGGATACAACGTTTATTAGCAGGCAACTCTACTGAAATTTTTAAGAAAGGTGCTAACTTTTGTTCTCCTGCAATTACCATCAGAAATTAATGGGTTTAAACTCATTTAAGCCTGCAGCGCCTGGGTGTTTGAGAGGCCATAAAGATAGCAATCCAGCACGATTTACTCTCTTAATATGGCTGTTTGTACCCATATATAAAAATATTTTATTGTATCTTATTGGTTGTAACCTATGTACCATTCTTTTACCACATTTGTTCTACCAATCCATTTTCTTTGTTTCCCAAATGTTTTCTGCCTTACCTTTTAATCTGGTCATTGCCTGTAAATTAATAAATCAATACACTCTTGTAACAAGCCAAGGAAAGGGAGTTCTTGCAAGCTAAGAAAAGGGAGTTCTTTTCACTCAGTTTAGATGATTCCGAGACTTCAAACCAGTGTTTTTCAAACTTGGCAACTTTAAGATGTATGGACTTCAACTCCCAGAATTCCCCAGCCAGCTCTCAATGTTGTCCTAAGCTTCCTCTGTTGAGCTAAGTCTTCCTCTGCCATATCCTCCAGCTTTATGGATTTCACATTGAGAATCCCATCCCTAACCTCATCACCATTCTGCAGGAACAAGGAAAGGCATACTGATGCCATTCAAATCTGATCTGCCTTAGGCTGTTCAAATTAAAAAAAAAATTCATCTGCCAGAAATGGCCTTTATGATCTGGAGATTGAAACTTGAAATAGGCCATAAAAAAATCAGGGTTTTTTTTTTGGAGACTCTATTCATTTACAGTTACAGCTTAATACATTTCCAGACTTCCTGCATCCTGTGAACAAGAAAAAAGATGTTAAATAATTTAGGTGACAATAATGTAGGGCAGCTCGGCTTGCACGTGGATCCTTGGCTATCTCATTTGTTTAACCAATGCAGTCAGCAGAACAGCAGCTTGACACTAAATATGAATCACTTCAGGGTGCAGGGACTGAAAAATATTTCAGTCATAACTCAGTTAAATACTTTGTTTTCCCATTAATTACCTGTTTCTTAAGATTCCTTCTCCACTTTGTCTCAGCTTTCATTTTGAAGGTATATAAA
This sequence comes from Liasis olivaceus, assembly GCA_030867105.1. NCBI lineage: Eukaryota > Metazoa > Chordata > Lepidosauria > Squamata > Pythonidae > Liasis > Liasis olivaceus. The sequence goes on from CM061361.1 coordinate 13,084,571, forward strand.
AACAGTGGGGTTTCCTAGCTGCTTTAAGACTAATTGTATTTAATGCATTTAATACTGTTTGAACGTCCTATGAGGAATGTTTTATGTAATAATTCCTTTGTTTCCTTCCAACTATAAGAAAAGTCCTCCTGCCAGCCCCCAGTTAATTAGAATCTGTCCAGGAAATTATTTAAAATATTTCTCTTGCTAATAGAGCACACTCATTACTCATGTCCTATCAACTAAATATTTCTGAAGGGACCCGCAATGAAAAGAATGAATGTTTTGCTAAGTTATTTCTATTTTTTTAAAGTGATCAATGAGATCTTAATTCAAGCTGCATATTAAATAGCATGCTTTTAAAACTGGCTAGAAAAAAATCAATAGTTTGCATGTAGATCTTTTCCCCTCAACCTACTTCACATAAACACATCAAGACGGACGTCATCATCTCAACTGGAATGGACTTTTCATATCAGTCAAAAACAGTTGCAGAGTAAAATACTATATTTTATCTGAGGTCTTGGACTGAATAGGAATCACAGCACACTGAAATGTCAGATTGAATTAATCTTTAAAACACCTATGAAATCTTCAACTTGTGGAATTTAAAATGATGTGAACCTTGCTTCAGAAGGTGGGAATGGGAACTGACTCACTAATCAAGGATAGAATTCATTCTATCCAATAGTAGGCACAGCCATTCACGTACATCCTCATAAACATCCTTGGCTGGATGGGGGCATGAGGATCCCAAAGGGTCAAGGCAAAGTCAAATGATGAAACTAGCATTTCAGTTCAAGCTCCACCCTTTTTGTAAGTGCATTGTGAAACTGCAGGCATGTATGTTGGGGAAGACCTTACATCCCAAGGGTGCAATGCTTTTGATCGTTCTGACCAAACCATCACATTCTGTGGACACCTCTGGATGTACAAGCTGGTAGAAGCTTTGAGTCGCCTCTCCGTTCTCAGAAGATCTGGTGACTGAGTTCCATAAGACTTGATTGGTATGGAAAGCCACAGAGGACCTTGGAGGAACTATGCAGCAACTCTTACCAAAAGCATGTTTTAAGCCCCAGAAATGAAAAACATATGAGAAAGAATCTACAACCAACTCCACCTTAACCTCATGGCTTTCAAAATTCTATTACTATGTGTGTGTGTGCCTTCAAGTCAGTCTCCTAGTGACTGCCTGGACCAGTCCCTGAAGTTTTCTTGGCAAGATTTTGGAAGTGGTTTGCTGTTGCCTCCTCCTTCCTAGGGCTGAGAAAGAGTCACTGGCCCAAGGTCACTTAGTTGGCTTCGTGCCTAAGGTGGGACTAGAACTCATGGTCTCTTGGTTTCTAGCCTGGTGCCTTCACCACTACCCTAAACTGGCTCTCTATGTATTACTATAACCTGTATTGATAAAGTAGAGTTCCAGCGTTCCTCTGGAATCTGTTTCCTGACTTGGTCTACCTTAAAAGACTAGCAGTTGGGTTAGTGCAGATAATTTGTGGCGCTCCAGATGTTCCCAGGGACCCAAAGCAATCCTGTGAAGCTCAGCTGACTTAGTGACTAAGTAAACCACAACTTGCTGTATGCAGACAATGCCTTCTCTGAAAGTTTAGATCATTGGGGATAAAATTCAGACAGCTTTCCTGAGAATAATTTGTAAAGTTTGATTATGCCGTTAATATGTCTTCCATTTTTTTCCCCTCCCTCTTTCTTTTGCTTTGGAACATTATTATTTCTGTCCCTGAACCTATGCCAGCTATTTCTAATCATAAGAAATATAGAAAGAAGAATATTCAGAACTTACTTTCATCTTATGCAGCCTTTTGAGAAATGGAGGCAACCCTCAAGCCTTTCTAACATTACTGTCATATTCAGGCATTCAGGTATTCTGCAAGCTGGTAACCTTTATTCATCTCCTAGCAAACTGCTCATTATTGGGACCAAACTGATGATGGACAGACAGAAGTTGCAGAAATCCTTGAGAAAAGGTGACAAGTTATCTGGACTGATAGCTACAGAGATGTCTGGAACCACCAGAGTAATACTGTAGGGTAATTGTGCATATATGGAGGAGAAACAGAATGATGCTTTGGGTGTATGTTCTTGGTGCTCCTGAGTCTTGTGCTGATATTTAGAATCTATGAAAAGTGTATCCCTGGTTGAAAAGCAAGATTGCATAATTGTCCTTGCTTCTGATTTTATGTGTTCTTCTGAAAGTCTATGAATATGTTCTCCAACATGCCAAGGAACCCTTGGAATGCTTGATTTTAAATTCTAGCTTCTGATCTCTGAAATTATAGCTGCTCCTGGTTTGGATGACTGCACTGTCTTGGGTTAGTCTCAAGCTTTGGGTAAAAAGCAGTGCATCTAGAGGAGAAATGTGGAGATAAGATGGTAGCACAGACCCCTTAACTACTGAAGGTGAAGCATCATGTTTGTCACTGAAAGTGGATCTTCATGTTTGAATTCACACAGGATGCTAGGTCATGCTTTGTTGCCTGCCCGTTAATTTGCCAGGTTCACCCAATATGCTAAGACATAAATTGGCTTGTTTGGGTTCGTCTTAATAAACTATGAGAACCCACCTTCGTCAGTCTGGTTCTTCCAAAATACATTAATACACCTTGAAGCATGTGAATTCTGCCAGTCAGTCAGAACTCATCTGGATATGATGGTATTCATACATTTAAGTTGCACATGTGTAAGGGTTTATTTAATCCAGGAGAAAGCAACCCAGTGCCCTTAGTGGAGAGTGAGGTTTCTGAACTTGAATACCAAGAATTATCACACGGAGTATTTGCCAGCACTAAATTTGTACCATGGCCATAAGCAGTAAAAGGAATCAAGGCTTCTACAAAATTAAGAATGGTGTCTAATAACCATGCAAAATAGAGCAAAATGAAAATAAATTATGAGCACAGAGTGCTCTTAATATCCATGAAATTAAGACTATGGGAAAGCAGGAAAGGATTTGATGATGATCAAAATTCTTTGACCCATGGTTTGTGAATGCAATGTCCAGTAAATGAGAAAGTTTATTGGTATGGATGAAAAGACTAGAATTAAAACTGCTGTGATTTTTTTTAACAGAGCCCTTCTTTGTGAAATAATTTTTTGGTCCTGGGGATGTTAAGTAGGAATTATGGATATCTCACTGCTACTGTTATTCCCATTGCTATTTCTAGGTAAACATTGGATGGGATTTTATTGAAAGCTGGTTGTTGACCAACTGGACTATATTATTCAATTCCCAGCATATAGATGAACATCCAAAATGTTCAGGCATATTCAAAGAGATTTTGTTCACTTCTGTCTCTTTGAATTATTTTGGACAATAAGGTATGGATTAGTCGTCTAAGGTCTTTTATAGGATATCTGGAGAAGTTCTGGGTTGTATTACAGGTTGGGGGTTGACTTTTGTTCGAGTCACATTTTGACACAAATTTACCAAATTCATGTCAAGGCCATATGCAGACCATAATGCTGTTATCCTTCAATATTTGCTCTTAGAGTGTTGTGGTGAAGTTCTATAAACTAAACAAGCCAGAATACATGAAAATATGGAAACATCTATGCAAACTTTTCAAATATCTACATTAAGAAAGCAAAAGATGGAGTGGAACATTCTGAGAACTTAGAACTCCACTGCCAGTCAAAGGGTTGGATTCACACAACATGTTAAACTATAGTATACTGGCTAAGCCACAGTTGGCTGTGTTTGCATAAGGTACTAAGCCATCAAACATAGCTTATAAATGACAAGGGATCGTTTATGCAGCACATGACGCTAAAAATAAAACAAACCAAATAATAGCTTAGGACAAGGTGGGAAAAATCTGATGGATTGTAAGTTGTAGCTCAGCCTCTTGAACTTCCAGGAGACTTTGTAGTCACGTGTCCAGTAAAGCATCCCATTTTCTGGGGTTTTGTTTAGCTTTTGAAGGGGGGGGGGGGAATGGGAGGCCTCAGGGAAGCAAAGGGTTTCCATTTCTACTCTTTCACTAATCCTCCACAGCCCCAAATTTTGCTGCCAAAGTGACTTGATTTTAGTGGCATGGTTTTGGACTGATTGCCTCCCAGAGGCAAGCTCCATTTTCATCCTTGTTTTTCACAAAAAGAAACAAAAAATAGTGCAACTGGAAATCTGCCATTTTGCCTTTCAGTTCAGAAGTGTGATTCCTTTGGGGGAAGGGGGGCTGGGAAATGCTTATTCCCATGTGATACCCAACCCTGGTTTAGCACAGAATGTTTCCAACTCTTCTCCTGATGGAAGGCATTACTTAGGAATGTTTCCCCATTAAGCTATTTATTTTTGTTGTTAAAACAACAAAGATTCTTATGGCCTCTTAAAAATGCACACATTTACACATTAACCCATTGCATTAACTTTCATGGAGCATAATCCACCATCTAATATTATTGTAATTATCATTATGGAATGTCTGCTTAAATCAAGTGTTCCCATTGACTATTTCCTTGCTCTTAGCAAAGCGACAACCCAAGATTGTCTCTATCTTACTTTTCTGGAAGATCTTGGGAAAGCTTTCTAAAAAGGATGCTGATTGAAGACAATTGATGTTGTTGTCCAGCACATCTGGAGGGCATTTGTTTAGGGAAAGCTGATATCGATCATGATGAATTACGGAGGCTAAACTTCTTTGCTCATAGCCTGCCTGAAGAAGAGCCTTTGAGCTTCTGAGCCAAGCCTTGTTAAATACCCCATGGCAGAGACATCCTTTATCAGTATAAAGTTGGTGCCACTCTCAGCGGTTCACCGTCACCTTAAGCTGTTCTGTTATTATAGATGCTTCTCAGTATTTGTTTCTCCCTGTTTCTGTGAGATTTTGCCAGAATGATTCACTGGCAGCGTGCAAACATCCCCTAATCCATTAGTACAGCAAGCCAAGCTAGGAATCCCAAGCCATAAACATTTGAAGGAGGGCACAAGAAGGGCTTGAGCACCCTGTTTTCTATAAACTGCGTGCTTGTGCAAAGATATCTATGCTTAAAACAATAAATAGGCCAGCTCATCTCTTGAGAGGAGAAGCAGAATAGAAATCGTGACTCCAGTAAAAAAGATTCATCAACACTGTTGGGCTGAACAGCTTTTAGGACTCGCTCTCACTTCAAGCCCATCTCATTTCTCACATCCCAAGAGAAGATGAAGCAAGGGGTTTTTTTTAGAAAATGAATAAAGAAATAAATAATGCAACATGGTTCTGTAGGATGTGATCTGACCCCAGAATGACTCTTTTGGATGGAGATATTCATTTTGCTTCTGAGCTCTCACTGGTTCTATAAATGCTTGTGTTCTTTTGAGTTACTCAGTGGCATAGTAATTAGCAAGGGGACAAATGAAGTAGATATTGTGCATTCTCACAATTGTGCATAGGTCATTACAAGGATCAAGGAATACCCATTCAATTATATAGTGGTCTGAAGAACTTGCCTCTCTTTTGATATTTGAATGAGCATTCTCTCCCTGGAGGTCTCAAGACATTTCATCTGCATATACAGTTCAATAGGTTTTATTTTCCATATTTTCTTTCTGTTATAAAGTTAGATAAACTGACTTAAAAGTAAACACATTAATTGTATAGTATGACACTGTACTGTCAACAATGAGACAGATTTCAGAATTTGATAAGTAATCAGCACACTGAAAACATGGCGTAGTTGATATGACATATTGCTAAAACACCGATTAGATGAAGCAGCAGGACTGAGATGTTGTAAAATAATCATTAAACATGGAAAGAGAGAGAAAAATTAATAACCTGATGCCCTTCTTGTTTCTGGGGATTCTGAACAGCAAAAGATGAACCCATTATCCCCGGGGGCATGTCTGTAAATCTCACCCAGAGGGAAGTTTTTAAAAAATCCATCTGCCTTCTTTTAATATCCTCAGATCTGCTTTGGCCCCTGAATGCTAAGCTCACATCATCTTTAGGAGTTTTAAGGAGAATTTCATCACTTACATCAGATCCTTGTGAATGTGTTTGCATCAAGTGCAAGGAAGAATAGAGCCAGACCATGACTTTTCTAGCAAAATTTAGGCTTTTTCAGTGTGTAGGAAATTCACACATTGAGAATTTATTTGCAAACCATAGCCGTTATCCATGGACTTTTACATTTTTCTAGCAGTTGGGCTGTAGAACACAATTTAAAGCATGATGTGCAAACCTGCATCTATTAGGGAACCATGTTCACAAAAATTGTGCAGATTAGAAGAAAATGAGTATGTAAATCCATCTAAGAAAATTACTTGCAAGAACCAGCATACTGCAAAATGCGCATACAGAAAAGCACTTATAGAAGTGTATTTATGCTAAGGAAAAAAATACCAAAATGAGTGCAAATTTTTTTTTGGTAGAGTTTGTTGTTGTTGTTCCTTTTTGTTCAGTCACCAAGTGATCTGAAAATGAGATACAGGAAAGGTGGAGAGAAAAAAAAGAATTGGACTGGCCAGAGTCACCCAATTCTAAGCATGGTATGATTATCTCAGACATCTTTAAAAAAAAACCCTCATACCTCTTAGTAATTGCTTGTCTGCTGGAGGATCCTTTTCAAAATCTTTCCATAAAATCTAAACCACACCTTTAAAGGGTTTCACCCATAACTGCCTCTCAAGAGCTCTATTTTTATGGTGACCTGGCCTTTTCTGATACACAATACTTTTTCTGCTCTTCAGAGGAAAAGAGAAGCTGTCTTAAAAAAAAAATACAAAATTTTTGACCTCAAAATTACTTCTGCATTGATGGTTTCATATTGAAAAAGGTAAAGGAAGTTGTAGTTGAGTCCAGCTGGACTATGAAGACTTCATCCGTGCAATTTATCTGACTGGGTTGCAGAAATGTGTTGTCACTGCCCTCTGTTGGAACGTCTTCCAATGTCCCACTCTAGGCCAAGGGAGTTCCAGGTGGATCTCCCATCCAAGTACCTACCTGGGCTAGACTTACTTAGCTTCAGAGATCATCCAAGATTGGACCAGGACTGCAGGGCGAGGTTTTTAGGATGTGTGTGTAAATGGGGAGAGATTTATTTTGCTTTATATTTTGGAGAAAGTGAGAAGTTGGACTACAGAATGGATTTTTTTTTATTAAGATTAAAATATATATGTTATTATTTCTGGTAGCCCTAAATGGACTTTTGCCAATTAGGATCAAAAGATGAGTTTTTATAATTGGATTATTGATAAGAAATGAGATATGGGAAGAAGATAATTTTTTATGAAATAGTAGAAAAGGTGTTAAATTACTGAAACTGTTTATACTGGTCTGGAGGGAGGGGGGAGTCATCTTTTATATATCTTCCTTTCCTTTTCTTTTTCTTCTTCTTTTCTCTATCTCTTTGCATTTCTCTTTTTTCTTTCTTTACTCTTTATAATGTCCTTCGTTTGTATTCGTTTTTTATCCTTGTATTTGAAAACTCTAATAAAAATGAATGATTATATATATAAAAAAAAGGTCATCCAAGATTGGCTAGGTGCTACCAGCCACTACAAAGCCCACTCCCATCCACTATATTGTGATTCCACTGCCTTCTTATGGTCACTGCCTGATCATGGGGGCCCATTGCCTCTAACCTGCTGAACCCCAAAGCTTGTATACAGGCTATCCTGCCACTCCTCTGAGCTGTGCCTAAATTATACATCTTATCATATATTTTGTCTCATGGAGTGACCATAATGGGGTTGACTAGCCCCTTAGCAGCCTGGTGTGGCCTCTATTGGCCTCTTGGATCTTTTGATCTGTTTTCTATCTCTGTAAGTGTGGTTCTCTTTTTATAACATTTAATTATGTATTTATGATTTTAATCTGATGTAAACCGCCCAGAATCCCCCATTGTGGGGAGATGGGTGGGGACAAGTCCACTAACTAACTAACTAACTAACTAACTGTTGTTGTTGTTTAGTCGTTAAGTCGTGTCCGACTCTTCGTGACCCCATGAACCATATTGCGCCAGGCCTTCCTATCTTTCACTGCCTCCCTGAGTTTGCTCAATTTCATGCTCATTGCTTCAGTGATGCTATCTAGCCATCTCATCCTCTGCCGTCCTCTTCTCCTTTTGCCTTCCATCTTTCCCAGCATCAGGGTCTTTTCCAAAGAGTCCTCTCTTCGCATTAGGTGACCAAAGTATCTGAGCTTGAGCTTCATTATCAATCCTTCCAATGAGCAATCAGAGTTGATTTCCTTTAAGATTGACTGGTTTGACCTCCTAGCAGTCCAGGGGACTCTTAAGAGTCTTCTCCAGCACCACAGTTCAAAGGCATCAATTCTTCGGCGTTCAGCCTTCTTTATGGTCCAGCTCTCACAGCCATACATTACTACTGGAAAAACCATAGCTTTGACTATGCGGATCTTTGTCGGCAAGGTGACGTCTCTGCTTTTTAATATGCTATCTAGGTTTGCCATAGCTTTCCTCCCAAGGAGCAAGCGTCTTTTAATTTCATGGCTGCAGTCTCCGTCTGCGGTGATCTTGGAGCCCAAATAAATGAAGTCTGTTACTGCTTCCATTTCTACCCCTTCTATTTGCCAGGGATTGATGGGTCCAGATGCCATGATCTTAGTTTTTTTAATGTTGAGTTTCAAGCCAGCTTTCGCACTCTCCTCTTTCACCCTCATCAAGAGGCTCTTTAGTTCTTCTTCACTTTCTGCCATTAAACTAACTAACTAACTAACTAACTAACTAACTAACTAACTAACTAAATAAACTTGACAAGAAGGTTCTTGCTCCCCAGGATATCCAGTGGACTCCTTTTGGAAAGAAGAATGTTATCTTAGATGACCCCCTTCATCCCTCCTAGCTACCCCAAATGGCTTCTCTTGCAGGTCCTTTGTAAAGTTGCCTCCTTGTTTGAGTCTCTTGTTTCAAAGGGGCTAAACCTGGATTTTTTCTTCCATTCTTGCATTGGATGTCATTTATACAAATGTCGAAAAGGAACTTCTGCAGAAATATGGCAAAAACATGCCGAGAGACTTATTGCTATCCATATTGATTTTCTATTCATTCAGGATCATCTTACATTGTATTTTTAAATTGTTTTTAACTTCTTTGTAAACCACCCAGAGTCATTTTTTAATGAGATAGGTGGTGACAAATTTGATATATAAATAAAATAAATAAAATATTAGGCAAACTACCTTTCCATAATAGATGAGATTATGAGAATACACATTTTTGATTTAAAATAAAATCGGCACTGTTATTTAGCTTGGGTAGTGTTACACACGCTGCTCCCAGGTTCGGCTTATGGTCACTCCCTCACGCACTCACAGCCTGTTGAGGCACGTGGATCTTGTCAGCCCCCCTTGCTTTCTACCTGGGTTTTCCAGATAGGTGCGGCTGGAGCAGACAGACACACAGCCCTGGTCAACAGTGGGGAAATAATTGGGGATACACACAAATCACTTCCAACCGAACACTGAGGCACAAGAGGTTCTTTGCAATACACGGAGACCCAGTGAATTTAAAGTAACAGCAAAACTTTACTGGTTGCAAGGTACATTTGCTCTTTCTCATACACACACACACACGCTCATCCACACTTACCCACGTCCTTCCCAGCTAGGCTGCCAGGCACTAGCTAGAGGGACGGAAGCCACCAAGTCTGGATCCAAAGGTGACTCAGATGACTCAGCTCAGACAACTCAGACGACTCAGAGTGGGCAGGCCCTGGGACCCCTTTTATCCCCAAAAGTCCTTGCTTTGTTGATTCACAAGTCTGACAGTTGTTGATGGGATTGGGGTTTCCATGTGCTCAGGCCCAACTTTTTTTTCTGGTCCTTTGTTTTTTTCCTTAATGACTTGCTTCCTTCTTGTCTACCTCCCCGAAGGGATCCCATAGATAAGTTTCCTGGCTTTTGTCCTCTCTGCTTACGTGCCTGCTTCATCTTTAGGTTATGGCAGCTTCAGCCTAGTCTCACAGTAGATAAAAAGGCTTTTCCTTTTTAATGTCTATTTGTGTTACTTTTGTTACTTCTATTACTACTTCTATTCTTATTACTTTTATTGTTACTTCTTCTAATACTACTTTTCCTTTTTCTTCTTCTTCTCTTCCTCCTCCTCGTCTTCTCTCTTCTCCTCCTCCTAAAATCAGCCCTTTTATGCAAATGATTCTCAGCATGCTGTAAAGCAGGGTTCCTCAACCTTGGCAACTTTAAGACGGGTGGACTTCAACTCCCAAGGCTGGCTGGAGAATTCTGGAAGTTGAAGTCCACCCATCTTAAAGTTGCCAAGGTTGAGGAACCCTGCTTTACAGCATCTTACAATAAACTTTCCCCCACCTCTCCAGATTCAATCATTCATAATTGGCCAGAGGAAGCTTTCAGTCTACAGCTAAGCTCTGTTGAGACCATGTTCTTGGAGGAAGAGAAGGAAAAGCAAAGATTGCATAGCTGTTCCTCTAGCCATAACTAGGCTCGGTCTGTGTTTCTTCTTGTGGCTGAAATGTCTCATTCCTTGGTATTACTTGATAGGCTTGCATCTTTTTATAAAAATCAAGTCCACGCAACCATGTGCCTCTTGTTTGGGGCTAGGTAAGCCTAGGATCTTGTTTTATTCTGGTTGGTTGTTGCAAGGGTAGTTTTCAATGGGGACCAGAGGCTTTCCCCCTTAAATCAGCAATTTAAGAGAAAACCATGGTTTGTCTTTGGTGCAAATGCTTGTTGGTTTTCATGTGCAGCTTTCCTTGAATTTATATGTCTCCAACTAAGCCTGCACAGTAACAGTAGCAGATGTCACCTCTCTTGGCTGTACTCCTGTACAAATCCCTAGTCTGCTCTGCTCTTAGCATAAAACAGAACACCATCTTGAAAAGAAGATGAAAAAAGCTCTCTTTCTTTAGAACTATTGTTTTATTCATATGCAAGCATATGCCACTTTAATAAAAATATGCATTTATCCAAGAAGTAGCCCGATTGCTAGCTGTTATATATATATTTTTGTGAAGTAGGAGAGATCTGAACAAAATCTGCAGCACTGGAAATCCATTTTCTACGTGCCCAATTGGGGGGGGAGGGGGGAATGGCAAATTGTTGCAGCACTGGAGCAGATCCCAGGCCCAATTAATCAAAAGTTTTGGGGGTATTCGAGTACCAAGTGAGGTTCCCATTAGTCACAGCCCTGATTATTGCAATTTTTGCAGGAACCCTGACATCCAGAACACTCCATTTTCTACAGTAGCAAAGGGATCATCTGAACTGAAAAACATTCAGAAGAAATGGAGTTAAATTTGTAATGGAGGTTAGAGAGCCATGATGAAATAAGCAATTTTATTTTCTGAATCAAGTAATTGTGATTTTCAATGACATCACATTAGTTCCCATCAACCATTAAAAGCATTTTCTCAGTTCATGCATTTAATTTTCCTACCTGTTGCCCAGCTAATGGAAATCAATATTAATGGTGATGTGCTCAAAAAACATTGGTGACTGCACCATTTGTCCATCTCTTTTTCTCCTCCCTTGCTGCCCTCCCAGCTGGAGGGATGTTGACGATTTTTGATATGCTGCTTCTTTTCTGGAACAAAATTTGCTTTAAGCAAGAGATTAATCTTTTTTTGCTTTTCGTTTTCTTGTTATTCAGCTTGTGATTAATTTGTTTAATTCTCAGCAGCACCAAGAGACACATGGCAAGTGGAAGAGAAGGATTGAAAATAGCTGTTTCCCCTCCCCCTCCCCGCACCCAATAGTGATATTCAGCAAATTCTGACACTTACCTCATTGCCAAATTCAATAGAAAGCAATTAACTCTGATCTGAAGCTTGACATAAGAGGCTGAGTAATTCACCAGCTTGAGCAAATACTGTCATAAGTGCCTGCTATTGGCTGGCCATGCCACAACATACAATGTTCTATTAATCATTGCTTGGGCTTTATTCAGTTGAGTTCAAAAGTGTGTTGCATCATGGCTTAAGGAGAGGTGAGACTACTACAGCTGGTTTTTGCTGAGCTGTAGAAGACACATCAAGCAGTAAAAGGAATAAATATTTCATGTTGCAAACAGAGATTCGTAGGCTATGAATGCCCAACTTTTTTTTTTTTTTTTAATGGAAAAGTTAACTAGCAAAGTCATTCTCCAAAGTAACCAAGGGATCCAAAGAAGCTTTCATGGATTTTAGAACTCCTCTTCCACATTCTGGGAGGGTGGCTAATACTGGAAGGAAAGAGAGGAGATTCAGAAAGGTCTGGATGGACTTGCACAATGGGATGAGATGAATGGGATGAAAGTTAACAGGGGAAAATGTAAAATTCTGCAACCGTACAGGAAAAATATAAGGCACAAAAATATGATGGGGAAGACTGTGCTTGGTAGTATTACATGTGAAAGGGATCTGGAGGTCCAAGTTAAACATGAGTCAGCAGTGGGATGCAGCTGTTAAAAAAGTAAATGCAAATGCTATCTTGAGCTAAGTTCAGTTCATGGAAAGGAATTGTCCCATGCTACTTTGCCCTAGTCAGACCCCATTGGGAGAACTGTATTTCATTCTGGGCATTGTGGTTCAAAAAGAACAGTGGTAAATTGGAGCAAGTTCAGAGGAGGTCTACCAAGATGGCGAAGAGTTTGGAATCCAAGGCCTGCAAGGGATGGTTGAAGAATATAGGTATATTTAGCTGACAGAAAAGATGACAGGTGATAGCAGTCTTCAACTATATGATGGGCTGTCAGACAGCAAAGGGAATGTACTTATTCTTCATTGTTCCAGAGGACAGGAACAAAATGATTCCTCTATGAGGAATCAGATTCATGCTAGACATAGAGAGGAACTGCCTAATTATAAGAACTGTCAGTGGAACAGACTGCCATATGAAGTGGTGAGTTCTCTTTTGCTAGAGATCTTCAAACAGGCTGGATGGTTATCTGTCATAGTTGGTCCAGTGGATTCTGCCATGAGCAGCGGGTTGGACAAGATGACATCTAAGGCCCCACCCAGCATCATGATTCTTTTGTTCTTCTTAATTAGAGGAATTAAAGCCTCTGAGAAATTTAATGAGGTAAAATCAGCTAACGTTTTTTTAATCTGTTAGAAGAACTAACTACACAACCGGTCTTCATAATGCTTCTGGTAGCCTCTTGCTAAAAATAATATACTCGTATAGTTGTTGCAGTAGGAGTTAACTTCAGCTTACAGGTCAGACAAAGAGAAACTTTATTTCGGTCATTGACCAATGAAAATACATTTGGCAAAACAAAGTAAAGTTAACTCCCAACATCAATGACTGTTGGCAACCATTTGTGGGCGAAGCTTGTATATAACTTAGCAGAATTTGGCTACAGATTACAGGTCTCATCTGGAGCTGTCCAAGGTTCTGTTTTGTAGTGCTCACTGCAGAAAATAAAAAGATTGAACGTTCCCTGGAAGCTGAAGGAACCACCAAATGGGACAGGCATCAGATCCATCAGAAAGCTAGATAGGTCAACATTATTTGAGTCAAGATTGATTGATAGATAGATAGATAGATAGATAGATAGATAGATAGATAGATAGAGGCAGGGGTACAGAAGGTGGGACATATTCTTTCTTTTGGGATCAACCCTTTTTATTTTCCATCTCCAGGAGTCACAAAGGGAATAGCTGGTGACATAGTGATCAAAAGGGATGAGGCTGAAAAGGAATGATAATCTTTGGGGGCAAATCTTGGGGTTCTTTGAAATAAGCACATTACATTTACTGTAGGTTTAATATATTTATTTTAGCTCTTCTTTGAAATATTGTGCTGAAAATACATAATTTGCTGCTAAATTTCAGCAGCTTAATCAGGATTTGTTCTGGAGTTGTAAAAATGAAGTCCCCCCCCCCCCCCCGCATCTTAAATGGACAACTGTTGGTCACATTTTTCTTTTATCAGAAAGAAATGCTAGCTTAGAATACAAGTGAAACTCGAAAAATTAGAATATCGTGCAAATGTTCATTTATGTCAGTATGGCAACTCAAAAGGTGAAACCAATATATGAGATAGACTCATTACATGCAAAGCGAGATATGTCAAGCCTTACTTTGGTAGAATTGTGATGATTATGGCGTACAGCTTATGAAAACCCCAAATTCACAATCTCAGAAAATTAGAATAGTGTGAAAAGGTTCAATATTCTAGGCTCAAAGTGTCCCACTCTAATCAGCTAATGAATCCATAACACCTGCAAAGGGTTCCTGAGCCTTTCAATGGTCTCTCAGGCTGGTTCAGTAGGAATCACAAGCATGGGAAAGACTGCTGACCTGACAGTTGTGCAGAAAACCATCATTGACCCCCTCCATAAGGAGGGAAAGCCCCAAAAGGTAATTGCAAAAGAAGTTGGATGTTCCCAAAGTGCTGTATCAAAGCACATCAATAAAAGGTTATGTGGAAGGGAAAAGTGTGGTAGAAAAAGGTGCACAAGCAGCAGGGATGACCGCAGCCTGGAGAGGATTGTCAGGAAAAGGCCATTCAAAAGTGTTGGGGACTTTCACAAGGAGTGGACTGAGGCTGGAGTTAGTGCATCAAGAGCCACCACACACAGACGGATCCTGGACATGGGCTTCAAATGTCATATTCCTCTTGTCAAGCCGCTCCTGAACAACAAACGTCAGAAGCATCTTACCTGGGCTATAGAAAAAAAGAACTGGTCTGTTGCCCAGTGGTCCAAAGTCCTCTTTTCTGATGAGAGCAACTTTTGCATCTCATTTGGGAACCAAGGACCCAGAGTCTGGAGGACGAATGGAGAGGCACACAATGCACGATGCTTGAAGTCCAGTGTGAAGTTTCCACAGTCTGTGTTGATTTGGGGAGCCATGTCATCTGCTGGTGTTGGTCCACTGTGCTTCATTAAGTCCAGGGTCAACTACCAGGAGATTTTGGAGCACTTCATGCTTCCTTCCGCAGACGAGCTTTATGGGGATGCTGACTTCATTTTCCAGCAGGACTTGGCACCTGCCCACACTGCCAAAAGTACCAAAACCTGGTTCAATGACCATGGGATTACTGTGCTTGATTGGCCAGCAAACTCGCCTGACCTGAACTCCATAGAGAATCTTTGGGGCATTGCCAAGAGAAAGATGAGGAACATAAGACCAAACAATGCAGCAGAGCTGAAGGCCACTATTGAAGCATCCTGGTCTTCCATAACACCTCAGCAGTGCCACAGGCTGATAGCATCCATGCCATGCCACATTGCAGCAGTCATTGCTGCAAAAGGGGCCCAAACCAAGTAGTGAGTACATATGCATGCTTATACTTTGCAGAGGTCCGATATTATTCTATTTCCAATCCTTGTGTTATTGATGTCATGTAATATTCTAATTTTCTGAGATTGTGAATTTGGGGTTTTCATAAGCTGTACGCCATAATCATCACAATTATACCAAAGTAAGGCTTGACATATCTCGCTTTGCATGTAATGCGTCTATCTCATATATTGGTTTCACCTTTTGAGTTGCCATACTGACATAAATGAACATTTGCACGATATTCTAATTTTTCGAGTTTCACCTGTACTTTTCTCTGTGTACCTATTTAAGGTACACATTTAAGTTTTTATGTGTGTGTTTCCAAAGTGAAGGGAAGAGGATCTTAAATGAATCCTTAAGAAAAGTAGCCATGTCTATGCTACAGGTTAATTGTTGCATATCCCAAAGTTTCCAGAGAGACCAGGTAAAAGACTAGAGAGGAAGAAGGGCCACCAGCTTAGTGGCTAATTGTCCATAGATGGAGGTCAACCTTTAAGTCTGATTGTGTTCCTGGAGGTAAAATTGGGAGCATGAAGCCTGGAAAAAACTTTTAAATAAGAACATAAATGCATTTTAGGAGACTCCATTCCAAATCAAGACAAAACAAACTTCTCTTAATTATAGAAAGAACAATACCGTAGGAGAAACAATTGCTTTTGTGATGGGAGAAGAAGACATATAATCCTTTCACTGCTCATACTGCTTTTGCCCAAATCATCCCACATTCCTGCTCAGTGTTCTCTCCCATCTTCCAAATTCCATTCTCCAGATTGGCTTGTCTTTTGAAGATTAGTGCTGGGCAGAGAGATCCCTACATTTTCTTCAATTTGATGAAAGTTTCTTTTTGTTTCTTTTTATAAAATAAGAAAGAACGTTGGTGACCCTCATGAGCAAATTGTGGTGTTCCTGCACTTGTTTAGTAACAGGTTTTTGACCTGGCTAGTGTTGTCACTTACTGCCCAAAGCACGGGTATCTACTGGATATCTAAAAGAAAAGTCAAGTTGGTGGCTATAATAGTGCAATAAAAAGTCTGTCCATTTTTTATGTTTACACATAAAAAACAGAGAGAGACTCAATTGCATCATTGTAGCAGCCCTGTTGACTTTTTAAACCATACCCTAATGACACCCCTGGCCAGAAGCTTCAGTAAGGAAATTTGCCTGGATTAATGATTGACTGGGTCAAGCATCTTGTGGGAATGTGGCCATTGTCAAAGTCCGACACCCAGAACAATGGGATTCCCATAATTTAAATGTCAGCATTCCCTGCAAAAAGCCAGCTATGATTTTGCAACTGAAATAATTGTGCATGTTTAATTTGCTTAATTAATTGAAAGAAGTCCCTAGACCTTATATTTGATTTATAGAAGAAAAAAAGAATTTTTAATAATACTAAGAAATGATTAAGCAGGACACTTTTCATTTGGACCTCCTGTGTGTGTGTGTGTGTGTGTGTGTGTGTAAATCAAAGTCTGGAAACTTTTTTTTAATAATCAGGGACTGTATCTATCACACTTATGGATATTCTTATGAAAGAAGCAGGTTTCAACCTCCCTTTATGAAGGGTTATAAAAACATGCTTTCTACAGCTAATTCTGCTTGAAACAGGACACAGAGAATGGCTGCTTGAGTGCACTTTGCATCGGTGCCTTCCATTTTCACAAATGCAGCCTTTCAAGCTGAATTTCTCCTTTTGGGGCTGGAACATCCTGTTTGTGGGGGGGGGGGGGGTTGTGCGTTTTGCAGAAAATCTTGTTAAGTGTTAATGAGTTTTGAGTCTGGGGAGGAGAACTTGATCTTTCCCACAGAGGGAGAAGTGGATGTTTTTCTTTACTGCTTTCTTTTGGTATTCCAAATGAAGAAACTGCTGATATTTTAGCACTGGAAATTGCCCTGGGTGAAGTCTCCCAGCAAATGCATTTCTGGAAAGGAAAGGAAAGGAGAGGAGAGGAGAAGGGGAGGGGAGGGGAGGGGAGGTTGGTCTTCCCACTACAGATGTTCATAAAACAAGAATGGAGGAAGCATGCAAAAACATAGTCAGACCATCAATTTCCTTAACTCACAACAGTGGCACATGCAATACTGTCTAGGGCTGAGTCAGTACAAAAAGCTCAGTCTGGTTCCTGGGTTAACCCATTTTCTGGGCTTGCACAACACTCTAGGCCATGAAGACCCTAACCAAGATTAACACTAACCAAACTTAACATGCTGTACAAATGCCAGGTCTTCGGTTGGCCTGCTTAAGCATAGCGTGTGAACATAACCTAACAGTTTTTCCAGATCTCTTTGGAATGCCTGAACCCATAACCTCCCATATGCAAAGTAAATGTTTTATCATGGATCTATGCCTTCCTCTAGTTTCCAGGTGTTCCCAGGGAAGTGTGGTCAACCTTAGGAACATCGGTTCCTCCTTTGATTTCCATATGTTCAAGGCCTCCTATTCAAACTAGGCATGGAGGACAGATATCTTTGCTTCACATTTTCACATAAATCTAGATTAAATTTACACTTCCTGTAAGCAATCCATGAACCAAAACACGACTTTCCTTTGATATTTCTAGCAGAGTATACTGGCAACACATTTATGATATTACATAAAACACAAGTTCTATGTTTTGTCAATTAGTTCTCTAAACAACAATAATGCTAAAATGCATACTTTGGGGGGAAACATGCACGAAAAAAATGTTTATTACTGAAAATAACACGAGAATGTATTATGTTAGCGGGAATTGTCTGAAAAATATAAATAAATATAATACATTAGGCTAAACTGCATTCAGAAATGTATATAATTGGGGAAATGAGCAGGAAAGTGCATACAAAGCATCGCACAGAACTTTAACAAAACTGCAAGTGAGATGCAAATGGGACAAAACAAATTTAAGATTTATTAAGAGACTGCAAGAGAAATGGGTTTTTCCTTCTTTAATTTAAACAAAAGTTGGCTGTCTATTGCTATCCCATGATGTAATGGGCTATGAAAATAACCTTGGAACACAGGAGGAAGACCCACAACCTAGACCATGGTGTAATAAATGAAATCTGAGTCCAAAGGAGGAATGGGAGTGGAGTAAGTATCTCAGAAGGGACCCTCCCTAGTTCTTTGAAAAGTAAAGGCAGGGGAGGGGGGAAATGCTTTCAAACTTGCAAGATTCTATTACTGTAACCTTACAATAAAGTTACTACTCATGGTTTTGGTGTCTTGTCTCAACTCCCTCAAAGGACTGACATGGATATTTATATCCTGTATTTGTATCTCATATAAATGTGGATACAGGAAGCATCCTATTTATATTTGCAGTTGCTAGATGAAAGGCTAGACCCAGTTTTGGCTTGAGCTGAGACTCTCGGTAACCAAATCGGGTCATGCAATTGCATGTAATCTTGATACCCTTCATTGTTTCCATGGATGGGGATTTTCTTTTGAAGATAGTTGTTCTCCTCAAAACTGACAAGCCATGGAGAAAAATAATGAAGCAGCCTGGCACTTTGCACACCAGCTCATCCCTTGCCCCCCGCGCCCCCCGCAAAAAAAGGGGGGAGATATTTACTGTCTGGGAATTACTGCTGCAAGTAAACAAGCAAAACAACAAGTCATGGAAACAGAAACAGTAAGCAGTGGCTGTCAGCCTTGAGAGGTAGACCAGATAGGAATCACAGCCAGATGAACTCATTCTACTTTATTGTAAGGTTACATTAACAAGATCCTGCAAGTCTGAAAGTACAGTTCTCCACATCTCCTTTACCCCGAGAACTTAGGGAGAGTCTCTTCTGAGCCTCTTGCCCCATCCACCTTCCTTCTGCGGGCTCAGCTGCCTCTTCTCTGACCATTCCTTGGCTGCGTCTCTTCACCCTGTCTCCCAAGGTCATTCCCACTTACCATTACAGTGACTTATCCTTGCCAATCAGGAAGGGGCATTTCTCCCCGCTAGCCTGCTCAGGAGAAAAGAGAGAGTTATAGCTGGCTTATTGCTGATCAATTTTGCTGAACTTCCCCTAGTCTACTGTATATTTTATTCATTTATTTAAATTGATAAATATGGCCACCCATCTCACAAAAGTGCATCCTACCCACTTTTAAATGAGCCTTAAAAATGTGGGCCTTCCCCCAAGCTCTGGGTTAATGTGTGGTTATGCCTTTTCAAGATGTACTGTTTGTTTTATTGATTAATCAACTTTGTAAGACTACCTACATATCCGATGAAACTCTGGGTGGTGAACATACCATATAAAGCATCAGCAGTAATAGAATACACACACACACACACACACACAAAGACTGGGTTGAGGCCCTCTCATTAAAATCACAAAAGACCTGTGCCACTCATCCATGCCAGAGTCCCAAGCAAACAGCCTGGCCCCAAGGCCTGGGGAAGGAGCTGGGTCTTCATGTCCTTCTAAAAGGCAAGTAATGTTAGGATTTCCCTATCTTGGGGAGATAGGGCAGGTGCCATGACAGAGAATGCCCACTTCCTAGCACTCACCAGGTGACATTGCCTCACCAAGAGGAATTGGAGCTTGCCCACCCTGTAAGATCTGGTGGGACAGGCATAACCTATTGGGGAGAGGTGGTCCCACAAGTCACCTGGCCCTATGCCATTCAGGCCTTTAAAAGTGACAACCACCTTGAATTGCACCTGGAAGCTTACCAGGATGACGGATAGGGTGAATGATTTTAGATCTCTTCTGGCAACAGTTGTTCTTTTTATTTGATATTGTTTGTACCATTCCTCCCCCACCCCCTTGTGAAGCTGCCTAGTCATTCTGGAGTTAGGCAGTCTAGAAATTTGATGAATGAACAAACAAACAAAAAGGAATGGGGGCAAATGTCAGAGAAAATGTGTTCTGAGCTCCACGTGGCTCTGGCCTCTCCCATTCCTGGTTCAGCCCAACCAAATGTGGTCTTCCATAGAAAAAAAGGTCCTGCCCCCTGCATTCAGTGATATTTGCAAACAGATGCTAGACAATTAGGGAGCAAGACCTCGCTTTGTGAATGGTTGATGCTGAATTATCTGGATCCCTTCTCCTTCTTAACTGAATTTCCATGTGAAGTCTGGACATTTTTGAAGGCACGTTTCAGCTAGGTCTTGCATGCCAGTAAATGCAGGAGATTATGGACCTGCCAAACAGTGGTGAGATAATTGTTAGGTTTGCATTGGGTGCAGTACATTGGCAGACATACAGTAGCCCTTTCACTTGCCAGCCTGTATCGTTGCTAGCTCAGGAGGTTTTTGCACGATCCAAAGAAAATAAAAAACAAAAACAAAAAACAGGAGAGGTTGTGCCATAATTTCCTATAGAAATAAAACACCCCGTAGACACGACCATTCCTGTTCCTGAATCTATTGCAACTGCTGGAGATTGCTTGAGGCAACTGGAGGTACAGAGAAAAATCTATGTTCCCACTTCTATAGACAACTAAGTGTCTCGTGGACACTTGTGTTTTCTCCATTTGAAAATATCTATTGGTATTTATAAGCTAAAAGTCTTCCCAATTCAGGTGTCTTCCAGATAGATTGAGTATATGATGCCCAGACTTCTTAGACAGCAAAGCCCAACCAAATTTTACTAAGATGGGGAAAGTTATTCTAACTGAAGCCTTACTTCCATGTTGTACAACAGGCCCTAAAGAAAAGTAGCAGCATCATTATAAAGCATCGGAATGGTCAACCTGTGGTCCTCAGTCTGTGTGTGGCCTTCAGATCCTATTTTTTGAGGTCTACAGAGGCATCTCTGACAGTGGGAATTAGAGAACATAGTTTCCTATCCTTCTGAAATGGGACACACATGAAAACTGCAGGATAAACCCCCAAAGAGACTATCAGGATTAAAAATAAGCACATCCCCCATATGAACCTTGCCCATATGTGTGATGTGCATCCATGGTGCAGTGCTCAGCTCTTTCCTCCTACAGTTATGTGCAGTCTTTGGCCACCCATGGTTACCTGTCTCTGACCTAGTTATAGAGTCACACTGCAGTCAATTCCAAAACCACTCCAGCTTAAACTGAGTCCAAGAGCTACCCAACATCCTCAGCTTTCTTTTTTGCTCCTCAGTTGTGTGGTATATTTCAGACTACCTTCTATAAGTCTTCAAAGTCTCCAAAAATATATGCCACTGTGTTCCCCATTGCAGACAGATTCATCCCGAGAGCTGTTCCGCAGCATTCTATTGTCTGACTGCTCCCCGTCATATGATGCGACCGCCAAGTTTTCCAACAGTGACTCTTTCTGTTCCTTCTATTGTCAGCTGCCATACTGTTTGAGCCATTAAGTAAATGTCTTCCAAAAAATACCCCAGGGAGCTGTAAACGAGCAGCCTTAGTCATAAAACCCACCAATTTTGCTTTTCATAATAGATGTCTCTGGCATAAAGGCATATTTAGATCAAACAGCTACACATAATTTCCTGATCAGCGCATGGCACGCTTGCAAGATGAGCGCTCAGAAAGGGACTTGGGGAAAATTCCTTCTGAATATTTTAGCACAGAACCACTGTGGTGTTTAAAAAAAAAACCTCTTTTCACCCATGTTGTCTTCTCTCCTGCTGCTTTCACATCTAGCATGTTTTATCAAGTTTTTTATGAGCATTCTTTATCGAGATGGCAGCTTCAGATGCTGGCATTAAAGCTGGGTGGTTAACATTCAGAAATCTGCAATTCCAAAGAGCATTATGTTTGTGTGTGTCTATCTGTTTGGTGTGAGACAGACAGACAGACAGACATGCATACACCAGTGCTTCAAGTAAGTCTTCACTCCTAGTGGCTGTCTCAAGTTTTCTTGGCAGTATTTTTTGGAACTGGTTTGTCCTTGCCTCCTTTCTGGGCTCAGAGAGTGACTGACCCAAAGTCACCCAGCTGGTTTTGTGCCTAAGGTGGGACTGGAATTCAGAGTCTCCCAGTTTCTAATCTGATGCATTTAACCACTGTACCAAACTGTCTCTAGCATACACACAAGCATCAATGTGGATGGTTGTTGGAAAGTACAGAGAGAATTCCTTTTACTCTTTGCTTTCCATACCTCTGCTCATTTTCAGTAATGGAAGACAATAGTAAGAGATGTTGGGGATGATATCCTGGATTTATTTTCCTTCATAAAGCCAACAAAGTGGTGGTTATATTACACAGCCCATACTGGATCATAAAAGAGAAGAAAAGGTAAGTATCAAGCTGATCCTGAAACTATTTACCTGGGAATCTTTCCCTTATACTTTACCCAGAGTGTGTCATGAGGTGAAATAGCAACAAGATTTAAAAAAAAAAAAAAAGTGAAAACAACCCAACAAACTACAAACTGATAAACAAGGAAGATGTTGTTGGGGATATGTTTATTTTTGTAGGTTTTCTAGAAGGTGTTCTTAAAAGGCCATTACAGGAGTAAATTGATATTTTTCCTCAAAACTTGCTTAACATCGGTCTCCCACCACTGTCAGCTAAAAAGCCCGAATACAGCAAAATGTAGAATACAAATATAGCCCAAAATACAGGCTGAAAAATAAAGCTGGTTAGTATTTGCCAACCTGATTAAGTAGGCCAGTTGTTGTAACCTATGTGTTTGTTGTCTGCTTTGCTTATCAGTTGCTACCAAAGAAGGAGAGCAGGATCTAATTTCTTTCACATGTTAGCGTCATATCTGGGTTTGCACCACATGCTAAAACGACATCTGTGTGCCATCAAGATGTTGAACCAATCCCATAGCCTAGTCTTGCACGTGGGCAAACGTCAACCCTTGGGTATGACTTATGGATATCATCCTCCAGAAAGCAATAATAAATTCAATATGGACAAATCCTGCCCTTCGTCTACTCTCCTGCATTTGGCTAAGCAAGGTTTTGGATTGGTGCCATAAAGTCCAGCCATGATGCTGATACAGACTCAAATCCTTGGTTTAGGCACATCTTCCATGAAGTGCATTTCACACTGGAGGTTGACATTAGCCCCAAAGCGGAACTACACTAGCTACAGATGTGTGCATTTCAAGACATTCTCATGTACTGGAAAGTTGTCTCTATATCCCACATTATTTATTTATTCCTACATACATTTGTACAATTTCTAGGCCACCCAACTGCCAACAACTGTGGGCAGATTACAATTTAAAAAAAAATTACAAAAGGAATCATGAATGGCCAAAAACAACATATAAGAAAACAAAATAAAAAACTCAACCCCATCTAGCAGGGGATTAACCTTCACTCTGCCCCAATGTCTGGGAGAATAGCTTGGTCTCTAATAGCTTCTTGAACATCAGGGTGGGAGTCATCTGGATCTCTGGAACTGAGTTTAGACCCAAAGAAACACAGATTCCTTAACCCTCTTAGGTTTGGGCTACAGTTCTTCATTTCAGATGAGTGCAACCTAAAAAGTACATAGTATTGCTGCAAGTAAATAAAAACAGTCATCTTTACTGCATCCTTTTTTAAAAAAGAATCTGCTGTTCTGTCTTATCAAGATGAAAATCTTCTAGTTCAAAAGGTGAATGTTTTCTAGCTCCAACTGAAGCTGCAGTGAACCTACTAAGAACTGTTCTTTCATTTCTAACCGGAGCTCACTGTCTTAAACTAGGGCTTGATGACTGCCTGCAGCAATACATTAAAAACTTTGAGAGAGAAAAGATCAACGGTGAACAGCTGCTGCACATCACTCACCAGGAGCTGGAAGAACTGGGAGTCACTCGAATTGGCCACCAAGAGCTGATTCTAGAAGCGGTTGATCTTCTCTGTGCGTTGGTAAGTGGATCTCTTTCCTTAGATCTTTGCTATGCTCTGATCTTTGCAGCAAGTATCCCAAAAGGGAAGGGAAGACTAAGTTTACTGGATAGGGAAAAGGGTACAATTCCAGAAAGATCCAGATGTGGGGGACTGCACCATGACCTCTCTACTGATTGCAGAAAGCTCAAAGCTCGCTGCAACATATTCACGGAGTCAGAATGGGAAGGAAGATAGATGGAAGAATGGATGGTTGACAACCAGCTTACAGCTTTGGTCAACAACCAGCTTACAGCTAAAATAGAACACAAAGACAAGATGATAAAATTGTACAGAAATACTTCCCAGCCCAGTAAGTAGCAAATGATGCTTGGAGAGGCATAAAATTTAGCAACTCTACAGATTATATCAAGATGGAGATCAGCTAATAGATCATACAGAGAGCAGTCAGTCTCCCTGGCTGGAATGCTCTGAAGAATGGGATAAATCAGCAGAGCCCACCAATACAGATAAAAGGCACATTAAAACTTTATTTGACTCAACATTTCCTCAGTGCCTTCCACAAGGGCACAGAGATCACAAAAGACATGTCCTATGCAATCTTCCCAGTAGCACTGCAGAGGGAAGAACATCAAGCCGTGCCAAAGTGGGAACATTTTTATTTAAACCATTTGTACATTCATTGATTGGTACATGTTCTGTTGAACTGTGTGTGTGTGTTTTTTAATTGATTTTGTTGACATTTTATGTGCCTTTGGGTAGACTTTTTTAAAATTGCTCTTCTGCTATATTTTATGTGTTATTGCTGTTTAGTATATTTTAGTATTTAGTATTTCTGTGATTGATAAGGGTTGCCTCCTACGTCAGTAATCCATATGCTGGAAAGATGGGGTGCACATGTAACAAATAAATGAAGTTCTCCTCTCAAAAGCAAACTTATTAGTTGGGCAACTAACTTGAAATATTGTGGTTTGGAATGCAACCAGAAGGTTGGAGATCACAACTGAAACAGTGGGTTTTCACAAAACAGAAAAGTACACTTTTTATCAAAGACAGCATGATCCGCTTCATTTTCTTTCTAGACAATGTCACCATTTGTCCTTTTAAATAAAATCTCCTAGGTTTTTGAGACCACGACTACAGGACATCTCTTTCCTATTCTCAGTGAGGCACTCATACCATGTAGCTGCATTCTGTACAGCAGCGTTCACACCCTGACTTGAAATAACTCATAAGTCTCTTCATCATTTTCTTATAAAATTGACATATTTTGTCAGATGTGAAACCTTTATCTATAGTGTGGTCTTTGTTTCCCCTTTGGCCTGTGCTGAATATTGCTGGTTTTCTGTTGGTAAAAATACATATTACAGGTTTTATCAAAAAGAGCATAACCCAGTCAAGTTCTTTTCAACAGATCTTCTCCCTCCTTATAGAGCTATTTCCAAAGACTTGAGATTCTCACAAAAGAATCCTTTGCTTAAATGTGAAAAGATTGCCCTTGAAAGAGTCTTTTGCTCTCTTCTCACTCAAGCCTCTCTTCAGAAGAGGCGTTGTTATGTATGTGTATGTTGGTATGTGTCAAAGCAAAAGAAGATCTTTAGAAAATTTTCTGGCTTATGAAAGAGAATGTACAATATGTCAGGAAATGTAGACATTTAGGGGACAATATGAGCCAACTATGCAGAAAGCAGCTTTTAAAGCTAATTGTATGAATATGAATAGAAGTTATGTTTTGCATTCTTCCTTCGCCTAATTTTATTCTTTTGTTGTTTGCTTGCTTGCTTGGAAAAAAGACCCCCATCCAAAAAAACTGTTTAAAGGAGATGAGAGTTTTCTCCATTTAGTTTATTTATAAGTCTTTCCTCCTCGAAAGGATGATACAAAACATTGCTCATGGGCTAAAGCTCACAAGACTTAAATGATTTGCAAAAAGAATGATGTTTGCATTTAAAAAAAAAAAATCAGTGAATTACATTATAACATTTGGAGACTTATTCCAATTGGGGAGCGTTACCTTCTTGTATTAGCTAATGTGTAGATTTAGGACATATGAATTTGGTCAGTTCATACTGAAGTGCAAAGTCACAAGATTACTACTCCATTCCTTGAAAAACTCCGAACGCAGCCTGAGATCCTACTTTTTGTCATCGCATGGGCTTCTGGTTAATGTGGTTGCCTAACCTACATACCTGTTATGTTGGCTAGGAAAAGATAGGTTGGGAGAGTTCATTGACTAAACATTACTCCACATGAATTCATCCACTTGAGTAAACAGAGTGACAGGGAGAAAGCTAGTGCTGAGACAATAACCCACTTCATATATGGCATTAAGGCATAAGGTTGTGAAGGAGGAGGAGGAGGAGGAGGAGGAGGAGGAGGAGGAGAAGGACATAGTGTTGCTGTGTTCAAACCCAAGCAATTTCCAGCCAAGTTTGAAGAACCCCAGCTGACTACAAAGTCTGAATCCAATCACTTTGGCCATATCCTCAAGACACTTTAATCCTCCTGTATTTTTTATGGATGCCTGAAGCGATTGTTAGCTTCTTTGGAACTGAGAACCTGCCTTCCTGTCTCTGTGTGACATGCTGAAACTCTGAAATGCCCTTGGAGTAAAGTTGAGATTCCACTCATGGTAACTGTGTCATCTATCTTTCCCATTCTTCCTCTGAGATGAGCCAAAAGAACAATTTGGCAGATCTTTTCAAACAATTGCTCTTTCCAGATGACTTCGACCTTGTAGCTCACTCTGAGTAGAGGCATTCATTCAGATGTTGTTTTACATCATCCCAAGAACTTGACTTCCTTTCAAGGGCCAATTCTGTTTCATCATCCGTGTAAGCTTGGCATCAAAGAAACTCGGTGGCTTTGGATCTCATTCCTTGATGGGCATACAAGGATCGTTTCTTCAAATGGGTTTTCCTTTATGTCATCCAGACTGCCCCCAATAATTTTGGCAATGTAGAAACAAGAAAATGCAAACCATAAGGGGACCCTCTGCTTTTTAATCTGAGATAAAATAACAAGATGCTACAAGTTGAGAAAGAAAATCGTTGTGCAAATCAAACCGGCATCTGGAGAACAAAGCCTGGGAAAGGTCCAAACCCTTGGATCATGGTCTGATTATATATTTGCCAATCTAACTCCAGTCCATGTTTACTATTATAGACTATGATGTTGATTGGGATTATTATGCATATTTTATTTATTTATTTATTTATTTATCAATCAATTAATCAATCAAATTTGTCACCGCCCATCTCATTGAAACAACTCTGGGTGGTTTACAGCAAAGATAAAATTCATTAAAATACAATATAAAACAGTCCTAATAAATAATTAGCTTCCAAGAAAGATGGGGAGTTGGCAGATAATTCCAGGGAGCATCATCAGGGGGCTAACCAGCCCCAGGGATGGGTACAGCCCATATGATCCCATGCACACTGGCAGAGCCAGGTCTTTAAACCTTTTTAGAAAGCTGGGAGGGTGGGGGCCCACCGCACCTCTGGGGGGAGAATATTCCAAAAGGTGAGGGCAGTGGCAGAGAAGGCTGTCCTCCTGGGCCTCACCAGCTGATATTTTCTCACTGCCCGGGTCCACAACATGCCCTCTCTGCCTGACCAGGTGGGACAGGTTGAAGTAATAGGGATGAGATGGTTCCTCAGGTAACATGTGCATATTTAAATAATTTAGCTTATCTTTGCTGGTTCTTCAAATGGAAATGTGGTTGCCTAATGCACTTATGAAGTTCATCCTTCCCAAGATTCATTTTGCAGTCTTTTCGGTACCAGATATAGACCATTTTATTTGAAAGGCTTTTAACCTTTGATGATTGGAAATTGCTTTTAATTGCTGTCTTTAGCCGGATACCTATTGTTACTGCTTTCTTATTGTCATTGGCACACAGCCAGTCGTTTTGAAAGCAAATCAAATTGAATGAAAGTAGTAAAAAAAAAAGTGCAGAAGCATTTTTCAGCATAGTGCAGAGAGAGAGAGAGATACATAAGTACCCATAACTATGCTTAAAGAAGCAACAGGGAGAAATTCAGGCTTAAGTCCATCTATGGAGAAAGGACCACATCGTATAAAATGAAATGTGAAGTGAAAAAATGAATTAATTTGTGAGTCATGCATGCTAGGAATGGTAGACTGCCTCCAATCCAGATCACCTTTGTGATTCAATTGACAATTCATATAGATATTAAAATTTTAATTGATTCAGTTCAAAATTATAAACCAGTTCTGAGAGGTGACTTGGAGATTTGATAGAACAGCCTCCAGACTGAATTTCCAAATGAATCTTTCATCTGCCCTTATCATGTTCATAATTTAAAACCTTATGAATATTAAGTAATACCTGCATAGAAAATGCCATGTTATTCAAAGAAAAAAAAATCAATTATGTATCAGTTATATAAATTTAATTATAAATTTAATAATTACATAATTTATAAATTATATAAATATTTATAAATTATAAATTATATAAACATAAATCAATTATATGAGTTCTAGTCCCACCTCAGGCATGAAAGCTGGTTGGGTAGCTTTGGGCCAGTCCCTCTCTCTCAGCCTAACCTACCTCACAGGGTTGTTGGTGTGGGGAAAATAGGAGGAGGAAGGAGTCTTAGGTATATTCGCTGCCTTGAGTTATTTATAAAAATAAGAAACGTGGGATGAAAAAATCTAAAGAAAAATAGGATATTAAATTATCATCAGTTGAAGTCAATCCTCAAAAACCTGGCCACACTGATAATTGGCCTAATACTATCCCTTCTTCATTTTTTTTTAATTTAAAGTAGTTCTAGAATCATACCTATTAAAATTCCAAAGTAAATACAATAAAATATACCAAAATAATATCATAAATTAGCAAAATGAAGCATTGCAGATTATAAGAATGCTGTCATTAACTAAAATATATGTATTATATCACAAAAATTATCTTAGCATAATTTGAAAGTATGCCTTTTTATGTTTACGAAAGAACGATGATCACTAATGTCTAAGTT
Organism: Liasis olivaceus; assembly: GCA_030867105.1. Lineage (NCBI taxonomy): Eukaryota > Metazoa > Chordata > Lepidosauria > Squamata > Pythonidae > Liasis > Liasis olivaceus. Next base: position 13,113,470 of record CM061361.1, read on the forward strand.
GCTCTTTTATTCATGCCGCAGGAGGCAATACACATTAACCTCTTCATTTGAAACCCACCTCTACATCAAAGGGTCTTCAGTTCTGAGCAGTATTTTCCCCCCCTGTGGAGAGGAAAGAAGAGGACAGGAGTGAGCAAGATAAGGAGGCTCCATTTCCAGAAACATGACTTCAATTCTGACCATAACAGAAGGGAAAAGATAAAGTCAAATTCCTTTGAGCAAAACTGACTTCATAGATTGGTTACTGCAGTTTCTTGGCTCAGTCTGAAAAGAGTTGCCATTTTCTGGGCTTTCTTTAAAAAAAAGAAAAGAAAAAGTTTCCCAGTCTAGTCTCAGTCACAGATTTTCCTCATGAAACTCTATGAAAGCAAAGGTCAACTTTGAAGAAGCAGAATAGAAAGAGTATTGATGCTTTTGAACTTTGGTGGTGGAGAAGACTCTTGAGAATACCACAGATAGCCAAGAAATTAAAAAATAGACTACAGAACAAATCAACCTAGAGTTCTCACTTGGAGCACAAATGACCAGGCTCATATTATCATAATTTGGACAAATTATGTGAAGACCTAATTCTATGGAGAAGTCTATAATGCTGGGAAAGGTGGAAGGAAAGAGAAGAGGACAACTTGCACCAAGATGGATGGGCTCAGTTACAGCAGCAGTGGCTGTACCCATTGGAAGACCTTAAGGATCACGACAGATTGTCCTGGAGAAGATCGATCTATGTGGTCAACAACAACTTGATGGCACATATCAGTATATTCTACAGCCTTCAGATGTTGTCATAGATTCCCATCTAAGAGCAAAACAGATTGGACCTTGCTTAACTTTTTTGAGCTAAGTGTTGCCACCTACCTAGACAATGGAAATGACGTTAAGTTTCAGCTCACTGTTTCCTTTCACTGTTTGTTTGTAACTGTAACACACATTGAAGATATTTTGGCACTGAAGAGCATGAACTATGGAGAGAGAAAGATCAGTGAATATAAGCCACGGAATATATGTGTACCAAATTTCCGGTGCCAAAGCCTGGCTCAAGTTATGTGTCTGTGTTACCTTTGTGTATTCTAATTTTGCCCATAGCTCTACAAAGACTCAGACTGAGAAGAGATATTCTCTTCTCTTGCAACTTCTTAAACAGGATATGCTCTATCACTGAGCTGAGCAATTATCAGTGCAAAGAGGGACACTAATTCCTACACCAAATCTGCACCATCATCAACATTCAATTACAAACCATTCAGTGGATTTTCTTTTCATTTTTGCCTAGGTAGCAGGGAGAAAAAAATTCTTAAAGCCTCCAATCGGGTGAATGCACTTTTGGAGGTTGAAAGACACATTTTAGAAAGGGCAGGCTGACAATCCTTCCTCATCCAGTCGTATCATTTCACCATGTTAACCCCCTGCTTCCATGTGGCTGTTAGCCAAGAAATATATTTCATCTCCTAGATACAAGAACATTGTTTTTATCTTCCTTGGTAACGCAAAGTACCTGAAGCAAAATTTTACTTTGGTTTTCAGTGACTTGCTCATCAAGTCACCTGTGTGTGATGAAGAAGAAAGCAAAAGTTTTATTAAGTCAAAAAGACTAGAAGCTGGAAATCTTCCAAGAAAATTTGGTCGTGCCTCCTAGGTAGGTGAGCTGTAATTTTCCCCACTAAGGATGAAGAGCCCAGATTTTGTTTGAGAAGATTGGGCACAGGTTCATGCTATTTCTTTGAAATATCCTGACAAGTGCTTGACAGAAGCTCAGAATAAAACAATCTAGGAATCGGTAGACAGGGAACTGTCCTGTAGTAACAATGCCAGTTTGACATCAGAGTAACTCCAGAAGATGTTTTCCCTGCAAAAAAATGTTAAGTTAAATTACACAGAAGTGGATTTCAGTATTAAGACATTGTGAAAATTAGGCCATGTTGGGTTCAATCGCTTCTTACTTGGATATCTCCATCTTCTGCCTATGGAGTAGATTATTATCATCATTACCCAATTAAAAACTGCTGTGGAATGACAAGGCTGATGGGGCGTGAAGAACACCTGACATAGGAGGATTTCTTAAGCAGCCTTTTTCCTGCTTATTTGACTTTTCTTTCCTTTTTACATCTCATTTAACAATGCAAGCCATTGCATTTCACATTACTGTCACCTTACATTTTGTTTCTGCAGAGAACTGCTGTTTGGCATACCTGCAGGTAAGTTTCCACATATCTTCATAGGAGATATTTAAGCAGAGGCTGGAGAATGATCTGTCCATGCAGATTCATCCTGCATTGCAGATCCTTCATCCAATGAAGGTTTAAAGAGATGGTCTTCTTCCTGACTTTGCAATTCAGTGAAATCCTTTTAAAGATAAGCCTTGGCTAATCTCTTCTGCTACTTCCGCTAAGAAAATATATGGGCATTAGAAAGCATCTTTAAACCATGTGCAATTACATTTGGTAATGTGGAGAGGAACAAATCTTTCTGAAGATCTCAAGGAAAGGATATTTCTCATATGCCAAGGCCAACTTGCAAATTAATCAAACAGATGTTGGTAGACATTTCTAGAATAAGAATCTGCTTTTAAGATTCATCAGGACCGGGGACCAGGAAATACACTCAACAGAGTTAGGTGTAGATGACCCAGATGATTATTGGAACATTAGTTTTGCTGTGGGAGTGATGTGTATTCTCAGTAGTGCATTTAGATAGTAAACCCGGGACTTTATATGTACATGAGTATTACTTCAAGAGTGCCCCAACCATTCTGTGATTTACAACTGCTTCTAGTTTCTGAACATGCTAAAGAAAAATCAAAGAGTTTGCCACTACAAATATAAAAATAAAATTTAAAATTTCCCTCTCACCCCTATGGGTGGTATGTGTCTTCCTCAATCTCGGGTCCTCTACCAGAGGCCTGGGAGTTTGAGGGTTCTGTGCAGTATCTTAACTGTTCCTAGCTCCTGTGCTAGAAGAGTGCTCCTGTGCACTCTTCTGCACAGAGAGCTCTGATGTTGTTCCTGGGATCTGTTGGAGCCACTCTCCCAGCTTAGGAGTCACGGCCCCGAGTGCTCCTACCACCACTGGGACCACTTTGGCCTTGACTTTCCACATCCTCTCGATTTCCTCCTTCAGGCCCTGGTACTTCTCCAGCTTCTCATGCTCCTTCTTCCTGATGTTGCTGTCACTTGGCACTGCTACATCTATCACTACCGCTGTCTTCTGGTCTTTGTCTACTACCACGATGTCTGGTTGATTAGCCAGTACCTGCCTGTCCGTCTGGATCTGGAAGTCCCACAGGATCTTAGCCCTGTTATTCTCCATGACCGTCTGTGGAATCTCCCATCTGGAGTTGGGGGGGTCTAGCCCATACACTGTGCAGATGTTCCTGTACACAATGCCAGCTACTTGGTTGTGCCGTTCAGTGTATGCTGTTCCTGCCTGCATCTTACACCCTGCCACTATGTGTTGGACTGTCTCTGAGGCCTCTTTGCACAATCTGCACCTTGGGTCCTGTCTAGTGTGGTAGACCCCTGCTTCTATGGATCTGGTGCTTAGTGCCTGTTCTTGTGCTGCTATGATCAGTGCCTCAATGCTGTATCTGTCGATGGTACATCCCGTGCAGGGGCTTGTCTTGCCATGGTATTTCCTCCGCTTGAACTTCCTCCCATGTCTGCTGCTGCCTGAGGCATTCTCTCAGCAGCTCATCTTTGGGTGCCAACTTACTGATGTACTCCTGGATACTCTGGGTTTCGTCCAGGACAGTGGCTTTGACACTCATCAGACCCGCCCGCCCTCTTTGCGGCTGGTGTACAGCCTCTGGGTGTTGGACTTTGGGTGGAAACCTCCGTACATTGTGAGGAGCTTCCGGGACTTCATGTCTTCCTTTGGCCAGCTCACTATACCGGCAGGGTATCTGATGACTGGCAGGGCATACATGTTGATGGCATGGATCTTGTTCTTCCCATTGAGCTGGCTCTTCAGGACCTCTCTTATCCTTTGGTGGTACTTGGATGTTGCTGTCTTCCTTGCCTCCTCCTCATGGTTCCCGTGTGACTGTGGGACACCAAGGTATTTATAGCTGGTTTCTATGTCTGCTATGTGGCCCACTGGTAATTCCACTCCATCGGTCTTAACTACCTTCCCTCTCTTTACTATCATCCTGCCACACTTCTCCAGTCCGAATGACATCCCAATGTCCTCGCTGTAGATCCGTGTCAGGTGGATCAGTGAGTCGATGACTCGTTCACTCTTAGCATACAGCTTGATGTCATCCATGTAGAGGAAGTGGCTGATGGTGATTCCACTCTTGAACTTGTACCCATATCCAGACCTTGTGATTATCTGCCTGAGGGGGTTTAAGCCTATGCAGAACAGCAGTGGGGACAGTGCATCACCTTGGTATATGCCGCACTTGATGGCCACTTGTGCGAGCTGTCTTGAGTTCATTTCCAGTGTCGTCTTCCACAGTCCCATTGAGTTCTTGAGGAAGGTCCTTAGTGTCCTGTTGACTTTGTATAATGCCAGGCATTCACAGTTCCATGTGTGTGGCATTGAGTCATAGGCTTTCCTGTAGTCAATCCATGCTGTGCTCAGATTGGTCTGCCTAGACCTTGAGTCTCGGGCAACTGCTCTATCTATGAGTAACTGGTGTTTTGAGCCTCTGGTGTTGTTCCCAATGCCCTTCTGAGCTGTGCTCATGTACTGGCCTATATGGTCTTGTAGCTTGGCAGCTAGGATGCCTGATAGAACTTTCCATGTTGTGGGGAGGCAGGTTATTGGCCAGTAGTTGGATGGTGCTGTTCCCTTGTGGGGGTCTTTCATGATCCGCACTGTCCTTCCTTGTGTTAGCCAGTCCGGGTGGGAGCCTGCTGCTAGCAGTTGGCTCATCTGTGCTGCTAGGCGTTCATGCACTGCTGTTAGTTTCTTTAGCCAGTAGGTGTGGATCATGTCCGGGCCAGGTGCTGTCCAGCTTTTCATGTTCTTGACCCACTGTTGGATGTCTGCTACTGTGATGGTGACTGGTGCCTGTTCTGGGAGATTGCTGTGGTCTGCTTTCAGGTCCTGCAGCCACTTTGCACTGGCATTATGTGTCTTCTCTTTCTCCCATATGTTCTTCCAGTACTGTTCAGTTTCCGCTGCTGGTGGCTCAGCTGTTACTCTGTGGTTGCACTGCAGTTGGGAGTACACTTTGGATGGTTCTTTGGAGAACAGGGCATTTATCTTCTTGGCCTCTGCTTCTCTAGTGTATCTCCTTAGCCTGGCAGCCAGTGCTGTGAGCCTTTGTTTAGCAGTCTCTAGGGCTTCAGATGGAGTCAGGCCCATATATTTTTTCAGTATCTGAGTCTTATCCCTAATCTCCACACGCTTCTGTAGTTCCACCAGCTGACTGACTTCTCTCCGAGTTGCCTTGATCTTAGCCTCCAATCTCATTTTCCAGGGTGGGTATGTACTGCTGTTCTTCTTGATCGTGTAGCCAAGCATTTCCAGGATTACAGCGGCTGTAGCATATACCAATTCATTGGTTTCAGTTATGGTGGTAGTAGGGATTGTCTGGAGGGCTCTGTTGGCATCTTCTAGCATACTATCTGATGGTACTTCTCCACTGAGCCTTGGTAATCAGACTCGAGGGTTGACTGTAGCTAGTTTATCCATGATCTTATGCCTCATATCAGCTGCTGTGCTCTGCAATGGAAGGGGTGGCAGTGACATTCCAGCTTCAGGTGTTGGCTGCACATCTGCTTGTTCTTCTAGGTCTGCTTGAGTCCGGGTTGTAATGTGGAGTTGGTCTATCTCAAGTTGTGAGAGCAGCTTCCCCTTCACTATGTTGAAGCGCTGGGTAACTAGTTGTTTCTCAGTTAGTGTGGATGTAGGCCTTCTGTCTATCCATAGTTCCCTCATACATTTCATATATCCCCTCTCATTAGGTCTGCTATTGTAGTAGCATTCCATCAATTTCAAGTTCTCTTGTCTTGTCCACGTATGGTTTGTTCCAGTAGCCCACTTAACATCAGATTGTCCTGGTTCCCCAACATCTGACGCGGACCTTGTTAATCCGGGTGATGTTCGAGCCGGCATGACTCTCTTAGTTCGTGTCACTCTCATATTTGAGGTAGGCAGGTGAAGCGTTAGGGGGTCTTTGCCCAAGGACCCGTACTGGTAAGGTAGGTACCAGCCGGGATTTGAACCCCAATCTCCTGCATCAAAGGCGGTGTTCTAACCACTACGCTATCCAGCCGCTGTATATATATTCTGAACATGCATTAGTTTTGTCATAGCTCGATAGCCTTCCTCCCTCCCTCCCTCCCTCCCTCCCTCCCTCCCTTTTTCTTTCTTTCCTTCTGTCCTTGTCTCTATATCAGAGTATCAATCTACCTATTCCACAGATGACTGACTTAGCTTCCAAAATTGTCCTATTCTTGACAGAAGAAATATTTTGGAAGCCTTTTTCCCCCTTCATATGTTTTAAGAAAATCAGTCCCAAAATGCAAGTTATTCTGGATTGTTTGCAATATGGTGGTGAGGTTTCTCAAGGTGCAGAACGTGACTGTGAGCATTTGAGAGGGGGTAGGATGATACATCTCAAATGCTTTGCAAGTTTCACTGTGTTATTTAAAATACAAGCACTCACTTTAAGTATGATGAACTTTATATAATGATGAGTGAGGAGGTCGAGTCGTTGGGGGAAAAAAAAGATTCATCATTCAGCTCCCCTTTCCTTTTCATGGCATTGATTTCCCTGCTGAAAAAAGAGTGGAGCATTCTTAAAATATCAAACTGCATCAAACCAAGTGGTGAAAAGGGCAGGAGAAATGAGGACAGGTTTTGCAAATTCTTGCTGGTAAAAGAGCATTTGGGTGCAGTTGATTGAAGTGTCCCATGCAACTTTAACCATAGTTAAGTTATCTCTATATCACTTTTTTTTTTTAATGAAATGGATTGTGCACAAAGCAGTTCACACACTCAACAGCGTAAATGCAAGAAACTTAAGCAATATCAAATTACGTTGACTCAGTCCAAAATTAAGACAAGGCAACAGATCCGTTGCCAACGCTCCTAACCAATTATGCGAACCTATAATATCAATATTACAATTGCAGATTAAGAGATTTAGAAGGCTGATTCCTGAAGTATAAAAAAAGAAAAATGAAATAGAATAATGTGGTTCACTTAAATTGAGGCTTAGCTTAATGTTGAATCAAGCCGCTGTAGTTTGTAAATTACAAGTGTGGTCTGGTATTGTTCCATATTTGAGGGTTGGTTGGTTGGTTTTTTTAACAAAGGTTTTAGAAGTTTTCATTGTTTGTATATTACTGTTAATTGTTCATTTTTAGCTAACACTGGAATGTTTATGTGTTGAAGCCAATTAAGATTACATTATAATCTTAATTGGTCTGATAATTTTCCTGCTTTGTGAACATTCCTAAATATGCTTCAAGGAGGAAATAGCGCAGTTCCTAGTGAAGCAACTTTAAATGTGTTTGCAGATCAACTTTTGAGTCCTTGGAGTGTTATCCTTTGCAAGATCAGCTTGCAAGTCTCATTTCAAAGACGAGAATAGTATCAAATTAATGTAGCAAAAAAGGTTATAAACAAAATAACTGTCCCTATCCTCTTCATGGAAATCTTTAGTAAAAGGTGAAAGTTTTATACAATCTAAAAAGCAACCAAAAAATTATAGGCCAATGCTGACTGGTACGCTCCAGTAGTAGCATAGATAATACAGCATACATCCCAGATGACTGAGATGTTATAGAAGTGACTGTAACCCAGACTTATAAATTTATTGAATAGTATCAATAGATTAGATACCAGACAGTTGTAATGAAGCTCTATGATTGGCTACAACAGGAAAGCACCATAGAGAATAGCCAGGAGAGCTGTTTTGGAGAAGCATTTACTATAGATCAGTGAATGGGTGGGTGGATGACTATCAGAGACCAGAGACTCGAGAAACATAACAAAATAAAACAATAAGATCACTGACAGTATTTTCATCCCATAGCTGAAAACTATTGTTGCATTTGCAGATTAAGGCAGCATGTGATTAAACCTCCAAAGTCTATTTATAGGGAAAACTTCAGATTTCTACTATTGATAAATGCTTGTGATGCTCATAGCAAGGTGGAGCCAATCTTACAACTGTCCAGGGGGGAGAACAACTGACACTATTGTTATTATATAAATTCATTCCTTACAACTTAGATATGCATATCCTAAAGCTGTCACATAAACAATGTAATGTTCTGTTTATGAAGATGCTGTTGCCATGTGGTCACTAAACCACCTTGGACCTAGAAGTGCTCTTGAGTCTCTTTCCCAATATTATATGGAAGATTAGCTGTTATAAATGACCCAAAACTGTTTCAAATATCTAGAAGCAATGTTTCAATCATCTTGAAAGAAAATAGCCCAAATTAATTATGCCTCTTCCTTAGCCCAAAAGAATGTAGTAAACATTTTAAGATATGACTGCACACAAGGTAAAAATTTTTATCCAAGGTACTATTGAATTATTTGTCACAAAATCAGTTATACAACTTCTATATAGACTGCCATCAGGTCTTTTCTCTAATTTTGGTCCTTAGGAGAAAGTAATAGGGTTTTTAAGGTCCTGATCAGCCTTGAGACAACAGGCTGGTCATTTAAAAACAGAAGCCAAAATCCGGTGTGCAATCTTACTCAGTTGACTAAGACTTCACTTAGCAACACCAATGGAGCCGCTTCCAGTAATAACAATTAATAAGTGTACTTCTATTTGGTGAAGAAACATCACAAGAAAATTGTTCTTTCTCCAGAGATTCTGACACTTTCTTCTGGCTTCAAACAAGCTAAGGAGGTTATTAAGCAGTGAAGATATAGAAATCAGAAATGATCTCAGTCAAGCCACAAGAATTTACTGGCCCCAGAAATGCAGAGTATCTCTGCTCATTCCAAATATTGCTAAGCGTTGATCAGACCCTGTTTCAATGCCCTTCCCTTGGCAATTTTAGAAGGCAGATCGAATCTCCCACCTCTCCAAAGAATATCCATGGGTGAAGTAGAGGAAGCTGAGTTGTAAGTTTTGTCTGGATGTTTGGACAAGACTAACTCCACAGGCCCGCACCTGTGGAGATGGCTGGTGGGATGATGGGTTGTCTCCCCCCCCCCGCCCCCCCCGCAGCATCTTACAGGTTTTTAGGGCCATAAACCAGAGGAGGTTTTTTAGGGTTTTTTAATATGTTTTTAATTATTTATAGTTTTTAGCCATCTCGGAGAGAGCTATGTTTTTATTGTGAGCCTCCCAGAGTCACCTGCTGGGGGAGATGGGCGGCATACAAGCCGAATAAATAAATAAATAAATAAATAAAATTCAGCACTGATTTTTTTTAAAATGACCAGGTCACCCTGATGAATTTCATATTTAACTTTACTAATTTATGGGTAGAGACCAAGAAAATTTAATTTCTTATACACTATGTACTAGCTGGTGGTCACCTAGGTGAGAGAAAAAGAGAGAGAGAGTTTGCAAGGTAGTTTTGATTCCTGGTAACTACCCCCTGCAGTTTTACGGGCAGCATTTTTCAAAAGTAGCTTGCCATTGCCTTCTTCCAAGGGGAGAGAAGCCTAAGATCACCATGCTGGCTTTGTGTCTAAGGCAGGACTAGAACTCACAGTCTCCTGGTTTCCAGGCTGATGCCTTAACCACTAAACCAAGCCACTTCTTGAGTGATATACAGGTAGTCCTCAATTTAAGAACAAGTTCTGTTCCCAAGGTCTGTCCTTAAGTCGAATTTGTACTTAAGCCAGAACAGTATTATTGTATAAGTAGGTTTGTGTAATGAACTCGAACCATTGTGTATTTAACTCAAATTTTGCTATAATAGGCTCCATTCTTAACTATGGGTTGTCCTTAAACTGGGCGTTCTTAACCCAGGGACTCCCTGTATTCATTTGCAAAGTGCTGCTATTTGGCAGTGAGGATCCACCCAACAGCACATCCTCATGAGGTTTGGGATTATTTACACAGAGGGTGAAAAGTTTAATTAAGACTGCATTATTTACTTTCATCTGTATTCTGCTTTGAGGCTGTAATAAAGTGCCTTCGCGGCTTCCTATCCCTGTTTCCCACCACCACGGCTGCATTTTACACAATGCCTGACTTTTCACATTGCCCTCCTGGTTCTGTTTGCATGGACACTGAAAGGCACTTAACATTTCCCCATGTTTTGTAAAAGGACCTGCAACCTTGTCATGTTTATCTGAGAAGCAAAGGAAAAACAAATAGTGGTAGAGAACAATTTCCCATACATTCTCTCACTTCCTGCCCAAGGTGCTACATTCTCAGTGCTGAAAACAACCAACAGCGCCCCACCCCACCCCTTTGGAGAAAGAGGCCACTCAACAATATTTTCTGTTGCAGCACACTTGGCATTGCTAATCCGGTCACTGGTCTGAGTTGGTGGCATCTCGGGGAACTGACCACCAAAACATACAAACAGAAGCTCATAGTTATGGGTCATCATGAGCTTTTTGATAAGGTCATCTCCATAATAAAGTCAACTCTGTGAAGTCACCAACAAAGGAAATTGGAGAGAAATTCTCAAACATCCCCCAAAAAAGGTAGAAAAAGAACCTCCCTCACAGAAATTGTAAAGTAGGTATTAGTACAACATTAACTCTTATCCCTTTTCCTAAGTCAGTGACGCTGGTCCAACATCAGACCAAGCCCTAAGTCACTGTCTGTAGTAACTGTTGTGGCAAATCTAAACAGAACAGCCCTCATGCTGGTTTAGTAAAATGTGTGACTCCATCCTGTCTGTTTCCGCACAAAGATTTTTTTAAAAAGCAAAGTTCAGGTCCAAGAAAATTAGTTCTCTAAATCTGTTGTTAGAATCTTCAGGACTGAGGTTGCTATATATTTAAAATATGTGGGCTATTTTTGTAGTTTGAAATAGGTGCAAAGTGAAAGCCAGGTCAACTTGTTTGCAGTGTTTTGCTTCCTTCCTTCCTTTCTTTGAACGTGTCCAATTTCTCTCTTGCTTCCAGAACTATGGCTTGGAGACTGAAAATCTGCGCACTCTTTCCCACAAGCTGAACGCTTCTGCCAAAAATCTTCAGAACTTCATAACCGGTAGAAGAAGGAGTGGTCATTATGACGGACGAGCCTCCCGAAGGCTGCCGAACGACTTTCTTACCTCTGTCGTTGACTTGATTGGTGCTGCCAAAAACTTGCTTGCCTGGTTAGACAGGTAATTAAGTTTGAACACTGTCTCTCTTTTTAAGGAGCAAATGCAGTTTGTTTACTCTCAGTCTCTCCTCCTGTCTTCAACATTCAGTTTCCCCTTCGTAATTTTTTTTCACAACTGTTGAATATATTTCAGTATTTGGATGTTAGAACGGCCTGACCTTTTGGAGTTGGTGGCTACATTTGAAATCTTGGTTGCATATTGAAGGTATTACCTCTGCCATGGGGGTGTGGTTGGCTACTTTGGAAAATATAATAATCACAAAGGACCAATTTCTCTGAATGCTTCTTACCATCCTCTTTATCAGTGGTATCTGCCTGCAGGGGTCAACAAGTCTAAATGGTAAGCATGATTGTGCAATCAAAGCACTGCCCCTTTTCGATATGCTGTTGCAGTGGTGCACACCATCTTGACTTTTATGACCTCCACCTGCAGACTATTCTGTTCTTTATCCTTCCATTACCTTCTGTTCTGTTCTGTTTATCTTTGCTTTTTCTGGGCTTTAGAACACCTTCCCCAGTGAAACAGTGGGTTGGACCCAAGCTACCATTTTTATTTCCTTAGAAAGCTAATGTGGTTGGTAGTTTGCTCCATGTCGCCTTCATATATATTTCAAAAATCAGGGCAGGGTGCCTGAGTGGACACCAAGGGAGCATTCCTAGCTATCTAGGCATCATGCTGGAAATCTTAGTTATAGAATTTTGTACCTTTTGTCTCTGAGTATCTACTGAGTAAGGTTTTACTTGATACCGAATTGGCTCCAGGCTGAGACCAGCCCCTTCCAGGAAAATACTGTCCAATGAACCTTTCCAACATTACTGGGTATCCTTAACAGTTTAACAGCAGTAGAAACTAAGGACATGTTATCTACTGAGTTAGATCAACCAGTCTTCCCAGCCATGACAACTTCCGGCTTTGTGGATCCAGCCAGCCCGACCATTGCTTAGAATTTGGGGATTTGAAGGTCACAATTTTGGAAGTTACCAAGCTTGGGAACACAGTTCTTTAGTCTAATACTATCAAACCTGCTTGGCAACTCTCCAAGGTTTGAGGTTGGAATTTTTCCAACCTTAACTGGAAATGCTATGGATTAAATCTTACATCTTTTGCATGCAAAGCTTTCTCTGAAAAAGGGTGGCGGGGATGATGATTTACTGGACTTATAAGCCTCTCCAATCACAATTCCAATGGTATGCAGTAGCCGTATAATCAGAACTGGATAGCTATGCATAAGTCATAGTTTAAAATTGTTAATGGATCATTAGAGAGCCAGTTTGGTGTAGTGATTAAGGTATCAGGCTAGAAACCAGGAGACCATAAGTTCTGGTCTTGCCTTAGGCACAAAGCCAGCTGGGTGACCTTGGGCCAGTCTCTCTCTCTCAGCCCTAGGAAGAAGGCCAGGGCAAAATACCACAGAAATCTTGCCAAGAAAACTGCAGGGGCTTATCTAGGCAGTTGCCAGGAGTCAAGACTGATTTGAAGGCACACCCCCACCCCGCCAAAAAAAAGATAATTAGTGCATGTGGGAAGTTAAAAGTAGCAGCTGGGTTCCCAGAGTAACTCACTGCCACCAGAGAAGCCTGCTCCTGGAGAAATTTGTAAAAATAGCTTTAGGAGACTGTTGGGGGATCGGGACTCCGATAACTGCTTATGGATACTGCCCTTCTTTGAAAATGGGATTATGTCATAGGTTCGCTTAACTTCAGCATGTCAGTTGAAATGAACAATTTCAGTGGAGGTAGAAGTGCTTTCCTCCCTCCTTGAAAGATTGTTCAAATACTTTTGGCCGTTAATTCTCTAGGTTGCCATTCATTCAATGCTGCTCATTTTGACTGCAGCTCCCTTTTTATCCCTCCACAAATCACCTAGGAAGTGAATAAGACAGTGTCATCCTTCACTGTCCAATACAATCACGTCTCCAGAGTTGAATAAACAACATAGTAACCGATCAGATTGGATTAATCCCAGAATGCAAAAGAGGGCAAGTGATGGTCATGGAAGAAAACAGACATGCATTTTCAGAAGAGGATCTGGAAGGGAGGCTTACTCCTTCACTCTGTGGCATTGCTGAAATCAAATTAACGTAACCAGATATTTTTAGCACCATCCAGCTTGAGACTACAAATCCAGACAAACCTGAAGTGGACAGATTTATAGGCTACGCAGAAGCAGCTGAGAAGTGATCTTATCTGCTCTTCACCAGGGTTGATAAGCTGTCATTGATCATGGAAGGTGAACTTCCATTAGTTAAATAGAAAGGGGGGGGGGGGGACGGACCTTTTCTTTGTAAGCAGGTTGCTGCCTATCTACTCCCTCCTCCAAAAATTCTTGACTTTTAACTTTTACCCATGTTGGAGATTTTAGCAGTTTTAAGGATCGATCCAGTCCAGGGCTCTGTACTAATCTCTAAGGATTTGGGTTGGAACCAGACTGAAATTCTCTGCGTGCTTAATACATGCTATCATTTCCAGGTGAACTGGAATCCTAATAGTGAAGGGTTGCAACTGAATTCATGTTTCCCTGTTGCAGACAGTTGTGCTGGAAGCTGAGAAAGCCTCTTTATGTCAGCAGACCAACGTAAGTCAGGAAGGACTGCACACTGTTCCTCTAAAGATAGCTTATATATCCACCCCCAGGAAAACAGCTTAATTACAATAATCGGCTTGAAAATGGCACAAATTGGTGATTTTAAGAAAAAAATCAAAATCATGCTCAGGAGCCCGTAGTTCTGATAATATTTAACTAGCGTTGAAGAAGCTGACCAAACATCAGAATTCCAGAAAAAGAGGTTAACATAGGAATGTCTATCAACGAAATGCCTCTCTCACATCGATGGGGTAGCCGCAGAAGGCTTTTTATTGTAACTCAGGCCAGCTGCTATGAAGATTTGCAACTGAACCCGAAGAAATTTGCTTTGTGAGTCAGATCCAGCTGATTTTCACCTGGGGGTTCAGGCCTGTTCTCAGTGCAGTGCTATAGAAGACAAAGATGAACTAGTTAAGGGGCTTTTCTAACCAACTTCTTGATGATTATTATTTTGACATATTTCTATTGGCACTCTACCAAGTGGAACAAATCTGCATTCTCTAGATCCATTCCTCATAGTTTATTGACTAGGACATATTCTTTATAAAGCTTGTCTTATTACAGGAATTATCAGTGATAAATGAACTCAAATTTTAAAATTCTCTCTTTTTCATAGGTCCCCATTTGTCAGTGTGACAGAATACTCACTGCTGAAAAATAATATTGTTCAGCTCTGCCTAGAACTCACAACCATTGTTCAACAGGTAAGAGTGAATTTCTCTTCTACTAAATCACTCTTCAGTTGTTTCCATAGTGGAAAACAAGGAGGTTCCTTTTCCCTGTAAGCATAATTGATGTTAAATCAACTAAAGAAGAATCAGTTAGCTATTTATATGTCAGAAGCAACCTAGGAAAGGTCATTATCCTGAAAGGTGGCCTACAAACCTTTTAAATAAATCAAATGTATTGATTAGTCAAAGCAAAAATTTTCATGGGGCAGAAGGGATGAATCCCTGTGCATCTAATCTGATGTATGTAGTTGATCATAAGCCTCTTCCATCCAACTTTTCTATTTATTAAAAACATACATACGAAAAAATGTATTTATTTTTTCCTTGCAACTTGCGTACACTTCAACAGATCAGTTTTTCTGTGCAACTTTGCTTAATAATTACATGTTTGATCATTCCGTACACTCTAGTTACTCCTGGGAAGCTGTCAAATGAAAAAAAATCTTCTCACACCTATCTTACAATAACTCCAAGTACTTGTTATTCAAATCATTCTTTTTTCCCCCAGGTTTTTGCCATGTAAAAAAATGCTTGGATCTTAAAATGCTCTGTTTCAAGCCTGACCACTTGCTCTAAATTTGAAACAGGACATTTCAACTGGTTGAAAACCATCTTTCTAACTGGAGGGGTCATTTAGTTATATATCTAATGGTTGTTGATGGATAATCCCTTCATCATATGAGTAAACTCCTGCCTTTTATTACCATCCATTTAAGTACCCTTTACCTAATCTTGCAGCAGGAATTCCATAAATCTATTGTGCTGTGAAAAAGTATGTTGTTCATGTTCCAATTCTATGGTCAATATTTAAATGGAATACATTTTTCCAAATTCTAGCATGGTAAGAGAAAGGGGTGGGGGCTTCCTTTATTTATCCTCTTAGAAACTTCTATTACCTGTTGTCTCCCCAGTAACCTTTTCTAACTGTTGGAATTTAAGTAAATTGCTCTATTGTTTAATTGACCATCTGCTACTTGAATTTTGGCTTTCTTCCAAATTCCTTGGATGCTACATTTATGCTATACACTTTGGCATAAAGCTCTCTAACCAAACACTGTTTTAAATTAGGTTGATGTGGAAAGCAAATAGTTTTTTTTTCCCCTTTAGTTAAGCAATATGAATTTTAATCCGTCTTGGAAAAGAATGCATTGGAAAACCAAGCAGAACTGGTTTTGTTCTTTAAAAGTCATTTATTGGGCTCTGCAAAAGGTGGGGGGAGGGGGTCCCTTGCAGTCCAGGTCCACAACTAAAATCCTTTATTGTTTCACTGCAAATAATTAGGTTTGTTGCAAAGGGAGCTGCTTTTGGGGAGGAGGGAGACAGGAGGCATAAACAACAACATTGATGGGAATGTCAGCTCAAAAGTTCAGCTATATGCCCAGATATGTCTAATTTATCCTCTTTGGGTTTCAAGAGTGGAACAAAAACTGTGTGCAGTAAAATGGATATTTCAATTTAAGTTTCCTAATGCATAAAGGAAATGGAGGAATGTGTAATGTTTTCTGGTTTAAGTGCCTTGCAAAGGGCTATGTTTGCCCTTTTTCTGGGCCTACTGGCATGTAACCAGACTGAGCACCGGGCATCAGCCACCCATTATTTATTAAGGCTTAATATTAGGAGTAGGTGAGGAGTTACGATTCACCTCAACAGCATTCAGAGGTTATGTGATTGGCTCATTCAGACCCTTGGCCTCACCTCTGAGACCTCCTCCCACAGTGCCATTAGCTAGAAGAGACATCTATGCATGTCTAGAAGAGTGGAACCATTGGAGCAAGAAGCCAGTATGAACACAACAATCTCTTCTGACTTTCGGAACTGCTGGAGGAGGCCTATGAAACAAGCCAAAGAGATGCCACGTGGATACTTGACTATGTTTTTAGAAGTGGTGGGGAAACATTGCTTCAGAAGCACCTTCACACAAATCTTGGTCAAAGCAACCCCCTTCATCAACCTCACTGTCCCAAAGCCATCCTGCCACAGAAGACAGGTATTGCAATGTCCACTGTCCAGACTTTTTTGCCTTTCTTATCAACAATTGTTACATCTGGGATATTATTATGGTTGGTCACACAGTCAACCAGATGTTTAGACTGAGTCTGGGGCATTATTATTATTATTATTATTATTATTATTATTATTATTATATCAGTACCTCAGAGATGGTGATTTCTGCAACTTCTCCATGGATTGCAAATATTTTCCTTAACTCTTTCGCCTCTGGAACTCTTGGAATGCTGTTTCCCCCCTTCATACCACCTGACTGTGGAATAAATGCAAAACTAGGTAACACAGTTAGTATGTGACTGCAGGAAAACACAGCAGCTGGCCCTAGATGACAGAAATCTCTCTGAGTTGAAGAGATGTATCATTAGCAGTGGTGGGAAACAACAGAGCTGGTAGGTAATTTTCAGCTTTGGATTTAATGGTCCAATGGAGCCTGATCTTTAGAAGATAATGCCTATTACATTACTGATTTCCACATCTATTTAACGATTCCTGCCACAACCATTTGAAGGCTGCCTCATTCTGTGGAATGGAACCCTGGATGCTCGAACCTCCATTTTTCTTAGATAGTATCATTAGTAGGAAAAGAAGAGGCAGAAACAAGGATAGCAGTTGAAATGAACTTGGTGCCCCCCGTACGGTTTTAGTTTTTCCAGGCCGCTAATGAGGAACAAGGCTTTGAAGTAAGTAACGTGGCAGTTGAGTCAGCTCTGTTTAAAAATAATTCTGCCACTATTCAAATTAACCCCACTGTTAGGTTTTACAGGAGCAGATGAATAACAACAACAGAAATCCAATATTTTTCAACAGTAAGCATCTATTTATATTTGAGGGCATAGTACTAAGATGGACTGAGAAGGAAATCATTTTGTGCATGTGTGTCTGTGGGGAAAAAAAGAACCCCGAAAGGTAAATCAATGCATTTTTTAAATAAAAAAATAGTCTCACCAGATGAAAGTTCATTATAGAGAACTGCTGTGGTGAGACTCAAAGGCCATCTGAAAAAGATCTTCCACCAAAAATTGCTGTTTTGAAACTCAAAAACCATCTGAAAAAGATCTTGTACCAAAGATTTTTCTTTATAAAATGCATTTTCATTAAAATAGAAAAGAGGAAGATTGGAGATGGAGAGCAGCAGGGGTGGGGGTGATAGAGGGGGACTTTTCTTAATTAGTTTGCTCCAGTACAGCCAAGTTCAGCATTCATATTTGATTGCCTCCTGGTCACTGTGCAATTATATCAGAGCTCATCATCCTGTTAGAAGCCATCTGACTGTTTTAAAAAGCCTTTTAAGGGGGTGGGGGGGATGAACCTAAATAAGGAGCTGTGAGGGAAATCTTGTACGGTGTTAGCCTTGAAGCAGATAAATTGGCACAAGGAAAATTTTGTAACGCGACTTGGAGAGACAAGTCAATTTTCCCCTTAACAACTGTATTTCTGGCAAAAAAATCTTATTGTAGGGAAGGAATGCCACCATTGGTTAAATGAAAAAAGGTGGGGTGGGGAGATTAGGTAGTTGAAATGTTGCTTCCATTTTACTCATCAGATAAAGAATATATTTTGTTCATTTGCTTTCCTGTTTATTTTGCTGTATTATTAATCCTGGGTACATGGACCCAGGTGTGACCCATTTGCCTTTATTTAAAATTTATTGGAATTTCTGCCTAGTGGAAAAGTGAGGGATCTTCTTTTATGTCAGGTAATCTTTTCTAGGGTAAATAATTCACCCAATTTAAGCCAAAAAATTCTGTCTTTTACTTCACATTGTGCAGATACCCAAAGCAATAAAAAGTAATGGGTGATGGTGTCCCTTTCTCCTATCTACAAGCTAGGGAGAAGCAGAACTGGGTTTGCCCACATCACCAAGAGGTCCCTGTGTCCCATCGCCACCACTTTTAGATATCCAGGTCTGAGAGTACTGGAATACTTGGCAATTTTATATACCCAAAGATATTCTGTAGGAAAATTGTCAGGAGACAGTTTAGCTGAAGACAGCAATTTGCTGGAAGGTTCATTGATCTGGGAGGAAAGATGGAATACTGCATTCATGCAAATTATCCCATGGTTTATTTAACCATGGTTTGATTAAGCCACAGTAGCTGGGTTTAATTCACACATAACACCAATACATCATTTAAAAAGCACCATGACTTGGTTCAGGCAGCCTGTGAAGCCCAAAGCAAACCAACCACGTTATGTCTTAGCATGGTGTTCACAGCTAATGGGAAGCATAGTTCAGCACCGTGGACAGGGTGCAAGGATTCCAGAACTTCTGAGCTCAGTTACTGCTTTTTCTCCTAAGGAATGGAAAGTCATGAAATGACAGCCCTTGAATGCAGAGCCGTGCAAGCCATCACTTTCCTAATAATTCCATCAGCGTGTTCCTGGAATTGTGGGAAGAAGGACTGAGGGTCATGAGGTTATTACTGGTAGGTTATTACTTGGATGTGAAACCACCAAGGAATTCTAGGCTAGGTCAGGAAGTAGAAAACACACCTAAGAGAAAGTAATAGCAAATTGCTTTCTTGTGCCACTGTGTGACCCAGAACATTGGAGTAGATGGTGCCTTGGCCTGATCCGTACCTATCTTCAGTAAATGATACATTCACTGATGATTCCCCATCATCAAAAGTCAGTAGGATCATATCAGGTCTCCAAGATGAGTGAGAAGCAAAAGATTGAGAGTGGCTTGGAGAAACTGAAACTTAACTTCTCTTTCAGCATTGAGTTTAACTCTTTAACCAAGAGCCAGCCCCATCTCCCAGCCTAGCCTACCTCATATGATGCCTCATGGGGAAACCACCCTTTCTAATCTTGCTAAAAAGGCAGGATTAAAAATAAAATTGGTAGGCAATCAAGGCTGCATTTCAACTGATCTTCTATTTCCCTCTCACAGAATGAGGAGAAACAAACTGTCAGAAATAGATTTTCAGTAAACACACAATGGGTGAAATTGTGCATAAGTGATGTTGGCTGTCACTTTCCAGCTCGACTAAAGCATCAGAAAACATGCCTTTGAGACTAAAATGAAAGCAGTAATGCCCTGAACTTTTCTGATTAATGATTATGCTAATACATATCAAAGATAATTCTACAGACACTTTATTTTAAATTGAAAGTTCTTGTGAGTTGCATCTTTTCTTTGTTATTTATTTTTCCCAACTCCCCTTGACCAAATGCCATTTGGAAAAGTTTTCTTTCTTCCACACACACACACACACACACACACCCTGCACCACAAGAAAATTTTTGGCATTCTCACTAAGTCCCCTACAAATCAAGGGAGGTTTACAACTGGGCAAACAAAGCCAGATACACATTGCAGACATTTCTCCTGTAGCTGACGTCTGACTGGTGTGTGTTTGTGCACGCATCCATGCGTGTGCACGTGTCAGTGAGAGACAGCCCAAGGGGGAAACTATAGCTAAGACAAATATAGAAAACCCAACAAGAATATATTGACAAGAGGGCCAGCCATGCATGGATCAGGCATGGCCCAGTCTTAAAACAGAGTCCATATGGACTTGCACTGCTTGGTTCATTCCAGTGGCATTTGTGCAGAAGATTCTCAAAGGCCTGTGTAAAATGGAGAATATGCTCATTTTCACAGTGATATCTGTCTGACATAGAGCAGGGGGTGAACGTTCTGAGGCTTAAGTTTGCTGGCATACCACAGCCCTTTTCTGCAATAGCCACTCCCCTCCCAGAGCTCTCTCTGGAAACAACTGTTGAACATTGGTGAAAGGAATAGTGAAAAGGGTGTACCAAGAGCCCTAAAATGGTCTTTACATCCTCTTCCAAGCTTTACCTTCCTCTCAACACCAGGGGAAAAAAATTAAGAATCTTGGTTTCACCTTCATACATGATGCAGCTCACTTCTGCTTCATTCCTTTGCCCTCTTTGCTCCTCAACTCCTCCAAATGTCCAATTCATCCCTTGGCCATCTGAAAGTGCATTTGTTTTTGGGTGTTGAAGGCAGTCTTGACTCCTGGAGATTACACAGATACGTCCATGCAGCTTCTGAGTGTGGTTTGCCATTGCCTTCTTCCTAGGGCTGAAAGAAGGAGACCCAGTTGGCTTTCATGCCTAAGTCAGGACTTGAACTCAGTCTCCCAGGTGCTAGTCCAGTTCTTTTAACCATTATACCAAGCTGGCTCTCTAAAGATGGCCTAGCCCTGTCCAAAAATCCAAGAAGCCAAGGTGACTCAGACCTATAGCCAAGCATCTCAGTAGTTAGCTCAAAGCCTCTGAGATGACCTCAAGCAGGACACAGGTCAATGGCTTTCTCCCTCTATTGTTCCCCAGCAATTAGTAATCATAAGCCTAGACCCCCTAATATGGGAGCAATTGTAGACCTCCCAAGGTAGATTATCTCATTCTTCATGTGTTTCTAAATCTTTCCACCATGGTAGCTGTTCAGGCTGTGCAAACTATCTGGAAAAAGTCCAAACTTATCTGTGTGGTCAGAGCACTCCTAAAAGCATTAAAACACCTGTGTCTTTAAAGCCTGGGAGCTACTATGACCCCAGCATTCTGCATATGTATGGAGTTGCATGGCTGCTTTGTTTCACTGGCTGCCCCACGGGAAGTGGGGTGAACAGAAAGGGAAATCTTTCAACAGCTAAATCAAAGACCTGATAGAAAACATCTTCTTACCGAGTTGTACCACTCTCAAAGGGAGAAACCTGATGGCCAGGTCTAGCCAGTATGCGTTACTCAAGGCACTAGTTCTCTGTGAGCAGGATAATCCACAGATGGGTTTTAAAAAAATTCTAGCAAATGCTAGTTATCCCAAGGCAGCTATTGAGTTTCTATTTTTACTGGTGCACCTAAGAACAGAGATCAAACTTGTCACACTTAACCATATCTATATCCAAATGCACTGGCCTCAACATTGTCCTTTCATTAAAAAATCCTATTCCAACATTCTTTTCCCAAGACCTGATTATTAAATCTCTCCCTTTGTTAGAACTGATCCTGGTTCAGTCTGTTTTTCCCATGCACCAATGATCCCAAATGCCTACTGTTTTTTCTTTTTTCTTTTGGATTTTGTTGGCATAGAATATAGAATATTCTATTTTTATAGAATATGGAGCTCTGCAAAAGCAGTGGGGAGACCTTTCACTAGCAAAGGGGTAGGCCACTTGAAATTCTACCACCTGGTCCATCTCCAAGGCCTTTATAATCCTTTCTCACTGCAGTTGATAAAACTTGGTGAAGTTCCTTACCATTTGGGGATGAAACTGCAAAACAGTGATATGCTCCAAAATAAGTTTGTCACAGTCTGGCAGATCAAAGAATAGCCCCCAGCCCTCTCTGAAAAAATCCCCATCCTGAACCTATGAGTCACACACCCATATGCAACCCTGTTTGAAGCTATCAACTCACCCACTGCCAAAAGTTGACCAGCTCCATGTAAGATGAGATGCTCTTAATTTCTTCTGCACCTTTTCAGTCAGTTCTCATTCAGTTTGATACAAGAGGATTTGCTTTAGAAATTTCTTTCCAAATGAAAGAGAATTTTGGAGCATTTCTCATGGGTGGAGTGGAGTGTTTATGCACATGATTGAATGACAAGGTGGTCAAAGCATGGGAGTGAATGTCCTATTTATTATACAACCATCTCTCTAGAGGTCTGCAGCCTCCTAGCTTGCATCACTTCCATTCAATCCCAAGGGAAGACCTCAAGAAGGAACTCTTTCTAGGGCACTTATTCAGGAGGACAGGCAAATGTGACACACAAAATGAAAAGTCCAGTAGTAGTAGTACCCTTCACCATCTCCAACAGCTTGAGATGGTGGGCTTCTCTTTCCTGGAAGCACAAAAATCAAACAGTAGACAAGGGTCAATGGGGCTTCCTTTCGTTGATATACAGGCACTGAGTAGGGAATTGGACTCAAAAATTGCTTCCAATTCTATCATTCAAAAAACACAAAAGAATTAAAAAAAAAAAAAGCAAGCTTTGAACACCCTGAATAAGATAAAAAAACAAACACAAAACCACTTTCCCAGGGAAAGGAAACTTTTGAGAAACTGCAGGCAGGTTTCAGCACTGCATCAATTCACTCCATTGATGAAGAGCCAAATCTTGAAAATCAGGGCCAGGTGAATAGAAATGAACTCATCCTGATGGTGCATGAGACCGAAGATGGCCAAAACCCAACCCCAATCCCCTTTCCAAAGTAACGTGCATCATTAGACAATTGAGGGTGGGGGGGGGGGGCTGTTTTCTTCTGAATGTATAAGTCTACTAATCTTGGTTTCAAAGTCCATTTTCATCTCAAAGAAACAAGCCAGCCAAGTATACAGAGGCCTGACCCCTTCCAAAGGCATCAGGAGCTCTGGAGTTGGATTGAGGCCGTTATGATAAGGCTCTACCATGCCTGTTGTGGCTTCTTGTTGCAATCTCAACCTTTTCGCAGCCCTTTCCAAAAGACTGAGGTTGCAATTGACTCTTATTTCAGGACAGCAGAGCTGTCAAAACCTTTACTTAGTCTAGGTTTTGTATCTTGTGCTAGTGATTTTTTTAAAAGTCTGTTTTTTAAAAAAAGCTAATGTCAATCTTGCCTCTTTTGTACTGTCAGGACTTGCGGTTAGCTGTTACCAAGTTTTTGCTTGTCCTTGAATTCGTCTGCAGACAGTCCTGACTTATCTGAGCTAAACTGAGATTATTCTTACAAGGTAGAGAAAAATAGCCTTAACAAGAAGCAAAGCAATCTTACTGGTAGATCAAGGACATTGGTGGTTCCCAGACTCTTTGGGCCCATGCATAATCCTTTGAGAGGATTGTGTGAGTGCTTTTACAAAATAGCTGTCATTTATTTAATAACCCCATGGCTGAGTAAGTAAATAAAGTGGTGGGGCTTCTGTGTGGCTAGAACTCAGCCAGTTACATAAGAGTGAAGTATTTGCAGAAAAATTGGTGCAATTGCTTCCTGCCATCCTCTTGATGCTCTCTTGGGAATTTAATTGAGGCTTGAGAAACCACGGAGCCTGCAGATGGCCAGAGAACATTTCCCATGGAAAGGAGAACTCTCACCCCTGTTCCCTGGGCAGCTTGCAGTTCAGGTAATTGCAAGAAACCTGCCTGTGAGCCGTGAAAATTCCTCAAAATTTCTCTTTAGCATGGAATGAATGGCAGGAGTTTCTTTTTCCATCTAACTGAAAGGGAACAGAATGGTCAAAACAAGGGCTGAGGAAACATTTAGCATAGCTTCACAATAAGCACAAACGTGCATAAAATGCACACTTTTCAAGACGCCATGGCCTTCCTGGATAAATCAACATTGACCCTCTGAGGACTAAAGCAGGGAATGATACACTAATTACTAATTGTGAAAAGGGCAGAAGATTGTCCTGAATGAATGTTTACTCTAATTTACATGGCAGAAAAATCTTTGGACGTACAGATTTTTCACTGGCATTATTTTTATGGAAGTTAAACTGTTTTTTTCCCCTTTGACACATCTGTTTAACCTTCTTTAGTAATGGAAGTTAGAGCTGAAAGAGTTTAACTGAGCGTAATCAGCGGGCACAGGCGCTCTCTCTCTCTCACCTTCTTTCCAGAAAGTTCAAAATAATCTTTAAGATATTTTTACAAGCCATTAGCAACGGCAGTTTTTTTCCAACCTAACTACCCTCTACACATGTTAACTCCAAGTACTAGCCATTCTAGTTGGGAATAGTGAGAGTTGTATTCCCACATTAGCGGATTGTACCAGATCGGAGCACATTGATGGACTGTCATCCGAAGCCGAGTAACCTGCTATTTTTCAAGGAGCAGCTAATATAACTGAGCAAAGTAGGTTTCTGTAGATGTTTAAGAGCTGTTCCCCTCCCCCTTCTCTTTTACAGGATTGCACAGTGTATGAAACAGAAAATAAAATTCTTCATGTGGTAAGTGCCCGTTGTGGCTTGGGGTGGGTGCGCATTATGCTTTGTGCAGTCTACCTCATTGGAAATCATTATTTTGCAAATCAAGACTGTACTGCTGTACACATTTAGCTTCAAGGAAGACATACAGAATGCAGGGGATTGATTGCTGCCTTAATATGCTTTAGAAGAGATTTTAAGGTATTTCTCGGATGTAGAAGCCCCATTAAAAAAGAGGTATTTGGCCAAAACGATTATAGTGATTCCTCTCATGTTTTATTTTCTTTTATTTAGAATAACTTGGCCTGAGGTTGCTATCCAAACAATCCAAGCAACTAACCCCAATAGGTGACTGATGCAAACCTACATAGGGTGACAATCAAGTCCTTCAGTCTATTTGCATCCATCTCCCTTGAGAAGTGGACAGGCTGGAGGGAGGAGCAATACAAGGAAGGGTGGAGCTAAGGAAAGGGAGCTCCTCCCATCAATCTGGACAGAGAAGGAAGGGGCTGTCCAAATTCTCTTTAATTTGAGCCCAGAAACGAGCGAGCAGTTGTGCCTAAGCCTTTAGGGAGGAAAGAGGAGGGGAGGGTGGTGAAGAGTGAGCAAGAACCACCATAGTTATCCACACCCTGTCCAGTGCTGGGATGGAGTACAGATGTTGGCCCTACCCACAGAAAGCTGCCAAAGGAACCAGATCATTGGTGGGTTATTTTCAGGGTGCTGATGTCTCCTATCTGCCTGAGGACCAGAGAAGATGCTGGCTGGTACTGCTGAAGGAACTGTGTGTGTGTGTGATTTTAAGGAAGCCCTTTTAGACTCACTCATTCAGTGTTTACAGCTGGGGAGATCTCAGAATTCTTTCTAGCAGGGGAAGAAAGCCTCTGAGAAATTAAGAACCCAATTTTGACCTCCTATCTTTGTAGCTCCCCTTTATTAGGAAATGGTGGCCATTTCTGAAAGAAGATGAGACCATGCCAAGTAGAGAAGAAAAAATACACTCTCTTTATATTCTCCTGGACAAATATTACTGTTTTTCCCCCTAATTCATCTAGTACCACAGTGGGCAACATTTGATGCAATTAAGCTGTCTTACCTATAACAAGGGTCACTTTGTGAACACTCAGAGTAGGTTATAAATGTATATTGACTGCCAAGAAGCAACAAAAGTGTTGTTCTAATCCTTCCACTATTTATAGAATTTTTAAAAAAATGCGTGGAGGTATCATGTTAATTATGATGGCCTTATGTGTCAGACATTCACCAAGGGCTTTTGTTTCATTATAGATTATAATAGCAATTATTGTTAGACATTTATCATACCTGGAATGTCATTGATCAATAGCAGCCAGAGCTTACTTTTTCTACAAAAGGGTCAGTGATCAGCGTTTCTTTAAATAGCTGCTTCTTACCTACACTCAGACTGAATTTATCAGGATGCTATATATTATGTGAATATGACCCTAGGCATATGGAGGCCCTTTCTATTCTATTTCTATTTATTTTATGCTTGTCTGGGGTTGTCAGACTTCCCTCCTTGTGGTCTAGACTGGGAAGAGTTCATTCAGGTCACAAGAATCTCAGGGCTCTGATTAATATATTAGAAGAAAGATTAAGGTTATGCCCCACAAATTCCAGCAAACACCCTGCTTACAAATGAGACAACTATGTATATGCAATTTAGGGCAGCAGAACCCTTGTCTGTTTCCTTCTTATTTTTAGATTTAGGGGGCTAGAAGCTTGGCTGTTTTCTGAAGGCAAGCAGCTAGCATCAATTTTCTGTTTTAATAACTGTCAGCCCTTTTATCAAGGTGGGGTGTAACTCTTACATCAGTGCTGTATATTCTATATTGTATTTTATATCACTACATGGAGATACGATTGGGTTACTTTGGGATGCTGATACAGAGTTCAGAGGGTGGAGTTCTACTGGTAGGAACTTCCAGGCCTATTATGAACTGGACCCAAATTTGGACAATGTTTGGGTTCATCTAGAAATTGGCTCATTAACAGGACTAACTCCAGCACCTGCCTGACCCCACATATCACATCTCTCTCTTGTCTTTTTCATGGAAATATATCTTGGCCTTCTGAGTGCCATGACACCTCAAAGCATTATCAGGTACCACAGAAGATGGTTTAGACTGTAAGGACAATGTAGTGGCAAAAGGAAATAAGAAAGTTTAATTGTATTCTAGTTATATGAAGATATGAAAGTTAGAGATAAACCCAAAGTTATCATTAGGTAATTTGAGCCTAATCTGCATATAACCTGATTTTGTACCTCAGACTGCAGATTTTGACTGTACTCAAAAAATCCTTCTTCTCATTATGTATGAATTGTCCTGCCAAAATTTAATACCTAAAGTACTGTTGGTCAAAGGCTAATCTTTCAACACTAAACTCTCAGTAAACAAAAGAAGAGTGCAAAATGTTCGTGCTGAACAAAGTAGTTTTGTGCTGTTTCATTGAAATGTCCTAGTGAGCAATTCTCTGCACAGCATTCAGGATGAAAAGGGGAACAATGGAAAATGTCTAATGCATCAATACCACTTTGGACATATTGGCTGATATGACAAGAGGAAAGGTTTTCCTGAAACATTAGGAGAAACTGCTTGACAACAGGGCAGTCTGATCACCAAACCAATTAGCAGAAGGATGCTGTGTTCTTCTTTGTTGCAAGTCTCCAAGAATTAATGGACAGCCATATTTGGGACAATAATTCAGTGGAGAAAAATGTTCTGAACATCTCCAGGTAGGCTGGAAAAATCCCTCCAGCCACCTTCTGTTCAACATTGCCCTAAGTTCTAATGGGATTTCTGGCTTCACGTGATGGGTGAAAGCCATCTTGTGGGTCATGGGTATGATTTAATGGGATGTGTGAACCCAGCCCACTGTAGTTTATTCAACAACAGCAACAATGTGCCTAATCATGATGTGAATTCACTGTGTTGGAACAATGAGAACAAGGCAGCTTCAACTGTGAAATAGATAGCCCAAGAAAATGGTGAGCTGTTGGGTGCATCAAAAAAGAGGCTGAATCTGGACCAGCCCTGGATCAAGAGTACATGGATAGTAGGGGGTATATAACTTCCAGAAAATCAAAGATGGGATTATCCTAGCTGAAGAAGAGCTACTGCATTTGTTCCAGCTTCTGGCTTCCTGGGAACATGTGCATAGCCACTATGAGGAACAGGATGCTGAACTGGATAGTCTTTTAGCTTTATCCAGGATGGCAAAGGCATTGCATATAAGCCTAGCTTTAGTTGTTCATCTTTTAAGCATCATTCACTTGGCCCTATGAGAATTGCTCCTGGCGGTGCCTGCTTGATGGTTCCTCACTTAAATGAGTCTTCTAGGAAGAATAGGAATGATGTGTCAATTAGCATACTAACAATGTTGAACAAGCTATCCTCAGCACTTGGGATCCTGGATTGTGCAAACTCCTCCATGCTTAGACAAAGTTGATAAAGGCACTGGTGCTAGCTTGCTCAAACCCTATTCAGAGAACACGGCAAAAAGTAGACTGGAGGTGGGGGGCTCAAGAAGCTCTGGAAAGAACCAGAGGACCAACTGGGCAAACAACGCAAACTGCCTACTATTAGTCAGAAGGAAGTAGCTGAGCAATTATGGATGCCATGAAAGGGTAGCAAAGAGATGCTTCTGTAATGCAATTTGAATCACACAGCAAGTTAATAAAGCATGTTTTGTAAAACAAGACACAGTTGCCTGGAT
Source organism: Liasis olivaceus (assembly GCA_030867105.1). Lineage (NCBI taxonomy): Eukaryota > Metazoa > Chordata > Lepidosauria > Squamata > Pythonidae > Liasis > Liasis olivaceus. The sequence goes on from CM061361.1 coordinate 13,141,605, forward strand.
TCACACACATCACCCCAAGCCCCAAACCATAGCTTACAAACTGCTGTGGCTGGGTTTACACATTGCACTCAGAAAAAAAACAAAGCATAGCAAAACAAGGAAGGCTTTGCATGACGTAAGACCCAGTTATAATCAGGGAAGTGGAGGGGAAAAAAAATTTTGTGAAATTTTCTGGTTCAGACAGGTGCATGCCGGGCAGATAACTTTTGAATGTGAGTCATTGTGCTTCCATTACAATGTTTTGTGCTGAATTCTTTTTCTCTCTCTTTTTCTCTTCTCCTTTTCCACAGTGTAAAACGCTGTCTGGTATCTGTGATCATATCATCTCTCTTTCATCAGATTCTCTGGTGTCTCAGTCAGCTCATCTTGAAGTTGTTCATCTTACCAGCATCATGCCCAGTGAAGGTTTGGTAAGCAGGAGCAAATTAGAAGAATATCAGATTTCTGAAAACCATGACGATGATTAAAGGGGAGAGCAGCCATACCGTAAGCATAAGAAAGTAGCTGCTTCAGGGGGCAGAGCAGGATGGATAGCAGATTGAGGCCAAACTCAGACACCAACCCATCTAGAGATAGATCTGCCCAATTCTACTGTCTTTATCTGTACTATACCATCTTGGTGGTGGTGATGTTTCCAATAGTGTGAAGTTCTAGAATGTCCATGAACATTCCATGTTGTCAGTGAAACATTCATTGTTTGGCTTCTGTGGAAAGAAGACTTCACTGTTGTAATGGGATTAAAAACTGACATATCTCTTATTTTAAAAAAAAAAAAAGTTTGCAGGGTAAGTTGTAGAATGACTAAATGATAGGGAAGGATTCCTGAAGCTGGCAGGCTAAGATAATGCCCTGAAGTAGCACGGCTGGAGAAATGGAGTGAATGTATGAATCCAATGGCAGATTGAATCCTGTGGAAGAGAAAGATCACAGGAAATATCTTTGAAACTGTGGGCCAGGGAGTGATGGTGTTACAGCACTGTTCTGCCTATGTCTTTAAGTGTTGCATAGGGTATAGCAGGGTTCCTCAACCTTGGTGACATGAAGATGTGTGGACTTCAACTCCCAGAATTCCCCAGCCAGCCATGATTCTGGGAATTCTGGGAGTTGAAGTCCACACATCTTCAAGTCGCCAAGGTTGAGGAACCCTGGAATATAGGATCCAGCCAAAGGGGAATTCAAACAATCATTGCAGACTGTTTTTAACATATTTTAATCAAGTAAGTAATATTTATCTATTTTGATCAATATTTATTCTAGTTTTACTGTAAACCCCCAGAGTCACCCCACAGTGAGATGGGCGGTGACAAATTTGAAATATAAAGAAATAAATAAACTGAACAATTTCCAGTTAGGAAACTGAGGCAAAATTCCAGAGGTAAAAAGTAATCTTGAATGTCACCGGTCGATTTCTCCATTCTAGGTAGTTCTTTATACACAAGCTGTTTTTAGTTTGTTTGTTTTGGCTCGTGACAAAGCCAAACTACATACCATAGATCCAGAGTCCATTGCTGATATGCTTAATACCTAAATGCATGTTTGGCCAACGTTTGGCCCTACCTCTTGGTTATATTCAAGAGCCAACCTGCTCCAGCTATTTCCTTTCACCCATGGGAGATCCTGAATATAACACTTGGAGGGAGCACATATAACTCAACATTCGTTCTCCTGTCCTCTTCCCAAGTCTGTTGTTCTTTTACTAAAATTATCTATGTTATTGAAAGCAGGGTCTTGAGTCTGAGTTTAAAACTGGCCAGACACAAGTATTCTTCTTTGGTCTTAGGTGAGCTAAATCAAAAACCCACCTAGCCAGAGATCCTTTTAACTCCATCTCGCCTTACTGTTCTTGTTTCTTCACCACAGCAATCTTCACTTCACTATGAAGGAAGCCATTAGAAAGAATTCTTAACCTAAAAAGAAAATTCCATTTCTCCAAGAGAGATTAACCCACCCATTACCAAGACACCCAAGTGATCAAGAAGGTTAATATTATGACACTTGCGGTTCATGAGTAGACCCATATTCTTCATGGTGTAACCACAGAGCTAATGAAGCCTCTCTTGCTAAGTTGCATCCCTCTCTGATACCATTACTGAAAGAAGAGGATGATAATATCCCCTCATCTTAATAGGGCATGATATTTTGGTGGACAGATGTAGTGATGAAGTTGTTGCCAAAAACAAAAAAGTGTATAAGCATCTCAGGAAAAAAAAAATGCTGTATGAATTTCTCTATGGTGTTCTGTCTTTACACTTTCTACAATACTCAGCAAAGTTTGAGAAGTGTAGCCTTAGACATTGTTGGAAATTTAAATGTGTTCTACCAGCCCCCTCTTGTTATAACCAAATAAGGATTTCTCAGTGTAGGAGAAGAGAGAGTGCATCCTACCAAAAAGCGTCTCAGTTGTGGGACCAGTAAATGTCAGTATCAGAGCCCACAGACTGTCACATTGCCTTGTTTTTCTAACTGAAGACATACTCAAGAGATTGTAATTCACCTCTTTTTATGGGGAGAATTTCATCATCTGTAAAATACAAAAACATGCTTTCAATTTCTGAAGGAACCCATCCCAATGGAGAACAAAAGGAATGGTAGAAGGAAAAGTCTAGCATTGACATAGGTCCTTTGCATCTGAATTACAGAAAAAACGCCTAAAGAAAAGGCTTTATTATAATTCATCTCTGGGCAGAGCACAACTGTTAGAAATTTCTGTCTCATCGGATGAAGCTAATCAGCCTGACAGCGCTCTGCTTTATCTATAAAGCATTATGTTTTAGACCACTGTTTCTCAACCTTAGCAACTTTAAAATGAGTGGATTTCAACTCCCAGAATTCCCCAGAAAGCATGGCTGTCTGGGGAATTCTGGGAGTTGAAGTCCACTCATCTTAAAGTTGCCAAGATTGAGAAAAACTGGTCTAGACATTTCAGGTGCAGTCCCCCAAGAAGTGTTATTTGTCCTTTTTAGTTCCATCAAAAATCTTCAATAATCATGGGACCACAACCCCTGATTTTCCATTTTTAGTTAAAAATCAGTGCCAAATCTACAAAGAAAATTCATTCGAGTTTAGCAGTTCAGCATCGTGATTCCAAACCCCAAAATTGTATCTGTTCAGCTAAAAACAGTCTGAGAACTACATGAACCTCACTATATATAAAATCTTTAGAACGTGAGAAAAGCTTTGCTAGATAAGATTAAGAGTCCCTCTAACCCAGAATTTAACAGTCAGGAAGGTGCGTTTTGAGAATGGACTTGAGGGAAATAGGAGAGTTGGTGGCACTGAGGTGATCTGGGGTACAGAAGCAAAGGAGAACAAGTAACCTGGGGGATCAGGAAGTGAATATCTGGCTGAAGATGGTGGAGCTGGATGACTGAATATCACATGGTGTTTCAGCATATAATGTAATGAGATGATTAGGAATAAGGTCATGAAAGCTGTGAAAAAGATGTGGAGTTTGTGCAGGATCCAGGGAAGACATGGAAGTCAAACAAGGGATATAAAGAGTTGGCACAATAGCATCAGAATTACAAAATTGTTATTTTAGCAAGAGAGAATGAATTGAATAGGAATGGGAAAAGGTGAAACAAAAGAGGGCAGGAGAGAATAAACTGACAGTAGTTCAGGTAAAAGATGAGGAGAGGTGGAACAATATGTGGCCAGTTGGATTTCTCTTTATATTTAATAGACTTCTACCTTAGTTTTGGATTTTTTCCTGTTCCAACATATATTCTGCTTCCTCCAATATATTCTCAGGGGAAATGAGTCAATTGCATAAGACTGAACCTACAAATTCCTAAGCACAAAGTGCCTAAAACCAAGAACTTACTTTGACCTCATTCAGTTTCCAGCAAATACTGTTGTCAAAATCTCCTTTGCATGTACAATGAGGGTTTTTTTCCCCTCCTGCAACAAGAAAGAATTGCTCCTGAGCCAATGTGCATATAGAAGCATTTTTTAAGAGAACGTGGGGGCAGCTAAATAAAACATTATAACTCTTGAAATGGGAAGGAGAGACTGATTTAATTATAACTAAAACTGCATGAAGCAGGACATTTGTAGTAGTGGCCCCAAAACTAATGAGAAGTGAATGCCATCCTCTCAGTTTATAGCTTCAAATATTCTTCTAAGTCACATTAAATCTTTGGATCTTCCAAATGTTTTAGGTTTTTGTAGCAGTTGAAGTAGTCATTAAATAGAAAGAAACCCACTGTTGACTGTAAACGCAAGGAAGGGTGGATTCCAGAAGATGATTAGCTTCAGAAATGAAATCAGACTGGAAGTTCAGAACCTTGGATAGCTCCAAACAGAAAATTGATTCCAATCAAATACTATTAGTTGAGAAAAACTTCCCCAGATGCCTTAGCAAGCTGCAACTTTGAAGCTACACGAATGCCTTTAAATTAATAACCATAAAGCAGCTTTCTCTGTTCTTGTTTCACTAGGATTGCCTTGCAGCAACTTGTTTCCAGTCAGGGATTCCAGTCTGGATTCCTGCTAAATTGAAATGTCAGGTTTTCCCTGACCTGCATTGAGCCACAGATTACATCAAGCTGAAATCCTAGTCAATACTGTCTTGCTGGCATGGAGGGAGACCTAGCTTAGTGGTAGAGCATATGCTTTACATGTAGAAGTCATAGGTTCAATCTCTGGCTTTTCTCAAAAGGACTGGCAGAATCTTCTGCTTGACATGCTGGAAGAACACAATTCATCAGCGTCCCCAGTACTGGGCTAAATGGATCAAACGTTCTGTGTTAAAGGCTGACTTCACACAGCATACCAAACCCCAATGTATTGAGTTATTTTTATCTGCTCTTGTGAGAAGGGATAAGCAGTGCATTGGGGCTATTGTTGAGAATAGCACTGAGACATCCACTCTTATTCAGGATTGTAACAAGATAGAGATAAATTGCTTTTAGTTTACATTTCAATGAAACCTGACCACCTTTTCTGTTTCTGAAATAAACATGAATGGGATTGTAGCTATCCCTTGACTTGCACACTTCTCTGAATTTTGCACTGTATCAAAATAAATCAAGCATCCCCCCCAAAAAAAATTCCACCAAAACATTTGCCTCAGGGGAACTATATACAAGAAAGGATGGATAATTTAGGAGAGATGATGTGCAAATATAAACTTGAAGGAAGCTTGTTTTTTTTCAAATATGCAGGAGAAGTACAAGCAAAAAGTAGGTGCACATTTTGTGCCTGTGGAAACGTTTACTGTTTCTTGCCTGAACTTCAAAGTTAAAGATGGATTTATCCATTTGTATTACTACACAGATAAGGCCCTCACATTTCCTACAATCTTCCCTTCCATTTTTTCATAGACACCCATCTTGTCATACGGATGGATGCTTCACTAACAATAAATTAGAAACCTCTGATGTGATCAGGACTGCCTATGGCATCTTTTTCCTCTTCTACCCCATAACAGATGGCAGCAGAGGAAAAAAAATATCCTGCACGGGTAATTTGTACAGTTCAGTCTGCCTGTCTGATTGAACATAATACGGAATGGTCCCTCAAGCAGTGTCTTCATGACACAAGAAGCAATAGATTTCCTTTAGTGTCAGTAGCTTCTTACCAGGAAGGATAAACTAGCCCTTTGAGGATCCTCCTTAAAATGAGTGCCACAAATGTTAAAGTAGATTCATGCACATGTGGTATTTCTGGATACAAGAGGGAAGACAAATACGATTTTGTGCAAAGGATGCCTAATCTGATTTTCCAGATTGGGAAAACTGCTTCCAAGTTTCCTGTCCATCATGGGGGTTTCTCATCAGATGTCATGGTTGAAAAGGGCCCTCCGTGAGATGCTCTGCATAAAAATAAGTCAACTGATCATTTGATGTGTCTGAATTCTGTCCCATCTCCTCCCTCCAAAAGTCTGGGAGTAGTGAATTCTCTACCAAGTCTAATATCACACTCATAAAGTGTGTTTTTCTTTAACCTCCATGATTTTTACAAATCTGTAACAAGATGTCTTTCATTTGAAGTATAATTTCCATGAATCAATTATTAAAGCTACCGAATCTGGGCTGCAAAACCATCCTAACCACTAGATGGCAGCAGGAAAGATACAGAAAACTCTAACTCCTTGTTGCATCTAGTGGCCATTCAGATTTTTGCAGGCCAGATCTGGAAGCCCTGATTTATAAGATGTAGCCGTTAAGGGGCCCTTAAGCCGAGTCCTCGTGGAAAGTGAGGTAATCTCATTTGAAAAGAACACAAATCTCATAAATGGTTTGTGTGGTGGGGTTTTCTGGGGGAAGGGAAGATCTTGGCATAGAGCTGATATGAAGCTTAGAGCCCCACTAATCTTCAGAACCTACAATTCAGGCACCTGATCTGAAGATACTCCACAGCCCCCAAGCCCCTGAGATAGTGTCATCACTGAGGGTTTTTTTTTATATATCTGCTTAACAGTCATTACTGACCCTGCAGTGACCGCCCCCTGGCGGTTTTCAAGGCAATTGCATCTTTCTAGTTTCGGAATTAGACTTTGCCAGAGCCTAATTCCTAGAGCGTCAGCCCAGCCGGCAGCACAGGAGGCGGGATTTCCGTTGCTTCGCGCCCCTTTTTCGGACGCCGGCAACTGTCCCGTCTCTCTGTGGAGTCGCTGCCAGCATTTTCCTCCCACCGGAGTGAGAGTGCTCATTTATCTACTCACGTACGTTTTCGATCTGCTGAGTGGGCAGAAGCTGCGGGTAGAGAAACAAGAGCTCACCTTGTTAACGCGAGGCTGGACTCGAACCGCTGAAGCTTTCAGCCATTTCTGGCCGGCGCTTTCAGCGTCATTAAGCCGCTGCGCCACCGCGTCACTGAGTAGTAGATCAATAATTTGAACAGCAGAGAAAAACAAGCCTGCAAGTGAGTAAACTTAGGACATTCTTCCAAGTAGGACATTTCTGAGCAAAGGTGGAGTCCTCTGCTATACCCCTGCTTAAAAACCTTGGGCAGAAGGCAGAAAATTCTGGAACAGTGTCTCCTGCAACTCTCTTCATACTTCTATATCCAAAACTTTGCTTTAGTCGCTCACCTGAACTCCTTAACTTTGGCCTTTCCTTTCATCATGCTTTATGCTAGATATTATTGCTGGTTTTGTTTTACACCCAGGATCAGCTTTGGATAGGGCAAGTTGCTTTCCCTTTGCTTTATGTGTTTGTAAATTGTTGATCTTGGCTTGCCCACCTAGGCCCATCAGTTGCTGAAGGGGTCCTGTGAAAGGTGCAACCTCAGAACATCTGTTGTCAGCAGAGGAGCAGTCTAGAAAACAGGAGAAAATAAGCAAAGCAAGTTAATTAAGACAGGTTTTTGAGGGGTATCAGCGAACATAGAGTCAAAATAACAAATTGGTTTATAATCCAGGAAGTCAGACACAGGATCCAGATTAGGATGCAAAGCTGAGGGATATATAAGTGTTTCTTCCAGCACTGGGCTAGGCTTAAGTAGAGGACTGATGCCAAAAGTCTCAACTTGCTACTCTAGCCAGCTGGCTCATATCATGTTGCTCAGAACACAGGGCAACCTGGGGTCACCCACAGAAAGATCAGGCACTTCTGCATCTTCAGCCTTTTAATAGTGTTGTTGAGCCCACAGGCTCAGGCATAGCTTCAAAGGATCTAGCTTAGAATCCATATCAGACCTGTGAATTCATAACCCCCAGTGTTTGTCCCAGTTTCTCTTCAGCCTTTGGGGATGGCAGATCTGAGGAATCTAGAACAAAGAAGGCAAAGCTCTCTTTTGTTGCCAGGAAGAACCATCCAGCGACTTGGTATCTCTAAACCTGGAAGAGGCAGACAATCATCTTGCTTAAGAGCCACTCATAAAAGTCATTCAGCAGCTCCTGAAGTGGCTTATTCTGATGAAGCCCCACATAGGTGCAGCCTTTATGCCCCCACCGGTTGTTCCCATTTTTAAGACAAGTTTCAAAGTGCTGTGTTTTCAAAAGAGAAAATGGAGCTGAGAGTTTCCTTGTTCTCAGTGCAGAGAAGTTCACCCCTCACTTAAGGATGCTGAATAAAAATAGCATATAAATCTTCAACGGGACTTTTTTTAATGAGTTAGTGCTCTGTATGGGGTGTAAAGATGACAGAAGTAGGTCCTGGTGATAAAAAGTATTGTTTGTTGTTTAATCTTCCTCATGGTTTGAAGTTTTCCTTTCCCCCTCTTTGCCAAAATCTCTTGCGTTTCACATTCAATAATATGGTCAGTATTAATCCCTAAGTTTTCTATTTGAGGATCAAGAAGGAGAAATAAAGACAGAACTTCATTCAGCTCTCTGGTAGAGTCAAGTGTGACTCTGATTCCCTTTCTCTGTTGGAGAGCCCCCTGCCTCAATATTAACAATGCCTATGTTGAAACAATAAGTTTGCACGTAATTATGAGTGTGCCCCCATTGTACGTAAGAAAATGTTGTTAGGTTGGGAAAACTCTTATCTGACTTGCTTCTAAGCTCTTACAGGGTTTACATGACAGGAGAAATGCTTGGTGGCCCAGAATGCTGAATGGAAATTGGGAAATGGTGGGGAAAACCAGGAATGGAGTATTTTAGAAAAGGGCTTGGCTGGGTGGCTGGCTAGCATCCTTAAGAGGAGCACTCTGCACACCAGTCTTTGTTGCAGGAGCCACTAGTTTATTTGCTATGTTTGTATTAATGATTTCTTATCTAATTCTTTTTTAGGGGATGTATATTAAGTCAACCTATGATGGACTACATGTTATCACTGGAACAACAGAAAATGTATGTTTCCTTATTTTTGTCGTTTTGTTTGTCCTCCTTGTATCCATGCATTGAATATGATAGCTGTCTCCTGAGTATTGGACAGGGACAGAAAATCTGCTATGAAATACTCATTCCAGTCAAGCTTTAATCGAAAATGATTGTTCATACCAAATAGATTCGATACATTCCATAAGTATTTTGGATACTTTTATACAAAATAGGTATCAAGATTCTGAACAGCCCAGACATGTTTGTGCTTTACCTATTCCCCAAATTACCAGAGAATAAAAGGAATTTACAATGGAACAATGTATCCTAAATGTTTAAGTTATGTTGAATATGACCCTTGGCACCAGGAGATATGTTGGGATATATGGCATAGGACCAGGTTATTTGTGAGACCACCTGTCTCCCATTGTTTCTGCCAACCCCACCAGGTCTAGCAGGGAGGGCATGTTCCAGGCCCCTTCCATCAAACAATGCTACCTTGTTGGACCCGGAGTCATGCTCTCTTATGGCTGCACGTGCCACGTGGAACAGCATTCCCCCCCAGAGATCCAGATGGCCTTGACCCTGTTTACTTTTCATAAGGTTCTGAAGAGCTGGATGTGTTCCCAGGGATTTGGGTCAGGAACCTAGGTGATCTCTGCTGGTGATATGGCTTGTGGTTTTGGGACATGTGGTTTTAAACACAGCAGCATGGGTAATATGTTGTGGTGGTGGTTTTAGACTTTGTGCGTGGCCCAATGTTACTGCTGTGAGATGAGTAGTTCTATAAATCATATACATAAATAATAAATAAATATTTCTATGGTCTAAGGTTGAAAAATGGTAGGAAGAAGAACCATGCGGTTTTCTTGTTGCGTTCTCAGGCATCCAAAATCACAGTGTGTCTTTCTTCTCCTTTCATGGTTCACTTGTTTAAATAAAACAAGTGTGTGAACAGGCAGTCACAGGGAAAAATTTGAAAACCAGGGCAGACCCTCTCCTGGGGGTTAAATTTGATCATGCTGGTGCCCGTTACTAAAACCAGCACTGGGCGGTTGCCTCTAAGCTGAATCACAATGGGAAATCACTATCTTCTTGAGCATTGTCTTCTAAAACAAAAACAATGGTCTGGAAAAGCATGTTGTTATGTTAAATGAGAGTCTCAGGTCAATGCTGAAAGATGATGAAATCATGCCCTCAGAAGCAAAGAAGAACATAGATATATGCCAATGGTCAGACTCATATTTATGACCTAGTTCATAATTTCTCATTTAAGAAAGGAGGAGATTGGTTTTAACCATGGAATTCTAAGCCAGTGAACTGTGTTTGAAAGGAGTGGTGGAAAATTCACCCAGGAAAACCAACCACCAGAGAGGATTCCAAGTGATCATGGATTATCTTTAAACTAGCAGATTTCAGGATGTCACTGGTCTCTTGCACCCAGAAAATCCCATAGCAAAGACTACAGTGTTACGTTGATCTTACACAGAATGCTGATCAAAGAGAGTTTGAGCATGTGTATAAATTAGTAAAAGACCTCGGTTGGGAAAGAATGACTTTGTAGCTGATAAGGACACAAGGTGACAGAAAGGGAGACCCAGGTGTCCTTGAAGGGCCAAAAGCATTACAGTCATTCCTTGAAAGGCAGCATAGCAGCTTTGATATAAATGCTTTACCAAGGCTCTGTTAGGATAACAGGCTGTATGTGCTTTATTGCGGGGTGATAAGGAAACACAGTAGCGTGCCTTCATCCTTGAATTTTCTGCTTTCTTTTGAGGCGTGGTCTTTAGAACCAATTAATCACTAACAGGCATAGATTGGCAAAGTAATAAATCCCATTCTTAAAGACTCTTAAAAGATGTTACCCAACAGATACAGCAAAGGATATCTATCTATCGTCTACCTATTTACCATCTATCTATATATCTGTCTACCTATCTATCTATCTTACTATATTAATATGAGCAAATGTATGATTTAATTATTGAGTCACATTATTAATTCAACTTGGCTTCTTATTTTAACTATCCCCAATGAGGTATATTCTATCTTTTTGTCATTTCCTTCATTAAAATATTTTACATCCGCCACAAATCCTTTTTTTTTTTTTTTTTTTTTGGTCATTAGCTAGACAGAAAAGCAATGGCTGGGTCTGAATTCTCAGCCCGTTCATGCAACTCTAAGGCTAAACTAGGTCTCATGGCTTCTCAGCCGGATCTGGTCTTGAAGTGACTTTATCTAGCCTCCAGGAGCTCAAATCTAATCTGTGTGTATGATATATACACAAATGCATAAATATATTCTAGTTGTTTTACATGTAAGAAAAGAAAGAAATAATAGGGTTTATAATTCACCCAGGTTCAGTCTCTCTTGAGATTTATTATAGAAGATCATTTCTATGTCCCTTGGTAGCTTTCACCTTTGGCTATCTGGTAAGCGGCTTTACCCTCTGGTCATTTTTTTGCCTACTGATCTGAAGTTACTCTGACAGTGCACTGAGTTTTATGTCTCTAGATGCCTGTCATGTTGGGTGTTTTTAAGTGTTTCAGTCAGGGTGTTTTATTTTAAAACACATTACAAGAAGCAATGAGAGTTTACAGGGGGAAAAGGAAAAACACAATAAATGCATTTTTAGTAACTGTGTGAAATGTATAGCCCAAAATCAAGACCTTGCGCTCTGAATATAATTGAAATTGTTCATACTTGCATAGACTTCACCATCGTGATACATAATTCATTCTGTTTCTTGATGTCTCCAGCTGTTTGGAGATCTGAACACCTGGTGTTTAGTCTCTAAAGTCCTATTTCAGCGCATGGCTTCTATGATTTAACTTGGCATATAATCTACATATTAAACTGACTTAAGAAAGAGTTGGGGGAAAAAAATAAGCAGAGAGGCCTTGAAAAAGATGACATCACTGTAATCTTTCCATCCAAGAAAACCCTCTCTCTACCACTGACCAGTAATATTGATTTCTGGAGCCAGCTCTGTAGAAAGCAAAATCCATAAAGATGTTCCAATAATGCTTCCTGTAACAAAAATCTTTAGTTTTATCCAACTAGATATTGTTGATGTTGTTAGATTATTAAACTTTCAAATGAGCAATCACAAGTGTGAACTCAATTTTCTATTACATTCTTAATATATAATTTTTTCTCTCTCTCCCTTCACCACCCTGTCTTCTACTCTATAATTTCAATTTAAATGTTGTAAAATTCCATTCTAAAGGCTCTAGCTTAATTAAGCATATTTGGACCCAGGACATTAAATGGGCTTATAAAATAGTGATATGTAATTAATTAAGCTACAGAATAGTAGCTATCTAGAGATCATACAAGCCTATCTAGTACAAGCACTCATTCCACCATTGCCAGATCTGGTAACTTCTAGCATACAACCCCACTTTGAATGTGTTAAACAGAAAACCTTCAAGAGACTAAGGAAGCAGCAAGGAAATGACTTACAACTTAGAGTTTGCCTTTATTTACAGGAAATAAATGTTTCTGTAGCAAGGTGGCCTTTCTTTCTGGGTAGAGGGTGTCTTCTTTTTCTTATTCTTTTAGAATTATACTAAGAATATTTGTTGAGGCCACACATGTGCTGTGGTTCCTAAAGAATGGTACTAGCCATGCAGTTGACCACCTGAGTCCATAAATATTTGCACCACTATTTTAAAGGTGGGATTCATTCCCACCCCATGGATTATCTGATATTACTGTCCAGTTGAAAAATTCTCCTGTTCTGTTTCTACCGCATCTCATCCAGTTTGAGGAAAGAGAGTTTGGCTTTGAAATGATTTCAAAAGAGAAGAGAAGGGGTGGGATGAGGTTGCAAGGTGATCAAGAGATGTGTATGAATGTTCTATCTTTCATTTGAGAAATGTCTTCCCAGCAGGTTGCAGTCTCCCAGATTTATTTTTAAATAAATCCCAAGAGAATATCCTTCTGTTGGGCTTTTTCCAACTGGGAAATGCACACAGCTAAGGAAGGTTCAGAGTCATGCCAAGACATCAGCAGTAGCCCTCTTACCCACTCCAGCAGTAAAAGAAGATGGTTTTGAGTTAAAACAAAATTCTCAAGGACCCTGAAAATAGTGTAGAAAAACAGAAGCCAGATTTCAGAAGAACATTATTCTTTTTTTGTAATAACTTTATTAAATGTTTGAATACAAAAAGATAGAAACTAACAAGAGCTAGAAGTCAAGAAGAGGAATGGGAAAAAAGAAAGTAGAGAAAAAAAACAAAAGGGCAGAAAAAGTATAGCATTATTCAATGTCCTATGTAAAGCTAGGAAAGATTATCCAGATGTTGACCCTAAGAATGCAAGAGAGGCACCATCTACCCACCCGGGGTTTGCAGAAATAATTTGTAAAACTGGGAGAAAGAGAATGCTATGGAGAAAGGGGTACCAAAACAGGGGAAAGGCTGGGAAGGGCAGCTGACAAAAGGGGTGGAGCCCCAAATACTAGCATTTTACAGCAGATCTCACTTAGGGAAACGGACTCTGATGTGTAAGGATGGCAGCGTTGCAAGGAAGTCAGCTCCATTCAGAAGAATGAGAAGGAAGACTTTAATTCCTTTTGCCATGTATACCTCTGGGTAGGCAAACTTTTTTGCAACTAGGAGGGGGTGCATGCCTTTAAATTATTTCAACAGCTCGAGGCCAAAGGCGTGTTGATCAGAAAGAGTGGGATTACAATTCTTCATCCTTTTCTCCTTCAGGGGAGGGTTTAAAATAATTGTGCTAAGCCTCTTGGAGGCTTCACACCCTGATTTTACTTGGGGCAGGCTGCAAAAATCAGAAGAAAATTGTGCACTGAATTTCAATTGCCTAGATCAAATCACCTATATGACTATACCAAAGGATAGTCACTATTTGGAGTTTTAAAGCATATGGGCCTATATTTTATATCAAAGAAGGATGGAAAACAGTAAAGCCAATCTTCCTCGCCTTACTCTTATTAAACTGAAATACTTTCAGGGTACTTATTCTCTTCTTCCCTGTAGCTCATTTTCAGTGTAAGAGACGGGCTAGGGAAGACGGGAATAAAATAATCCCAGTTTAACAAGGCAAGATGGAAGGGGGACTTCGCTTTCCTTGTCCAGGGTTTGCTCCTTAGAGACACACTGCAAACTCTTTAAGCGAAAGCAGAATAAAATGAAGACGGGAAAAATTGCCTTAACTGACGATGAGGAGGAGGAGGAGGAGGAGGAGGATGGTGATGGTGATGATGATGATGATGATGATGGTGGTGGTGGTGGTGGTGGTTGGATTTCTGATCCTTGGAGAACGGAAGGCAGATGATACTGTGCTGATACCGTCTCTGCAGATGTCTCCTGAATCTGCCTAGGATCCGCTGAAGCAGTTATTCCAGTAGAGCAATAAAGCACACTCACTAATTTTATTGCGATATTTATATCACTTTATGTTCAGCACAAGTGGGTATCCTCTCCCTCCCTTTCTCTTCTCCTTTATAATCACAGAATCTGCATAAAAGGAAAGATCTATTTTAAACTCAAAGAGAGAGGGGGAGGGGGGGAGGGAGGGAGGGAGGGTTTTCCCCAAATCTGCAAGGAAAGAAATGAGTGCAGAGTCCTGAGAAGGTGGGGAGTGAATAAAGACAAAATCAGGCTGCTTGAATCTAATCAGAAGAGCAGGTGAGAAGATGCCGTTGGCAGCTTTCCTGATGGAGAGCAGACTTAATGGATTGGCAGTGCAGGATTGGAGGAAGACACATCTTTATGACTGGATGCATCTGGGTTCTCCATTTCTCTGTGACTGCTTTCACAAATGCTCCAGGTCCTAAAGAGCTTTGTTTAGATTAGGCTAAGAGTGGGACCTGAACGTGTGTTTGGTCTGGCGTCTGGGAGGAAGGATACTTCTGTTTTGGGCCACATTTCTATGGGTTGCTGTGAGCCACCTAGAATCATGATATGAGATAGGTGGCCAGATAAGAACTGTAAATAGATAATAATAACACAGCCAGTTCAGCTTTGTTAACCATGGTTTATGGTTCAGCATGTTATGTGGAGCCAGCCAATTGTGAGTTATTCACCCAGTCACCCTGGTTTAACATAACCTGTGAACCCACCCAAGCAGCTTCCTATGTGCTGGGGAACCAAGATGGGGTAGCATTAGGGCTAAGCTAGCCAGTCAGAGGCTGGATTCACATAAGATGCTAAACTACCATGTGGCTTGTGTGATTTTGGCTTAGCATATTGTGCAGACCACCCATTGTGGTTTGTAATCCATTCCTTATGGCTTAGCATCTTGAATAAACTCAACAAATTGTGGTTGATTGATGAAAGAAGGTTGAGCGCACAGGGCAAATCTGGCCAGAAGTCCTTTTCTCCCTCTCATGAAAGTACAAGGTGGACTGAAGCAGGCGGTGCTTTTTCAGACTCAGTCCCAGCAGTAACAGAGAGGCAGTTATACGGACAGATCATACCTGTAGAACAACCTCCACTCTGAAATCCAAATGATCCCAACCCTGATGCCCTTCAGTAAGACCCTGAAACCTGGCTGTTCCCCCAGGCATCAGGCCAGGATGTTAAATGAGCCAGTTTTGTAAGCATTATATGAATTACTACGGTTGATCTCAGACATATTGCATTGGGATGGGGGGGGGGGGGCAGGTTTCTTTTTCTTTTTTACTTGCATTTAATGCAGTGTAAGCTGCCCAGAGCCACAATATGGGAATTAAGCAGCCATGTCAATTTATGAAATAAATAAATGAAACAAATAAAACATGCAATGTCCTTTATATACCCAACCCTCCCCAATGGAAATAAATACCAGATTAATACATTAAAATGAGACATGGAAGGTCTCACCTTCTAGAACTTCTAAGTTGACTTTTTCATTCTCCACAGAGGTATTTCCACTAAAATCTAGATGGGAAGATAAATACAGCCAAGGAGAAGGAAGAAGCTGAGTGTCTCCTAAAGTCTGTTGGGTTGCTTCTGCTCTTGGCTGAGATATGCTATTTCTGCTCTGCTGGGGAAGAGCAATTTTGAAACTGAGCGTTGTTGGACGCTGTTGCCGCACGGCTAATGGAAAATGGGGAAGGCTAGGAAGAGCTTTGGGACTGGGAGACACATGGAGACTTTGGAGAGAATGGGTGCATCCAGAAAAATGGCTGCCAGTCACAAAATATACTCATTGACCAAAAAGCGAATGAGCGAGTTTATTCTCCGCCATACTCTCTTGCCCCTAAAGATGTTGTACCATCCTACCATAGTTTCCTTTCCCTTTTTTCCCCACATGGCAAGTGGGCAAATCTATATAGATCAGTGAATTCCAGCTTCCTCCATTTTTATTCCCCAAGGATCCCTCTGGGGCCTGTGCATAATCCAGAGGCATCCTTTAAAATAAAAAGGATGTTGACGGGAGGCACATTATTTATTTATTTAGCATTATTTTTTACTTTGGTTTGCACAGTGCCTCCCCCCCCCCCCCCCCATTATTTCCTTAGTAGTATTAGTGTCTTACATACATAAATAACACCAGTGGGATTTGTTGCCAATTCTTGGAACATATAATGAACTGAGCTGTTAACCTGTTCTTGATAAAAGGATGGAGAGAAGAGAAAAAATAGGAACTCCACAACAGAACCAGAACAAGTTACTTCAGCTGTACATGAATATCTGTGTGTGTGTGTGTGTGTGTGTGTGTGTGTGTGTGTGTGTAAAAGGAGAGAGGTTGGGGTAGTTTGTATGCAGGAATATGAATCTCTGTGACAGTCAGGAGACAATTAAAACAATGGTACATTTAAAAAAAAAAACTAATTAGAGTAACAACTACAGGAACAATAGAACTAATAAAACCAACAAGTTGTAAAACAGTAAGATCTAGACAGCACACTAAAATGGGGCCAAATGGGGGGAAAAGAAACTAAGGGGGGGAAAAAACAATACTGCCCTCAATGTCAATTTTAATCCTTTAGTCAAGCTGAATTTAGCCTGGAAGAATCTTTAAGCTTCATAAGAAATCAAAAATAATACGGCAGTACCTTGTTTTAAATCATACACATCACCCGAAAATCCAGTCCACGTGGCCAAACGGTAGCTGGGAATTATGCCCCAAGATGTTCAAAAGGCACCCGGTTGGAGGAGGTAGAATAGACTTTATCTGATAGTTACACCATAAGAAAGACGTATAGGTCTACTAAAACGAATTTAAACAAAAAATCCCCCAAAGCTATTTCCTTGAAAAGCACGCCAATATCTCAGAAACTATGCCTGCTGGACTTCAGATAAATTTATTATTTTCTACAGCCTCTATAATTGCCCAATTCTGAACAATGCTGTACAGCATTGTGCTTCTTTCTCAGCAGTTGAGAAACTGGAAAGAAGTCAAGTTTCCTTTGCAGCTGATCCCATTGTTCGCCTTGGTGGTTAGTTCTTGTGTATGCTTTAGGGGACAGATTTAATTGAAATGTGAACATACAAAAACTTTGGCCTGAGTTGGGATTCCTTTGTTAGTTTGGGCTGCATCGTATCTGAAAGCCTTCCAAAGAGCGTTTTTCTTTCTTCTTTTTAAAATGGGTGGCTTTTGAAACATACCTGCACTGGGTTCCTAAGATGTTGCTTTTTGTTCATAGCCAGTTTACGTTCAGGTTTTCTGCAGATGGTTTCCTGACAACCTGATAACATTTGGTATATTTCTCCAAATGTCTTCTTTAGTCACACCTTTCTGAAGTTGCAATGTATTATATTGTTTTCCCCAGATCCAACAATATACAGAGGGCTGGAGCCAAAATTAATCATACTGTATTATGTTACAGATGTTCTTCACCTCTGAATGTTTGCTACAGAAGACAAAATACTTTATTAAGGGCAAAGAAAGCAGGGAAGCAGGATGTAGAGAAGATGTACATATCTTGTAAAATGCATACATTCTTTTCTTTAATAAGAGAAGTTTGTCAAAGGAGTCAAGATGGTGGCTGTGATCATGCAGTTGAAGTATAGAAAACGATTTATTTCTTTTTCTGCTGCTACTGTCTTGATTTATTGATGTCCTCACTGGATACTCCTGACCCTAACCCCCCACGTTTCTAATTTTTAGGGTGCCAATTCAGCTAACATAAGGGAGTGGAACCCAACCATAGCTTGCAGTCTTATTTTGGCTCAGGACGGGCAGGGGAAAAAACAACATCAAAGAGATTTCATTCCTACTACTTCAGCCAATTGATTTGGCTTCTCTTTTGAAGGAATAATTGACTCCAGCCAGGATGTAATTGAAAAATATATTAGGGGAAAAAAGGCAGGTCTGAGTTAAGAGATGGGATAGAGAACTTGAAAGACTGATGAGATTTCCTAGTCTGAACTTTTACAGATTGGGCTGGGTAAAGTTGTACAAGCATATGTTCAGCTAAGGAAACATGGCAGATTAAATATCATTGGTGTAGAATTGGTTCAGACATGCAGACACCCCACTTGATTTCAATATATTGAGGGCCTCTTTCCACATTTCTTTCATACTGAGACCTGATGTTTGAAGCAAGAATGGGGTGAATGTCCAAATCTCATCACAGCAAAGGGACAACCCCACCATTTGATAGTCATATGTTATTGTGATGGAATGGGATGGCGAAGGCCGCGCTGGGGAGATAAGCATTTCCTTAGCCCCCATAATGAGTGTGGGAAGGTGAAGAGGATGAGACTGGCACCACCCTAAGGAATTCACAGTGTTTGCTTGCTGGCTTGGGAAGTTTAGATTCAGTCTGGTGAGATTCTGTCTTGTAGGTGGAAGCTAATAAATGCAATAGAACTGTAACTGATTGATGTCAGGTTCAGTCCAAAGAACTCCACGAGACAGTACAAATATAGTTCTATCGCATTTACTAGCTTCCACCTACAAGATAGAATCTCACCAGACTGAATCTAAACTTCCCAAGCCAGCAAGCAAACACTGCGAATTCCTTAGGGTGGTGCCAGTCTCATCCTCTTCACCTTCCCACGCTCATTCTGGGGGCTAAGGAAATGCTTATCTCCCCGAGTGCGGCCTTTGCCATCCCATTCCATCACAGTTATAGACAGTTGTCTGTCAAGGAAGTCCTCCATGCAAACAACTACTTATCTAAAGCAGTTCAGTACAATTTGGGACACCCAGCTGGTAGCTATCCCGTTTGAATGGACTCCTTCCATGTCAACAACTCTTCAGATGTAGGTGTTCCTTCACTGAAATTTCTTTCCAGATATGACTGGTTAACAGTGACATGCTAAAGAAGGAGAAATAAATCAAGACTGATTATTTCCTCCCCAGTTTTAGGGGGAGAGAGAGAGAGGATGGATGGATGGATGGATGGATGGATGGATGGATGGATGGATAGATAGATAGATAGATAGATAGATAGATAGATAGATAGATATTCTGTTTGGAGGCAATCTGATTAGTTCGACTGAAGTATTGTGCCCAGTGATTGATTATAGCTCAACACAAAGAACTAAGGCTGTTATATTCAGACTGATTATACTACCTATGATTTAACAGTACAGTGACCAAAACTTGAAGTCTAACATCTTTGAACCTTCATATTGTCAAGCTTCCTTTTCTCTCTCTCTCTCTCCCCCTCCGTCCCCTTCCCCTGCCTTTAGTCTCCAGCAGACCAATGTAAGAAAATCCATGCAGGAGATGAGGTGATCCAGGTCAACCATCAAACAGTGGTGAGTACACTTTTCAGAAAATACCAAGTGGTCATTTGTTTTAATAGCTTCCTTTTATTGAGAACAATTAACATACCACATATGGTCATTCAACATCTTTATATACCATTTTCATTGTGAATTTGTTTGAACAGATGCCTAGTAAGAGAAGTTGAAATGTATGGTTTCATCTCTTATGTTGGAAAGATAAATACACTGGATTGGACTGAAACTTAGTCATGCTTATATTAGTTCCACTGATATCAAGAAAACCTATATTGGACACTGGTAACTTATTCCACTGATTTCAGAAGGTCAATGCTGAGTATCTTATGTTGTAGTAACTATCCCTATAATGTCATCCATAAATCGAAGGGAAGGTCATAGCTCCACAGCAGATCCTTTTCAGTAGCATTATCAAACTGGTTCAGTCTGATTTGTGTGAATTGGTTACTTTAAAAGTTTGATGACCACCAGGGAAGAGGATGTGAGTTGGGAAATACAGGTTTGAGGGTGCACTAACTCAGGAATGTTTCTGATTCCCAATTGACTGTGAGACCTTGGTGAGCATTTGATGCTGAAAGCCCCAAGAGTAAAAGTAAGGTAGTTGCCCCCCTTTCCACCTAGGGACAGCGCTCCAGCTGGCATTCTAACAGGAAACCAAAGAGTAAGTTGTTCACTGTTCTTTTGGCCTGTCTATAGGCTTGTTGAAGCAGATGTACACTGGAACTTGTTTTCCACTGAGCTCCTTAGGTGAAGAAGTATTCAGAAGTGCAGGGGCAACTGTGGGGAGGGAGAAGGCTACAGTTAGGCCTGCAGTGGTCATACAGAGGAGGAAACTGTTGGTGGGGAAGTCTGGGTACCAAGGCATCCAGTGAGGGAGGATTTGGGTACCCTTCGCCCTCAAGAATGGCGAAGGAGCTCCTTTACCTGCAGTCCTACTGATCTTTTCCTCAGTTTAAATCCCCTGGTATCTTATGGAGTCCTTCACCTGAGGAAACCTGTTCAGGGTTGGAATTATTGTCAGAACTGGTTGTTGACTAATTGAGATAGCACTGTTAGGCCCCTGCTTTGCCCATGGATCATTTAACTTCAATCTATGGCATCTACAACTCAGGTAATTAGGTAAAAGGTAATTTACTTTACTCCCTGAAACTCTGAGAACCACATAAACAAGCTAAGCTAGTTGGACAAATAGTCCGATGAACCGGTTTTTGTGTTCTATGCATGAATCAAAGTATCACAACTGAAGGACTATAGTTCATCCTTGTTTTTCATGCAGAAGATTCCAAATTCACTCCCTAGCATTTAGGTAGGCATAGAAAAACCTGATACTGGAGATTTGCCAACAGTCAAGGTAAAAAAAAAAAAAAGCCATGGGCTAGATAAGTGTATGCCAATCTGGCAACTTCTAGATGGATGGCCTTCAAGTCTTCAATTCTCAGCAATAGCTGTGTTGACTGGGGAATTCTGGAAGTTGAAGTCCATATCTCTGGAGGTTGCAACGTGATCTTCTTTGCAGATGGGTCTTGGCTATGGACTTCCTTGTCCAGAAAGACTGACTTAGTGCCAGTTTTGCTGAAATTTCAGACAAGTGTCAGTTGTTCTTTGTTCCCAAGCTTTCAGTGGGCTGAAGTGCCTGCTTATGCTGCTGTTCTGGATGTATAGCGGTTTTATTATTTAACTGTTATATTTCTTGTTTTATTGTCCAGAGGTTTTATTACTGATCTGAATTTGGGCTGCTTCTTACTGCTTTCTACAGTGTTGCCTTTTCCTTCATTTGGATTGTCTGGCTAATATTAATACAGTATGCTTTGCGTGCCACCTTGCCAAGTCTTTTGTGAGGTTGAAAGGCAGGATAGAAGCTGAACTGAAGCCAATATGTTCTTTATCAAGGCAATGTTGGATTTGAGTAACACATGGGCACGGAATCTCAGTTTCGCTTTGTGTTATAAGACAAACCAACAATGTTAGAATGTGAAGATGAGTATGCTGGTCTTCCATCAGTTCCCATATTCTCCTTTAAGCAATGACCATCATCGAGGTGTTGGAGTGAATTCCTGAAACTATTCCGTTTAGTAGGAAAAGACCAGCAAATTTACTTCTTGCCTTTGCTGATTTGGGATATGCCTTCATACATTGGTTACAGTATATTCCTGCCTCCCCTCTGTAACTTGTTAAAGTAAGAAAAAAACAGAAATATCCACTCTTTCAGAACAAACAGTTTAGCAAAGCATATATTTTTGTATGCTTCTTGCTCTAAAACATGCCTTTTTCTACTAATTGCCCTTTAAACCCAATTGAGCGACAATCAAAGAATAGCTAAGTGCAAAGCCACGTGCAGTTTTACAATGAATGAAAAACAAACTAATGAATTGCATAAGTGTCATTCTAATTATAAAAGAAATGGGAATTCAGAAGCAAATCTCAATTCATTTCCCATGTGTTACTCATTCAGCTGAGAATGTATTTTTCACTGGGATGGGGGCAATGGGACTTCTTGCATTTGTGTGCATTGATGCAATCTCCCTGATGTTGGTCATGGGCATCTTGTCTCTGGATAAAATGAACAAATGTCCTATAATCACTCACGTTTCGGTAGCCTTCATATAGCATAAGGCCAATCACCATGAGGAAGGTGGTTGCCATGCAACTCTATGTGATTATGTATCAGAGACATCTGGGGAGACATTTCTCCAAACTCACTTTTGAAGACCAGTTTAATCTTCTCTGTATCGGTGTAATGTATTCTATCTATAGATAATATGGTACTGTAGCTTGATTCCTATTTAGAATCTTCATGTGTCTTGCATCCGTGCATGCAATGGGGATGCAGATAAATACTATTTAATTAAAGGCATAATCCAGTAACAGCTAGAAAATATAGCTTTGGTTGAAAAGGATTGTTGAAGGCTTGATTCATATCTGAGCAATGCATTGAAGGGGATATAGGCCATGCCACAACAAAGTCTATTATCTGATTTATTTTTGACCCAACAACTTTAACGTGGCCTCCAAATTAATCAGGGAAACTTCTGATTGATTACATAAAGGCTTGTTTCTGTAGGTAGAAACAGTTTGTAGGAAAAAAGCAAAGCTCTTCTGTTCAGTGTTTGTTTCAAAAGTCAAAAATCAGCTTTGCCCTGATTATCCATTTGAATATTAACCCTGTTTCTCAGAATGGCTGGATCATTGGACATTAAGAGGTGGTTTCCACTGCACTTGGCGATAATAAGAAACTCACTCTTGTTTTCTGGACCAAATTATTTCTGTTTTGTTTTATTTTTCAAAGGGGAAATCCTTGAACACCATCCAGATTTCAACCAGAACATATTTTATCTTAAATACTGGTTTACTAGATAAATCAATTCTGTAGTCCTAGATAGACCAGTGTCCACATCAGCATATCTGAAGA
This sequence comes from Liasis olivaceus, assembly GCA_030867105.1. NCBI lineage: Eukaryota > Metazoa > Chordata > Lepidosauria > Squamata > Pythonidae > Liasis > Liasis olivaceus. Next base: position 13,164,376 of record CM061361.1, read on the forward strand.
TAACTCCAAGAACTGACTCCAACAAATCTGTAGTGCTATTATTTTTTATTTATTTTATTTATTGAATTTGTCACTGCCCCTCTCGTTAAATGTCTCTGGGCGGTTTACAAAACAATTAAAATCAATTAAAATCACAAAATTACAGTAATAAATAAAGAATAAAATGATCCAAAATAATTGGTGATCACTCAGTAATGATCAATTATCAATAATTACCAATAATTATTTATATTTAATTATAACTATAAATATTAGTTATTTATAGTTATTTATGATAAATAATTATCAATAATTACCAGTTCAAAACATACAGACACAACAAAACAATTAAAATCAATTAAAATTACAAAATTACAGTAATAAATAAAAAATAGAAAGATCCAGAATAATTGGCAATCACTCAGTAATTATCAATTATCAATAATTACCAACAATTATTTATATTTAATTAACTATAAATATTAAATATTAATTATTAATTATCAATAATTACCAGTTCAAAGCATACAGGCACGCCCTGTTAGCCATGAACTGGTTGAGTCAAACACATTTCTCCCTATTCTATCACCCAGGAACAGGAATCTTGTCAGACACAGCGATATATCCCTGTCTTGTATGAGCTACTGTAGTGGGACCAACAGGAATGCAACAACTGAGATAAGAATCACCTGCTTTATCTAAATTTGAGGTCTCTTATACCTGACGTGCTGGTGATGTTCACAAGATAAAGATTTGACAAGATAAAGACCTAGCAGATGCATTCACATAACTTAATAAGCTTGCTTCGTGTTAGCTTTGGTTAGGTTATATGAACCCAGCCCTTTTGGTTAGCTCATGGTTTGGTGTCAAAAGTGTTGGGTTTCACATTTCTGCTTGCACAGTTGTAAGGTTCATAAATAGACAAGTGGGCATATAGCTTCTCAATGCCAAAAAGGACTTGGAGAAATCAGTGGATCTCCCTGCATGATGGAGTTCTACACGCAGAAAGCCTGTTTCTCATACTGTTCAGATGTACACATGCCAGTGTGAGTGGTGGAGGTGTAAAGAACAGGACTGGCCTGCATCTGCTATTGTGGTAAAAAGATTTAGTAAGGAAGGATCCTCTTTATATATTTTAAAATGTTTAACCATGCTTAAAACCTCAAAGGACAGCCAGTTTGGTGTAATGGTTTAAGGCACCAGTCTAGAAGCCAGGAGACTGTGAGGTCTAGTCCCGCCTTAGGCACAACGCCAGCTGACTAACTTTGTGCCAGTCTCAGAAGACAATGGCACACCACATCTGAGAATCTTGCCAAGAAAATTGTATGGACTTGTCCAGGAAGTTGCCAGGAGTCAATAATGACGTGAAGGTACACACACAAGGGGGAAAAAACCCTTGAGGAGGCTTACAAAAATCAGAATATCATGAAAATTCCTGCTGTCAGTCTAACAGTCTTAAAAGACATGACAGGCGAGGAAAGAAGATTGGGAAGGCAGAAGAAAAGTAGCAAGGTGAGAAACCCATCCTTAAAACTTCTCATCTATTTTTCTGCAGTCCACTGTACTGATTGCGCTTGGGTGATAGCTGACAATAGATCAAAGCCCGCCAGTGTCTTAGCTGAGACACTGAGTCAGTCCTGCTTTGCTTTGCTCTTAATTCCTTGTGGAATACAATCACAAATGCTCTTTTGAAATTCTAGACCAGATTTCTGGTGGAAAAATTGGGTAGATTATTTCTCTGAATGTTCTCCCAAGGAAGGTGAATATCTCCGTCCTATTTCCCAGAATCAGGAATCTCCCTTAGTGGTGACAGCAGAACTAATATTGAGGAAAGAAGAACAAGACGAATTTCCTCTTGATTCCTTTCCCTAAGTTTTAAAGGAAGGATGAGGAACTATGGTGGATGCAAATGTCTGGAGATGGGGTTGTGCAACAAATGACTTTTTACACACAACCTTTGGCCAACTCACCACCAAGCAAGCCTACTTTACTCATGATAGTTTCTCCCATATTTGCCCTTCTTTCGGAAGACTTTCATCCAATAAACTTTCAAGGATGATGAAAAGCCCTAGAGCCCACTGGCTTTCTCAATAAATCCAAAATGTACTGCTGTTTTTTTTTTTACTGTAACATGAAAATATATTAACTTTTACTAAAGTATCATGCACATAATGTATTTATGCTTTCTTTAACACAGATTGTAGTGGCATTTGTTACTCAGCATTAGCTGATAACAACCTTTAAATTTGGCTTTGACTTTGAAACTTCAATTAAGCATCCCCCCCAAATTATGATAAACTTCTGGACTGATAGCAAAGTTGTAAGACCATGTATGGTCCTAGAAATAACTCTTTTGCCCTGAGTTACGATTCATCATAGAAATTATCCAGAAATTAACCCTCACACGCATATAAGTTTAAGACAGCATTACCTATAATTCATTGTGAACTCACTTTGTGTATCGGTTATTTAATATGAATGCTATTTTATTTATTTTCTGTTGGCATTTCAAGTGCAAGACTCTTAGCAATCAGACCAAACTTTTCAGATCTTCAAAATTAACTTGTACATCTGTTGCCCAAATAAAATTTAAAAGTCCTCAGAGCTGCAGTTCCCCAGGAGTATAACAATAGATGCTTTGTTAGCAATGGATTCTGGTTACCTTGAACTAAGGCCCCCAAAGAAATATCAAGTTTATACAGCACTTGGAGGTTGTGTTTTTAAAATTATTCATGCATTATTAGAGCCAAGTTATATCCCTGCAGTGAGATTATATACCCCAGAAAGGAAATTCCAATTTTACTGAATTTGCATCTTTTCAAATTCAGGGAGTAATTGAATACCAATTGAAAGTTACTTCCTATGTTCTTCAGCACAATTCTCAACCACCAAAATATTATCCAGCTAAAAATAACTTCTGATTTTTAAAGATGATTCTTGAAAAGCACTCAATTCTGATGCAAATTCACAAAGAACCTACATGAAGTGCAATAATACATCAAGTGCCTTCCAATTTCTGCTACTTTTATGCAAAATGACTTGAAGGTATTTAATATGCAATTCAATACAGGAAGAAGGGGATTCTTCCTGGCATGGACAAGGCCTGCTACCAGCGGCAGTGACTTTATTCAAATCCAGAAAATCCACAAAAAGGCAAATGTTAGAACCTGTCTTTTTAATAACATCCTTTTATCCTATGTTCTTGATCTCTTCCATTATATAGCACTGCAGCTGTTAAATGGTTAATTTCATAACCTCGATTGTAGAAATACCATTCTGCTGCATTTTCATGCTACAACCAGGATGTTTCCCCCCCCCCATGCTAGTCACCAGCCCCCACTGAAAGTACAATATGCATTGTAATAATACCTAATTGAGCGGGGGGGGGGGGGGGGAATCATCTGCCCTGACATTTGCAGCAAATGTAATTTTAGCAAGGACAGAAGAATTAGCACCTTACTTACCCTTCCCTTCTTAGATGATGCAAAGCAGTTTGAAAATAGCTTTCTAGGGAATCACTGGGACATGGGGCTTGTGGTGGTCAATCAGCAGGCACATTTCAAGAGCAATGTATGGGCAGATATCTTGCTTCAGGCCAGGAGCCCTTTGCAATACTCCAAGATGCCTCAATGCTGCCTTGCTCCTGTTTTCTTGGAGTGCACGGAAGAAGCTGCCAATCTCAGATGCAATTTTGTTCCCACGAATGTGCTTTCTGAATAACAGGACCCTCTTTTATATTCAAGGTGAGCAAATGCCATTGTTAGCAGCAAACATTCAGTTATGGAAATGTGCTTCTTCAAATAGTGTACCCACAGTGATTTTAGCTTAATAATGGTTACCTTGCCAAAGTTATGCAAATAAGCTGAAACAATAATATAACAACTGCTGAAGGAGTCTCCAGCATGAATTTTTTTTAATGTATCATTTTTTTTAAAGAATAAAAACAATACAGATTTTGAAACAGCAAAGGAAGGTAAAGTAAAATAATATGCAAGTGAAAAAAGTGCAAAGAAAGAGAAAGAAAAGAGAAAGAAAAGAAAGAAAAGAAAGTTATAAAGCAGCTTCTGATCTTAACAGCAGTTACAAGTACATTTATATTTTACCTTCTCTCTCCAAGGTTATGACATCATTGCCTTCTTTCCATAGTCTACCCTTTCTAATCTTCAAACCCATCAATCACAAGTTCATTTCTTTTCTCTTTTTCAGCAAAAAGTCCATAAGGGGTTTCCAGTCACTAGCAAATGTAGTTATTGTCCTTTCTCTAATCTAACAAGTCAATTTGGCGATCTCTAATTCTGTCATCTTCAACAGCCATTCCTCCGTTGTGGGTACCAGCATGAATTTAATATCTTTTGATAGGTCTTCCACTTTAAAATATTCCAGATGAACTTTTTTTCTGGGATATATTTGGGCTCATTGTGACACTGTCGAAAGAAAAACAATACAATAATAATTATTATTATTACGTATATTGCCGGAAGACGATGACTCTTTCGAGTTGACGGTGCTGTTATTTATTCATTACTGTAATGATACTGATCCAGTTTAGCCAACCTAAGTTTATAAGCTAGTGTGAATATGTTTGTTTCTTTAAAAAAAAAAAGAGCATTATTTATTCATTTATTTTGCTTGTTTCAGACAAAAGCTCCTTCCTTCCAGTTTAGAACAATTTAAAAGTATGTCACATATGAAAAACAACAACAACAACAAAAGGAGAGGAGAGGAGAGGAGAAAAGCAAAAGGGCAGGAGGCTGTTCTTGATATTTCCATTCTTCTCCCAAGCAAGAGTTCAGATATCAGGAAGAAATGGCTGCCAGCTAATTTGACAGTTGAGAAGAGTCAAAGCAGCTGGCCTAACAGAAGATGCAATGGATTTTTAATTTTAATGAAGGCCATTAAACTTTGACTCTAGTGAATTAACAGTTTCTTCAAGCAGCTTTTTCTTTTAACTGTATGTTGTCAGTGCTGGAGGATTTCTATGGAGGAGATCCGCCATTTGAACCATCCATTTTTATCCCCATGAAACTGTCTTAAAAGTTGAATTCCCATTTCAACGGGCAATCTTATTAAACCTTAATAACCCTATATTCCCTCAAATTATACTGAATTAGCTTTGTACGTGCCCACTGCTGCATGGATGCTATAGGCTTTTTACTGGAAAGGTCACTGGATCCCCCAATGGAAGAATGAATGTGGAAGTATGCTTCAATGTCTAGAATAGCTTTGTGTCATAAAAGCGAATCCGACACAGGCTGGAACTGGAAACCGTTCCTAGACTACTACTTTTAGATTTTTAGCCCATGCCAAATTTGGGGTTCTCTGTGTATAGAGTCCATATTTTAATTTTATGAGATCTCAAAAGCAGAAGAGGTTTTTACTAATATGGATGGAATTTATTATTTTTATTTTATTTTTATTTATTTACATATCAGATTTGTCACCACCCATCCTGTTAAAAAGAGACACTGGGCGGTGTACAGAAAAGATAAAATCCATTAAAATACAATGTAAAAACAGTCTTAAATAAATAGAAAATAAATCTAATCCAAGGGTAGATGTTAAAACTGGCAGTAACTTGGGGAGCGTCATCAAGGCACCAGCCACCCCCAGGACTGGGTAAGATTCTTGTCACCCACACAAGCTGGCAGAGCCAGGTCTTTAATCCTTTCTGGGAAGCCGGGAGGGTGGGGACCCACCGCACCTCTGGGGGGAGAATATTCCAAAGGGCGGGGGCAACGGCAGAGAAGACTCTCCTCCTGGGCCCTGCCAGCCGGCATTTTCTTGCTGATGGGGTCCGTAACATGCCCTCTCTGCCTGACCATATCTTGTTCTTTCATTTTAATTTTACTTTCTATTCCTTCTTATTGTTTCTTTTTAGAGTATATCTCTAAAAAATCTATATCTCTTGATATATCTCTTTAAAGGTCAGTCAAAATACACATCCACACACACAAAACCCCGATATATTTTTCACCCTATAAATCTAAACTGATTATTGGGGGTTTGATGAGTGTTATGCACCTTGAATGGCAGCTGTCTTTGTCTCCTCCATTTCAAATTTATCTATAGAAATATGACTGCAATACAAGACATTGTTGTTGTTGTTTTGTCAGTCAGCTTAATCCTCATCAACCCACCTGCCAGACTGCTAGAATTACACTCATTAATTCTTCATAATAGTATGCATTGCCCTATAGATCTTCTCATTTTCTAATCACAGTAATAGGACTGGCTATTTATCATCTGAGATGGGAATCATGTAAAATATATGCTTCGTTTTAGCTCCCAATCCATGAATACATTTAATTACAAGTGCCTTTACCTCACTGAGATTCAGCAAGTGGTAGATAAAATATTCCCAATATTCATGATTGGCACCATTATTACCTTTCTGGCCACAGGTCATTGATACTTTTGATCCTGCCAGGCCTTTTAATATATTAATATTATAACTTTGTTTATAGCAGAGGGGGTTTTCAACAAGCTTATTTTTGCTCCCACAGCATTAGTTGTTTTTAATTCAAACCGTTTTAACCATTGATTTGTTTTTATTATTTATTCATTGCATGTTAAAATGGAGGAAAAAAAAGAAATTTGGGATAACTGGTATGTTCAAATTTCAGACCCTTTCTGAATCATTCAAATATATTGAAATGCTTCTTGTCTTACATGGATATCTAAGAGATTTAGCCTGTTTTTGTTTTAAATTTTCTTCTCTGAGTAACAAAACTGCAAATGTTAGGTCATGACTTGAGGAGGAGAAGCTATTGCTAATTATCTCAATCATCATCCCTATAACAAACTTTGTTAGTAATTTCTTAGGCCAATGTGTAGATTCCCAGACAAGATAAACTACACACTTGAACATTTCAGAAGCATAAAAATAAATACAACTTCCATTCGCCACCTTCTTCTTCCTCTCCCCACACAAGTTTGCAATTCTTGTCTTTTAGTAGCCGTACAATTCAAATACAGTTGAGTCCCATTTATCCGGTTCCTGTTGGAAGTGAGTTCCAGGTTCAGATTATGTTGAAGACAACTGCCTTATAACTCCCACTTTGGCCCCATAATAGGTAGCAACTCATAGGTTGATCCTTAGTTGACACCTTGTACATTGTAGATGTTGGAGCTGGGCAAGGAAGCTACCCTAGCAATGCCAGCATTCAGAGAGATTATGTTGAGTAGCAGAGGAAATGCCCAGGTCTATGGGGGCTATTACATCAACATCTTCCAGATAGCAAATGAGAATTTAAGGTGTCACCCTGGTTGTCCCACCCTTCCTGGAGTCCTATGTCTCCTGACTTTGACTATGCTTCCTAGAATCCTAAGAAAGCCTCGATCAGCATGAATCCATGGCTGTGCCTCCTTCATCTGAATAGGACTCTGATGTCTTGTGATGCCAAGTGAGTATGACATTGGAAGACTTAAGCTTCTCTCTGGCATTCTTGCTGCTACTCTTGTTGAGGATTTGGTGGTGAAAAGCATAAATCCCTGAATGCTTGAAGTTGCCACGGTGCAACATTGGTCTGGAAAATGGTATTAGGACATATCTCTAGGCCATCTGTTCCCTTGTGATTCTGCTTTGTGTTGAGAACCATGTAAGTCTTCCTCTAATTAAGAAGCCTTGTGTGTTTGTAGCATCAAGGTGCTGCTGTGTCTTAACTTTGAAGGCAGCTATTGAAATGACTCCTGCTTTTGAAGGCAGTGCTGGTGTGTGCCTAATTTTTCATTCTCTGTCAAGCATGCCAGTCGATCATGATGTAATCTTTCCATTTTTGCCCAAATACAATACTCAGCAATATCATCAATAACATTTTAAGAGCTTTCATTCTACTGACACTTGGGACAGGATGGCCTCAATTACATATATTTTTAGTTTTTAATGACTCCTTCATTAAGGTTTCCTCTTAGAGCAATTTATCTTTGGGACATTAATTATTTAGCATTCTTCTGCAAGAAGGAGCTAGTGAAATTTGCCGAGGCTCTCAGTTTTTAACATTTATATCCAGCTTTCAAAAGTGCAGCTGGTTCTCCAGGTTGTGATTAAATGTCAAGAGAATGAGACTCTTTTTCAGTACCTAACTTAAATGCAGAGATGAGAGGGAGATGGTTTAGAAATAAACCCCAGATTCATTTATAGCCAAAGACATTTTCTAGGTTAAAGTAATCATCTCAGAAATGATTGGGTTTCTGCCTGGAGGAAGAGAAGAGAACTTATGTGAGCAAAGTCAGTATTGATAATTGGGTAGGATTGTGCTCACTGGCTCAGAATCCTACTGTGTTCAGTGTGATTTTCTCCCTGGTAAAATATGTTTAGGATTGTAATCCAATTCTAAATGAGGTTAAATCCATCACAAAAGGTCTGGGTGTAAACTGTGTACTGCAGAACGTTACATTTCTTGTCAATAATAATTTTGCAAAGCAAGGCACCCTTTGTAGAGGTTGTCTGCATCTGTATGAATGTTTTCTCTCTCCTGTTTTAGACTACATCTTTATTTCTCAGGAATAGGGGTATGCAGATCCTGAAACATCTCCTTCCTTCTTTTATTGCTTTGACAGGGCAGCTTTTCCCATCTGGCCTTATTTTCTAAGGATTTTTTTTTTCAAGTAAAATCTGTCTGACTGGAAGGAAGAATTGCCCTTGCCTTTTTTTAAGATAAAGAGACAAGGATTTCCTCCAGCTTCCTTTAACCTTTAAAAATCTCAGTGCATGTACAGCATGGCTGGGCTATTTTCACAGCATCTTCTCTTCTTTGGCACTTCCTAAAACGGTCATTACTAGTCTGTTTTCAAAAGGATTTGTGGTGATTTTTTTTTTCACATCCATTAGGAGCATCCATATTTCCAGCCAGTTCACCAAATCTGTATATTGAATTCTGCAGGTGTTCATGTCCTCCTCCTCAGTGGATCAGCCAACTTCCACCAGATATTTGCATGGTGGAAATGACATAGTATCATCAAACCATAGGTATCCTGGTTCACCTAGTGAGTATCATAAAACCTTCCTGACAAGGGCAGGAGGACTGAAACAAACACTTGAGAAGGCTAGAAGAAATGTCCTTAGATCTATTGTGGGCATGAGATGAGGCACTCAAAGAGGAAGTCACTTGTTTTCTTTCCCCAAAGGACCTCATATAAAGAAATTGGAGTGTGATGGAATAGACTTATGAAGGCCAGGCTCAGGGAGATAAGCGTGTTCTTAGCCCCCAGCATCAGCGTGGGAAGTTCAAGAGGATGCGGCTGGCACCTCCCTAAGGAATTCACGGTGTTGTGGCTGGCTGGCTTGGGAGTTAGGGTTCAGTCTGGGGAGAATTCTGTCTTGAGGTTGAAGCTAATAAATGCAACAGAACTGTATTTGCATTGTCTCTTGGAGTTCTTTGGGCTGAACCTGACATGGAGCCAAGAAGGTTTCCATGGAGCTGATCTATCAAAGTATATTAGGTTTCTTATATTTCATGATAGCTCAATGTAACATCCAGTAGGCTAGCCAATAGTGAGGTGTCTCCTTTTCACCCAGAACAAACAATCATTGGCATGCAAACTCAGATTAAGGGAGCACTGTCTGAAACAAAGATTAATTGGACCTCTGCTTACAATTGGCATCTTGCAGTTATGTTTGTAAAATGAAACCTGATGAATCAGCACTTCTTCCTGGATTTCAAAGGTAATGTGAAATGCACAGACTGTATAATTCACCTCCCAAGTCATATCGCAGTAAGAAAGGTACAATACTGACATGGAGAACAAGTATTAAACAATATGGTATGTTGGGGTCCTAATTCATATATTGTGCTAAGCCAAGGTTTCTTTGAAATTTGATTGTCAGAATAAATGGCAATGACCTTCTTTACATCTAATGCTAAGTCATGGTTCTACAAGCCAAATGGCTTAGTCCATGCATTGTGCTAAGCCAGAACTAAGGAAACCATCTTCTGATTTAACACAAAATGTGGATCTACCAGTGTCTTCCAATTTCTATAGCAATTTCCATGCCACAAAATTAAGAGAAAGCTTAGTCACTATTGATTTATTTAAAGCTCACAAAAATTCAATAGCAATTCAAAGGTACAAATTCCTTTCCTTAAGTTTTAATTCCTTAATACTGAGACTATTTTCTCAGTATTGGCAAGATTATTATGATCAAGCAATATAACATTCATATAGTAATAATGAATTCATGATACATGCTTGAATAGTCCAAAATGATACTAGTCGTGTGCTGTATAAGAAGAATTGTGTTGGGAGGACCTCAAAGTGTGAAGGAATACAGGAAAAAAAGAGAGATGGAAAAAAACAAACACCTGAACATAGCTTGGATTGTTGATGGTCTAAAGATCTTCAGGATAGCAGGCTCTGGTCCCTTACCTGAAAGGAAGATTCCCAAAGAAATTCCATGGAAGTCTAAGAGCCCATGGCTAACTAACTACTAGGGAGGGACAGAAAAATGAAGAAGGAACATATAATGGAGTTCCATCCAAATACTGATCAGGACTGGTCCTGAGAGCTACAATCGTGAATGGTAGTTCTCCTGCTGTCCTTGGCCAGTAACTAAAGAGAATTACCGTGGAAAGGGTGTGTTTTTCTTGCAAGGATCCCAGAGTGGGCTTTTAAGCCATGCTAAGAAGCCTCTTCTTTCTCTACCCTCCATCTTTCCAAACTCAACCACTTGAACTCTTCAGTGGTTCTTCTGGAAATGTCCCATGAAGAGTACTAATAGAAACCTACTCTGTTTTGTCTGCTTCATTTATATGTTCCAACTGTTTAACAGCTTTTCCGAAATATTGTTTAAACATTGCATTCTGCAGGAAGATGGAATGTTTATTCATGAGAACAAAGAAAGAAGAGCTTTTCCTATTATTGTAAATTTAAAGGGTCCTCCATATGAGAAAATAAAGGGGTGGATTTCTTTAAAAAAATGCTTAAGCCAAAACAGAACACCTCTAAGTTTCAAGGTAGAGAAGGACAACTATGTGGCCCTTGTGTGTATGTGTGTGTTACTGGAGCTTTGATTGAAAATAGTGTTATCACTTGCAATAACTTAACAACTACAGTTCCCCCTCCGTGGACTTTTCCATAGCTCAAATAAATGATGTTTTATCTTTAATTAAACACCTTGAAGAAATTGCACCAATATTATTCTGTAATATGCAAACACACTTCACTTCTGCACTCTCCCCATTCCATTGCTCCCCTACCCCCAAATTAACAGATTCTATTACAACAACAAAGATTCATTTTGTAATTATTCTGAAGCTGCTGCTTAGAATTCCTCCAGTGAAACAGACTGATCCTTCAGTAGAAAAGATAATTAAAAACAATAATTCAGTTTGTTAGAGGGTATAAAAATTAGAACGGTACATCACTGTCTTTATTTTTAAAAAGTAATTTTATTGCAATTGATTGTTTATCACAATATTGCCCTATTTAAAAAATTAAAATAAGCAAATATTACCTTTTCTCTTCAAGAGAAAGGAACAAAGTGCTTAACAGATGCTACATAACTCTTGCCAAGAGTGATCTATGACATCTATATTGCGGCAATACATGTTGCAAAAAGTATTTAAAAGTCGGGCCTCCTACAGTTTGTTAAAGCACCCCCCTTTTTTCCCCCAGGCTTCTACACAAATCTGAAATAAAGCTGTGGCTGCTTTAAAGAGTTGATGGGTAAATAATAATGCAAGTGTTAAAGCAGCCACAACTTTTTTCAGGCTAAAAAGGAGAAGCTGCTTTAATGAATAGCAGGAGAGATTCTGATCATGTCTTATACATGTAACACAGAAGCACACATCAATGCACTCATCCAAATGACCATCAGGTGGAAGCAAAGACATACAGAACCCTAATCCTGCACTCCCATCAGTGGCCATCTGGATCTTTGCAACCCAAAACCCATACATTACATGATTTATTTGTAATGTAAAGTCAATCCTAGAGAATCCATTGTTCACCATATCAAAACAAAAGCAGTCATGATGTCAGAAAGCTAAAGAAAGAGAGGGGGAAAGCAACCTTTCAAAATTCCATTATGGGATTTCTCTTCAGGTTGGCTGGCAATTAAAGAATCTTGTAAATGCGTTGCGTGAAGACCCAAATGGAGTGATCTTAACGTTGAAGAAGCGACCTCAGAATACGCTTGTTTCTGCTCCTGCACTTCTAAAGAACGTCAGGTGGAAACCTCTTGCTCTCCAGGTAAGATGACATTTGGGGATGTTTCTCTTTCTGGTAAACTCTGAAAGGTGTGTCAACTGGCTCATGTTTTCTGTTTCTCAGGGGGCCCTTTCAACAATCCTCATTAACAATGGAGTGTAACGAAGCAACAATGGGAGGGTGCCTTGTAGCACAGTCGTTCAACCCCACTCCATAAGCCATACACTGATAGAGCCCCCGAATGAACCTTCCTTATCCCTATCTCAACTTTTGGATTAGGGGGTTTCATTAATGAGCAAACGTACAATACAGTTAACTTGGTAATTCTTTTATTTATTTATTCAATGTATATGGCCATCCATCTCAAGTTAAGGACTCTGGGCGGCTAACAGTGTTAAAAATCTGAAAAACAGATAGAAGAAACAAAAACAACATATTATGTTGTACTGTTGCCAATATTATTTTCAAAATCAGACAGAAGTGTAGTTGTGTGTGCGTGTGCGTGTATTGGAGAAAATGGTATGTAAATTACAATAAAAGATGATGCTATCTACTTTTGGAGTGGGGTCCTCGGTGTGCTACTCAAGGGCTGGTTGGGCCCCCAGGGAAGAAAAATTACACCCTACTTCCTTATGAGTGTGCACATTCCCTCCTGTGCTTTCATCGTTTAGAGTTTTCCTCTTTTTTTCTACTTTGCCCCAAAACTCTAAGAGCCTGCTAAATACCTGAAGAATGACTTATGGCTAGACGGCTAACACGTAGCCAAGTTAGCCATTTCCAAATTAGTTCTTTTCCAACTTCAATAAAGAAACAAATATTTCTGAACTGCCTTCACAAATAAACCATGCCTGTTATTCAGGAAAATAGAGGTGGGTGTGTTTCTCAACTCCTGGGAAACTGAATGGAACTGGGCCTGTTTGAGCTACTTTGAATTTGTCCTGAAATGAAACAAATGGGTACATTTGAAAAGTTCATCAAAGTTTCCCATTTGTGCCTGTATGTTTTACTTGAGATGAGTTTGGGGGAAGGGGGTGGTTTTTTCTATGGTGACTGTTTCTCTTTGGGGGGGGCAACAATGCTGTCTCTTGTGGCCACTGTTTACCATGATTTAATGTTTCTTAGAAGGCCTGGGACAAGTATTCATCCCGAGACATTCCAGTGGGGATACAGAACACCAGATGACCAGTAGATGGCAGCACAGAATGCCACAGAATTCTAACTTTTTTGGTGGTATCTGGATCTTTGCAGCCCAGGTCTGGTGTCCCTGATTCTATGCCAGCCCTCCCAGGCAGGAAACATGACCAGATGAGCTAAATCTACTTTATTGTAAGGCTACATTAACAGAATCTTGCATGTCTGAAAGAACAATTCTCCTGCTGTCTCCTTTACTCCTGAGAAATTAGGGAGGGTCTTTTCTGAGCCACTTGCTTCATCCACTATGCAGCTGTGGGCTATGCTCCCTCTTCTCAGACCATTCCCTAGGCAGTATCTCTTCTCCAGTCTCCCAAGGTCGTTCCCACATACCATTACATTCTAGGAGGTAACTTTAAAGCATCAGTCACAAATGGTCGAACACTTTCTATAGAATTCACATGTGACTGTTGACCGCTCCCAAAAGTTGCACCACCATGATAAGTATCTTGATTAGAATTATAGACACCACAATGACTCCCTAGAGCAGTGTTTTTGAACCTTGGCAATGTTCAGATGTGTGGACTTCAACTCCCACAATTCCCCATGCCGGCTGGGGAATTCTGGGAGTTGAAGTCCACACATCTGAACATTACCAAGGTTCAAAAACACTGCTCTAGTGTAATGGTATGTGGGAATGATCTTGGGAGACAGGAGGGAGAGCCGCAGACTGGATAACTGGCATGCAAAAGATGTCTCAGCCCACAGAAGGAGGGAGGGTGTGGGAAGCATTTCAGAAGGGGCCCTCCCTAGTTTTCTGCAGAGTAAAAGGAAAGGAGGGGAGAAATACTTTCAGACTTGCAAGAGTCTGTTAATGTAACCTGACAATAAAGATAGAGCTAGTATTCATTTTTGTGCTTCTTGTCTGGACTATCTCAAAGGGCTAACATCTAGACCAGTGTTGTCCAAACTTGGCCACTTTAAGATGAGTGGACTTCAACTCCCAGAATTCCCCAGCCAGCATGTTGTAAGATGAGTTGAAGTCCACTCATCTTAAAGTGGCCAAGTTTGGACAACACTGATCTAGACAGTTTCCCAGATATCCACTGATATCCAGTAAATGAGTTTGGTACATTTTTTCTTTGAATTTTTGGGTCCACTCGCTGTATCATAAAGTCTCCTCCATGCTTCTGTGACTTGCTGATCTGAGCACAACCTCTTCTTTATGAACTGTGTTTGCGAGAAGCCATCTGAGAGATTAATAAGGGACTTCTACATTTTACTCAAAAGTAAATCCCCTTTGTGCAGATGGGCATAGGATTTGCAGCCCCAAGTAGCTACAATGAGATTTGAAGATGGAAGAGTCTTCTTCCCCTACCTAACCCCTGGTTCTACCAACTCCAGCAGTGACCTGGAAATTGAGTGCAATACATTTTCTGTTAATCGTCCCTTGGAGAGGAGAAGGCATAAATCTAATGACTTTCTTTTCATATCTTTTTTTATTACCGGGATTCCAAATGGAGGGAGAATACAATTACAAGCCCTGCATCTTCTACTAGCTGCCCTTAGCCAATTGCTACTCATTCACTCTCTCTCTCTTGGGCAAAATCAATACTATCAAACCATATTATTCTTCATTTCCATCATATCACAGCTACTTCTCTCTCTCTTTTCTTTCTAGCTATTCTTTTCAAGAAGAAATTTTAAATCCCTCTTGGATTTCACAGCCTGCTTACTTTCAGGTTTTGGGGCCAAAAGATTATGAGTTTGAAGACAAATATTACTTATTTGTCAGTATAAAAACAATCAGAGCTATCATGAATCGCGGTTGACTACCGTCCCTGCCAGGTTACCATAGCATTCAGAATGATTTGGAAGAGAAAGGTCTCGGGGGTTTGATAGAGACAGAATTATAACTTGAGACCAGCTTTCCCCAACTTGGAACTTTCTAAGAACATTAAATACAGCACTCTGATCCAAGCTGGTTTTTAGGATTTTCTTTTTTTTACTCAACCCTGACATTATATCTAATATTTGCCATCATTTTTTTTCTGCACAGTGCTCTAAATGATACTAGATTTCAGGTGTGTATTGTGCAAGGCTCCAAGACTCATCATATTGCCCCCCCAAAATCTTTGGGTACGGCCCTTAGAGCCTTTTCAAAGTGGCCACTTAACAGTCATTCTTAATGTGTGCAGAGAAGCTGATATAATTATTAGACATATCTAAGAACAGAATGGTTAGCTTCTGAAAAACAAGAAGTGATTGCGTTTTCAATTAATGAAATGATAAAACTCATTATTACATTATTCAGTCGCATTTAACACAATGGTGGGAGCAATCATATTAACTCTGTTAATTAAATTAAACATTAGTGAAATTTAAATATTAAATGAAATCAAATCCAATTTGTCGTGGCCTAGCCTATTTTGTCCTGGCCTCACCTCCTTTTGGAAAACACAAAGTCTTGCACACCGTTCAGAGGTCAAGTCAGGCCCTTTGCCCTGAAAAAATGTACACCCTTCTTCTATCGGGCATCCAAAGAACTGTGTGTCTTAGGTGCAATGAACCTGTAGCTCCAAAGAGCAAGTTAGGGGAGGTTTTGACCAGGTTACTGCTTCCTTCTGACTAATGGTCAGCCATGGGAAAAATTGGACAGGCCATGAAGCAGCTGCTCTGAATGGTGAGTCAGAAAGAGAGCAGGAAGTGTAATTCATCACCCATTCCATACACCAAATGCCTGGGAGTATTTGGAAACAGCCGGTCTGGGTTCTCAAATGGTTGGGATGATTTGAGGGCACCATTTAGGCATATCTCTGTTTAAAACAGAACTGAGAGGAGATCTCCTGTTCTGTGGTTAAGAATCCTGGGAAGAATGTTCAACCTTCCACTGCCAATCCTCTGCCCTGCAAGCGATTTTATAGTGAGTCTATGGCACGGTAGCCTCTCTGCTGAATGACTGATTGTGATGACAATAGAACAGTGATAGTTGGATGAGTAGGGGAGAATATATTTAGATTTCTCAGAGTGAGAAATATTTTCTCCTTGCATGAACTGCTTTGTCACTCATCATCATTTTTTGCATTTCAAGAGGGTATCTGACCGGGCACATGAGAATGATTTAAGTCCTGCTTGAGCTGTTGACAGTGAATAAATGTTGTTTTATACACTTGCAACTGGAAGGATGTAAATCTCTTTGTCTTATACGTGTGTATTTGGGGAGGGGAGGAGGAATTGAGTGCATCAATGCAGTTCCCCATTTCTACTATCTGGGAGAAGTAGAAGTTTCAGGTGAGTTTCAGGTGAGAGAGGACTTCCTTATCCTTTGGAGAATCCATGCCTTGCTGAAATGATCCCCAGCACCACTCCAATTTCAAAGGACAGCTGGGGACCTCTAGGCAAAGGCTTCGTGATGATCAGATGAGATAGACCAAGCACTGCCTTGCAGTCAGCTTTGGTCCTCACTTTCAAGCCCAGATGCATTTCTGTTGTCCCATGATGTTGGCAGATGGCTTCAAAGTCATCAATGATCCATGTGAGTACAAGCAGAGAAAATCTCCTGGTATTTTTTGCTATCAGTTCTTTCATTTGGTGAAAGAGAATTGGCTTCCAAATGTTCTTTCAAAGGAGAAGAGGACTTTGAAGAAATTCTCATGGGTGGAGAAATTCTTGCATTTATTTACTGGGGAACATCTTTGTCCTTATGTAGTGACGAGGTGACCATGGATGTGTCTAAATATTCTGTCTTCCATTGCACAAACCTCTCTCCAGGAGTCTGCAGCCTCCCAGATTTCTCATGTCTCCATTAAATCCCATCAAGAGAAAACCCCTCCCTTGTTTCTACTTCCCCCCCCCCCCCCCCCCAGTAATGCTGTTACTACCACCACCGCCACTACTGCTAAGGTCTGTCACTGACAAATTATTAGAAAATCTTTCCTCCTCCTGGAGAAACTCCAAAAAATCACCTCCATTTTTCTGCCCAATTCATCAATATTTGGTGAATTTTGAATAGTTGCTTGCGCTCAGCTCTAATCCTTGATGGCTTGTACGATGAGGCACCAGAATTTTGGTGGTCTACGTGGTAAAGTGATACAAAGAAGATGTGGGAATCCTAAACACACACAAATACACACCTTAAATCTAAACTCCGTTTTCCACGTGTGGAACAATCACAGTAAGATCCAGCCAATTCTTTGGTAGCTGTTCATGTATTATAGGCATTTACAACCTAGCTTTCTTCAGATGTGTTGGGCTCCAACATCCATCACCTGGCTGGAGGTGAAGTGGTGTGCTGTCCCCACACATCAAGGGAATTGTGTTGGGAAAGCTTATTTGATATATACCGGCAAAGAAATCTCTCTTTGCAAGATGTGGATAAAGGTACCCCTGCAGAACTGGTGAATCAAAGGGCTACCTCATAATGAATATGAAGTTGTCTGAACATTCCAAAAGTATGCTTATAATTATTCAGTTTTATTACACATTTGCCGTTCAGCTGACAGGAATGTTGAAGACCCTCTAGTCTGACACTTCTGCTCAGTGCAAAATCTATCATGCAAGACACAATTCCAGCATCTCTGACAGATTTAGCCTTTCTTGAGCTTTTCTTAACATTTAGCCCAATCCTCTTTCCCTGTCATTTCCATCCCTTGCTTCTAGTTTTGACCTTTTCAGTATATCCACTCTATCTTCTCAATGACCACTTTCAGTTATAGCCAGTGATATTTTAATTATGAGCAATGGCCCTACATGGGTCACCTGGACTGGAGGTTCTGTGAAATAAAGACTTGAAGGTTCACAGGAATCCCTCCTGGGTCTCTCCCAGCACTTCCCAACAGTGCTTTGGCTTTGCCATAGTGCTCCCGTAGCAGCAAAAGGCCATTATCCTCTGACAGTATTTTTGCTTGTTTATTTGTTGATATCATCAGCTTTTAATTAGAAAATAATGGCTGTTACATTAGAGTTGCAGCCTTCACCCCGGGTGGGGCCAGCCTGAGGTGAGTGAGCTGTTTTTATGCTGGAGGACCAAAACACTTGCTCGACTAAATCTCTTTCCATACCATTTTAGTTGTGTTTTGATTGCAAAAGAAGTTGTTGCTTTTTTCTCTCGCCACTGAATTGCTCTTGCTGGGCAGACTTCACATAGAAATACTCCTGAAGAATCATTCCACTACGTTATGAATATTTATGGAACAGGGAATTGGCTACGTCATGGACAATTAGTGCTTAACTTTGATCTCGGGAAAGTATAAAAGCAACATATTCCAAATTCAAGATTTATGCTTGAATATATGGTGTGGCAGAAATACATTTCCAGATTAAACCCAGTTGGCTACAGGTACGTAAGGGCTTATTCATTAGTTTCTTGAAATGTTCAGTATCCACACAACCCTAAAATTCAAGGCAGTTACTTTGGCCCTCTTTAACTCTGTTTCATGGAAGACAACTAGGTGGGCAAAGGCTGAACAAAATGCCTAGAAAAATCATGTATTCTGGCTTCTGTTTGTTCAGACTAACTCCTTACTGAGGATATAGGAGCCATGGGGAAACCTTGCACTGTTCATACTGCTGTTGACCTTGGAGGCCATAGGGCACAGGAGTCAGTGTTTCTCCTGCTTGCTTTTGCCAATAATTACATGGCAAAGAAAGAAGAGCAGCTACAGTGGTGGATCTGAAGGAATTATGAAGCTGAAACTTAGAAAGGTTCATGCCCTAGATCAGCCTTGGCAGCTTGAAGATGTGTGGACTTCAACTCCCAGAATTCCCCAGCCACATCTTCAAGCTGCCAAGGTTGAGAAACACTGCTCTAGGTGTTTTGAGACCAAGATTTGTATTCTGCTTTGCCAAGTTTGGCAGCATCACTAGCATGGGGACGCACATCACAAAATGTGAGTGGATTTTCATTGGACCACTCAAGATTTCTTCAATTTCTTGGTTTCATTCCTTCACCCTCTTTGTGATCAGGTGATGATGTATAAATCTCTGTTAACAATAAGTTTAAATGACAATATCACATGATATTTTAAACCAAATCAAAGTTTACTTAGGAGACCCAAATATTTCTCTAATTCTGTATGCATAGAGGAAACCTTGCCCAACTGGAACCCCTTTTCCATGTGTTAGTCTAGAATTCCTATTATTCAAAACTAGATTAACCGTTGACATGTGGATTAGAAATTATGGAAGTTGTGCATCTGAAGAATGCTCCTATAGCTCAATTACTCTCTGTGGATTTCATTCCCTCTCTCAAATTCTCTCAGCTCACTTTTGTAATTAAAATTTACAAAATTCCTTATTACCAAACACAGAAAAAATATGCACACATACTTTATTCAAACCAAAGATATGACCAGCATTCAGCTTATATCCTATTTAAAAATTGGAATATCACCTTTCAAGAAAAGATCAGGTCACCCCCTAAGAAGGGGAATCAGTAAATCAATCAATTTCCAGGCAATGTCAATTTCACCCTGGTCAATCATACATCTACAATACATCTTCTCTTGTTTCTACAATTTTTAAAAAATGCACAGAAATTCACAACTGAACGCATCGTCATTGGCATTTTCTAAAGGTGGGTTAGCATCATATTTTCTCTTTAGATTCCTTAACTTGTTTTCTTTTCTAAACACATCCTAGGACTTTATCTTTTGCTGAGAACTGTATGAAACAGACAAGTACAAATTCTAAAGGAGAATCGCCATCCAGATAGACCCTTTGATTGGTGCCCTCCAAGTTAATGAGGTGCCTCCAAGGGGGAGAGTTTTCTTGACTGGGGTCCCCATTTGTGGAATACTCAACCGTAGGAGCCACAATTGCCTTCTTGATATTTTTGGCACCACATTTTTCTTTCATCTAAATTTAAGGGTTCATGATTCTAAGTAGTGTTTTTTTGCTGATTTGATTTACTTTGGGTATTTTCCGTGCTGCATATTAATTCCATTTTATAGTTCCCCCTTTTTTTTCTTTCAATACTGTTAGAAATGTTTAACAGACTAATTAGTGAGAATTTTAACCATTAATTGTGATTGTAATAAATCCAATCCATGTGCTCATCTCAAAGTGCTCCTACTTCTAAATATCTTAAAGGAAGATCTGTTTGATTTTGTGAAAAGGTCCCTTTCAAAATTAATGCAAGGTGTTTATGCAGCTCTGCCTAAGCTTTAATGTGACTAATCCCCTTTAGGTTCTGAGTTCCAATATCAGATTATTGAATGAATGTCTCTAACAGTGTTTCTCAACCTTGGGAACTTTAAGATATGTGGACTTCAACTTTATGGCTGGCTGGGGAATTCTGGGAGTTGAAGTCCACACATCTTAAAGTTCCCAAGGTTGAGAAACACTGGTCTATAAACTGGAGATGACTTCCACTAAAGCTTCATCTTGAGTCACAATGTGTAAGAGTCGCAAGTCAACTCCTGCCTTCCATTATTAAGTCTCTGTGCATAGATGTGTACTGTATGTATGTTGCAGAAATAATAATGATCTGGAGGAAAAGAATAATTTGCTTCTATTATAGCAGTTTCTGCTAAATAACTATGGGCTTCCAGTTAATAAATAGTCAAATGGAATATCTATTGAAGGGACATTTTTGCTATTACCAATCCGGAAGGTGAGAGTTTCCAACATGACCACAATGCCCTTTGGGATAATGCATCAATTTTGTTGCAGAAAAAGAAAGTGGGAGAGGATACATACAGCTAGTTTATTTAGTGTTTTCTCTTTTTCTCTCTTTCTGCCTCCCCCATTCCAGCCTGTGATTCCAACCAGCCCAACCAGCAGTTTCACCACGCCAACCAGCACAATGGGTATGAACTCCAAAATGGACAACTCGACTCTGCAAGATGTTTTCATCCTCTCCCCTATGTCAGGACTCTATGGCCCCAGGTATACCTTGCCTGTGGCTGATAACCCTGGCTCTTTAGAATGATAACTCCTTCCTTGAGAACAGAATGAACGGGTTGTATTCAACCCTGGCTATCCTTAGAGTTGTTGAAGTCAATGAGACACAAGTCACCCTTAATGCATAAGTTCTGTACGTTAGCTGTCATTTCAGTCCTACTGAACATAGAGCAGAACAGCCCTGCTGGCTTAGATCAAGATCCAGCTTAGTCAAACATGTTTCTCAACAGAGGCCATCTGAATCCCTCTGGGAGGCTCAAAACCAGGTAACGGAGACATACACATCTCCCATCATTGTTCTCCTGCTATTGGTATTCAGCGGTATGCTACCTCCAACCTGGAGCTACCATGGAGGCTTTAAGGCCAATAATCCTTGATAGACTTGTCCTCCATGAATCCATCCCCATTTAAAGCCAGTCAGGTAGTGACTTAGTGACTTTTACCACACTACAAGCCTAAGAATGTAAGGATAGCCATAATGAGTCAGGCTGTAGCTGTCAGGCCCAGCCCAAGAACAACAAAGAAACAATCTAAGTTCACTTCCTTTATTGCTTACACCGTATAGACAGAATCTTGTCAGACTAAATCTGTACTACTCTTAGTGGATATAATCTGGGAAATTCTAGGGAGTGGCTATCCTAATCCTCTTCCCACGCTCCTGCTCTGGACTGTGCTGCCTCTTGTCTCCCCCGCTCCTTCCCGAGAACCTGATGCTCTATTGCATTCCATCACAGTAGCCTTATTATGGTCCAGCATTTTGTTTCTTCCACTGTCCAACCAGAAGCCTCTGAAATGTTCATGAACAAGAGGTAGAAACTTACCTGTCTCCCAACTTGGTTCCCCTCCAATAGGACAGGGTCTAGACAAACTGTTTAGTCCAGGGCTACTGTTGAAGCTCAAACTGTTGTGTTCTTTGGACAAATGGACTTAGTTTCTTTCTCCCTTCACTCACCATTTTCTTCACTGGTAACCTGAGTTCCGGTGAAGTGTTGCTCTTAGCGGAAGATAGTGTGTGAATTTTTGATCTGGATGGGTTTTAAAGTGTGTTTTTTTTCTTTTGTTCAGTTTTCAATTTTGTTTTATTGATTGAATCCCGCTTCGAAATCTATTGATTCAGCAAGAGTTTTTAAATTATAGTAGCAGTAGCTTTCCCTTAAAGCTGATGCTGTAATGCCTTTCACGTCTAGAATTTTTAGAGGTATTTTAAAGCTTTTAACATTTTTATTGATTTTTTTTTTTTACTGATTATGAATGTTGCTCTTTTTTTAACAGAGTATAAATTGTTTGTAATTAATTCTGCTCTGGAATTGTTTCCCATAATAAAATGGGAGAGCAATCTTATCAAATTAAATATAATTAATGGTAGTAGGAATAAACTCCCTTAACATAGTCAACTCATGGCAACCTCTGGCTGAGCTGAAGCTGCTGGGAAAAAAAATACAGATGAGCCACTTCTTCACCAGGCCTTATGTTCAAGGACCAATCTGTGATTCTGGCTTTCCAGTTGTGGATTGCACTTTGCACTGAAAGGACCACCAGCAGACCCATGTGAGTTTTCAAGAAAATAGGGTATCATACCATAATAATCCATAATGGATGAAGGCAGTCCAAATGCATTGGATTACAAGCCTAATCAACCCCAATTTGCAAGACCCATCAGCCCTGACTATTAGCAATGGAAGCCAGTGTCCAATGACTATTATGGTTCTTTTCAATCCTATTCTTCAAACAGTCCTCTGGATAAAGAATCTTCTGGGGTCTTGGTCATTCCTTATACGTACTTTGGACCAAAGTCATATTCTTGTGGTATGAATTTCTAGCAGATTAACCTTTTCTTGTGCTGGTCCTCTTTCAGCCACTACAGCACAACCTGGTCCATATGCAGAAGGAATCTGTGGCCCCATAAATTGAAATACAGGTTCTCTATTGCATAAACACTCCTTTTCAATAGCAATATGCTATTCCAGTATCATTCTGTCTCTGATAACTTTGGGCTTTAGCATACAACCAGAGGTTGGGCTTGGTTCTGCTCCTCTTTGAATCAGAACTAGTTCATTGCTTCTTCCTGACACAGAGAGGCAGGAGTTGTAGTCCAATCAACTGCAGGGACTCTAACGTACCTGCCTTGAACCTATGACAAGTTCCTGGTCTGTATTTCTGTACAGGCTAGAAAATTATGGCCTGCTTCTTTGGTACCAATGTTGCTGTTTCTCTCTTTCCTTCCTAGAGATGACATTGGAATTGTGTCATGTGATGAAATCAGCAAATATGGGATTGGGAAGTCCGGGATGAAAGGTTCTGAATCTCCAAGCTACTTCTTGGAACAAGAAAGTGGAAAATATTACACATTAATCGAAGGCGAGGATCATCCCATGAGTTCTGAATATGAAAGAGGCAGAATGACAGGGGTGCGGAGAAGAGAAAAGACACCTACACATGGTATGCTTGCTGGATTTAACCTTTCTGAATCCTTGTCTCTATATCACCTTTTTTCAATCTGAAAGTGTTTAGATATGGCGAGTCTGCAACTCTTCCAGCCAGCATAACTCTTGATATGGTTGCCTGGGAATTATTGGAGAGTTCCCAACACATCTGGAGAACACTAGGTTGACACTCTTAAGGTTTCAGACAGGAATCTTTCCTTGACTTCCTTGAAGATGCTGGAAATGGAATATGAACCTTTGGAATGTCAAGCTATTGTCCTCTTCCAGTCATTTCTGGGGAGAGGAGGGCTGAAAAAGACCTGGCAAGACTTTCAAACAAAAGGTTTCTATTTCTTCCCTTCACCCCAAATATTGAGAAGTATTTTAAGGTTGTCAGTTTGGGTCCATGGATGATTTGCAGTGCATTGGTGAGGATTGCAAAACTTGGAAGTGGACTTCTAGGATTCCTCCCAAGCCCTTAAATATGGTGCTGAAATGAAGAAAGCTTGAGGGAAACCAGAAGTGGATTTTAGTGTCAAAATTCTGGTCTTCAAAACAGATTCCTGAGCTGAGACTCCTTCAGCTTTGGGAAGTGTGTCTTTTGTGCTAAGCTGCAGTTAGTGAGGTTAGAGGTTCTTGCAAAACACAAGATAAATACCTCAAATTTTCCATCCCTGGATGTTAGCAATAGTAATCAAAAAACATGATGTGCTATCGTGGGAATTTTCCCAGTTTCTCTGGATTTCTAAGAGGGTAGGGATGGAGTCGGAGCATGAAGATACTGTATCATAATGCACCAAGGAAATGAATATATATTTGTTTGTGAGAATGCATCTGTTTGAGCCTATCTTCTGATTCATTCATTCATTCATTCATTCATTCATTCATTCATTCATTGGATTTATCCCTGCTGTGATCAGAGACACTCTCAGAGCTTTACAATTTCCACCAGTACACAGAATAAAATTTCCACAGTAAAAACAAATAAAAAAATAATCAAATAACAAATCCAAACACATGCTACACTATAACCAACAGTATCCATGCTTCAAAGGTGGTCTGACAAAGCTTCATTTTTTATGGCTTCCAGAATGCTGAGAGCAGAGGATCTGGGTGGAGGCTATTTCAAAGCACAGGGCACCAAGCAAGAATGGTCTGTGAGCTTCTCTCCCTTCACTCTGCAGAAATGGGGGGCCCACAGAAGGCTCTCTTGTCATGTATGTAGTGGGCTGGTTGAGACCTTGTGAAGAAGGCGGTCCTGTAAGAACTGCCAGGTCATTTAGGTCTTGAAAGGGTAAAAGCAGTACTTTGAATTGTACTCAGATATGAATAGGAAACCAGTCCAGGGCCAGAGGTGCTAATATTCATGTTGATGTGTACAGTCAGTACTCATTCTGGGTCAACTGAAGCTTCTGGGCGGTCTTCAAAGGCAGCCCCATATAGAGAGCATTGCATTAGTACAAATGGATGATGATGAGAGCATGAGTTATAATTACAAGGTCCTTGTGGTCTGGGTAGGACTGTGTCAGGTTCAGCCCAAGAACAACAGCGAGACAGTCCAGAACAGTTAAGCTCCTTCATTAGCTTACACCTGATAGACAGGATCTCGCCAGACTAAAACTACACCACAACAACAGTTACTATAACCTTGAGGCCCTAGGGAGGTGCCCGTCTCATTCTCTTGGCTTTCCCACACTCTGGCTGGGGACTGAGGAGGTGCTTCCCCTGGAATGTCTCTCCCCAACCTTGAAGCTCCATTCCAGAACCTTCCCTGCTCATGCCTTCCATCACAGACTGCAACTGATACATCAACAAAGCTGAGCAAAGACCTCCCTGGCCACAGCCTCTAACTGTGTTTTTAGCTGTAGCCATGAGACCAGGAGTACCCCTGAGTGACAGATCTGCTGTTTCAGAGACAGTGCTAAGCTATCCAAGGTTTCTCATATCTATCTCATATACTTTGGGAACTGAAAAATGCAGGGGTTTTGTTCCTTCAACACACCAAGTTCCTTCTGTGATTTTAATATGTTGCACTATTAATAGTCATTTCACAGACCAACTGCTCAATGTAAGAGAGAGAAACAACCCATTCTCCTGAGATTTTGATATTATAAGAAAATGAAATGCAGTTTGAGAAGGGAAAAAAGTGAAATAATTGATGAACTACCGCTTTGTAGAGAAGAGTATTCCACAGACGATACTGTTCGCTGAACTGATTTTTCTAATTTGAGGCTATTTGTTCTCAGAGTCTGCTCTCCTATCATCCCAGTGATAATTTTATTTCAGTGTGAGAAAGGTAGAATAGCTCAAGCAGACAAAGCATCTGGAAACCCTTTAACAATGACCCAAACTCCATGAGTACCTCAACAATTAAGAGCAAGAAAACACTTAAAAGGCTTTGCTGGATCAGGCCACCTGAACCGGTCTTCGCTATGTTTTGTGGAACTAAGTTCCATAGTTTAGCTGTGCATTTGATGAAGCTATATTTCCTCTTATCACTCTCAAATTTCCCATTGTTCAGTCTCATTGGGTAACATCCTATACAATTCCGTATACTTCCTTACCTTACCTTAACTTGCTGACATTTTTTCCCACCAAAGATGACTCAACCATTGTAACCCTGCCTCATAAAGGAGCATTATTTCTCACAGAGGAGTTCTCTGGCTTATGATTTTGGTCCCATTATTATACTGCGACTATTTAACTTCCATGATTAATAGCTGTGAACTGTGATATTCCTCAGCATGAATTTCCCCACCTATCTTCACAAGCAGGGACAAGATATCTTATGTGTCATGTTTCTTTTTAACCAATCAGTTATATTGATCGCCGTTTGGTTCACACAGACTGAATGCAGACATTGTGCTAAGCTACCACATGTGTGAATAGCATATTGAGATGTCAACACACTAGAACTCTTAGCTGTCCCATTCACAGCATGGCCCAAGTGAGAAATGCTGAGAGAATAGGTTAGCGTCCTTGGAGGACCACAGACTGCTTACCCATAGGTTAAACTCATTTTATTGACCCAGGCCAAGCTGGCAAGAGGATTTCTAGAGACATGTTATACAGATGAATTAGCCACTAATGGACTCCTTGAGATAACCTTCATCTCCAGATGGGTCTAAACACACCCTTCCTCACCATACGCCTACTGACCAACATCCAGAGAAGCAGGAACCAGCACCTTATAAACACGAACATGTTGTGCAGAGTGCAGCAAAGAATCCCATAAATCCTGCTCTCAGGAAAATTACACATCAGCATGAGAGCTTGCAAAATGCAATGTCCATATTTTATTCCTCAAAGAAAATCCAGTCAGAAAATATAAACTAACTGGTCTTTATTGATAAAAATGCAAAACTTCATAAAATACAAGTTGCATACAAAATATAGAATATAACAAAGACTTCTTCTCATATTAGCTTCCAAGACTTATCACTACAAAGCCTTTAGCTAAAAAACACTCTCAGAGAAGAGGTTCACTACTTGGTTACTAGTTAGGACTACATAACCTATAAAACCTACATGGTTAACTGTTCAAAGTAAAAACACACTCTCTCACACTGAACACTGGGCATTTGAGCCCTCCCCTTATAGTGCTAGTATAACACCCCCACTGAATAACTAACACACACACATACAATAGGTGGCAGTGAAAATCATAACAACATCACAAGATACTTTGTAATCTCAACACTTGTTTTGTATAGCTAAATGGGATGACCTTCTTCCCATGAGAAAATCCTGATAGAACAATCAAGGAAGAAACAATATCTCAATCAATGTTGATAAGCTACCTCATATAAATAGCCAGCAAATTCCACTCTCCCAGGCACTGATGATGCTACCTAGCCTGGTAGTTTTCTGTAGGAAAACCACAAAGCTCAGAGAATTCCAAGAAGCCAACAAACATGGCTTGCACAACTCACCTTCACCATAAATCAGGATTGGCAAACAGTTCCATCCAAGCAAAACATAAAGCCAATATCCAACATACTACTAGGGCTAACAGTTTGAATTCAGCTGACCATAAAAACATTCGTTAAAGCAAAAACATGCTGTAACTATCTTAACAAACTTCAAGTCCTCACACAAATACTTATCTGACTTGTCCTAAACATGAAGACTCTTACAAATGTTAGTTGCCAGGTTGAAAGTTGAGTTACATCCAGTCTATCACATTGGACATACTCCATTCTACCTGGATGTTTCCCATTTTCTATCCAAATTAGAATTTTTTTTAAAGTCACAGAATTAAAAACACAAAACAAAAGAGGGCGGGAGAAGCCCTGAATTTTTTAGTAGGACAGAAATATTTCTTTGAGGAGACTTATATGCAGCAACATATTTTCACCAGACTTATTCTGCTCTTTGTAATTTGAGAATAAGGCTAAAAGGAGACTCTCTTTTTCCCACCAAATCCATCATGCAGTTTGCCAGTAACCTATTGCTCAACTATAATGCATACGTCTAACTTAAGAAAGTATCCTGAGAAGTATGTTCACGATGACTAACACGTCAATTTTACTTCTTCTCCAGTTTCTCCTTTTTGCTAATCTCAGGTTTTATTTTTGCAAATCTATCAAGTTCATTTCACTGAACTTGAGAATTATTTTTAAGGAAAAGCTTGAGCTAAAACGTGTATGTAGTTTGGCATACATTTCTCCAACTGTATGCATTTTTGTTTGCAAATTTTGCCCAAGGTATGTACCATTTGCAAAAAAAAAATGTTTCCTAAAGTCATGTCACGTTTATTGTCAGGTGTGCCAAAGATACATTTTGTACAAGATTTTACCTTGTGTACTTATTTAAATTGGCAAACTCTTGCAAAATTCAGAGCACACCCATGTTTTTGCTTGCGTATTAGCTTAATCATACAAATTTGGATCAGTTCACACTCAAATGCAAGCAAAATGAACCCATCAACACCTCACTCACCCTGCTGATTGTAAGAGAAAATGGCTGAAACTCACTAATTAAATGTTCTAGATTATGGGGAAAATCATAACTTGTGATATTTAAAAAAAAAAAAAACTTTAGTTAATTTCCCAGCTTAACACCATCTTGATTTTCTATCACCCCAGGCACCTCACCAGTGTAGGGTCCATGTCAGCTGTAGATAGGTTGCAAGGATTCTCTGAGGTTGGGTTGTCATCCACAGGCATCTCGTTACTTGCATGTGTAACTTCTTCCATAATCAAACAAAGAGAAAACAGGATGGATCACAATAGCATCCCCTGCTCAACAGTGTAGCCCACTCAATTATATTCAAGTTTGATAAGATGGGAACTATATATTCTACGACTAACCAACAAATCTTATTTTTCCAAGGGAATAGCACTGAAGGTGTTACCTAGTCATCTAATGAAGCATCTGCCAAGCTTAGAGAACTTTTCACCCTAAGACTCTAATCCTGAATGATATATATTATCTACCATGATCGTTTCTGAGCTTTGTTGGAAAAAGAATAGGATAAGTGATTTTTTTCCCCCATGACTTGTTACAGAATGTCCCAGTATGTTTGGAGTTGTTCCAGAGGAAGCCCACTCCTCAATCTTTTTATTTTTGAATCCATCATAAGAATGGAATCAGAGATGCATTCTAAGATTTCTTGCACTGCATTTACTATGTGAATAAGTATTCTCGACACACAAGACCTACTCACTTTTGAAGAAAACTGAAAAATCTACAGGAAAAAAAAGAGAGGATGAGGAGAATCCTGACCATGTATTCTAAGGGGCATCCCTGCTGAGGGCTTTCCTTTTTTCAAACACTTGCGAGCAATGCGGTAGCTGTGGAAGTCTTGACTATCTGAAAAAGAAAGGTGGCATTTTTGTATGCATGCAGAACCATTATGTATCATGAGTCTCCTTGAGCAGAAGGATTGTCTTACCTCAAGTCTGCTAATTTGCTCTGCTAGCTCAGGGTTATCTCAGAGGGTTTAAAATAAGAGGGCTTCCCAGTTCTGTCTGGAGACGCTAAGGAGCGAATGTAAGACCTTTTGCTTACCAGCCCTGATTTGTGCTGCTTATGTGTTTCTAAAGCTGAGAACAAACCTTGCTGCATATTTAGCAATGTGAAGCTTCTGGAATCCAGATTTTATTTTGCTAAATTCCCCCCCCCCCCCCACTTTATGAATATGTCACTGATTATTGCAAAGTTCATTTTAATAAAGCAACCAGATAAACAAATTATAATTGCTCTCATCACACACCATAAGACTGCAATCAGAATGGAGGGGGGGGGGGGAATCAAAACACCCTGAACTTTTCAGAACGCATAATGACATTCTGAATTAAGAGTGTCTTATTTAATAGGCAAAAGAATCAGTGAATATGTCACAAATCAATAAACCACCACTATTTATCTATTGCCATAGCTGCAGCTTGAAATCTGTAAGGGGCAGGGTTGTCCTCTCCTTCTCCCACCTCCCTTCCCAGCATCACCTAATAAACAGACCCAACACACTTACAGAAATGAGCTAATGGGATGGAAAGAAAAGGAAAAGGAAAACTCTTGATTCTATTCTGCTGTTTTTTCACTCTAGGTCTATGTCTGGGATCCAGTGTTTGGTCAGTGTATAACTCTGGCCTTTCCCATACAGATTCTGTCCGTCTGACCAGGGTGGCCAGAGAACATCTACTTAAATATCCCCACCTAACCAGAGGTGCAACAGGAGGGGTTTAATGAAAGGCTTTCTTGCCTGCAGTTCCCAACTCATGGAACAACTGACTGTAGAGTTACAGACATCTGTTTGTCTATCTTGTCTATCTGTCTGCCTGCTCTTCCACCCACCCACCTAACACTCACACTCTCTCTCTCTTTGTTATTATTGGTTATATTTCTTTCACTATGATTTTAAGTATATTGTTCCTCCTATTCTAACACCTGAGAATTGCCTAGAGTCCACAAGTCCATAAGGATTGCAGCACTGGATACATTGCAAGAACATGTAAATAACGCTAGTGCCCAAAGCGAACAGAATTTGCTCCACGTTGCTGTACACTTATGTGCTTTATGTATAAACTGCGTGTTACAGATGGAAGCAGACTCATAAACTGCAAAGTATTTTTATGGATGCTTGAGATAGGCAGATAATAATCATTTTGATGACCAGATAAAACAGAACATATATAAACTAAATACAGTAAAGAAAAAACAAACTTTCTACGTAGCCATCGGAAAATGGATGCGTTGAGATTACAGTAATGTATACTGATGAGGTTAGGAAAATGATCCCACCTAGCTACTTTTGCAGATCTATATCTCTAGCCCCTTCCTGGTCTTGTCTGAAGAAAAAAGGATGCTGAAGCACACATTTGATATGGTAACAGCACAAATGTGAACCATCTGTATACATAAAACATCCTTGTTAAGGTTTTATATCATCTCCTTGGTTTTCCTCCGAAGACACCATCCATATCCCCAGGATTCATCTACAGGCATGATTCATCTCTACAAATAACATTCAAACTCATCCACCCCTTTGCTGCCATCCATATGAGTATTTGAAGGATGGATTTGATCAGATTTTAAGCGGCAGCAGAAGAGCCATTCACACCTTATCTTTCTTAAGGAGATCATAACAAACGTTTGAAGGAGTGCGGTGCCAACGATGTCACCTGCAATTTTTCCAAACATTCTCCTTCAAGGCAACAAAACTTCCTTGCTTTGCAAAATATCTTTCAAAGGAGAAGAGCAGGTTGGTGAAATGTATAATGTGATGGATGTGAGGATGTGAGGCTCTATCCTTTATATTAGTTGTAGTCAGGGGATGTACATAAGTCTTCTTCCTTTCACTGCATGACCATCTGTCCTGTCGGTTTTCTGATTTCTCAGGCTTCTATTCCAGTATTTTTCAACTTTAGAACTTTAAGCTGTGTGGACTTCAACTCCCAGAATTCCCTAGCCAGCAAGCTGGGAATTTATGTATTTATCGATCATATTTGCCACCCATCTCACAAAAAAGTGATTCTGGGTGGTGTACAACACTCAGTTAAAAAGAAAACCAATAAATACATATGAAGCTGTCATTATTAAAACTATAAAAATGATAAAAAAGCACACGAAACAAGAGAGGATGATGTTAATCACAGTAAGGGAGCCATCACAAAACCTCCCCAGTCCCCTGGGACCCCCAGGCCTGATCACATAGCCAGATCTTGAGGGACTTGCAGAATGTTAAGAGGGATGGAGCTAATTCACTTCTGGGGGGAGAAGATTCCACAAGGCAGGTGTCACAGCAGAGAAGGTGCACTTCCTGGGACCCGCCAAATGTAATTCTCTGGCAGACGGGACCCACCGCATACCTTCTCTGCCAGACCTGATGGGACGGGCAGATGTAATCAGGGAGAGGCGGTCCCTCAGATAACCCGGCCCCATGCCATGAAGGGCTTTAAAGGTCAAAACCAGAAGCTTGAATTGGACCCAGAAGCAAACTGGCAACCAATGCAGCTCGCAGAGCAGAGCAATGTGTACCCTTCTAGGGGCACACATAACTGCCAACACCACTGCATTTTGCACCAGCTGAAGCTTCCGGATACTCTTCAAGGGCAGCCCCATGTAGAGTGCATTGCAGAAGTTCAAATGAGAGGTGACCAGGGCATGAGTGACTCTGAGCAGACCCCGCCCCCCGATCCAGGAATGGGCACAACTGCGCACAACACAATGCTGTGCAAAGGCCCTCCGAGCCACAACTGCCACCTGCTTTTTGAGCAGGAGTCATGAGTCCAGAAGGATGCCCAGATTGTGCACTGGGTCTATCTGGGGCAATGCCACCCCATCCAGCACCAAAGATGGTATACTCCTAGCACCAGAAGGTCCCAAGACCCACTTAGTCTTGCCAGGATTCAGCTGAAGCCTGTTCCCCATCCAGACCCTCACAGCCTCCAGGCACCAGGACAAGACGTCCACAGCATCACTTAATTCACCAGGGGCAGAGATGTATAATTCGGTATTATCAGCGTACTGATGATACCTCACCCCATGGCAATGGATGAGCTCACCCAGTGGCCTCATGTAGATGTTAAATAGGAGGGGGGAGAGCACCAAACCCTGTGGCACCCCACAAAACAGGGGCTGAGGGCAGGATCTCTCCTCCGGAACCACCACTGACTGGAATCGGCCCTGGAGGAAGGAGGTGAACCAGCACAACACAGTGCCGCCCACCCCCAATCCCCTGAGCCGATCCAGAATGATACCATGGTCAATGGTATCGAAAGCCATGAAAAGGTCAAGTAGGGCAGGATAGATGCAGAACCTCCATCCTGCCCTCACCAGAGATCATCCAAAAGCACGACCAATATTGGACAGAAGTCCATGCAGCTTAAAGTTGCCAAGGTTGAGAAACACTCTTCTATTCAATTCCAGAGACAGGTCTTAGAGGCCTTTTTTATAAAGGAAGATTTTTGAAAGGAAAGTTTAGACAGATTGTAGTATGTTAGTACATTGCCTTGGCCTTCAAGGCCTTTGCAAGGTGATAATGGGTCCAAGGTCACCAACTGCATACACAAGTGAAAATAGAGCCATACTTCTAATCCAGGCCTAGTTCAAGATGAGCCAACAATGTTGATTAGCAGCTGGGGTTTAAAGAGCAAAGCAGAAAGTATTTGTCAGATCCACCCAAGAGGTCAAGATTTCCAGGGAGATAGAGCAAACGAGTTGGGCTCTCAACGAAGTTCAAGTTTATTATAGTTATTGAAAGGCGTCCAGTCTTTCCCTGAGCACAGCCAGCACTCATCAGTTCTGATAATCAGAGCTCAGTAACTTTGGAGCCATGATGTCTATTAGATGTCTAACGTGTCTTCCCAAGCAACTGAGCAACTCTACCTTTCTCCCTTTTTATCTTTCCACCCTATAATGACAATGTTCATACAGGATGGATGGTCAAACCCTTGAAGTGGAGTCTGAATGTCAAGAGTATCCCAAATCAGGAGCAATGGAGCCTTTTCCAGCCTCACCATTAGGTCTAGATCCTGGACTCTCAGGTTCTGGTTTACCTGCTGTCTATCTTGTCCTAAAGACTAAGCAAGGGTCAACATGTGCCACAGCTGCCTTGTGTCCTGATCAGGAGACACCCAACGGGAGAGCATATGCTGATTTCTGTTTTACAGTTTGTCCATTACAGCACATTTTGAAAATTGCAAACATTTATTAATTGCACCCAGCAGCTGTTTCTCCTCCTAATTTAACTTGTATCCCATCTTTCTAATACACATAATCCTCCTCTTAATGGGTCTCAATGTGTTAATTGGCTTCTCTTTGTACTTTTCACAGGTGATCTGAGGCCAGTTTCTATGCCAACAGAGTACAGCTGGATAGGAGAATCAAAGGAACCAAATATGTACAAGAGAGGTAGCCGCGGTGAGTGTATTTATTCCCCAATACAGTCAAATACAAGAAGTTAAAAGGACTCTATTTTCTTCAAAATATCTCATCAGTTCCTGTGAATCAAACACTCCAAATTCATCATGTCATTTTGCCACAGCATTTATTAGCTGCATAAGGATGATGCCATATTGTGACAAACCATCTCTTAGCTCCAAAGATGGCATGGCCATCAGATCAATACTCTCATTTTTATCCAAGTCACCCAATATGGTAACTTGGGATGAAAGACTATTTTTCAGGAATAAATGAATGGCCCTATACTTCAACTATTTCTGATTTGCATCTAATTAGTCTTAATGTCATGCCAGCAAATTTCTGCAAATGAAAATCACATTTATTTTTCTTCACCATTTTTCATAATGTGTATATTTTGCGTTTCTCCTTCCTTAATATGCACATTTGGGTATGCAATGTCCTAAAATATATGGAAAGATGGACCCATGTTTTGGGATGGAGAATTGCATTGCCATGTTTAAACATGCACAGAATCTGATGAATTCATGGATTCTAATCCATAGACTAAACTGAAAAATGGGAATTTGATGAATTAATTCACTTAAAATGAGGGCCCTAGCATATTTCTCTGACCTCCCTATCTCATAAACTTTGACTAAGAAATGAACCCAGTTAACAAATGAAAAATGTCAAAAGTTCTGTCCTCTCCTGGATGTTGTCGTTTCCGTATATACCAGATCTAATCCAATGTCCTTAAAGTTCTTCAGATGTTGTACCCAACATCTTTAAATTCATGGTAACCTTTATTTCAGGTGAAATTCAGTAGGGGTTCATTGATGATATTATGAAGTTTTGGAAACTCTCAATAGTCAGCAATCAATGAATTACTGTGCTGCAGTTATTTCCCCAGGAAAAGTTCTGAAGTCAGGTATATTTTGTAATCATTGTATGGATCTTTGTATCTGCAAATTTGGAGTTTTTAAAATGGATTGGGGTGTGCCAAACATACAGTTCTGGATGTGGCACTCACTTGAGCAAACTCTAGTGCCTTGCCTACCATCTGACACCCGTTACTCTATGGTTTCTTCATTCTCTTCCCCAATTAACATGCTTTTCTTTTAATCAGCACAGGGACAGAGATTGATCCTCTCTTTAGCTCTCATTTTTCTCCTTCTCTGCTCTGACAAAAGATTCTGAGAACTCGCTCCTGAGATACCTGAGTGATGACAAGATCTTAGTGATCCAAGAGGAGCCATTGACTCAGAAAGATAACAAGCGGGATACAGGCCGGCGGTCAAGGAAGAAGGGCAAGAACAGTGGAAGTCCTAATTATCCTGTTAGCTCCTCGGTGCTGACCTCATCTACTAATGTACGGCTTGAACCCGGACAACAGGATGTCCTAAATTTCTCCTTAGCTGAAAGCAACACCGTCCCCCTCTATCACGTAAGCTGTTTGATGCTTTCATTAAAACTAAGAAAAACATTCAGTCTTTTTCATATTGAAACTGACTCTTGGTGACTACATGGGATTTTCTTGGCAATTTTATGGAAGTGGTTTGTATTGTCATCTTCTGGGATTTTCTTTTTTTTTTTTCCAACTATACACTTGGGATATCTTGGTGGTGTCCCATCCAAGTTCTATCCAGATCCTATTCTACTTTGTTTTTGGTCTGTGTGTGTGTGTGTTTCAAACTGACCAAGTTTACCTGGGTACTGCCAACTGTTGTGACAAAACTGAGATTAGGAAGGCAGAAAACATTCTTATTATCTCTATTACCACTACTACTATTGTTTTACATATAGCTGAGTTCTTAAAACAAATTGTGTTAATTTACAAACTGTCTTCCAAATTCTATGCATCTCTTTTTCTTTTAATATTGAATGTGTATCCTACAAGCTTCAGGCCAATTTATGATTTGCTAGGCAGAATGCAAATGAAGCCACCATTGTTTGTGTGTGTTTTATTTGAAATTCATATATGTGTATTCCTGATTTATAGATTTATACTCTTTGCATCCCCTTTTCAATCTCAAAGGCCTTTTCTGAGAGACTCCATCTCCAGGAAGTTTTATCCGTGTCTCTAATGTTATGTGAGAATGGCCTTGGGAGACTGGCAAGATTCTGTTAATGTAACCTTACAATAAAGGTAGTGTTAGTACTCCTCGTTGTGCTTCTTCTCTGGGCTACCTTAAAGGACTAACATCAGTCTTGCAAGTCTGAAAGTACCCCTCCCCATCTTCACTTTTACTCCCCAAAAAACTAGGGAAGGTCCTTTCTGAGACGCTTTCTCCACCCCCACCCCCCTTTTGGGCTCAGATTTCATTTATCAGACCATGGTCTAGGCTGCAGCTCTTCCTCCAGTTCCCTAAGGCCATCCCCACAGACCATTACAGTATCTATGTTGCCAGTTTTGAAGTAACAAGCTAAGCCATCACGCAAAAGATAGCTCAGCCCACAGAAACAGAGGGGACATGGGAAGTGTTTCAGAAGGGACCCTCCCTAGTTTTCTGGAGAATAAAAGGAAAGGAGGGGAGAAGTACTTTCAGACTTGCAAGATTCTGTTAATGGAACTTTACAATAAAGGTAGCATTAGCACTTATGGTTGGTGCTTCTTGTATGGACTACCTCGAAGAGCTGACACGGGGAGACTTCCACAAGTTTTCCTCTTTCCTAGTAAAGGGATACATCTACATCAGCCTAGAGGTTTATGCAGCTCAGGGTTGAACTGTGGAGTCCTTGGGGTTCTCTGAGCTTGGTTGCGTTCTTGCAAACGTTTTGTTACCCGGCTAGGGTAACGATACGTTTGCAAGAAAACAACCAAGCTCAGAGAACCCCAAGGACTCCACAGTTACATAGTACTGACCTTCCAGTAAAATTCAGCAGGAAGTTCATAAGATACTTAGCAATAAGACATTCTTAGTGGCAATGACTCAGATGCATAGGAAGTTTAGCTTTCTTTTAATGATCATGTAACTTGAGCTGGTAGTATAAGTACTTGTACTAAAGGCTTTAAGCAAACCTGTCACTGTGAGTTAGTTGCTTTATATAGATGGCAGTTACTAAGGGAAATGTCTGCTTAAAAAGTCCTTCTATTCCTTCCTTGGTTTGTTCACAGTGGGCCATGTTTGGAAATTACTGTTTTCATTACAGCTGCTGCGAGAAATATACTCCAGGTAGCCAAAACTGGACAAATAACATAATGGATAAATGTGCCAAGGAAATAAAATTTATAGCTGTTGGTTGTTAAGAGTAGCCATTGAGTGTATTTGGAAAATCAGAGCTTCTCCCTTACATAGGAAGAAAGTCTAAAATAGCAATTTAGCTAGGCACACAGCATATAATGTCTAAAATCCATTTCTACCGTGAATCCTGTTGAGCTGTTGTAGTTTGAAACTTGACACACCCTCCAACCAATAGCAGCTACAAAGTTTGATCTATGTGGATGCAGATCTGGAAAGCTTTTCCTTTTTATAGTGTGTAACAATGGAACAAGCAGATATATTTTCCCAGGTTAATGAGTGAAAATCTTCCACCTATTAATTTTCCACCACTTTTCATTTCTGCTTGTGTTTCTTTAATCTGCTTCCTGATCCAGCTGATGAAAAAGTGAGGTTGATTGATGATTGATTGACACACACACACACACCATAATCTGAGCTGTGCCCTTGAGAGTGTTTTTCATCCAACTGATTTGAGCATTAAAAAAAGGGCGACAGAGATGATCAGAGAATTGGAAATAAAACTAGGGAAAAATTAGAAAGCAGGGATGTTTAGCCTTCAGAAGAGAAGGGTGAGAGGGGATTCAATATCATTTCATGTGCCTGAAGCGGTTTCACCACAATAGAAGCTAACACATAGCATACTAAGGCAAAACCAAGTCAACTAATCCTTTTTTGTTCTGAAAAAGTGTACACATTTATTGACATTTTGGAGGAAGCATTCATGCAGACAACTCTTTAAATATATATATATATATATATATATATATATATATATATATATATGAGAAAAAGAGTTGTCTGCATGAATGCTTCCTCCAAAATGTCAATAAATGTGTACACTTTTTCAGATATTAGAGATAGTACACTTCTCTAATATATATATATATATATATTAGAGAAGATAGATATATATCTCTTTTTAAAAACCCAACCATTATGGTGTGCTACAAGGTTATTTCAAGTACTGCAGGCTTATGGCACAAACATTCAGCAGGAAGATTCAATCAATGAAATGTAACATTCCCACATGAAATCCAATACAGTGACCATTAACGTGATCCCTAACCAAACCAACTGTCTTATGGCTTAAAATGATATGTCAGCCACATCTCCAGCTTGTTCAGCAAACAGTGTCTTAAACAAGCCATAGCTTAGCCCATTATGAGTATCAGTATGTTGAGATTCATTAAAAAAGATACACAGAACATTTTTTTCCTCTAAGACTGGGTTCACACCCTAAACTGTGATATTTAGTATGTATGCTATGTGAACCAATCATTGTGACTTGTAAACCATGATTTATGGCTGAGCCCATGAACCAGCTACCAATGTGTAATTTAACAAGCCACAATAAATTAACTCACAGCTTAGCTTGTTATGTGGACTCTGGGACCGTAGCTCTGGAACAATTGTAGCATTTCCAGAACCTTCACATTTTCCTTGTAGAACCGGTTAAAAGCACACTAGCACTTGGTTGAAATATTATGACTGGATAGTTGAGTCAAAAAGTGTTTCCTCTTGACAACCTGAAATTCTGTTAAGTCCATCTCCTTAGCTTTTACAGAAGAAGATTGAAGTGCACTTCTAATTTATGTGAGCTTCATGAGGTTAAATACACCTTTTGATTCCAGATCTGAGCAGAATGTGTTTGATCTGTAAATTACAGAAAGCTTCAGCTTATGTGGGCAGGTAATTGCACTAACGTAAAAGCAATCCCAGCTTTTTGAAGTCTGTCCTGGGAGATTAGAAGATCAAGGCAGATTCCCATCTGACTGCATCCTTGTTTCTATCATCTGCATTTCAGGCATTAATTTTCAGAGGGGAAATAGTTCAGACATACTTGCTTGCTGATTAACCAAAATACCAGAAACAGAATAACTGAAGGCGGTTTGACAAATCAGGTGCACAAAAGTAAGGTATTGGCCTTAATTGACCAGGGCTGGCTACAGACCCACACATCTGAGAGAGGGTGCTGCAAAACACAAGAACTGCCATATCGTGCCTGCAAAAATCAACCTGACCACTACATGGCAGTCAAGACAGAGAAAAATAATTCTTTGCTGCC
Source organism: Liasis olivaceus (assembly GCA_030867105.1). NCBI lineage: Eukaryota > Metazoa > Chordata > Lepidosauria > Squamata > Pythonidae > Liasis > Liasis olivaceus. The sequence continues at coordinate 13,203,591 of CM061361.1, forward strand.
ATCTATTGCTCATACAGATGTTTGCAGCCTGGATATTGTAACCCTAGCTGAGTTGCTACATCTTGCCAGTTGCTAATTCAGGAGTTCCATGGCCCGTGGGATGCCTGACTCTATGAGTCCCTATTTTGCAGCCAGATTCTTCTGCTTCCAAGTCGAACGGCCAATGCCGCTCTTGATTAGCAAGAAGTAGTTAGTAATACACTTCCTCTATTTCCTTTGTCTCACCCGTAGCCTGAATGGAAGCAAAAAATAGGCTTTTGTTTATCTATTTTTGTGGACTTCTGGAAATTTGGGGAATTATAACAGGCAAAATGGGGCTGTAAACCTTGCAGTTTGTTAAGGCATCCATTTAATCTCTGCAACTCGCTCTCCAAATGGCCCCTGTCACCCTCCACTACTGGACTGCAATGCTCAGTGTGTACTCTAGGTAAAGCTAGTTAGGCCTCCCTGATATAAGGTTACCACGTATGAGCTGTAAAACTCCAGATAATCACCAGATGGTAACAAAGTAGTCTGTATCTCTTTTCTGACATTTAATGACTGCTCTGAAACTTCCAGCCCATATATGGTAGCCCAATCTGGAAAGGTTTTTATGGACCAGAGGCAAACAGCTTGCATAGGTTTTTAAAACAGCATGTTCTAACTGGGATGACTTATGCATTAAATTAAAGGCAACAGTTATTTGGTTCTGTATTTAATCAGTTTTCATAAGATCCCAGCTCATCCCTAATCATTCTGTTGGTGCTGGCAGAACTGGTCAGTTGACTTACTGATGGCTTGCAAAATGTGTTGCTTTAATTAAAGTAAGCACCTCCAAATATCAGCTCTAATCTCCCTTCAGATTGATTGGAGTTGGTTCTTAATGGAATTGTAGACCAGCTTTAGACAATCTGCATATAATCAAGGAAGACGAATAGTCCAAACATTATTTCTTGTTCTTTACAATCATGTAATTATCATTGTTAAAACTTGGAAGATAGTTGTGTATCATCGTTGATGTCCCTCCACAGCAAATTTAAAGAACATTTTGTGCTTTATTAATTTTGTTTGATTAACCAGCATTTTGTATGAGGTTTCTCTTCCAGTTATAATTTTTGGGCAATTGCTGTAGAGCTGTCATTCTAGTTAGAGAAGCAGATGAAGTCTTCTCCTTGCCCTGAAACTGAAGAAGTAGGCTGAGATGATATCTTCATCCAAAACCCCAATGTGTAGCATCTACCCACAGTTGAATCTTCCAAGTTTTGTTTTTTGTTTTTAGATCATATATGTGTATGAGAAGTACTAAACTATCAGTCATACAGTAATTTCAGTGTACAGATTCCTAGATGGATACATTAAAAAAAATGACATTTTGCTGCCAAATTTCAACACCGCAATGTTGGATACTTGGAAGATACAAATGCTATGCTGAGGACAATAGTATCTGTGGGAGGTGGGGTCCCAAATCAGCAAGAGAATGGAGTGTTGTGACACAAGTCCCACTCCTTTTGTACATGTGTTGACATCACATGAATGTTCAGGATGCTACACCTTCCATCCAGACGATTTTGAAACCCCACCCCCAGCAGACACTGTTGCCCCAACACAATATCTGCAGACACAGCTGGCTAGGGGGATGTGTGTAGTTCATGTGTCATGGATTACCCACCCTGTTATAGGTGCTCATATTCCTAAAGTTGTTCCTTACCTAAAGGAAGCCTATCATGTTTTATCTGTGATACAATATGATCAGCAAGGGACTTTTATCAGAGGTTACTCAATAGCCCAGGCATCTTATGGTTCTACCGTTCTCCTACAATGCATTCTGAGTTTCAGGATAAGCAATTTACTGAGCTGCAGATGTCGAAGTGGCATCTGTTTTCATCACTTGCTCCTTTCATGCAGTACAAAAACCATGTCTTTCTCCATCTCTCTTGTTGTGGCTTTGAAAAGTACAGACCTTCCATCCTAAGCACTTTTTTTTGTCCATCAAGTACCAGCTTCAGTGCCAGAAGGCTTAACTTATCTCTCTAGTTCAGTAAGCTGACACTAAACCCATCATAAAATACAAGAAGGATGAGCACTCTTTTTTTTTCCTGGTGCGCATGCACTCAGCTAAAAATAAAAGCTGTCTTTCAGACGCTTTTCTCCATTCCTCCCCCATTTGTTTGGTTGTGGATACTGAGGAGGGATAGAGATGACTAGAACAATGTTTCTCTAAGAAATATGCACGTACTGTTTTTGATTTCAAGGCTGAAAAATGAAAAGGCGACAAGAGGAATCCATAATGGAGACAGGGACAAAGGAGCGAGGAAGCTCAACTCAAAAGAAATATGGGGGGGGGGGGGGGGAGATGATAGATAGATAGATAGATAGATAGATAGATAGATAGATAGATAGAAATATGATAGATAGATAGATAGATAGATAGATAGATAGATAGATAGAAGTATGATAGAAAAAATAGATAGATAGAAATATGATAGATAGATAGATAGATAGATAGATAGATAGATAGATAGATAGAAATATGATAGAAAAAATAGATAGATAGAAATATGATAGATAGATAGATAGATAGAAATATGATAGAAAAAATAGATAGATAGATAGAAATATGATAGATAGATGATAGATAGATAGATAGATAGATGATAGAAATATGATAGATAGATAGATAGATAGATAGATAGATAGATAGATAGATAGAATGATAGATAGATAGATAGATAGATAGAAATATGATAGATAGATAGATAGATAGATAGATGATAGAAATATGATAGATAGATAGATAGAATGATTGATAGAATGATTGATAGAAATATGATAGAATGATAGATAGATAGATAGATGATAGATAGATAGAATGATTGATAGAATGATTGATAGAAATATGATAGAATGATAGATAGATAGATAGATGATAGATAGATAGATAGATAGATAGAATGATTGATAGACAGACAGACAGACAGACAGACAGATACACACATTTAGAGCAGCAAAAATATTTTGCTGCATTAGATGAATCCACACTGGCTGTGGTTTAGGAATGAAATCTAGCACATTTCTCAAGTTCTAAAATCTCTACAAAACTGTTGCTCACACACTGTAAAGCAACTACTCCCAGACTGGCCATGAAATACCTATAAGGAAGAAGTATTAATTTCCAGGAAACAAGAAGCATGTAGAAATCTTTTTTGGGGTTCCACCATGCTGCAGGAATATGCAAATTAATTTCTAGTTCTATCTGTTATAGAAATCTATTTGTTTAGGGTGTTTGTAACATTCATTTCAGTGGCTGCCTGCTGGTGGCTCCCATTTTATTTGCTCTGAGTGCACTCTGGGCCATTAAAAAGTGACCTGCTCAAAAAAAGAGAAGCAGGACCACCATTAACAAATATTTGGCAGCAAATCCCAACATTTTATTCCATTAGTTTAAAAAAATCAAGTGTAAAGGCTTTCTAAACTTCCACCATTGGGGCCCTAGTAAGCTGTTTTTTTTTAAAAAAATTCCATACATTTATCAATGAGATACTAACACCTGGGTCAGCAAAATGCATGGGGACAGTCACATGCTTCCTGGACACACTTTATTGGCTAACTATCAGAGCAGAGAAAAATAAGCTAATAACCAAGAGTTAGGAGAAGAATGGGTCATTTTGGAAGACAATGAGAGTGGCTGGAATCTTGAGCAGAAGAACATCTCACAGAGCACAAAGCGTTGTTGCCAACATCATTTATTATCTATAAAACTGCACAACAGCAACTAGCCCTTTTTCTCCTCTGAAAATAGCGATATTTCCCAGAGGAGAAGCTTAATGAAATTCATTACTCCTATTAAGCACATGATGTAAAACCAAGAAAAAAAACCCCTTCATTTCTAACAAGAATGGCAAAACTTCTAAATTGCCTGCTGACCTTTTGGTGAAAAGGGTAGTGGTTCTTGACATTAATTTTCTAGTTTGTCCAGTGTTGTACAACAGCTTCCAACCTGGGCATCTGGCCAATCCTGCATTAGTTAAATATCCCATTTGATGAAGTAAAGTTTACATCCTTAAAGCAATTTATGAAATCACTCCAAATGTTTTAATTTTAGGTTTCAATTGCATGCTCCTTCCTAAACATTTATTTAAATAAAATGGCTCTGTGTAATTATAAATTGTGTGTGCATGTGTGTGCGCGCCTTTCTGTTGCTACTTGCATATAATATCTTCCTCTCTTCTCCCATGCTGTGAGGAATAAATGAAGCAAAGGATGTATTCTTATGGAATCACTTGTAGAAGATTCTGTAGCTTCATTTCATAGGCAGACAAGAGAACCAAAGGAATGATAGATGAAGATGGAGAGATCTGGACCTCACCCAAGCATCTTAAAAGGGCTAGAAAAATGGTCACTGTGGAGGGGAAGAGTTGTCCAGTAGGCTGGGGTATTTAACCCTTATTCTGTCAGCTGCCTATTGCTTACATTCTGTTCCCAGATCTAGGATTCCTAGAATGAACCCCTTCCTAGCAGTACATTAACTGAGGGTGGAGAAATAAGGTTTGGGAAAGTGAGTAAAGCAGTAGGAAAGTAAAAGTGAAGCTCTATTAAAACAGCAGAAGTTGTAATTTATTGGTTCAAAGTAGGATATATATTATGAATACTGGATCTTCTCCCTTTCCTGTCCTGCCATAGCCCTTCTCTCCTATTTTGAACATTGCTTAAGTAGGATTCTAGAGAGCCAGTTTGGTGTAGTGGTTAAGGCACCAGGTTAGAAACTAAGTTGTAGTCCCGCCTTAGGCACAAAACCAGCTGGGTGACCCTGGGCCAGTCCTTCTCTTTGCCCTAGGAAGGAGGAGGCCAGGGCAAACCACTTCTGAAAAACCTTGCCAAGAAAACTGCAGGGACTAGTCCTGGCAGTCACTAGGAATCAAAAAATGACTTGAAGGCACAGTAAAAAAAAAAAAAATGAAGAAAACTGCATGGATGTATCATGAAGTCTCCAGAAGCTTGACTCAGAAGAGACATTCTTCTGACATCTAATAGTTCTACCCTCTAGCAGGAAAATGAAAGGATTCTTAATAACCTAAAAAGCTGGGAAAATTTTTTTTAAATCATGTTGCTACTGAGTACAGAAAAGGGGGAGAAATGAGAGAAAAAAACTAAAACTTATTCATCCGCTTGACTTGAGCTGAACTGATGTCTCAAGGGCCCATATTAAGAGTCTATTCTAATTTTCCTGCAGAAAACACTAATTAGCCGTCCTGGAGACAGACTTCTTCCTTTCAGTGATGGAACTGATAGGCATTTGTCATTCCAGTCCATGCATGAATCAATCTTGCTCAGGACAGGCGTCTTCAAGAGTTGGCAGAGTGTAAATCACTTCCTCTGGTTAAGCTAATTGTGACCAAGCTGCCAATTAAGGCCAGCTGCACTGAGATGATTCCTCTGCATCCCATATCATCCTTCAACTTGGAAGAAAAAAGCAATGGGTTCCAAGGAGCTTATTTCCAGGGATTCATGCCCAGGATCAGATCTTCAGTATTCAAGGGAGCTGAACGTATAAAGAGAATCATTATTGCTTTAATGTATTTTAAATCCGTCTGCTGTTTGTCTTGGATAGCTCACTGGTTGAAAAAAAAACAACAGAAGTCCTCTGGATCACTTCTGTGTGTATGAGTGGGTTTAAGGCATTTCTATACAAATCTACTCAGAGGTTAGTCCCAGTGAATGCGGAAGGAACTTTCTCCCATTAAATGGAGTGCAGCTTAGGGTCGCACAGCAATCTAATAGTTAAAGTCTCTGTTGGATTCTTGGGGTTCTGAATTAAGTTGCTTTCCTGCAGACATTTCATTACCAAGCTAAGTAGCATCATCAGTGCAGGGGGGAGTGGAGTTTGCTCATTATTAATATATAGTAGCTTACCCTGTCAGTCTTGGCTGGGGTATGGTGTCTGTCTTGATGGTTCCTTGGTTAGGGTTATTTCTTCCTTGTTTCCTGCTTATCTGGGTGTTAGTCAGTAGGGAGGTCAAGGAAAGAAACGAATAGACAAGAACGCATGCTCCTTAGTGACCAACACCCAGATAAGCAGAAAATAGTACCAGATAAACCAGCTCAGAGAACACCAGGAACCCAACAGTTCAACCCTGAGGTTATATGTTCTACACTATTGGAATAAGGCCCTCTTTCCAACTTCTTTCTTTCTTTCTTTTTTTAAAAAAAGTGTTATAACATAGCCAAGGAAACTGCATATTTTCAACCGTTTTCCATCAACTGGATGGAAAAGGAAATAGTTATTTATTTCTCCCAAAAGAGAAGGTGATGTTCTAGAAAGTGGAAATAGGGCTCTTGCACTTAACATTAGTTACAAGGTGGCCAACAGCAGTGTGTGAATATCCTGTGTTTCATGCTACAATCTCCCTGGTGCTTTGCAGCCTCCTAAATTCTAATGGAAGAGCTCAGCAGGAAAGTACTTCTGTGGGTAATATGGGGGAAGGAACTACAGCACTGTCCCAGGAAAGTGAGCTCAGTCACCACCCAGTGACATTTTAACAACATTTAAATGCACTCTAAGAACGAGGCAGAGAAACGGAAGCTGCTCTGTGAGAAAACTTTGAAATACGTTTGTATTATATCCCATCCTTTCTCTGAAAGCTCAAGATGGCAGGTCAACCCTACTTATATCCTCCCAAGAACAACTCTATGAGATAGATTTGAACATTGAGAGGGAGCAACTGGCCCAGGGTTACCCAGTGAACTCCACAGTTGAATGGGGACTTGAATTTGGGTTGAGCTGCAAGTCCCCATCCATCTCTTTAACCACTATGCCAGACTGATCTAGCCTTTGGGAAATTAAAAGAGAGATTTAGACATAGTGCTTGTTAGAAGCCAATTTATCTGTGTCCAGTAATTCTACAGGTAGATGTTTGCTTAAAATAAATAAGATTTTTGCCTCTGGCCAAAACCGACCTACAGCAACAATAGCCAGTTCTCCATATATCTTTTTTTGGATCCATCACTCATTTGCCATCTAGCTTCTGTAGCACTCGTACTCACCCACACATTTTCTCTCTCTCTCTCTCTTTTTCAGCCTAATATTATTGGCCAGATTGAAAGGTTTCATTTAATTCTCACAAAGTGAATAAACCAGTCTAATTTTGGCAAAGTGGATTTTGTTCATTAAGAGAGGGAGTATTAAAATTTAAAACAAATGTATAGGTCCAGATAATATGACTGGCTTGCAACATGAAAAGTGCATGACTATTTAGGGTTCAATTGAGGAGTCGGGGTTTTAAGAGCATTACATAATATTTATTAAATATCTTATTTGTTAAACTGTTTTATCTAATGCCAAGTTTAGATTATATTTGTAATTTGCTTTTGGTCCTTTTGGTTGTAAATAAAATGGATTGGTTTTTATTGTAGGGTTCATATCAGGTCTATTTAGAAATGATAAAAAGAAGAATTTGTTCAAAATCTCTAGGTTTGTCAGAGAGAGCTGGAACAGAACTGTAATGTTGCCAAATTGATGGTGTGAGAATAGGGAGAGGGTTGATCTGGGGGATGGAACTAGGTCAAAAGGCTAGATTTTCCAACTTGTATTATCTTAATGCAGAAAATGGGTTCATTCAGTAGCCAGATTTAGTCTGTTGTGAAACATAGCCAAAGTATTTGTATTTGTAACACTCATAAGCCAATATGTACCTGGATACAAAAGAAAACTGTATATTTGAGGACAAAAAGGCAATTTGCATTTTTAAAAAGTATATATTAAAAATAGTGGCATTAAAAAAATGAAAACAAATTGGCATTAGAGAAAGCCTTCACCAGCTCCAGCCCCAGTGGAGACATTTGACATTGGGGAGGACAGTAACGCTGTCTCAGTATTTATGCCAGCCTCTAGTTTAATTTTCATAAAACTATTATCATTATCATTGCTATATCACCATTTTTGCTACCATTCTAATACCTTTCTATTAACCTACAGAGGGGATCTATCATTTAAACTATAATTTATTGAAGGCATGAGTCATGCTACCACAGTACATTCCATGCATCCGTGGAGGTATTCCATACCTCTGCCACATTTATTTTATTTATTTATTTATCAAACTTATCCCCACCCATCTCCCCCCAATGGGGGACTCTGGGCAGCTTACAACAGAGTAAAACAAAAAATAAATACATAGTTAAAATTTATTAAAAAATCACACATTTACACAGAGTAGAAGGAAGAGAAGAAAATCCAGGAGGCCGATGGAAGCAACACCAGGCCTCTAAGGGGCTAGCCAACCCCATATCTGATGACCTCCCTCCCCACCCCAGGCCAGATGGCAGAGCCAGGTCTTCAAGTCCCTCTGAAAGGCCAGGAGTGAGGGGGCCTGTCTCGCTTCTGGGGGCAAGATGTTCCAAAGGGCGGGGGCTACAGCAGAGAAGGCCCATCTTCTGGACCCCACTAGTTGGAGTTCTTTTGCCGAGGGGGTCCGGAGCATGCCCTCTCTGTGTGATTGGGTGGGATGGGTTGAAATCATGGGGGGAGGCAGTCCTTCAGGTAGCCTGGCCCCATGCCATGTAGGGCTTTAAAGGTGATAACCAACACCTTGAATTGGACCCAGAAGCAAACCGGCACCCAATGCAGTTCACAGAGCAATAGTGTTATATGGGTCCTTCTTCAGACCCCAAAAATAGATTACGTGGCTGCATTCTGGACCAGCTGAAGCTTCCAGATACTCTTCAAGGGTAGCCCCATGTAGAGTGCATTGCAGTAGTCTATCTGGGAGATAACAAGGGCTTGAGTGACCATTCATACCATATGATACAATACTGATGCACGAGCAGAGTAGTTGAAGATTAGATTTGTTTGACTTCTTGAGCTTCAGTCCAAGGTCAAATAACAGTAATAATGAAAATTCCAAAACAAGAACAGATAATAATGGAAAAGATAAGGAAAAAAAGATAACATTAAATAAGATGTATAACACAGTACTAACACATCAAGATCCATATATGTGGCAAGTAACACAACATGGTTAACTTCAATTTTTTTAAAAAGTACCTTAGTTTTTTACAGGGTATAGGTAACCTGGCTACCACGTCAGCCAAGAGAAGCCAAGTTTTCTCTTCGTCAGGCCAGCCATAACAATTTAACGGTTGCTGCTGTTCTTGTCTTGTTGTTCTTAGCACTTGTCCCATATGGTTGCAGGCCTTGTTGCACTGTGCTTCCCTAAGCTATAACATGCATGATGCAATGAGGGGTGTTATTTATCAATGGCTTGTTGCAGAGCTTGACACTGATTCAGGTTGAGGGAGAGTACCAGACCTGAAGTTCTCCATTGAACTCCATGGCCAAGGGGGAACTAGAACTCAGGTCTCCCCACTCCCAGTCCAGCATCTTCACCACTAGCCCACATTCGCTATGGAGCTGAGAGGGAAGAACCAGCCCAAAGTCCCAAGGGAGCTTCCATAGCTCAGCGGGGACTAAAACATGGGTCTCCTCCATCCTAGTCCATCACCTTCACTACTATTCCACACATGGTTCTCAACAGTTTAACAGTAAAGGGGCGATCAAATCTGCAGCTGCATCTATATGGAAAGGATAATACAGTAAAACTGTATTGACTAACAAAATAACCCCATTTGACAGGGGCAGATCAAATTGTATTAGGATGCATAAAATTAGGCTGGCAACTACATGGAATTCTGACTTGCTAGTTATCTTGGTTGCAGAGAGAAAGATCTTGGAATGGGCATTAGCTTAAATATCAAGTGATATTAGCCGATGCTTTTGCAAATCAGGGGAAGTCAAGATTCACTTACATGGTGAAAAGTAGACCCCAGGAAAAGTAAAATCCAGACTTATTGCCACCAATTCTCTTTTGCAAATTGGTCAAGGATCAGTTTAAGGAAATGCTGCTTTGTAAACAAGATATACTTGCACATTGATCATGCTGGGGCAGCCACATTAAGTGCTGGCTGGAAACACTGCAGCTGAACCAGAGCTACAGAGCCTTTATATCATCCGGCATTATCTTGAAGATGTGGTGAGCAATGTAACACTGAATCATCTCATGCTGGTACTTCAAGGAATGTACATCAGTAGGTGACCTCAAGGGTTCTTCCTGTCTCCAGCTGCCACCTGTTTTGCAAAGACTTCCCCTGTATTCTGTGCAATGAGGATAGGAACCTGCGGCTCTCCAAAAGCTGCTAAATTACATCTGTCAGCATCTCTCACTGTTAGTCATGCTGGTGAGGCTGAAAGTTGTAGTTTAGTAAAATCTGGAGGGCCACCAGCTCTACCCTTCTGCAGTGCAGTATTACAAAAAGATCTCTGCTGTACACTTCTTGCATCCTTTACATTTTGCTATGATTCCAAGCTATGGTGACCCAATACGATGAGGCAATATACTGACCTCCCACTGATCTTTATAATAACTACTGAACTGATTATTGCAGAGTCTGATACAGTCCTCTTTTATAAGATTGTACCAAAGGAACCTCCACAGGAAGATGTTTGGGTGCAGATGCAAACAATTAAAAATCTTCATAGCAAATGTGTCAGCTACTAAGGAAAGATTACCTACTCCCTTTGATCTCTAGGCTGTTCTCCAGTCATGCAGATGATAAATTTCCCTGGAGAAAGAGAGAAATCCTTTGAAAGTCAGTGACCTTGGTGGGTTTTGTGACCATTATCAAGCAAATGATTAAAATCAGCTACCACTGGCTAGGGTTTGGTAACTTTATTGTATGATAAGTAATATTAATGATATGACCCATGAAGCTTGTATAATAACATGGTATTGATGGAAGACATATTCTCAGCACATTTTTGCTTGTGAAAGGAGACTGGATGTATGCCTCGGTCCTCGGAGATGTACTAGAGACATGACAAGAAGAATAATTAAGAAAAATGGAGACTTTAAATGCTACAGCAGAATAGCTCCCTAGAGAAATCTTTCAGATCTACTAAGGTAAAGCAGCAAAGTAGGCAGAGGAATAAGGAGGGTTGGCATCCAATTCTGATAGATAGAACAAATTCCTACATGGAGTATCCATAGTATTGAATAAGCATCTTTTGGGGATGATTTCAGACTAGCACCTGAGCATTCCTGGAGCATTCAAAGATACTTTCATGGGCCACAAATGTGCTTTCATGGGCTCAAGGCATGGTATGCCTACCAGAATTGTTCTGCATGTGCTGATGATGAAATTAATGGACATAAACTTGAGATCTGAAGTGGCACTTTCCAAAAAAATCAGTGGGGAAAACACTTCAGCTTGCCCAGGATACTCTAATATTGACCTAGATGTAGCCATTCCTGTTAAAAGAGTAGAAAGAACCATTTCATCGTAACAGCTTCCTCAAGTCTATTTCTTCTGGATTAAACAGAGTTCAAGTTTTCTTAATTCATGTGCTAATAAGTTTACTGATACAAGAATGTGTGCCACATCTGTGAACATCTTTGTTCATGGCCACTGTTAAGACAGTTGCTATCATTATTGTTATTATCTGTGCCTTCCATGCTTCATTGTCTCACTGACCTCACTTTTTCATACTGCCTCTCTGCCCCATAGATCTAGACTAGGAAAGGTCCTACCATAATACATGTTTTTAAGCTAATCAGGTTTTGTTTTTTGGGTTTTTCTGGCCATGGACCGACATGATTCTGAGATTAAAAACAAATGTGTTAATTTATAAATCGGTGAAAATATCACAATCTTCTATTGTACCTTACCACTGAGCTGAAATCTTGTCTGTTTCAAAAGGAAACTCCAGTTTGCAATTGGAACAAGTAAGAATGTACCCATTACATTTGCTCTTCTCACTTTATGAGAAAATCGAAATCAAGCTTTAATTTCCTGCAACAGGTGTTAAAATAGAACAACAAAACTAGGGAGACAGCACTGTTGCCTTAGATGTCAGGATTTCCACCTCCACCTCACCAAATAAGATTGAAAGTTTTTCTTCTTCTAAAGTACTAAAAATACTTCCTTAATGCATTCCCTTTCCAGGAAGTCAATTTTGGGGCAATGGCTTTTAAAGCAAAGGTTAACTTGGAGAGTTTCAAGCTGTCAAGGGTCTCTTAGGCAACCAGTGGATGGAAGTAAAATTGGACAAGCAATCATTCACTATGTTATAGAGTCAGAGAACAAGATGAGAAAAAGCCATTGATTTATTTGGTAGGATAACAAAAATGGGGGGCTGTTGATAGATTAAATGGATGGTCTTGAGGTCTGAGAGATGAATACAAAAAGGGTATTTTATGGGCATTTTGCAAAGGGATGGCAAGATGGTGGTGGTGTAGAGTTGGGTGCAAAGGGAGAGGGATTTTTTATGGAGGATAAGGGCTATCAGACATCCTGGGAATCTGTTGTTTCCAGGTTCAGTTGCAGTTGTTAATGTAGAAAGGTGCTAGTTTGCTAAATTCTTGCTTGTGATAGCTATGGAAGAGGATGCTGCATTAGGTAGGCCTATGTGATGGAATGGACTTATGAAGGCCAGGCTCAGGGAGATAAGTGTGTTCTTAGCAAGTGTGTTTTTAGCCCCCAAGTTCAAGAAGATGAGGCTGGCACCTCCCTAAGGAATTCATGGTGTTGTGGCTGGCTGGCTTGGGAACTAGGGTCCAGTCTGGGGAGATTTCTGTCTGGAGGTTGAAGCTAATAAATGCAACAGAACTCTATTTGCATTGTCTCTTGGAGTTCTTTGGGCTGAACCTGACAGCCTGTGACCCATGATTCACTTTATGTTCTCATTGATAATGCTGTCCATTTATCTTAGGTGAGAAGAGCTCTTAGGCTAAGATGTCATTGAAATCAATCTAGTGAGCAGCTTCACCATGCACCTCACTGATTTCTGGAATTTAGAAATGGCAACGGTGTTGGATGTTATTGTTCCTGAGTGGTTTCTTTTTGTTTTATGGAGGAAATCCAGGAGGTGAAGTAGTAGAAGCAATGCCTATAGCATCAGCTGAGGATGGTGAGGAGCAAATATGATCAGACCCACTGAAGAGCTCAAGTTTGGCCCTTGACTGTGAGAATAAAAGGAGCAGTATTTTTTAGCTCTTATTGCATCATCAAAATGTCATCTAAAGACCTAGTTTAAGATGGCTTGCTCCCTGCTGGGGAGACACAGATAGATGGCCTACCTGCAGGCTGATGGGATGTTTGCTAAATATTTTGCTGATAAAATCACTCATATTTGCCCAGGCTCCACATGGGCAGGTGTAATGGAATGTGGGAAAGACCTTGGGAGACGGGGTGAAGAGGTGCTGCCAAAGGAACGGTCAGATAAGAGACAGCATAGCCCACCTCTGGATAGTGGGTGGTGTGATGGAATGGAATTATGAAGGCCAGGCTCAGGGAGATAAACATTTTCTTAGCTCGCCGGAGGAGTGTGGGAGCTACAAGAGGATAAGACTGGCACCTCCCTGACGAATTCACACTGTTGTGGCTGGCTGACTTGGGAGCTGGGGTTTCAGTCTGGGAAGATTCTTGCTAGAGGTTGTAGCTAATAAACATAGCTGAACTGAATTTGCATTGTTCCTTGGAGTTCCTTGGGCTAGGCCTGACAGGTGGGGCAAGAGGCTCAGAAGAGACCCTTCCTAGTTTCTTGGGCAATAAAGGAAACGGGGGGTGGGGGAGAATTGTACTTTCAGACTTGTAAGATTCTGTCAGCGTAACATTACAGTGCAGTAGAATTAGCTCATCTGGCTGTGATTCCTATCTGGTTTACCCTGCGAGCCTGACATCAACCTTGCAAGTCCTTTCTGAGCCTCTTGCCCTGCCCACTATCCAGCTGCGGACTAGGCTGTCTCTTATCTGACTGTTCCCTTGGCAGCATCTCTTTGCCCAGTCTCCCAAGGTCTTTCCCACATTCCATCACAGCAGGTCCTGATGAAGTTACTAGAGTAACATCTGGCAATGTTACCTCAGATTTGTTTGAGTTTATGAACTTCAATAAAATAGATATGCTTCTCTGCAGCATGAGCTTTGCCAGCTATGGAATGGATTCTGGACCTACTTGGCTCCTTCAGGTAGGCAAGAATGTATGTATGGTTGGATTTGGGGAGTGGTGAATGCTTCTTTGGTGTACCAGCTGCTTTGAAAGGGTGGTATGCCCACCCCTGAAGAAGCCATCTGTCAATCCCACCATATGAGACAACTGCTACCCAGTCTCCAATCTTCCCTTTTTAGGAAATGGGAGGTATCAATTGCAGATTATCTCATGATTAGGTGTCATGGATTATCTGGACTCCTTTCAGGTTCAGGCCTACATAAGGGATGGGAACTGCATTGGTCACTGTAGTGATTGACCTGCATTGGGACCAGGCTGAGAGGATCATAGTCTTCCTCATCCTATTTGACGTTTCAATAGAACTCCTTACCATTGACCATGTGATCTTTCTGGACTGCCTGCAAGGGCTGCAGATGGGTGGCACTGATTTTGGTTTAGCATACTTGAACTGCCTATGACTGAAATACATACATATAGAGAGAACATACATCAGTAATTGCACTATTTGCTTTCAAGATAAGCAACATGCAAAGCACAGAAAAGAAGTAAGATACAGTAAGGCAAAGAAATGGAAGGGACAAGATAAGAAAAAGAGAAAGGAAATATAACTAAATCAAGTTTACAGGAATCCCCTTCACTCCCCAAACCTTCCTTGTAAACAATCCTTGCTTGTTTCCATCACATCCATACACCAGCTTATACAATGCTTTTCATTCATTAAAGTCCTCACCTCTTTTTGAGGATCTCATCAACGTCATCCAACGATGGCTTGCTTGATCTTTCCCTTCCTCTCAACGCATTCACTCATTCTTTATATATCTGTTTTGAAATTTGATCCTCATTCATTCTCTCTGGCTTCTCAATTTATCTCGGCTCTCAGCTAACAACACATCATTGTCCACATCTAAACATACATGTCCATTCATATCCCCAACTCACACACCTAAACTTTATCATGCGTCTTTGCCTTATTCCCTGCACATTGTTCAACTATTTGTTAAGCATTCCTCTTATTCCCATGCAATACTCCCATCATATATCACTCTTATTGCATTCTATAACCAATTTTTCTTTATATATTCATGCCAAAAATGCCATAATTCAAGTTTATTCCCTTTATCATACACTTCCTGTAAATCAACGCATCTGCCTACCTCCTACCTGGTATGAAACTGCACTGTATTTCCTAAATGTTGTACATTGACACCTCTTGTACCCTTTCAGTAATACTGTAATTCTGTCAAACACCATCCCAAGCACCCTGAACAAACTCATGCCCTCTTAGTTCTTGCATTCACTCTTGCTATTTTCCCTTTGTATAGGGGAATAATAATAGCATTCTTCCAGTGGTCTCTCACACATATTAAACAAGTCACACATTCATTCCATAAGCAAACCACACCCATATTTTCACATTTCACCAACTGCATCTTCAGCTTTACAATATGTCAATGTTTTCACAGCATTCATGACTTCCTTTTCATCAGTTTTTTTCCTTCAGCATCAACATGTATCACATTCATCACTGCAATTTCCATACGGTCCTCTAAAATGTTCCTGACTGCATTACTTCACTTGGTTTCATCCCTGATCATTTTTATCCCATCCTTATTTGTATGCCTCAACTCCAAAATCACACCGTTATTCAGATCAATCACATCCTTCCCCTTTAACTTATGACTTGGAATATAAGGGCAATCAATGGTAAAGAGCATGAATTAACACATGAAGGAAAAGCAAGAAACATAGGTATGTTGTACATCTGTGAAGCTAAGAGACACAGATGTACAACATATCTATGTTTGTTTCTTTTCCTTCATGTGTTAATTCATGCTCTTTACCATTGACTCCCCTTATATTCCAAGTCATAAGTTTCCATACACTGCAGATATCACTGGATGGGCCTGTAGATATTGACATCTGCAAAATAGAGAAGGCGTAGAGTCGATCACCAGCATTTACCATATCCATGACATGTCCACCAGTTGGGCAGTTTGCCACAAGCATGACCAAAGCCCAGTTTTGCCATGCAAGCCAGGGTCTTTAATTCAGAGACTACCTTACAAGCCACCATAGTGTTTGTATCCCAGCATCTTGGAGGGACACACATGCTACTGTCACATACTCAGAATGGAGTATCTAAAAACTCTGAGTAATTCCTAGAATCAGCTGCACCATGGAGAGAGAATGAATACATAAAGCTGGGATCAGAGAGAAAGGGAGATGAAGGCATCCTTAACCTGTAGTTTGCCTGTTGGGTGTTTAGAACCTCAACTATCGTTCTGGTTGTAAATTATGGCTTTCACAACCTATTATTTGGCTGTGCTGAAATCTCCCTTGCAATTGCTCAAGTGTTTTCATTCCCTGAGAAAGAGGCTTCTGTTTTTCCATCTTATTCTCCAAAGGCTTAAGAATACTTTTCTAATTTATTTGATACCTTTCTGAATTTAACTGATTATTGAAAGTGGCTTGAGGGAGCTTCTGTTGGGGCTGTTGCTGTGTTTTTCTATTACTACGAAGTCTTTCTGAAGCTACATTTACTTATCTGGGGAAAAAAATCCCACGGGAAGAGTTTCATCATAGTGTTTTTCCCTGGAAACATTGGAAGCCAGGGAGATGGGAGATGGCTGGAGAGGTGATTATACCATGGAAAACAGGCTGTTCACTTGTACCCCTTAGCTAGCTTGTTATTAAAATAAGTGCATGAACCCCAGCAAGGTAGATTCACTAAAATTAGCTTCCCCCTTGAAAAGAACACTCAAAAGCAAGTTTTTTTCATCAAACTGATAGAGGGAAAAAGAGCAGGAGAATTTTCTTAACCTGACACAAGGCAAAATAGCTGGATCAACTGTAGCTTTTTAAGAGCCTATTCTTAGTAGTTAGTAAGCAGGCCTAGAGAACAGCACAGCACAGCCAGCTACCTGGGCACCACAGCTACCTGTTCCTGCACCACAGGCGATCAACATCTTCTACACTCCTTGAATCTAGGGAGCCAGTCAGTATAAACAGCTTCTTTTGCTGAGGCAGATATCTGCAAATTAATACAGCTTTTGAACTGCAGATTAATGGTTGGAATGCAGGAAGTGCTCAGGCCATTAATATGTTATTAAGAGGTAACGTAAAAAAAAGAAAAGGACTATCATGGTAACTTTGAAGGACACTTCCATCTCCAGTTCCCTAGGAGAAAGAAGGGCTGCTGTGTGATGAGGAACAACCCAAGCCAAGTGGGGTTTGGGTTTTCAAACTTCATTAATTAAATCCAAATTTCATAGAATTTGTTGAAGAATCTATTAGCAATCCAGTTAAATGGATATTTATCATCTCTACAATGCAGCTCGCACTGCAAATTAAATCTGATAACTACCATCTGATGATTTCTCTCCTTCCTCTCCTCACTTTTAATTCTGCATGTTCTAAAAAGTGGTATGATATTTAAATATCCCTCGCTAACCCATATATCCCTGATGGTTTCAGGCTAACCTAGGATGTGTTAGGAAGAATTCATAGCTGAGTGGTAGAAGGTCTTAGATTTTGATCTCCAGCACCTTCAGGTAGTCCTGGAAAATCCCTACTTAAAACCCTCGAGAGTCTGCTACTCACTATCAACCATGCTTTACTTAAATGGATCAAGGATCTGATTCATTATAACTTCTCATCTTCCTTCTGCTTAAACCCAAGAACAAACTGGTTTTGGAAAATGGAAACTAGTAATAAGCAGTTAAATTGATGATAGTTAAGCTAATAATATATCAAGATGCTGACAACCATTATCAGCATTTTGTGATATATGGAGATAGGTGATGAGTAATCTTCCTAGGGTCTCTATTAATGATAGCTCTTTAAATAGAATGTGAGCGATATTAGGAGTTCCATATTAATCAACTGAATTCTGAGTTTCTAATGCTGATTTTTTTTTTTTTTTTTTTTTTGGAGAAAGGTCTTGAATTTTATATCCTAGCAGTTTTTAATGTATTAAGGATATAGTCCTTTATGTACGTAGCTGAGTATCGGAGGTAGAGGTCTCTCCAATCCAAGGAAGCAGATCTGAGATGATCTACTCTAAGAAAGAAGATACTAAGCTACTTTGCAGTTCTCAACAATGTAGAGGGTTCAAGTCAATTGATGGTCAGGCAAAGGCATGTTCATTCATGAAAAAAAAAATGGTCACAGAAATAAGACTTTCCTTGCAAGTAGGAAAACTCCAAAGCCATCTGCTACACCTTGGGTGGGATTCTGAATGTTCAGACTTAAGGTTCATCTTCACATCCTCACATCCTGCATGCTGGGGCATGAAGATACTTTCTAACTATTTTTGAGAGACAGATCCTCATGATGTTACCTTCATCTCATCCCCAACCTGCTTCCGAAGCAGCCTGGAGCTATATTTAGTTGTTCCAGTTTGGCAGTGGTGTTTTCCTCCTTCTCCTGATATAAAACTTCCCTTCTGGACAACCTAGGGTGCTCTAGGGACAAGTCAGGGGATGATGAAGTCGGGGCAGTGATTTGGGTAGCTCCAGTTAGCCTGGATTGCATACATGTGTGTGTACATGGTTGAGACGTTCATAAAGAAGGGAAAGCATCTGACATACATACATGCAACACAAATGTGGAATGGGGGTGGGAATGAAGAGGAATGATTCATAAAGAAATCAGCTTTTGGAGGGAGAAAAGAAAGACAATTCCAGAGGCACAGTGCCACCAAGACCTTTGTGGTTCAAGCTTCTCTGCTTTGTATTTCAAATCAGGAGATTGATAGTCCTATCAGAAGAAGCCACAATGATAAATAAAAATTAAGATCTGAATCCCCAAGCCCTCCGTCCACACATGCAGGAGAATTATTGCTGGATGGTTTTCCTGCCAGTAACTGACACTGGGGGAAGGGGAGGGGAGGGGAGGGGAGGGGAGGGGAGGGGAAAAGCAAGGAATCTACCAATTTATGTTCTGAAACTACCCCATATTAAATTGTGCGAGGGCAGCAACACTGTCAGTCCTCATTGCTGAGTTGCAACAAAGGTCAGCTGGATGGGCAATACAATTTATAGCAGTACATTTTCTTCCCAGCTGAAGTATGGTGGGAAAGCACATTAACGTTGCCATGAGGAAGAGTTCTCAAAAACCTTTTGTTCCAGAATGCTATTTGCTAGAACAACATCTGTTTGTTAGGGTGTTTGCTCAGGTGGTTCAACCAGCAGTCTGTTACTTGTTTGATTTTCGATACTACCGTATGGATCTCTAGCACATCTTGAAAAAAAGGTTGCGTTCAGTTCTGTTTGTTGCTATTAAACTCAATTTACAGTTCTGCGTTTTCTGTTAAACTTGTTCACCATTCTAATGTCACCTTATCTCTCCCTTTGGCAAATATTCTTGGACAGGCTTGGTGAATACTGAAAGCTTTGTTTCCTTTTCCAAAGATTTATAAAATCAGGTGAACTTGGAATATATTTGTAATTACAGGCTTTGGGGGTTTTTTCTGTTTCTGTTTCTGTGTTGTGTTTTTTCCTTTCCCTTTTTTGAGTGGTAAGTTGTTCCTTTTTATTTTATGCGTATTTGTTTGGAAATGGACTGTCTTGAATAACATAATTAAATAAAATTAATACATCTTTTTTTTTAAAAAATGTTTACCGCATTCTGCTTTTCACCATTGAGGCCAAGCTAGCTAACAATGTAAGGGCAAAGAAATCTTTGGATAATTCTGCCACAGTTGCTCTTGTAATCTACCCACAGGAGGAAAGATCAGGCATACAGAATGTGTGTTTGTGCGCGTGCAAGAGAGAGTGATGGTGATGATGCAGTAAAAGCCCTGCCTCTTTTTTACATGCCTCACACCAGTAAATGCACTTTACTGGTGTGATGTATGTCAATCACACAGTTGTGGCCACTCATATGATGTTCTTTAACCCCTGCATAAACACCACTGGGAAAGGCAATCAAAATTTCCCTTGAATAATTGCAAAAATAATAATAATAATCTTTCCAAGATAGGGCCCCACACGTCTCTGAATGTACTTAGCAGCCATATGCCCCAAATTAGAGGGAAAAAAATAATTGCAACAGAGATTACAAATGTGAAGTTTACAATATGAAAGCATCAGAGTCTCTTTTCACTCGCTGTTTTCATAGCTAATGACTGACGTGCCAAAGTTCCAGACTGCAGATCCCAAATCATTCACACTTTTTAGCAATGTTTGCAAATAGACAAATGGCATGACAATTTTCGAGCATATCGGCTGGGCCTTCAAGCTGTTTGATTGGCTTCAAAGCTACACCATTTTCCTGCACGCTTCACTTGCGAAGAATAAGCAAATGTCCCCTTTTAGAAGTTCCACATTCTAAATAGCAACAGGAAACTTCGCTATCTACCAAAATGCTTTCTCTGGCAAATTCTCCTGATCCTGATTTCATCCACACCAAAACACCTTTCTCTCATTAACACGATAGGAATCATGTGCTCAGGTCCCAGAAAGGACACTGATGCACGAAAGCTCATCCATATATAAATGTGCATGGAAGCTTCCAAGGATATTCAAATGCTAATGCACATCCAGGTCCTATTGAAATAACTGGGTGAGTTTCTTAAGCCAATGGAATATATGTCTCCCTTTAATAAATTCTTTTTCCTCTGTAATTGGAATGTTGTGAACATTCTGTGGCATCGTTAGAACCCAGGAGGATCTAGGCAATATTCCGCCGCCACCCACCCACCCAAAAAAGAGAAAAAAATCCAGTCTTAGTATTAAATTTCTATCTTCAGTTATATTTGCAGTATCTTGGCAAGGAATTTGGCTCAGTGTTGATCTTTTTGCCCCAGTACAAGTTGACTGATAGTTGCTATTTCTCATCCTAAGCAAATGTCCACCTTGCAGCTCTAAAATAAATATTAACTCTAAGGAAGCCTATATGCAGGTTTCCTGAACTTGTCTTTCAGCTTATTGCATTTCTGTGCTTTCTGCTAGATTAAAAATTAAGAAGGAACGGTGGTGTTCTAAAGAATCTCCAGTCCAAACTACTGCTTTGGAAAAATAAATTCAGTCATTGTCTCATAAATGCATTCAACACTGCAAATTCAGAATTGGTTTTTAACTTTTAACACTGTTATCCAAAGTGAGTACAAGCATTTAGTTATCGTCCTGTTTGAACTACCCAGATGCTAATCAGGGTAGTTTCTATAATTCAGTGTTAATCACATTAGGAAACATTTTCTTTCCTGTACGTCATCTTAAACCCCAAATGCTAAACGTCACTTCTTTTTTTCTTCTTCTTCTTCCTCGTCTTCCTTTCTGCAGAGAACAGGAGATTCAGTTGGAGGAGATTCTGAAAGGTAACCAACTCTTTACTTTCTTGACTCTTTAGAGAGCAGTGCTAATTAGGACTGAAAATTTGGGTCTCATTCTGAGTCCTTGAGAAACTTCATACTTGAGAATCTGATCTCAATGGTAATCACAGCTAGGAAATAATTTATGAGTTTCATGATCTCTCTGGACTTGAAGATGTTTGCGTGAGAACGAAAAAAATGGCAAGAGAGAAATTATTATAGAAGGCCATGTAATATGAGCATAATTTTAAGACAGAACAAAAATCTGCAATTACTAAGTAAATGAACATTCATTTTCATTTTCTCTTCCTTGATTTTTTTTAAGTGTTTCTGGTTTTGGTGGGGTCACTAAAGCAAGTCCTAATGCCTTCATTGGGACTTGATTTTGTTATGACTGTCATTGACCTTGATCTAATAAAATCTGTATCCCATACAAACATGTTGGATTACATCTGGAATAGATTAGAAATGTTTTGTACCAATTGAAATCTATGGGAAGTTTAAGTCATGATTTGTTCTCAGAGGGAACAACTGTTGACTAACCCTGGATCAAATGTCTACACAGACTTTTATAATGTTCAGAAAATCTGGGGCAGGGCATTCAAGCAATTGGTACATTCTGGTAGTTTTTATTACTGTGTGTGGTTGCTATTTTATATTTTGTATTTTATAATTATATAATGTGTTTGTTTTGGGTTATTTGGTTTGTTTTTCTGGTTTATTGTTTGTTTTTCTGTTCTATACCCCTCAGAGTCATATTGTTTGAGTTGGACAGCCTTATAAATCTAGCATATAAATGAATTTAAAATTCTTGAAATTTAACTCTATGGGAATGTTACACATCTTATTTCTTTTTTCATCCACAATATTTTTGGCCGGCTTAACCATGTTTCCAGTTAGTCATGGGAGAAAAACCTTGATGCCAACTAATGCACAAAAATGCCCACAGGTTTTCCATTCATTATGATTTCTGTGACGTAAATGTTTCTGTGACACAAGAAAGCTTGTTATCCAGTCTGTCATGTCTGATATGCTTTCAGGATTGACTTGGGGTCTGTAACTAAAGTTTTCCAAAGAACAGAGGAATTCTTGCAGAAAAAGCTTTTGCTCGTAATACAAGCTAGGAAAAATGTGTTGTAATGAACACAGAGAGGTAGGGAGCATTTTATGAAATGGGAAAATATCCATCTTGTAGCAGAAAATAGCAGTGCCAGTCACTAGCTTGCTTTCCAGTCCAGCAAGTTGGCACTACCAGTCATCAACCCCCTCTTCTCCTGATCCTAGTTATCAGTGTCTTCTTCCCCACCAACTGATCCTCGAAGACAAGTAAACATTCAGCAGTAATGTTTTCTTAGTGTGAAAAAAACCCGCTCGCCCTGTAAAAGCCTGAGCTACATTAGGGATAATAAATATTTCAGAGTCTTTTGTGAGAGAGAAATAGTTCAACATACATTTTATAGCAGGAACCCATCTAATTCACAGTTCCTGAACTAGCATTCAAACCAAGATGCTATCCATCAGTATTCCCCCCATGACCCATTATTTTCAAAGCTGCTTGCTAATTTAATTTTTTTTTTAAAAAATGCCTCCATTAAGAAAAGTGTGCACCCAAAAAGAATATACACATCCCCATAGACCCAGCATATGAGTACATTAGCTTCTGTTATAGTAAACAGCATGCTACAATGATGTGCATGTTATGCAAAACTGCATCCAAAAAAAGACACGCATTACGGAAAATGTGTGCAAGTTTTCAGGTGATGTTTTATTCTTTAGAAATCCAAAAACAAGATCAAGTAAAGTTTAAGGCTGGAAAATAAGAAACAGAGCCAACCCCAACATGGTTATATCTCTTTTCCTAGAACTGAGCCTCTAGATTTTAATTCCTATACTAAACCACAGATACAGCTATAGATAAAATGTTCTCATTAGATGTTTGAATGATGCATTTATGGCTGTAGATTTATGATGTCCAAGCAACCGCGTACTTACAGAAAACACAGCTGAATTTTGCAATCATTGTTACAGTGATTTCTGCTGGGAAATGCAACCTTCCACTAAGCTAACATATTTGGCAGGGGGACTTCCCGATTCCCTTGTGTGAAAAATGGATTGCCTTATTTTCTCACCAATCCTTGCCTGTCATTGCAAATCCAGTCCGAATGTAGCAAAAATATGGCAAAACCCAATTCCATGGACAGCGTGAATACTAGATCACTGTGTTTTTCTGCAATATGGCGAAGGACTATGTGAGGTTTGCATAAGAGATGTTTTATGTTCCAGGGTTTTAAGTATTCAGAAGTCTTGGCTTACATGACATGACTCTCAAACAGAATCAGGCGTATTCACAAAGAGGGAGAGATCTATTAGCAATGATTAGTAGGAGCAGGTGAATTTTGGACGGCCAGGAACTGCATTTTAGCAAGGGTGGGGGCTACACTAGGTAGGATAATGGTGAAAGGGGGTGGGGAGATTGTCTCATGTATGTGAGGCAGGCTGGATGTTCCTGATTTTGCTTTGATCAAGATGAACTTTGAGTCGAACATTTGTTATACAGTATTTTACTAGGGCTTATACTATAGCAGTTTTGTGCTTGGTTCATATCAAAATGATGGGAAACCATGCCAGGGATTTGACCAGGCAGTGGTCATAGAGGGAGTCTTAGGATGAAAAAAAAGTTCATGATTGACTATTCTTATCATTGGTAAGAAGTGGCAATCTAGTAGACCCAACTAGGATCCTCAGCTCTACAGGATGGCTGACTACTTCAGCTGGCCTCCCTATATGGGTTATGAGAAGGTCAGGGGATCCGATCTGGTTTTTCCAGCTTTCCATCTGTTGTAAAGGAAATCTTTCTTTTCGAGATTGCAAATACATTCACGGTAGCTTCAGCATTTCCCCATGGACATGGCCAAAGAACTGGGGGGACTTGTTTTATTTATTTCTGCAGGAGATTTCATTTACTGCCCACCTTCCATCTTGGCAAGATGTGAAAAATGAAATTTGAGGTTGATGGGTTTCGACTCTTTGCTTGTCCTTCAGAAAGCCTGGCCTTTCCACTCCTTTTAAATGAAATGCAGTCAATCCTAGGTCCATTAACACAGAAAGAAAAGCATATGGGATTGAAGGCTGCGGGCGTTATGTTGCTTCTTACTCTCAGTGTCAGAAGATGAAAAAGAGGGGGGAAAATAGGCTGTGATGGATAGTTTGTCAGGCCAAGTTTTAGCTTTATGACTCTATCCAATTTCTTGGCAGGTTGAAGTTCTCTGAGGGAATAGCTGAGCCTTGTGAGTTTCTTCATGCACCTGATCAGATAAAATGTTAAGTAAAATGAGGAGAGGGAGCAGAAGCAAAAGCGATTTGATAGCAAAGTCAGGAATTAGCTTCAGTAGGAAAGGAAAGAAAGATAGGCTAGAAAAGCTACAATCAGATCAGATCCCCTAACCTTCTCATAACCCATATAGGGAGGCCAGCTGAAGTGGTAAGCCATCCCATAGAGCTGCGGATCTTAATTAGGTGGGAAGCCTGCAACTTGAGGGCTCCATACAGTAGCTTGATGATATTACCTAGTCAGGTAATGAAACATCTGCTAGCAAATAACCAAGCTCAGAGAGCACCAAGGACTCCATAGCTTATACTGTCATGACCGTTAGTTAGTTAGTTAGTTACTTACTTACTTAGTTAGTGGGGGGGGGAGGGATAGAGGTAGAGAGAGAGAGAAAGAGAAAAAGAGAGAGACATCCTGTGTTCCTGTCTGTCTGAAAGAAAAGAAAAAAAGAAAACAAATAGAGGAAGTTGTCAGTGTATATGAGATAAAAGTGTCTGTGTTGGGAGGCAGGGAGAACCTGTTTAGGTTTGGGGTACCTATGCTTGCTCCAGAGGGTCAGACTAGAACTAAAGGCATGAAGCTTCAAGGATGTAGATACACATTAGGAGGAACGTCTTGGCAGTAAAAGCTGTCAATCAGTAGAACAGGGAGGAGCTTTTCAAACAGAAGTGGGATTGTCATCTGCTGGGGATGGTGTAGTGAATCCTGCAGTGTGAAAGGGGTTGTACTTGATGTCCTCCTAAGCCCCTTCCAACTCTGGCATTCTTTGATCTAACATTAATCATCATCATCATCATCATTATTATTATCATCATCATCATCATCATCATCATCATCATCATCATCATCATCATTATTTTAGTTGGAGGTGCATTTGGTGGTAATAAGAAATCTCTCTTATCACTGTCCTCTTTCTTAAGGTATTTCAGTGCCCACCCACCCCCCTCCCCGTAGATGCAGATGGCAGCTTGGCTCCCCCTTGCTAGCTATCCTGGCTTGCTATTCCAAGCGTCTGAGTCATTACAGCCAACAACAGGGCCAGCCCTGGGATCAATTTTTTTACAGACCTAGCATTATCCTTGTGATCAAAGCACGTATGTGTTCCTTTCAGTCAGGTTGCTTGCCCTTGAGTGGTGACAAAAGTTTCTGGCTATCTTGTTCCTGACTTCCTACAGTCTTGTGTTATTTATTTAATGGGAATTGTAAATTACCTTCTCAAGGAGCTGTGGAGACAAAACAACCTCTGCCTGGGATTATGAATGAGGCTGAGGGACCCGCTGTGTTATTTAAATGAAACAAGTTATTTTATTCTTTCATGTCCACCCTAATTAGAATTGTGCAAATGGAAGAAACCAGGGATAGTAATTATGGAAATGTTTACCTTTACTGATGGCCTGATGCATTTATTGAAAGGACCAGAGTGTAGCTGGATTGTCACTGGGTAGATACTCCAATGAATGAGCAACAGTTGCCCACTTTGAACATAGTCAGATCCTTGTTAGGTTTTCTTTGTAAGCACATCTCATGCATACACATGGGCTCCCAAGCGTCTCTTGCTATTAGCAACATCCCTCATTTGGTCTTTCATTGAAAAGCATACTTTTCCGTGCCACAGAGCCATTGCAGTATAAACAGAGATAGTAGCTCTAATACTTCGATCCATCATAACCAGCTGGAATCCTTTCAATTGGACCAGGCAAGACATTTCCTATGGAAGAGAATATCTATAGCTCAGGGTTGACCTATGGAGTTCTTAATGCTCTTTGAGCTTGGTTGTTTGCTTGCAAATGTTTCATTACCGAACTAGGTAACATCCTCAATATGAGTGAAGGTAAGGTTTGCTGCTTGTTTTTTTATAGTAGCTTGCCCTTCCAGTTTTGGTGGGGGTGTGGCTGTCTCCTTGATGGTTCCTTGATTAGGGTATTGTTTTCTGCCTGATTGATTGTCTGGTGTTGATTCCTGCTTATTTGAGTATTGGCTGCTGGAGGGGATGTGTTGTAGCCTTTCTGTTTCCTTCCTAGTCTTTTTTGAATGGTCTGTAGATGTGGTTAATCTCTATGTGTCTATTGATAGCTCATTTGCCTGAATGCCAAGCTTCCAGGAATTCCCTGGCACTTTGGATTCCAGGACTATCATATCTGGTCTACAAAAATCCAGATGACTGTTAGATGAGAGCAAAGAGATAGTTCTGGACTTCTTTACTACTGTGCTGTGGATTCTGGATTTTTGCAGGCCAGACGTAGCTTAGCTGACTAAAGTATATAGTCATCAACCAAATACCAGCCTAGATACAGTTGTCCTATTCTTCCTGCTCCATTAGTTATCTTCCCCCTGCCATGGTGGGGTAACTTTGACCTTCACCCGCTTTGGCAAAAGGAAGAGCTGGCTCAGAGTCCATTCCCAGTTGGAAAGATCTCCTTTCCAGCTGTGTTCCCTCTGATGGGACATCGGTTTGGTTGGAGTTCTACACTGTAGACATATCTGCTGGGAACGACAACCATGGTGTTGAGATCTGTGATGAGCAGTTGCCCTGCAGTGCAATTACTGATAAATTCCCACAGCAGCATGTCGCTCCACATTTGTGTGGGTAATTATAATGGCATGCAGCTCTGAGGCTAGTGGAGAACTGCCAGAGAATATTGATTGCACAGGTCTGCCTGGAAACGAATGGGTCGACACTACTGGAAGAAAACTGTGAAAGAGACCAACTTATGGTATATACAAATTGGCTTCACATATTGCACTCAGCTACGAGGTGGGGAGCAACGGATGTTGCAAGTCCATCAATTGCTTATATTCCAACAATTCCATCAATGGTTTGTAATCCAATTTATGCCTTGGCATACTGTAAGGGCCAAGAGAGTCATGATTTAGTATGATTGCTATGATTCAATATAAGGTGTGAGCCAGGTTGGACTGTTAAGAATAAAAGTGCCATCTCTTACTTGTAAGCAGGCAAGTTGAATAGATCTACTGGTAGAAAGTGGGTTTAATAGGTAATAATGAAATGACATTCATTAATACATTCATACAATATATAGAATGCATACATACATTAGTGAAGGTTCCTGCATTTTACTTTAGGAACTTGATTTACTTAGCTAGCAGATATCAATAAATAATGTCATAATAAGGGTAAGTACACACAGCTTATCTTTACTTGTAGGTACCATAGATCTCTGAAAAGATTAAACATAGGAATGTACTTGGCTAGGAAAGTCAATCTCAGAAGAGGTCCCCAAATCTTGTTCCATGAAAAAAAAGACTTGTGGAATCAGGTCTTGTACAATGCCTCTTCCTTCATTGTCCTACTGCCTGTTACTCAAATTCTCAGTGTAACAATCTGCTTTCCAGGTTGGGTTCACACAAACCATGCTAAGCCATAATGTGGTTTTCTTAACCTTGGTTTAGCACATTGCATGCACCCTGGTCCAATGCATACACAGTACACATAGTTTATCCAACAGACCTTGGTGAAGCAAACTGGCTTCTTAGCATGGTCATGCTACGATTCTACGACCAGCTATTAAACATCTGATTTAAATGTGTGCCCTGAAGGAAGGACCCAAAAATGTGAAACCAGAGTAGCTTCTGTTCCAGCCACATTACCTATGAATTGAGGCCACCGGCCACTTTAATTGTCCCATAGGACTCCATGGCCAGAATAGGGTGGATGTGTCCCCGAGATGCCACCTTGAGTGATTTTGCTGCGCCAGCCATATTACACCCCCTACTTTTAACAGTTATCGCTTTTCTGTTGAAACCTATCTTTACATCTTTAATCAGCAGAACAGCATGAGTTTTCAAATCTGCTTGATGAAAACCAGATCTCCTCCTCCTTTGTTCAGCTGGAGTGCACTGAATCTTTGGTCTTCTTGCTCTGCAGGACTGCGTCCAAAAGCAGCAGGAAGTAGGGAGAGGTCTTTCAATCACAGCTGAGTCTTTTCCACGGATGTCTCAAATCGCTGACCCTGAAAGAATGCCTGGCTACAGCCAAATCAGCAGCAAGCTGGCCATACTGCTAAGACCTGCTGTTGGTGCCAAAAAATGCCAGCAAAAGAGAGGAGAGGAGAGGTTTGGAGATCTTTCTGCCTTGGCACACAGCTGTGCCCTGAAACTATAAGTCAAAGACCAGCAGCTTTCTAGATTTGATATATATTCTGAAATGGCTTCTGCTGTTTAGGTAGAATAGGTGGAACCCTGCAGATGCTGTGAAATGAAGTGTGTGGGAGCTGAATCACGGAGTATTAAGTTCATGTGCCTTGAGCACATTGAGGGAATTCCATCACTGGGCTGTGCGCAGGGTTCTTTTGCCTCTGATCGCTCAGTTTCAGGGGACAGCCTTGAATAATAACATTACAGAAGGAAAACAAAGGCTTTGCTATAGCCACTCGGATACTTTCATGTATAGCTTTATCAATCTCCATCATCTTTCTGCTGGCATACATTGTTTTTCTAAATTAACTAACTAAATACATTCCCAAATGTCCTGATCTTTTCTCATTCCTCTGGCTCTTTGATCATTTGGGGGGGGGGGGACTTTTTTGTTCTGCATCATTTTTGGCTCTGCTAAACCTTGGCGGGTGGACTAGAAGGGTGCCTCTATTCACCTTCCAGATTTGAAGAAAGGCGTTACAGGGTTGGCAACCCCTCTTTGGATTCATCTCATGGAATCAGCCTTCTCCTTTCGTTGAGGTTTTCATGAAGGGATCCAACATGCAAGGGCAAGATGCTTGCACCTTGGGAAAACTCTCAGAAACATAGGTGACCCCTTTGGTCTTGCTACATCCCTGCTGCTGGGTTTAAAGTGATTCCTTCTTTGCTCATCCTGCTGAAATTGGATTTGTACTGAATTTGCTTTATGTCATGCTGTGATTTTGAACTGCTCCCAACAGCCTTTCATAGGGCAAGGGCATTAAAAATGCAGAATAAAACACACACACACACACACAAAAGCAACATAACCTAATTTGTGTGTAAGTGTGAATGAGAGAAGGGGAGGGAACTAGGCTTAAACAGGCCTAACCCTAAACCCAGGATAACAAACTGCAGTTTCTGATTTTCTATATTCTATATTTTCTTCTATTGGAGTTCCTGATTTCACATAATATGTTATGTCTAGATAAACCAAGATATCCTGCTTCATACAATTTGATAAGACACAGCTGCATTTTCTCTAAGACTAAACCACAAAATACCCAGCCCCATTTTTGCCTAGTTTACCACATTGTACAAAACCAGTATAGTTCTACAAGTTTGTTTAAAACTTACAGTTTCCAAATTCTGATCTGCTCCCCATGCAGAAAAAGCATAATGTGTGAAATTATTTTCGGACACATTCTGTAGTTATGGATGATTAGGCCAAGTGACAATCTAATAGCCAAGGACAGGGGTTTCTTTATAGGAAAATAAAACAGCCACGTGATTCTCTTGGCAAGAGTTTAGTTTTGTATTCTGGTTTCACGACACAGAATCAACCTTTGCCTGAACAGGATTTTGGCCAGATGGGCACTGATCATAAAAAATGAGGAAAAGCATTGGAACTGACAAGTTTCAGATTAGTTAGAACAATGCTTAGAATTAGGAGAAGCACACAGCACCAAGACTGGATGGTATGAAAAAATTCAGCAACTTTCATAGATAGAAGTGGGCAAAGTTCATACTTTGTGGCTCCCACATTTATTCAAGATTAGTCTTCCAAAACATGACAGCAAAATCATTAGTTTTCAGTGGTGTACACACACACACACACACACACACACTTAGATGTATATGAAATAAGACTCAAAATGAGCATATTGAGTCTCTGTGAAGGTCAACACACCCATTTCACCTACTTTAAGCATTCCTTAACTTGTCAAAACTCAGAATAAAGAAATTTATTTTAAAATGGGGCACCTCAAAGTTTCTTCTCCTCTTCTTCTTAAAGAAAATAAAGCAAGTCAAAGAAGACTGATGGAGGTTCCTAAAATGATTCATGCTATAAATAGAATCCAGGTCATCCATGAAATTGATTTGTAGGTAATCCAGATAAAATACATATTTCTGCGGCAGATAACGTGGTGGTGGACAAGTTGGACAACTTTAAAGAGGGGCTGACAAGTTCTTGGAGATGAAGATATCAGTGTCTGCTAATCACAGTGTGTGTATATGAACTCCAAGATCTCAACAACATGCTCTGGACAACCATTACTAGGTCACAGCAATGGAAAAGAACTATTGCCTGTCTTGTTGTTGTGAGATTAGCATTTGGTTGACCACAGCAGGAAACAAAAGATGAACAAATAGAGACTCTAGATGTCTTATTGTTTTATTATCAACAAACCAGTGTTAGAACTGAGAGTTATCCCCCCTACAGAGCTCTAAGTTCTGACATTTGGGAGGGCCAGGGTTCATAGTTACTCAGTATAGTAGAGGATGGTTGTTTCATAATCCTCTGCATTTTGGAGTTCCAAATTACTGTAGCTAAACCAATTTCCACAGTGGATGCAATGCCTTAGGAATCCCCTGTTTTATTATTATTTCTCCAAATCTTACAAAGAATAACATACCTTCTGTGTTTCCTTCCTCTACTCTCCCTACTCTACATTAACACATATTATAGACATAGTCATAAACCACCTGTAATCTCAACAGCCTACCATAATGGGTCTCCTGTCAAGTTTCTGGAATCCAGACAGTCACTGTGGGTTGCCCTAAGGGCAGAATATAAAATCTGATGAAAGATGTTATTAGCCCTCAAGTTTATTTTAGTTTTGCAAACTTCACTGTTATTTCGCATGAAGTGCAATAATCATACTGATGTGATCATAATCATAAGGTGATAGTGATGGTGATGATAAACGATGATGATAGTGTCCAGGAACATTTGGAGTTGAGAAGTAGAAGGTGGGGGGACTTCCAGGGAAGAAATAGTGAACTAAAAGCGGAGCCGACAACCATGGCGGAATGAAGAGCCGGCAAGTAGACCAGTTCTACATAATTCATCTTAGGACAAGGAGAGGACTTGAGATCACCCACAAGTGCTCCATACAGTTCCTCCCCATGAGGAGTCTGCAAGACAGTGGTCTCCAGTGGGTTTAGAGCTCTGGGAGATGCCATCTTGCTTAAACCATGGTCAGTGCCTTCAAAAGGACACTGGATTCACAGACTTCCTTTTCTAACAGCTTTGGAAATTGCTTGTTAAGTGCCTTTCATCTATTAGGAACCTTTGGATCGACAAGTTTTACAGCACCGGGTGAGTTTCCTTCAATCCTTAGTGTTGTAAATACAAGTTTAAGGACTTAAAAAAAAAATGGGCGGAGAGGGAATAAACAGCAAAAGAGTGATTAGAATTTTGATTTGGGAAAGTTACAAACAGACTAAGGGCCCAAATGGATTTGAAATAAGTTTTTGGAATTAATTATAAGACTCCTTCCTATGGGAAAATGCTTTTGTTTTGACTTTTGTTTAAAAAAAAAACATGATAGGATGAGACGTTGAAGGTTGGACACTAGAGGGAACTAGAAAGACCTAAGGATTACAATTACAGGAGAAGAACACTTAAATTTGACTTATTAATACAGAATGAAGCAAAATGTTTTAACACTGGATATATTGAAGGATATTTTTGAACAATGGATCCAGAAGTTAACTTTAAGAGTGTGTGCCTTTATAGATAGACTGTGTTTAAAAAATGTTATGGAAGAGGAACAAGTTTTACCTAACAAGACTGAGACTGATCTGAAAGTGGATTTGACAGGCTACAAGAATGATATGGAAAAAAGATGCTACACTAGACATACAACAGAAACTAGCTGATGTCTTAATAATTAAAAGGGATACACAAATAACAAACCAAAAGAGTGACCTGGATAACTTTCCTACATTGGATTTACAAAAGAGACTTGTTAAAGCTTTGAAGAATTTTGTGAGAAGGGACAATGAAAAAATTGAAAAGAAATCAAGTTCTAGGACATTATTTGAAGGGACTAAAGATTCAGGTTGTTAAAAGTAAAAGGAAGGAACATAAAATTGGTTTATTCGATCAAGGTTAAAATAGATATGTTGTTATCTCTGGTAACCCTTAATGGACTTTTGCTGATTAGGACTGAAATGACAAGGCTTTAAGGATTTCTTTATAGATAAGAGATGGGATATGGGAAGAAGAGATCATCTGTTGTATTTTAAGAGAAGGTGATAAGTTACTAAAATTGTTTATACTTGCTGTGAGGAAGGGGAAAGTTATTTCTTTATATATTTCTTTTCTTTTTCTTTACTAAATTCTTTTTTTTTCTTTCTTTTCTATTTTTCTTTCTGCACTTTCTATTTTTTTCTTATCTTTTTAATTATAACTTTTGATAAAATTACTATAAAAAAAGAGAGAAGTAGAAGGTAGAAAGAAGGTAAGCTGCAAATCAACTGAAAGTTACAACAGACAGGTCAGTGACGGGATGTGTTTTAGAAATTTGCATTACAAAATTGGAATTGAGCAGAACACATGCCTGTAAAAACTTGGGGTACAACCCTTGTGAAGGATGGGAGAAACTGGCTCCTGTTGGAGAAGGAGCATAACTCAACATGGAGCATAGGACATAGAAGATTCCTGCTTCAGATTCCACTTTTGCCTGTTCAAGTAGAGAAACTCACTGATGCCCTATGGACCTGCAGCCAACAATACTAAGCTAGACAGATCAATGGTTTGACATGGGATGTGGAATTTGGTTCTTCTGCTGCTAACCAGCTCATGGACCTCCCAGTGGTCCCTGACAGTTCTGCCACCTCCTATTTCCATCCCAGTCCCTCACAGCTGCATTAATGGAAACCAGCTTTGAGGAACTGGCCTCAAAGTTGAACCCTATCTGAACCCAATCATATTTCCGAGGCTGATTTCCCCACCACCAGCCCAGTCCATGGGTGTTGCTTCTCAAGCTAGAATCCTAAAGACTTTAAAGATCCACTTCCCAACAACCCCATTTTTAAAGTAATTAAATGACTTCAGTGGTTCTGTTTGTCCAGTTCTTGCCAAATGATTCTGAACTGCTTTCTGTTTATTGATCCTTTTGGGCTAACACTTGCATGAATGAGAGACATGCCAAGCAGCATAGTTCATAGAGCCAGCAGGTATCTCTGCAAGCTGTCACTGTAACCAATATAAATGGTATTTATTATCTATCCATATAAATGGTATTTATTATTCGTCCAGATTGCAGGCGTATGCTTATGAACTCTTTTCTCCCCCTGATCTCTCTGCAGGTATGTGAGTTCTGCTGTTGAGCGCCAAGGAGGGACAGCCATGAGAAAGGTAAATCCTCACTAAGTCACCCTAGTCTCCTTAGAGAAAGAATTCGCTGCTCTGACCCATTGTGTGGTTATCTCTGGAGTTTTGAATGAATGAGTCAGTCTGACAGTTCTGCCTGGCTTTCATGTGAAGGCTATTCTGCATTTCCTCAGTTTGCCTCCAGTTTGCTAAAATGGAGGATTTGTGATCCTTGCCACTTTTTCAATACATAAGACATTCCTGGATAGATTTACTATGCAAATACTTATTTAGTCAGGCACCTAGTGAGCTGAGGAATTCAAATGGGAAGGAGCTGGTCACCACAAAATATGAGGTAGAGTGCTTACAGCTCCAGTTTGTTTACCATGATTTGACTTCATGTTGCTTACGATAGAAGAGCTGCAGTTCACACAGATTTGGCAATTGGTATGGTCTAGCCAGGCAACTGAAGAGCAGAAGGAGATGGTGTTTGGTGCCCATCTGGTTGCCTTTGGGTAAATATGCCCTGAAGTCAAGCATGAACCTCTCTTCAAGCCTGATGTATTAGAAACCTGGACAAAATGCAGCTGTATGTGCAGTAACATTTTCAAAGAATCCTCAGCTTCTCCATAAATGCCATACTAGAGACTGGAGATGGATCTCAAAATAAGGTCCAACTTTGGTAAATAGAATAGAGAGATTCAGTCCTATGGGGAAGCAATTTGGTGTTCTTAGTCCTGGGAGGAGACAATTAAGAAGCAAAGTAAGATATCATTTAAATAAGAAGAGGCCAACAACCTTTTCAGATGCAACATAGCAACATGTAATCTTGTGTAATGGAATGGGCACCAAAAAATATTAAAAATTGCCAACTCTTGTTAGATATTTGCAATCTCACCCCTCACAAGATTTCAACATTCTTGCTGAAAATTTCATGTGATTTGATACTCATAAGATTTCAGCCATTTTTCATTCATTTTTAAAGGGGAAGAGGGGTTTGAAGGTGCCATCTTGGAGATATCACAGGTGCCTAGCATAGGAAGGGACAATGTTGCCAATCCCTAACTTAATAGGGCAGAATTGTTCTCTGTTTCTGCAGAGGGCAGGACCCAGAGCATTAGGTTAAATCTGCAAGAAGAAGGATTTGGAGTAATCTTACGAAAAGTTTCTTGATAGCATGAGATAGGTGATGGCTATCTGCTTTGGTCCCTTTTTAGATATACTTCAGTAGAAGCTTGTCAGAGGTGCTATAGGTCAGAGGTACAGAAGATGCTATATACATCTTCTGTGTCAGAAGGAAGTATGTCTAGATTATACTGGTGTAGGCTTTCATGGCTGGTATCTGTTGAGCAATGTTGGGCTTCAGAGTTTAGACATGGTCTTCAGGGTCTAGACCATGGTCACTAAACCCTGAAGCCCAACACTGGCCAATGGGTGTAGATTACTTTTGGGGCTCCTTTCAAATGTATAATTCTCCAATTCTCAAACCCTTGAAAGGCATATTTTCAGTCTTTCAAGTGAAAATGAGTGCATGCAATGTGGTAACCAAGGGGAAAACCAAGATAGAGAGCAATCATTATAAATCACAATAATGTTGCTACAAGAAGCCCAAGTTGGCTGGATTTTGTCAAGCATTGATAAAATTGAATTAAATTCAAGACAATTCTAAAACACTCTGTCTTTTGCTTCTCAGTTTTCCCAGTGATTTGACACTCATCACTCAAAATGCTAGAAAACATTGTGAGGCCAGATTTATCTCTTAGCGAGAAATTGGTAGACTACTGTTTATTAGGGATGTGTGAATCAATAAAATATCATGTCTTTTTTACTTTTGCACATTAATAAGGCAGTATTCCAGTCTGGTAGATTTTTCTGTGATTAAAAAATATTTTTAATGGCTTACATTTCTAAAGTTCAAAGGCTTTTATATGTCTTCCACTAAGTTGTGTAATTGTTTAATATAATTTGCTCAAGGAAATTTCTCAGAGGTGAAAATCATCTGGCTTTTCTTCTTTGACATGAAGATCTCTCCCATATAGGCTTTTTCTTAATTTAAATTCCCCTAATGTAAGCTCTCTTGAATATAACTATTGCTAATTTTGAGTAGCATATATTCTTTTCAAAAATAGTCATATTTTTGTTCAGATAAAAACAGATGTGAATTTCATTTTGAGTGGTAAGGTTCATGCCCCAGCAAAGTCCAGTTACCTCCAAATATTCATATTTGATCCCAGTGAAATCTATGGTGGGATTATTTTATAGCCCCAGCGGTGTTATAGAGCCTATCCATCTGGTTTGTAAGAACTGGTTGTGGAATCGTCCTTCATAATACAACTGAGCACAAAAATTCTCCTATTCTGCCTGGAGAAACTGGCTTATTCAAACAGAGCAGGAGGAAAAACCTGGAATGCAGATGACAGGAATTGGACTTTATTTGCAGAGGGAATGCCAGAGCTCTGTCAGGATCACATTCCGGTCTTTGTGAGGTACCAGCTTCTCCAGGCAGAGTTGGGGAAAATACGAGTTTATATCTTAAGAGAAGCTCTCACATTGGCATGATTGTAATTCTTTTTACCTTTGTCAAAATAATGCCAGTTTTTTAAAGATGGATTGGTATGTCCTGATAATTAACTACTTGAATAATAATAATAATAATAATAATAATAATAATAATAATAATAATAATTCTTTTCCTTAAAATCAGGAGAAGGAATTTCTTTCCTGTTATGCAGAATTATCCTCTTTGCTGTACCCAGGCTTGACAGAGCCAAACATCTTCCTGAGATGTTTCTTCCTAAGACCAATTCAACATCACATTGACATTCTTAATTACAATATTTCTTCCCAAAATTATTTTAACATATGTATTGATTTGAAATAATAATAATAATAATAATAATAATAATTATTATTATTATTATTATTATTATTATTATTATTATTCTCCTTAAAATCAATCCTTCAAATCCTTTGAAATCAATACAGTGTTAGAACAGGACCAAATCATGTGAGTTAAAGAACCTTCATTTCTTCCATCACCAATAGAAGAAGTCTAATGTCCATACCTTTTAAAACATTATTTGGGGTGGAGTCCAATAGACCTGGGAGTCATCCTAATTTTCCAACAAATATTTTTGTGGAAAATTAGGATATTTGAAAACAAATATCTTCTTCCCAAAAATCCTGTTGGGGGCTGGTTTCCCACTGGCAACGGATCAATGTATAGGCGTTATTCTATTCTGCTCCCTAACCCAGATAGAAAGTATACCTCCTTTGAAATATGGATCATAAACATGTGTGTGGAAAGGAGGAAGAAAAACTGAGCAACAGAAAGGGTGAACTGAAGAGGTTTCAGCCCATTCCAATCTGGAACCAGCCTTCTTCAAATGATGTTGAGATTCATTCATTTTGGGTTGTTGTTGGTTTTTCGTGCCTGAGTTCTTTGGATTTGCTTGGTCGTGGCATTTCCTACAGGCATAATGCAGATGCTTCAGCAGATGTTGCTGCAAAGAATGTAAGCAAGTTCTGTGCTTTATTGCGAGCTGATGTTGCCACTTGCCAGCCCGTTAAGAATTCTCTCTTCCTTTGGCCCTATTCTTCATGGAGCGAACACAGGATAATTAGCCTGAACTCTAAATGCTGTGAATAGGAAAGTTGGTAGTTTCAGTGCTTTTGGGGAACACTGCCTTTCATTTTAAGCTGCTTTCTGACTAACTGAAAGGAGCATCTTGTAGCAAAGTGTACAATTAGGTAAGCATTCAAGATTTCAAACGAGGCGCACGCTTTGAAAAGCAGCTGCTTATAATACTCATATTTTTTAAAAAAATATTTTCTTTATGTGGCTTCTGCCTGGGGATGACTAATCAGTTAGATCGGCGTGCAAATTTGTCATTTATCAGAGCAGACCCGGCTTGCATACAAAAATCATGTGTTTGTTTTTAAATCATTGTGTGATTATTCTCAAAAGGAATCTTTTTCAGTGCCTTCAGGTTTGTCAAGGGCTGTAATTAATCACAAAGGTCGTTTGGGGTGGGCCAGGTTTTTAGAATTAAATATACTATTTGTTTAGAGGATTGGAAGTTGGTAACCTAGATTCCCAAGTCAACAAGTTGCTTAGAACAAGGGTCACATTTCAAACTGAGCAAGGACTAATCGACTCAGTCTCTGACTTCCACAGAAACCTAGACAATCAAAGACTTCATCAAGCACAAGAGACCTTTAGCTGAATTTCAAAAGCCCACTGCAAATAATTAGTTCTGGCTCCTGACAAGAAAATCCTGTCTTTTGCGCAGCAAAGAGGGAGCAGAAATACAGATATCTGGAATTTATCTTAATTATGAGGAAGAGGTAAGGGTATAAACCTAGGAAAGTGAGAACCACTTTTCAAACCACTCAGGAGTCATTATTTAAATATTTAGCAAGTGTCTCCCACACAGGAAAAAGATGACCAAAACTCAATTGACTCAAAATTGTGTGAGGAAGATACCCAGGATTTAAACTGGGGCTGAGATGTTTATATATAGTCCTGTGTTCTGCTATGGAGAAGGCAGATCTTCTGAACACATAGGCCTTCTTTCTTATTTGCAATAAAACAACTATCCAGCAGTGTTGAGTTGACTGTTAGCTAGTTCCTAAATGTGGGACTGAGGTTTATGAAGAGATTTATAGCCCTGCTGACTTTGAAGTCTGACAGTAGCCAAGAAGTCTGTTTGAATGCTCACTCTTTCCCTGGACAGCCATCTTTATTTGCTTCCATACTTCAGTAAAATCCCAACAGCCTTCATTTTCTTTGTCTCTCTTTGATGTCCCTTTTCTTTTCTTCTCCACTTCCCCATTGTTCCATTTCTCTGTTTGACACCCTTTTCTCTCTCTTTCCCAAGCAGCAAATTTAGGATAAAGATCAGGTATCTCTTACCTGAAGTCTGAAGTTACCTCTTCCACAGAGCCTTTTCAATTAAATCTATGGCCACACCTGGATCTAGGAGAATTCATTGCCTAAGATCCAGCTTAGGATGTTAAAGATGTTCCTTTCACCACTTGTACCTAACCACCATTCAAAAATGTGTTGGCAACTTCTTTCTTCTGCTGTGATGTTGCCTTCATCTCATCCCCAGCCCATGAGTAGATAGGCTCAGGCTGTCATTAGCCGCACTAGTGTTAAAGTAGCATTTAAAATTCCTTTTATTCCAAAGTCATCCAAGGGCAGCCTCAAGGTGGACCAGAGCAGCTTGGCTTTGTCACCCATTATTTTGCAGGGAAGTCAAGAGTTTGGCAGTGACTAAGAACAGAGGTAATAAAGTAGACAGCAAAGTTCATGCTGGTGTAGTTTGGGATCAACTCAATATGGTGGAAAGTACTATAATGTGGCAATAGCAAAAGACTCTGGGGTGTGCACTTTAGATTGGGTGTGAACATTTTCTGTGCTGTTTCAAACTAGAACTTTTATCTTCATGATGTCTTAGACAAGGAGCAACCAACCTTTTTCTGACTGAAGACGCTATATTATTTTTTAAATTCTTAATATATTACTCAATAGAACTAGTATGGCTTTAGGGATATCAGCAGATGAGCAACAAGTCCCTACTGATACAGTTGGGGATCACCCCTTATGAACTAGGAAAAAAAGGGAGCAGGAGATCCAACAGAAATGGCTGTCAAACTTCTAGTATTTACATCATAGCTGCTTGGCTCCAATATGATTATCTATCTGTAGGGGAGTATGTTCTGATATGCAAGCCAAACCACAGGTGGACCTCAAAATGCCTGGGAAATCTTTATAGGTGGCCAAACGCATTTTGAACATAGTTCTCTTACAAGAGCATTGAGAAGTTTTCCACTTAGGTTGGCTATGCAACAATCCTAAACACATTAAATCACCAATAAATATTTTCAAGGCTCTTTGGAGTTCACCTCCCCTGTTTTGGTTGGCTGTTATCCAACAGAATACTTAGCTTGACAAATAGTCCAGCTCTAAAGTGTCTACATAATTCAGTATGGGGGAAAGAGGAAAGAGTCAATAATGGTGCGCCAATTGAGTTGCAAGAGGTATGGGAATGAAAACCACAGGCTCGCTATCTTGACTTGCAGGCACTGGGTGCCACCATACTATTTGCTGTGGTTAACTGACAGCAAGAACATATATTCATAGTTTCATATGCTCCTCTTCCTGTTTCCTGTAGAAATCTGAAGCTGTGCATTCTATACACTTGCAATGAAGCCTATTCAATCCAAGTCTTGAAGATGCCCAGGGTTTTAGGCAAATGTTCTTTCTCACCAAGTCTGCATTTTTCTGCAGTTCAGTTAACTGGCAACAGCAGGAAGAGAAGCTAGGCCCGTGTACCAAACATCTGAACTACTGTATTCCTTTCCTTACATTTGGCTCTTCTGCTGTCCTACGCACTTGTATTCATTTTGCATGAATTTCAGCATCTGAAGCAAAATACAAAGCCAACTGCTCATTTCTCAATGAACTGGCTTAGATTCTTCCCCCTAAACAGTCTTTCTTAATTATCTTCTTTTGAACAATGCAAATCCATATGCTGTACAGAGCACAGGGAGGGAAACAAGAAGAATGTGGCTGATTGACTCCTATTTTTAGGCATTTATCCCTTCTGCTTTTCTAATCTCTTCTGCTTCCCTGATCACCATCTTCAGAGCCTTTCATTAGGCATCAGGGAGGGGTGAGTTTGCTGTTGTTTGAATAGATAGCATGATCTGCATCTTCTTCAGCTGATTCTTAAGGGGCTTGATCTCTTGGGAGTCAGTCCTTTGCACTCAAAAGAAACTAATATTCCATGAGTAGTGTTTCTTCTGGATTATATCTGCTGAGGAATCTCCTTTGCAAAGATGCAGAGGAGTCGTTAAGCCCAAAACTCCCAAAGGTGCCTTGCAATGCTTTGTGAGATCTTTTTCAAAATGTAATTTTTTTTTCCTAGCTATTCAGAGCAAGCTGTTTTTACTTGTAGTTCTACTGGAAACAGAGATTCTGTGAACTCTGTAGAACTAAAGAAAGCAGAATATATATATATCCTATCTGAGGGCAGAACCCTGGTCCCTACCACACACTGATGTCTTCTCTGAGTGTCAACATTACCAGGGTCTCAGTCACAGAAGAGCCTTTCCCAGTTCAACTAAATGGATTCATTTAATTAAAGATTATTTAATTAGAGAAGCTGTTCAGGGTTGTCTTCTTCACTTCTTCCTGTTCTTTCCAGCCTTGAGATAAGCACCAGGTTGTTGTCTGTTGCCATTTTAACTTAATGTGCACAATGGCCAGTCAGAAAGGTAGGTGATATGACTTCATATAAGGCAGCTTTCAATGACCTTACATAAATAAACTTCATGCATAAAACAATTCTCTGCCCCAGCTTTAGGGTAGGGTAAGAACAGCCCATCCATGGTTCTCAAACCACATGTAGTCCTTCAGTTCCATTTTTGCAGCTGGAGTCTCCCAAGAACACATTGCTAAAATCTGGCAGGAAATTGCCATTTTTGGCAGTATGCTTTGGGGGTACTTTAAAAAAGAAGAGGTAAAATAGATGGGATAACCCTAACAAACACACCAAAGACAGCCATGCATTTCAGCATTCCTCCTCTTGGGATATCCCTGGGTCATTCCTGTTCCTTTTGGCTCTTGGGGGATCTAATTAAAACAAATGCAGACTTTGGTCCAGAAAATCCTTGTCTCCCTTTAGTTTTTAAGGGTTTTGTTAAATGTGCAGCTTGATCCTCTGACCGAGCACAAACTAGTTTGTTAGCACTGATTGAGACATACAGAGAGTTTACACTGGGAAACTGTTCACCCAGTTGCTATTTTTATCTCTAATTTCAGGCTGGACTGTCAAGAAAGATTCTTTCTGGCAAAACAGAGCAGTACATGTGTGCAATATTGGTTTTGCTTTCTGCTTGCTTACTGGAGCCAGAAGAATACTGTAAAATGTCTTCCCAAGCAGAAGGATCCTCAACTGCTCTAAAATATCTCATCATGGCCTGGTGTTGTTGCTGGAGTTTTTTTGGGGGTTTGGTTCTGGTTTTGTTTGGCCAATTTTTAAAGTCTCTTTTCAAAGTTACATTAACTTTAATGGTTGGACCTCTTAAAGCAGCTACCTCTGTTCTCAGGCTCACACAAAGCTTACAAGAAGTGTGGCTGCTTTAATTAATAGCAGGAAGATGTTTGTAAAGTCTGAAGCATTTCTTCTGAATTGTTTTCAAAGTGCACTGAGCCCAAATATATATGGCCATCAGCTTCTACAGGAGGAGGAGGAGAGCTGTCATAGAGACAGAAAAAAGCAACTAAAATGAACAAATATTTGGAATATGTCTTTTAAAGCAAAAGTTGCATGAGCGTCTTTTTAGGTTAGAAAGAAATCAGATACTTTTTTTCAAATTATCTCATGATCTTAAGCAAGTGTGTAAAGAGTTGTGATTTCTTCTCCCTCTCTTGTAACACTGTAGTTTCAGGTCATTCAGAACAGCAGATTCAGAACCTAGTCAAGTCATCCTTCTTACAAGGCTATATTTAATTCAAAGGCAACATAGTCACAGGATAGATGATTGTGATGGAATGGAATTATGAAGGCCAAACTCAGGGAGGAAAACATGCTCTTTCATCTCCTGAGGGGCGAGGGAGAGATAGGAAGATGAGGCTGGCACCTCCCTGAAGAATTCACACTGTTGTGACTGGCTGACTTTGGGAACTGGGGTTTCAGTCTGGGAAGATTCTTGCTAGAGGTTGTAGCTAATAAACATTGCTGAACTGAATCTACATGGTCTCCTGGAGTTCCTTGGGCTAGGCCTGGCAATGTGAGATAGATAGATAGATAGATAGATAGATAGATAGATAGATAGATAGATAGATAGATAGATAGATAGATAGATTTTATGACCATATCAAAGAAAAGTAAATTAAATTAAATTAAAATACATGGTCCATTTCCAGGATAAAATAGGTAAAAGAAAATACAATAATAAAATACATATGTGCTAAATACAAAGTACGTATCAACGTTCAAATACATCGCCTTTACATGATACCCTGAACTGTTCAATATAACAGATTCTTAGCTGAACTGCCTTGTCTATAAACTTTGCAGTTCTGCTAACAATGTATACATTAGAGCCCAGGAGGAAATAGGACCAGTGGGCTGTTCTTTTAAGTAGGGATTTTAAATATTTAAGCCTAAAAGAGCCATACAGTTGACAATCAAACAAAACACGAGCAATATCTTCGATGGCTGGGGCACCACATATACATGCCCTCTCATGATATGGCAGGTGATGGAAGCGCCCATACTTGGCCATGGAA
This sequence comes from Liasis olivaceus, assembly GCA_030867105.1. Taxonomy (NCBI): domain Eukaryota; kingdom Metazoa; phylum Chordata; class Lepidosauria; order Squamata; family Pythonidae; genus Liasis; species Liasis olivaceus. Next base: position 13,246,748 of record CM061361.1, read on the forward strand.
TCCAACAGTTCAAATCTTGCTCTAGAATAAGCCCTTCTTAGGAACGCCGTCAAACTCATTGACAGGTATTTTTCAGTTTGGAAAGTGGTTTTCTTCTTAACAATCACAGGATGGAGAGAATGGCCACCATCTTAGACAGATTTTAAAAGATGATCAGACCTATTTATGAAGGACAGGTCTTTGATGGCAATGAAGGACCTTCTTTCCAGAAGCCAGAATGCCATTTCTGGAGAAACACATGTATATGTTTGCTTATGCACAGAGAAGTCTCTCCAACCATCACTATCAAAAAGTGATAGCACAGTTTCTGGGCATTTGGGGGTGAGGATGGGCAGAAGATAGGTATATACACACAGAGGCACAACACACAAAAGGAACATCCCTCCAAATTCATCCTCCAAGAAAGGAAAAGGAGAAATGGAAAATCCTGGTCTTGCTCATTTATAGGAGGTAGACCCACTCAGTTATTTCATTAATTTCTCATTCTTTAAAAAGATTCTTGGGATTAAGCTGGTGAGGTTCTTGATGAAAAATGTCATGAGATCTGCAACCAAGTCATTGTAAGGCAGCTGTTGAGCACACATTCAGTTTTGGGACATTTCAGAATCAAGTGGTCAGCCCACTAGAGAAACTGGATAGTGAATTCAAAACAAGATGTATTGTTTGATTTAATCTAGAGGTGTTGTTTTTATGTATGTTTCATGCATGTTTTGCTGTAATGTTTATCTTGGCTATTTATTGCCCCCCCCCCTCCTGTGGCTACTGACCCTGTAACTGAAAAAGGGCAAGTGATTTCATGGAAGTGGAGAAATCTTGAGCTTGGAGCTGATTATCTCATTCTTTTTCTATCTAGTTCTACATACTATGTATTATTGTGGAAATTCAGGGGGCTTTCCCTGATGGAAACTAAGAATATTGTGTAGGCTGCATTTACACAGATGAAAAATAGCCACCTTTGCTTACTGACTATGATGCAACATTAAAGATTTCACTGGGGGGAGGAGAAAAATAATAAAATAAGGTCTCTGGTAACTGTTGTGGTGGCAAACTTCATGCTGATGATAGAAAAGTAAGCAGACATGCTAGCTTCTAACTAATGCAAAGACATTTGTTAGGGGATGATGAAAAATAAGCAGACTTTGGCCAATTCATAAACGCTGCCATGTTGCAATCATGCTTATCAGCTAGGTGCTTGAAAGATGGGTGATCCCTTGCTTCTCATCTAATGGATATCTCTTGTACACCTCAAATATAATGCTCAGCATTCAGCTGTTGACCCTCCATCAGAAAGATTCCTTCCATCAATGGCCCACATCTGCTCAAAGTTGATTCTGATTGCCATAAATTGTCAGGTGTACTGGCCATGAGAAGGAGAAGACCTGTGTCAAATTTTGAGATGCTTTCCTAGCATCCAGTTGCATCCGGTGTTATTGAATTGGTCATTAAATATAGTAAGTGACCTCCATTGAGCCCAAAATTCAACTACTTCATTGAAATTATTTAATTAAACCAATTTTTAGTGGATCTCTGCTAACTGTCCAGGACAGTTTTCATTCAACCTGGAAAAAAGCAGTTGAAGGGCAACTGTGGATTCATTTTTTGATCTCACTGAAGATGGACATAGCTAGAGTTGCCATTCAAGAATGGATATTAATCTCCGGAGATAAGAGCATGGAGCTTCCTTTCCTTAGGAAGAGGGAGGACAAGAGAGGCTTATATAACCAGTTAGCTAATTATTTAATTTACATTAAATTTACATTAGAACCATTTGGGGCTTTAACTCTTGGCATTTCCACTGCTGGAATAAGGAATTGGTAGAATGCCTACCGGTTAACATGGTTCTTTGTGGGCTTGCTATGAGAAGTAGAATCAACAGGCAATTCATTACATTGATTTTCATTCTGCAGGGTATTCCAACCCATTTTTGTAGCAGGTGGCACCCGAACACCAGACCTAGCTGATTTCAAAATGTGGAGCCCTTGGTGCTCTCTGAGCTAGGTTGTTGGCTTGCTGACATTTCATTACCCAACTAGGTAACATCATCAGTGCTAATGAATGTGGGGTTTGCTCCCTGTTTATATACAGTAGCCTGCCCTGCCAGTGTTGGTGGGGGTGTGGTTTTCTCCTTGGTAGTTCCTGGATTAGGGTATTGTTTTCTGCTTGATTCTTTGTCTGGTGTTAATCCCTGCTTATCTGGGTGTTGGTTGCTGAAGAGGTTGTGTTCTGGTCTTCTTTTTTTCCTTCTTTTTTACGGTCTCTTTTCTCAAAATATGCAAACCAACTATCTCCAATATGTGAAAGGGACCAACAGGATAACTAAGTTTTGTCTATGACTATAACTGACATAGGGTACTCAACATGTTTCAGAGTTATTAAGATTGTCAAATATTCAGTTGGGAATTATCCTCTATCATTTGCTTACACTCCCTTCCCTTCTTTTAATTTAATACTTCTATCTGAGCTTGGATTGTAACAACTTTTATTTTCATGTAGTAAGCCAGAAAACCCATTCTATTAAGGAAATGGCTCACCATAATTAAGGTCTACACTTTGAGGTCTGGTGTACGTGTGCAACAGAAAAAAAGTGATATGAACCACATCATCAGTACCATATTGGGGTGCCAACTTTGAACACCGTCCATTAAGAAGAACGCAACCTTCCTGAAGCTACAAAGTTAGCACTCTGAGGATATATGGTTCTAGCTCTAGCTTGGGTTAATTTTTCAGTTTAAGAAAATGTTGCTCATAGGGAATCACTTGAAAATGGGATTCACAACTTATTAGAGTTGCTCAGTGCATTGGAAGGAGAAAAAAATGCATCAGAGCACAGGGGTGTACCCATGGAGCACCTCTTGGTAACTCCTAAAACAAAAATGTCTGTTTAGAATTGCACTGCATCTCTGGAGGGCAGCTGTGCAATTCAGGAAGCAAACAGCAATGCTTTAAAGAGTTGCTGGCTGATGCTATGTGAGCCACATGTTACAAAATACTATTTTCCTTCAAATGTGAAGCCCTGCACGGCCCTCTTGTCTCTAGCCTGAAGTTCTCAACCTCAGCTTTCTACCCCTTTATCCTGTTGCTTTCTATAGACTGGGCTAGACATATGTTCTAAAAAAAGTGGTGTGAATGTTTTGCATATACCACATCTTGAGAAATTTCCTGTGTAGGTGGGGTTTGTTTTGTCCTGACTGATAACCAGAATGAATGAATCTCTTTTGCTTTCTACTGTGAACCTACTTTGTTCCATCCCAGTTCTGCATCAGTTTGCAAATTCCTTTTTTAATGCTTGCGTAGACATCCATGTGCCATTTTTGTACACAATCTACATGCTATTTTTATACCCCATATGCACGTGTTTGCGATCTCTTTCCCTAACATATGACACTTTGTATGGGATTTCCCTCAACGCATGCTTCTTTGGTTACAATTTTCCCCAGTTTTGTATGCTTAAAACAAAACCTTGGAAAATTGTATCCCAACACTTCAGGGCAAAAAGCGAAGTTCACACATCATATCCAGGAAGTGTGAGCTCATTGATATGTATCAAATGCAAACCAAACAGATTGCCTCACTGTAGGGATTGGGATACAGCAGAAAGCAAGGATGTGGACGGCTCCAAATAGGCACCCTGTTCTTTCGAAGGTTCCCAGGAACCTTACAATTCTCCAGATCTCAATTATCTCCTCTAGTTATTGTTCCCATGGGTGACAGCTAACATCATCCTTTCTCTAGGGTTTCTATGTTACTGCTGTCCTTGCAACTTTGACAAGGTGGGAAGTAATTGGTGGGATGAAGCTCAATTTCTTGAAGAAAGTTGGCTTAGAAGGAGTTGTTTATGGCGTTCCTTATTCTACTGTAGGTTCTGGCCTGTTATCCTCAGATCAAAACAAGAGGAATGGGTCTTATCCCTGTTCTGAAGAACTGGCTATTAAAGACTTGACTTCTTCATCCCCCTCCATGTCCAATTCTCTACTGCCCAAAGAAGACCCCTGGAAAGAAAGCATATATTGCATTGTACTCTGTGTGCACGTGTGTGTGTATGGGATCAGCAAAACCATTTGCTAAATGAATAAAGGCAAACATTTTAAGAAGGGGGGGTTAATCACAAGGGGAAAGGATAATGGTTCACAGGGCAAGGCATTTTCTCTGCAATGCCACTGTTTAACTTTTTCTTTGATAGTAACTGATCAATGTTTTTCTCTTGTCTTTCATTCCAGTCTTTTCACTATGCTTCCTTGAGGGTAAAGAGCAAAAAATGGCCCAAAGGTAAATGGTTGGAAAAATTAAGGATTTAATAATATGACATTAAAGCCACAGTTGGATGGGAGTACAGCATTGTATTTCACAGGTACAACACACGAACTCATGACACTGTACTTGCCTGGTTGGGCCAGGACAAAGCAAGCAGTGAGCACAATCACCCTCATCCTTCTCTGGTTTTCTGCACTCTGTTCATTCTCTCTCTCTCTCTCTCTCTCTCTCTCTCTCTCCCTTCCTCCTCCTCCTCCTTCTCCTCCTCCTCCTCCTCCTTCTTCCCTCCAACACCTCCTCACATAAAAAATGGCAGGGAGCCATAGGCACACAGCTGTTGAAAGTGGCCCAATAGGCACAAAATGCCATCTTTGCTATAAGAAAGCCTTGAAGAAACATATATGAATGAGCTGGGCACAGGAAATGAGTAATGTATTAATAACTCTGTAATGAACCTTGATCATTCTGGTCCTCTTGTTTTCTCTGCTGAGCCTTCAATTTCTCCTAAATTCTGGTTTAATTAGGACAGTAATGCCTAGCTTTCAGTCCCTTCCCTTTGTTTGTATCCCTACCCCCAAAATACATAGACAGACACACAGGACCGTACAAATCACATATATAAAAATTACCAGTGTGCAGGGGTGCAGCTGATAAACATTTGGGGGAAAATAATGCTATATAATTATATGCTTGATGGCAACAGTAGGTTTTGCTGCTATAGCTAACTGCTAAATTCCAACCCACTGGTAAAACACTGCACAAAAAGAATGTTGATGTAATCATATTTGTACATAAGCACATTTATGGTGCTTTATAATTCAGTCTGTATCCTGAAGATTTTAAAACTTGAAAAGACTCACTTCTGAAAATAGTCTTTCAGATACCATGGTCTAGAATCCTATGGGTCATAACCAATACTTTGAATGGAAGCAGTAACAGATTTCATTTATTTGGGCTCCAAGATCACTGCAGATGGAGACTGCAGCCATGAAATTAAAAGGCACTTGCTCCTTGGGAAGAAAGCTATGGCAAACCTAGATAGCATATTAAAAAGCAGAGACGTCACCTTGCCGACAAAGATCCGCATAGTCAAAGCTATGGTTTTTCCAGTAGTAATGTATGGCTGTGAGAGCTGGACCATAAAGAAGGCTGAACGCCGAAGAATTGATGCCTTTGAACTGTGGTGCTGGAGAAGACTCTTAAGAGTCCCCTAGACTGCTAGGAGGTCAAACCAGTCAATCTTAAAGGAAATCAACTCTGATTGCTCATTGGAAGGATTGATAACGAAGCTCAAGCTCAGATACTTTGGTCACCTAATGCGAAGAGAGGACTCTTTGGAAAAGACCCTGATGCTGGGAAAGATGGAAGGCAAAAGGAGAAGAGGACGGCAGAGGATGAGATGGCTAGATAGCATCACTGAAGCAATGAGCATGAAATTGAGCAAACTCAGGGAGGCAGTGAAGGACAGGAAGGCCTGGCGCAATATGGTTCATGGGGTCACGAAGAGTCGGACACGACTTAATGACTGAACAACAACAACAATACTTTGAGTTGTGTATCTGTATAAACTGGTAACCAGTGGCGCTGTTGCAGTGTGGGAATCAGGAATTTCCCTATGATCTGTCTCCGCTCATAATTCAGAGTTTCTAAATCCTCCTCAAAGGGTGTCTGTGTGGAATATATTGCAATACTCCAAAATATTGTCTGTAGATTGATCTGACATCTCCAAAAACAAGCTTACAGTTGGTTCCCTAGTTTCAGTGGTGCCAGAACACTTTGGATTCACTACTATAACTGGTGTGTACATGTCTGGATCCAGGAGATAGATTTGCAGGAAATGCTAGACTTACGTATTACACTAAGATATGGTTTTCTTAACACTTTTAAAAAACAGATATCGAATTGTTTTATTAAATACATCACAATTGACATTGTTCCCTCAACATACTAAGACAAACCACAGTGGCCAGCTTCATGCAATGCACCAAACCCAACCAGCACACAGCATAGCTTAGAATTATATGCCAGCTCATTTTCTAAACCATTTTTCCCTGATCTCCCTTTCTACTGACTTGGAGAACCTTCTATCCATTAATGATAGCAACACTAGTGAAGAACTTGTGCAGCTTCCTTGGTTTTCTACGGCAAGGAAAAATAAAGTTGGATGTCAGCCAGCACATTAGAAATATCAGACCTCTCGCGCATCTCAAATTCTGTCCAATGCCTCCAGTGATCTCAGGGTATTAATTAGTACATGGAACACATCCATTTTTAAATGCCAGTCAGAATAAGTCATTATGTGACAATTTCAGTAAACTCGTGTTATAATCTGTTTGAAAAGCACAAGATTGTTCAAGAGTATCCTATTTTTTTTTTATTACAGGCTTATGCATTCCCAAGTTGTTCTACAATTCACAGAATTCAGAATATCAGTTCCAAAGAAATAAACTTTTTAGAGCTTAGCTGTACAGAAGAAAGAATCATAATTTAATGGGATCTAAACTCTTGACTGTGCTTCACAGCTGTAGGACAAATATAATTAATATAACAATGTAAACCCAATTTTTCACACTGCACAGTCTAATGTTTTAATTAAATTTGCTCTCGGCTTTAAAGGAAAAGTGATATGAATATTAGAAGAAATTCTGTTTCTGGTGATAAAAGAAAAAGTGGTGAGAGAAAGGGAGAGTAGAATCTCTGAATTACCCAGTTGTTTTGGAATAATGAAAGTCAAGTCTTTTGATTTCCTTGTACTTAATATTTCTCTTACAATGCCCAAATGCTTAACCTCAGATAAATAAATACATTGGGCTGCATCTCACTGTACTTTCTTGCTTTGTTAAGGGAGAAAGTATGTGCAATATTGTACCCATTCGACATATTTTCTTTATAGGAGGTTCTCTGAACAACAGCAGCCGACGGCGGATCTCATGTAAAGATTTGGGGCATGGTGATTGTGAAGGCTGGTTATGGAAGAAGAAAGATGCCAAAGGTTACTTCACCCAGAAGTGGAAAAAATACTGGTTTGTCCTGAAGGATTCTTCCCTCTACTGGTATACTAACCAAAATGTGAGTACCTACCACAATTACAAGGAAGACAGAACCTGTAAACAGTATAATGGGATTTGTTTGTTTTAAAGAAGGGGGGGGGGGAGCTGAGAAGGTAGGAGAACCTTCCAATAAATTAATAGCTTGGTCACCAGAGGCAGATAGAATTTTTATGCAGACAAGGGATTGAGTTGATAAATGAGGGATGAAGTGCCTTGTTAGACTTCTGCACCTAACACAGAAATGGGCTGCTACAAAATGAAGCTGCCTCCCTTGACCCAGTAAGAAGTACAGTTTCAGTCCTGCTGATGTAGACTGTTGATACGTGTGGACAAACTGGAGATGTCCTTGGAGGTGACAATTTGGAGATATCCATATCCTTGATCCATGGATAGATTCAAGGTGATATTCAGCCACTGCACAGATGAAGCAATGTGAGGGTTCGGTGTGTTGCCCATTTGTGTGTGTGTAGATAGATGGATGATTGATTGATTGATTGATTGATTGATTGATTGATTGATTGATTTTTTCTATCATTTTTTGGAGAAGGAAGGAATTGGGAAACCAGGGGTGCTGAGCACAATCCAAGCCAAATGTGAATTTCACAGTTCAAACAATTTCAGAGTAAACTGGCTTCCCAAATGGCAGTGCTGAGCTGGTTTAAGGTTGCAATAAATCCATCAGGCTTATAGCAAAGCTGTAAATTCAGTCAAGCTTCACAGGCATATAAGCAGACACACCAGGTAAGGAGAAGGAAAAGCAGGGAGAGAGAAAGACAATCTGAAGGCAAACTGAGTCAATTCCAAGGAAGTCTTGGCAGCCAGGAGTTTTAGAGCAGGAACCTTTACAAATCAGCAAAGTTCTAACCACCTTCTTGAGTGCAAGTCGCTCGTTCAATATCAGCAACCTTGAATATCACCTAAACAAAGCTGGTCCTGATCAGATCTGGCTTTCATCAGCAAGGTCCACCTGTTCTTCAACACAGCCAAGCAGTCCTCCATCCATCTTTTGGTGCTTACCCTTTAAGCACTGGATTTCTTGACAGCTCCTGGAGGAGCTCATCATTTAAGTTAAGAACTCCTGGTTTAGATCAGTCTGCTGGATCTAGGGCAGGAGGGCTGAGGCTAGATCTTGATAGCACAGGGTCTGTTTTTTGAGATGTCTCCTCCCAGGTTTCTTCCTCATCTGAGAAGGACTCTTGTAACCAAACCATGACACAGAGGCAGAAGATGGCTTCTGGGCCAGGGACTTTTAGTGTTAATCCAATGTCCAGCAATGGAAAAGTACATGGAACAAACTCTAAAAAGTGGATGGAGCCAGGATAGAAACTAACTTTGTGATAATGTCAATTGCATTCCTTTACAACTGAATCTGTTAAATATCTTTTGATTGCTCTCAACACATTTAAGATTTCCCCCCATTATTCATACTAATAATTCCAGTTCAACAACCTCTTTTGAAGGAACTGTGGAAGTTGCATACAGCTCATTATCAAAGACTGTATACCGCTGTAAGCAGCACATGGTTTCAGTGAGGACTGACCCAAGAACAGCTTGATTAATTGGCCATTCTTATCTGGGAACAAGCCCCTTTAAACAGAGTGGGATTTACTTCTAAGTAACATGCACGGTACTGTGCAGAAAGCTGAAAGACCAATGCTTTGTGAACAAGTGTGCTGGAAAAAAATGAAAGTGAAGTATTTGGAAACAGCATCTTCCTATGTGTTTGATTCACTTCCAGCCAACTGATTGTTAATAAGGCAACTATGCAGGTCAGTTTGATCACTCAATAAATATGTCAGTCAGGTCTTTATTACGGTCTTAGACCAGTTCAGCAAATATGATTAGTTATCCTCTATTTCATCTCCTCCTTCTGCAGCCTGAGGTTGTTTCTGGATTCAACTGGCAATAAAAACACCCACTCCCAGCATGAACATAGATGCCTGCACGTACTAGATGTGAGAAAAATCACATTAAACAAAAGACAAACTGTACCCCTTAGATAATTTTTCATCCAGCGATGCTGGAAGGGAAGTTTGCATCTGGAAGGATGGTTGAAAGGTTAGCAATGTCCTCTAAAGCAAGAGTCAGCAACTTTGTGATGCCCGTTTTTACAGGAGGGACTGTGGGCAGGACAATGCAACAGTAACACACCACTCGTGTCATGCAGGTGAACAGAAGCATCATTTTTGGTTTTTCCTAGATTTTTTTTCTAGAAACCATATTCCAGATGTCTGAATTTCCCCTGCTGTGTAATGTATAGTATATGAGGGATCCATTCTTGCTTCAATTTGATTAGACTTCTATTACGGATATATACTGTCAATTTTGCCATTGCTGCATATTCTCCAATGTTGGTCTCCCAAAATTTGTTCTTGCAGCTATCAGCATATACCTTAGTAAATTGTGATATTTTTCATTCATGTTTTCCGGGATGATTGACTGATTGTGCCATCCAGTCATTTTCAACTCCTAGTGACCACATAGATAGATTTTCTCCATGACGATCTATCTCTAACCTGGTCTTTCAAGTCTTCCAACAGGGCACTCATTGCCACTGTGAGTCCATCCACCTTGCTGCTGGTTGTTGTCTTCTTCTCTTTCCTTCCACCTTTCCCAGCATCAGATCCTTCTCTAGAGAGCTGAGTCTTTGCATTATGTATCTGAAGTAGAATAATTTGAATCTGTTCATTTGTGCCTCGCATGAGAACTCTGAGTTGATTTGTTCGATGATCCATTGGTTTGTTTTCTTGGCTGTCCACAGCATTCTCAAGAGTCTTCTGCAAACCAGCATTCAAAGGCATCAATAGTCTTTTGATATATTTCTTCCAATACTTTTGATGGGTTTTTTTAATGTATATAACCACCAATACAATAAAATGTTCTTTATTTGTTATGACATTTCCAGCATTTATTGTTATATGATTTGGCTATTTTGGTCATTATTGCTAGAATTATGTACCACCTATAAAACATTTTGTACCAATTTTCCCTTGACTCATTACTTGGAGGAAATTTTACTGATTTTTTTCCATAAGTCTTCCCATTATTTCTTTGAAGTTTTGCATCCACTTTATCACATACTTGTTGATTTGTTCCATCTTAGTGCTGTATTTCAATAACAATTTGTATACAGTATATGTCCTAATAGGTGATCCTGGTTTTTGTGTGTTTCAAATTCTGTCATCTTAAAGTCCCTCCTTCTTTCTTGAGAACACTTCTCGTCTTTCCAGCACTTTGTAAATACGTCAACCAAGCTAAATTCCTGCCTTCATGGACAATTCTTGTTGTGTCTTTAGTCTGTTTCCTGTGTCTGGATGTATCATGTTGGCATATGTGATTAAATCTTTCTTACTATAGTCATCCTTGGAGTAAAAAGCATTTGATGGTGATGCTAATGGTGAAATTGCCAGACTTATCCTTGCTTTTTTTGTTGTTGTTTAGTCGTTAAGTCGTGTCCGACTCTTCGTGACCCCATGAACCATATTGCGCCAGGCCTTCCTATCTTTCACTGCCTCCCTGAGTTTGCTCAATTTCATGCTCAATCCTTGCTTTTAAAAGATTCCAATTTTTAACAAACTTTGTCTTATAATATGTCCTTTCAGATTATTACCTTCTTTTGTTTCTTTGTACCATAAATACCTGTGAACTCCACTGGCTAGGCCTGCTCCTTTTATGACTGATGTTCTGTTATTTGGGGATTTTATTCATTCTGTTGTCCATGATAGACAGCTTGCACAATAATGTAATTAAGGTTAGGAAATGCAAAGCCACCTCTGTCTTTTGAATTTTGCAAATCCTAAATCTTACTCTCAGATTCCCCCCCCCCCCTCCATATAAATCTGTTGACTGTTCTTTGCCAATCCTGCAAGGTTTTGTCTGAGATTAGAATTGGTGCCATTTGAAATAAAAAGTTCATCTTGGGTAATATTTTTATTGTCCCAATAAATCCTAGCCAAGAAAGTTTTAGAACTTTCCACCTTTCAATGCCTTTTTTATTTCTTTCCATAATTTATTATAATTGTTCTGAAATACGTCTTTGTTGCATCCTGTCAGATAAAGTCCCAAATACTTCACTGGGTTTGTTATCTTACAATCTGACTCTTTTTCCACAAAGTCTTCTTCTTCGGGTGGTTAAATATCTTGTCATTATCTTTGTTTTCTTTTCATTGATTTTTGTATCCAGAGAATTCACCAAAGTCTTTGATTGCTTTCATGATGCGTTTGCGTAATGGTTAATTCTACATTGTCCGCATAGCATTTCAACTTGGATTCCTCTCCCTGAATTTTGATCCCTAGTATTTGTTTGTCTTTCCAAATATTGTCCACCAAAATTTCTAAAGCAATGACAAATAATAAGGGAGAAAGTGGGCACCCTTGCTTGATCCCTTTCTTGTTCAAAAGTTGTGGACAGACTTCTATTTGCTGTGATATTTGCTATTTGCCACAGATCTACGCTCTCCACCTGAGTTTTAAATTCTCTTAGATTCATTTTGTTTAAAACTGCTAACAAGAAAGGCCACTCTGTGTTCAGAAAATATCTTGAGGACTCAAAAAAAAAAGGGGGGGGGACCATACATTTCTCTAGACCCTTAGGTTGCCTATCCCAATGCCAGATCTTCAGTTTTTCCTTCAGTGCCATCTTTAATACTGTTTGGCAACTGGCATTTCTAATCAAAGTCATTTTTGAACATTGGTTAGTGTTGGATGATATCAGCCCTCCAAGGTAGACCAAACCTGGAAACCAAAGACACACAAGCTAATACTACTTTCATTATAAGGTTATAGTAACAGAATCTTGCACAGCTGAATGCGCTCCCCCCGTCCTTCCCTTTATCTTCATGAGAGCTAGAAAGGGTCATGTCTGAGACGTTTCTCAAATTACATTTCTTCCCAGACTCAGATTTCTTTTATCTAACCATTGCCTTGGTTGTAGCTCTTCCTCCTGTTCCTCAAAGTTCTGCCCATTACAGGTGAGAATTGAACCTACAGGAAGATCTAGGGCCAGTTACTGACTTTCAGGCTGACTTTTATGAGGATAAAATGCAAGGGCAGGAAATTTGACATGCCACGGTCAGGATCTTGGGGGAAAAGGAGACAAGCATATATTAACTCTTAGCCCTGTCTCACTCCCATGTAAACTGAAGCAGTGGAGGTCTACCAGGGTCTCATATGTTGATTCCCACATGATCATTAAAATATATGCTTTTGTTTGCTTGCTATTTTTTTTTAACTCTGTAAACTGCCTAGACTTTATGTGAATGGAGTCATTTTTATCTATGTGATAAAAATGTTTGCTAGTAAATAAATAAACAAGTCAGTCTGGGGTTTAAATGATTACATTGCACGACTATCATGACTGATAGCAATTAAGTTCATTCAGAGTGAGAATAACAAAGTCATTTCTGAGTGAAGTCAGTGATTCCTGAAAAGAGGATAGCTTTCAAAAGAATTCTGTCTATGCCACATAGATTCACTAAATAATTTGAGAGTTTCTCTCAATCAGAAGACAATTCAAAGGTTTCCATAAAGCTTTGACATCCTGGCTTTTTTCTGATTTGCGCGTTGGAAAAGACACGGCAGACTTATCTTCACATCAGAGCTATAAATCAGTGGCCCTAAGTGCCTTTAATTCTGGTTTTGATTGTGGCCTAGGCTGCCAGAAAGTAATGTTAAATCAGCTTCGAAAGTTGTATCCCTCACACAGAACGGAAAGAAGCTATGGTTGCATATTCCTGAACATAATTTGGTTATCAATAGACTGAAAATTAGTCTTCTTTTTCTGAAAGTGCTCAGTCTTTAAAGGTCATCTACAAACAGTTGGCATCAGCTATTGCATGCTCAGTGATCTGGCAACCTAATTATCTGTAATGGAATGGGTGTGTGGGACATCCTCCTGCAACCTTTTGCTCTATCTCAATGGTATTTTCTCTTTTGTATGGTCGCAGGATGAAAAAGCAGAAGGATTCATCAGTTTACCAGAGTTCAGAATAGACAGAGCAGTTGAATGCAGAAGGAAACAGTAAGTATCAACCAAAATCACCTACAAAGTAGAGATGGAGGTCAATCACAGACCCAGCAAATCTGTTTGTGTTTTATGTAAAATTGGGCAATGCTGCTTTGGGGGTGCAATTCCAGGATCCCTAAATTTGAAGGAGTTTTGAATTCAGCAGAAGCCCTTGTGGGAGGATGTGCTCCTGAATGTAAATGGAGTGCTGAAAGAATACAGAGAAATCAAGCCACTGAAGGCCCCATCAAAAAGAATACAATAGTCATGAATGCAAAATATGCCCAGCAATCAGTGAATGCAAGCAGACAATCACTTGAATTCAGAGGTAGTTATTTCAAGTTAAGTCAAAGGTTCTGTAGGTATATTAGGAACCTATTTGTTAGGACAGGAAAGACTCACTTCTATCTAAATCACGTCTTGAATGCAAAAGGGAGTTCCGTTTGCCTCTTAAACATAAACTCTCATTTTACTACCTGCAGGCCAGGTTGAGAGACACCCAGGGACAACACATGAAGACTCTTCCTCTTATTTATCTTTCACCATTTGCCCCAGAGATCTAACAGTCTCACAGGGGCAAAGAGATGATGCAAACCCCAAGAAGTTCAACACTACACCCATTTTTAAAAAGTAATGAAAAGGTCAAGAGAGAAACCTGCATTCCTTCTCTACCTGGCTAACTATTTATGGGGAGTTAAGAAAATTCTTAAAAATCATGGCCCAGTTCCACCAGACATCTTGATTGGATCCACTGTGGATCTGCAGCCTATGCTGTGGAATCACAGAGCACCATAAATTGCAACATCTTGAATCCTTTCAAAGGGTTGGAAATAAACTTTCCCTGGGACACATTCTGGCTTGCACTGGTTAGTTGTTAAGTATGATGACCCAAGTTTTATATCCAAGTAAACCTAGATTGGATCACTCATTTGATAGCACGTCAAAGACAGAGAAATAGGTCATTGAACTAAAGGCAAAGAAGAATGAATCTGTAAGAATCACAACCTCCAGTCTCCTAAAGATACAGAAACCCAACTTTCCCAACCATAGTAAAGGGAAATGGAGCTTAGGAGTTACCCATAAAAATAAAATCTGAATAACACGTTGCTCTTCTATCTCATTAGGACACCTTTTCATAATAATAGAGTACTTTTAAAGTCCTGCAATATTGTCATTTAAAAAAAAATGGCTGGTCACTATTACCCTTGCAGGGGAATCACTTAGTATGGGACTGGCCGGAGAATGGGGACACTGGGAACTGATTGCAACAGGAATGGGAAATTGTAGCCCTGCTATACTACAAGCTCCAGCCTCTTTTACAGTGGATCATACTAGATGAATCTTCTCAGAAGCTGCAGTTTGCCCATCCTTACGTTGTTGTATAAATCACAGAAAAGTGAGGAAAAGCAGATTCCTAGGGGGGGAGATTAAAGGATGGGGAAATGCAGGGAAGAACTACCACTTCGGCCGCATTTGAGAGATGGTAGACACAGCATCTTCCTTCTTCAGCTTTTACTCACACTCTTCCTTGTTCTAAACAACTTTAGCTATGTGTCTCTACACAATGCCAGTGATTCTTCTTTGCTATCTGGCTCCCTTTTGCCATCTGCCAAGTGTCTTTCAGATATGCTGGGCCAGTTAGCCCTGACTTAGAAGGACCATTTCTGCAGAAGTAAAGCAGTGTGAGAGAAAAGGGGAGTAAGAAAGAAAGAATCGTTGACTCCATGTCTGTCTTGAACTGCTAAAAATGTAAATCATCTGCGGCAGGAGGAGTGCTGCAAAAAAGCTAGCAAAAACTGCTGAAAGAAAGAATAGTTATAAAAGAAAGAACTTCTGGATACTGCCACCTCTGGGACACCTGTCAGTTGGGATGACAGTCACTAGATACTTTCCAGTCTATCTGCAGCATGAAAATGGATGGAGAAAATGGGATCCAGTTCTCCCTAGCTACAGACTGAAAACACTGGTTTCACTTTGCACAGAGCTTTCAAACATAGAGATGTAGAAATTCATTCCACCTTCCTTTTTCCATTTATTCTTAAGGGCACCCCTCTGCAATGCATGCTTATTTGTACAAAGATTTTTCTAGAATACTCATGTCATGCTTAATGCTGGATTTGTGGGAGCAGAGAACTGCATCACAACATTTGGAGACTTATGGAATCCGGAGGATAATTGTCTGAGAAATGGGAATTATGGCCATTAAAAGAAGGGGGTGAAATGCAATTCTCTGATATCTCTTGAGAAAAATCCTGGTTTCCCTGCCACCTTCTTGCATTATAAAGGGAATTATTTGAAGTCTTTTGTTTGAGGAAATCAACCCAAGCACCAGTACTTGCAGCTTATGCCTAACATGGCAATGCCAATATTTATAAATTAGATTTCTGATCTTACCTGCCATCCAGACCAATGTGCTAGTGCACATGTAGGGATACGGGCTGTAGAGTCTAGCATTTGAAGGGAACAGCTTCAGTCCATATTAATGCAAGCACCCAATCTTCCATGACAGAGTTCCTTTGAAACCATTGTTTTGTCTCACTTCAGTTGATTGGTCTTGTCTGCCATCTAGCGGACCCTGTTTGATTGCTGAAGTCCCTTCAAGACCTGCATTTTTATCATGGTCTATTCTTCAGGGTGATGGATCACAATGATTCTACTCCATTCCACTTTCACATCTAATGATTCACATATCTGTTCTTTCCCATTGCAATGGTATGTGGGAATGACCTTGGGAGACAGGAGGAAGAGCTGCAGACTAAACAACCATCATGTAAAAGATATCTCAGCCCACAGAAGGAGAAGAGGCACGGCAAGTGTTTCAAAAGGGACCCTGCCTAGTCTTATGGAGAGTAAAAGCAGAAGAAGGGAGAAATACTTTCAGACATGCAAGGTTTTGTTAACATAACCTTACAATAAAGATAGTGTTAGTACTCATAGTTGTGCTTCTTGTCTGGATTATCTTGAAGGGCTAACATCCATCGTGGTATCCTTCCTTCCTTCCTTCCTTCCTTCCTTCCTTCCTTCCTTCCTTCCTTCCTTCCATACAGTGAGATTGATTATTCAATAGAAACATTGTCCTGGAGTAGGGAGATCTTGTTATCATCATCTAGCAAGAGTCTTCCTTAGAGAGGTTCTCAAGCACAAGGGCAAGCAGAAGAACAAAGAGCAGTGCCAGGCAGAGAATTCCTCTGTATTTTTTTCTTAGCAGTTCTCTTCCATCTGATGAAAAAGCATTTGCTTCCAAAATTCTTGCAAAGAGAATTTTGGTGGAACTCTCACAGATCAAGTATGGTGCTAATAATGGAAGCCACAACATATCCTGCCTTTCATTGTTCAGCCCTCCAGAAGTCTACAGCTTCCCTGATTTTCCATTCTTCAATTTAATCTTGTAGGAAGATATCAGGAAATTCTATCGGAATCACTCCCAGGGGGCTTTTCCAGTTCTTGTGCTGCATGTCTGTAGGAGAAGCGGTTGGGCAGGGGCACAGACTGATGCCAACTCCTCCATTCTAAGCCTCCCTCCCACCTCCCTTCAGGACATGTGACCCAGTTAAGAGGTTGGAAAGAATCCCAGAAGCCATGTGCTGAATGTCTTCCCACGCTTGTTTACTTCAGTATTCCATTCAGAGCCACTGGAAATGCTGTGTTTCTCTGCATAACTATGTCCTATGTCTGAATCTCACGGGGAGCATAACTTGGTGGTTGCCCCTGGCTAAACATCTCCTATGATATCAACAAGGAAGATGTGTCCCATAGACCATGTGAAAATCTGTGCTTGCTGCCTTTGGAGGCATCCACATTTTGCTAATAGGGCACATAAATCCATGCCCTTATTGTCAGCCTTCAAGGTAGTCCAGACAAGGAAAACAAAAGTACAAATACTAATACAACCTTTATTGTAAGGTTATAGCAACAGAGTCTTGCAAGTCTGAAAGCACTTCCCCCCTCCCCTGTCTTTAGGTCCCAGAAAACTAGGGAGGGTCAACTCTGATATGCTTCCTTCATCCCCAGTCCTGTTCTGGACTCATATTTTTCTTACAAGACCATTGCCTAGTCTGTGGCTCTTCCTCCTGTCTCCCACAGTTATTCTCAAAGCCCATTACACTTATAGAACAGCCTCTTAGCCACTTTCTCTAAGTCAAGGCCAGGCAAGATTTCTCTACCATGGGGCCAATTTTTTTGTGACTTCTCAGAACATAAGAGGCATGACCAGAGGAAACAGGGCTGAATTATTTATTGGGGGGGGGGGGGGTCTATTTTTAATCATTACAATTGGTATGCTACTTGGAAGTTTGATACTTCTATATTCCTGGTTACTTTGTTTTAAAAAATTGCATCATATCTGCCATCAGTGTTAGTGGTGCAATCTCTGGTTTGCCATCAAATTTCAATGGTGAAAACATAGGAGATTCCAGGGCTTAAAAAAAAAAAAAAAAAAACCCATGGGCCATAGTTTTTAGTAGGGGGGAAAAAAACTGAGGAAGAATAAAGAGCTTTACATCTTGAGCAGAAACTCCATGTCAAAGAATGGACAATTGGGGTCATGTCAATACAGCTCTCAAAATTCCACCTGGGATAACTAATGATCAAAAATTCTGTGAATTGTATTTCAAAACAACTGGAGATACCTGGTCGCCACCAAATTCAAACAGTAACTTGACTTCAGTAGAACTGAATCACTTGCTGTCATACTAGTAGAAGCCAAATATTCCTTTTTCTTCTCTCTCCTCTACTCATAGTGCTTTCAAAGCTTGCCACCCCAAAATCAAGAGCTTCTACTTTGCAACTGATTGCCTGGAAGAAATGAATCGGTAAGTTGCACTGACATTTTGCATGGGGTGAGAATGATTCACTCTGATTTCACTCTGATACCGGTTTGGGGGTAGAGCAGAAGAATGGAAAGATAATGCTCTTTTATCTTCAGATACTTGTGTTGAGATTTCCACCACTATGAACAGATACAACATGACTATTATGCTGCCCTTGAAATCAGGACTGGATTAACATTGAAGCGAAGGATACTGATCACAAAGCAGAACCCAGGAATATTTTTTTATATTTTTAAGGGCTGTATGTCACCTGTCCCTAATCAAAATAGACTTCGGTTGCTAGGGAGAATAAAATGGAAGGGCGGGGGGAGCCTTCCAGAATCTTGCCTCTGTTTCATCTGCATGCAGAACAGACTGCTGCTATTAAGACCATCTCTCTTCTAATCCATCCACGTTTTGTCATATGTTCTCACAAGGGGCTGGCTCTTAATTTATAAGATGTGAATTTCAGGGTATCAGCTTTCTCTTGGTATGAATCCAAGTCATCTGAATGAAAATTGTGATGGGGGATCTGGAGCTCACTGTGCAGGGCGGCATACTTGATCTTCCAACTGCTGGGTTCTTTCTGTTTGGCAGTGTTGTTTTTAAAGATAGAGTATGCTTTGCAAAATTTATGTCCTCATGTTGCTTTCTCAGATCTGAAGCAGCTCCCTCGTGTTCTGGGCCATGAATTAATCATGAAAATTAATACAGTTGACTCTCGTTTGTCTTGCTCACTTAGAGCCCCATAAAGTGATAAATTGTGCATTATCACAAATATGCTTGGAAAAGATAAAAACTTCCTGGCATATCACTCTTTATGTGCCTGAAGAAATGGAGAAAATTCTGGGTGGGTATTCATCAACTCACTCCCATTTTTTAAAACGGGTAATTTTTTGGAAAATTATATTCCTTTATTAATCTTTCAAAACTGTTTAAATTTCTTTAACAATTACCCGATTAAGAGTAACCATCTTATTTGAACCCACAGTGTCCTAAATAAATAAATAAAGGTTCTTCCCACCAATTTTAAATTATACCCTGGTACAAAAGCCCCAGACAATCACTAGATAATAGCAAAGAGATAGAGGAAATTCTTAACTGTTGCTAACATGTACTGTTCACCTGGATTTTTGTAATCTAGAGCTAGTAGCACTACTCTTATCACAGTAGACAATCTGAAGCACTACAGAATAGAAAAAAATATCTCTGGATGTTTTGGAAACATTCAATCATTCATTCGTTCATTGGATTTATAAGGTCACCCAACTCAAGGAATGTGACTCCGGGTAGTGTACAACAGAAAATACATTTTTCTCCTAATGTATCGAAATTAACAAAGTATCAATAGAGGTATGGTGTCAAGATCTTGGGAAGTAATGAACTTCCAGGGAAGAAATGGCGAACTGAAGATGGCTTCCCTAAAAGTGGAGCCAACGACTGTGGCAGAACAACGGCGTGGAGACTGGCTCTTCATAATTCCCCTCTGGACAAGGAGAGGACTTGAGATCACCAAGTAATTCAGACAGCTGCTCCTCATAAGACGTCTGCAAGACAGTGGTCTCCAGTGGGTTTAGAGCTCTGGGAGATGAGGGAATAGCCATCTTGCTTAAACCACGGTCAGTGCCTTCAAAAGGACACTGGATTCACAGACTTCCTTTTCTAACAGCTTTGGAAATTGCTTGTTAAGTGCCTTTCAGCTATTAGGAACCTTTGGATCGACAGGTTTTACAGCACCGGGTGAGTTTCCTTCAATCCTTAGTGAAAGAAGTTTTAAATACAAGTTTAAGGACTTTAAAAAAAAAATTGGAGAGAGGGAATAAACAGCAAAAGAGTGATTAGAACTTTGATTTTGGAAAGTTACAAGCAGATTAAGGGTCCAGATGGATTTGAAATAAGATTTTGGAGTTAATTATAAGAATCCTTCCTGTGGGAAAATGCTTTTGTTTTGATGATAGGAGGAGACTTTGAAGGCTGGACACTAGAGGGAACTAGAAGGAACTAAAGATTACAATAAAGGAAACAAACCCTTAAATTTGGCTTATTAATACTGAATGAAGCAAAATGTTTTAACACTGGATATAGTGAAGGATATTTTTGAATAATGTATCCAGAAGTTAACTTTAAGAATGTGTGCCTTTATAGATAGACTATGTTTAAAAAATGTTATGGAAGAGGAACAAGTTTTACCTGACAAGATTGAGACTGATCTGAAAGTGGATTTAAAAATGACAGGCTACAAGAATGATATGGAAAAAGATGTTACACTGGACATACAAAAGAAACTGGCTGATGTCTTAATAATTAAAAGGATATATAAATAACAAATCAAGAGAGTGACCTGGATAATTTTCCTATATTGGATTTCCAAAAGAGACTTGTTAAAGCTTTGAAGAATTTTGTGAAAAGGGACAATGAAAAAATTGAAAAGAAATCAAGTTCTAGGACATTATTTGAAGGGACTAAAGATCAAGGTTGCTAAAAGGAAGGAACATAAAATTGGTTTATTCGATCAAGGTTAAAATAGATATGTTGTTATCTCTGGTAACCCTTAATGGACTTTCGCTGATCAGGACTGAACGATGAGGCTTTAAGGATTTGTTTATAGATAAAAAAAAGGATATGGGAAGAAGAGATCATTTGCTTATAGAGATCATATTTTAGGAGAAGGTGATAAGTTACTAAAATTGTTTATACTTGTGATGAAGGGGAAAGTCATTTCTTTATATATTTCTCTTTTTTTCTTTACTTTTCTTATTTTTTCTTTCTTTTCTATTTTTCTATTTTTTTCTTTTCTGCACTTTCTATTTTTTCTTTTTCTTTTCTTTTAGTTTGTATTAGTTTTTATCTTTTTAATTGTAATTAAAAAAAGATCATGGGAAGTAATATACCGTTCTATGCTGCACTGGTCAAACCACACCTGGAATTGCTGGTCCAGTTCTGGTCACCACAATACAAAAAGGATGCTGGAAAGACTGCAAAGAGCAACAAAGATGGTGAAGGACTTGGAGGCTAAGTCCTACAAGGAGTAGTTGAAGGAATTTGATATGTTTAGCCTAAAGAAGAAAAAAAATAGGGGAGATACAATTGCAGTCTTCCAATACATGAAGGGATGTCATAGGGCAGAAGGTATGGATTTATTTTCTACCACCCCCAAGATAAGAGAAGAACCAGTGGATGGAAGCTCTATAGAGAGAGATCCATACTTGAAATAAGGAGGAATTTCCTAACCATGAGAGCGATGAAGCAGCGGAACAGCCTGCTTCCTGATGTTGTGGGTGCTCCATCGCTGGAGGTTTTCAAGCAAAGGTTGGACAGCCATTGGTCTGGGATGGTGTGAGGATTCTTACCCTGGATAAGGGTTGGACTAGAAGACCACCAAGGTCCCTTTCAGCCCTATGATTCTAAATCCATGCTGGCTGGGGAATTCTGAGAGTTGAAGTCTGCGTATCTCAAAGTTGCCAAGGTTGAGAAACTCTGTTTGAAGGCTTTGTGGCAATATCAGACAGTGTTAAAAATGGCCTGAAATGATGGAAACATACCGTTGATAGGATTTGTCAAAAGCGAGAGAGAGGTTTTATTTTTCTTCTCAAAGTCCATTCCTGGGTTGAACACATGCATGTAAAAATTAATTATTATGCATCACTTCTCAGCTGGAAGCCATCTCGGACTTGTTTGTTGTTGGCTTGACAAACCTAAGCAGACACTGTGTGAAATGAGATTAGCAGAAACATGTCATATTATCAAATCAGAGAAAAATACTTAGAGACTATTCTGCAAGTATCTTTGCTTTTCAAAAAGCTGCAACAGTAATGGACAAATTCCAAGGGAAGGAATAAAACTCAATATGTGCAGGTCAAACATTTCAAATTTATCAAATGTTTGGCCCAGTCCCTCTCTCTCAGCCCAACTTACCTCACAGGGTTGTTGTTGTGGGGAAAATAGGAGGAGGAAGGAGTATTAGGTATGTTCGCTGCCTTGAGTTATTTATAAAAATAATAAAGGTGGGATAAAAAAAAATCTTTAAAAAATGTTTGATTTCTAGATAGACACAGTCACAAGTACGCACATCTCTTTCAAGGAACAATTGCCTTAAAAAGATTTTCTTGGCCTCCATTTTTGACATTTTCTGTTTCTTAGGTTTCAGTTTTAATTTTACTTTTCCCCATTTGTGCTTCAGGGTTATCAGTCTGCAGCCAGCCTCCAAAAGTTGCTGAATGCGATTTCCCAAAATCTAAGTCAGCCCTGTTAAAGATGAGTTAAAGTAGGAATATACTAGGAACATACAAATTTAACATCATCATCATCTTCAGCAACTTCAGAGGGCCAAAAATTACCTCTCGCTGTATAGTATAAAAGGTAAGCGAGTGTTTAAAGCCAACAGAACCCATCTTTGGTTTTTTTTTTTAATCTTTCAATAGATGGATGAACCGTCTGGGTCTGGCTGCCATTGGTTACACACCTGATGACAAGGAAATCCGGCCAGATGAAGGTGAGGCTCCTTTAACCGATGGTAAGATACACCAATAGAGGTATCTGAAAATATCCACCACCTTTGGGAAATCTTGCCTAACAAAGAATACATTTCAGTAGAAAATGCAAACCTCTTTTTAGCAGATTATTGGAGTGAAAGCGACCAGGAAGATGTGGACAGCTCTTTAATGCTGAAGCAAGAGGGACCCATTGTGCTTTGTGACACCTACCACCGGACCCCCTCAGTAAGTGGAGCGAGCAATGAAACGCAGCCGCTTTCGAATCTCACACAGCATCTTCTTTTCGGTCTCTCTTTCTGGATGGGCACGGAGAAGCCTGACACCAATGGCCGACTTAATGGCTCAGCTGCGTCCAAGCCATGCTGCTTACCAGGAGCGCTTGGCTGTGCTATGGACTCAGCAGGTCTGGCAACAGATGAGCCATCCTGGGCTCTTGGTGGCCACCCAACCATTCCAACCCTGGCTCTGGAAGATTGCAATTAGACAAGCCCAACCAGTCCAATTTATGTGCTGAATTAGCCCCTGGGAAATAAGGATGCGACACACTCAAGTAAAACAACTCATATTTGAAACCGTGTTTACTGTGTGGTTGATACATGTATTGCTCGTATAGCAAATAGATATTCTGAACCTGTGTTTCTAAGTGCAGATAGGACTTTTTCTATTTTTCTTTCAGATTTTTCTTCATCCCGAATGATGTGATCCTCACACAGCCAGAACCAAAGACAGCATGACGGAGGCCACAGCATCACATGGGTGAAGCTCAGTCTGACTTTCACCCATGTGATTCTGTCCCATCCCCTGGGAAACAGGTTAAGCCCCTCAGTTTCCTTTTTTTTTTTCCCCCACTTTTTGCTTTTTTCCTTGCCTCCCCCTTGCATTTTTAAAAGTCTGCATTTAAGTGCTGCATTTTTAGGCTGCATCGATAGAAATCTGCTCCATTCTGTTCTTGTCCAACTCCTTCAGAGTCCAATGTCCCACTTCTGGATGCCACCATTTCAGAAGAATGGAGACAGTGAAACAAATTTAGAGCTCAGCGAGAGTGAGAAGGGAAGAAGCAATACTGAGGACTAAATATGCTTGCCCATAAGACTTGAAGGTTGAGTAAGGTGCCACACAGAAGACAGCTACAACTTACTGTCCTTGAATGCAGGATGTAGAAGGAATGTTAGGGGAAACTTCCAAGAAGTCCTAACGTTTGACCATGGATCCCATCATCTAAAAAATTACTGAGCTGTTGGCCAACACTGCTGTAACATTTCACTTTAGACTCCTATTATCCTTTCCAATCTTGCTGTTCAACTAGTTGATCCAAGCAAAATGCCTGAAGTTTTTTACTCATATAGATAGCCATCATTGCATGTCATGGAACTGGGCATTTCCACAGCTATTGCCCATCATGTCATCATGGTAATTTCACATAGGTGGGAGGCTTTAAAGCAGCCTTGCTCAATCTTCTCCTCTCCAGAAGTATTAGAACTACAGCCTCCAGAATGTCCAGCCAGTGTGGCCACTAAGATTCAGGGCACTGCAGTCTCAGGATATCTGGAGGCCACCAGGTTGAGAAGGATACTTCAGATGTTCTGTTACCAACATGGAAGCAGCTCCATAAGAAACATAACAGCCTATTTAGGGAAAGGAAGGGATTAACCCCGAAGAGTACATCTTGTATTTTTCCAATGTGTTTCCATAATTGTATCATATAATGGGACGTTTTAATTATTTTTAGATGAATTCTTCAAGTCCATTCCCTGAGCCCAAGCATGGCCGTCACTTCTCCAGTGAATCAACCTATTCCCATTCTTCTGCAGAAGAGTCCCGACAGGATCCAGCAGGGAATACACACTCTGCAGGAGGCTGTAGACCCCCTTACAGAGAACGACGTTCATGGCAGGATCTCATAGAGACTCCACTGACCAGTTCAGGCCTCCATTTTCTCCAGACTGTTCCTACTGACTCAGACTACATGAATGAGAGATTTGGGATGTCCCCGGAGAGGCGGCGACAGGCAACATTACCTGTCCAAAGACGCCACAACCATGATCAGGATGGTCCTTTCCCACTGGTCGAGTGCTATAAAGGTCAGAGTTCTCACCCCAGGCCCCAGAAGCAAAGAAGTCAAAGCCTTCCAAGAAATCGAGATGTCCGAGTCAAAGGGCGCGTAAAAACTAGTGGGATCACTGAAGAGCGGTCAGAAGAGGAACTGGCTATAAAAAAGCAAAGTAATTTGTGTAAAGAGGGTAAGAGGTTAAAATAACTGGACTTCTGATAATGTTAGTGATGGAAGTGATGAAGCTCAGTGATCAGACTTCTGCTCCTCATGCAGAAGGTTCCAAATTCAAAATATGGCATCTCCATTACAGGCAGAAGAACTATAAAAGATTCCTATATGAGATCTTGAAGAGTTGCCACCAGGCAGAGTAGACATTTCTAGATTAGAGGAACTCACTAGTCAGCATGAAACAATTTCTGGTATTTGTAAAAGCAGGATCATCTTCACAAATTGAGTCAACAAAATATCTGATAGAAACTACTTGAAAATTCCCTAGCACAGGAGTGGGGAACCTATGGCCACATTGCTAAACTACAACTCCCATCATTCCTTATCGTGTTGGTCATGCTGGCCAGTCAGCAATCTTTGGAGGGCCAAAAGTTCCCAACCATCCTGGAAAGTTTTGAATAGACAATAGGACCTTAAGACTAGATTTCATATTTCGTGGCCCTGGCAATGTCTTCCAACAGGATTTTGTAATTTATTAAGAGCCTGCTACACCTTTGAAATGCTGTTGTTTGATCCCATATTTCATCCCCAGAGTCCACACAGGTTAGAAAATGGCTTTTTATTTATTTATTTTTTTTAACATTTCATTGGGATTAAAACAGGTTCAGGGAGAAAGAGATCCAGTCGTACGATAAGGTTCACGTCTTTAGCTTTTGCCTGTTTCCTTCCGCTATCAATGAAGGAAGTTCTAAAGGAAGTTTGCTTTTCTTCAGAAAACATAGAAGAACGAAGGAAGAGCACAGATGGTCTTTGTGAGCTCTACAAGTCTCTGGAGCAAGCCAGTTTGTCAGCCTTTGGGGAGCAGCGTCCTTCTACCAAGCAGGAATTCCGAAGGTCCTTCGTAAAGAGATGCAATGACCCTGTTATCAATGAAAAGTTGCACCGCATCAGAGTACTCAAAAGTACTTTAAAAGTAAGCATTTGTTCTTGCTGTAGTGGGATCGGCAGAAGGGGCTGTAGCTTGTTAGAGTAACAACAGAGAGTTGTTTCACTCCTGAATCAGAGGAAGGCAGAGGAGCTCCTTTAGATCCAACCAAGAAATGGCCAATTTGACCCATGCATGTCCGCAAGATCTTGCTGTTCTCAGTAAAATGGTGAAAGCAGCATTTCTACCATTGCACCACAGGTTTGGCCCCTTTTAGACATGGGGGAAACATCATGACACAAAGACAGAAATGGGCAGGACTGGAGTGCAATGACATAATGCGGCTTTCATCATTTGGCCTGCTTCCCCCACCCATTCCACCCCAGACACTGTTGACTTGGCCTCAACTGGATCTAAATGCTTGTATTCAACTCATCCTTTTGTCCTGGCCTTGTCAACTTGATCTCATTCCTCCACCTTTTTCCACCCACTCCCTTTTCCTTCTGTTTTAGTTTGCAAGGCTAAAGGGAGGGACTTTCCCACCCTGACATCAATCAGTTGCCTTCAGGGATAATATCAAGTCAACTTTAAAGTTAAAAATTAAATGAATAATAATTAACAATAAATCACGTACATCTCAAAAAGCAGATTAGATCATGTATTCCCAAGAATGCAATTAGGTAAAAAATTCCTAATGCTACTACGATTCACAAAATGGAGTTATTAAGCTATTACATCTTTTCCTCTTTAATGGATTCTTTTTTCTGCTAAGGTAGAGATGGAAAATATCAGGTGGGCTACAAAATCAAGGCAGCCTCTGAAATCCTTGTGAAATTCCACAAATGAGGCAGTGTAATTGCATAATTGAGAGCCAGTTTGGTGTAGCAGTTAAGTCACTGGGCTAGAAACCAGGAGACCAGGAGTTCTTGTCCTGCCTTAGGCATGAAGCCAGCTGGGTGACCTTGGGCCAGTCACTCTCTTCCAGCCCCAGAAAGGAGGCCAGGGCAAACCACGTCCAAAATTTTGCTAAGAAAACTGCAGAGACTTGTCCAGGTAGTTACCAGGAGTCAACTGACTCAAAGGATTCAACTGTGACTTGAGGGGGGAAAAAGATAAGGAACAAGGAATTGGGGAAACACAGCATGGTTTTGGTTAATAAATAAATAAATAAATAAAGTCACAGCCTAAGAACTTCTAGAAAGTCATGAGTTCCTTTCCTCTGGTGTTATCCTTAACTCAGACAGGAGCATCTGTGTTAAGATCTACCACGTGTAACTTCTCAGAAGGGCCTTGGGTTGCATCTGAACTATTGTCTTTTTGGACAGGCAAAAGAAGGGGATCTGGCCATGATCAACAACTTGCTTCACGAGCCTAACTTGACGTCCAAGAAATTCAAAGAATGGAAAACTAAGAACTATGAGTTTTTTCTGGACATTTGTGAGTACAGCGGTGCTCTGAAAGCCCAGAACGGAGCTTCTGAACTCGCAATTACAGCCTCCCTGCTGACCCACACGCATTCCTTCATTGAAACCCATGTCTGACAGAACCGGAGATTGTTGGAGGAGGGCTGGGGAGCAGCAGGGGCGATCCATTGTGACAAAACACTGTAACCTGTGTAAATAATGTATCCAGCTATATTGTAAATAGATTGGATAAGAAATTAGTACCACCGGATGCCTACTGCATTGCATGATGAGACAGATTTATTTATTTTACTCCCCTTTTGGAATTATTTTGGGTTGTATCAATTCTGCTTCGGTAAGAAACAGCGTAGAAGGGTGAACGGGCATAAAACAAAGCAAAATAAAACTGCAGTATATTTATAACGCCAGTGTACTTATCAGTACTAAAACCCAGCAGTGTAGTAAACAGGGTTTTCTCTTTCTTTTATATACGTAGATATATTGTATGGACTCGTATCTATGTATATAAAATGTAACGTGAAAACTGAGGTTTATTTTTTAAATCTTCTGAGACGTCCATCCTCATAAATTCCCCCTCTCTTTTTTTTTAAGAGTGGAAATTTTAAGTATGAAAAAGAAAAAAAAGAATTAAAAAAAAAAAGAAAAGAAATAATCAGTCCCTCCTAGGGAAAAATTGCTTAACCTTTCAGCATTTCCAATAAGCGACTGGTTTTGTGAACGTAAAGAGAGCTTGGCGAAGTCTGGAAATGGAAAAGTTATTCCCCCTTTTGGCGTGCCTTAAAATATACAGCATTTATCCAGGAAAACAACTTACTTTTCGTTTTGCCTCTCCAGGCACAAACGGTACATGTTGTTCAAATGCTGTGCTATTTTTACAATACTGTGCCTGCTTTTCAAAGGATTGACCCAAGACACACGAGAGTGAGCGCGCACACGCACACCCGTACATTCATGTGACAGAGAAGAAATTAAGGTACAAAACCGTTGGTAGCAGAATTGCGACATGGAGCTTCTGCTCACCGTTTGGGCCGTCACAAGTAGGGGCCGAACACACAATCCACCTTTCTGGAAATCGGGAGCTGTTCCAGAGGTCAGCAATTTTCCACTGTGAATTTAAGGCCACAGACCTACAAACTGCAAACTTCTGATCTTGTCTTTTGCAGCCTCAAGACAGAATAACAGAAAAGGCCAGACTGAACACCATGGCTTTCTATATTTACACTGTGCTATGAATAAAGATCCTCAGATTTATGGTTTGAGAACCGTTGCAATAAAAGAAACCTAACTCCTGTTAAGGCATTATCGCTGAACAAGGAATTCAGTGCCAGTAAGAGGGATGGGTTCAGCTCATCATTCCTGATTCCTGTGTCCCCGCCACATTCAGCAGGAACTGTGTACCATTGCCCACCTCATGTTCATTCAAAGGCAAGTGGAAGTCTCCATCTGATCAGGAATATGAATAATAATAATAATAATAATAATAATAATAATAATAATATAAATTATTATATGGCCAGTACACAAAAAAACTAGCAGGCAAAGCAGAAAACAACAACAACAAGAGCTGGCAGTGGCTAAGAGCAGGAAAGTTGAAGAAAGGGGTTAATTCTGCCTGCACAAGACCAAGCCTTAAGAACAAATGCATGCAAAGCCAGAATTGAGAAGACAGCAACAGACAGCAAGTACCGCCTCTGCAAAGAAGCTGAAGAAACAGTGGACCACCCAGTCAGTTGCTGCAAGAAGATCGCACAGACTGACTGCAAACAACAGCATGACAAGTAGCAACAATGGTGCATTGGAAGATCTGCAAGAAAGACCATTTGCCTGCAAGCAAGAACTGGTGGGACCACAAAACAGGCAAAGCAATGGAAAATGAAGAAGGTGAAGTGCTCTGGGACTTTAGAATTCGAACAGACAAGCACCTGCCACACAACACCCCAGACTTAACAACTGTTGATAAGAAAGACAAAAAAAGTCTGGATAGTGGACATTGCAATACATGGAGACAGCAGAAGAGAAGAGAAAGAACTGGAGAAAAACACAACATAGAAAGACCTGCAAATAGAAGTAGAATGACTGTGGCAAAAGAAAGCAAAGATAGTACCAATAGTAATAGGCGACTTGGGCGCAATCCCAAAACATCTGGAGCACCCCTTGAACACCATCGGCATTGACAAAGTCACCATCAGTCAGTTGCAAAAGGCAGCTTTACTTGGAACAGCTTCCATCCTGGAACGATGCCTTTAACACCATCAAACAACATCTGCCTATCCCAGGTCCTTGGGAAGGACTCAATAGGTGGATAAAAATGCCAAATCCAGTCTAAACATCTGGCTGACTGTGCACCCAACAATATAATATAATAATAAGTAAATCTCTGTCCTCCAGATGTTGCCAGATTGCAGTTCACATCATCCTTCAAAACTGGAGCTCACCAACATCTGAAAGGCTGAACTTAAAGGTCCATCCTAAAGGTTTCTTCTCACATTCAAGCAAGTATGAGTAGAAACCTCTTGCATAAACATGGAGAAGGAGCAAACATTCAGAGCAGAATCACTAATACACAGAAGGATATTAGGTGCAGCATTATCATTCTTTATTTCCACATGACTCTGAGGATTAAAACTTCACTGGAAATATTCTGGACTATAGAGGTTACATAGCCACAGAAAAAAAACAGATTGGGGCCTGTAGACTTAATCTACCCAAGAAGCCTACTAGAGCCTTTGCAAGAACTAGAATACTACCAAAAATAGTTTTTTGGGGTTTTTTGTGGGTTTTTTTGAGAGTATTGGAATGCTACCATAGGCTGACTGGCGTATTATGGAAAACTTCCAGAAGCCTACCAGGAACCTAGATAAGTCTTGATAGAAGGCCAGCTGCTAATCATAAGCAGCGATGGAGCAAGGAATTTGGTGCCTGACACAGAAGACCTAAACTACTACTCCAGATTGATAAAAATATTCTAGTTATTGGTTGTTTATTGTCCCTTTTTGATAGTCCCCTTCCTTTTTCCCAGATATGCTTCCTAAAATGGGCCCATTCAGCTCAGCTTATTGTAAGGCCAGGCCTAACATATGCATTTTAGACAACATAGAAGGATGAATTAAGGGAAGTTACATTAACTTTAGGAAGAGGTTCCTTGGTGTATATTTGTTTACACTGGGCCCTTCGCGAGCACTTCGCTGCACGTTGCAATGACATGACCTCTACCTATTTAGGGGGGACCTTCATCAAATTCCCTTGTCTACCCAGAAGAGCATTTGGGAATGTAGTCCCACAGGTGTGCCTGCATTGCTGGATTGCATTCGGATCCTTTGGCAAGGCAGATAAACTGAAGGCATAGGGCAATTTCATCTCTCCTCTTCACCTTTACATGTGTACCCTAACTGCTAAAGGGGTATTTTCTAAACTGGGCCACTTCCTGATGCACGGATTTTGACTCTCAGAATTCTTCAGACGGCATGGCTCTCGCTAAGAATTTGGGCTGTTGAAGACTGCCCATCTGGAAGTTGTTCAGGTTGGGAAACACCGACCTAAGCAAGGCATGGAACCTTGCAAGTCACTACACGCCACTTGCCATCCTCTTTCTTTAAAAAAGAAAAAAGTTGCATCTTCATTCGTGCTAATGTTTGGAAATCTCTAAATGCTTTTGTTCCAGAGTGGGGGGTTGCTTTCTGAAGCCTCAGGGCTACCTGCAGCCTTAGAAATCTTGGGAAAGCCTTGCAGACGTTGCCAGTGGGTTTTTACCTTTAAGAGGCCAGAAGGGGGAAATGCTTTAAAACACAGCAAGCATACGTATAAATTGCATTAATGATTGCCAGTGACATTTGGCCCGCTCATGTATTTGCCCTGGCCTCATCTCTGGTTATGAATGTGATCCTGGCCTGCCTCTTGGAAACAACGTACGGTCCTCAGCCCAATAAAGCCCCTGCCCGCCTGATGCAGGCGTGGCATGAAGAGCAGGAAGGCCAGGGAGACAGCTAATGGGGACGCCTCGTCTCTCCTACTCGTGCCCTGATTGCACCCACTTGACTACAGGTGCTGCAGACAGCATTTGCACACTCCAGAACTCACTGAGGGGAACTCAAGAGCTAATATCCATTTTCCATTCACTTCTTGAAATGCATTTCGTTATTCACCGTGATGTAATTGCTTTCCCGTTCATTTATCAATGCAGACATTCCTTCCAGCACATGGACTTGGAATATTGCTTTTCTACCATAGACCAGGAATGGACCATCTTTCCAAGCTTGGGTGTCACTCCAAGAGTCTGTCCCAAAATAGATGCTGAACTGTAATGTAAGCAGCAGGAGTATCTCCAGGGTATGGTCAAAAGAGTCAAAGTTCTGCCCATTTTTATGTGCATTGGCAAAGCTTTGGCCACATCGTCACAGCCACCATCTTGACTTTTTTGACATGTCCCGAGGGTACCCCTGGCCCATGGAAAAGCATAATACCCTGATTAGAGAGGCAGGGCCAAAGCATTGAAAGCATTTCTAGGACCAAACAGAACTCTACTGGCCACCGTGTGACCACCTGCAAGCCATGGAGGAGTTAGGTCAGACAATGTGTTTAACCATCTAAATTAAGCCTGGTTGGTTTTAACCTTGGCTTGCTTTTTGCCTGAGATTTTGGTTTCTGTCTTTTGTGGCTTAGCATGTGTTGAAAACCCAAGCTAAGCTTTCATTGAATAGATCATGAACAAACCCCAAATGGGTTAAATTACTAACCAGGTTAAGCATGGTATGTGAATGTAGCCTCTGAGTAGTGGCACTAATGCCTCCAGAGAAAAACCAGCAGCTGCAACCATGGGGTGGTGAGGCCAGATACCAGGGTCCCTAGATAAAGACTTCTGGGATTTAGAGACAAACTTGAAAGTAGGTGAAATTTAAAAAGCAGCATATTGATAATTCCATGGTGAAGCTTGGGCCTGATTTCACAAAACAATCTTTGTTCACTGAATCATTGTTTATTTAGTTAGAAACAAGCATTATGTCCATGGTTTCACCCTTGCCCTTTTCTTCCCTGAGCACTTCAATTGTGGTTTATTAAACCAGAATAAACTGGCACCTCTTGCAATACTAGCTCCATTCAGTTGGATGTACAACACATTAGACAGCAGCAATTACTTTAGAGGAGACAGATATAATCTTTTGTTATAATCTATGTCTGTAAACCAGGATATGGTGGCAGTTTGATATTCTGCTTTTGATATTCTGGTAAACTGTAATTCTAAGATTACAATATGATTATAAAAGGAAAGTATGGTGTCATAAGCCACAAAGCTGGAGATAGGGAGACAAAGATGGAGTTTATAGGCTCCACTCTCAGTGTAGTAAACCAAAGTTTACTACTGGTTCTACTATGTCTGAATCAGACCTTTGACTCTATTTATTGAACAGTTACTTTCCCAAAGATGCTTTTTCCGCAATGAACTGCTTTTCGCTCTTAGAGAAAGAAAGCACCTGCATTTTCAAGGCAAGTTTAAAGGCAGTGTTTGCTACACTGGTGATAACATATTCTGGTGCTTCCAAAGAAGATGCTGAGTGACTTCACCCCAATACAGTGTGCTTCCCAAAACATGTTGCCAAAGGTTTTTAAATCCAGTAAGAACCACTGTTTTATTTTTGTTAATCCTCCCCCAAAGTCAGTTGCGGTAAATCTATGCAGATCTGCCTTTTCTATGTAGGAGCTGTCTAACTTGGCCTCTCCTGATCTCAGATTTTGGCAGCTAGATTGATTCTGCTTCTCAGCATCCTCACTAACTTGTCTCTTCGTGTTAAAAGCCTATATTTAATAAGTTTGCAATCAAATTTTTTTTCTCTCTCTCTCTGAAAATGGCAATTCCAATGTCCATAGGATCCCTGGACATGCATATCAATCTCAATTTAACCCTGGTAAGGTAAATGAACAGCATTTAAATATCCCATGAAAAATATTTGCTGTGTGTTCATACACAGGAATGAGAGATCCCACTTTTGTCAAAGACCGCAATATTGCCATTATATTAAGAAACACCATACAATGGAGCAAGCCTAAGTTTGTTGCATTTGGTTCCCACTGAAATCAATGGTTTCAGCAGAAAAGAGTTCTGTAGCTCAGGGTTGAACTGTGGAGTTCTTGGTGGCCTCTGAGCTTGGTTGTTTGTTTGCAGACGTTTCATTACCCAACTAGGTAACATCATCAGTGTGAGTGAGTCAGGGGTTTGCTGCCAGTTTTGGTGTGAGGGGTTGATGGTTTCCTCCTTGGTGGTTCCTTGATTAGAGTAATGTCTTCTCCCTGATTGTTCATCTGGTGCTGATCCCTGCTTATCCGAGTGTTGGCTGTTGGAGGGGATGTGTTGTATTTTGGTTTCCTTCTTAAGTTTTTTATTGTCTCTTTTGAATGGTGTGTAAATGTCATTTATGTGTCTTGATGGCTGGTGTAAGCCTCTAGGATTTCAGTGGGAATCAAATGCAAGTGATTAAGGTGAGATGATGCAACTTCATCTACATCCAGTACCATCTTCTCGGCAAATATTTTAATCAAGAGCCACATTCGCCTGATAATCTGGATGCATAAACAAGGTATGAGGGTAGAGGCCAGATGGATGAAACCATTTCTTTTTTCTGACATCTTGTCTTCTTCTTTTCCAACACACCCTTCTCCTTCATACTCTCCCTCCTCAACCACCAGGCTGGCAGGGAAGGACAGATTGCCAGCAGCTGATCTGAATGCTTCCACCATCATGAGTTCTTTCTAAGCCTTCTTAGGCTCCTATTCGACTTCCATCCTTAATGATCTTCCAGTAGGATACTCCTGAAGTGGTCCAGAGTCACTTAAGTGTCAGACCAAAGTGGCAACAAGTGAAACTGTGTTTTTTAAAAAAAAAAAAAACTGAAATAGGCATTCACTTTGCATGAAGCAGTCAAGGCACAACATTGTGCGCAATGCTAGTGAGTAGTAGAGAACTAAGATAAAAGTTTGTTGTATGTTTTGTCGCATCACTGGAAGCAAACAAGAAGTTTTCTGATCAGTAGACCTTTGTGTATTCTCAGACAAGGAAACTTGAAACAGTTTAGTTAGGTACATGTACACTCAAATATGAATCATACCACATCTGATTTCAATGGTCAAAGTCTTCTTCCAAAGAATCCTGGGAACTGTAGTTTTCTGAAGACGTTAATTATTCTGTGGTTGGATTCCCCCATCACACTAAATCATGAATCCACACTAAACTTGGCTGGATTTGCACAACACACTAAGGCTGTGTCCCACTTACACCTGACATCCCCTATTTTTTGTTTTTACTGTGTCTCCATAACTCTGCATTCATCTTGTCCCCAGCCCAGGAGTAGGACATAGGTTTGAGTCATCCTTAGTTGCATCAGCATTAAAGTAGCATTTAATATTCCAACTTCTCCATGGATAGTCTCAAGGTGGGTAAAATGTGTTAGGCTCTGCAACCCATTACTTTAGAGGAACTGGGGGAGAATAGGAATGCCAGTGAGTAAGCCATCAACAATAGGAACACACATTCCTTGAGAGTGTAGCTTTCTACCATATTAAGGATGGGTAGAGAGCACTACAGTTCAGTAGTGGGGAAAGCCCTAAGCCATGATTCATGGTTGAGACCAAATGTCTGGCTTCTTGCAACATGCTAAGCCCAACCAAACCAATCACTCAATTGCTTAGTGCAAGAGATGAACCACACCTAGGTTAGCCTGGTTCTTTGGGCAGAAGCCATGACAGTTGAACAGAGTTGTCCCAAAGGTGTGACTTGAAAGGAGCTGGGAAGAGGAGGAGAAGTTGGGAAGGGATCTCTTTGCTGGAGCTGTGCAGATTCAAAAACGTCTGGGAAGAATTGCTTTGGACCTCTCAAGAGCCCAGCACCTCTCTGCTGTTCATGAACGCAGCCCGATGGTTTTCAAAGTTCTGTGTCTGCCTGAACAAAGATACCACTGCTTTAAAAGTCGCAGGGACTCTTTAAAGCAGCAGCATCCTTTATTCAGGCTTCATTGTCAAAGTGTACACAGCCTTCCTATCTGCACTGAATACAAGCATCCTTCAACATTTGACACTGAAGCTGTATTACAAGGACAATTTCTTTGTAACACCATTCCTTGCTGGTCCATAGGTAATCTTGTCGGATTTATTAAATAGCAAATGAATAAGATTTTTTTTTTACAAATAGAGAGCTTTTTCAACCATATAATGCTTACATGTATGAAAACGTATGACACCATTGTACTACGCCCCGCACTTTACTTGCATACGAGCTTCGAAATATGCTGTAGTCGGGTTTTTTTTTAGTTTGTTCAGGGGTTG
Source organism: Liasis olivaceus (assembly GCA_030867105.1). Classification (NCBI taxonomy): domain Eukaryota; kingdom Metazoa; phylum Chordata; class Lepidosauria; order Squamata; family Pythonidae; genus Liasis; species Liasis olivaceus. The sequence goes on from CM061361.1 coordinate 13,282,234, forward strand.
AAGTAGCAACATGCTGGTACTAAATGTCTGGTTCTCAAGCTGTGGTGTTAAAAATGTCTCAGGAGACAGACATCAGCATTTTAAAGAAAGTTGAAGGTGGTAAGAGAGAGACATGCTTTCACTGTAGTTTCTACACTGACTTCTTTTGTCTCATCCATCTTGGGCCAAAGAGAAAATTTGAGGCTATAACTTTCTAGATCAGTCTGGACTTATATACCACCGATATACTTACAGTATCTTCAGTAATTATGGTGCAACAGGGCCATACAACGTGTGGCCATATTTTGATGGCCATATTTTGCTAGACCTCTAAACTGTGGTTAGGGACATAATTCTTTGCTTTACCTTGGATATCCAGCTTGGCCAACAGTGGTTTCATTCATCCTTCTAACTGACTTGCAAATCACAGTTTGGCCCTACTGTATTTAAAAGGCTGTCTCAAACCACTGTTTCTTAGCTTGGATGTCCCAGCAAACCATGGCTTGACTCAAGCAAAAAGTAAGGAATTAGGCCTGCAAGAGACAAGATAAGGGAAAGGAACTTGTATTTAACAGTAAATAAGAGTAGGGTCTCCACCCTGCCAGTTATTCAAAGTATCTTTAAATGAAAATATGGTAATGGAAGAAGAAGAGGGTTTTTGGTTAAAATGTGGGTTGTATTAAATGTAAAGTTGTCTTCCTTAGGATACAGTACATATGACACTTAACATTTTCCAAACCACAGAATGAAAACAACAAGGAGAACAATGCATGTTTTTTTTCCCCACCACCTTCAAACCTCTCTAAAATAATGACTGATTTCCTGCCAGCAAAAGATCAGATAAATGTCTTTGGGGCAGAGATCTTCTATGTTAATGCTAATGTTTCTTTTGGCTGTGCTAAGGGAACTCCATAGTCTTTCTTTTGTAAATAATGAACATTCTTACAATTTCCGTAGCAATAGGACAGTGTTTCCCAACCTTGGCTACTTTAAGACGTGTGGACTTCAACTCCCAGAATTGGCTGGCTGGGGAATTCTGGGAGTTGAAGTCCACACGTCTTAAAGTAGCCGAGGTTGGGAAACACTGCAGTAGGAGGTTTTAAGCCAACCTTCCCTTGGACTGTTTTCAAACAACAACTAAACATTCTTGAGCACCTTGTATTTAAAAAAAAGATGGAGAATCAGTGTCTTCTGAACATGAGGCAGCACTGTTATTAATCCCACTTTCTGATGTGCTTGTTTATTTCCAAGTCTTTTGTCCCTGCTAAGTATGTTCTTCATAGGAAGCAACGTTCCCATCCGATGTAGCCTTCCCACAAACTGGAAGACCCAAATGAAAGCTTTCCGTGATGGGACATCCATAAGCGTAACAGCCATTCTTGACTCCAACCCACCTCCCTGTTTCCCTAAGAAGCTCTGAAAGAGAATTCAAAAGGTGGTAGTAAGTTATGAACCAGGGGAGAATCCACACGGTCCCATCACACCTTTCATTTGGCTTTGTTGTTTGAAAACATCTGCTCTGTCGCTTCCCAGCTGCAAATGGAGACAGCGAAATCCAACACTTGTCTATTCTAAAGTAGCTCCCATTGATCTCCATGGGGGCTTGTTTCCATAGGTAAGTGACTACAGGACTGCAGTGTCAGACCAATAAAATTAAATTTCAACCTCTGGATAATCCAGATTGTTCCGTGTTTGGTTACGTTTTCCAAATTCACAAAGGTCTTTTTAATTATACTCGCTCTATGTCAAGAAGCAATCACCAATGTATAGAGGCAATGAATGTTCCTCTTGTTTTGTTTTGTTTGTTTTTAGGAAAAATGATATTTTTTTGTGTGTACCTGGCCGCGTTTCTTTTTCTACCACGGATTAATGTTAACTTTTTGTGTGTCTACGATGAGAATTTATGAATGGAAAAAATTCACTGTGTGTTTTTCACTGGGCATATACCTCATGGTACATTGCACAGACGTGTAAGTTGTAAGTTGCACTGCAACATTATAAAAGGAACATATTGCTCTTTTTTCAAAGATATTAACTTATTTAAAAATATAGAGAGACTGTATATTATTGAAAAAGGACATTTATTCTTCCTAAATTGAAAAGTAACTTTTGTTTTGGGGAAAAGTTGTAAAACTTCAGTTGTACATTGGACTTCAATAAACGGAATTCTCTGCATTGGGAAGTTTTTTCTTTTCTTCCTTAGCACGTTATGTCCTCGAAGAAAGAAATCTGAGGCTTCGTTCCTACAGCCCATTTGTAATGCACTGTTACATAGGCCTCGAGAAGATTTATGATTTTAATTTCAGTTCCTATGTTAAATGACTGTGAAAGAAGTCTTCTGGCTATTATTTACATACCAACTGAAAAGTACGATCATGGCTTTAAGCTGGACTTATTCCCAGATGTGGGATGCATATAAAACCCAGGCAGAGCGTCCATTGCACCATAGCAGTTGCTACCCTGACTTTTCACACATCCTGCAGACGCCTCTGGTCCCAGGTAAGACCACACAGAATCCCAGCCAAGCAAGTACAGACCAACATATGTACGGATTGCGTGTCAACTCCATCGCTTACCTGAAGGCAGACAGGCTTTATCTCCACACAAAATCACCCAGAAATATTATCAGGAAATATAAAACGATAGAGATACTATACCGTTAGCGAATTTCTCTCATTCCTCAGGACATGGCCCTTGAGCACTTTTGAACAGAACGGGATGAAATACTAAAATCGCTTTTCATTTTTTCCCAATAGCCCAGTGAGCAGGGTTGGATTTAGGCATAAACTAAACAAGCTACAGCTTAGGGCTTCACAATCCGTAGGGCCTCAGAAAATTTCAGAATTTTTCTTTTTTCCCCAGCTTTTAGAATTTTATGGGGCTTTTTATGTGGACTGTAATCGAGGAGAGAAATTATGTACCATGATGTATGAGAGAGATCATAATCTATGAGAGAGATCAAGTTAGCCAAAGGATAAATATGTAATCAGTAAATGCATTCATTTGAAAGCAATTTGTGTTGTTCACTTTAAATACCTTGCTATTAAATTATTAAAAGGCATATTTATGTTTTCAATTTTTTTGTGTTGACTCAAGGTCCTGTTTGTGAGACCTTCTGATATAACTTTTTAACAAGGGGCCTCCAAGTTTTATATAGTTAGGGCAGTGTTTCTGAACCTTGGCGACTTTAAGATGGGTGGACCTTAATTTCCAGAATCCCCCAGCCAGCTGTGCTGGCTGGGGAATTCTGGGAGTTAAAATCCACCCACCTTAAAGTTGCCAAGGTTCAGAAACACCAGCTTAGGGCCTCACCAAGTCTAAATTCCACACTGCAAATGAGTAAGCTTTCAAACCTTTAACAGATTTCCTCTACAATTATGAACATGTCTGAGTATCACAGGTTACAATTGTTAATCCATTTGGAAGGAAGGTGAGAACTGTTAATTCTCACTCTGAACTGACTTTGGGACATGGCAGTGCTGGAATAGCAACAATTCAGAGAGAGGGCAAGTAGGATCATCTCTTCTTTCAAGCAGGATTAATGCATTTTCCAACCACGCTGTCACCTGTTAGTGGCGGAGGGGCCCAATTAACAGTTTCAGGAGAGCAAAGATCTCCACTGGGCACAGCAGTGATGCCAAATGGGTAGGGTATGCCATATGTGCACGTTGATAAGGATGGTATTTTCTATTTTGTGGGGAGAGGACTGAGATTTTCCTTTTTTTAATTGTTCAGATGGGTCAAGCTTATGTGAAGTAAACACCCAAGTTCATGTTTCCTACCAAAAATAGAAGAAAACTAACATCAAAAAGCAGTTAGAGGGGCTCAGGGGCTACAGACATCATACTTGTAAGCTATGCCTGGAAGCAATCAGCTGACCTAGGTTGAGCTAAGCAGGATCAGATGTGGTTAGTACTTGGATGGGAAACCGCTAGGTAATTTCAGGGCTGCAAGTAGACTGAAAAGTGGAGAGAATGTCTTGGAAGATGGCATTGGTAAATGACTTTGGTAGGATTGCCAAGAAATCTCCACTGACTTGCAAAAAATCATGTGTCAAGCTTAACTTATCCACTCTTGCTGTAGAGCAGAATATAAGTCTGTTCCTTCCTATGCATGTCCATCTTTTTTATACCTTGCACTTTATGGAGAATAATCTAGAACAACGGTTCTTAAAGTGTGGTCTAGGGACCCCTGGAGATCTCCAGAACCCTTTCATGGGGTCTGTGAACTCGAACAAATAAATATTTTAAAATTTCGGAGTACCAATAAAAAAGAATATGTGTAGCTCAGGGCTGAACTGTGGAGTCCTTGGGGTTCTCTGAGCTTGGCTGCTTTCTTGTAAACGTTTCGTTACCCGGCTAGGTCACATCTTCAGTCCTAGCCAGGTAATGAAACGTTTGCAAGAAAACAACCACGCTCAGAGAACTCCATGGACTCCAAATTTCTGAGTTTTAATTTCTAATCCAGTAAATAACGATAGATATAACCCACATAAACCAAAGCTCTTTGGGGTCCTCAATCATTTTTAAGAAGGTAAAGGGCTCTCCAAAAAGCGTTTGAGAACCACCGATCTAGAATACTAATCTAAATTTGCAGCAGCAGAATAAGAAGACAATGTTTCTGACAAAGGTGGAAGAATAGACTGTCCGTTCAGGCTGGGGTGGATGGGTGTTTGTTTCCTTAATATTCCTCGTATTAAATAATAACAATCGCTGGCAATCTGCATTAACTTTCTAAAAAGGGGTGATTGGAACTGAGATCTAAAGAGCCTGGTGGGTAGAGATTGGACCAATCTGCTTTTTCCTCTTCCCGACCATTCCGGCTTTCCTTGCATCGCTATGCAGCTCAAGGTCTGCCCCTTTCTGGATTTCTGCCTGCCATGTAGCTTTGGGTTACAATTGGTGACTAAGCCAGTAGTTCCTAAGTTTAGATCCCCAGGGGTTGGACTAGAGCAGTGTTTCTTAAACGTTTTGCTCTCAGGACCCTTTCCCGCTTTTTAAAAATTATGGATGACCCGGGAAGAGCTTTTGTTTATATGGGGTATATTTCTCGATATTTACCATGTTAAAAATGAAAATGGATGCATTCGTAAAATATTTATTTATTGAGTCATGTAAAAATGACAATATTAAACCCATTAGATATTAATCTCAATGAAATATTTTTCATGAAAAAGAACTATTTTTTTAAGGAATAAAAATAATCATGAGAAGAGTGACATCGTTTTACATTTTTGCCAATATCTTAAATATCCGGCAAAGAGTTTTGATTTCGGGGACCCCTGAGATGATTTTGGGGGAACCCCCCTCGAGGTCCTGGGACCACACTTTAAGCAACGTCGGACTACAGCACCCATGACCTGCAGGAGCATGATGGGAGCTGTAATCTAACAAGGCTGAGAAACCAAGACGGGAACCACCAGCAGAACCCATATTCGCTTTCACCCCGAATATCACAAATTGGGGCTTTATTTTAGCCCAGTGCTTTTCAAACTTGGCAACTTTAAGAGGGGTGGACTCCAACTCCCAGAATTCCCCAGCCAGCAAGGCTGAAAAATACTTAGTCCTACAATTAAAAAAGAGCATCCGTTCTCGGAGCGCCCCATATGCTCCCCTCTCATTTCTTTTCCTTCCCATAGCGGTTGAACCACGCTTTCTGGGGATCATGGGAGTTGTAGTCCTGCGCGGGAAGCTCTGCCGTGAAGCCACGGGAAGGGAACTCCGAGTGACGTCACCCTGACGTTGCTTCTCCGCTCCACTAATCCTAGACTAGCTTCCCTATCTCTCCGCCCCCTTCCGGGTTGGGCACCTCCCCCGCGGCTCGAGGAAGAGGTGGAGCCAAAATGGCGGACAAGGTGAGTGGGCCAGTCGAGCCTCCCCGGTCTCCAGCTCCCGGGGCGGGCGAGGCTGCTGGAAACCCCTTTCTCTTCCTTCCCGCCTCGCCTCAGGATCCACGGCGGGGCCTCCCAGCGTTAGGGGAGCGCTTTCCTGCTTCCCAACTGAAGGAGTGGCTCTGGGCAGCAGAGGGCCCCTGAGCATGTGCAGAATTCCCCTTTCCTGCGGGGTCTCTGAGCCAGCCCGTGGGGCCCCTTTCGGATCTTTTCTCTTCTCTTCCGCCAGCCACAGAGTTGGAGATTTGGCCTGGAAAAGAGGCAGAAAGGGGAGTGGGTGTGTGGAAAAGGCGAGTGGACTTCTGAGCATGTGCAGAGGGAGCAGCTCTGTGCCCTTGAGTCGCCCCCTCTTGCCTCGGAGGAGACTGCGGTGGGAATGTGAAAGAAACTGGAGTGGCAGAGCAAGGAGGAAGGGCGGCGGTGCGGTTGGAAATCTTGGGCCAAGTTCGTTCCTTTGCACCCTGTCCCAAGCTGGGCTCTGTGGCTGGTTCTTGCCCAGCCTCTCCCTCTCAGGGTGGCAAGGTGAACATTTAGGCTTTTGTGAGCTTGGGCGTTCATGACGGTGCTAGGCAGCGGAGCGTGTGCAGAGTGCCCTTCCACTGCAAAACCCCACCGGAGCCGTCCCCAGCTGTAACCCACCATCCTTGAGATGTTTCTGAGATTCCTGAAGGTGCCAGGAGTGAGGGAGAGGCTGGCCCTGTGGAGCAAGCATGCCTGTAACAAGACGCCAACTTTCCTCCCCAAGAAGAGCCACGTCCCGGCACAGCCTTCCCCTGCCTGGTGCTTTCCAGATTACACAACCCATCATCCCCAACTTGGCCATGGCCATTGTCGTGGAGCATGGCTGGAAGACACCAGGCTGGGCAACGTTGTGAGGCCAGCAAACTCTCATTGCTTGTGGAAACCTCCTCTTAAACCAGTGTCTCTCAACCTCAGCAACTTTAAGATGTGTGGACTTCAACTCCCAGATTGGTGCAAGTTGCTTTTAAAATTGAGGTTACAATCTGATGTGTGGATCCGTTGCATCAGATACATTTGGTAGAATGTAAGATGAGGCCACATGGCCATTGCATGAAAAGTACAAAACTGTGGACTTTTTTCCAAGTGTGGCCTCTCACAACCGGTATTGATGATATAACACCATCATCCCCAAGTTTCTGGGTTAATTAGCGCCTTGTCATTCTAGGAGTTTTTTTCTGCAGCTTTCCTCTAGCTGGGCTATGTCTGTTTTGACAAGCCTGGAGCTGAGGGATCTTTTAATAATTCATGTCTTATTATGCAAAGACAACTGTTTCTGCCCTGTATCCATGACTTGTTGAGCCATGTGTCAAACTAAAGCCCTGTTTCACTAATTGGTTTGAAAACTCAGAAAAGTAGTATGGGCATTCTTGGATCAATATTCCACGAGTTGATATTTTCAGGGATAGGGGTGCCATCCTGTTTTTTGAATCCTCTTGGGTATTCTTCTCCTTCTGAACCTTTTCTCAAAGAAGCAGTTTACCAGGTTATTTGTTTAAATGTTAGTCAATTTCAGCTGCTGCTTATGTGTAACAAGACACAGGTATATTTCAGGCATACAGACTTTTTTTTTTCCTGATGAAAGACGCATCCCCTTCGTTAATCACTTGGTTTTGTGCCAGCAGAGGCAAAAGAGAATCACGGGTGCCTTTAAATGCGTGTCAGTCACAGTGCTCATTACAAATGCTTCCAGAGTTTCTCAGAAATCTAAAATAAAATGACAGATCAAAGTAAAATACAGCTGATGTTATAATACTTATGTGACATCCCTCAAGTTGCCATGACAATAGTAGAATAATAATGGGATGGCGTAGGCAACTTGGTGGCCATAGATGGCTTTGAGTCTTGCTCTCTCACCTGATGTTTCATTCCTGTTGTTGTTGTTCAGTCGTTAAGTCATGTCCGACTCTTCGTGACCCCATGAACCACATCACGCCAGGCCTTCCTGTCCTTCACTGCCTCCCTGAGTTTGCTCAATTTCATGCTCATTGCTTCAGTGATGCTATCTAGCCATCTCATCCTCTGCCGTCCTCTTCTCCTTTTGCCTTCCATCTTTCCCAGCATCAGGGTCTTTTCCAAAGAGTCCTCTCTTCGCATTAGGTGACCAAAGTGTCTGAGCTTGAGCTTCATTATCAATCCTTCCAATGAGCAGTCAGGGTTGATTTCCTTTAAGATTGACTGGTTTGACCTCCTAGCAGTCCAGGGGACTCTTAAATGTCTTCTCCAGCACCACAGTTCAAAGGCATCAATTCTTTGGCGCTCAGCCTTCTTTATGGTCCAGCTCTCACAGCCGTTCTTTCCTGTTAGATGATTTGAATCAAAAATAAATAACCGGGAAGCTGGTGTACTCCAAAGCCAAACACTAGCTTTGAGTGTAATTTTGATTTCTGAGAATGCCTCTGGAACACGTGGCATTTTTAGAAAATACAGTAAACGTGCTAAGTATCTGTAAGGTGGTCAGTAAACACCAGTGATTACGTCACAATTGGCAGGAGGGAATATGAAGGGACAAACTCTCAAACCTAACTTGGATGACGTGTGTCTCGTGGGCATTTTGTAAACAGGCAGCTTGCACATGCACCTCCCGGCAGTCATTTTATGGGCTTGCCCACAACAAGTGAAGTCTCCTGCTAGTCCAACTTAGATATCCATGTTGTTTTCTTAGCCATCCCAGGAAAATGGCTTGTCATTGATACTTTTCAAGATGTTCTTTGACTTCCCCATCTAACTTACATGATTTCAAAACTGGAAGTATAACTCTGTTACACTTTGCAGCTTGCAAAACATCAGCTGTTGTTGCTGAATTGTAATTTAAACATTGATAACTGAGGAACATTATTTAATCGTATCAACTTAATTTAATCTAAGTGAGAGACAATTAAAGTTAATCAAATAACCTCAGTTTTTATCCTGGCCTAAAATATGCCTCCTCCTCGAGACAAGAGCTGGCTGAGTCTTGTGATTTTAATAGGGTATTTTTTTGAATCAATCTTTATTAAGATCATTGCTTCAAAATAATTACTGGGCAGTGAAATGTATTACAGGAACATTTTGTTAGTCACTGCCAGTTGCTTTCAGTAGACATCCCAAAGCAATTAGTGTCATTCCTGGACTGAGCTAAATCCAGCAGTCACGCTGCAATTCCTAGCCCTGTAAGTAATACTGAAAATGTGTTATAAAAAAGGGTGGCTTGTTGAACTAATAAGAGAGGAAAAAAACTTATCACCGCTCACCAAACCAGTGTTGAAGTTTCCAAACTTGTTTCTAAGGAGCCCTGCCCCAAAAAGTTATTTTGCCATAAAAGTGGATGAAAATAAATGCTTCTTTTTCCTACAAAGTGTTGATGTGTGGATTGCCTTTTGATGCTTGTGCTGAACACGTTTCTTTTGTAAACACTATTGTGTAAGTTCTCTCTGACAAAGGTGGAGGAGAAACCAAGAAGGACTAGTTTTTTGGGCTCCTGTTCTTTGTCCCAGTGCGCTGTTGCTAAAATGTAAAGTTCAGTCTTTCTGTTAACTTCTATGTACAGATCAAAGCAGTTCTAGGGTTCCTTCACACAAGGAAGAAAAATACCTGTATGTATAGGGAGCAAGCGGAAGGGGATGCCCATTAAAGATGCCCACTGAAGAGCCAGTGTAATGTCATAGTTAAGATGTTGGCCTGGTCCTGAGGAGACCCAAAATTTGAACGTGGAAACTTCCTGCGTGATTTTGGGCTAGCCACTATCTCACTTCAGCCTACATCACTGGGATATTGGGAAAAAACAGGATTAGGAACCACCACGCATGCTACCTTAATCTCCTATATGAAAGTGGGATCTAGGTCTAGCAAATAAATAAATAAGCAATGCCTTCATTTATCATCGTATTTCTCCAGCATAGAAAGGGGATCTTCCCATAAAATCCAGTGTACGATCCTTCCTACTTCCTTTACCCTTTTTTTCTTCTTGAAACTTTACACATCTGATAACCCCAGTGTATATCCGATCCATCCATGCCATTTTACATTTGTAATTTGACTTTTTTTAAAAAAAGAATAAACCTTTCCCCACCCATTTTGCTTCATAACTCAACTCCCTAGCCTGTTCTTCCAACACATTAAATGGGTTTGTTTCAATTCCCTGTTCCTTTTTCTGCAGTAGCTAATTTCTTCATAGGTGGCTACATCATGCATGCCCTTAACTGGATCAGATGCATTTGCCCAATGGGCAAAGCATGGATAGTGTTAAACTTCGCTTTTTTGTGTGTTCATGGTTCATGGTCTTATTTGTGTCTAGCCGATTGTTTCATGCATTGTGCAAATTGGGAGGATTGGTAACAAGGTTAAGCACACTGCATAAGGAATGAAGGATAAGAGAAGCATTAGTAGAACCTGGGTAGGGCTAGAGTCCAACTACTTTAGTAGAATGCAGCCACAAAGAGGGAGTTGGCCACAGTGAGGGATGGCTCCATCATTTTTCTACTTAGACTACTGCGACAGACTGGTGATCCTTGAAAAGTGTTCAGAAACTGCAGCTAGTGCCAAATGTGGTGTTTGGCGTGCTCTCTATTGTGCCATACTTAATATTCCACGTGCCATGGATCAGTTGCAGGGCTTCCAGTCTGTAAGTCGGCGGTTCTTAAACTGGGGGTAACTGTCCCCCAGGGTAATGGAGCAATTTGTAATTGCTTGTTTCTGAATTGAGGATCGTGTTTGGGACTGCTGATGCTGAAATGCTTGTATAGAATGAGAGATTTTTGGGCTGGGGGGATAATGACCAGATCGGGAGAAGGGGTAGTTGGGTCAAACAGCTTAAGAACCACTGCTTTAAGGGGCGGCTGTAAGAGTGTTAATGATACAGTCTAAAATAATGTTTTTCAAACATGGCATCTTTAAGATGTGTGGGCTTCAACTCCCAGAATTCCCCAGTGAACATCACAGTACTTTCTGGAGGCTTAGATTAGACTCATCATTGTTTAGTTTCCAGCAAACCTTCCACTCAGAATTTTTGGGCTTCTATCGTTTTGGCTGACCAGTTTTATTTTTGTGGAGGATTTTAGTTCCCTGTTCTAGTCTTTGCTTTCTTAATTGTAATCCTCAATTTGAATGTAACATGAGACTAAGTTGGTTTCCTTACCTGCTGTTGTAAAAGGAAGAAACAAGCAGAAGCAGTCAGCTTCCTAATCACATCATGATTAAGCCAGGATTACTAGCTTAAAGAGAGATGTGAGCATGACAGTTTTCTTGAAGTTAGAATGAACGTTGAGGAACAAAAGCTGTCTTTGCTGAAGCCATTCAAGTTGTTCCTTGATTTCTCTTGACTTCTGCTCATGACACCAGGTCACCAAATGGGCAGCCCTTCCTACAGCCCTAGCATGGACTTCCACTAACAGGCTTGCCTCCGCTGAAGAAGAACAGAAATCCCACCGAATTAAAGCACATCAGGTAGGATTTGTATGATCTCTGTGGGCTTCTCATCGCGTATGGAAGCTTTTCCTCTGGAGATTATATTTCAGGAAAAAGGGCTTGTATAGTAGCATGGAAACTTGGGATTATATTAAAACAAAAGGATAAAAGATTATGCATCACAGACCATTATATAGCAGCCCAAAGAGAGTAGCAGAAATGATAACCAAAAGTAAATATATAATATTTCCACCTGCTTGGTTTGGTTTCCATCTGTTTGGTTTGGGTTGAGTTTGTCATGGTTTATGATCAAACAAGATCTTCATTATTCTCCGCATATGGACTCCAGCTCCCAGAATTCCCCAGCCAGCAATGGCTGTAGCTGAGAATTCTGAGAGAGAAACCATATATCTAGAGATGGGGTAAGTTACCTCCATACAGGGATTTCACTCCTGCTTGAGAGCAGCTCTGAATCCCAGAGAGCTGCACTGATACTGTTTCCTCTTTGGGGGAGCTCCTGCCCTACCCCACCTCCAAACTCCGGGGTTCCAGGGCCTTCTTGGGAGAATAATGGCTTGATGGCTTTGCAGCTCAACCACTCTGGAGTTTTTTACCCCCATGAAACCAGATAAATGCATAACAAAGGAAAGAAAGAAAGAAAGGGGAAGGGGGATGGTTTGCTAGCGATTTCTTTTTTTAGAGTTGACTTGATGGACTTGTAGCAGATCAGGGTGGGTCAGTGATTGACATTCCTTATTCCCAGGCTGGTGGTGAGGAAAACAGTGGATCGCTTTGGGAAGCGGAGGGGGGGTGATATGGAAGAGCCCTCAATGTCACCAGGTAGACAGGCAGGTTTGGGCACATCCTTTGGGCCATTGGATCACAATAAATGTGGCCACTGTGTGGTGGAGCGCCATTCCCATTGACTCTAGTCAACAACCTCATGGGCAATTTTTGTTGGGTGGGAGCAAAGGAATACCACTGTTAAGGTAAGAAGGGAGTTTGGCTCCATTTTCATTTGTTTCTCCAGGCAAGCCTATTGTCACCATCCCCCCCTCCCTTCTCTGCAGCTTCCTATTTACAGTGCCCCACCTCTGGAATCTCGGTATGTTGATGAAAAGCCTGGCCAGCTGCAGACCAGGATTTCGTCAGTAAGAAAGACAACAAGTCATTACCTAAAGGGATGCAAGGTAAGAACGCAATCTGGCTTCTACATTTGTTTTAGGAACAGAAGTAGTGTATTTCAGAAGATTAAGTCACAACCCTGTTGAAGAAGAGAAGAAAAACCATGTTGGAAATCAAAATATCCTGGGAGATGCAGACTCAACATATCTTGGTCACAGCTCTTACAGCTTGTTGGATTTTTGCACTTAGGTTTCTCCCTTGGGAATGGAGACATTCTCAAATAATTCCCTGCCACAGTTTCCCTTGATTTTTTTCCCCCTGCCTATCAATTTGTCCTCTTATTTTTGTGATATTCCTAAGCTTGCTGGGTAGTGACATCTTGTGGGGTGAACTCAAAATTACTGTATTTTTCCGACAATAAGACGATCCCATGTACAAGACGACCCCCATTTTTCCAACCCCAAATTAAGAAATCAATATTTTAAAGATAGTGCAGAACACATTTTTATTTAGTAATTAGTTAACATTGACCTGATATACTCGGTGGGAGGTGGTCCAAACCGTCTCTCTGCAGCTCTATTTCCAGGCTCTTTTGCATAACTGATTACATTCAAGCACGAGTGAAACTGCCGATAGCTTGTCTCTGCAGACAGCCTTCCTCTAATTGGTTTGTTCAGCATCAGCTGACGTCAGTTACATAAGGCTCGTGATTGGAGGAAGTCTGTTTGGGAGACAAGCTATTTCACTCGTGATTGGAGGCTAGCAATAGGAGGAAGCCTCTCTGCAGAGACAAAGTATGGGCAGTTTTGCAACCGCACGATTCTCGGCTGACTTCCTTGAATAAGATGCCCTTCAATTTTTAGGGTAAGGATTTTAGAAAAAAGTATCGTCTTATAGTCGGAAAAATATGGTATGTTTAGATTCTTACCTTGCCAAACTGTGATAGAAACTGATGAGAGAGAGAGAAAATGTACATATATTGTTGATTACCATATGGTTATTGTTAATTGCGGAGAGCCTGGGTTGTGGTATGAATAAATCTAATAAACACGCACGCACACGCGCGCATGCACAGGTATATACACACTCTGATGTCCAAAATAATAAGGAAGGTTCTTACCAATTTTTTTGTTGTTTACTCTTTGATTTTGTCAACCTTTGACTTTGTTGGCTGGAACTTCAGGGAGTTGTGGTCCCGACACATCTGCATTAAGTGACGTTGTCTACCCCATTCTGTCCATGGATACCTGTGGGACAACAAGGGGAACCAATGATTTGTGCATGCCGATGTCGTCCCACAAAAGTAGCAACTTGCATCAGACTGAGGGGTGCAAATATATAAGGGCAGCCCTTATGTGAAGACAGTTTCTCATCCTTTTGTTATCCTTTGTATGTATCATTTTCTAATGACTTACACTGGGGTAGGTTTATATATTACATAAAAGAAGAGTTTTTTAGCTGTTTCTTCTTTCTATTAAGTTGCATTCATATTTGTCGATGCGATTTTTTTTTTTTTCCACATTGGTAGAAAATGGCCTTTTGTTTGTTTATACAGGACGCTTACCTCTTTGTCAAAAATGGAGTAATAGCTTCACTGCAGTTTGGAAAAGGTAGGTGTGTCCATAGAGCACTTTGCCCCTTATTGTGCTTTGGGTACTTCTGTCAGCCTTGCGAGGTAGACCAGACAGGAAGCACACCCAAAAGTACTAGCTGTTACTTTATTGCAAGGTTAGATTAACAGAATCTTGCAAGTGTGAAAGGACATTTCTCCCCCCTCGCCTTTCCAGTCCAAGAAACTAGGGAGGGTCCCTTCTGAGACGATTGCCATACCCCCATTCCTGCTCAGGCTCAGCTGCCTCTTCTCTGACCATTGTCTAGGCTGAGGCTCTTTCTCCTGTCTCCCACGGTCATTCCCACAGATCATTACAACTTCTGACCATGGAAATAAGAAATGAGATTAAGAGGAGAAATCGTGATAATCCAGTAAGAACCAACCATGATTGTTTTGCTTATCTTTAAGATACGTATGTTTACCTGAAGAATCCGCCTCCAGAATTTCTTCCCAAAGTCGGTGTGATTACAGTTTCAGGACTGACAGGAATAGTCCTAGCCAGGAAAGGTAAGAGGATGCTTATTCTTACAATACTATAATTATGGGGAAGCAAATCTTATTTATTAGAGTTGCTGTGTTCAGACAGCATTCTTAACTTGCAGGCCAGTGGTGTCTGCAGGGTACGGTCTAAAAAGTCAAGATGGCAACTGTGATAGTGTGACAGAAGCTCTGCCCATTTTTTATGTGCGATGGACATTAAAAAATGGGCAGAATTTGGATCGCACTGCCATGGCCTCCATCTTGACTTTTTGGACCATACCCTGGGGACACCCTCGCTCCAGGCTAAATTAATCTTTTGACCTGTCCCAATACACTGAATCCTAAGTTAACTAAATGACCTCTGTAGCTCATTATTGTGCACATTGATCTGCAGCTCCTTCAACCAAAAGCATACTTTTTCCACCCAGAATTACACTGCAGCTGCAGAGAAAAGCTGCACATTCCCAGGAAAAGATGCGGATACTTTAAAGAGCCACCAGCAAATGTTACGGGTGCGAACACGTGCTTCGTTTTGCTTCCAGATCTCAAGCACTGCACAGCTACTGAATATTGAGTGTATTGCATATCCTCAATTAACCGTTGAGTAGCACTGTCCTTGGTTAGTTTTTGGTGGGTTAGCCTGATGTGTGAACTTAGACAATTTGGCCAGTACATGGTTCATTATAATGTGTAAACCTAGGAAAGTGGGTTAATTCTGTAATGAGTTAAGTGATTTATGAGAACATGGGTGATGAGATTTCATATTACAATTAGTTATGCTCCGTATTGTCACTTACGATTTGTTTTTTGCAGGATCTAGATTCAAGAAAATTGCCTATCCCATGGCCCTTGGCTCACTAGGTGTATCTCTTTGCTATCCAGCACAATCAGTGATTGTTGCAAAGGTAAGCTCCTTTTAAAGTTCATATTTATGTTTTTTTATCAACATTTTCCTCCCTTCGGTTTAAGAACATTGTGGCTAGTTGATGTTTTTAAACATCACGTTCAGAATTTCAGATAAATTGCCATTCAAATTATGATTTTTTTTTCCCATTATCTGAATTACCCAGTTCATTAAAGAAGTGAGATCATCACCTTGTTTCTGTCACTCAGTTGAATAACATTTCTCAAATTAAACCAGGTTACCGGTGGCAAAGTTTATGCTGCAAGCCATAAAATATATACAGCAATAGGATCACTCTGGACCAAAAAATCCTCCGCAGAAGTCCCAGTTGCCCAGGATAAAGATACTCAGGTATGTCCTCTTCCAAGAAGCGTTTTAAATAGCAAACGCTTTGGTACTTTTTAAAATACCCACATTTTGTGTATGGGTAAAGGATAAAAGTAGCTGCATGTGGGAGTGTGGAGTCAGGGTGTGAAGCATGGACTCTCATCCCCAGAAGAACAAACACGAGATAAGAGAATGAGACTGGCCCCTCCCTAAGGAATGCAAAGGATGTTTGTGGGGTGACCCTGGGAATTGCTCTCAGTCTGAGAAGATTCTGTAACGGGAGTTGAGCCAATAAACCTTGCTGGGTTGAATCTGTATTGTCTCCTGGAGTTTCCTGGGCTAATCCTGACACAGCTTCACTATATTGCTCATTATTAAAATAAAGAGGCCCTGAGAGGGTTTAATGTTAGTTATCTGTACTATGGAGTCCTTGGTGCTCTCTGAGCTTGGTTGTTTGCTTGCAGACATTTCATCGCCCAATTAGGTAACGTCGTCAGTGCTAGTGGGGGTGGGTTTTGCTCTCTGTTTATATGCAGTAGCTTGCCCTGCCGGTGTTGATGGGGGGGTGGTTTTCTCCTTGGTAGTGCCTTGATTAGGATATTGTATAAACAATATAATCTCTAGGAGACTCAGCAAAGAGAAAAGATTTGCCTGTTTCAATAGCTTATTGCCAATTCTTTCTTGCCACAAGTGACCAGACATGAAGCTGCTTTAAGATCTGGCCCAAGTCTCTCTCTTTCGTTTGCTGGTATTTGATGGCTTCTACTAAGAATTCTGTGCTAAAGATAAAGCAGAAATATTTTGGCAAATGCCTTTATTGAGTGCTTATATTAAAATCCCTCCATCTTTGGAAGTCAAAACAGTTTAATTAGGACAAATTAGCCAACCAACGCCATAATCCTGGATATTCTATAATTCCATCTCTTTTTCAAGTACAGGAAGTTTCAAAAATAAGTCACAGCCTCCCAAAAGCTCAGAAGACCTCCCTGGAGTCAGAGGGCAAAGCAGAAGCATCAGAGGAACAGAGGCAGAAAGGGAGAACAAGCATGCACAAAGATTATGAGACTTTGATGGATGAAATGAAGGTGCCAAATGTCAGATCAGGTAAGAGGTTCTAATTGCCATTACAGACTTTCCCAACCTGGTACCTGCTATCTGGATATGTAATTCCCAGATTGTTCACACAGAGTTCAGAAGGATGTCGTTAAACACTTTTGGAAGGCAGCTGGTCAGCGAAGGCTATGTGACACAAGATTTTTCTCCATTAGGGCACATTCTATTTGCATTTTTCCCCAGAGTTCCTTCCTAACTTGGTCTAGCCTTGAGTGCTTGATGGTGGGCAATGAGGGGTGAACTCCATTGGGTAGCTAAGCTAGCAGCTGAACTCCTAAACATTCTCACACCATCTCTTCCTCACAAGAGGTATTGTAAGAAATTAAAACGGTAGCTGTCAACCAGTACAGCTTGACGTGCCAACAGGAGAAAACGTAGGATAGCAAATAAAGCCCTCCTAATTCCAGACATGCATATCCTAAGATCTTTCTGTATTTGGCAGATGTATTGAAGGCATCCAAGTTCAAAGCAGATTCCAGTCTTATGGACCATGGCCAAGCCAACCCAGAAGATGCAGATCTGTATAGTAAGAGAAGCTGATATCCCCCCAATTTTCATCATGGGACTTTAAAAAATGTGCAATCTGTGTGGTGATATGGAGTTGGGTAGTTTCTTAACTCTTGTTCTTCTGCCAATGTTCTTGTCCAATTCTTATCTTTTTCTACTCATTACTGCCCCTGCCTATTTTCAAATGGTTGAAAGCATAATTGGTCTCTTGATGTGAAAGGCAAAGGCTTCTAAAGAGATTATCGCTGTCAAACTAGTAACTGATGTAAATAACATGGGAAGAATTCTGTGCTGCTTCTAATCAAAAGCTGAAATGATATTCAATATAGAGTATTTAAACCACATTTTGCTTTACGTTTCTTTCTAATTCATAGGCTACTCACAGACTGTACTGTCTTATTACTCTGCAGAAAGATGAGAAACAGGGATATTTAGTTTATAGAACTGATCATGCAAATTTGACCCATAAAATATAAACTATATAGTTTTCTGTGCATGACTTTAATGGGTATAAGCACCCCACTATGTTTCACGTACATATTATTGCACATATCTCCTTTACAAAGAGGGTTGTTAGGCAGTCTAGAGGTGGAACATCCAACATTTTGGGCTTATGGAACCTGATGTTTATGGAGTGGGATTGATTGCTGATCAATCTCACGTTGCCAATATACCTATTTAGGGGCACTCTCCCAAAGTACTTTGGTTCTGTCAGTGATGCAACCATGAGAGTACCCGAATGCTGCCATTTCGCCAGCAGTGTCTTCCTGCAGAGTGATGCTTGGCTGATTATATAGTGATGAATGATCAGACCGGTTGTTTTCAACTAGTGTGAAGAATATATGGTAACAGAGATCCTGGCCCTCAATGCCTAGACTGAACGTTGAAAGCAAAATAGAGAAAAAGTAAAGTGAAATAAATACAATTACATTAAATGGCCATCTTACTTGGAGCCCAAACCGTCCCAGTTTAAGGGATCTAGTGGGAAAAAGTTAGTGTGAATTTTTCTGCTTGTGCTATGATCTAACCTCAGTTGTCCAAGCAGCTATACCGTAGAAGCATCATTGCACAACTATAATAATGGGTGAAGACATCAAGGTCCTGGTTCTTCTGGCCCAGCATCTTACAGACGTGAATTGGCACAGCCCCCAAAATACTGATACTTCAACTTTCTCTTCTACTGGGAGGAAAGCCTAAGGTTTTCTGCCCAGAATACTGGTCTCACCTCCACTTGCTAAAACAATCGAGTGGTCTTAGCAATCCATGGAATGTCTTAAATGATGGCAGTTGTGTTAGCATGACAGATTAAGCCAGACAGACAGACACTCTTGCACATTGCACTGCCTCCGCTCCTCCTTCAACTCACACACGGCTCTTCGTCTGACGCTGATGGGATTTAGAGAAACCCAACACCTGTAACCTGCAGAAAGCCTTCACTACAAATTCTGGTTTCAACCCAGAGTGCAAAGCGTTCCAGGACGCAGGATATCAGTGAACCTCTGACTTTGGTCAAGAAGCCCCCAGCAGCCAGGAGAGCCCATATGATGGTGACGTGTGTACTTATTAACCAAACGTCGGGGTTCATGCCCTACCAACCCAGCTCGCAAATGGAAGACACAAGAATCCAATAATGTATCAAACTACCGCCGGTCATAAAACAGGCAGACCTCTTTTTAATTTCTGTTGCTAGTATTTGCCTGCTTTAGAACCACAATTTTAGCTAGAAGTTTCCTTATGGCTGATGAACTGATGGCACTTCACCCTCGGGAGGGGGACTTCCTTTTTATTCTCCAGCAGCCATTCTGATTAGATGCTCTTTATCGAATCGGAAGAGGTGCCATCCCTCTTCGGTGGAAAGATCGCATGCCCCATGCCTCATATAATACTCAATAGACGGCTTGTTCCAAACCACAACAAGAAAGTGCATGCAGCTACAGTTGGAATCGATTGCAATCTGTTCGGAGATAAATGCAGACAATTGCATTCGGGAGCAAGTGTGAAAATGTTCGCAGTGCAGTTCAACCATACCTCAAACCTCTACCAATAGAACTTAATTTAATATGGCCAATTTATCCTATTGCTTATTCACCCTTATTGGTATAGTAAAAAAACCTTAGGATTAACTGTTTTCTTTACAACAGTAATTGCATTCACTTCAGAATTGCTTACAAAGCTGGAAGTTTATGTAAGCCTACTGTTCTAGATATGCCCTATACCAAAGAACCTCTGATCATGAATTTTTTAGTGCTCTAAGCCAGTGTTTCTTGACCTTGGCAACTTTGAGATGCATGGACTTCAATTCCCAGAATTCCCCAGCCAGTGCTGGGAATTGAAGATCATGCATCTTAAAGTTGCCAAGGTTGAGAAACACTGCTCTACGCTATTTGGACAAACCAGTTTGAGCAGAATGAGATCAAGTCGTTAAACATTTTGTTAAGATTTGAATGGTTGTGGGTACAAAAATAAATGCATTTTCACACGTGCGTCTGTAGGACATTACAGTTGGGCTACATTTTTTTCTCTCTAACAATAGCAATATTGCATGTGAAAATTGTAAGTATAGAGGAATATTCAGTTATGAAACCCCCTTTTTGCAATCTAGGAATTCATAAGCAGTTTTATCATTTTAGCTGCTGACTGCAAATAAACTCAGATTCTATCTGCTAAGAGTCTGTGCAGGGGCAGCTGTGAAGGTGGTCAAAAAAGTCAACATGGTGGTTTCCATTGCCATCTTGGATTTTTTAACCTACATACACCCCTGATTTTGTGGATCCTTTCTTTTGCGGCTTTGAAGAACACAACCACTTGATGGTCCTCTAACTTAGTGTTGTCCCATCTCAGAAATGGCCATGTTGACTGAGGGAAGATGGAAATGTTAGCCACCAACTCAGCTGGAAAGAATCAATTTTGAGAAGGTTGCTTTAACTCAGTTTTGACTTTTCTATCACCTCTTTACCAATAATTAAGTAGACCATCAAATGAAAATGATGGCTATAACATTTAAAATATAACTTAAAGTATTAAATGGTTACTTGCCTGACTTAAATTTTTTAAAAGTTCTGTTCCAATGCCCCAGCCTGCCAAAACACAGTTGAGAAACTCAGTTGTCTGAATTGGGAAGTTTTCCACTGTTTTGTTCTAACCCACTAGATTTGCACGAAGACAAAGGCTTTATTCCACATATCTCTATAAAAAGGTACTTAACTGGTTTTTGTTTCGGATCTCTTGAAAGGAAACAAAATGTAACTGCTAGGCTGTGTCTATCAGGATGGCACCAATCCACAAGAGACAACCCATTAAGTTTTTCTCTTCCTACCATGCTGATAGAACAATAGGAGTGACTGCATTTGTGCAACAAATCTATATTGGATACTAACAAATTCTCGGATTCAAAAAATCATTTGACCCATAAGCTCGCTAAATGAACTTGGATCACACAACGTTCTCACAACCCATAACCCCACGTACAATTCACAAAGTTAGCTATTGGATGGAAACACAACCATGTTTCTGAAACATCACCACCTCTGCAGTTGCTCGAAGAACGGGTAGGTCACTAAGAAGTTACTTATCTCATACCAGAGAGGCAGGGTGAGGTGGTCTACTGCTTCTTCTTTCCTCCTTCCTGTCTTCCAGGATCCTGTCCCAATTAGGGACTTGTCTCAAAACTGAATGCAAGGGGTCATTTTTTACATATTCCATCCTTCTAGCAAAGAGAGGGTTCTGGGTAATCAACACAGGGTAGGGATGTGAACGTGGGTCCAAACCTGACTATTCTCCAGTCTTGCTACGATATCCTAATTCCACATCATCATTCTGCCGCCGGTTTTCTGGCTGCATTAGAAATGGCTGTAAGGAAACATGGTTGTCACTTACCTCTATATTCATCCATAACATAAAAGTCTTCTAAGTATAACAGCTTGCCAATCCAAGGGTCATAGGTGTAGTAATACATAGCAAAACCTACAATACCAGCATCTGTGGAGAAAGAATTATGTTTATGCATGCTCCTGAGGTAAATATGGCAAAGCTATCAAGTGACTAAAGAAACACGGTTCAGTTTCTTTTAATCTGTTAATGTAACTTAATATTATAAGCTTTTGATAGAAGTGCTTCTTTGAGAAATGTGAACGTATGAAGGTTTAATGTAACAACTTACCTGAGAACTAACTTCATTGCAGTAAGGACAGCCTTCCATTAAAATGGACAACAACAACAACAATAATACTGACAGACTGACTACAAACAGTGGCATGACAAATTAGCAACGATGGTGTATTGGAAGATCTGCAAGAAAGACCATCTGCTTGCAAGCAAGAACTGTTGGGACTACAAAACCAATAAAGTAATAGAAAATGGAAAAGCTAAAGTGCTCTGGGACTTTAGAATTCGAACAGACAAGCACCTGCCACACCACACCCCAGACTTAACAACTGTTGATACGAAAGACAAAAAAGTCTGGATAGTGGACATTGCAATACCTGGAGACAGCAGAAGAGGAAGAGAAAGAACTGGAGAAAATCACAATATACAAAGACCTGCAAACAGAAATAGAACGACTGTGGCAAAAGAAAGTGAAGATAGCGCCAATAGTAATCGGCACCTTGGGAGCAATCCCAAAACATCTGGAGCACCCCTTGAACACCATCGGCATTGACAAAATCACTTTACTTGGAATAGCTTACATCCTGCAATGATACTTTTAACACCATCAAGCAACAACTTCTGCCTATCCCAGGCCCTTTCTGCCATTACTGTTACCCTACCACAATTGTCTTTGACACTGTATTCCAGTGTTTCTCAACCTTCTGGGAGTTGAAGTTCACACATCTTAAAATGGCTAAGGTTGAGAAACACCGCTCTGTTCACCTTGGGCTCAGAAGATTTTGCCATCGAATAAGGAAAGTGTCAGAATGGGCATCTGCAATTGAAAAGGTTCAATTGATTTTCTTTCTGCCTTTTCATCCCACGGGCCATTGAGAAAATTAAAGAGAAGAAGGTAGGCAGAAGTAAAATAGCCATTCTATTTCTGGTTGAACAAAGAGAGGTTCTTAATGGAAAAATAAATGTGTTGAAATTACTTTAAAATAGGTGTTTTATATTTGGGACTCAAAACCAGATAATTTCAGGCAGCTATTAAAAATATGGTAGGAAGTTCACTAAACTTTGTGCCAGGGTAGCAGCATAATATCCCTGGAATCCCCCAATTATCTTTTCATTGTTTTTGAAGGACTTTTTTTTGAAAAGTTGAACTTGTATGCCAGCAACCCTTGTGAGATCACTAATCTCCCAAGATTT
Source organism: Liasis olivaceus (assembly GCA_030867105.1). Taxonomy (NCBI): domain Eukaryota; kingdom Metazoa; phylum Chordata; class Lepidosauria; order Squamata; family Pythonidae; genus Liasis; species Liasis olivaceus. Next base: position 13,304,872 of record CM061361.1, read on the forward strand.
CAATCTTCGCATAGAAGTCTCATGATTTTAAGGCAAAATCTGATAATTTCTCTTGATTGATCTAAATATTACTTTTAGGTGCCTGTGATCATCATCTGAAATTTTGCTAAGTATCTTGGAAGACATTATATGCAAATACTTCTTATGATTGTGGGCAAGATGGTGGCTTTGGAGTAGAATGGACTTGAGCTGAGACAGCAAAGAGCAGCCTTGTTGGTTAATCCATTACAAAAAAAGTCTCTTTTGCCGTTGGTCCTCCCTAGCTGCAGTTTTGGAGTAAGACAGAGAGGATGAAACTGTTCAATTTCTTGGATGCTGCGAGCCACGAGTAGGTACCTTCCATCCTGCAAGGATAGTTGGACTTGTTTCACCAGCAAAAATCATACCTTTTAAGCTTACCTAGCATTACATTTTCTGTTGATACCTCTGCTACTAAACACTGGAAGAAGGGACGTGATCCAAAACCATCTCGAAGTAAATCTGAAAATATTCAAGCCATTGAGCGAAGGGAGAAAAATACTACATGAAAAACACACACACAGACACACACACAGACACACACACACGGAGAGAGAGAGAGAGGGAGAGGCAATGTTGCCACCATCATGCCGGCTGGGAAATTCTGGGAGCTGAAGTCCACACATCTTAAAGTCGCCAAGGTTGAGAAACACTGCTATAGAGGGTGGTTAAGCCTTCCTTCCAAGGCAAGACAAGTAAAATACAGATGCATTAAAGTATCTAAAGGGTGGAAATTAATTTTTTGGACCTCTTTAAAAACATGTATATCCCCAGGATACGCAAAATAACAGATCACTTGGTAAAATGATAGGAATTGTCATCCAAGAATCCAGATAGAAATGCATGTGTGCAGTTACCTAAACTATTAGGGAGTAAGGTAAGCTAGAACTTCCTTCTTGTTATCTTATTTTTAACTAGGAATAGCATTTGCCTCTTGTTTTTTAATACACAGTTTTCTTTATAATGGAAATTGCAACAGTCAGTTGTGGGATTGGAACGGGTACATGGAAGGAAGGTAATCCCTGAGGCCAAGGGAAGATTTTAATCAGGACCACACGAGAGTGAGAGAGCACCCTTTTCAACACCTCGTAGGTGATCCTGCATCTTCAGAGGATTGTCTGACTGTTTTCACTGCCCTAAACTCCATGGAGTCTCAGCAGGTGACACCACTTAGGTGTTCTTGGTTGATTCCCAAAAAGTTGAGCAGGATCAACCTGGTTGGTACTTGAATGGGAGATCACCAGGTAAATTCCCAGGCTGTCAATTAGACGGAGACCTTCCAGGAAGAAGGCAAGGGGCAAACTACTTCAATATTGTTGCCAAGAAAACTACATGGATTTTTCACATCACCCAAGTGACAGCTTGACTTGAAGAAGACTTGATCTATGACAGCAGGTAGAAGCACAAAGCCAGTAAAGCTATGTGATGCTGTAGACTTGGAGAGGGAAAGGGGCTTTGAAGTACACAGGGATGTTGACATCACCTGTCTGTCAGCAACAGTCATGTGATCCTGGGAAAAGACATTTGGTTTGAGTTGCCAACAGGTGCTACATGTGTGTTCACCTGTACTAAGAAGCACAATTTTACCTTGGAGTCAAAACGATTTAGTCCTCCTACCCAATTTTGGCTGATCCTGAACAGCTAAGCAGGTACATAGATGGGGAGCACCAGAATATCCCAAGACTGTAATTAGACTGGGAAGCCCAAAATTTCTAGAAGAAGGCAATAGCAGATCTTCATATTGTTCCCAAGAAATAGGAAAATATAGAGATAGATAGATGATAGACAGATATAGATAGAAGAGATCGATAGATGACAGATGTAGATAGAAGAGATGGATGGATGGATGGATGGATGGATGGATGGATGGATGGATGGATGGAAGGATAGAAATAGATTAGATAGATAGGATAGAAATAGAAGATAGATTAGATGAGATAGATATAATGATAGATTACAGTCCAACTTTGGAAGTCTTTACCTCCACCCCCTTCCACACACACACACACACACACCAGTGATGCATTTTCTTTCTCCTGTCCCTTTTCCCCTTGTCCCCCTTGTACTTTCTCTTTTCCCAAGGAACAGCCCCAATTCTTCCTTTCCATCTTTACATCAGGCAGATTGCAGAAGCAGCCCTGTCTGGCCCCCAGCTGCTTCATTTCTCTCTCTGCAGGCCCAGAGAAATTTTGGAGGATTAAGATGCCGCCGTGAAGGCCATTTCCATTTGCAGCATACTGTGGCTGAATTGCTCTAAAAAAGAAGAAAGTCTATGGGGGTGGCGGGTGGGAGCGCATTAGAGAATGGGAAAGAGGGGAGGGGAGAGGCAGAGGAGAAGCTCCCAAGAGAGGTGGGAAAGGGCACCAACTTCCTTTTGCCCAAGCAGATGATGAACTTTTTCAGTGTACGAAGTAAAACCCTCCAAGCTGCTGTTTTACCTGTTTCTGTTATTTTTACTGCTTCAGGCATGTTTTCGTAAGCAGCCAGTTCCTGCCAAGAGAAGAAACCAGAATGTCACTGGGGTAAAGGAATACATTTTGTTTGTTCGTTGAAATGCAGCAGCAGATTAGCATTCCGCAGCCCTGGCAAAGGTCAGCGCCTGAAGGCAGGAATGATGGAAAACCTTTGCACAGGGTGAGGGGGGCGGGGGGGCCTACAAGGACAGCAGGGGAACAGCTGGCCACAGGAAGCCCATGAGTGGAACAGCCATTGCCCAGACCCTCTGCCCTTTCAACTGAAAGGTCCCTTGGGACTAAATCGCGTTCAATATTTCACTCTAATCAGAACAGGCACGGGCGACACATTTCAACTAACGTTCCGGTGATCTTGCTCTTCCAGTATGGAAGGACATCACCTTTCTTAGCTCCATGACCTGGAAAGGGATGGCATGGTGGGGGGGGAGGGGAAGATGGCTGTTGCGACCACACGGTTGAAACCCTGCTCCTGTCTTGCATATCTTTACGTGCATTGTTTGATGCACATAAAAAAGGGGTCAGCATCTTGATTGCATGGTTGTGGCCATCACCTTTCCTTTTTACACACCCACCCACAGATTTCTGAGTACTGTACAACCCCTGCTTTAAAGGAAGAAAGTTCCAAGGTCCATCCTGCCTTCCCTGGTTAAAAGATTGCAGAGCTGGGAAATCATCTTGCCCAAGCACTGATTAGGAGAGAGAGAGTGTGCGCGCTTGTGCCTTTGAGTCACTCTTGACTCCTGGAGACTGCCTGGACCAGCCACTGCAGTTTTCTTGACAATATTTCTGGAAGTGTTTTGCCATTGCTGCCTTCTTCCTGGGGCTGAGAGAGAAGGACTGGCCCAAGGTCACCCAGCTGGCTTTGTGCCTAAGGTGGCACTAGAACTCACGGTCTCCTGGTTTCTAGCCTGGTGCTTCAACCACTGCACCAACGTGGCCCTCCCTAATTAGGAATAGGGCATCAAATAAGCAAGCTTCATAGCAAGAACCTCTGAACAGAATCCTTCATTTCCCCCATTTGAAAGAAGAGAACTGTGGGGACTCAAGATAGCCTTTTACTGCTCTTGTTTTGTGGAACAGTCTCTCTCTGGAGGTCCTGTTGACACCAAACCTGGTGTCCTCCTGTAGAGCTGTGAAGTCGGAACAATTCCACAGACCTTTTGAGGTGTGATCTCATTTAGCCAAGATGGTGATGGTGGTTCATTATTATTTTAGGCTATTCTTTGGTGAAATAAAATAGAAACTGTATTTCTGTTTTATTTTGTGTCTGTTGTGAACTACCATGTGCCATTTCAGGGTCTGTGGTATACAAAACTAACAAACTAACAAAGAAAGGCATCCCTTGTTCCACATAACGCTTCAGTACCGGTTTCTGAAATGAAACTTTCTTACCCGACCTTGAAGCAGCCTCAGGTTTTGGGGAGCAGAACTTAAAACCAACCATTGTCCATGACATGAATAACTTGTAACCTTAAGACAGTGTGGATCATGATTAAAGGCCACAAGGAATACAGTATGATGGCAGCATGCCCAGTCTTGTTAAACCACAAAAGTGGGTTAGGCACCATAGGAACACATAAAGCCTGAATGCAGTTTCTTTGGTTTTGACTTTGGTGGCTGTATGACCCTAGCCATTGTCATTTATAAACCATGGTTTGAGGCTTAAAGTGATCAATAAAACCAGGTACTATGGCGAAAGCAAACTGTGGTCAAAACCAGCCATGACTTGGCATGACTTTCATCCCCGAGTTCTGAAATTGTCTCTGCATCCTATGTTTACTGTGTTGTACTTCTTAACAGTTGAGAGGTTAGATCAGATTCGACCCTATCTCTCCTCTCCCCTCCCCTCCCCTCTCCTCCTCTTACTTTGATGAGACGCAGGATTTCAGGGCAGTCCCGCGGCTCAGCTGGGCGCACTCGGAAGCGATTCATGGAGTTGCCGATCCCTGCCATAATGAGAGCTTGAAGCAGCGGGGTGGCTGTTCGCTTCCCAGAAAGGCGCTTGTGCGCTGCTGGGTCTCTGCTCGGGCTGCTTCATTCACCATCTCAAAGAGTAAAGGTTGGACAAGGCAAGAAAAAGAAGAAGAAGAAGAAGAAGAAGAAAAGGCCTTCTTCCTTCACCACCACTCTTCCCCACCTTCTGTTTTCTCCTGCCTGTTTACAAAGATGGGGACTGGAGATGTGATCTCTGTTTCAGGCCAACTTCCATCTCAGCTTGTACTTCACTTGAGGGGTCACCCAACAGGCTCTGATCATGCAAAGAGTCATAATGGGACCAGCATCACAATATTCCACCTCTCCTCATCTTCTTCCCTATAATCAATTATTAAGATAAGCTAAAAGGGGGAGGGAAGACCTCAAGGTTGGCCAACTCTGATTCTACTTTTCAATGTTCAAAATTGCAAATGGAGATTTATTAATTTACTTATTAGCTTTTCCCCCCCTCTTCTTCTGAGAACCACACAGGTAAATAGATGTCCCCAACAAGGGAAGATAGAAAAAATACTCAGGCCACTTTCTTCAAATATGTCTTCACTCAGCATTGGAAAAAAGAAATTGTAATAGAATGCCCAACTTGGACTTATCCTTGATTTGCATAACCATAGTTTATTGAATAAGATACAACTGGTTGGGTATGTTTAATATGCTGAAGTCTCACCCCGTAGTAAGGCGAACCCAAAAAAATAACACAGTTGCTTAGTGTGATGAATGAACTAACAACAGTCTGGCACTCTCTTGGAAGTGATCTAAGACTCTGGTGTCTATTTAGGGACACACAAGCAGAGGATCTTTGAGTAAATAGGTAAAGACGGCTTTAAAACAGACATGTTGGCATTTTAACAGGGCGATCCAAAAATAAAAATGATAGTAATAGTAACTGTAATAGTGACTACTTATTTACAATGTGTGTGAGTTGCATCTTCTATTTTATGTTGGCTGATTGTGCTAGATTCAAGCTGTAGATTCTTACTGATATAATGCCATTCTCCTGAAATTCATGAGCAACAGAGATCCGGGAGAACAGCTCTTTATGATCTAAGACAGTAATCCTACCTAAAATGACCACTTATATTATAGAAGAAAAATATATACTGATGTATCTTCCTGATGCTTGGGTTTAAGTTATGGTTTAGTGATTTATACAATGCAGGAGGGTTTGAATAAGTTTGCAATGCTTATGGCAATGCCATGTCTTCCACTAATAACAGCTTGAAACAAACCAGTGGTTTATATGTTGAGTCCTACAGGGTGCTGATGGCATACAAGGTGCCCTTGGGCAGAATTCCACAAAGCGGCCCCTCCGAAAACCTTTTTTTAAAAGAATATTCCAGCCGTGTGCGTGCTCACTCATCTGCCATCGAAGACTTCTTTTACCGTGCACCTAGTGCCCCCCCAACACGGTGCACAATTTGCACACCAGGTTGCAGCAGCTTTGCCTACAGAAGTCTCCTTCCTTGACTCCTTTGACTTAATACAGGGGGCTCGAGAGATTGGGTAAAATCTGTAAATCCTCTTAGTCCGTTCAAAGATTCTCTCAAACCCCGTGCATCACAAAGCGTGGTTTTCGAACTCACTCCCTGCCAACATTTCCATCGATTTGTCACAGTCATTGCCAAGTTCAGACATTGTACCAAAAGATAGATAGGCTTCTGAAAACCAAACAATATAGCATAACAACTGAACTGTTGTTTTTATTCAGTGTATCTTCCGGTCCTTGTTTCCCACTGTTGCATTATTAGGTCTACATAAGCAAGCCAGGTGGTATAGTTTTTGAATAGGCAGAAGGGTTCGCAGGGAGGGTCAAAAAAGGTCAAGAGGACAGCCACAATTGTATGAGTGAAGTCCCACCCCTTTTATCATGCATGTCAAAAGGGGTGGGGCTTCATGACCACCATCTTGACTTTTTTGACCCCTCCCTGGGTGGAGCCCCCAGAAACAGGAGCATTTTGTGACTTGGCATAGGGCCGGGAGGCTCCTGTCATTTAAAGGGGAATTGAATGCCGCAGAGAGATGGAAGATGCCTTGAACTTGTCTAATAGGGTAGCTTTTAAAAAAATCCTTGCCAATGCAACGAACTCTGTTTTTAATAAGAGAAATGGATTCTTCAGAATATTGCACTCGCAAATAAGGAAGAAGAGTTCTGTATAATATTAATAGGACTTATGTTCAATAAACCTCTGCTGACATACCCATTTTTAAAAGATCCTTATCTAAATGACTGAATAGCTCTATTCAGACTATATAAATTCATTTCCTCAAACTAAAGTACATCAGTCAGGAGAAACAATAAAGGTGATTTTTTTCCCCTTTATTTTAAGAACGCTTAGTGTGTGAATGCCACGTTTGTTTAAATCCTTCAGCATGGTGGCCTAGCTTATAATTTCGGTTTGGGATTTTGTCTTCCGTATAGAGGGGACCCTTCTGGGCAAAATTTGATTCACCCTGTTTAATGGTATTTCCAGCTATCCCGTCACATCAAAACGTGGTCCGGCAACCTGCTTTGGGACCACTTCATGCAGGGTGAAGGAGTAGCGCTCTCTCTCAGCACCCAACCCAGATAGCACTCCTTGTATGTCACGGCTCCAAAGAGAAAAACAGGAATTCCAGAAAAAGCACTAAACCCAAGTCTGAAAGGAGCTTGATTCGCAGGTGACATCAGCTCATTGTCAGGCTCCCTTTGAACACACCCGTGCAAAATATTTGTGCAAAATTCAAAGTGGGTTTTGACAGAAAGCAGACTTGCCTTGCTCCCAGCCCCAAGCCGCATTAAGGAATGTAAACAGTGGTTGTTTCCTGCTGGTTGGGGGTGTTTCACAGAAAAGGGGTGGGGGGGCAAAGCCAAGGGAATCCATTGATCTCTGTCTTTAACATGCCCTTTATATCATAAATACCTGTAAGAGCATCACCACTGCCAGTATAATTGAAAACACCGTGGCCCTGCTTCTAGTTATTGATTTATGCATCTAATTGCATGGATATAAAAATAGTCTTGGAGCCAATCCAAGAAGGCGCATCTTTAGGAAAGTTAATTAAAAACCAGAAATAATGCTGTAAAACCAGTTCAAAATTCAGGACCTTTAGTCTAGCATAAATCAAAATTGCTCGGGCTGGTATGAGAACATCAGAAAGCTGGAAGAGGATCACACCTCTCGTTCCAAAGGAATGCATGATGTTTGCATCCAGTCTTCACCAGCTCCTGCTTCTGCTGCTAACCGTCACTTGGCCAACTGCACAAGCTACAAATCGTAAGAAAACCTGTCAGAATCAAGGGGAATCCTTCGGAACTTGACGTTTTTTAAGAGGTGGATGCAATAGGATTAGGATTTAAATCTGCAATCATATATGGATCTGTTGGAAACAAAGACCACAGACTGCAAGGGATGTCCTTGCACGATATATGTATCTAGTTCAGTTAAAGACTGGCTTGGTTAGTTTCTTTGGAGCTTAGCATATTGTGCAAATCTAGTCCAGCACTGTATGGTTCAGTGGATTGGGTGAGCCTAACAGGGGATTAATCTAATAGCCAGCATGTAGTGTGAAAGCAGACAATGAGCCAGCTTCCAAAGATGAAACACTGTCACGCAAGATGCAAATTGTCCACTACGGTACTTTGTTCTCACTCAGATGTGGGGGATCGGATCAAAATCAGGATTGTAGACCCTCCAGGGTCCTCCAGGTCAGACTGAAAGTTCAGATATTGCTGGGAAAGGTGGGGGAGTGGAATTAGAAATTTCTTCACCAACTCAAGAAAAAATTCAAGTTGAGCTCTTCCCCTCTGGAAGCCAAGTTCTGTCTTTCTGCTGAGAGGGATCAAAAACATTTCATGGTCCTACAACCATGGGACTGTAGCGAAAGGCAATAAGAACTTTTAGAATTCCGAGTTAGACGTTTCCAGAAAGAAATGATTCTTGAGAAATAATTCTTATCCGCTGGCAATCCAGAGCAGAATCATAGTCATAAAAGTGGATGATGATGATGATGATGATGATGATGATGATGATGATGATGATTTTGGAGAGAGAGTAGAATTTAAAATTAAATGAGTGCCTTTAACAAGTCTCATGGTCAGCTGTTACTCATACAAAGTGCAATCCAACCCTTCCTTTCCCAAAAAGGAAAAAGTAACTTGCGGGTGGGAAGAAGGGAAAAGGATAAAATAGAAAAAAAGTAAACAAGCAACTTTTTTTTTAATATATGATAATAGAAAGTGACTGGACACACATGTTGCAGTAAGTCATGGTTTGCTTTAACCGTAGCTTGTTGAGTAAGCCCTGTTTGGCTGTTCTGATACCAAAAAGTCCATCTAATCCAGTGATGGTGAACCTTTTTGGCTCGGCATGTCAAAAATTTGGAAAATGCTTAACAAAAATGAAATACAAGTAAAACAAACTCAGTTTCTTTGGTAACTCAAACAGGGAGAATAGTTGTTCTCAGGTGTTGATGAACGCTGGCGTGTCACCCAACATGTGGCATGTCACCTTTGACACATGTGTCATAAGTTCACCATCACTGATCTAATCCAACCTTTGTTATAACAGAAACAGAGTTTTCTTTAATTCTGCTAGGCATGGCTTGCTGTACTGTTGAACAAGCCATACGTAGCTTTGCTCTCATACCCTGCTAAGCCATAGCCATGGCTTATGAAGGAAAATGGCTGAGATGACAAACTGTACCACATCAAAAGCAACCAAACTATATGATGGTTAACACAATGCACAAACCCAGCCAGAGATCCGCATATGCCAATGAAATCTGGCCTGTGGAAATCCAGTGATGACTAATGTGGCATAATAGTTGAAACTTGTTTTGTTTTCCAGCTGATTGCAGCCACGTTGCAGACTTTGGTAACTGTGTAGGTGATACAGTCGGATTTTGCCCTAAAGGAGTTGCCTGTGGTTGTAAAAATCAAATCCCCTACTGCAAGTAAGTTACTTCTTGTTTTGAGGATTGGGAAGGAGGGCTATGTTTGCAAAGTCCAGTCTCTTCTTAAAAGCCTCCAGAGATGGAGAACACACAACCTCCATGGGTAGATTGTTCAACTGTTGCATAGATCTTACTACCATCATGAAGTTTTTCCTTGTCTTTAAACAAAACCTAGGTACCTGCAATTTTTATCTGTTATTCCTGGTCCTAGTTTCTGTAGCATGGAACTTGAGGTTTTCAGTTAATAGCGGGACTAAGAGAAACAGGATGAAGATAGAAACACATTAGCTACCACCTTATATACTGTATATTACTCTGGAAGTATTTTCAAAGATAAATATAGCAGCAATTCAGAAACTACACCTGGGCTGGGTTTTGGCAGTACTGCAGTAATAGTTTGTTATTGCCGTCTATTTTTTCTTTAGTTCCCTGTCTTATCAGCAGCCTTTGAGTTCCCAAATGGTTCTCATCCCAGTCTTAACCAGGACTGACCCTGCTTAGCTTCCAAAATAACAGTTCTTGACTATCGTCCCTACAGTTTCCCTTTATGTACCTGAACATGGCTATCATCTCTCCCCTAAGTCTTCTTTTCTTCATCTGACATCCAAAATTCCTTCAGCCTGTCCTTGTAGGGCATGTCCTCAAGCTCCTGAATCATCCTTTTGCCCTTTGCTGAACCCTTGTTGATAAGCAAACCAGGACTGCATGTTTGAGGTTGATAACTTGCAGATGTTACTCTAGAACCGCAAGGAAGCCCTTGATTCTAACACCCAACCCCACGCCTATGAGCGTGGACCAGCATATGTATTCATGATAAAGGGGTAGGCTATGCTTTGCAGGGAAAGTGGGTCAAAGCTTCTTAATTTTGGTCTCCTCCATTTCTACCCCTAGGTGTCCTTCTTACCGAAACAAATGGGAAGATTATTGGTACATGGGGCCCAAATGTGACTACCTTTGGAGCACTCTGGATTTGATTTTGGTGGTTGCTGTTCCTGCAGCAACACTGGCTATAGTTGCCACCACCTTGACGCAGTGGGTCGGCTACTGTAAGAGCAAGCCAAAAGGAAGCAGGTGAGTTGATTTGGGGCAGAGAGAAAAAGTCTTCTTCTAATCAAGGAAGGATTTATTTTTAACACAAGAGATTTTCACCCCATTCCTCTCCCACCCAATGAAGGTATAAATAACACTGAAGCAGACGTGTCAAGCTTCTCAGTTAATAAGGAGGCAGCTTAAGAGCAGCACAGAGGTGGTGTTCATATAACATACTAAGCCAGTGTTTCTCAACCTTGTCAACTTTAAGATGTTTGGACTTCAACTCCCAGAATTCCCCAGCCAGCATGCTGGCTGGGGAATTCTGGGAGTTGAAGTCCACACATCTTAAAGTTGATAAGGATGAGAAACACTGCACTAAGCCAATGTTAGCCTAATTATGATTTGTTCATCACCCTACAATTGGCTGGGATTACCCATTTTTAGTGGTCTATGAGCCTAGCCACAGTTTTTCTCCTCATCAGGGGGATGTTACATTTCCACTTAATATTTCTTTTAAAAAAATCTGATATTCTGATGTGTTTTCAGAAGTCAAGCAAGGCATCCAGCTCCTGTTATCTCACACAGACCTCAACCCCATGGACAGCTGGTAAGCAATTATATTTTAAATTTATTTCATTGTTGTTATTGTGGCTTTGGGTCCCTTTTGATTTAATTTCAGATGTTTTTAAAGGGATGTTTTGCTTCTGCAAGAAAAAAAAAAGCTGATAGTTATGTTTAGAAATCTCTTGCATCCTTTTTTTAACGTCCTATTTACCTTGTTTATCACCGATCCCCTATCAATTTCGATTAGAATGGAAATTGATAGGGGATCGGTGATATACAAGAGGCAATTAATTCCTATTATTGATACTCCCGGAATTATGTGAAAAAGATGGCATAAATTTTTGTTCAATATGTAAATACATTCACTACAAGACAAGTGACAAAGTTACATGAGAGTTTGAGGTTTTCAGATAATAGTGGTACTAAGAGAAACAGGATGAGGATAGAAATGCATTAGCTACCCCCTTATATACTATATATTACTCTGGAAGTATTTTCAAAGGTAAATATAGCAGCAATTCAGAAACTACACCTAGGCTGGGTTTTGGCAGTATTGCAGTAATAGTTTGTTATTGCCTTCTATTTTTTCTTTAGTTCCCTGTCTTACCAGCAGCCTTTGAATTCCCAAGTGGTTCTCATCCCAGTCTTAACCAGGACTGACCCTGCTTAGCTTCCAAAATAATTTACCCTTCCCTAGATACTGCCATGTGCTGAAGTTGTAAACTGCCCTCCAATGGAAATACAGATCTAGAACAGGGGTCACTCTCTAGATCAGGGTTCCTCAACCTTGACCACTTTAAGATGAGTGGACTTCAACTCCCAGAATTCCCAGCCAGCCATCTTAAAGTTGCTAAGGTTGAGCAACACTGATCTAGAGGTTGTTGAACTACAATTCTTAGCATCCCTCTCCTTTAGCCATGCTGGCTACTGAGTGGTTGAGGAAGGGGTTGCGAGAGGGTGGAGAAACTGCATCATTCGCTCGTTTATTCGTTCCTTCCTGGAACAAGATCTGAGCCTAGGAAACAGCAAGGGGAAAGCGTGAACTTGATTAAGGGAACAAGGAAGCCTAGAAGGATCAGGATTAGAGAAGGAACAGCTGGCCATGTCCCAAAAACAAAGAGTGGCAAAACAATTAAAAATAAGAGTTTATGCCAGCAACAATGAGTGTGCAGTTTTCTCCAGATGAACGCCCACCCCTTTGCACCCCACTACAGCACATCCTTGCCTATGAAAGAAAAAAGAAATAGCAGATTTGTGACCATGGGTTTCTTTAGAAAGAGAGGGAAAGAGAAAGACAGGTATGGGTCATACGAGAAATGAAAATATGAAAACTACCCGTGCAATGAGAACAGTACTTTGCAAGCTTTTAGAGGATAGCCTGAGGTACAATGTCCAATTTTGATTCCATAATGACAGCGTAGTGCTTGTCGTTTTTCCAGCTTTATTTTCCCTCCATCGACATCATCCTGCATCTGTTTCTTTCATTTTCATAAATATTGTATCTTGGAGTGCTTTTTTTCTATTAAAAAAACAAAAACAAAATCAAAGCGATCTGCTTATTTCCCACTCCTGATTTTTCTTACACAGAAAGGCCAGGCCAAAGAAATGTTTGCATTTCCCAAACCCCTGGTCCCAAACCAACAGGAGACCCCATTTCCTGAAAGACTCAGGTATGACCTCTCTGGATAAAGCTTTGTGTTTTCCATCCCAGGGCTTGAATCCAGACTGTTAGCTTTCCTTCACACTCAATAACATCAATGGAGCTCATGAAGTCACAACTAATTTTAAGCATTTATTTCAGTGGATGGAAATCAAATACCATCTATTGAACCTGACATAATCTGGGCCATACATGCATATATGAGTGTGCGTGTGTAGCATAAACACACTATGTATACACACACACACAGTCCACACAGAGAGAAGCTATTTGACCTTACTTTGTGACTCTTCCATCTACAGTATTTTGTCTGAAAGTCCCTTCAAAGAAAAATATTTATTAGGGATTCAGACTTACAGTAACTTCCACATTATGACCATAACGTATACCGTGGGTGAAAACAGCTCTGTTTTCAACTAAGCAGAGGAAATTAGTAACAGGGGAAAGTTTTTTGTGTCTGTTTTCATTTCCTGGCCAATACTGTAAATTAAGCCATAATGGGGTTTGTTTGCCTTTAGCTTAATGTTGCATGAATGCAACTCCTGGTTGCATTCCCCGGGCTACAGAACCTCTTTACAGGTTGTTCAATTTTCTTATGACAGCTACCCACCCCAGAGACCTACTTCAATAACAGACGAGGTATTCATGGTCCCATCTGCCCAAGTTGGCTGGAGTAGCCACTGGGCGAATGAGATTCCAGATGCAGATTATGAGCAACAAAAATCATTTGCACCTCTGCCCATGAGACAGCTCTCGGTATGTCCAAATTTTGGTTATGCACAAAAATGGTGTTTTTCAGAGTGTTCTTTGTATCTGTGGAAGCCACCTCCATTTGCATGAGGGAAATTGACTTCAATTTCCACGGATTCCTGCTTCAGCCCTGTCATACTGTAGTTTCCTACCCCCCAGGAGTAGCTTTGAGAGACATGCAGAACTACAGTAGGAAGGAAATAATTTTCATCATTGTGCAAATAGAATTTTGCCTATGGTTCTCTAGTTCCTGTTGCTATCCCTTGATCTTGTCTAGACACATCCAGCCTTTCAGATACACCCCAATAGACACCAGTAAGGATCTAATCAATACTGTTAACTTGGACTATCAAATAAATAAAAAGCAATAGACCATCAGCCAGAGACTGGAATGAAGCAGACAGCGGTCCTAGAACCCCAACATAAAATAAACATAATTTAATGGCTTTTGCATGGAGTCCATGAACCTTCTAGGGCAGAAAGGTGGGTTACAAATTGAAGCAATAATCTTTAGTAATAATAATTTAAAAAAATAACCATTATCTTGTACAACTTCAGGTACGAACATGGGGTTTATTTTTATTAATTTAGAACATTTATATAACTGCCCAATTCAAACCATGTGACTCTGGTGAGACTGCCAAAGTCATGTGAGGTTTCAGCCAACTGTAGGATGGTTGGCCCTTGTGCTGTTGTGTCAGATCGCACCTGGGTTAGACAAGGTTGCCACCACTTGGAATAAGCCAAAAGTTTGTTCCCCTCACCTGGAATAAGCCAAAAGTGTTCCCATGATCAGCCTTTATGCAGAACCATGAGTTACTTGATTTATTTATTTAAAGGGATTACATCCAATATTTAGGCTGAAAAGGCCACAAATGGACCTTGTGGATCTATCCATCCATCCTGGCTGTAGCTCTCCTTGTCCTTCCTGGCTATCAAAATGGAATAGACAGTCCACCTTCCTTTAAGCCCTCTAAGACAGAGAGATACAGATGTTCCATTATGTCATGCCTCCCGGTGATCAGTGTAACTTGTCTCTACTGAAATCCTACCATCTAATAAACTAGAGGTCTCAACCTTTCTTATCTGAAGTCCCACCATCACGCTAAAGAAGAACCAGGGTCACACCAAGCTTACTGGTCTTTTGTTTGTATATTTATCAGTTATGATACATTTTAAGGATCTGAAAATGCAATTACGATGTTGACAGTTGCTATAAATGTAAAATGGAGTGAGAACTGAGGATAAAGGAGTATCTGCCACTGGGAGCAGTCTTTTCCTAAGCTCTAATCAAGAAATACTTCCAAATAATGAATGAGAGCTGACTAGTTCAAAATGTTATTTTATTTAGGCTCCAAAGCCCAAATTTTCAGAGGCTACTCCAATGCCAGAATCCAGGAAACATTCTGCTGGGGTACTCAGTTCCCTTTGCATAGATCTAGGCCAGTGTTTCTCAATCTTGGCAGCTTGAAGATGTGTGGACTTCAACTCCAGAATTCCCCAGCCATACATCTTCAAGCTGCCAAGATTGAGAAACACTGATCTAGGTTTTAGCTTACCAGTTTTGAGCTGCAAAACTCTAGACAACTGCCTGCTGGATGGCATAAAATAATTAGTTTTGATACATTTGCTGGCACCTGGTAATTGTTCAGATGTTTGCAGCTACCTGGAGATGGCTGATCTACCCTCTTTCTCTCCTCTCCTCTCCTTTGTGGATTTTTCATCTGGGAGAGAAGAGTCAAATGTCCTACCTAGATGACTGGATCATTGAGAAACACTGCCTTATATGACTTTTCATCTTAATTTTCCTTTACAGAAACCTCAGACACCAGTGTTTCCTCTTCCTGATTATGACGAGAATAGCTCCCAGCCAATGAATGCTAAAATGCCCTCTAGATTTGTCCACCCACAGTATATGTATAACTAAAAACTTCTTGTGAAGATGGGAAAACGGGCATCATGTTAGTCCAGATGTTCTCCAAAGTGGTCTTTCTCTGGTCCTCCCAAAGATTTGATAGTAGTAGCAGCAAAAAAATGTCATCAGGATGCCTCAAAAGCGGCAAAATTCCTGCGGCCGTGTTTTGGGTGACAGGTGCTCTCTCTTGGGTAGAGGGGGCTCAGAGAACCCCTTGCAGGGGCGTGCGGAAGTATTTATTCAGTATCTGTTGAAGTCACTCAAATTCTCTCACAGTTGGACACCAGCCTTGTTGCAGATCCAGGGGAGATGCCTGGAGGAGTCTTGCCCCATTATCTGGGAACGGTTTGAACCTGTTGGGCCTGATGAAGTGGACAGGGTCCTTAGGATTGTGAGCTCAGCCACCTGCTCTTTAGATCCATGCCTCTCCTGGCTTGTTAAGGCGGCCTGAGGGGTGTCGTGTGAATGGGTTCTAGAGGTGGCAAATTCTTCCTTGAGTGAGGGGCTTGTTCCGCTGCCTCTTAAGGAGGCCTTGGTTCATCCCCTCCTCAAGAAGCCATCGCTGGAACCTACATACTGGACAATTTTCGTCCAGTATCTAACCTCCCCTTTTTGGGGAAAGTGGTTGAGAAGATGGTTGTGCAGCAGCTTCAGAGGACCTTGAATGAAACGGATTATCTGGATCCTTTTCAGTCAGGATCCAGACCCAGGTATGCAATGGAGATGGCATTGGTCATGCTTTTGGATGATCTCTAGTGTGGGTGGGATGGGGTTGCACATCCATTCTTGCCCTATTTGACCTCTTGGTGGCTTTCGGTACCATCAACCATGGTATCCTTCTGGATTGACTCAGAGGATTGGGGTGGGCAGCATGGTGCTATGCTGGTGCACCTCCTTTCTCCAGGGTCGATTCCAGTCGGTGGTGAATGGGGAGGAGGAGATCCCGCCCTTGGCTCCTACTGCATGGGGTGCCGCAGGGGTTGGTGCTCTCTTCGCTCCCATTCAACATCTACATGAGGCCACTGAGTGAGCTCATCCATCGCCATGGGGTGAGGTATCATCAGTATGCTGATTATACCCAATTATACATCTCTGCCCCAGGCAAATTAAGTGGACGTCTTATCCTGGTGCCTGGAGGCTGTGAGGGTCTGGATAGGGAGAAACAGGTTTCAACTGAACCCTGGCAAGACTGAGTGGCTTTGAGTTTTGGGGCCTGCCAGTTCTAGGACTATACCATCTGTGGTGCTAGATGGGGTTGCACTGCCCAAACAGCCCCTGTGCTCAATCTGGGGGTTCTCCTAGACTCATGACTCCTGCTCGAGAAGCAGGTGGTGGTTGTACATAGGGGGGCCTTTGTTCCACTTCATATTGTGCATCAGTTGTGCCTGTTCCTAGATAAAGGGGCTCTACTCACAGTCACTTATGCCCTAGTCACCTCCCGGTTGGACTACTGTAACACACTGTACACGGGGCTGCCCTTGAGCAGTATCTGGAGGCTTCAGCTGATGCAGAATGCAATGCTGCAGACAATTGTGTGTTTCTAGAAGAATACACATTACATCTCTGCTTCGCAAGCTGCATTGGTTACCAGTCTGTTTCTGGGTCCAATTCAAGGTGCTGGTTTTGATCATTAAAGCCCTACATGGCATGAGACCGGGTTATTTGAGGGATCACCTCCCCCTGATTACATCTGCCTGTCCCACCAGATCCAGCAGGGAGGGCGTGCTGCGGGTCCTGTCAACTAGGGAGCTGCGCTTGGCAGGTCTTAGGCAACAGGCCTTTTGTGTTGTAGCCCCCAATTTATGGCTTCATCCCTTCTAACTTTCTGGAAGTCCCTCAAGACCTGGTTGTGCCATCAGGCCTGGGGACCCCAAGGGACTGGTGAAATATTGAGATGGCTCCAGTGTCATTAACATCTGTTGTTTGCCCGATATTTTTTCTTTTTAGCTTATACCTTTTACAATCTTGAAGTTTTTTAATAATAATATTGTTTATATATATTGTTTTTAGCTATGTTGCACGCTGCCCAGAGTCACTTGTTTCTGAGATGGGCGGCCATATAAATATGACAAATAAATAAATATTTGAGTCTCAAAGAATTCAAGTTTTGATACTGGAGAAGCTCAACTGTCTCATCGGTAGATTATTATATTATTAATTTGGAAGAGATGCAGAGGAATTTTACATTTCAGCTGACAAGAGGAAGGGCTGGTTGGTTTGTTGAGATTGTACATTTCCACTTTCAGTTGCAACATTTACAAAAACGTGATCTGGCTTTTCACCACAAAGCAGCCATTGCCTATTGGCAAATAATGCACTGTATATAATATGCCACCTGATTTTATTTCCCTACCCAAATCCAGGCCAAAATCCATTAATAAATACACGGGTCCATGTGCTTTTCTTGCCAGCAATGCCAAAATGGTTTTGCCATTGCCACTTTTTAGGATCTCGTTGAGTTTCCATCTAGCCCACTGCATAGCTGGGGAGTCCACAGGAAGTCAGCCAGTTGCTGGTGCTGACTGAGACGATGTGGATAAAAATACTATTTTAAGTGCAGGAGTTTTTAAACTTGGTTCCTTGTCTCATGGCAAGGTTTGCATCTGAACAGTAGTGAAAATCAAGGTACACGGTCCTCGTCCTGCCTTTGCATGTTTATTTTGCAGCCCCAAATTTCAGCCTGTAACCTGATCAGGACCGTTACCAGAATGAAAAGATACTGAAGCGGTGGCTTCACCCAATATCCTAACCTTCAAGAGGCTTTGTTTTGCCTTAGCGAGTACAACCCCACCATCGTGCTTTGTGAAGTATAGCTTAAAACGTACGAACCTTACCTTACCAATTTAACATTTTTTTTTTTTTAACCAAGCGTGATTAAACAAGCTGGGTGAACCCGGTCAAGGCGATGTCCATCTTTGGGGGCAAGAACAGTAGTAATCAGATTGGCGGTCTGGGGCTGCTGTTGAACTTTCTGGTACTTCTGAGAAATTGGATATTGGGAGCGTTGTGGGACACTGAAATAGTGCTTCCAAACCTTAGGGGGTTTGTTTGTTTGTTCAGGGACACGCCTTGCCGAGACGTGTAGCTCATGCCATCACCCAGCAACGGTAAAGGATGCTGTGAGCTGTAATTCAGCAACCCCTGGAAGAGCAGCGTAGACCTGGTCTGATCTAGAAACCGTGGCAACTTTAAGATGTCTGGACATCAACTCCCAGAATTCCCCAGCCAGGATGAGTTAAAGTCCACACATCTTAAAGACTGAGACACATTGATCTAGGGCTCTCAAAGTGTGGTCCTAGGACTTCTGGGGCCCCCAAAGACCCTCTCAGGGGTCCACGAAATCAAAACTATTTGCCAGCCCATGTTGAAAATTAATACAATATTAAAATCCCACCAAACAATCGTGAGAAGTGGCAGTGAATGTGTTCAATTTTAATATGGTAAATATTGATAAATACAGCCCATAAAAACAAAAGCTCTTTGGGCGGGTCCTCCATGATTTCTAAAAGTGGGAAGGGGCCCTGACAGCAAATAAGTGTGCATTTCACAGTTATTGTCTCTCTCTAGCAGCGATGTCCAGAGTCAAGGCGGCTGTGACCACCATTTTGACTTTTTGATGCCCCCTGATCCTTATAAATTTGGAATGCATAAAGACAAATATACATCAAGGCCCAATCAAGGGGCCTGGCCTTTGCTCCTGCAATGCTATTTTGTTCTCATCCTTCCCCTTCCCTGAGATTTTGAATCTAATGATGGTATGGGAATATTGGAAAACGCAGCCCCTTTCCATCTTACAAGGGTACCTAACAAAATATTGTAAAGCTTGCTATTTCCTGCTTAAAAGATGAAGCGGGGAATCTTTTTTAAAGGCCCGTTTAAAATGTTGGCCGTTTTAATTTGTGGGTTATGTTGGTATAATACACACACACCCCATAATATATTATGTAATATAAGTATTTATCGGTAAAAGAAACCAAGGCAAATGTATGCTTGCATTGCTCAAGAGAAATAGGACTGACACTCAGCAGCTTAAAGAATAGCCCTGCCTAGAAGAAAAGTGGCATTTTATTGTATTTTATTGCAATAATAATCCGATCGAGATTAGTGCTCGTTCCGTTAGGGTAAGGAAAAAAACCGTAATTGTTAGTTTCAAATTTGGACTTCGGTCGCTGCCTTTAGAAACATAACTCTAAACTAGAGGAAAGATCATTGCAGAATTTCAACCCCTAGTTTTCCTGCGCATTTCTGAAGCATGCCCTCCCACCTCCGCGGATGTCCTTGGCGCGAGACGATACCCACAGAATCGCCCGTTGGTTTCTCGTGCGTCGCCCTCTCCCTCCTTTGCCTCCCGTCGGGTCCCTTCGCTCCAGGCCTTTGTTCGCCTGCTCTCCATCTGCCCCCGCCCCCCTTCGACTCAGGGCAAGATCCCGGCCCCGCTGAGCTTCATTCGCCTCCTCGCGCATGCTCCCACAAGGGAAGGGGGGGGCTGGCAACCCACAGGACGACGCGTCCGGGTGACGTGTTCCAGCCGCGGCTGTTCACGAGAACGGCGTAGGGGGGAGAGGGAGGGGGGAAGGGAGCGCGCGCGGGCGAGAGAGAAGGCCGCGCGCGCTCCCGCCCGCCTGCCGTTTCCTAGCCCGAGCCTGTGATTGGTGCAGGCCTCGGACCTGGCGGACCTCGAATGCCAGGCCCCGAAAACTGGCAGCCGAGGCGGCCGAGCGTCCTCCGGCCTCCACCCCCGCTCGGGCCCGAGCCCGCCCGGCGAAGGTGAGGAGGTGGGGGGAATTGGGGCGCCCAGCCGCCGGTCGCGGCGAGGCGAAAAGCCAAAGGAAGCGCCTCAGCAAGGCGGGAAGGCGCGGCGGCGGCGGGAGGGACAGGCGCCAGGCCGCTTAGGCCCCGGCCCAGGCCGCGCCCCGAGGCCTACCGCAGACTTCCGTGGCGGCCGACTCCTTTCCCCGCTGCAACCACGGAATTAGTTTTACCTCAGCCCGAGCGCCGCCCGCGCCCCCGCCCGCGGCTGGAGGCGCCGCCGCCGCCGCCGCCTCGGCCGGCCCGGGCGCGAGAGCCGGCCAGAAAATGGCGGCGCGCAAGATGGCGGCGGAAACCGGCCGCTGCCCCCCCCCCGCTGGCGCCTCGCCCCGCTCCCGCCGCCCCCGCCCCCCGCCTCTCCCGGAGCCGGCTCCGAGGAAGCCCCCCCGCGCCAGCGCGCCCCTGCCCGAGCCCCCGGCCCCCCCCCCCCGCCGACAGCCTCCGGAGGGGCGCGTGGGGAGAGCCGCAGCGGGAGATCCGCCCGGGCCGCCCCGCAGCGCTGCTGCCGTCGCTGCCGCCGCCGCCGCCTCCAAGCGGGAGGGGAACCGAGCCGCCGCCGCTGCCGCCGCCGCTTCCCGGGGAGCGCCCGTCTGGCTCCGGCCCCCGCGAGCCGCCTGGTTCCCTGCCCTCCCTCGGCCGCGCCACACCGCCCCGGGGAAGGATGGGTACAACCCCACCCCTTTTGCCCGACCCGGGCTGCAAAGCGCCGCTTTTTTGTTTGCTCATCACGGGCGCTGATTGGAAGCGAGAGGAAGAGGAGGGTGGCGTGGCGCTCGCGCGCGCTCTCGCCCCCTCTCCGCCGCGCGCGCGCGCCCTCGCGGGGCGGGGGGGCTCGCGGGCGCGAAGGGTGGGGGAGCGCGGGGGCAGCCCGCCCGCTCCACGCACGCGCGGCCCCGAATGCTCTTTGTACCGCGCCCCCCCTCCGAAACAAGCCAGCCCGTGCGATCCCAGCCGCGCGTTCGGCGCGGGCTTCCCGCGGGTGGTCCGTCCGCCGGCTGCTCGGTCGCTTCGCAGGCGGGAGCAACCCTCCCGCCGCCCCGTGGAAGCCCCGCATCGCTTAAGACTTCCCCAGCCCCGTTTTCTACCCGAGGAAACGTGCCTTTTACCAACCCGGGGCGGCGTGGAAGCCCTCCGCCTCCCCTCCTGCAGCGCCTTCCCCAGGGAAGCCAGGAGGGCTGCTTTAAGCGGCAAAGCAAGCGAGCTAGGATGGTAGCTGCAAGGCAGGCGTTGCTTGCGTTTCTCCTGGGGGGGGATAGGTCCTTAATGGGGGACCCACCGAGTCAATTACACCGGGAGTGTAATTGAGAGGCAGGAATATAGTTGCGCAAAATGGTGTCACTTATGTTCGAGGGTACGTTTTGGAGCATTCACACTTTTCCCCCCCATTATAAAATTTGGAGCGATGGTTTAGGATGCAGCGCTGTTAATCAGCAGTGGGCGAAGAGGGCCCGCGGAGCAAGTCCGTGCTGCTCAGACCCGACCCACTGGCGAATTGGACAGCCTTACCTAGTTACTCCTTTTTCTGAAACTCTGCAGTGGTAATACGGATAGAGCCAGAAAACAGTCACAGATGCAAACGTCCTTTCAAAAAGCCATTGGATGTCTCAGAGCTCCACCACTTTAACTGTGGGGGTGCTGTCTCACCCAGCTAGGCACTCCATATACTCTCTAGAAGTTTGTGCCTTCTTTCAGTTAATTATGTCCTTTTGTAGAATTTTAATATCTTGATGTGGAGAGAAATTTTGCCTATTCTGGTTGTGAACATCAGTAACAAATGTATATTCCTAACTGGATTTTTATTCATGTTCAGTGAAGATTGAGACTAGAATGAGTCCCCATGCATTTTTGTCCCAAAGAAAACAGCATACCTACAGTTCAAGGATTCTTGCTTTGCTTTGATGAATAATCCAGTCCTCCAGACTCTCACTCCTATTGGTGCAGTGCTGAGCTATCCTAGATTAACAGAGCAATCCACGCTTCTGCAGTTAACCATGAACATGCTTTGGAAGATTCAGGAGGAAATTAGTATGTACAGCAAGATAGGGTATAAGCACTTAGGATAAGTTATAGCTTAAAGCTGCTTAGGCAAAACCATACACTATAGCCCATATGTAGATGTTAGTTGTATGTAATTTATGTATGTATGCCAAAGTTTTGCATCTCAGGTAAGATCGCCACATAAGATAAAAGCTTGAGTTGATAGTGGTCAGGTATGTGCTGCACCTTTTCTTCAAGACTGTTTATTAGAAATTGGCTTCGTTCAAGCATGCTAATATGTATCACCAGGCTTTGGGTGATCACAGCTATAAATGTGAATATTGCAAAGCTTATCTTAAGAAGTTTAACTGTACAAGGACTTATCTTTATATACCACTCTGTTTACCTGGACATTCAGAACAACTTTGGCACAAATAGTCACGAGGCCCAAGTACTAAATCCCTATATTTGCCAGTATGCCTGAGTAATAAAAACAGGCCTTTGGTTGTTATGTTCTGAAAAAAACAGAAATTTAGGTTGGATTTGTCAATGTGAATAACAATAAAATGTAGGTAACAATTGTTACCTAAAAATCTTCAAAATGTGCAGAAATGTCAGTGTGTTACCTTGCTTTAGACTTCAATCTTATGTTCACTTACCTGGAAGTAAGACCCATTGAATAAATTGGGTTTATTTTTAGGATTTAATTATGAAACATTTCACAGCATATTAATAAATATCTTGTATAAAATTAATTACATAATTTGCAAATAATTTAATTTAAATAGCAGCTGGATCTATTGTCATATCCTTTAATTGCTCTGCTAATTTTCACTCCTGATTTAGAATTTTGGTAACTATGGAGAACATTATGTTCCTGCTATGTGTTTGCCCTGAATTTGCACAGAACAATTTAATAAGACATTTTATGTGATATTAATGCAAATAGTAATTTCTGTATAATTTCCTTTTCAGTTTGTGAATGAGCCTCGATGATTATGGATCCAGGTGGTGGAAGTCTTGGTTTGCAGACCCAGGAATCCAAAATGCCCCACACTATGATTATGCAGGATTTTGGTAAAAGCAATACCATACTCGCACAAAATTATTGTTAGCTAAAGTATTTACTTATTAGTTGCATTGTGTCGCAAATGAATAATCTGCAGCATGAGTGCCAAAACTGGGATGGGCAATAGGAATTTAGGTTATTTTGGGGCAGGCTTACGGGGCTCACTTCCTGCTGCCTTTCCTATGCTGCACTGTGGTTAACTGCATGCTTCAATCAGTTACAAACAAAGCCACATCCGGGTGTGGAGGATATATAGTGTCCACTAAAGAAATCCTTGCTCTGAATTTGACAATAAGGTGACAAAATAATTATTTTAAATAATACCACTGTATTAAATTTCTGAAATCAGTTGAATTGGAATATACCACATTTGGTACTAGAAGGTAGCTGACCTGAATATTTAAAATTCTCAGTCCAGCCTACAGACCTGGTATTTCCTGGTGAACTAATTGGGTCCCAACACTTATGTGCATATTTCCATCCAGCTGCAGAATTCTGTTATTGCATCTTTTTAAAATTAATGATAAATATACTAGAAGGCTGGAGAGTACTTCTGATAACTATTCATTAGCTTTATTCCTTAGGAATGTATTGTTATAGAATATCAAAACAAGTATTAATATGCTTCCTCATTCATTATTGTTTCATAGTGGCTGGAATGGCTGGTACTGCTCATATTGATGGAGATCATATTGTTGTGTCAGTCCCTGAAGCTGTACTAGTTTCAGATGTTGTCACAGATGATGGGATAACACTTGATCATGGCTTAGCAGCTGAAGTTGTCCAAGGACCTGATATCATAACTGAAACTGACGTTGTTACAGAAGGAGTGATTGTTCCTGAATCTGTATTGGAAGCAGATGTTGCTATTGAAGAAGCATTAGATACTAGTGATCATGTTTTAACTTCAGATTTAATAACAGAAACTGTTAGAGTACCCGATCAGGTTTTTGTGGCTGATCTTGTTACGGGTCCTGATGGACATTTGGAACACGTGGTACAAGATTCTGTATCGGGACCCGATTCTCCCACAATGGTATCAGAAGAAGTTCTTGTGACGAATTCGGATACCGAAACTGTGATTCAGGCAGCTGGCACTGTTCCTGGTTCCACTGTTACTATCAAGACTGAAGATGATGATGATGGCAAGAGCACATCTGAAGACTATTTAATGATATCTTGTAAGTGAAGTAAAGGTATATATGAAATTATCTACTCAGACTAGAAGTGATTTAATGATTAGAGATGTAATTGTATAGCAGTACTGTGTTTTGTTGTTTCATATTACGAAAGATATTATAAATGAGTTAAAAGAAACTTCAGGGTAAAAGAAATGTGGAAGAAACTGGAAATGTTTAGGCTAAAACAATTCTAAGCTTCAGCATGTGTACATTGTCTCAGCTGAGAATAATGGGTGTAGCTCTTCCCTGGGCTGATTGGTTTTATTAGCTTCCATTTGAGTTCCTCCTTTTCAACCCTTAACTATAGTTTACAAGTATGTTAAGATGAGTATTAATTCCAATTAACTTAAAAACTATGGTTAAAAGTAATTTCATATGGCTGTAAAAATAACTATAGTTGACGTTAAAATAGCTAAATATGCTTAATGCTAAAAAGGGAAAAAGAGGGTCATGGAGGCCAGGAGGAAAGAAGGATGAGAAAAGAGGTGCATCAAATCTCTTTATCATGATTAAAATCAACATGGAAATCATTTCTTTTTAAATATGCCAAGAAAATGTTAGGAAAAGAATGTTCACCTCATGTTGCTGCTAAGTAGGTACCATCTGCTTCTGGTTTAAAGTTAAATGCATTTATTTAGCAGTCTGTCATCTGTTTATTTTAGTTTTTATTTATTTATCAATTTATAGACTGCTGCAATCCCAAAGGACTCTCCATGGTTTTCAAAATAAAATACACAATAAACGGTCTGCAAGCCAATTAAAAACACAGAGTAAAATTAAATAAATATGGTATCATGGCCCAAATGCCCTCTAGAAGAGCTTAGTTTTGAGCTGCTCCTGGAAGGCAACCAGAGTGGGAGCCAACCAGATGTTCACTGGGAGGACATTCCAGATGATCAGTGCTGCCATAGAAAAGCCCCTCCCCCAAAGTGGGAAAACACTAGTAGCTTCTCCCCGGTAGATCAAACTGAGTAGGCCGATTCCAATGTGAGAATGGGGTCCTGCTGATAACTTGATGCCAAACCACATAGAGCTTTATAGGTTAGCACCAGCACTTTAAATTGCACCTGGAAGCCTATCCATAACCAGCATAACACTGACCACTGCTCTCTGAACCACCTACAGCCTCTTAGCGATCTTCAAAGACAGCCCCACACAGAGCACGTTGCTGCAGTCTAAATAGGTGGTGATGAGGGCATCAATCACTGTAGCAAGGTCCTCCTGCTCCAGGAAGGGCTGCAACCGGATACCACACAAATCTGGTCATTGTCCCCCCACCCCCCCAGCTTTAGTCACCATGTGCTGTTCTACTAGGAGTGTTAGTCCAGAAGGACCCCCAGGTCACGAGCTTACTCATTCAAGGTAGTGACACCCACATCCAGAGATTTGTTAGTAAACCACAAGGAAATGAATAGTTGGTACCTAATACAAGCCTATTCATAAACATTTTCGTTATGATTCAGGTATATAAAAAAATAAGTCTAGCTACTTAGGTTTTATTAAAAAGAATGAAAATTGAGAAGCTACTTTGGAATTTTCTTTCAAATAAGTATCAAACATATTACTGTGACTTCTTCATTTATGAAGCTGTTTCTACCTTCAGAATGATTAGATCAACATAATGGTCAATAATATGCCAAAGAAATTTAGAAAATAAACTAGCCTATGTTGTAATACAGTATCATTCTTCAGGTTTTTAATTGTCATATCTGCTTAATTACTGCCAAAACTATAGATGAATGATTTGGAAGTTGTATCTGCCTTCTCTGCTCTCAGGAGGAGCTAGTGGGCATGTGGGAAGCACTAAATAACCATGTTATTGCTTAACCATTTTAGGGTTAAATACAATCTACAAACGAATATATTTCTGTATTAAAGAATTAAAATTGTGACAAATTGAGAACTTTTCCAGCAAAATATTTCATTCTGCTTAAGCACAGCCTATCGACAATACATGTTTAATTGCCTGGGATTTTATAGAAATATATATTTTACATATTTCATAGAAGTTACTTTTTTCCTAAAAGTGAAGTGCTGTAAATAGTTAATTTGTCATAATGATGAAGATTTCTTTTCACCTTCAATCAAAAGAGTTCATGGTAAGGATATAACATTACGCACAGACATGAAACAGTGAGAAATCTTCACAATTGTATCATGACAAATCTGATTGATTTTACAGTAAATAGAATATTTTCCTGATATTTATTAATTATTTGTTTGTTTGTTTGTTTGTTTGTTTGAAAAGAAAGGCCCATATTTAAAAGGCTACATTTTGGAACTCTTACCTAAAGGGTTGGACTAGACGATCTCGGGGGTCCCTCCCAACTCTGCAATTCTGCAGTTTTATGGTCTAGTGTTTATAGCGGCCAGTGACAGGAATTCAGAAAGAGTGTACAAGAAAAATTTGCCACACAAAGCATAAAACGCCCTCCTTTGTTTTTGTTTTTCAGGTTTGTGATGTTCAGAGCCCCACAGTGGATTGCTAGCTTTTGAGCCATAGGATGGTACTGCATGCACATGCTGGTGATCCTATACCCACTACAGAGCCACACTGGAGCTGTCCTTTAGGGATAAGGTAATATTCCACCGCCACCTCCTTTTAAGAATCGGTTACAGTATAGCAGGGGTGGGCAACTTTTTCTCGGCACCGAGCCATTTCCCTTCGCTGACCGGCTGGTCTTGCCTTCACCCAATTGGATTCCGCTGCCTTCAATCGTGCCAGCATAAGAGCATGGCAAGGCGGTGGAGTATCTTGCTACCCGTCCAGTGCGTAGAGTTACAATGTGGTTTGTGGCCACATACACCGCAGCTTGGAAATGGGCCATAAAACGAGCAGTTGGACTACATTTGACATGTTGGCCAAAAGTTATTCACCCCTGCAATACAGCATTGCGTAGTCTGCTACAACGATAAGTACAATCCTGTTCTGTTCCCTTCTGAGAGAGCAGTAAGGAAAGTCAGATTTTCTTAAAAACAAAAAAAATTGCACAGCTGTAAATTATGGCATGTATCTCATGGTTTCTATGGTGGGTGTGATATCACCAGCATAGTGCATGCTGAGACATCACATGAATGGGGAGCTGGCAATCCACGATGAATCTGAACATCTCACACCTGGAAACAGCTAAGAAAGGTAAGTTAGAGGTGGTTAAGACTTCCTTATAATTTTTCTTTGTCAATAGATATTCCTTCCTACATAAATATTTCTGTAGAAGATTAGTCCCTACAAGTGCCTGGGTTGTGAACAAATTAATAGATCATCAATGACATAAGGAAAGAAGCTTTAAATAATTGTGTGTCCCCCCCCCCCGGTTTGCTCGGTTTTATGTGTGGTCAGAAAGTAATACTCTGGAATTATAATTTGAAATTTTTGGTAAGAATGAATGTGGAGTTAAACAATTCTTTTTTTTACAGTAGGTTTACAATTCTTACGTTAAAGTCTGTAAATTGTCTTCCAGAAAGTTGTTAAATTGAGGTAGGAAAATGCATTGATGTATTATGAGTTGTGGGTGCAATCTAGCTTGTATGCATTTAATTCTGGAGTCCCTTGAATAAATGGTGCATAAATGTTAATAAGTAAAAAACAAATAAAAAATATGCAGTTAACTTACATTTAACAGATATCAAGCTAGAGATTAAAGGTACAGTGCACCACTGCAATATTCATATGTTAAAGCATTATTGACAAATACAATATGTTTATAATGATTTGTAACCATTTTTATTTGCAGCTTTTTCCCCAGTACTATAGCATTTATTCCAGTATATTTTTTCAACATTTCCCTGTAACCATATGGGTTAGATGCATACTTTATAAAAAGTAAACTTTCAGCAGTGATCAGAGACTGTGAAATATATAGTTTTATAGTTATTATAAAAGTGAGTCATAACTAAAATAAAGTTGAAATCATTGCATTTTGTTAAATCATCTTAGCATTATGTTTCTGTTATATTGAGAACTTTCTGTGTTAAAGAATTTTATTTAGCAAGTATTGTTCAGTGCAATGCACCTCTGAAGTCTTGAAGTTTTATATTATCCATTGCAGTATTTCTGCTGCTGCCTTTTAGGTGTGATATTAATGATATTTAACATATAAGTTTTGGAAAAATATATTTTAAGAGGTAAGACTTTCCTCATGTCTTAAATACTGCAGTTTATATTAACAGATGTTATAGCCAGAGTTTTTATTTTAGTTGGAATTTTTCAGGGTCTTTGTTAACATAAGGATTATTCTTTTTAATAAGCCAAAATTTGAAACTAGGGTTTATAATTAGTGTATGAAGCTTGACTTGTCAAAATAATGGTAAGCTGGAATTCAGATGAAGTCATAATGTTAATGTTAATCTTTCCCATTGTTTTCAATTTCTGGTAAACTTAACTGTTCCTCTTTGCAGGAGAAACAAATTGGAGTGATTAGGCAATAGTGCAGCAACAAACTTGTTCATAAATTGTATAACAGGAGTCCGAAAACGTTATTTTAGTGTTTTACGGTCATTGGCATATCTTAAAAATCTTAAAAAGAACCTTGTTCTTTGTCTGTTATTTTTGTGAATGAAATTAAAGCAGTGGCTATGAATTTGCACAATTAGTTTATTATTGTTCAAACAGTGTACATGGAAAAATCAACTGAAACCCTGGAAAAAGGGAACTATCACAATACAGTAGAGAAGTCACTTCCATTACCTTCCCAAATGACATATGTTTGTGTATGTTATTTCTCTTTCTCATTTCTTTTTTACTACATCTTCAGTTTGTTGAATCTAATAGGTGCTTCACTGTTTGGCCTGGAATCTTTTGTTAGCTAGCGGAATGTTTACATTATACATAGAATTGTTGCAACTTTTTACATCTTTCTCTGAACTCATATTTTTAAAGGGAAAAAAATGTAACCTTTCAAAGGCAAGAAGTTACTCCAGAAAAAGAACACTTTTTTTGTAGCGATCCAGGCTTAAGCATTTTGGAGGGGCGCTTCACAAAGGACTGCTTGAAACTTTGTGATGGCTACTTCACTGTGGAATTTGGTGTGACCTGCCCCGCTCTTCTGAGTATGCATGTGAATGCAGGGAAGACATTTATGCCCGCTAACCTGGCAGGAATGCCTTCTCTCTGTGTGCATCCACTTGACAGAAAGTCAGCGAGAGCCTCAGAAAAACCACACTGAGCTTTCAAAAGACAGAGAAGCGTTTGAAAGAACTCCCTTCTCTGTAGCATAAACCATCCCTTCTGTCAGCAGTTATTGGCACATATTGGAGGAACTGTCCCGAAGGCAATGCTGCTCCTAGCCCACTTGTGAGTTAGCCCTCCTATTAAAATAATGGGTGTATCATCTGTGTGTAAATCTACCAGTTCAGCATTTCCCTACAATTTCAGCATGCAAGCTATTTGTGTTCTTAATGTTGTCTGTCTGTGATCTGCTAGAGAGAAAGAAAGATCCATTGTCCTCTATATGATGGCCTTTGCAAATTCAGATACGTAGATTGCACAGGCCAAATGAGTTGAATTTTATTAGGGTTTTTTTTAATTCATTAAAAAACACCAGCAACACTGAGTTCAGTCATATACGTTTAATTTTGCAATGGTTAACAGTAGCAGTACTGATAAATCTTTCTAAAAAGTTAAGTGATTAGCTTTTTTATTTCTATTTAGTTCTGTTTTCAGTAGCTCCAGCATTGTTCTGACCAGTTCACAGACTTCTGAAATACAAGTTCATCAGTGACACCAAAAACTGCAGCAGTTTTAGCAGGTATCATTAAATGACATCTAGCACAGGCAATATGGGCACACACAAAGCAAAGATGCACTGTTATATTCGTGTATTGTTTGTGTATATAAAAGCAAGAAATTATATATGATTTTTTGCTTGCTTCCCTGAAAGAACTAACACCTAGAAAGGGGCTCAGCTTTTAGCTGACTATTGCATGGAAGTGCAACCTTGCAAAACAACTCTTTTCCAGCTTCCAGCAAAGTCAATTATACTCAGTTTGCTTAAGATAAATCACATGGGCCTTGTGGTGCTGTTAATAGTGCTAAAAGGAAGCTCCAAGGTTGATGGTGAGCATAGAAGAAAGTCTAAAACCGTGTCAAAAAAAAAAAAGCAGACCCTGTGCATGCTTCCTTTCTCCAGCCTCAACATACTCTTACTCCCCCACCCCACCCCACCCCACCCCAAGCAGTTTACTTCAGTACCTTCAGCTTTATTTCTGGATCATTCCGAAACGAGAGGCACTATTTGAAATTGATTAACATACTTTGATTAAGAAAGAACTCTAAATATCCCTGTCCATAATTAAAATTAGTTTGACATAAACCTAACTATGATTAAGGGGAGGGGAAGGATTTCCACGCAAGAGTGTTGAAGCGATTGAGTAAATAATTGCTTTCTGACCCCCTAATGAAAATAGACCTGTCCAAGGGCTTCTAATGCAGTTCACTCACAGTTTCACTGTTCTACGTTATCTTGTAGAGTACTGTATTTTGGAAAGGAAGCTATATCTGTGAATAAATACTAATACTTTATTTGAAATTTTGAAGGTCTTTCAAAGATCAAACCAAGATGAATGTCCTTTTTATAAAAAAAATGATAACGGGGTGTCTCACTTCTCATATGTTCTAAAATGGAAAAAAGAACCATAAAAATGCAAAATACCCATGCCTTATTTAATTGCTTAATCAGACATTATGATATTAAAGATATATTTCAACAGTGCACTTGCTGATTCTTTCTGGTGGTGAAATTAATTATTTTGATTTACTAAAATAATAAATTAACAAGTTACAATGAATACATGTATACCATGCGCAATCTTCAGAAACTAAACAAGTACAGAGCGATTGGTGTGCATGCCAGCTTCTAATGCAGTCGTGTTGGTATTTGCATAAATGAGCTAAGATTCTTGGACAATATTGTTTTGCTTCACATTCTACTTCAAACTTAACTGCAGTTCTTATTTATTTATTTTTTTAGTGGATGATGTTGGGGAAAAATTAGACCATATTGGAAACACTCCTCTAAAAATCAGCACTGAGGTTTCACATGGTGACGTATCTAAAGATGATGGGTTTGGTTCTGAAGTTATTAAAGTTTACATATTTAAAGCCGAAGCTGAGGATGATGTTGAAATAGGTACGTATCTTAAACTTACATTCGTGAATCAGTCCATAAATGTTAAATAAAATCTGTCTGCCAACCTTTATAAAGTAAATCTTTCTTTATAATTATTCCAGTTAAATTAAAGCTTCCATCAAGGCAATTTAAAGTAAATGGACTCTAAATCAAACCAAAGCATAACAGCCATGCCCGTCAGTTTCAGACTATATGAAATGTCCTATTCTCCCCACCCCACCTTCCCCAGCATCTCGTGCACTTCTAGAGCCTTAACTCTTTTTCCAAGGCTTGTAAGGCTATCTTTAATTTGTCATACTACTCATAGATTGAGATGATCTTGGTATGTTATCTACCCTACCTAAAAAATGTGTTGATTGCTGTTATACCCCAAACACAGAAGAAAAATAGTAATATTTTACTCTTTCTATTAAAAGTCTTATCAAGTGAAAAGTATTTCTTCTATTCAAGGTGGAACAGAGATTGTAACAGAGAGTGACTTTCACAATGGACACTCTGTAACTGGAGTTCTAGAGCAAGGCAGTGTTGGCAGAGTCCAGCGCGAGAAAATGGTTTATATGGCTGTTAAGGATTCCTCCCAAGAGGATGAAGATATTAGTAAGGACAACCTTTTTTTTATATTATTAAGCAAATAATTTTGTGATTTCTCTAAGAATCGTAAACTCAGTTGGATTTTATCTCTGAATTATTAAATGATTGTTCTAAGTTTCAGAAGATAGAAATTAACAAGCTGCCTCCTCTCTCCCACCTCTGTAATTACTCAAGTCACAAATTTTGCATGTAGAAAGAGTCATGTGCTCTTCTCTTCAAACTTTAATCCAAGCAACTGCAAAACCCATTTTGACAAAGCTGTGGTCTAGTATTAGGTTGCCTCATCATTGACTTTGGTCTGCTTCGCACATGTGAATAGCAGAAAATAATGTGTTTCTTGAATTTATATGGAAATGTTGCCAATCCCAGATGCATTTTGTGAAATGTCTGAAAACAAGTATGTAGTTCCCTGTGTACCATTGATAATACTTTTATGAATGCTTCATCAGTTGTTGGTATTCACTCTTTTAAATTTTGCTTTTCTAATTTACCTAAAGCTGTGTTAATGTCTAAATGTCAGTAGTTACTGACTTAATAGTTATTCTGGATTGCATAAAATTTTACTTGCCTATTCAGTATTTAAAATAAGTTGAGACCAGTGAGAATCAAGATAACATAAAACAGTCACCAAGATACCTAAAAGCATTGTCTCTGTACTTTCATTTCTTTTTTTAAAAATTATCACCCATTTTTAAAATTAAATATCTAAACCTAATGACTGTTTCTATTTCAGATTTTGCTTTAGCCATGTACTTACTAGATAGATAAGCTAATCAACAGCCAAATTTATTGACTTACATTACAATATTGTAAAGTGTAGATTAGATAATATATAGGAACGGATTTGAACATTCTAAGTGCTATATAAATAACTGTATTTTTAAAACTGTAATTTAACTATATTATAGGATTCTGAGTGAATTTAAAAAATCACTTTATTAAAGTGCTTTTCTACTTAAAAATTACCCTTAGTTTCTCCTCAGTATAAAACCAGTGTAATTTTAAGCAGATTTCTTTAAAAGCATTTTTTGGTTCTGTTTTTTTTAGCAAATATGCATAGAACAGAAGCCTTAATACAGTAATAGAGGAGAGGAGAATTTGATTCAGAACAATTTTGTATTGTGACTTATTGCATACAGATCTAGATAGTAGGTTTAGTAGATAATTGAGCAAGGATGAATTAGTTGCATAAATAGAATCATTAATTTAGCCTCCTTTAAAATCAAATCTAGGCTGTGCTGAAATAGCAGATGAAGTTTACATGGAGGTAATTGTTGGTGAAGAGGAAGCAACATCCCTTCCTGATGCACAACTTGAAGACTCTGGTGTGAATAAAACTTTTGTTCCAGTTGCATGGGCTGCTGCTTATGGTAGGACGCTAGATTCTTTTTATGGCGGTCCCTTCTCCTCACTCGAGTTCCTACCTGTATAGCCTTGCTCATCTCATAGGGTTTGCTCATCTCTTTCTGCCTAAAGTCAAGTCTCCTTCAAGCCAAACTTGACTCTTGGTGACTGAAAGAAGATTTCTGAAATGATATCTTCCAGTTTACTACTCGGTATTAGAAAAGAAGGCCCCCTACTTTTGCTTCAACTACGCATATTATAACGCATACAAAATATAACTTCAGACAGTGATTTATTTCCCAATTTCTTTTGATTCCTTGGACTTCCTCTTTTCTCTTTTCATATAAAATAATAAAAGCAACTGACCTTATCTGCTGTAATTACAAGATCATATAAATAAAGAGGCTTGGAATGCAGAATATTGCCTATTAAATAACCAGCTCTTCAGTCTGCCCTGCCACAACAACATGCTAATGTAGTGTTTCTCAACCTTGATAACTTTAACATGTGTGGACGTCAGCTCCCAGAATTCCCCATGCTGGCTAGGGAATTCTGGGAGTTGACGTCCACACATCTTAAAGTTACCAAGGTTGAGAAACACTGTGTTAATGGATTGAGCAGGATAGGCCGTGTCTTTTTAAAATTTCCTTTTGCTTCCTTTAGTCCCTTTGTAACTGCTTTAATCTGTATATGCCTTCGCTCAATCAACTTTATAAAGGACTGAAATGAAAAGAGGAGGAAGACTTGCTTAAGAAACAAGGAATGGATACATCTGTGGTTTATGAGCAACAGATCATTCAGAGCATATTTTAATTAAGACGTCTAGTTAAAAACAATCTCAGCTGACACTGCTGGAGAAAAAATATTGTCAGATACCCTGGAAGCTCTGTCAGAACAGGTGATACTGGCTATGTGGACCAGTGATCTGGTGTGTGGGGCGGGTGGTATATACACACACACAGACCACACACACATACATTTTATGAAAGAGACTGGAAGTTGCTAGGCAGGTTTGTTTAGTTCATGCACAGACTTCTGCTTACATAGCAAGTTTTTTTTTTATGATAGTATAAATTGAATATTTGGAAGCTAATTGCTGCTGTTTTGACTGCCTGAGAAAATAATGTTAATAGTATAATATGGATTCTTGGACACCAAAGCCTGTTTGTAAATTCTACTTGGAAGCAACAGGCACCAAGTCATGTTATTAAACACAAGATTTATGTGATTATATTTTGTTTTTGCTCGGCACTCTTTAGAGTTCTTACAAAAGAAGAATTTTGGCAATTAGTAAAAACAGTTACTCGTTTTCTCTTTCAACTGTTTCACAGTATCATTGCACAAATTACTTGTTAGCTATGTGCAAAACCTGATGATCTGTTTCTCTTCTGGACCCAAATGATCCAGTCAACCATTCCAAGGGCAGTCTGGCAGTGCTCCAGAGGTCAGTCTTCTAAATTGGAGGGACTCATGTCTTCTGATTATAACAGGCCCATTTTAGAGTCGGACTACGTCCAGAACACCAGAAATCACTTCTGTTGTGTGTGGTTTTTTTCCAAGGATTAGTTTCAGAAAACTGCTGGATGAGCATGCTCCAGAAGAGAAGCAGAACATAATGACGTTCTTTAGAATGTTCTGCTCCCAAAACAGTAGGTTTTGCACATCCCCACTGTTTGTGAATTAAATCACGAAACTGCTTATTTCCCTAGGGGACGATAGAAGACTTCCCAGGAAATATGAAGACTGTCAAACACCAGGTGAGAAAATGAAGAATTATTCTATGCTTACTGAAAATGCAGCTCCCTCCACAATATAGTACAGAGCAGTATATGTATTTTAGAATAACTCCTAATTAAATTTGAAAAGGAAAAAAGAATATTGATACATAGAAATGCTACTCGAATATCACCATTGAGAGTTGCAACCATTGGTACCACTATACCAGGTAATAAATATGAGACCAAAACTTTATATGAGTAAAATATTTATTTTCCTGCTGTTGAGCTGGGAAAACTCCCAGAACATAAAGTAAATATAAACCATAATAAACTATTGCTTTTTGCATGATGCGTTAAAGAGAAGTTTGAAGTGGTTCTGGGTTTCTGGCATCATGAAGCAGAGTCCCATCCTGTGCCAAAGCTTTCAGCTTTAGTTTTCTAAATCCAGTATTCTAAGGCACTCATCTGCAAAATGTTGATGTTATCTTTCATACCAGGAACAAACTTGGATGCAAGATTAGAGAACAAGAATGGTAACACCACTCAGTATCTGCAAATTTGTGATAGCATTAATACGAACAGATTGCTCAAGCAGAAGGCCAAGAAAAGGAGAAGAGGGGAACCGCGACAATGGCAAACAGGTAAAACCACCTCCTAATAAGTTATTATCCAGTTAAATGTAGCCTGTCATGTTATTAATTCTTCTGTTTCCTTTGGGAATGTTTTGGCAAAAAACGACTACTCTGCTTTGTACAGTCGCTTAATCACTTGCTGTATCTTTTTCCCAGCAAGTTTTGAAACTACCTGTTGTAATCTGCCACCAGTTGTTTTTGGGCAAGAACTAGTTTTCATGTTTTGAGGCTCCCTGTCCCTCTCTTTGAAGATATAACCTATTAAACGTGTGGCTTGATTACAAGCCATGTTTTCCTTCTTCGTCTTCTTTCCCTAGACTTTTAATTATCTTGCCTGATAAAATGTTGAAAACTTAAAAATGTACAATTTTTATAAACTTTATTGGCCAAACAAAAATATTGTTTCAAGGTGGACTTTGAATTTCAGTCAGAAGTTATTTCTATATAATACCTTTCCACTTGGTAAGCCTGTAGTAGCTGTCATCCTGATAAGTTAACCCAGGAGGAAGTACAAGGAAGTAGCAGAAGTAGAATGCTGAACAAACCTGAGCTTTTTAAACAGCTTGTTTAGGAGTATTTATGATCCAATTATGTTGCAAATGAAAGAACAAAATATGCATCTTCTGATATCTATAGTGGATGTGCAGTTATTTAGAAATTATCACTTTATTATTGAAAATACAATACATATTGAATAGAGGATGTTTGATTTTTAGATCATAAATAGTTATATTTATTAATGTGTAGAAAAATATATTAGAAACTCAAGAGATTTATCCTTTCTTGAATGTTTAATCAGTCCAGCAGCATCTGCACGTCGGGTCGAAACGGGCAACAGGGCGGTCATAGTATCACAATCTTCGCTGATGTTGCAAGCGCATACAGAAAGATAGGGCTTTGGCCATGATGCTCTGACTGCTGCCCTACTTGTTTTGATCCTCCATGGACAGCCCCAGTTGAGTTAACAATTCTTTATGTCAAATATTGGAAGTAAACACAGTGTGTCCATTGTAGAGTGGGAAAAGAGTGTAAATAACCACTCAGTTATAAAAAAATTAACTTGATAAAGATTAAGGAAGACAGAGTAGTATTTGTTTTTCAGGAACTGGAAAAAGTAATTACTGATTTGAAATGTTAATAGATCTTGATTCTTTTGATTCTTTAAATTTTAAATTTTAAAAGTTCTGAAATGTAAACTATACATCGTCTTAGTAAAGGTTTAGAACTGCGGATGTGCTGAATTGTTTAGCAGAGTGAGTTCCTGGTTACATCTGCAACATGTATAACTAACTATATACAACTATAGTTTAAAAAGTGACTTTACTCTTAGAATATTGTCGATTTTTGTAAGAATTTTGATTGTTGCTTTTTGCAGTCTAGTACATACCTTTCCTGGGACTAAATCTCATTTAATTGACTAGCGTATTTACTTCTGAGTAGGTTTGCATTGTTAGCTGTCAAAAGATTTGCTTCCTTTTAAGTAATACTGCATCCTGTTTAACTTCAGAGTTGTTTTTTTAATCTAATTTACTTCATAATTGTTTCTGCTTATTTGAAACAGCTGTTATAATAGGTCCCGACGGACAGCCTTTGACCGTCTACCCTTGTCACATATGTGGGAAAAAATTTAAGTCCAGGGGATTCTTGAAAAGGCATATGAAAAACCACCCAGATCACATGATTAAGAAGAAGTATCAGTGCACAGACTGCGACTTCACAACTAACAAAAAAGTCAGCTTCCACAACCACCTGGAGAGCCATAAGCTCATCAACAAGGGTGACAAGACGCACGAATTCACCGAGTACACCAGGCGCTACAGAGAAGCAAGCCCCCTGAGCTCCAACAAACTGATCTTGCGGGACAAAGAACCTAAGCTGCACAAGTGCAAGTATTGCGACTACGAGACCGCAGAGCAAGGCCTGCTGAACAGGCACCTGCTCGCGGTTCACAGCAAGAACTTTCCCCATGTTTGTGTGGAGTGTGGGAAAGGGTTCCGCCACCCTTCAGAGCTGAAAAAGCACATGAGGACCCACACCGGGGAGAAGCCTTACCAGTGCCAGCACTGCATCTTCCGTTGCGCGGACCAGTCCAATCTGAAGACGCACATCAAAGCCAAGCACGGGACAGACCTGCCCTTCAAATGCGAACACTGTCCGCAGGCATTCACGGATGAGAAGGAGCTCCAGCAGCACACGGAACTCTTTCAGGGGCACAAGACTCATCAGTGCCCGCATTGCGACCACAAGAGCACCAACTCCAGCGACCTAAAGCGGCACATCATATCCGTCCACACAAAAGACTTCCCTCACAAGTGTGAGGTTTGCGAAAAGGGGTTCCACCGCCCCTCGGAGCTTAAAAAGCACAGCGAAACCCATAAAGGGAAAAAGATACATCAGTGTCGGCACTGTGATTTTAAAACTTCAGATCCTTTTGTACTCAGTGGGCATATCCTCTCTGTTCATACCAAGGACTTGCCTTTTAAATGCAAGCGATGCAAGAGGGGATTTCGGCAACAGATGGAACTGAAGAAGCACATGAAGACCCACAGCGGGAGGAAAGTCTATCAATGCCAGTATTGCGAATACAGCACTACGGACGCGTCAGGCTTCAAGCGGCACGTCATATCAATACACACAAAAGACTACCCTCACAGGTGCGAGTATTGCAAAAAGGGGTTCCGAAGGCCATCCGAGAAAAATCAGCACATAATGAGGCACCACAAAGAGGCCCTCATGTAGCATATGAGCTGTGGAAGACAGTGCGATAGGCTAATTGGGGAAGAAAACTCTCATGAACTGTTTCTCCTGGTTTCAAAGCTTGATCTTAAACCATAACTTTGCATTCTTTGTATTAAAAGTCTTAAAAGTATTAGGGTTGACTGGGTATCTCATAGCCCGATGATTGTTGCTTATCAGAACCTAAAGAGCACTATAAACGCAGAGAGATGAATGAATGTCTGAGAAGCTGCAGGAAGAGACCTTGAATGTCTTCTGTTATAGAGCGTTACACATTATTAAGCTAAAGAAATACTAAGGTCATTACCGTAGCCCTTTATCAATAACGCCATTTGTCACATTAATGAAAACCAGGGACAGAAGTTCTTTCAAAGTATTTGCTAGGACAAATATACCATATGCAGTTTTGAACAGTGAAGCTAGATAGAAGTCAGTCATGTGGTCCTTACATTTTTTAAAAGAAAAAAATTGGGCTGGGACATAGTATTCAAGAATGGGTCAAATTTTAAGATCTGTCCTTTTTTATTTTAAAGCGATCATAGCATTTCATAAGCAAGCCTTGTTTTCTCCATTTGTTTAAATCCAATGAGCGATTTCCAAAGTTTTCTTTCAGAGCTGCTAACCTATTTTTATTGCAGGATATCATGTCGAAAATACAGCATTATGTTTCCGAGATCAAAAGTTTGGTGCTAGGGACAGAGACATGTATGTACATAATTTCCCTTTTTACCTGAAACTACAGCTGAATGTTTAATATGGCACATACCATGATTAAAAGTAACTTTTGACCAATGTTTTTTAAAAAAAAAGAAAAAAAATGATGGATGCAGTGATTGGGCACTGTTCTTTTTCTCGTTACTTCACAACCATCCTCCAGAGAGAGTCTCACGATAGAAAGAAGTCAGCCGTTGGAAATTCCTAGAGAACCTTTCGTAAGCAGTGTTTCTGGCAAGTCAGGGTCCATGGCCCTGACTCGCCGTTAAAATTTTTTTTTAAAAAAAAACCCATATAGAAATGAAAATGGCACCTTTTAAAGAATTCATACGAAACGTATACCATGCTATAAACTTGCATTCTCGATCTGTATGGAAGTTATGTATGCAGTATTTAACCAGAACAGTAAGCCGCCACTAGAGGTCAGACATGGGTCTTCAGTTTACAGTGTATACATTTGAAATATGCATCCCTTTAAACAATGCTTTGTGTTAGCATGCTGCAAATCAAAATGGCGCTTAATATAACAAGCTGGTCTAGGGCTATTTAATAATTTAAAAAAAAATCTGTTCATAAATGTTATACATATAATGTGTCCTTTTTTAAAAACTTACGTTTTAAGTTGCTTCATGTTTGCACACAGCTGTTCACATGATAAATTGTAACTTTAATTCATTCATGCTACTATATTGTGGCTTTGTGTTTCAGATAATGTTCATACTTTGTTTTTGCACCAGATGAGAATCAGTTCCTTGAGAATAAATTTTTTTTATATATTTCCAACCTTCAGAAAGTTAACTTTGGGAAACCTTAGGAAACTACTTG
Source organism: Liasis olivaceus (assembly GCA_030867105.1). NCBI lineage: Eukaryota > Metazoa > Chordata > Lepidosauria > Squamata > Pythonidae > Liasis > Liasis olivaceus. The sequence goes on from CM061361.1 coordinate 13,344,932, forward strand.
TGTTTTATGTGGCTGTAAAAATGATGTACACGCTGTAAAATAAGATTGTCACTGTTATGTGGGATTATTATTTCAAAATGTGTTACTCATTGTAATGAGCATACAATAAAATGCATCTCTTGCACTCCAAACTCAAGAACCTTTATATTCCTTTCTCATGCCGGTCAAATGACATACATTCCTAATTTATGTATTTAAATTTCTGCCTTACTATGATTATCATCACACAAAAAGGTACAAGAAAAACCTGTCTTCAGATTTCTTCTAAATGCAAAAAAAAAAAAGTTCATTTAATTTCAGTTGCATGAAACAATTATTTATTAAATCTGCAGCAATTATGAGAGTTGTGACAGTGGCATTTATTTTAAAATAAAAGCTAAAAAGCACCACTACAACAATGGCCTAGTAGAAAAGTTCCATGCATTTGGAATGTATTTTAAAATTATGTTGCTATATTCCAACAATAATAAAGACCATTATTCAACATCCCTCTTTTAGGACTGCTCTGGTAAGAGACGCATATCCCAGAGTTACATCCTAACAGGTTGATCATATATGACGGTAGCATTAAATTCATCTCCTTGTATGGCTTTTTCATGCTGGTGCTGAAGGGGAGGGTGAGATGCTGAAAGTCACGTATTCCAATCACGAGTTTGCTGGTCATTGGCAGAATAAAGATGTGTTCTGTTCTGTTCCAATCATGAGGCCTATCTGGCAGATTATGTGCAAAATTGGGAAATCTATTGATTTTGCCACAAAACTTAAAAGCACATCAGATTTAAATTGACTTTACACCTTGAGTTTGTCATTTTAACTCAAACATAATAAATACGGTATAGAAATATGCTTTGGGATCTGTAAAATGTGTTGATTTTTCCCAGCCCTCTTCATAATCTTGAAATTACTGAATGACTTGATTTCCCTTCCCATCAGTTAACGTGTGGGTGTGTGTGTGTAAATAAATGCATGCTGAGAAAAGGGGCTGTCTTGAAAAAGTTATCTGGTTTATATAATTGCTGTTAATTCATAGGACGCACTACCAAGAATTGTGCAGCTTGTTCCATGTTCTTGCCCAAAGCATTAATGCTTAAGCTCTTTAAGTGACTTGTATAGCTGGGTTACCAAATGTGGACTGTAGACCTTCAGATGACTGCTAGATGGCAGAAGAAAACCAACCAAATTTATATGTACCAGGATGTATAGCTCTAGTTAAAATGGTTAACAGCAGGTAAGGATTTAGGGTGAGTGAGACAGTGTCACTGTGCCTCTGCTGAAATTACTTGCACGTTATGCAATTGTTTCAAAAATCAAAGGAGGCTTCCCAGGTGCTTCTTTTTTTAAAAAAAGGCAACTCTAGTAGTTTATATACTTATTTATTTTAGAAAGTTATAAGGCCACCAGTTCTACAACGACACATGTATGTTGTGTGTATAAGATGAACAGTTAACGTCCAGTTTTATTTATGCAGCAGCAGCCTAAAGAAACAGGAGGTCTGAACCATCAAGCTTAGAAGTGCCACGTCAATTCCAAAATGCCCTTCGCCCAGTGGAAGAAAGGGGGAAACAACACCCCAGCCACAGAGCAGAGCTTTACAAGAAAACACACTGGCATTTTATAACTGCAAAACCAGTTCTTATTTAAAACATTTTAACCGTAAAATTCCCCTTCTGAAATGCTTGAGATTATGTTGAGAACAGCCAAGTACACTTCACTAAGTCTCACCCATTTCAAAATCAACTTTGCCCTTTCGCATTTATTACTTCACTTGATTTTCCAACTTTCAGCAATTCTATAGATCAAGGAAGTCAGAGATGTGAATCTCAACACATTTATTCTGGCAAGTCAGAAAATATGAAAAATTCCAAGTACTATAAAATAAGGATTCTCTTTCACATTGAGGCTTGTCTACGCCTTTGTCTTTCAATGAGCCTACATCAGTTATGGCTACTCGAGACATACATACGTCACCATCGTGAGCTGTTGTTTAAATAGATTTAGCTGCCTAAGAATAAAATATCCATACGAGAGCTGATCTGAGTTACACGTTGTGAGTTGTAATGAACAACAGTCTCCATATTTCAATTACTTTGAAATCACATCATTGACAGAGGCCCAGGGTTTATTTTCCGTTTCTTCAAAGCTATCTCAAAATGCATCCTGTACGTAGGAGCTTGACCCAACTTGAAATGTAAATCTCAGTGGGGATTACTCCTAAGTAATTGACTGAAGTTTTAGATTTTCTGTGTGTTATTATTAATAATTTTTTATTTGGAGTGTGTGTGTGGTTGTAAAGAACGTTACTTCACCAAAGGCAGATGTTCCCCAGATCAAGGGATGGCATATGAAATAAACCTCTCAAGTGCAAAGTAGGACTAAAAGTAACCTCAAAAGCTGACTCATACATCTAAAAGCCATCATTGGTAATGACATTCAATAATAGTTTACAATAGGCTTACTCCTGAGAAATGCTTTGTGTTAAGAGACTGCAGCAGTGTTTCTCAACCTTGGCAGCCTGAAGATGTGTGGACTTCAACTCCCAGAATTCCCCAGCCAGGGAAATTCTGGGAGTTGAAGTCCACACGTCTTCAGGCTGCCAAGGTTGAGAAACGCTGGACTACAGCATAAAGAACACAACCTCATTGCTCTTTATCTGCTCCCCCGTCTAAAAGTCCTGTCTGTAGCAAGATCTAACATATTTTTTAAGAGTCACAAGTAGGAGCTTCTTTATTTCCATTTTAGGGTTTAACCAGGCTTCATAGATCTCTGCTGCAAAAATGGAGGGGAAAAAATTCTCCATATCTTTCTCCTGCCATGTAGTTATTCTACAGAAGTTCTGCAGTCCACATCTGGTAGCCCTACGCCCCTCAATCTTGAAGCAAAGCTAAACAGTTATGTCAGTATTGGCTGCGCCACCAATAACGTGGCGTCACAAAACAGGATGCTCTTTCGGGTAGGCAGATCATTGCAAGCTGTTTGGCATCAAATCCTAAGGCCAATTTTGAGACAGTCTTACACATCTTTCTATGACCACCAACCCACCCTATTTTCATTTATAAGGGTGCTCTCCACAGAAAGTGAGTTGACTCTAAGCCACTAAGAATAAGCAAGCAAGTTACAGCTACACACAGCAGAATCTAACACGTAACTCCTACAAATGTGTCATCTATTCTCCATCCCTGATTATTGCCTTCCTGAGTGGGAGGTGTCTTCCCCAGCCCTAGCTGGAAGGCAACGCAGTGCAGCTTAAACTCCTTGCTTGTGATGATGTGAATCCATGGCCATAACCACCTCAATCCTCATACAAGCACAATTTTCAAATTTCAAACCCCATTTTCAACTTCACACTGAAACGCCCCATAAACATTACCTATTTTCTCTAGACAACATGCAACTCTTATCAATTCTCCCTCCACCCCCCATTCCCCACATATTAGATTTTAGCTTCATACAACAAACCAAAGCTTAGAAACAAAGGTACTATATTCAATCCAAACTTGTCTGTCCAAGATTTGATCCACCATACAATGGAGTGACTACAGCAAGAACAAAAACTAACCCAACACCCAAGCGCTACCGATTAGATGCATCAGACAGGTACTGGATACATTCTAAGATCCTCAGATCTTTGGAATCAAAAGGGAGAAGACACAGGCTTGGCTAGTACACACATGATTTCTGCATGCCCTAGCCCATGTCCTTTCCCAATACATACAGAGATACCCACATGGAGTTCTTCAGTTGACCAGTTAAGTTTGAAGGTAGAAAACCACTGGTGTGAGTAACTTGTTCAAATGCTGCATGTGGTAGGGTGTGCTTTAACAATTCCTTCCAACCCTGACTGATCCAGAATTATTTCAGACTTTAAGCATTAAATGGGGGGGAGGGGGGCTGGGAGAGCAGAACAATAACGTAACAATATTTATTTTCATGCAAGCTCTTCTGATCAGCCATAACTTGTCCGGCAGACTTGCTTGTTCCTGAAAGAAGCCAGCAGTTCTTTAATCAGAAGTAAACGATTCCTGTTGCAAAAGAAATAAGACACGTAATTCATCTCCACATCTTCACTTAAGATACATGTCAAGAGATAAATTACTATTTATTCTGAACTCTTTGGTTTTGTCCGGCTAATGTAAGGAGTTGGCCCTTAACACCAAATAGCACTTACTAAAAATGCTAAGGTTCCCAGATGGTATTTCGCCATTGCCCTAGGCAACATGACTTCGAATGCTTTCGTAGCATTTTCTACACAAGTGGATTTTCTCACTGGGGAAATACACTCTAGGATGTGAAGATGGAGAATTCTTCCGCCTGCCTCTGACACCTTGAAATAGTCAACACGCTTTAGCATTCTGAGCTCTTTGATGAAGTTGTAGCCGTAGCAAACACCTCATCTTGCTACGAATTCCAAACAGTGTGATGCTCCGTTTCCATGCTGTCACAACCCAGCCAATGAAACGCAGGTAGAAAACCACTGCTTCAGGAGTAATATATCCTGTATCATGCTGACTTTGACTTATATCCTGCTTTTTTTGCCAACAGGGTGCTTGTAGGATTGAGTTGTATCCAAGGAGCAAAGTACCATTACACTACTACACTTATTTTGAAATGACTCCTTCTATGTAGCTTTGATGACTGTCCCACGACCTCCCATCTATTAAAATCCTAAGGCTCAGATCCTGAAGCCCCTGCAGGTCTGACTGAACATGGGAAGACATTCCACCAGCGAGAGTTACCTGCTTCCAGGTTTCTCCAGTTTTTTCAATCACAATTGTCTGTGATTCCCCGAGAGGTGATGTAGTCTTGTAGTCATCTGACAAGAGGCCAAGGATGGGGTACTGATTCCTGTATCTGGCAGGTGGAAAGCAGTTATCAGCAATGAGGTCGAACTAGACCTTATATGGCATAATTCTATTCTTCAAAGCAGGACAGGACTGTAATCTTCCTATTGCAATAATTGCCACCACTAGACTGAGAGCCAGTTTGGGGTAGTGGTGAAGGCACCAGGCTAGAAACTGGGAGACTGTGAGTTCTAGGCCCACCGTAGGCAGGAAGCCAGCTGGGTGACCCTGGGCCAGTCACTCTCTCTCAGCCCTAGGAAGGAGGCAAGGGCAAACCACTTCTGAAAAACCTTGCCAAGAAAACTGCAGGGACTAGTCCAGGCAGTCAACCAGGAGTCAAAAACTGACTCGAAGCCCCCCTCCCAAAAAAGATGGTAAGAAATTCTAGGCTACCCTATTTAAAAAAAACCAACAGCTCCAGTTTTTCAGAGTTATATCTGACTAAATATAATTTTATTATCTACATTTAGAAAGAACAGGAGGATACATGTGGCAAAAAAATTCCTGCCCTGTATCTGTTCATTTTCTTCTTCTGATTTATTGCAGTCTTTTCTTTTTTAATTTTCATTTTCACCAGCCGGCTGGGAGACCAAAGTTAATGTTAATTATGATAAAAGTGGTGAAACATTTTCTATTTCAATCTCTCCTATGCAATATAGTCGGCAATCTTAGCTAAGATATACCTCAGAGGGGGTTGCCATGGTTTTTAACTGTGTTCCAAAAAAAGGTTATTCCTTACACTTTATTCTCAATAAGTTTAGTTCTTCATAAGTTTTCATTTTCGCTGTTTCGTTATAGCTAAACGTCATTCTGTATTTGTTTTTGATTCTGTTGGCTTCTTGCATGCCAGTCAAGGCAGAAAGATTGGTACCAAGAAAATGAGTATTTTGGGGTAGGTTTTAAAAAGAAAACCCATTAAATAAATAGAAAAAGTATTGCATTACAGCAGTGTTTCTCAACCTCAGCAACTTTAAGAGGTGTGGATTTCAACCCCCAGAATTCCCCAGCCAGCCCTACCACATGTATCTATTAAAAGTTCCCTGCTGGCTGGGGAATTCTGGGAGTTGAAATCCACACCTCTTAAAAGTTGCTGAGGTTGAGAAACACTGCATTACAGTTTAATGCACCAGAACATGTGAACGGAGCCAATTCTGTCTGATTCCCATTAATTCAGAGGTTGCATGATACAGGATAAGATTCAGTTACAGCACTCGACAAGACTCAGAGTAACCACCAGTCAATTCCTCCTTCAGCTTAGATAATAATAAACCAGGATATTTTAAAACTGAACAGTTGCATTTGCCTCAGACGGTAGGTTTAAATCTTTCTTTCTTTTTGGGTGACTTTAGACGTTATCCAAATCCATCTCATTTGGTTAGTTTAGGATTTAATATACTGTGAAAATGTTTTAAAAAAAGGGTTAATTCAATAAGGAAGTCATGTGAACACAGGTCACAGTGTTACTTTGAATAACTTTTTATGGGTGCATAAATGAAGCAAGCAGATTACATTGAATGCACCGGGAAATTTGCAGTGGGCTCTTGTTTTCTTCCAGCCACATGTATTTAAAGGCCAAAATCACTGATGAATTTCCTTGGAACTGTTTCCAAGGAAAAAGGGTTCAAAGTCTGTTTACTTTCTCCAACTTCCTTTTCTCTAAAGCTTCCGGCAAGCCCAACAGTAACTTAGCTTAACCCAAGCGAATGCAACCTAAACACAGCTTAAAAGCTGGTTCATATAACATGGTACTCTAGAATAACGTCGGTTGAGTACTTTCTAAGACAGTAAGAACACCGTCAATATCTTAGCAATTTGCACAACCATTCTGTAGGTTTTCATGGTTGGGGCATGGCACCTTAGAGCAAGTGAGTTTCTTTAACTTAGGCTCAGGGTGCATCTTTGTAAGGCCAGCCATGCTGTTCTTCCCCTTGTACCAATATTTGGACTGTGAGCTTCTTATGGGCAGAAGCCTGTTCTTATAACTTGCCACAGGGGAAAACACAAACAGTAACAACCAGTTGCCTGCAATCTATTTACTTTTTTGTGATGATGGTCTTTGTGATTCCTTGGGATGGCGTGATGGTTAGTTTTTCTTGCCTCAGCCTGAAGATTTCCTGAAAGATTAACCAAAAAAAAAACCCACCATATTTCAGGCAAAAAGACATCATCACATGTAGACTATTCAACATTCCAAATCCTGCAGTTTCTTTAGCCATCCAGAGTATTCCTAATGTTGATTAGGTTTGCTGGAAATAAGGCCCCTAGGAAAGGAGACGTAAATTAGAGTGACTAGTATGAAATTCTGACCTCCGCTCATGGACAGCAAGCCTCCCTGGAACCCAGGACCTAGACAGGCAGTTGGGAGAACTCTGTAGGGTTGAGAAAGGGATACAGTTGGGTTCTTGGTGATTCCCGAGCTTATTTTCCTGCAGACATTTCATTACCAAGCTAGGTAACACTATCAGTGCAGGAGGGAGTGAAGTGTTACTGCTGTTTATATACAGTAGCTTGCCTTGCCAGCCTTGGTTGGGGTGTGGTTTCTTCCTTGGTGGTTCCTTGATTAGGGATAAAGCATATGCAAGCCAGGAACCTGTTCCAACCCTCAGTGCAGCACTTCTTACCTCCTCCTGCCGCTTGATGCAAGCCTCCCTCTCTTCCAGTTTGAGTATAAACTCTTGCAGTTTCATCTGGAGGTCAACGTCGCTCCCTTGCTTTCTTGTGAAATCCCTCTGGAATTCCGACAACTGGGACTACAGCAACAACAAAGCATATGTTAACAAGTGCTCAAGAGGCAGCTCTGCCATAGCTAAATGTCTTTGAGTAAAGTTTAATCCCTGATGGATGTAACTATGTCATTTTCCAGGTAATAACAGGGTAGAAGTAGTTTGCCACTAACTTCTGGAATGTTTTGTAACCTCTCAGGCTAGCTTACACCTCTGGGATGTCCCGGGGGTCTCCCATCCAACTGTTCAACAAGCTCAACCCAGCCTAGGTTCCAGGCCCAGACAAGGCCGGCCAGCCAGGCACCCCCCCCCACCCCCCAACTGTTGAAGCCCCAGCTCTGCAAAGCAGGAATGGCTTAAAGAGGGCCAAGCAATAAGGCATCTTCGATAAGGAAGCCAACTTACCCGCAGATTGCGGATCTCTCGGTCCTTATCCTCTCTGAGTTGGTTGATCATCTCTACGTAGCGGCTGGAGAGCTCATCTGTGGTGGTCTGGCCCAGAGGATTGGTGGAAGTCTGAGCAGAGGAAATATTTTAGTTTCTGCAATTAAAAAACCACTAACAATTCTTTAAAGCAACCTCATCATAATGAGAGTTATTTATTCTAAGGACCAATTCTCTCTCTCTCTCTCTCTCTCTCTCTCTCTCTCTCTCCCCCTCTCTTTCTTCCATCCATCCATCCATCCATCCATCCCCCCACCCACTCAGTCATCTACTGTCAGCCCCACCAGGTAGACCAGACCAGGAAATCTACTCCATAGGAAGACTAGGACAACCTTAATGGAGAATGGCTATGACAACAGAACCTTGCACAACTGATTGTGCTGTGAATGAGTGAGACGTCTGCTTGAGCCTCTTCCAAATATTACTTTGTTTCCCAGGGCTTAAAAAAGGTTTCACCCCACTTTGCCTAGGTAACAGTTCTTGCATATTTCCATCAAAATAATCTTCTTTACTCTCTACACCTATCTATCTCAGGGAGCACCAGACAACGTTCATAAGTTGTCTCCCCTCATTTTATTCCCAGAAAAGACCTGTGATATAGGGCAGACTAAGAAAAACTGGTCCTAAGTCCCCAATGAACTGCACGGCAAAGAGGGCGCTCCAATCTCAGACTCCCTGCTCCTAGTCCAGCATCTTATCCACTAAACTAGCTGCATTATCTTGCATTGATCCAAATAATTCAGTGCAGTCTATGTTGACTGACAGCCATTGTCCAAAATCTTTGCTAATAGATATATTTTAATGAGTATCCAATTAATTGAATCATGATTCAAATTAAATTTACTTAATGTTCATATATGTTCCCTCCCTCACTTGATTTTTCAGAGCACAACCTCCGATGTGCAACTTCCTGCAGAGGAGTGGCCACCATATTTAATTCCCCATAATTCCTCATAACCATGCTACTTCTGGATCCAAAGGACACTCGGAGGGAAAAAAAAACTGCCATCAAGGAGCCCGTTTTGGGCAGAAGATGGCGTCCCACTCGCTTGCCCCTTTTCTGCTGTGACCCTCCTCTCCATTTTCAAGGGTAGCCCCTGGAATTCCAAGCATCAACGGAGAACTAACCAAAGGAAAGACGAGGGGCCGGTTTACCTGGAGTCTCAAGTTCTGGATTTCCTGCTCCAAGGCTCGTTTGCTGTATTCCAGGTCTTTCAGCCGGAATTCCCGCTCGCTGTCATTGTGACGGATGGAGAGGAGCTGTTCTTCCAGGGAACGGCACTTCAGAGTGTATTCGCGGAGGGCTTGCTGCAAACCCAGCAAAACCAAAAGGAAGCAGTCTTAGATGACTTTGCCAGCTGGGAGAACCTGATTCCGTATGGCTTAGCTTGACGCCCATTCTGTATTTTCACAATGCCCCACTACCATTTTGGGCCGCCATTCCTACACACTTGTCACCTTTGAACACTACTGATCAACCATCCTACTGTACATGGACTTTGAAGAAGCAGGACAGAAAGAATATGGACGCTTTTGAACTCTGGTGTTGGAGAAGATTCCTGAGAATACCATGGATAGCCCAGAAAGCAAACCAATGGATCATTGAACAAATCAACCCAGAGCTCTCACTCGAAGCGCAAACATCCAGGTTCAAGTTATCTTATTTTGGACACATTATGCCTCTGGAGAAGGCTCTAATGCTGGGAAAGGTGGAAGGAAAGGGAAGAAGAGGATGAGCAGCAGCAAGGTGGATGGACTCCATTACAGCAGTGATGGGGGCACTGTTGGAAGATCTGAAGGACCAAGTTAGGGCCAGATCCTCCTGGAGAAAATCTATGTGGTTGCTAAGAGTCAACACCAACTTGATGGCACATAAACAGTATTTTACATGTTGTTCATACATCACACTAAGCCACCTTTAACTGTGGTTAATGAATAAATGTACCTAGATATACACTTAAGCCATAAAGCAAGACATGATGGCTACATTTGCACAACACAGCAGTTTTCTACACACAAGATTTTTTTCCTCTTCCTATAACAAAAATAGGAAACATTTATCCAGTCTAAGCTAATCTGTTGGTTGTATTTTTCTGTCCTCCCCCACTTCCCCACACCTTTTCTTTTTTCCCCAGGATTTGATGTTCTTTCCCAACCTTCCCGACATTTTTGGAAGAACATTTTGGTATTAGATCAACTGGTAGGTCAATATAAAAACTGATTGTTTGGACAAGACAACAGTTTAAATCAAGGGTCGCCCTTTGGTACCACAAAGTGTGTCTGCTCACCTGCTGCTGACGATTATTCTCTCGCACAGATGCCAAAAGCATCTCATACTCTTTCACTTGAGCTTCTTTGAAAGTCAGATCTTTCTCAAGCAGCATCTTGTCTGTTTCCAGCTTCTGTAAAAACCCAAAGACAGGCTATTAAAAATACCCTATATTCTATGTATAGACAGACAGACAGCTTGATTGGGTGGTTGGTTGGTTGGCTTTCTTATGGCGTACAAGGAGAAAGCACATTTTGATCCAGAACAAAGTGAGGCTTGGATCTCCAAAGGCACGATGAACTATAAAGTCAGTCCTAAAATATCCCTCGATTATTTTGCAACACACTGACATTCAAAGCTAAACCTGTATCTCCTAATCTTAACTGGAAGGGGGCAAAATTTCATGGATTAAAAGCCAATAATCTGTTGAAAAATAAGCATGGACAAAGTGAATAAAGGTACAAATCAGTAATTCCAATGCAACTGCAAACAATACAAAATACCTCTAATTAAAAATGTCCCAAGTTCATAATGGGTTCTCTCCCAACCTTACTGGACAAGTACTGACACTTGTCCTGACCAACCATCTGGGAAGTGTTCAAACTCATACACTTTGAATTTGAAATCTGTTGCACATCGCTACTAACAAGTCACCTATTATCCATGGTCTGGTCTCAAAAGATGCTTCCAGTTATCGCATGAGAAAAGTAACTGGAAGTTGGCTTACAATCTTTGAGAAATAGTGACTGTCATAGCCTTTGTTTCCACCATCCAAGAAAGGATCAGATATTTCTACCCAGAATTTATATACATGTCAATCAAAATCAAGAGGAGTTTCAAAAACAGTCAGTGACAAGAGGAGGATCCTGAAAATCTGAAGTTGTTTTATGAACCCTGGCCCTAGATCATGAGTGCCAGATGGGTGCAGCTTTCCCCATTCTGGCCTCCTCCAGATGTGTTCGAAATGTCATTTCCATCCAGCATGTTCCATCACATCTGGAAGGCACCAGTTCAGGGAAAGCTGACCAATACACCTGGACACATCCCAACCAACAGAACTACGCACCCCTAAGTCATCCTGCAGATGGACAAGTTCCTCTCGAAGGTTGCTGAATGTAGCAAGGACAAGCCGCATCGACTTATCAGCTGTTCTTCTCATCTAGGAAAGGTGGAAAGCAAAACAGACATTTTAGGATGGTTCTGGAGAAGCAAGATTTTAATGCAAAATCAGACACAGGTTCAAGCATGCAACTAAGCTGTGGAGTTACAGGACAATTCAATTCCTCAATCACTCCAATGCCCTGTGGGTGAGAAATGGCCAGGTGGAAATCTGGGAGAAATAGCATTCATTGTCTCCCACCATATTCTACCTATGGTTCTCCTTAATAGTGCTCCATTCTACCACAAGGAATTTTATTTATATTTATTTACATTTCAAATGTGGTCACCACTAGGAAGTGACTCCAGGCGGTTTACAGTAAAAGCAACAGGAGGCAACATGGATCAGCTTTGGACCTAGCACATCAGTGTTTCTGCTGGCTGCAGAATTCTGAGAACTGAAGTCCATACATCTTCAAACTGCCAAGGCTGAGAAATACTGCAGTAGATATTTAAAGCAAGTTTGGATTCAAAAATGTGACATCTCTATTCCAATCTTTTGGGTACCATACTGAACAAGTTCCAACAGTTTGAGACATTATTAGATTATCTAGGACTTTTTGTTGCTTTTAATGCCTCCTTTCATCAATATTAGTTTTTACTGCATATTTTCTAGCCCTATAGTTGCTATCCATCAACATGGAATCTATCCTAGGAAGGGCAGTAAGTAAATATGAAAAAATACATCAATATTGTGTGTAAGTGTGTAAGGATCTGGACACAACGGTTTCACAACCTGAAATCAAACACAATTTCCATTGATTTATGCAAATTTCTCTACAACTCCTTACCTCCAGAAGGTAACGGATCTGCTGTTTTGTCGACTCTGAAAGCCCTTTAGGAATCAAGCTCTCAATATCCTCTGTCTATTGAAAACAGAACAAGAAATAAAATGCATATTATCAGAAGTGCTGTGATGGGTTAATCAAATATTTGGTTCAGCCTCACTCATCTATATCCTATTGGGCTGGGAATATCATCTGCAGAAGGACCTTTGCAACAGGCAGGAGTGGGTCCAAAACTCCTCTCCTCAAATGATAAAAGCAGCTGCATCTTCTTCTAGACTGACATAGCTGCTTTAAAGGGCTGCTCTGATCTGTCTCCCAATGTTGGTGTAGGCATAGCGGCCGTGTCTTTTTCCCAGCAAAATGAAGTGACTGTCCACGGGCATCCACGCAGTGCCAGCCAACAGCCCCTTTTGAAGCCACACCTGTCCAAACCTAGAAAAAGTGGCAGCTGTTTTAAGGATTTGTAGAGAGGTAATTTGTACCTGCTCCTCTATCTTACGAAGGGCCCCTTTCAAAGGATTTGCACATGTCTCCCTTCCTTCATGTTTCTAGCAAGATGATTACATACAGCTTGCTAAAAGCATAGCAACCACCACATTTCTTGCATGTTCAATCTCTTCCATATGCACAAGTCATTGCCAGCAACTTTTCCTACTACTTTGATAGGGGGGCTGGGAAGAAATTATTCCCCTCTCCGTGGGAAGTTTCTAAACACGGACAAGTCCCAAAGCATTAGCCCCCAGGGATGTGCAAAATGGAAAGTTTCGGATCTCAAGAAGGACCCATTCTGCGTGTTCATTTATTTATTTATTGCGATATGGCTTGAGACCAAACCAGCAGAGTGTTCAAAATACTCAGAAGCAGGCTTGTTAAAATCAGAACACTTGTTTGGGATCCAAATCTTCCACGGTATGACTTGTGCGTACTGAAGACACTGAACACGCAAGAAATGTGGTGGCTGCTGTGCTTTTAGCAAGCTGGATGTAATTATCTTTGGGTACATTTGGGTATGAGAACCTTCCACGAACAACTCTAAGAGCCACTATAAAGAAAAGAAATAATCAGGCCCTACCGTTTGTGTTAAGACCAGCATAATTTAACTTGGGCAAGGTAAGACCAGCCTTTTATTGTCACTTTTGGGATTTATACCAGAGTTAAAGACAGCTGACCATAGTTTGTGTATTAATCCACCAAGCCAGGATATTGCTAGCAATTCTGGAAACCTTTTGGCACTTACATCATTCAGAGATTCCAGCTCATATCTTCTGTAAGAGAAATACAAGAAAACATTAGCACAGTCATTTACTTATCCACTGAGTACATTATAATTATTACTACGAGTGTCATGGTAATTCTTTCATTCTGACTTGATGGACAAAGGTATATTCTAAGTTGCCTCTCAAAAGATAATGGTTTGCTTCCAGAATATTAAATGTAAATAATTAAGAAAAAACACACACATCCACAAATAAGCATATCCCAGACAAACCTGCAGTCCAACTGGTGGCACCCATCATTGCAACAGTGATGGTCCCTCTTTTATGGCTAAGCAAGTTGCACAAACCCAGGCAACTGTGATTTATTCAGCAAACTGTGACTAAGTTATGGTTTAGCATGACCTGGGAAACCAGTATATAACACTTATATACAGGTGGTCCTTGTTTAATGACCACTTGTTCAGAGACTGTTCAAACTTGTGATGGTGCTGAACGAGTGGTACTTACAACTGGCCCTTGAAGTTCTGGTCACTGAAGTGTCCGAGGTCATGGGATCGCAATTGGGGTGCTTGGCAACTGGCCTGGATTTCTGACCGTTGCAGGGTCCCACAATCACGATTGCAATTTGCGACCTTCCCTGCTAGCTTCCCACAAGCAACAAGGAAGCCGGTAGGAAGTTGGAAGTCGCTGTCATGTGAGGTGCTCACTTAACGACGGTAACCAGGGACTGCTGGAACTGCCATCACTAAGCCATGCAGTCATGTCACACTTTATGACTGCATCACTTAGCGACAGAAATCCTGGCGTTAACTGAGGACTATCTATAAATAAAAACCAGGAATGTTGCCACAACACCCTCCTAATACGGGGACTGGGATTATGCGGCTGTTGAAATGAGCAAGGATACTTTAAGACAGAGGAATTTAAGGTTTCCTGAACCCCACTCACTCAACCCCATTTCTCATGCACAAGCAGCGCTATGACGATTGCTGCAAACCAAGCACGCTGCAGCTGCTGTTCAGGCAAGCAGCCCTCCTTTCCTTCCGAGCAGGGCTGCTAGACATTCTCCAAATTCCAAGCATGCTCCTGCTAGGATGGGGCTGGCCTCTACCTTCCGCCCAGCTTCTCGACGTGCTGAAGCAAACAGCTGTACAGGTCGTTGCTCTTGCGGTGCAGCTCTGCTAGGAGCTCACCAAAGTATCGGCAGTCTAGCTGGTCATTGGTCTCCTGGGTGCACCTCACCTAACAGGAAGTCATAAAGGACATCATTAGTGCGGCCACATTCCTTGACCATAAACAGCATTCAACTCTAGCACACAAGTTGCTGATTTGGAGCACTGCTCTGGTTCCTGACTGCACACTGCACACACCTATTTGTTGCACTGAATCTCCTTGATGTGCCCATGAAATATTTTTAGCTTGAATCATTATTTCTCCAGCGCCCTTATATTCTACATTATGCATCAATAAACTGCCTATCTTCTGCAGCAGCATTGTTGGATTTCTTCTGGCCACCAGCAACCTACTGCACTAAGCTGGAACTTGGTTTGCTTGCTTTTGGGTCAATGTGTTGGGTGAAGCCAGTCAGTGGGGTTTATAAACCATGATTAATGGCTTAAGATGTAGAGCCAGCCCAACTTTTCAATAAAGCATGCTCAAACAAACCATGACTTCGCAAACCCAGCAGCAAAGCTGCTTAAGTGGAAATTCAAACCAGAGCAATGTAAATGTTACCCACTGAAAAGCTGGCATAGCTTTGAGATTTTCCTGCAATGGTTTAACCCACCACAGCTTATTCATTAGATAATACAAAAGGGTCAAAATTGACCTAAGATGAAGGAAGCGTACACCAGTCCATAAGTTTTCAAGTACTAAATGTCATTTTTCCAAATGCCCTCCCCCATTTTAATTTTTCTCAAGGACTCTCACTTCAGCTTCCAGCAAAAGGTATTCAAAACACTCTGAATTGGTAACGTTTCTAGTTTGAAACTGGCAGATCCAAATTCAAAGGCTGTGTCAAGTTATGGTTAGATATGTGTTCCAGACTCAAAACCACCCTGATTTAGGCTTGGAATACCGGTTTCAATCTCAAAAGACATCAAAAGAATCACCTTTTCCAAACTTGAAATACTATACATTTTCTACTTTCAAGAACGTTTATTTACAATTTACAGCATCTAATGCCCAGTAAACAACCCAAAGTGGCATATTTCAAGCTTTCATAAAGTGGAGTTTTCCAATGAACTGGATTTAATTCCCAGAATCCCTAGCCTTCCACCCTGCAGGCTTGGTGATTTTTGACAGTTAACACTAGATGTCCAGAGGTCCCTAGATAAAAGAATGTTGATATACAGGTAGTCCCTGCTTAACAACTGTTCATTTAGCAACTGTTTGAAGTTACAATGGCGCTAAAAAAAGTGACTTATGACTGGTGCCCAAAGTTACGACCATCACAGTGCCCCCACAGTCACATGATCACTATCCAGGTGCTTGGCAACCAGCTCACACTTACAACGGCTGCAGTGTCCTGGGGTCACGTGATTGCCATTTGTGACCTTTTCAGCCATCTTCTGGCAAGTAAAATCAATGGGGAACCACATGATTCACATAACAACCACCGCAAAAAAGGTTGTAAAATTAGGTCCGGTCAAGTGATGATTCACTTAATGACCGCATCACTTAGCGACCTAAATTCTGTTCCCAGTTGTGGTCGTTAAGCAAAGACTACCTGTAGTCCATTCTGTCCCCAGAATCAATATGGGATTAATATTCACAATAGTTTGGCAGACTCCTTTTCAAAATGGTGAGTACTTTTTTATCCTCCTAATTCTCATCAGCTCTAAGATTTGAGTTTAAATTTAGGGAAAACAAAAAACAAACAAACAAGATTTTAAAAAAAAGGCAAATGCTCTGAAAACTCAGGCACTTCTGAAAAAAAGACCTAGTCAGTTAAAAACTTCATTGCTACAGTTAAAGAGCACAAAGCAATTTATACTAGCTCCTCTTTTTACTTTTTTCCCCGTTTGTTCTTCGCTCTCTTCAAGAAGAACAAAACCCACAGCTTTTCTGAGTTTTCCCACCATGCGTCTTCAGCCTCTCGAGCACCACAAAAAAGATGTGGCTGTCGCTTGCATAATTAGAATTCAACCTTCTCCTTTTTCCCAAGCACTCCACTTCAATTTATTTTGTTTCATAACTTGTGGCTAACAGGGAATGAAGTTTCTTGCTGAGGCTTCTGCAACATCGCCTGCCTTTTGCTAGAGGCAAACACAGACACACTTTCTGATTTAACTCCAGATAACGTCAGCGCAGAACTCCAGATAACTGAGAGCTCAAGCCTCGTTCCCCGCCAGGCTGGGCGTTGGCCATGTTGCAACTTTGGCAAAATGGTTCAGAAAATTATGGTGTAAACTAACAGCCATTTCATCTGCAAAGCAGCCAAGAGGACCATTCCATATATGAGTTCTGAGTTGGGCAGCTGAGTTAAAAGAACCTTTTGGAGCAGAAAATATCCATTTAAACCAGTGTTTCTCAACCTTGGCCACATGAAGACGTGTGGACTTCAACTCCCAGAATTCCCCAGCCAGCATGGCTGGCTGGGGAATTCTGGGAGTTGAAGTCCACACGTCTTCAAGTGGCCAAGGTTGAGAAACATCTATTAACAGATTAACACTTACCGGTTCACAGGTCTGTATGATGACTTTATTAATGCCACCCCTTCCAACATCGTTGACGCAGACAGGAGCGGAGTCACAGGCATTGCCCATGGACTGGCATTGCTGGACCACCTGGACTCGTTCCACTGGCTGGCTGACTTGGCACTGGTCAGACTGGGTATGCTGGAGGGCATATTGGTACTGCTTCTCCTAAGAGAAAGAGAATTCCTTGAAAGTTCACATCTCAGGTTCAAACCCTTTCTGTTAATAACCGATTTAGCATTAGGAAGCAACCCTAAAATGCAGATGCTGGGGGACGGGTGTCAAAAAGAAGAGAAGAGGGTGGTCATGGCCATGCCAGAAGCCCCTCCCCTTTCATGTGTGTCATGATAAGGCAGGTAAAAGGGGATGGGGCTTCAGAAAGGCATGGCCATCTTGATTTTTTTGACCCCCAGTGGATACCCCTGGGGTTTAAATAAGAATCTTCAAGTCAAGTTACACAAATAAAAGTCTAAACCATTTGAAGTCTAGACCTATCGAATGAGCTTTGGGAGCTGAAGTTTGGCACTGAAAATCCTTCAGAGCAGTGCTTCTCAACCTTGGCAGCTTGAAGATGGGTGGACTTCAACTCCCAGAATTCCCCAGCCAACATGGCTGGCTGGGGAATTCTGGGAGTTGAAGTCCACCCATCTTCAAGCTGCCAAGGTTGAGAAGCACTGCTTTAGAGAGAAGCTTTCATGCCAGAATTCCCTGCCAAGGAACACTTACTCCAAGGTAAGCCCTACTGTGTGTGATGAGTCATGAATTCAGATGAATTCCAGCTTTAACCAGTTCTGAAATTGACTTTGACCTTACCGACTTTCTGTGTTTTGTTTACATACTACCATTTGTTTGCCTACTGCAGTTTGTGACAAACCTAGAGACACACAGATGATAGCTGAACGTGCAATATGCAAACTGAACTAGCTATGTCTTGATTGACAAAGCAGTGGGTTCAATGTGCGAACTCAGTCCTATTGCAGACACAACTTTATGGACAAGATGTTTTTCATAGGGAGCCTACTCTCCAAAGTGGGCTCTCTAACCAGATCTCCTTTTGCCTTTGTTTCCAGAAACTCTGCTCCCTTCCTGTTTCTTTTTACAGCTGGTTGGAAGAAAAGAACTTGCACTATGCAGGTTGTGATAATACAGGCCATCTGTCTGCAAACCTCTGAGATCCGTCTCGATGACTGCGGAATGTCCACAAAGGGTCATTTTTAGTAGGCTGTGCGGTGATCCAGATTCAGAAGGGAAAATTAGATTTGGAGCACAGAGAGGCAGACACACAGTCCCTGAGAGAACCTAAAACCAAGCCCATCTTTAGCTAGGATCACACTATAGCTGTGAAGCACAACTGCACGAACCCAGGAAAACACCCAGTTGCTCTCGGGTATTTCTGAGAGGTGCTGTGTCCATACTTACACAATTCCAATCACATTTTCCATTTGGAACATTTAGATTTGTCCATTACAAAAAAATGTTCATTGGGCTTTTGCAAAGATCCCCCCGGAATTCCATCCATGAACTTAACCTTTTGATGGCAAAGAATAATAGCAATGATAGAGTTGGAAGGGTTACAACCCTGATCAATCCTCTGCAATATGCAGGGAAGCCAGTTAAACCATCTTTCAGAGGTAGCTGTCTAGCCTCTTTTTTCAAAACCTCCAGAAAGCTTGTAGTCAACCCAGATGCAACATTTTCTCCAGTTCTGTAGTGACAGGAACAATCCTGTGGTCAAAGAATCCGTGGCTGAACATCACGATCCTCCAACTGAACATTGCTGATACTGTTCATTTTGGTGGCCCAAGCAAGATGTTCCTTTCCAACTCTGTGCTACTTCCCAAAGTGCCCTAAAGATTCCCACCCGGCTTTGCATCAGATTTTCAGCTCCCAAAATGGCTGATTTAGGCCTCTAGCTGTGCTTCCAGCATCGGTCCAGCTTTCCATTCTGATCAGCTCCCTCAAAGCCGCTTGGCCAGTCTCCTTGTCTAAACCGAGATTTTGCAGGGAGCGCCCCCAGAAGGATGTCTGTCCTCTAGTTTTCACACAGCCGATGCTTTGGGCTTCCTTGATCACCTGTCCCCCTCCCGTTCCTCAACACACAGGCTTGCAAACCCGTCTTAAAATGCCTCCCCAGTTCCTCTGAGACTCTGAAAAGGGGGCGCCTTGGAACTTTACAGTCCCTGAGAAAGCAGGCAGTGTAAAATAACACTCTGTATTCATTTGTTTCAAAAGGGCTCTGCGGCTATTGAATTGATAGCTATGCTGCAAAGGTTTGTACAATGGGCCACGTAGCTTTCATTTGTCCTGGAGATCAAATAACAGCAGGTGCTTGGGTCCAAAGGTGCAAGCCTCCATGGGAGGAAAGAGAGAAACAAACCCCCCGAAGGGCTTACACAATCTAGAGATGGCTCTGCCCTCTTTCCTTCTTGAACTCCTCCACACCAGTCAAGTTAAAATGTCAGGACACTGGTTTCTCTTTAAAACGAAAAGGAAGAAAAGAAGGGGTGGGGGCAGGGGGATCTCTTACCTCATCTGGATTTAGCAGCTCATATTTCCTTATCGTCTTTTCATAGATCACGTTATTTCCTCCTCTCCGAAGGGGAGAGAGTGGCTCCTGTAATGAACAAAACAGTCTCATATTTATACGCAGGTTCTCGGGGGCTACAAAGCGTCCAATTTGACAAAGTGAGGTTGGCTGAAGCCCAGAATGGCAAGACAAAGCCCTGCTAAGTCCCAGAAGATTGAGGAAAATTGCAGGCATGGGTGATCTGTTCCTGCTTGATCCACTCACACCCCAACCCTCCCAGGAGCTCTGGTGGATAAACAATCAGAAACAGATTAAGAACAAGGGCATCGCTTTTTTCGAGCCAAGAGCCAAATTCCAAAAAACCAGCCAAGTCAGGTCAAGAATTCAGTTAAGTAAATATTAGGATTACTCCCCTCCCAGACCATCTATCGTCACACTTGCCTCTTCCCAACCTTTAAAATAAATTGTTCATCTCTAGTTTACTCTCCTGGCTCCTTTGGAGAGAGGGCTCCAGAGGCCACCAGAAGACTAGGAGACAGATGTGACCCACGTGCTATGCCCTTTTGATACTATCTTGGTATCCTTGCTAGATAAATCCCAGCATATAAAGGGGCAATAACCTAGGATCTCAGATTCAGGGAAGCATTGTTTAGCTCTCAGTACTAGCGGGTTGAAGAAACAAGTGAGCGCACAATGTACTCACAATGCATGAGGACCCACTAGAATTTGACCTGATCATTCCTTACGGAGCCCATTATTTTAAGCACAGTGGCATGGAGAATCTTCCAAAGATGTTCTGCTAACATTGTTCTGAATAAACGTCCTGATTCAGGATTTTCTAGACAATCCACAAACCTTTCAGCTGCTGTGACTCGAGGACAGCAAATGTGGGATCAAGTCTTTGAATCAATCTATGAGCTTGAAATAATTCCACTCTCCTTCCAACTGTGTGTGTGTGTGTGTGCGCACGTGCACAGTTGTAAATTTCTACATGCAAGTAACTCAAATAACTTTATTATAATAGAAAAGAATATCTGTAGCTCAGGGTTAAACTCTGGAGTCCTTGGTACTCTCCGAACTTGGTTGTTTGCTTGCAGACGTTTCATTACCCAATTAAGTAACATCACCAGTGGACTATCATGAAACATCTGCCAGAAAACTATCAAGCTCAGAGAACAACAGGAACTCTACAACTTTATTACAGCCACAAGGCCAGGAAAAAAAAATGCATACATGCAAGTACATATGCATATAGATCCATTTATACCTGAACACCCACACATAAATACCTAAATCTACTTCGAACATCTTACGCCCAATGCCATTTTAACAGCAGTAAAACTTTGCTACCTTCTCTGGATTCTCCAATATAATCCTCCGCACACTGCCCTGGGAATAAGGAGACAATTTCAAGGCTGGAGATGTCACTTCCTGTAAGAAAAAGAATGCATCATTAGCATTGTAAGAAAGCATAATTCTGTATTGTTTTGTTAGAGAGGAAAATAAAAACAGAGCCGAGGAATGATGACCACCATGAAGTTCCAAAGTATTTTCAGCAGAATGGTTAGATTCCTTGGCTATCTAGATATTGCTCAGCTACATCTCCCAAATCCTTCTCTATTGATCATTGCTGGCTGGGGCTGTTGGGGATTGTGGTCCAGTCTTTGTAGATGCAGATGTTCTGCCTACGTTGGAATTCTGAATGTGTCCTAGTCAACTAAGTATCCAGAGGAGACTACCATGTTCAACCTGATGCTTTCCAGATTTACTGGATTTCAATTCCCAAAATCCCCTAAGGTTCATACTGGCTGGGGGATTATGGGAGCTAAAGGCCTACACAACTGGAGAGGATCAAGTTGTGGATGCGTAAGTAAGTAACAGGCTACATAAATAATCTAACAAGTCTGACATTGTGTAATTTGTAACAAAGGTTTACCCTTTAGCAAATTAATACATTAAATAGATTCTTTCAAACATTACCATACCTCCCTTTGTAACCTTTCTCGCAGCCTTTCATTGCCTACCTAGGGAAAGTGATGAAAATCTGTTGACATAACCAGAAGATGGGAACTGCATTCCCAAAGCAAATTATGAGACCTGTTAAGACAAAGTTGCAGATCATGTGACTTTAGGTGGAGTTGATTTCATCGCTAAAAACATTTGGCAGTTAGCTAGCTGATGAGATTGACAACACAACCGGACCACATGGGAAGTTCTGACAAACAACCAGTCTCAAGCCTACAGCTTTTAGGAAGAATTTAGTTTCCCTATAAGCCTGCATGAAAATCAGTTCCACGTTGGGATTCCTTCACTGGAAACAATTCTACCATTAACTATTCCATGGAAAAAGTGGTTCTCTCCATGTACTTAGTAAAACCAGGGGATCAGGGCTAAGTATCTGCTTGATTTGCAAAGATGTAAAGAATACACAAATCTTAATACTTTGGGGATTATTCCTGCAGATGAGAAGGAATCATCAAAAAGGAAGGTGCTCTCAACAGAAGATCAAGAGTTTGTTTATTTATTTAAAAGATTTACATGGCCGCCCATCTTAAGCAACTTTGGGCGGCTTGCCACAACAATAAAACTAATAACTATAAAACAATCATAACACAGTAAAAATAATAAAACAATAAAACAAAAACCTCACGCCTAAACGTCCCCTTGGAATGCCCCACAGCAAGCTTCAGTTGTGATAAACCGTAGCAAACACTGCCTTTAATAACACTTTTGGATAAATTGTGCCCTAAATAATGTTTGACTGCCACTATTCATTTTGCCCTTCACAGCATTTTTTTAAACAAGGCAATTTTTGTTGATTTATTACATATATATTATGGGTGGAAGACCCAGCCCCTCTATTAGGTAAAAAGAAACTCAAAGCAGGTCAATGGATCTCATGTAAGAATTAATACTTATCTTCTTTTTCTATGCAAAATGCCTGGAGGAATTTCTCAAGCTACTTACAATAATAGATGAATCAGGGCAAATGTTCAGTGTAGAATAGACACTGTCTCTCGTTGCCAATTATTATAAATTAGAAAATCTCAGTGTTATAACTGTTGCTGCTGAACTGACACATAGCAATGCAGATGTCTTCCCCTTTCTTCCCACAACGTGTTGAATTGTGATAATAAAAGCAAGTATTAATCTAAATGGGGAAAAACAGGAAGAAGATGCCAGAGGAGACATCTACAGAAGACAAGGTAGCTCAGTGATAAAAGTCAGGCTTTCAAACCTTGCTATTTTTACTTCAAAGAATCAGGTTTCAGATGCTGGAAGAGATCTGTTTGAAGATCTGGAGAACACTGATGGGCCACAGAACAGTAGATAAACTAGGCTTCCATGAATAAATCAGTTTTCTGAATTACTTATTTGGAAGCACACCTCACTCTGTATTGACTCCCTAGCATGCAGATTAGATAATTTGATGTCCTCAGGTATTTTAGACTCAACACTCATCAGCTCCATCAAGCATGGTCAATGGCAAGGTTCTACAGCTCTAAGCTTCTGGGGGACATCAAATTGTTTACCCCTGCCCTACCAAGTCCATGACAATTGCTGACAATCTCAAGCTGAAGCAGACAGTCATGCCCAGCTAAAAATTATGAGGCTGCCTGTCCATTTACATGTTGAGTTTTTCCTTTAATTAAAAGATGGCAGAATTTATGTTAGCAGAATATACTGGATCTGTATCTCAATCCCTCCAAATCTGCTGGCAAAATTAATAACACAGACCAACAATTAAGATGGATCAACAAATGGATAAAATGGTTTGATTCTTCCAGCCAGAATCCTAGTTGCTCTGGATTAGCTTGAACTCAAACTTCCTTGACCTTTGCTTCTCTTGTTATCTTACCCTGTTACTCCTTCTACTGTCTGGCATCTAAAATGAGATGTCATTTAAGTTAAAAAAGGTAGCATTCCATAGAAAACTGATTTAATTCAATACCTGGTTTAAGATACTGCAATGGGATCAAATAAATTCTAATCACAGTCAGAAAAAAAATGGCAAGAGATATTAACTAATTCCTTCACTTTCTTGGGGCATAACTAGAACACTGAAAAAAATGCCAAGTTAGTGCCAAGCTATTGCGAACATGTCTGCTGCAGAAGAGAACCCATTAACCTTAAAATAATCACCAAGTCTTTGTGGACACGCTGCTTGGTCTTACCTAGTCAGGTACTAAAGTGACCATTTTGGTCAGTTCTTTCAGACAGCTGGGGAAAGTGGGGCGGGAGAGGGGCGGGAGAGTTAAAAGCATGGCATGCTGTTCAAGAACAGCAGGTTTTTGCTATTTTCAGTGTGAGAGCAAGGCAGTCTGGAGGGGTGGATCACAGCAAAGAGAGACATATCCAGTCTCTCCAAGACTCATTCCTGCTCCTTCTAATTCCTCCTATCTTCAGTGTGGTTGGACCCCTATCAAGAGCAAAGCCCTAGCAGCACAGAGAACATCACTGAGTATCTCTTGGCCACAGATCTGCTGCACCTAACCACTGCATCTTATTACCACCTCCACTGCTTTGCACTGGTGGTGGAAAGGGTAAACAAATGAATGGAAAGCAGCTGCAGACGGTAGCCCACTATTCTGGTCCTTCACCTGACCCCCATGCAGATGGTTGCAACTGACAAGGAACATCAGTTAGTTGATGATAATGGAAAGGAAGCAACGGCGTTACACTAAAAGAAGTGAAGGTACAGAAGACTTTTTAGTACAAATATTACCCCAAATCTGGTGGCACCCCTAATTGGCAATTCAGCCAGTAGTCATCCATAAATCAAGAAAAAAGCAAGATCTCAGTCTTTACTTTTCTGCTCTAAGCTGGCCACATTTCCAACAGCCATCTTAGGATCTGACAGGATCAGAAAAGAAGAAGGTTCATTTATCTTCTCAAGGCAAATCTTCTCCAGCAGCAGATCCTCATAAACTTGTCTAAACCACACCCTGCAGCCTCAGGGGCCTGGAACATACATAACTCATGTATGTATTTCCCAGTTTAAGCACAGTAAGCTAAAAAGTAAATGAATTGGCCTGCTCCTGGCCTACAAATTCATATTATTGCTGACAATGAAAGAAATTATGAAGTGGAATCAAAGACTGATCTTTCAAGACTTATTAAGGGTGGTTTTCCTAATCCCACAGAGAATAAAATACTTAAAGAAAAACCCACAGGTATAATTTTTAACTAGGATGGTTACCAGTTGATGCAAGCAAGATGCCACAGATTCTGCCAAACTGGCCAAGTCTTATATCCCAGGTAGGGCAGAGATCCAGGTTTCATTTAACTGGCACGTGTCACAACATATCAATACAGCCTGTAAAGTTAATGAAATCAGATGCAACAGTGCAGCACACCAACTCGATGCACATCTAAAATGGGTTCCAGCGGTCCATTTTCTTGTAGAAAAAGAGCACGTGTGTATGGCTGGGAATTGATGGTAGAGTAGGGAATGCAACTCATCTTTCTGTTGGAAAATACAAGATTCCAATCTCCCATTTTAGACACAGAAAGAGCAAAACCACACAATAAGTATGACCTCTACCCCCCAGAGGCACATCAAGAGGACCACAAAGAACAGCTAGCTAAGAACCACGCCAATGCACATCACACACACCTTGGCTATTCCAAATGTAAAGCCAAGTCTTCCTTGAGTGAAGCTCAGCTCTTGATGACTACATGGACATACCCATGCAGTTTTGTTGGAAATACTATGGAAGAGACTTGCTATTGTCTTCTCTGGGTACCTTTTTTCCTACTTTCCAGGTGAACGTTCAGCACTAAGACTTCCTCATGGTCTCCTATCCAAGTACTAACCAAGTTCAACGCAACTTAGCTTCCTCAACATCAGCTATCATCTCTCTGGCTGGTCTGCAATTGCTTCCTTCTGGGAGGTTGACAATGATGATTTTACTTCCTAGTCTAGATTGCAGCCCCAGAATTTCCTTCTGGACTCCTACCCAAGCACACAAGCAAAGTCAGCTAAGTCTTACCACCCAGATGAGATTCCAACCCTAGGAAATAAATGATGGAGATTTTGGGAGGGAATGTAGTATAATGCTATACAGAGTTAATTGAAAAATTCTGTTATGGGAAAGCCTGCATGAAAACATACGCAAAAAATATTATTCCTTTGGGTATGAATTATTCAAACACAGAAGCAATTCAAAAGTGCTGAGTTGAGAGAGCCTTCCTTCCTTCCTTCCTTCCTTCCGTCCTTCCTTAAAAAAAGCTTTTCTTTTTAAAGCACACATTTACCTTTCCATTGCTTTGAATAGCTTTGGTTTCAATGTGGACTTTACATTTATTGCCAAGCACCAAAGAAGCCTTGCTAGAGAGCAATGTAAGATGTTCAAATGCATGAATTAAATGCGTAAAATCTGTGCAAACCAATTGTACATTTGGAATGAACTTCCCAAGCTGCTAATATTCAAGATGTTTCAGGATTGAACTTCCTAGAATGCAAGAGATCTTGAGAGGTGACAGATACACTGTGATTCTCCCTGATTCCAAAGCAATCAGTTCAAACTTCATCCATGATTCATCGCCCTACCAGAAGCCTGCTAAGCAGAAAAATACATGCTCCTTTGAGTCAAACTTGACTCCTGGCAATTTTTTTGGCAACAATTCAGAAACAGTTTAGCATTGGGAATATCCTTCACCTGATCGAGCAACAACTTCGGTATTCCCTGGTGGTTTTCCATCGAAATATTAACCCTATCCAACCCTGATTAGTGCTTCTGAGCCAGCCAGGTGCTCCCACCTGCTAGACAGAGTGCTATAAAAGAAAGGTGTCCCTTCTGTGGGCTTCAGCTCCACCTACTTCCTGGACTTCAGCCCCATTCAGGTAACTCTGAGCAGAAAACACTCTTCTCCATTCCCACTGTAAAATTTCTCCATGTAAATAATCCAAACATAGAAAAAGAAGAAAATCAAAATGTCTAATTTCACCTTGTTTCTCCGAATTGCAGAAACTAATACAGCATGGGAACACAATTGTTTCATCTTTAAGTGCCAACTTATTTTGAGCAGTGGATCAACCACAAATTGCAAATATCAAGGAGGAAATGCCCCTTCAACCAGCCTCAAAACATGTTGATCTCTGCAAACCAAAATACTTAACCTTTGCACAATGATGTTACTTCAGCAAGGATCCAAACACGGAGCTTTCTCCTTGCTTTCCCAATGGGATTCTGTCCAAAGAGGACTTTGCTCTAAGATACCTCCAAATCCATAAAAACTCAAATAGCGATATCACAAAACAAGGGACATTGAAAATAGGTCACTTGGCTTCCTTGCTCTCAAACAGACTTTTCTGGTATTTCCAGCTCCACAGCGTCATGAAGGTTTACGTTTTAATGCTGTCCAGGCATGACCTGGCTGAATAGCCTCCGGTCCTACTACTCTCTCCGTGCACAGCTCAGGATGGTCCTTTCCCACCCCCACCCAGTTCCAACAAAGAGCAAGCCAGCAAGCTGTCCTTTGCAGCAGCTCAAGAACCAGATGATCCAACGGGTCAACAGCCCCTTTGCGGAGAACAGTGTTGAGTGTTGGGAGGAGCTGAAGAAATTGGAGCAAATTCTCCAAGAGGGCTTCATCTGAAGCACCAAACAATCAATTTTTCACAGTAGGAATGACACCGTAGGAATGTTCAGGGGATGGGAGGGGGGAATGCCCTCCACGCCAGCGTTTCTCAACCTTGGCGACTTTAAGATGTGCGGACTTCAACTCCCAGAATTCCGCACATCTTAAAGTCGCCAAGGTTGAGAAACGCTGCTTTATACTCTCCACTGAGGAACGGAAGAAATCTTAAGCTTCAAAGTAGAAACAAGACAAAGTTGACAAGACAAAATATATTTACATATTTTTACAGAGGTGGCCTGCATCAGCATTATACCATACTGCATTTGAAACCCAGCTTCCAAAGTCTAAATTCACTAGATAGTTTTTTAAAAATTCACTACCTGCTGCCAAAACATTCTGGTTCTACTGTTTTCCTTTTCAGCTGTATTTATTTACCTCTACAAATACAATGTATAGCCCTTAATTTCATTGTTAAAACAATGGGCATTTTTCTCCAATTCAGCTCTTTATAATGCAATAGTGGTCAGTTGCCTTGGGGCTACTGTAGCAAAAAACTTGGATTTAAACCCTTAATTAATCAATCCTGAATTAATGTGAGATACTCAAGCTAAGCATTCTTTGGTAGTCTGCCTAGCAAAGAAGTGCTAATTCAGAGGAAATAATTCCATTTTTTAAAGCAAACGTCTGTACCAAACAGCCGAAAGAAAGACCTATGAACAAAACTTAAAGGAAAAAAAGGCGTTAATCTGGAGATTCAATATAAAAGTTGTCATTTTGTTAACGCTCATTGTCTATCATTAAATTTAACTACCACTAGATTAACATGCAATTATGTAATTATCAAAAATAAATGACATTAATTTCAGTGACTCAGAACCATGGGTATAGTGGATATTAACTTTAGTAGCATGCTTGCTAAGAAGCCACAACAGCAGTAAAGTAGAACATTGCATTCTCATTTTCTCTTTTGATGAAATAACAGAACTGACCAACACCTCATTCTCTACTCCGCCACAGTTCACAACAATTCTACATATAACACTCTTTTATTGATTTCTTCCAAGCACATTCTACCATTCCTCCAATTTCATCTCCACAATGGCCCTGCCAGGAAAGTCGAGGTCCTAGAAAGCAGCTGGCCCCAAATCACTCAGTGAAATCTAACATTAAGCCAAGATTTAAACCTGGCCCTCCCTCATTTCATCCAATTCTAGTTTCTATGGCCGAAATTCTGTACAGTTTTTAAGAGTGGTAGAATTTGTTTGAGCTGACATGTATAGGATTACGGTGTGACCTTCTTAAGCCCCATTCCTATATTCTTTGAGCGGAGAGCACTTTGGGGCAAGAATGTGGATCAATCAATAATCACAAACAACCGACAAAGAGATGGGCAGTTTGGAATTTCAGGCATGTAGAAAACCAATTAACATTTACTGATATCCAAGGAAAGGGATCCACTATACAAATGTTTCCATTGTAGGAACATGTTCATCTTTAAGGTACCACAAGATGTTTTGGTTGGATGTGAAATTCCTAAATTGACATAGAAGAGAGCAGTTTTGCTCTTTGGCTCCTTTCAAAGGAGGAACCAAGTCAGGAAGTTTCTAACAGCCAGACTTTTTCTGAAATGGTTAGCAATTACTTTTGGAGAAGTCAAGAGATAAAGTCACAGTTTTAAATCAGCTTAATCCCGCACCATAAAGCCTAGTTTCCTATCTGGGGTGAGAAAGGAGCAGACAGCTAATCTCAAACCTACACCAGTTTGTTTACTTGCTTTATTTTTACAGGTATTATTTGCTAAATTAAAAGTAATAGAAACAGAAAACAATACCACAATGGTAATCCAATAAACAAAAGAAAAAAAACAACAATGATAAACTGAGACAAGAGAAAGAACTGAGAAGGAAAGGGGGGAAAGAGAAGGCCGCTTAGCAAGAATTAATATTTAAGGCTTTGGTGATATATTAAATCTGTGATCTAGATTTCATAACGTGTTAAAAGCTGAGTTTGCTCTGTACACATTGGGGGGGTGGGGGGATGCTAAATCCAACAAGCCCAAAAGTGGTGGAGCCTGCAATGCTGCTTTTATCAGTTTGGCAAAAGCCTTTGATCCTGCAGACGCCTCTGTACAGATTAATATGTTTAATTGGGACTTGTTACACGGTTTCTTCACTTGCTGGCACAAAAATTCTCGCTCGGTTTATTAAGGAACCGGGATCATATTCTTTTTCCCCTTATGCAGAAAAGTTATAAAACAGAAGGAAGGTGTGATAACAAGAGCTAAAGTAATGGGTGTGTGGATGACAAATTCCAGCTGCAACTCTCAGGACACTGAGGAGGGAGCATCCTCCTCTCCCTTCTGCGCAATCTATCACTGAACCGACGCACAAAACTCCGGATCAGCCAAAAATGTACTGTATTATAGCACAACTGGCGAAGACCGCATGACCTGTCACCTGCTAGGCCAAGAACGAACGAACCACATCGTGGCTTAAGGCAGCCCATCAACCCAGCCTAAGAAAACATTGCAAAAGAGGAAAACGGGCAGCGAATAATATTTTAAAAACAGCACCCAAGTCATGCATTTGAGATGGGAGCCCGTATAAATGGAAATAAACAAACACATGAATAAAATGTTGCATACTGTCAGATATTTCACGGCTCTCAAATAACTGCTACAAAAAGCTTCTGGAATATTCAGCCTATTGAATAAGTAAGATTGCTGCTCACAGCTCCCCCCCACCTGCCCGCCTGCCAGTAGATGCTAACCAGTCCAGCCTTCCACAATCAAACTTTTATTTTTAACACGATAGACACTATGCAGCTCTAGCAATTTAAGGGCCACGACAAAAACTGAGCCAGCATTTTGATTTTCTGTGAAGCTCACAATGGGGGGAGTGATCCACAAAGGGGTTGGGAAGGGGAGGGAGACAGAAGTATTTCAGGTTCATAAATACCGTCTCCCAGTGATGAAGAATGCCAAAGGAATACACTTGAAATATATAAACTCAAGTCTTTCGGGCAGCATCTCATGTTACGGTTGCAGAGTATAACAGAGCACTATAGCAGTGTTTCTCAACCTTGGCCACTTTAAGACGGGTGGACTTCAACTCCCAGAATTCCCCAGCCAGCCATGCTGGCTGGGGAATTCTGGGAATTGAAGTCCACCCGTCTTAAAGTGGCCAAGGTTGAGAAACACTGCACTTTAGTATAGGTGGGTGGATGGATTGCTAGATAGAGATATCCCCTCCAGAAATAAGCTCCAAAGAAGCTGACTTGTTCAGCGCAACTGACAAGTAACTGTAGGTCCCAAACCCATTCCTCATTCTCGGAATCGATCTGCTGCTTCACAAACCAGCTGAGCAAGCAAGGGAAGGAGAACTCCCTTTGCCACCTGGAATTGTGAGCTGCACTTTAAATAATAAAAAAGATCCAGCATGATCCCTAAACTACACCAGAAAGGGATAAACATTGGAACTACCAAGCCACAGAATTACTACCTTCAGCTGTCAATAACGTGGGGAAGGAGAGAGCAAGTTTATTTTATTTTTCAGCAAAAGGAACTAAGTTCCTAGTGTCCTGGCACAGTTCCAGAGTCCCCTTGGTTAAGACTTGGCTATGAAAGGAAGCAATGCCCGGTGTTAACTGGTCCCTAAGCCGCTCTTCTGAAACATTTGTAACAGGTTTTTTATTCATGCATGGCTCAGGCGGGGCGGATTCTCTTCTGAACCCAGCAAGCTACTCTGAACAGACTTTTCTTCCTTGCATCCATCACGTTGAGTGGAATATTGATTTATTTAGATGTTTCGGGGCCCTGAAACTCGCTTGTCTACTGCTGATTCACACACAAGATGATCCGGGGACAGAGATCATCTGAACATACGTTCCTCTCTGTGGTTAATCATCTCTACCCAGGGAGTTGTACTGTTTTGACAATCCAGCAGCTAGGAACCCCCGATGAGGCTACGTTTGCAAGGAAACAGAAAAAGGGGGAAGAGGAGCAAAGAGTGAATTGCAATTAGATGGATCCAGAATGGGAACCCTTGGTTCCTACATCCTTTTTTTTTTTTTTTCCTCTCACTGCACCAACCCAAACTTCTTTGTTATCCACCATTCTGCCAGGAGGTCAAGATGTCCTCCATTAGTCTTGGTCCTGGCCAAGTCCCACACTGGCTCTCAGCAGCAAAATGCTAAGGACTTCCATGCTTTGTCGGTTATTGCTTAAAGAATCTGTCGGTTATCGCTTAAAGAATCCTTTCCCATCCTTTAAAATGAAGATGGAGATAAATTAAATCTTCATCTCCCTTATAAAAGAGAACAGAAACGGGGGGGGGGGGGGATTGTGGCTCAGCTGACTTGGAGACACATTCCTGGTCAACTTGAGGCTGAAAAAGAAAACAATTGTCCCAAATGATCCCAGAATTACATAATGATGATGATGACGATGATGATGGCTCAATGGTGGATAAAAATGCCAAATCCAGTCTAAACATCTGGCTGACTGGGTGACCAGCCATAACAACAGTCCACCCCTTTTATAACCAAAAGGAAGTAGAAATTCTTCTTTTACTATCTGAGATTTCTTCAGAACTTATAATCACCGAGTGCTTCTGCCATTCCTCCCTTCCTTACTATCCTCTTATCTTTGCCGTTTCTCCTCCCTTCTTAGGAAAACACCGTTTTGCTTTCATTTTATTCCGCGCAGCAGTTGAATTCCTGCCTTTGTTCAGACTGCAATTCTGTATAATTGGATAGTCACAGAACCACAGCCAGAAAGACTCAGAAGAATCATTACGCTTGCAATCCCATATCCACCCTCCTTGGATGGCAGGGAGGTCAAAAAAGGCAACATGGCCACCACAACCATGCAATCTTTTTTTATCTGCTTCAATCGCATGGCTGTGGCTGTCAGACTGACTTTTTTGACCCCATCCTTGCAAACATCTCTGTCCGTGGGACTTCATTCTTCATTCAACTGCACCATTATCGCAAGACTTTCCCATCTATCCTGTATTTCTTCTTTCCCCCCACCCTACCCCACAGGGTTGTTCTGGGGAAAAACAGAAGGGAGTGCTCTGTATACTGCCCTGGCCTCTTGAATGAAATACAGGATATAAATCTAATAACTGAATATTCCAAAAGGTGTAATTTCCCATATCATCAAAAAGCAGAATGACACCAAACAACCAGCACAAAAGCCACAATACCTAACCTTTATCTGAAAGTCCAAACATGGTTTTCTGAGCTATTCACATGCACATCTCCAAAGAGACACTTTTAAAATCAAGCATGCGTTTAAGCCAATACAGAAACCTGATTTTTTAAACACTGCTATTTCCAACCCTTATTCAAATTCCGGATTTACTTTGTTTCTACTAGCTGGTTTTTAAACTTGCATAAACTCAAATCCTAATTTCATTATATTAATTGATATTTGTGCATGTTATATTGCAAACTGATGCAGGAAGAGGGAATTCTATGAGAAGATGGTTAAGAAATGTTAAATAATTACAACCTCTCACTCACTCACACACACACCATCTTGCTCTCACAACACTATACCTCCTCTTCCAAAACAACACAATTCCATTATAAAGATACCACCCTTGTTCTAGAAATCTAGAACCACATCTAGAAATGTGTATTTTTCTTTATATTTGTTTGTTTTGCAGGCTTCTGGCCCTAATAACATTGTATCTCTCTATTTCATCTAGAAATTAATCTTAGTAGGAACAAATGCAACTTGTTGCATGATTTCTATACACACTTTCAGCACTGTGTGTGAAACGTTCACGATTTTTTATTACAATTATTTTAATCCAATTTACGGTCTTTAGGAGGTATGTCATTCAGAGTCAACTGGAATTAGAATATGAAGGCAGTAAATAAAAATAAAATAAATCAAACAAGTACACAAGGCAAGGAAATATACTTTGAGGTCCACCTATTTCACTCACAACTGCTTTCTGTTTCAGCCAAAGGAATACCGGACTTTTGACCAGAAGAGAGAACTACTTTAAAGGAACTAACGAGATATTTAGCCAAGCAGGGCTGTGAGAGCGCTTGCAGAAAAGTTACTTGGCTCAATTCCCGTTCTCACGCTCGCTGGCCCCAAATTATCGGAACTTTCTTATCGCGCCCAGCTGAGTTTGCCAAATGTGATGCGGACGGAGGACGATCGTGCTTGGGAATATTTCTAAATCGGAGCCAGCCCCACGGTTCGGGCGGGGAGGGGAGGCGGCGGCCAGAAGGCGCCTCAAGCTTCACCCGCGAACTCCGCGGGGAGGCCTCCTGAGGACAGGGAGAAGCTCGAGCCAGCGCCCCCCAACCCTGCGCACTTGACGGAGCGCCATCCCGCAGCCGCTTCCTCCTCGGGGCCGCTGCGTGGTCTCCGCGTCACGTGTGACAGGCACGCTCTCCAGGTGAGAGTAAAGAGGAAGCGAGGAGGCCGGGTGGGGTAGAGGGGTGGGGGGAGCGCGCGCGCGCGCGAGAGAGAGCCCTTTACCTGCAGCGGCGGGTCGCTGCTCCAGATCACGTGCTGGAAGCCCGGGCTGCCCTCGAAGGGGGAGAGGGCGCGGGGCGAGCAGCCGTTGGGCGGGTCCAGCAGCGGCACGCGCTTCCCGCCGGGGCTGCTGTAGGTGCGGACGCGCTCGTAGACAACGCTGCCGCCGCCGTTGCAGCCGTCCTGCGGCGGGAAGGGCTCCGGGCAGGCCTGGCCCTGCAGGGGCAGCGGCGCCGGCCGGCTCTGGCGCGCGCGGGGCAGCGTGGCGGGCTGCGGCGCCGGGCAGGGCCGCGGCAGCGACGGCGCGGCCGGCCCGCAGGGCTCGAAGCAGGGCGGCGGCGGCGGCGGCAGGCAGTAGCTGCGGGGCGGCGAGGGGGCGGCCTGCTGCGGGCGGGCGCCCCAGAGGGGCGGCAGCGGCGGCGGCTGGACCTGCTGCTGGACGCCGAACATGCTGGCGCTGCGCTGCGGAGGCGCGCGGGCTGGCACTGGCCGGGCGGCCGCGGCGGGCGGGAGGTTAGGCAGCGGGGCCGCCCCCGCCGCCGGGCCACGCCCGCGGCCCAGCGCCTCACCTGCCAGCCGCCCGCCCGCCGCGCCGGCGAATCGAGAAGCCGCGGGCGGGCGCTCCCCGCTGCCGGAGGAAGGGCCGGGCGGGGCTCGGGGCAGGCGGTTCCGCGGGCCCGGCAGCTGCAGAGCTCCGGGCGGCCTTTAGGGCGGGGGTCCTCCCCGTTTTAGGGGACGGTTTCTCGACCTTGGCCACTGAAGATGTTTGGACTTCAACTCCCAGAATTTCCCCAGACGGTGTTTCTCAACCTTGGCCACCTGAAGGTGGGTAGACTTCAACTCCCAGAATGCTGGCTGGGGAATTCTGGGAGTTGAAGCCCACCCATCTTCAAGTGGCCATGGTTGAGAAACACTGCGTTAGGGTAATCTTAATGTCCGCCCCTCCACTAAACATCCGAACACCCCAATAAACACAACTAGACAATGAAAAGAAGACAATGAAACTTGGGGAAAGGTGGCTTCATCGTAAAGATGCAACTCAGAGGTTCTTCCCAGCTCCCCCGGACTCGTCTGCGCTTCCCCGCGGGAGGGGCCCCTCGCCGTTTGGGAAAGCCCAGGCTGGACGGATCTTGCTCGTACGCAACTCCCAGGCAGAAACGAAGCGCCGCGTCTGGCGGAGCCGGACGTGGGCGAGCTGAGCCCCGCGCGCGATCCTGCAACCCGCGCAGGGGCAGCGCGTGCAGCGCCCGAGGGAACTTCATGGGCCCAACCCTGGTTTGGCGAGGATCTGCTGATAGATTAAAGTCCAACGGCTCTAAGATGGTTGCGGGACCCGGGCAGGGAAGCTCCCAGCCCGCTTCTCCATCTCAACGCTTTAAGCCAGCTTTTTGCTCCTATTTTAAGGAGAGCTAGTTTGCTCCCCTTAGCATATCGGCAACGATCATTCTCGCTGCTCTCTTCTACCGATCGCTTATCCCTGTTTTAAATAAATTGCCCCTCCGCTGTTTCGGTGCGGTTGATAATCCCGGGATTGGGATCTCCGTTAATTTTTTTTTTTTTTGAGGGGTGGGGAACCAGAGTCAGCATGCGGTAGAAGGGGATCCCACACCAGGGAGCCGGGATTTTCCATTGTTTTCCCCATGTTTTGGTGTAGGGTTTTTAAAAAGTTGCTTGAAACTTCCTTAAACCTGTTGTAGTGCTGGTCCGGTGCTAGAGTTTGGCCAACATCTGATATAAGATATTGGATTAAATGGGCCTTTGGCCCAAAGATGAAATAATTACACTTTTATAGTATTCCATAATCCTGTTGCACCACTTGTCTCATCTTCAGGCTAAAATGCAGACTTCAGAGCTCTGGCTATCTTTCCTAATTTTTCAATTCTCAAAGATTCACTAATCTGTTTCTTTGTTTTGTTATGCATTAGCCCAGTGTATCTCAACCTTGGTCACTTGAAGATGGGTGGACTTCAACTCCCAGAATTCCCCAGCCAGCCTGGCTGGCTGGGGAATTCTGGGAGTTGAAGTCCACCCATCTTCAAGGGGCCAAGGTTGAGAAACACTGTATGATTAACCTGATAAAGAATTTAGGGGACCCTGGAAGCTTGCAATCTCTTGTAGCATTTGGCTTGGTCTTAAAAAAGTCGTGTTCAAGTGTGAGAAGGATTTTTGCTCTTCCTCCCTCTCTCTCATGGTCCAGGGTTCTTCAGTCTGTGTTTGGAGGCCTCCCCTCATCCATTTAAAGACAGGACTCATACAAGCTGAGGCAGATGCCACCAGACCTGCTGTTAGGGTTGTCGCCAGAGGAGTGACAATTATGACTTCAATGAGTAATCAGCTTAAGGCTGTTTGTCACTTCAGTTAAACATAACTACATTATTTCGTTTTTGACCCAGCTTCACCCACTTCCTTTTCCTGGCCCCGCTGTTTGCAGTGTAAAGCGGGGTGTGCCATTCTGGCCCAAGGGGGGCTCTTTCACTGCCCCAAAATTGGTTGGGCGTTCTTGTCCCTCAAATTGTTTGAAGTCCCTCCCCCCATCAAAAATGGCTGCATGTTTGGTGCGCTCCAGTTGCTGTGGTTGAAGCCAACAGCCTTGGATTCAATGGTAGAATCTAACTATTAATTCTTTTCCTACGTGACACACTCCTACCGGATGCTGCTGACTAAATTCCCCAACAGTTTATCAACTTCCCAGCTCCCCAGCCCTTCTATGAATCTTGGGATATTGCAAATTCTTTATTTTCCAGCTAGGAGTAATATATGGGGCTATAATAACAGTGCAGACATCACAAACTGACATTATAAATGATGCTACAGGTATAGTTACTATTTTTCAGGAGCTTAATCACCACCTTTAAACACTGCCATGAGGTGGAAGGATGAAAACCGTGATCAGTCTTCAAGAAGGTGAGAAAAGTGATTTGAGTAATGGATTTCTTTGGGTTAGAATTAAGGGTTAGAAGTTGGTGTAGTTAGCAAATTCCCTAGTGGTTCTGATCAGTTTTATTTACAACTCCTACTTTCAGACTCAAATTATTCTATTCTATCATGTAATATGTAAGACACACATCCATTTGATTTAGATGCTTACCTAATTAATTAACCAGCATTCAATTTATGTACACAGTGTGTTTTATGGACTGGTCAATGACCATAATAAACAATCTACTTTACTTGCTCTATTTTGGGCTCTCCAGGACTGCTGGCTTTAACCTACATGTCTCCAGGACTGTATGATCCAGCCAGAATTGTCCCAACCCACAAGATCGTCTCAGCAGAAAATTCTGCTGACACCCCATTTCCAAAAAGTCTCAGGGACTATTTCCAGGGAATGCTGTTCTTCCACTGCAGTGCCAACTCTCTGGAACAGCCTCCGTGGACCCCTGGTTGGTCCCCTCCTGGACAACCTTCAGGAAAGAGCTAAACGTGCAGGCTGTTCTGCAGAACCTTTCCTTAGGGTGGAGATGACACCCGCTGCTCCTTGTTGTTTCACACCTTAAAATACTTTATTTTTGGACCTACCCTGGATGTTTAATTTGTTTTGAGTTCAGTTAAAGGGTATATTTTATTGTTCCTTTGTGTGGATAGCTTATGCTTTTGCTGTGAAGAACTGTGAGTCAGTTTGTTAAAACTGGAGAGGGCGGGAGGGAAGGAGGAAGATGGAGAAGGAAGGAAGAGTGGGAGGAAGGGAGGAAAAGGGAGAGAGGGAGGGGGGAAGGAAGGAAGGAAGGAAGGAAGGAAGGAAGGAAGGAAGGAAGGAAGGAAGGAAGGAAGGAAGGAAGGAAGACTGGGAGGAAGACTGGGAGGAAGGGAGGGAAAAAGAGAGAGGAAGGAAGGAAGAGTGGGAGGGAGGAGGGAGGGAGGGAAGGAAGGAAGGAAAGAAGAGTGGGAGGGAGGGAGGGAGGGAGGAAACAGGAGGGAGGGAGGGGGAGGCAGAAGTGGGAAGGGAAGGAAGAAAAGAAAGAAGGCAAACCTACGTTTGGTGTGCAGAGCACCAGCTCTCACAAGCTGTATTTAAAGACACCAGAATTGCATTTGAGTTGTCCCATAATCAAAAGACTTTAAATAGTCCTAATAACATTGGTCAGGTGTCTTGCTTGTTCGTTTACTGTTTTAGTCCTGTTCAAGAAAAAAAGCTTACAAACCAAGCAGCGCACCTAGCAATTCTTCCTAGCTTGGGGAAAGAAAGGTGGCGTTCTGTGGCTGTTATTCGTACCTTCTCAAATCTGCCCTTTGAGATCCCTTGAATGCCACCTGCTGTTCGGCTCTGTTAGGGCTCTGTCAATTTCACCTGCCTTGTGGAACGATGACGTTTGGTCCTTGCCTCTCTGTCTGTCCTCAAGAAAGATGCTGCTAGTGCTAGGGAGAGGACTCAGTGCTTGCCCCAATCCCTGGAAGAACCTGGGTGACAAAGTGTATTGAAATACTCCAGGGTTTTTATGGATTTGATGATTAGAAATAATATGGATTAGTGAAAATAATGAAAGTTTTTTAATTTAGGGTAAGAG
This sequence comes from Liasis olivaceus, assembly GCA_030867105.1. Lineage (NCBI taxonomy): Eukaryota > Metazoa > Chordata > Lepidosauria > Squamata > Pythonidae > Liasis > Liasis olivaceus. The sequence continues at coordinate 13,383,185 of CM061361.1, forward strand.
TTGGATGTATATTGTTATTTATATCTGTTGCAAGAAGGGTCAGAAGTTAATTCTTCCTTCCTTTTTCTTCGTCCTTTTTCCTTTTTGCACTTTGAATCTTTACTATTTTCTCTCTTTTCAACTTTTCTTTTTTTCCTTCTTTTTTTTAATATTCGTTCTTGTTCATTTTTATTGTTTCTTCTCAAAACTTAATAAAGTTGTTATGAAAAAAAATACTCCAGGGTTTTAAAATGTCTCTGAGGCATTATGTACAGAGATGTCCTACCTGGCAGTCTTATGGTTGTTGGATGAAAAAGAAAAGATTGGCAGCCCTCTTCATCTGCTTCCTACCACTCCAGACACCCACTCACAGTACCTGAAAAGTTGGAACCTCAAGAGAATGGAGGCATGTTTCTAAAACTGGGTGAACAACCTGAAGCCCTAAGGATAGACAGCCTTCCGGGGTGTCCACAAGTCAAGACAGCAGCCGTGACGGTGTGATCAAAGTTCTGCCTGGATTTGGGGTGGGTTGCATATGTGGACACCCCCAAAAACACCCCAGCAGTCTCCAGAGCCCTGTTCCAAATTGCCGCTGATATGTAATTTGTGACCAAACAGGTAAACTCATTAATACATAGGCATTCATGTTAGAGTGTTCAATTAATTTGGTTAATTTAAGATCACAATAATTTGTTGTTCTGAAGTTGTGAATCAATTTAAGTTCAATGTCCTGAAGCCCAAAGACTGCAGGAAGATCTCTAGAGCCCTGTTAAGAGTTGCCACTGATTCATAATTTTAGATGAGGCAGAAGAGAAAAACTATTAAACAAATAGGGTGTAGTCCTATTGTGTTTAATTAATTATCGAAATGCTATTTGAATGAGATCAACTCAACTTCTGTTTGTTTGTCCTGGCCCCAGGAATGTCTTTGTTCTGGCTGCTTGGTTGGAAATTCCAGCCCTACATATATTTATTTTGAAACAATTTGTATGGTTGCCCATCTCATCCCTGAAACTCTGGCAGTGAACAGAGATTAAAAACCTATTACGGATGTAAAGAATTATCCAAATCAATTAAAAGAAAAACCAAATCAAAGTCCTTATTAAAAAACCCACAGTCTTTAACCAAAGTTTTGGGTGCTATTTTGGGTTGAAACTTGGCCCAGGTTTCCTAGATGAAAAGTGAGGTAGTGGGTGGCAGAGTATAATTAAAACTGGCCAGAAGAAAATGGAGGGTTTTAAGAGCCAAAAATCAGAGTTCATCTATTTTTTTTTAAAAAACTTTATTACATTTTAAAAAGCAAAAAAATAAAAAACTAACACAAACTAATAATCGAAGCAAAGTAGAAAGCGGAAAGGCTAAAAATATAGGAAGAAAGCAAAAGTGGTAGAAAATAAGAAGAAGAAGAAAAATACTTTCAGATGGAGAGTTCATTTATTTAGAGGCATACCATTTTGCAGATACTCATTGATCATTGTAATCTTAAATTACAGGAAGGTTAAGTTACAGAAATGTTAGGCAACACTGTAAGATTTCAACAATGGAACAAAACATCGAAGGGAGTTGTGAACTCCTCTTTGTTGTGCTCAAGCTAACACTGGAAATCTATCTGTTATGGATGTTCTCATTTGGATTCTTGTGCTGAGCAAGGGTTGAACTTCCTGATTAAGGGTGTATATCAATCTAGTGATCAATTAAAGGATCACTGCCCAGATGTACATGCTTGAATGTTAAAGACATACTCTGACTTAAAAGTGTTGGGTATTGTTCCATTTGGCCCAGTTGTTGATACCAAGAGCTTCCCCATATTCCAGGCAGGTAAAGATCTGGAACCTTCTTCATGCGAAGCGTCTCTCCTTCATCTTGAGAACATCAGCAGTTCTAATCTAAGTAATAAGAAGATATCTTCTCAGGTCTATATTAAGTCTATTTCATATACCCAAAGTGTTGAACGTTCTGTTGTTGCTTCACCCAATTCCTCTGTTGTGAGAGAGAGAGAGAGAGAGAGAGAGAGAGATTTGTAATCAACAAAGCAACATGTTAAGTCTACACATATCCAATAATTACAATAACATAAAACTTTTTTGGATGGATTGGCAGAGATCAGTTGCCATCACTAAGAGAAAACTTTAACTGAAATGAAAGACACACTTTTGGTGAGCCCATTGTTTTGTGAAATTGTGTAGCAGGATTGTGTAGCAGGAGATACAGGAGGAGATACAGGAACCAAAAGGAGGCATAGCTGTTAATTGAAACATTATGTTGTGGCTGTTCCTGATTAAAATATAGATGGTCTTATGTTTCTTTCAGTAATAAAAAGAAGGTATTGAATAAATGGGCGCTTTTAATGAATGCCTCTGGAAGCAGAATGTAACAGAAAGGAATGTAACTGATATTTAACATGTGAGTCAAACCAAACCAAAATCTGGTTTGCATATATGTGTATTTATTAAATTACCAGCTACAGGTTTTGGTTTAACAAGCTGTGCAAACTGGGCCAATTGTGAATTAGTTTAACTGTGGCTGGGTTCACACATTGCATTCAGCCATAAATGTCTTAACCGTGGCGTACTGAATATGACACCATTTGCTATTTTCCCATAGCATGCGAAACCATAAACAAATGAGCCATATTATGACTTCCTGTGATGTGGGGATTATTAAGCCTTTATGTCTGCGTAAATGTGAAGTCATCACCAAGAATTCTTTAAGAGTCCAGGGATAGACATTCGACAAAAACTGAGCCCTGGTGAAGCCATGACAGGCCAGAAGTAGCCCATGGCTTGGAATTTGTATACAGCTGTGCGCTAAGATTTCCGCTTTGAGATGTATCTTTCATCTCAGCCAACAAAATGCTTGCAGTGGGCTTGGCCAGAGAGTAACACAACAATATTGTATTCTTGCTGGACTTCCCAAAAGATGTTGAATTAAATAGATGTTGAATTACCAATGTGATTTGGTCTATCAGAGGTGTTCTTTCATGACAGCGAGCAGATGCCTGGATGTGATGGTTGACACGTATCATTGTACATTTCAAAACTATCAGAAGAACTGTCTGGCATTTGAAGAATAAAATTCCTTTCAAAATCAAGCTTGACAAATATCTTCTCCCCACCCACAAATGCAAGAGAAAGGTGTTTTTAAAAATGCAATGCAGCAAGAGAGGAAAGATGAGGACAAACTGAGCAGTGTGACAAACTAAAGTGATTAATTCTTCATAGTTGTTGTCTGACCTCACCACTGCTGGATTGGGATCTATAACTCAGCCATGCCAAAAGCTAAAACAGAGTTTTAAAAAAGGGGAGAAGAAAGAAAATGGGTGGATTTACCAAATGCATATAATTTCAAGATTCTTTTATTCAGTGGATTATTTACTCAATTGCAAGAGTCAACTGAGTCAAGAAGTCAATCTTGAAGAAAGCGGTTTGTCAAAGCTCTCACCTAAAGTCATTGTCCTGCTTGAGGGTGGAGATAAATCCTTGTATTTTCCAGAAGGGAAAACATGGCACAAGGAAAGGGATTCAGCAGTCTGCCTCCAACCTGAACTTCAAGCTGCAACTGTCTTCCTCGTTCACACATCCCACCAAGCCCAGATTGATTTGTGTGATTTCAGCTTAATGTGTGTTGGACTCATTCTGCCATGGTGGTTGTAAAACCAGTTTATAGCTTAGTATATCATCAGATCACAGCTAATTGTAATTTAGCCAGTAAATCATGGTTAAACAAGGCATAGCTTGGCATGATAACCAGCATAAGGGAATTTAGTATATGCTAGGGCCAAAAAGAGGAAGCTAGGTTTGCACACCATACTATTAACCATCATTGTTTCATACCCCAAACTGACAAATGGTCCAGATAATTAATTCTAGAAGTTGCATACCTCACAATTTTAGACAGCTACCTTGTTTTATTCCCAAGAAGAGACCAAGAGCTGTGCTTCAGCTGCAGGACTCCAAAAGAAATAATTGTATAATTGGGAGTCAAACTGGTTCCGCAGAAAATCCACCCACCCTGGATCAAAGAACTATGCACTAGCACCATCACCATAGAGAGAGCATTTAAAAAGGTCCACACCTATTACATAAGGAATTCTTGTTGATTTCTACCTCGTAAAATAAATTACCTTAAATCCCCAGATGAAAGGGTGCTTAGGCAGCGTCGAAACGCAAACCTAATTTGCTCTACTGCCATAATAATGGCTAGTAATTGGCCTACGAAGTTACTGCTACTGCTTTACGCTGGAATGCCCATCAAAAGCTTTTCATCATCTTATCCAGGAAGTTTTCAAACAATGGACTGGCCTTTGTTGGTTTTGTACAGGTGCCTCTACCTGTTTGCTAGGCAGAGGGGTGTGTGCAATCTGGTGTGCTCCCCAGTCACATATGCTAAGCAGCCACTGGTGAGAGTGGGAGGACTGGAAATGCACAGTGCCTGTATTTGTAAATCACACTGAGCCATAATATGGTTTGTTGGGTTGGGCTCAGCATTGCACGTGGTTTGGGGCTTATCATTGTGCGAACCAGGCTGTCATGACTTTCGAAACTAGCACTCAGGGTGATGTGTTAACCCAAAGACAATTTGGAAATGTATCCTTTTTAAAAAGCAGAACCTGTTTATTCTATACTCTAAGCCTTGGTGTTGGAAGAGACTCCTGAGAATACAGTGGACAGCCAAGAGAACAAACAAGGGATCATTGAACAAATCAACTCAAGAGTTCTCACTCAAGGCCCAAATAACCAGGCTCAAATTATCCTACTTCATATACATTATGTAAAGACCCAGCTCCCTGGGGAAGGCTCTAATGCTGGGATAAGTGGAAGACAATGGTGATGACTCCGCTGTTGGAGTAGCTGAAGGACCAGGTTAGAGACAGACCATCATGGAGAAAATCTATGTGGTTGCTAAGAGTCAATGACAACTTAATGGCATATAATCAATCAATCAAGCCTTGATGGACATATTACACTAAAACATAGCCTTGCTTGTCCAGGTTTTGCTTATTGTGTGAGCCCAACCAATGTGGGCTGTAAGGTAGGGATTACAGCTTAACATGCTATGTGAATACAACCAAATTGTGGCTTAAGAGCAAACCACGCTGTAATATTCTGTGTGTGAACTCAATTAAAGAGAGGATCCTAGTAGCACTTTTTCACAGGATCAGAATCCATCCTTCTTATCTTTCAACTACCTCTAATGGCAGAGCCCTTTGAAGTAACCACTCTGTTGCTCATGTTAAACAGGCTGGTCCTGAATCATTTGTGTGACTCATTGTTTGCGAAAGTATGTGCAATGGTTGCTAACATCATACCTTATCCTGGTGGTCAGTGTCCTCATAAACATGTGCAAAGAGCAGCAATAAGCATCGCTGAAGTTGACCAACCAACTTGTTGGTGGTCAAAAAGCAACGTTCTGGTTTTCAGAGAAAAATGGGGGCATCTGACACCTGCATCTTTTTTGCAGCATAGAATGCTACAATTTTCAATCACTGCCATTCTGTTCTGCTAACCCAGATGTCTGGCTTATCCCACCTCTCATCTCTGAATATGAAGCCTGCATTGAGCTGATTTTAGTGGGTTTGTTCACCCCTCAGCTTCCCCTCAGCTTGCTGATATTTGCCTCTTATCCAAGGGCATCTCATTTGGAATACATAAAAAGCTTCTCCCCCCACACCCTCCCCTTTCTTCCTTTGCTTCTTTTCTGGATTGGAGTAATTCAAAGACGGGAAAGGAATTCTTCCCCTGCACACCCTTAAAACTACTTCTGAGTTCCTATATCAAGTGAAAAATTGCACCAGTTAAAAGGAATCATTTGGCAGCTGAAATTTGGGGGCACAATTTTGGGATGATTTGAAGGCTGCAAACAAGGTGCTGGGGGGTCAATAGCACTGCACGTTGCCTTCACTTATGCAACTTAATCTTTGTAGTTTCATTCATTCATTCAGCTTGCATAGTGACAAAACCCATCAAGACAGCTGATGGTTGACAACGTTCTATACATACAAAACACCCACAATAAAATACCAGTCACATAAAATGTCCATGGTAAATTAAGAACAAAGCATCATGGTAAACAGAATTAAGAGAAAAGTAAAAATCATGTAGTAGCACAAAAGTCATAACTCCATCGTACATTCAAAGCAAGATGGCATCAGTCATCCACAAACATTCTGTGCAGCAGCTCACCATTTCTTCTGAAAGGAAGTCCAATCTCAGCTGGGAAGCCATTCCAAACAGCAGGCAGTTCTACTGAAAAGCATCACTTCCAGGCCTCAATGCCCCCACTTCATGGAAATGGGGTACTACTCACAGGATCTCCCACGATAACCTAATTGGTCGGTCCATTCAGCTGGAGAACAGAGTCTTGCAGATATGTAAGTACCAGGCTATGTAAGGGTTAGGGTTCTTTTAAATTGCAACCATTCAGGTACTATGCTTTTGAACTTTGGTGTTGGAGAAGTTTCCTGAAAATATTATGGACAACCGAGAAAACAAGCCAACGGATCACTGAACAAATCAACCCAGAGTTCTCATTCAAGGCACACATGATGAGGCTCAAATTACCCTACTTCAGACACATTATGGAAAGACCTAGCTCCCTGGAGAAGGCTCTAATGCTGAGATAAGTGGAAGGAAAGAGAAGAAGAGGACAACCAGCAGCAAGGGGGCTGGACTCAATTACAGTGGTGATGGGAGTACTGTTGGAGGACCTAAAAGACCATGCTGGGGACATATTGTTCTGGAGAAGGTCTATCTTTGTGGTTGCTAAGAATCAACATTTGATGGTGCATAATCAATCAGTCAATCAATCTTTAAGGTACTAGAAGAGTGCTATGATAATTCCTATCCAACCTTTCTCACAATTTCCTTTCATTTTTTCATGTTCTTAACTGTCTCCATTGTTCTCCTGCAGATTATTCCATTCTGTTTGAAAGTTATGGAACTATGATAACAGTAGTACTCCTGTCTCCCGTACTTCTCTTTCATGAAAATGCTGTCCTCCAAAATTACTCAAAATAATGTGGTTTTGCAAGACTTGCAATCACAGTGTTATATGATTCTGCTTATTTTCTTAGCATTAGGGTTTTTTTCCAAGTATAAAATGTTGCCAGTCTCAGCATCTTTTTTGTGCATGCACGTGCGCGCGCGCACACACACACACACACAGAGCCATTACAAATTGCATTTCACAAATTATCTTCTGGGGACTTAGTTCTCTCAATGAGATCAATTTTTGGTTATGGTCCCCCAGAATCATCTTGCTTTAGTGTTCTTCAATGAAGAGACAGCATTTGAGACAATAGTAACTATTATTTCCTACGCTTAAAAAAAAGTTAGCATTTCAATCAAAAGGGTAGTTATCATTGTTTTCTCCTTTTGTTTGCACTGTAATAATTGAATTTTAAAAATTACATGATGTTGAGGAAGTAAATGAACCAAAAGTAATAACCATCTGATATAAAAGCAACATACCATAAAATGTGCAAAAAGGGGGGAAAATGACCACTTACTGCAAATAAAATATGACACAGGATAATATAACTGGGAAATTTAAATTTAATTTTGCACTTGAAATCGTTTAGCATCAAATTAAATGGCTTTTTTCTGCTTCTGATTTTCAGCAAAAATAAAAATGTACAGACTAGCACTTAGTAGGGTAACAATGAAGGCCTTGAAGAAGATATTCAGATGCCATGATGTGTCCTTGTCTGCAAAGATCAGAATCATATAGACAGTGGTTTTCCCTGTGAACCTTTATGGAAGCAAAGGTTTATAGTTCAGGGTGCTGTGCAAATCCAGAAAATTGGTTTGAGTTAATCATGGATAATGGACTTTGAAGAAGTAGGATAGATAGAGTATCGACACTTTTGAACTTTGCTGTTGGAGAAGACTCCTGAGAATACTATGGATAGCCAAGAAAACAAACGAATGGATCGTTGAACCTATCCATTCAGATTTCTCACGCGAGGCACATATGATCAGGTTCAAATTAATAATACTCTGGACGCATGAGGTGAAGACCCAGCTTCATTGAGAAATCCATAATGCTGATGGAAGGAAAGAGAATGATAAGCAGCAAGGTGGTTGGACTGGATTGCAGCAGTGATGGGGGCACTGCTGGAAGTTCTCAAGAGCAAGGTTGGGGACAGATCATCCTGGTCTATCTATGTAGTTGCTAAAAGTTGACACAAACTTGATGGCAAATCATCAGCTGATCAATAATGATTTTTAAAAAGCTTTTGGTAATGCAACATTGGTAACACAACATTCCTGACTGATGAACAAAGTTTAAGGCAGACCTGGACTTTACATGCAAAGTAAATTATCTTCCTCTCCCTTGAATCACCCTTTGATTTATCCATCACATTTTTCATTTCCTGCTATTGCCTCCACTCTCAAGAGTGGGGAAAATATCCAATGGCATCACAGGGCAATGATTTTACGACATGGGACAATTCATCCTCTTGCCACAAAGAGAGAGGAGAATTTAATACTGTTTGGGGCAGTTGTCCAAAGTCAAGCATGAAGAGGTCACCTTGTTCTTAGATTAAAATCCTACTTAACAAATTCTTCTAGCTGAAGTTCTAAGCATGTATGTTAATTTCTCATTCTCCTCTAGCGTTGAGTGGCCACTTAGGCATTGCGAAAGAACTGGAAATGTACCACTGTAAGAAAGAGGCAAAATATGATGCCTGTTTGTACAAATTAATGCATTAATTTATATGTATGGATGCTAATTTAGAAATGCAATCCTTCACACCATAACATAATACATGACCTTGACTCAGGCTATTTACAGTTCTTCCTACATCCTACATTTTTTCCTACACTGTTTGCTCATCAATGGGGCAATTTTCCATGTCTTGCAACATTTGATATCAGCCACTAATTGGGCTTTCTCTGTGATAAGGACCAGGTTATGAAACAAATTGCCACTGGTGTTTGAAGCAACCACTTCCATATAAATAAATGACTAAATAACAAATTTGCTTCCCTGGGTTGTTTGATGCTACTGTTTTGGCTCTGATGTTTTATAAGTTTTCGAATAGAAGTTAATGTTCTTACTGTACCTATTTTACTCAGTGGAACATGAATAAATATATTAATGTACACACCCAACAACTCATATGTGCTAACTCGAAGTAAATCCCATTCTAATTGGTGGAACATACTGTCTTGTAAATATGGACAGAATTCCTTCCTTCCTTCCTTCCTTCCTTCCTTCCTTCCTTCCTTCCTTCCTTCCTTCCAATTTTGAAAACAGTAAAAAACCAAAAATGAAGAAAAAATAAATAATTCCCTGTGTTATAAAGAAAAAAAAAATTGAAAACAGGCACAAAAACATACAGATCACATATTCATGAATACTTATACATATATAAAAATGGCAGCAATGTTTCATTATAATTGTCCCTAGGTAATCTCCATTGGTAAATACAGGGAGTCCCCAGTTTAAGAGCGAGTTCCGTTCCCAAGGTCTGTCCTTAAGTCAAATTTGCATGTAAGCTGGAACAGTATTATTGTATGATACTGTATAAGTAGTATTGTGTAATGAACTCGAACCATTGTATATTTAACTTGAATTTTGCTACAATAGGCTCCATTCTTAATGGAAGGCAGGGTTAGATGTGTTGTCTGAATGGTGCTACCTTTCAGGTGTCAGATGAAGACATCTCAGTTGACTAAAGGTTACAATGCTATGCATTAAGAAAAGGTACTAATATCAGTACCAAAATTTTCAATGAATCTTGGATTATGTCTTATGTAACTATGGGTTGTCTGTAAATTGGGCATTCTTAACCTGAGGACTACCTGTAATGCATATCACTAATAATATCAACTCTGTAGACCACTGAGTATGTAGCTGCTGTCATATGTTACCCTTCCAATGCTCAAAAATAAGTCTTAGCTCTAAGTTAGGCACAGAGAATCCACTTCGTTTGTCCGGATGTCAATTTCCATGTGATACAAATATAGTTCAAAAAAGAACATGAACATTTGAGAATATTGAATTTTGTCTCATAATGGAGTAAATACATGTGATCAGTTCCTCGGTTATAGGATATCAGACAAACATATGCTTACATGAACCATTCATCTCCAGCAAAATGAGAATTTACTCAAGGCTTTTCGATATCCGTGTAATGGAGTCTAACAGAGCTATTTTTTTTGTTGTTGTTGCATAAAACATAATCCAAGATTCATTGAAAATTTTGGTACTGATATTAGCACCTTTTCTTAATGCATAGCATTGTAACCTTTAGTCAACTGAGATGTCTTCCTCTGAAGCCAGATAAAACCAGGTGGCACCATTCAGACAACACATTTAACCCAGCCATCCATTACTTAGCCATAGCTCATTAGCAGTAGTTCTGGCAACACACAATCACCCTAACTGGGTCAAGAGCCACCCACTTCCTCCAGTCCTATGGAGTACTCCAATGAATCCCTATGCTAGGAGAATTCCTTATGTCAGTGGTCCTTTCCCACTGGTCATATAACCAGCAGTAGGCATGCTTTGAGCACTGCAGTCAGTCATGGTTTACATTCTACAGCTGACAGGTCTCGAGATCATAATAGAGTCATCTTCTTAGCGTTCACCCAAGGGTGCAGGGTCCGCTCTCCAGATCAATAAACACCATTTCACATGATTGAATATAGCCACCAGGTTCAACTGGGTGATCTTCATATCTGTGTCAATTGTGTCCTGCCCCCATTACTTAGGTCTTCTGTTTGGGCATTTGCCATCAATGTTAAAGTGTAGGCGGTGCAGGAACCTCCGGGGGACATCCTAGTATTGTTCAACTTTGTATATGGCTATTGATCCATTGGTTATGACAGGAATTTGCTGACTGGCTTGTCGCCTGAGCCTAATGTCAGTTGGTCCATGTTCAGCTCAGCGTCATCCTTGTGGGAGGGCAGTTTCCAGCAGCACCAATGAGGAGGAATGGACCTCACCGCTTGAGACCATAATGGAGTGCTCTCTATTTTTCCATCTAGTTTCCTTGAAGACCCTGCCTCACAGTTCACTAAAAGTTGGAGTTCATATAGTGTAGTTGATTGGCAGAGGGCTGCCCATTTGATTACTGCTTTGGTAAAGTTTTGACTTAAAATTGCCCCTCACCTCTTACATATCTGACAGATTTAGTGTCTTCATGCAATATGCTACAGTATGTTGTTGATTCAGTTAAGTATGTTGTGTGAATGCTGTAAATACCTACACATGTATACAGGAATGGACAGATTGACACTATATGGGGAGTCCTTAGGATGAGCTTCTCAGGTGGATTCAGTATCACATAGGACTGGCCAACCAATCGTCAGCCACCATAACTGATGGACTCAGGGTTTCTGTTTTCTCCCACACATAACAAGCAGTGCATGATGTGCTCCTAAAAAAGCAAGGGAATTATTTCTACCTGATACTACACACTGTTTCTCACAGTTTACCAATGCTATGTAGTTGACAAATCTGGGTTGTTCTTGGAACGATGCCTATAGAAACTCAAGAGCAACATGTTTGCAAGATATATATATAATTAGGCACAAGTTGCAACTGGTCCTTGGCTTCTGAAGAACATCTTGCCCTATCAAAACCACACATATCCATAAGTTAGAACTGGTTTTAGTCACTCCATCCTAGTTTTACCCCCAACTCTTTGGGAATCACAATGAAATACAAGATTAGAAAAAACAAGGAAAGAGCAATGAGGGAGAAGAGAGAACTTGCACATGACGCCAGTAACCAATCCTTTCCCAGCTTCTTCAGCCCCAAAATGTCACATAAAGTGGATCCACATTGTTCAATAAGTGAGATTACTATATCAGTAAAAGCAGCCTCTCTTTACTGAATAAGATTACCCAGTTGCTTGCTGGTGGATGAGAGAATCCCAAACTCCTTGTAATATTGGGTTTATTTACAAACATAGTAGCAAAGGTGCCTTAGAACATCATCCTAAGTTTTCCAAAGAGACAACTTCTGTGTCCTTCAGAGAGGAGTTCAGCTGTGGGCATGTTTTCTCTTCTCTCTGCTGCTGCTACCCCAAATAACTGCTTTTGACATCCCTCAAAGGTTTTATCTTGGTCACGCTCATGTATTAGCTTGGGGTAATCCATCCTTCCTGCTCGATGGTTCTCTCCTTCAAAGCACAAGATACGCCCCAAGGGATCAGCAGAACATCTCCAGACAACCAGTTTCTATTTTCCTATCTGTGCTGGGTCACTAGAGTAACAGAAGAACAGATCACTAAAAGAGTTGTGTTTATATATCATGCTTAACCATGTTTTGTTTAATCCATGTTTGTTGAACAAACCACAGTTGTCTGGGTTCACACAACCTCCTAAGCAGAAAACCAAAATGCTTGGGTTTGCCCAAGGCACGAAGCTAAAAATGAACAAACCACATGAGATCTTAGCATGAGAAGTTGAACCCAGACAGTATTCTTTTACAATTCTCTCTTTTCCATTGTCAAGAGAAAGAAACATTCACCCATAATAAGAATGGCTACGAACAATAATGCCCAACAAGGGCATTCTAGAAGACTTGGACCACAGTTCCCAGAATTTCCAGCTAGCATTTCCAATGTAGCTGCCATTTTGAAACTTAAATAGGGTCTCATTAGAGTGGAGAGCCACCTCGTATCCATCATACAAGCCATGCAGAGTTGGTTGGGACATAAATAAAACAAAGATGAGTAATTGGGCAAGGTTTAGATTGATCATGACTCATCACCAGCCATGCTACGACTACCAGCATGCTATAATTCAGAATTCTTGGAAATTTCTACAAAATGTATTTATGCTTTTTTTCAGCCCATGTTCTCTGGAATGATAAGCAATAGACAAATAATTATAATTAGGGCTTTTTAACAAAATCCTAAAGTGGGGACAATTAAAAACTAACTTACCATGAACTAAAACTAATTTGCAGGTGGATTATAAAAAAAGGAAATCCCTTACGAAATGTACAATGTACTAAATGTGATTTACAAATACTGTAGACTGTAAATCCCCTTTTCAAAATCCTTAATATTTTTAAAACTATAGAACAGGAAAAAAAGATAGCATAGGATATTAAGGTCTCACTGGTAATGAGAGCTAGTTTGGTCTAGTGATTAAGGTACCAGGCTAGAAACCAGGGGGCTGCGAGTTCTAATCCTGCCTTAGGCATGACAGCCAGCTGGGTGACTTGAGACAGTCACTCTCTCTTGGCCCCCGACATCAGCTGATCTGAAAAAAAGCAGACCCTGAACCTTGTGGGAAAATGCTGGGAAGAAAAAATAATAATAATGTCTCACTGGTAGACTTCGTCCAGATTCGAAAGTTTAGCTGGTACTTTAATTGCAAACTGTGTTAATGTCTTTTTTTTTTAATGGAAGTGATATGGAAAGGTTTAGATAAAATAGAAATAGGGTCTCGTTAGTACTTGGATGGGAGAGCTCCAGTTAATATTCCAGTCTTCATCTCTTTCTCTTTCCTTCTCCAAAGTAAGCACAACAGATTATATACTCTCGCTACCTACCTATCTTTGGAAAAAAGGCAACAACACCGCATTTTCATATTGGACTCAAGAAAGCAACCAGGATGTATCCATGAAGGCAACAGAAATTGAGCCCAACTTGCTTTTAATGAGACTTTAATACAAACTTGAACAATAAGTGCAATTGCACTGGGGAAAAATATACCTTTCACCTAATACTGAAATTGCCATTATCAGTTGTGACCAAACATGTCCTCTCTTCGGTCATACAAATGCAACTCACTCAAGAGGGGTCTTTCAACAGACCGTAGCTTCCTGACAGGTCCCAAAAGGAGAAGGCTCTCTCTCTTGGTAGTTGATCCTGGTGGATAGATCTTGGGTTGCAGTAGAACATATTGATAAGATCTGACTTGCTTTATTATCCCTGATTCATCTTAGTTTTAATCTTCTGGGCTTGCAGAAGATCTCTAATTGCTCAGGCAGAAGTGCTTCCTAAGCACTTGATCTCTTCAGCTGTAAAGGCCTGGGACTAAGCTGTTCCCTCTCCTGGGAGCAAAGGGGCAGTTTGTTGAGTTGCAAATCTATATCAGAACATGCAGGGAGATATACAAGATGGCCATCCCCCATCTAGAACACCAAATGCAACCCGATCCAAGGAAACCAGAACATTACGCCAAAATCACATTCCTGACACCATCCCCCTACGGAATGCAGTTGTGGGAAGAGAAGCAACTCCATCGGGATTCAACAAGAACCAGGGCCAAGTGGGATGGGCAAAGAGACATCTAGGCTCAGCAGGTTCTAAGGCCCAGGGTGAGGCTGGATAATGTTGATACTGAATCCAAGACTTCCAAATTTCTGGAACAAGAAGAGCTGGGAATCACAGTTGGTCAGATGCCACCCTCCCTGTGTAAACGTATGACTCAGAGCACTCAATTGGCTTCCTCTAACAACACAAATCAAAGGATGAAGTTGAGGTACATTCTTAGGCAAGTTTCAGCTTATTATACTCTTTGATCTTTAAAGTGTTGTGCTGAGAATAATATATACACAATTTTTCCTTTTTAAAAGATGGTCTGAGGAGGCATTTCTCAGTCTTTGAGCAGGAAGAGTCTCATTCCTGGGGATAGTTTCTTCTGCAAAGAGCCAACATGCATTCTTGTGTGTAGTATGTGTTTTGCACAAAACAGCTTAATTGTTTTAAATAATTTCATCTTATTAATGTTTTTATAGCTCATCCTTTGTCAGTTGATCTCAGGGAGAGGTAAAATAAATAAAAACAGGAAAATAAAACAGCACAACGTAGAGGAACAACAGCATGATGTTACCAAGATCCAAAAACGTGGTTAGAAAAACAGGCCTTCACTGGTGTCTGGATGAATTTTGGGATGGTGCCAGTAAGGGTGTTCCTTAATCTATAAAATACCATTCCTAATGGTGAGAGACAGAAGAACCACCCTTGCCTCTGAGAAGATCTTAATACTTAGGCATAGATACATAGAGAGAGGTGTTCCATCAAATATCCATGTACTTTTCTGTTCTTTGGAAAATTTGCTTTATCATGAGGGTTTCGACAAGGAGCAGCAAACTTTCACTGGTCTTCAACGCACAGCCTTTCCAGCTGATGATACATCTCCTTTCATGGGGGAGAGGGGGAGCAGTAATATTACTATGCATTTTCAGAGTATATTTTGGCACTATTATTAACATTATGACATTATGTTCATATTTTGCCTTTTTCTAAGGAGCTTATAAAGCTTCTTCCATCGTTTTACCTTCATGCTGCAACCTAATGAGGTAGATTGGATTGATCATCTTTTAGCCCAAAGTCACCCAGTGACCTCAGGGGCCCTGTTGGGACCCAAGTCTGTTCTCTCCTGTCCTAGGCTGGCTACACTGACCATGAATATGGAAATTCAGTTTTATTAACCTGCTTAAGAGTTGAATGTAATGTGCGAACCTGGCTCTGAAGTTATTTTGTTATAGTCATGAAAGAAACTGTCATGGGATCGTATTCTTAAGTCATTCAGCTGCATCACAATGTGGAATATATGACAAAATATTTATGGATAAAAAGGGATCATCAGAAATGACAGTGGCATTTCCTAAAGGATCTTTATTTAATCCAGTTTGGAATGTAAAACTGTTTTCTTTCTCTGGCAGGACTATTTCTTAATCCATTTGATAAGGAAGAACTTCATTACAGTAAGTACTGTAGAGAAATACACAGCACACACTTGAAGCCTGTTGAAACTAATGGGGCCTGCTGCCTAATGCTGACAGCTTGGTTTCCAGAAAACCATAGCCACGTACTGAGATTTAATACATAAGTAAATCCAGAGAACTGGGGACCCCTAGCTAAAACTTTTCAAAGAAGTGTATGAAATATTCTTTCCTCTCCACCTCTCTGAAGTTGAATATCCTAACAAAGTTTCCACTAGGGCATATGCATGAATTCCCCCCTTCTCTATAATTGTTTCCTTGCCCTTGCTTACTTTCTTTGCTCCCCAACTATCTCAGTTCTTGGTTGCAACCCAGCATGACATCTTCCTTCATCTGTAGCATGTGGGGTGGGCTACCAATTTAAACATAATACGGCTGAGACCAAACATTCACTTTGCAAAGCATAACTGAGCTTTCACCAAATGGTCTTCTTCAGCCGGAGGACATTTGGAAAAACAAACAATCTTGCAAAGAGGTCTTCTCCAAAGTGCTGGTATAATTTAGAAGCTTCGTCAAAAAAATGGAAGAATTGCACAGCCTCTGGTCCATTCTTCTGGGTTCCTCTCTGCTATTGTCACAAACAGTAGTAAAACTGGAAAGTCTTATTTTCATCTGAGTTGGCAGAACAAGGAGGCTGATCCATAACATTCTGGCAGATGGGGGCACCACTCCTGCTCTGAATAAAGAAGAAGGAACTTAGGTCTACCTTTCTTGCCTTCCCATTCCATCATAACATTGTGGGCTTTCTAGAAGAATCTTGTTCGGAAAGCAGGACATTTGCTGACTCTTTAACTTGTTGAAGATGGCTATATTCTTCATTCATCTAAAGAATTAATACTGGGATGGAATGAGGAAAACAGATTATAATCCATTGTATTGCCTGCCATATGGAATTGTAATGGGAAGATAGGGACAACCTACTCCCTTAGATTTAGATGGCCCCATCCTTGCCAGCCTTCTGGAAGACCCTGAAGATCTGGCTTCCCCCCACCAGGCACTGAGGCTGGGATGTTAGTGGAGATGACATTTGTGTGTTGTTTTATTCAGTTAGAGAATTCTTAAGAGGGCCTCAACTGGATTTTTTAAGAATGCTCTTTGCATATTTATTAACTTTTATCTTTTTGTTTGCCACCCAGAGAAACTTTGGTTAAGATGGGTGGCCATATAAATTTGTTTAAGAGTAATATTAATTAATGAATTAATAGCAAGAGGCAGGAGTGTCCACAGAGCATGGTCAAAAAGGTTAGGATAGCAGCCCCAATCAAAACTGCTTGCTTTTACGAGTCACATGTATAACACATGTAAAAAAAGGAGCAAAGCTTTGGTTACACTGTTGTGGCCGCCATCTTGATTTTTTTGACCCCAGCCTTGCAGACAGCCCTGGCAAGAGGAGTCCCATGCTTGGTCGAAGGACGAAAGTCTTGCCACCAAATGAATCTAATGTTGAGTTGGCCCCACTGTGGCTTTCTAGCATCATTAAGGGAGGGGAGGAAAAAAAAGATGGTCACATGGAAGAGACGAATGCCATGCCTATGGGAGGGACAGGGGTAGATCAAAATGGCAGAGGTACACCCCCAGAAGCGGGAGGGAAGGAATAAGCAGGAAACCACACAAGTGCCCAAATCTGGCTCCCAGTTGCCACAAGCTATATGCCGAACAGGTTCTATAAGTCTCCAAGGAAAAGGAAGGGTGACTCTAGGCTGTCACGGTTGGAAAGGTTGTTTTAATTCCTCCTGCATTGATCAAAAGTTCTGATATGTTGAGAAGGGTGGTGCCTTCAAGACAGAGGGCTTGGGAGGCAACTTGAAGTGACAGCACTTTCAGATTTATAGGATTCTCATCCCTGCCCAAAGTTTGGGGTCGATGGGGGACAATATCATTCCTTGTCTAAGCAGGAGACAGTGATACACTACTCAGCACAGCTGCCTGTTTCATCATTTCATATCTGCAATTATTTTAAACCCAACCAAAACAAAAAAATGTTCTCCAAACATGATTAAGTCTTGCCTTCTATCTGCAGAAAGATGCAAGATATCTCAAGGTGTGCCATCTCCAGATTCTTCACGATAGAAGATGGATTCACAAAACAGGTTTGGCAGTCTTTTAATCAGAAGCACACTTCAACGGATGATTTTGTCTCAGATCAGACAGCTGCCAATCCAGGTCTACACCAAGGACAATATGGGGAGCAGCCCTATAGCTCATCAAAATCTTAGTTCATCTAGGGTAGGGCTTCAGGTAGGGCTTCTTCTCAGCATTACCTGGTGAGGGCAAGACTCAAACCATCTGAAGGCAAAGCATGAATTCTTCCCTTGAGTTCAATTCTTCTCAAAGATAGAACAACTTGTCTTTTCTGACCTTCTCATATCCCAAAGTTAGAAATCGCTTTTAAGGAAAAAGCGTGCAGGTCTTTCTACCCTGAATACAGAGCTGGCCAAATTCTAAAACCCAGGTTAGAGACAGCGCATGTCACACATTCACCAATCATGTTCCCAGTCCAACAAAGCAGAATTAAAATTATTTAAAAGCTTGCTTTAGCAAAGGTTGAATATATATGTATGCTCATGTTCCTAATTATTCTTACGAGTCAGACAATTTAATATTTCAGTGTTCATAGAGTTCAACCAGGATTGACACAAGATCGACCTAGACATGATGGAATCAATAGTATTGAATATGGCCCAGTCTGAAAATAGCTACTTATATACACCAAATTATGTTGCTGTTGTAAGCAATCCTCTTATTATATCATTACCACAGCATTATTAAAGGATGATCAAGAAGCATCAGTTATTTCTCTTCTTCCTTAGGTATAGTGTTGAGAAAATGTTTTACCATGACATGGGAATTAAAGGGGGAACTGCCCCACTGAAAAGATAACTCCAAAATCTGAGTCTTGGCACCAGAGTCTGAGACTCTGGACTTTATGGTGCCTCCAGCTAAGAGTATCTTCAGCTGCCAAGCAATTGGAGAATCTACAGCATAGTTAGGAGGAGCAAGAGGCATCAAAAATGAGGCTTGAAAGAACATCACCATTTTTCCTACTTGATCAAGACACAAAGTGCTGATCTGGTCCTTGAGGCTAAAATTTGCCCATCCTTGCATTACAGCAGGAATGGCCAATTTGTTTTGGTTGATAGGGGCTCCACTTCATAACTGTGGAGGAGAGTTGAGGAGTAGAATGGAACAAAAACTTGAATAGGTAGTCATGTTATATGCTTGAGTGGCCAATATTTCATTTTTTTTTCCAGATTTGGAGGCCATGAAAGGGAGGGGAGGGCATCTGTATTTATGGCAAATATATCAGTTTTTGGTTTTGGACTCAAGTTTTCAGAAAAACATGTTGCTGAACTTTAACAAGAATGGAGAAGGAGTGTTCTGGGAGCTAGAAAGACAGAGGGTTTCTTATTGATGAACCCCGCCCCGAAAGGCACGTTGGTTAGGTGTTAATCCTAGGTGCTGATTTTTTGCTTCTTCCCAATGGTATTCTACATTAATTAGCTTTCTCAGATCTCATCTTGTCTAGCTGGTGGTCTGATGGTTAAGCAAGATGCTCTGCATATGCCAAGAGCTAGGATTTTTTGGCCGCTCAGCATGAAAGAAAGGGCTACAGGGTGTATTTAATTAAAATGAGGGCTAGCTGGGAGGACAGAAAGATAAACATCTGTGGGGATCAAACAACTGTGGAATCAAAAGAAAAGGTGAACCCAAACATGAGAAAATACCCCAATACTGTAATTGGAATGGTAGCTGAGCTAGGGGGTCCCCAAATTTTGTTACCCCCGTTTTTAATTAAATAAATCACCTTAATTTTTGTAATATATCAGCTTTATTTGTGGCTTGGATTTCAACTTCAGCTCTTTTATAAAACTTTCATAAAGTGAGAGCCAGTTTGGTGTAGTGGTTAAAGCACCAGGCTAGAAACCAGGAGACCATGAGTTCTAGTCCCGCTTTGGGCACGAAGCCAACCGAGTGACCTTGGGCCAGTCACTCCCTCTCAGCCCTGGGAAGGAGGCAATGGCAACCCACTTCCAAAATCTTGCCAGGAAAACTGCAGGGACTAGTCCAGGCAGTCTCCAGGAGTCAACACTGACTCAAAGGCACCCCCACCCCCTTTTAAAGAGCAGTTCTCTTCTGAAAAGCTGCATATAAAAGTGTGTGTGTGTGCCTTATATATATAATGAATGTAGGCACAAGGAAACAACTAAAATGAGGAAAATGCACCTCCAATTGGGGAAAAGTTATGCACAAAGATGACTGTGCATCTCTTAAAAGTTGAACAAAAATCCTCAGTTTTAACTCTCAAAACTGAAACTCAGGTTTCCTCAGTCACAAAAACATCTGCTGTCAAGATTTGCTTAAGTTGGGTTCCCCAACCTGGTGCCCTCCTGAGTCGAGCAGCTTTCAAATTAGCATCTGCTTAATATTCTAAATGAAGAATATAAGCTGACAAGCACAAGAGGATACATTCACGGAGTCAAAAGCCCTGGCAAGTGCTAGAAAGTAATATTCATAATGGAAAGTTATGTTTTGACTCTAACACCTACCATATTTCAAACAGTGTGTTAAAGATGGGAAGGACACCCACCCACCCCTATTTAATATAACCTAATTTTTAAAGTCAGAAACAGCAATGTGTAAGCAAAGAGGAAAGATGTCTGAAAATTAGGAAAACAGCTCCCTCTGCTGGACTGTTTCTTTGTTTCCAAAGCATCCTTTCTATATTATCAAAACTATTTCTTTAAACAGAGATCCTTTTCTTTGTTTTCCAGTCATTTATTTACTAGTGGTATTAGCACTCCATATTTCCTCCAGTGAAACCCTTCCCATAAGTTCCACCTGCAACTGGTCCTCTTTCTGTGTTACAGCTAGTTTAACTCCTGGTGACCACATGGACAAACGTCCACCTTCTTGACCCATCCCCACGAATATCCCATTGCTCTTCCAAAGACAGTCCTGTGTCTCTTTGATATCATCCTGTTCTGGACCTTTATCTTCATTCCTCCATTTCCCATCTTATCAGCAAGGGTGACCCAACCAGGAGCTCCTGCTGACACTGCTCTCGGAAGCTCCTGAGCCCTTCCATCATGCCAAAATTATTATTATTAGATTTTTATCCCACTTTTTTTAAAAAATGGCCAACTCAAGGCTGCGAACATACCTCCTGCTTCCTATGTTCCTCACCACCACAAGAATCCTGTGGGATGTGTGATGGAATGGACTTATGAAGGCCAGGCTCAGGGAGATAAGCGTGTTCTTAGCTCCCAACAGGAGCGTGGGAAGTTCAAGAAGATGAGGCTGGCACCTCCCTAAGGAATTCACGGTGTTGTGGCTGGCTGGCTTGGGAACTAGGGTTGAGTCTGGGGAGGTTGATGTCAGGTTCAGCCCAAAGAACTCCAAGAGACAATGCAAATACAGTTCTGTTGTGTTTATTAGCTTCCACCTCAAGACAGAATCTCCCCAGACTGAACCCAAGTTCCCAAGCCGGCCAGCCACAACACCGTGAATTCCTTAGGGAGGTGCCAGCCTCATCTTCTTGAACTTCCCACGCTCCCGTTGGGGGCTAAGAACACGCTTATCTCCCTGAGCCTGGCCTTCATAAGTCCATTCCATCACAGATGGTTGGGCTGAGAGAGAGTGACTAGTCCAAAGAGTATCTACCAAATTGGAGTCCCCTGGAAGGATTTGTTAAAACACTCGGTTCTTTTATCTTACAAAGATCTGGGTGCCTTTCAACCATCTGTCCAAGCCTTCCATCCACCAGCCTCTTGCCAGTGACAACTACATCTACAGGGAATAAATGGTGCAAGTATATGCTAGACCTATTCTGTTACAACCAGCATGAAATTAAATGAAATATGGAATATCCTTACTTTTCAAAAAATATTATAAAGCAATATATGTTTCTAAGGAAATAAAGGAACTTGTTATATGCAGGTTCCACCATGCACTACTACAGAGCAGGATTTTACAGCACCGGTAGATGCAACCCGGCAATGTATCCTAGATTTATGCATTACAAAATGTGATGAAGTTATGAAAGTAGGCAGGATGGCCTCTATTGGCACTTGCGAAACACAGACATCTGTGCCTTTTTAAATAGCCACTGGATTTATTTAATCCCTTTGTTTAGCTGACATGATTTTTATTTATTTTTTTAAACCCTGGCCTCATCAACTTTTTGGAATGCAACTCCAAAATGGCATCGTCTCTCAGTCAACAGGCCCAGGCTTAAAGTCCTGTTTTGTTTTGTTTTGTTTTATTTAGTTAGTTTATACGTACCCAATTCACAAGACAACCTTTAACCTTAAAGAAAAAGAAAATCTAAAAAAATTAAAATATAAACTAAAAATACAAAGAAAGAAAAAAGAGAAAAAATCTATCTTATATTTTACATTTATCAATAGTCACTGGTTTATTAATAAATTCACTACTATAAGACGAACAGTATAAAATAGTATTGTAAGATATCTTGCAATCTCTGCCAGAGTTAACACATGTTGCTGCATCCGTTGGCTAATAGAAAATATTGCCTTTTCCAAAACAGATAAATCACTCATTTCCAACAACCGTTCCTCGACTACTGTATTTATAGTGCTGGTAGCAGTAACGGTAATTTACATAAATTTGCCATTCAAAATAAAAATGCAGGAAGATTCTGTTCGATTAAAAACCATGAGCAGACTTGCTAAAGCCCATCAGGTTTTCAAGCTGATTCAGGCACTAGATTCTGTCTGAAGAACTGATTGAAGTTTTGAACTGAAGTTTTGGCACAGACCTTTTTCTGATTCCCCAGCAGGGGTCGCCGTAAAGCAATGGTGGCTTGATTTCAAATAGAAACCCAAATTCAGGGCTTATGATGGGAAAGAGAAGAAATAAATCTGGAGGGTGGAGACTCATCTGAGAGGAGGTGCAGTTTAAGGGATGCTACTAAGAATACTTTGAATTGTTTCCTTTATTTGAGAAATGTTTGGAAAAATTAGGTCCTCTGTTCTAAACCAAGATAATTGGATGTTTCTCTCACCGGATTTAGGAAGTTATCTTCTGTCAGGTGAACCAGAAATGAACAAAGTCTTTTTAAGGATTATCTCCAATTTGCTTGCTTGAAAAAAAAATAAGAATTTCAGAATCTCTTTTCTGATCTAATACAGTAGGACCAATTTTGATATGACCTCCCAAGCCTTTTTGTATTTATGTATGGCTCCTGGAGCCCTTTCTGACCCCAACTGCCAAAAATGGGCATCTTAGTCTCTTGCTATGTGGAGGTACAAAACACACACATACTACAGTGGAAGCCCTAAAGTAAATCACAAGTAGTCTATCTTAGGCAGCTCCAGGAAAGAAACAGCAGAACAAAATATTGGGAACTGGTCTCAAACACTGTTCTGACAACCAGTCGGCCTGAGCTAAATGATTTATGGGCTGAGCTTTCAGAGTCCTAACCAAGAGTCAGCTATGGTTGATGCACAATATGTTTAAGTGTTCTGCTTCCAAGGAGACTTCAGTATTCACCTGAACTCTCAGATTCAGGACCAGCCCCCAGAATTTACAGTAATGGTGACTGAAGAAATCTTAGAGTTGAAATTCATGCAAATGGATGATTCCCATGTTTGGGGAGATGTTCTTGCAAAGGGTAGAGGAACTGCCATAGCTTTTGCCTTTCAGTGTCTGCATTTCCTGTGACTGAAGGTTGACATGGATTCTTCCTTTGCATTGGGAGGGGATCATCACACCCTAAGTACAGTATTCTTTCACAGCATTTTCTGAAGAGCAGTGCAGTATAGCATCTTCTGAAGGACAGAAGTATTTATGCTTACCCTTGGATGTGTCAGGATCTTCTGACTAAGATGATCCAGCTAGGGCTACCAGATGGGCTGCAGAAGAGAAGTTTCTGTGCCTCTTTTCTGCCATCTAGTGATCAAATGGATTTTTACAACCAAGGTCTGCTCTTCTTGATTCCCACTCTTTCTCAGAAGAAGAATTAACCATGAAGGCATGATACTTAGATGCTGAAGTGAAGAAAGAAATATCCTCTTATGACACCATGATCTTGACAGATGCTGAAGAAAGCTGTATTTGACACAGAGCCTATGTCTGAAGGAGACTGTAGCTAGGTTAACATACCATGCTAAGTCATGGTTTGCTTAACTGTGGTTTGGGGAATAAGCCACAATTGGTAAAATCCACAAACACATGAAGCCAAAATCACATTACGAATTTACAAAATGCAAGAATACAGCCAGTAAGAGCTGAGAGGGTTGTTGAACTCTTAGAGAGACTGCCAAACATGGTTGGTGAGCTACAAGTTGTGTAGGTCTTATACAACAATATGAAACTATCAAGTTCTCCAGCAGACCAGAAAAAGCAGTGGAATATACATGAAATGCAAGCATGGATGTCTGTTACAAGTCATGAAAATGAAAAAGTGATGGAGCATGTGTTGTGACATAATGATGCAATCCCCCACCTTTCACACTTGTGTCTATTCTGTAAGTAATTGGCTTTGTGTCATGATTGTCCCCCTTATTGCCCCTTCAGATGCCTATGAATACAACCCAGGTGACTGAGAAGTTGTCATTCCTGACTCTCAATACTAGCTCTATTTGCATGACATGTTTACCCATAATTGACTTAAACATGGTTTCCTCCAATGATCCCATTTTCCAGGGACCTACAAGACATTAAACCATAAACTAACCACCCAGGCTGGACTTCTACAACTTGCTAAGCTAAACTGTGGTTGGCGAGTTTGTGGTCTAGCGATTTACACAAATCTGCAAGTATATTTACTGTAAACCTGAACTTCAGGTTTAACACAACTGGCATTAACAAAAGTGATGAAAAAGATGCAGGAGTTTAGGAAGACGCTAATTTAAGGCATTTCTCCTCTTGCATCTACAAACATACCCTGGCAACATCTTTTTTTTTTCTTTCTGCCATATCCCCATGATGTTGCCTTCATCTCACTCCCAGCCCTTAAGTGCGATTGACTTAAGTCACCCTTGGCCACACTGGAGTTAAAGGAAGAATTTCATTTATTTATGGAATAAAATCTCTACTCCCCATCCCCTATTTCTCATGGACCCTGGGCAGTGTACATTGGAATAAATTACCTATAAACAGAGTAAAACTAATGCAATCATCTTCCCACCCAGCTTAATATCCCCCTTACCTTATTCTGACACTGTCCAAGGGCAACCTATATGGGTAATTTTTTTTCGGCTTTGTCACCCCTTTCTTTGGAGGGAAGTGACGGAACTGAGACTGACTGGGAACAGAGAGACCAGGGCGGTGTTTCTCAACCTTGGAACATGGCTGGCTGGGGAATTCTGGGAGTTGAAGTCCACCCATCGTAAAGTGGCCAAGGTTGAGAAACACTGCCCTAGAGGCAGAAGGGCAAATGTTCCCATCTGTTTTATGCCAATTCAAGGACATGTGGAAATCGCTTCTTAGATAAAGAGCCATAATCGCTTCTGGTGTGCTTCTCTCCCTTGCTGGACAGGGCTGCCGTGCCAACGTGTATGGGGGCTGCCAGGGTGGGAGAAGCTGTGTTCCATGAAGTCCTGCTGAACTGCACGATGGGAATCTCCCTCCCCCAGCTGTCTTATCCCTGCCTGTCAGTACTAAGGATGGATGATGTTCAATGAATGAGGCAGCTATTCAACAGTTCTTTTCATCTTCATCTTTTGGCGTGCCGTCTCCACGCCTTATCATCCACTCCTCGCCCTGGCTATAGAGCCATTCATTTCCTCACTGCTTTTTGAAGGATGCTTCTTATCACCATGGAGCCAACATCTCCCTTGCATTAATGAGTTCCCCCTTGTCCAGACGCAATACTCATTTGAGCCAACCATTTTCAGAGGAAGAGGCTGAGAGTCCGGAAACAATATTTGGATCTGGGAACCCTAAATCCTAGCAGAATTTGGGAGATCTGAACCTAGGAACAATCTGGGTTGGGTTTGGGCTCTAGGCATTCTTCTAAAAATGTGCCCTTTATTCCAGTTCTTGGTTGCTTGTCTAGAAGCACAAATGGAAATGGCTGAGAAGCTGATTTTAGGTGAACCTTAGGAGAAAGACTCTCTAATAGAAGAGCTGTTGGAGAGTGGAATAGATGGTCTTTGAAGACAACAGGCTTCCGTCCACTGGTGGTCTTCAATTAGAAGTCGAAGATGTTGTGGTATCCTGTGGTCTTGTATTGGACAAGGGGTTGGGCTAGATGGCCTCCTCCTCCAGGACCCCCATTGTTTTAATGCCAGGGCGTACACGTTGCACTAAGCCACAGTGTGGGCTGGTTGGTTCTGAGTTGGCTTGTTGTGTGAATCCAGCGCTTACGTTTTATAAACTGTAGTTTTAGAAATAAACATTTGGTATGAACTCAGCCAATTGTGGCTTATTCATCAAAGAGTTACGAGGACTTCCTGTATGGGTTCACACAAAAGACCTTACAATCCTCCTTAACCATCCAGCAATCCATTTGCATCTGCAGTTTGCAAGGAAAATGCACAAGTGTTTTCTTCATTTTAATTTTAATTTTAAAGCAGCTTTCATATCCAGTTTACTAGGGTACTATTGCATTCCATAATACATAATTTCATGTAAGAATGCTGGTGTAATAGCCTTGCAATGTGATGTGAAACATAAATGTATTTAATACTTGAATACAACTGTATATAAATATAAGCAAAGCTTTGCGTGGGTGTGCAGGGGAGTGAAGCGACATCATGCGAGTCATGTCATTGCAAAGTTATGTAATTTGCATCAGTTGCATTGTGATGAATGCAAATTACATCACTGGTATCATCTGGGTGATGATGTCATAAGGTAAATGACATCATCACGGCTTCTTAGGGATATTAGGTATATTTGTATTAGCCACCTGATGGTATCTTAATGACATACCTAAAAAAAAAAAATGGGGAGCTGGAATCAGTTTTTAACAGTTACACATCGGTAGCTTAAGCACTTAAAAATATCCCGTAAACATGGCCGTGCTTGCAATAAATGGAATATTATCACATTAGCTCCTTGGGGTTTGGGGGATAGTTCTCATGGTTCATGCTCATACATTCATCCAAATTAACTGTGTGTCATAATTGTGTAATGGAGAGGCTGGTGAGGTCATTACAGATCTGAGAAGGAAGCAGGAGCCCAAACTGTGGAGAAAGTCGGTTCAGTAATGCAAACACCTAAAACTGGGCCAGTGTAATCCTAGATTTTTTTTTCTTCCTTTTTTTTTTGGCAAAAACACACACGTGTATACTCCTGTGAGTAGGTCTGGGTGTGTATGAGTATTTAGCCAAGGAACTTTTTCTTAATAAATATGGTGTGCTTAATGTTTGTCCTGGTGAGAACTTGCTGAATTTTCAGATTTTTGTCAATGTGATTCAGAACAAATCTTTGCTCAGGAGACAAAAATCTCAGCAGCGGGGTTTGGGTCCCCCCCCCCCACTTCTTTAAGAAAGGAAATCTGCATGCATGCTTGCTCTGATGCTGTTTCTGTTGGGTTGCATAACAAGAGGGAGAGCAGGCAATAATGCAACTGCTCCCCTTGATCCATTTCACACACTGAGCTTGGTACGGCACATAAATGTGGCTCTTCCATCAGTCTGCAAAGCCTTGATTTTGGAAGTTGCATCTATCACAGCGGCCCCGCTCCCACAGGGCAGAGAAAAATGGTGTTGGCAGCAATTGAACTTCCTCATTTCTATGTTGCGAGAACTCGTCTTCATTTTCAGGAATGTTCATAGCTCTGGCAGGGTAGTTTTTCTTACCAAAACTGTAAGTAGAGCCACAGAGGACAACCATGGGTCAGTCTCAAGGTTTTATGCAAATAGTATCTGACTGACTTCTGATTCTATTTGGTTGTGCCAGAAAGATGTGCCCAGGAACTCTTAATACCTAGATTTTTATTCATCTGCTTGCCATCATCAGTTGTCCCGTGTAACAGAAAAGTGTTTTGTGAACATCATTGGCTGATAGCTTCATCTCTTGTACATGGAGTTAGAAATTTTATTGGGAGGTAGCAATGAAGGGAAGAGCAGTTAAGAAGCCGAGAAAAATCAGTGAAGCTTGTTTTTAGATGGGGGTATACAGCCTTTTATGTCCAGATGAAGTTCATCAAGCCTTTCCAAACGCCATCACTGAATTCTAATTTTTAATGAGACCAGATGAGAAAGCTTCAGATACATGAGAACTAATCACGTGACCTACATTTAATGTTTGTAATGTATTTCAATTAACTCAATCAATTTCCTTTTTTTTTTTGTCCTGAACTCAACCTGCTTTTTGGAAGTGCATCATCAAAGCTCTCAGCCTGGGAAAGGTTTTAGCCTCTAGACGTCATCACCTTTTCAACAAGGGAATGCTCACCACTCATTGTAAAACAGGATTTGCAACAGTTTTATTTCTTCCATTACGATAAAAACAAACATGTCCTGATGTTTTTAGCATGGGATGCACAGTTATCTCCATACATTGCGCATTAAGCATCTCCTGCCAATGGGATTTCTATGTGCAAAGGTAGCCTTCCATTGGGGGAAAAAGTGCCCCTTCTTGAAAGAGAAGATTGTCCTGTAAAATGCACAACCCATAGCCAACATCTTGTAGAACACAAAATCTTGGTTTCTCTGAGATCGAAGTAGCTACAAAATTCAGATCAACCCAACTTTAGCCACATTCCACGCTGAGCTCCCATCCCTGGGAGTAAAAGCTGGTGGTGATGTTATCATTTGATTGAGGAGCATTGCAAAGCAGGGGCAGAGATGTGAGATCTACATGAGTAAAAAGCTTGATGAATGGAGGCCCTGGAAGCCAAAATGAAAGTGAAGAAGGCCATGAACTGGTAAATCATTTTGGTATTTACGTTAATGCTGAAAGGACGTTTCTGTACCTCTGGGGTGGCTTTCTCCCTTTCTATTCTTTCCCCATTCTGCTGACTGCAGGACAGGTGACAGAGAATCCTTCCATTTTTGCTGCTGACACAAGGGGAGGTCTGCAAATGGTTTGGAGTTTTGATGCTGAGAAAGCAAGCTTTGGCGGAGAGAAGGAATGCGACTGTCAAGATCCATCCTTTATTTTGGTTTCTAAATTATGACTTTGAAGGCTGCAGTCTTCAGCAAAAAGCTTGGCCTGGGTTGAAAGAAGTTCCACAGGGTTCAGCTTTAAACAGACATCTACTCAATTGCGTGGAAAGTCAGCCTGATCTTGAAAAGAGAGCTGTTCAAAAGAATACCATATCAACATTAGTTCTTCGATTTCCCCAAAGTTTTTTTCAAAGAGATTTTTCCTTCTTTGGTTCATTCTCAGCTTAATTCCGATTTGTTCTTTCTTTCTAGAATGTATATAGCCACCCATCTCAGTCTTGTGCCTCTGGATGGCACCCGATGCAAGCATAAAAACAAGAAATGATAAAGCAACATTAGAACAAACCCAAAGTCCCTAGAAACTATAATCCAGTCAAATCATACATGCCAGGCTCTGGTAACAGCCTGATCCCAGCACTGGAGGGAAATGCCAGGACCTCAAGCCTTTCTGGAAGGCCAACAGGCTTGGACCTGTCCGGATTTCATGGGGGATGCTAGAAGTAAGGCAGTGCTGCTGCAGAGAAGGCCTGGTGGCATTGTTTCAGGACGTGCCCATTCTGTTGGATCTGTTGGGACCGGCAGATATAGCTGGGGACAGATAGTCCCACAAATAACCTGGCCCCGTGCCATGTACACCTGAAATCGCACTTGGAAACCTATGAGTAGCCAGCGCAGCTTGTGGGCACCTGGAGTAAATTTTGGGAGTTTACTTTACTGTGGGAATATTGAAAGTTGGTGTTTTTTCTGTTACACCTCTTTTTCTCTCTCTCTCCCTCATACACACACACACACACACAGAGACACACTGCAGGCTTCCTGGCTGACCATGTTTCCTAATCTGAGAACAGAGGGAGGTAGCTACAGGGAGACAGATGATTTTGGAGAAGACATCTGGAAGCCGTTAGGACAACAACAGGAGCTGAAGCACGCATTAAGGCCAGGGAAGTGGGAAAGTCTTAAGAAGGCACTCAGACTGGCTCCCCTGACTCCTTGGGATATAAGAGGGAGGGAAGGGAAACACAGACAGACTTACAAGTTGCTGTTGCTATAGCCGATCCCAATAAAGCTTAGTTCTAGTCTTCCTGTGGAGTCAGCTTCCTGATCTGGTCTACCTTGTGGGGCTGATGGTATCTCTCCTGGTATCTTTCCTTAAGATTCAATGGAAGCCAGAAGGCTAAAGAGTAATGGGAAGAAGACTGTCGACTGGCAGTACACTCACACATCAAGTCAGGGCCACCTTTTCATTAAATAAAATGAACTCTGACCAGGTTATCTGAGGAGCCGTCTTGCCCCTGTTATGTCCGCCTGCCCCACTCAGTCCGGCAGAAGGGGCACGTTGCAGACCCCGCCAGTCAAGAAATTCTGGCTGGTGGGGTCTAGGAAGAGGGCCTTTTCTGCCGTGGCCCCTGCCCTGTGGGACAGCTTGCCAGCCGAGGTATGGTCCGCCCCCATTCTCCTGGCCTTCTGGAAGAGTGTGAAATCTTGGCTCTGCCAGTTGGCCTGGGGGCCTGATGGGGGCCCCCATTGTTGGAATTGGCTGGTGGGATGATTGATACTGCTCTCCCCAACATCTTGAACTATACATAGAGTTTTTATATAGAATTGTTATTAGTTATTTAATATGGATATTTATTTTTTAATTGTTTTATTGTTTCGAATTTTAATTGTAAGCCGCCCAAAGCCACTCTCTGGGGAGATGGGCAGCATATAAATTAAATAAATAAATAAACTCTCACCCATAGAATTTCGCCTCTTGACCTTGTAACCAAAGCCTCTTCCAGCCTATCTACCCTTAACTTCAGCAATTACATTTTACCCCTCCATGGTTGGGTGGTGTATGCAGAGGGGCTGGGGAGTCCACAGTACATATGTGTGGGGTGGGGTGTGTGTCAAAACACTCAAGATGATGGCCACCTCTGCATAAGGGAAGCCCTTCCCCTTTTTAACACATGTAAAAAAAGAAGCAGGGCTTCCATCATGGGGTTGTGGCACCATCTTGACTTTTTAGACCCCCTGAGAGGGGCTGCGTGGCACGGGGGGTGTATATAGGCTTTGGGTCACAGGTTGCCCTTCCTTGTTGTGTAATACAGTAGAAATGGAAAGACAAGAGTCTGCCACTGACTCTAACCATAGACCTGATGCGTCTGAGAAATTGCCTTCAGAATCTGAGCAGAGTTGTAAAGAAAGCTGCGAGTAGGAAAAAGGTTCTTCATATGGAAGTGCTGGGAAATTAATACAATCCCTTAAAAACCAAGGAAGCCTAGCTTTGAGTTATATTCATCATCATCATCATCATCATTATTCACGCCTCCTTTTGTAGTGATTATTTCCTCATTATACAGTCATTTGTACAATATTTTGGCAGACCTTCCCTGTTGCATAAATTAAAGTCACCACATCTCTTTTTTGCCTACAGGTCGCTGATGAAAGTACCAGGAACACTTTTATCTGAGTGTCAAAGTTTGTCAACCATTAAACTGATTGATTTTTCATTATACCATTCGATAGGAGAGGCAATCTTCAGCTTGTATGCAACATTACATGGAGAGAAATACCCATCCCTGGGAAAGAACAAGAGAAAGGAGAAAAAAATTCCTTCCTGCTGATGCTTTTAAAAAATGATCTTCCTGGCACCGAGCAGCCACATGTTCCTAAGTCATCTTTGTACATGAATGGTTTTGTTAATACGCCTGTAACATTCATACTGCCAGAATTCAATTTTCATGCAAACGGATGAAAAGACATAAAGAGGCTGCAAAAATTCGCTTTTAACCACTTTTTGATGGGCTTCGGAAATAAGAGGCTAACTCAGGGTTCCTGGTGAAGCAATCCGCATACATGCTAATGCATGCACACAGGTATGTAAGAGTGGTGTGCACGCGTGCAAGTGGAGAGGCTGCTTCCTCGTCTGATTTCCTGTGAAATGCAGTGCAAAATTTAGAAGATCAGTAGATGATTACTTATGAAATTGGCAGGCCGCTGGATCATCCTGACTCCTGGAGGCTTGCCACAAAATAAAGGACAAGAATAACATTCATACGGATGAGCCCATGGATGCCAGGAGCGTCTTCAAAAAGGCAGTTCCTTTCAGACACAAATGCTCTTCTGAAATGCATTTATTCATGGCCATGATTTATGCAGATGGATGAAGTTACTTGACTACTGTCTTAAGATTCATCCACTGAGGTTCCAATCCTTTACCCCAGTGTTCCTCAACCTTGGGAACTTTAAGAGGTGTGGACTTCAACTCCCAGAATGCTGGCTGGGGAATTCTGGGAGTTAAAGTCCACACTTCAACTTCTTAACACTTCAACTTCTTAAAGTTCCCAAGGTTGAGGAACACTGCTTTACACACTCTGAGGAAGCAGACATCTACATTTCTGAGTAGACTTCTATAACTGAAGGCCATAAGTGGATGGAAGGTGAGAAGACGACCTTTTTCCATCATTCCCTTTCCCTACCACCTCCTCTCTTTCTGTCCTTTTTACCTCCCTTTGTCCCATCTTTTTTTGCTGTCACCCCTTTGTATTTCTCCTCACTGTTGGATCCTTTTTTATTTCCTATCCCCTTCTTTCCCATGCCCTTCTCAGGGAGCTTCTAAGGCAAATACAAATCATGGTACTAAATATGAATTGTTTACTTACAGACTTGGGAAATTAGGTGAAGGATTGCTCAGGACAATCACCCTTTAAGGATGCATAGACCAAGCATCCTATGAAGGTTGTATCTCTCTTGTCTTCTCTTGCTTCAGCCCCAAAGATGGTGGTACCACAGCTGGTGTCACTACCTCCCTTAAGCCAAGGTGTGTGCAGGCCCTCTACAAGACGTTTGCTCATAAATACAGTTTTTATTTTAGAAGTATTGCTGGAAAGGATTCATTTCTACTGGATTGCTTCAGCAGCAGGGGAATAAAAAGGTGTGAATATTGAATGAACTTCAACAGGCTTGAAGGATAACACAGGCGCTCGTTAAAAAATTCAATTAACCTTATCTTTCTTTAACATGATTAATTATCCTACAGATAAATGACTCCTTTAAAAAAAAAAGTATCATCTTTTGAGCAGAACCTTTCCAACATGCTTTGCTTGTCCTCCTTTCTCTTGCCAAGCCAAGCTGTACTTTTTAGCATATTTATATATATATGAAATTCGGAAGGTTGGGGGGAAAATCCACAATGGTTTTAGTACGTTATTTTTGGAGCAATCCAAAACTATCCAGTTCTCATTTGGAAGTAGTTGTACAGCATACCGTTGGGTGCTCAACTAGCACAGTGAAAGCATATTTGAAAAGTTCATCTGACAAGCGGAGAAGACATGAAAAGAGTTTGTGGATGCTTTCTGGAGTGTCAGATTGAAACTTTGGGGGTTTGCTTTCAAAATCTTGTCAAACAGCAGGGGATTTAACCTTTTGGAAACTGCATACTCCTTAGGTGGCCAACTGTTCTTGTTGTGCATCCCATTTCCAGCTAGACCCTAATTTTTTTTCCTTCCAGATTAGAGGAGAGATAGAACAAATTTGGGGA
The DNA here is from genome assembly GCA_030867105.1 of Liasis olivaceus. Lineage (NCBI taxonomy): Eukaryota > Metazoa > Chordata > Lepidosauria > Squamata > Pythonidae > Liasis > Liasis olivaceus. The sequence goes on from CM061361.1 coordinate 13,416,466, forward strand.
TGGGAAGAAGAGAGAGAGATTAAGAGATACTCCCTCACCAGCAGCTATAAGGGAAGACATATAGGGAAGGGAAGGGTTCTGGATTCCAGCTAGAAAATTGGAGAAACCTTCAAGAGTTCTTCTTGACCTTCTTCTTGAGTTCCTACTTGGGTAACCAATCCTAAGCAAGTGTAACTCATGTATGTTGCTTCCCTGCTTCTACTCATGTCCCCTTCTCTCCATAGCCATCTGTCAAGATCAATCAAGGGATCTGATGCAGTATCTCTGCAAGACACCTATACTTACCACAGATGGTATGTGGAAACCTATTTACTATGTACATTTATTTAAAAAATATTTGAATCCCAGCTACAACAAGAGGGCTAATACATTACTGGCAGACATAAAGTCATATCAAACCTGAAGTCAGATGTTCCCAGAGATTTCCTCTGTCCAACATCCTCTGCACCAGCTGTTCACCCCACGTTCATGTGGACTGATAGGGAGAAGAGCCTCTGTTCAGAACCCCCCATTGCAGAGTTCTGTAACTGTTAGGTTTCTTCGGAGGGGTGGAGGGGGGATGAAGGCTAATAATGTCTTTCCAAGAAGTTAAATTGCAATGATTGCTCCATCATTACCAAATTCCTTCCAGCCTTCAACGGGACTCCTATGAAGGCTTTTGATGGCTATCCAATTCCCTCCTTAAAGTCTGGCAAGATGGTAGGCAGATAGAAGTTCTGATCTTACCAGACATGGAGGAATATTATATCCAGGCACACATAAATCACACTCACATTGAAGCTGACTGAGTCTACTTTACATGCATTATCTGTTTAATTTCCATCTGACAAATGTTTCCTAGGCATTTGAAAGAAGCCTTAGAACAAGCATTAGCAAAATAAAGCATTCATCTGCAAACGCGATACCTTGCAGTTTCAGAATGACTGCATTTGAAATATTCTTGTAAGCAAATTGTTAATTGTCATGTTGTAAAGCTAATTTCTAAATGAAAAAGGTCTGTAGAACACCCTTCTTGCTGAACTCTCTTGAGAACAGGCCCTTTCATTTGAATTGGTTGATAGATTTTTAAACGTTCATAGGTAATTTGATTGTATTCTTATTTTCTGATTCCTATAAAGGAACAGCTCAGCGTTTCCCTGGTTATTGCAGGCACCATGAACTCTGCAACTAGAAGAGATAGTCAACTTGGCCATGATTTTATGGCCACACTGCTTATCAGTGATACCCTTATGTTTCTGGTGCGATGCTGAACACATTTTGTTATGTTCGGAAAAGAAATGGGTTTTTGCTACTAAATGTTGACCATCCACCAAAGGATTTTACTGCAGACTCATGATTTAGTGTCCCCGTTCAAAATGATTGCTTGATTACGGTTTTTATCAAATGGTTTGCATTTTAAACTGTGGTGTAGCAAGCTTCAAAGACACTCAGCTATTAGGTAGATTTTATACAAGAGGGCTGATGTTCTGCCAACTGCATTTATTCACGATATACCAGTTCTGAAATGTGTTCCTGGGTTACTTCCTAGGAATTATTGCTTAATTCTGGACTGATTCTCCCTGATTCTATGCGCAAGACAGGAAGCACATGAAATTAATCTAGGAAATGAGGAGAGTGTGTAGAGAAGGCATGCACTTATTTTTCCACTGTTTCTCTTCTAGTTCAGTCATTGAACCAGTTCAATCTTCTTTGGTTGACCAGGTTAACTCTGGCATGCTACTTGCATGGATATACCTCAAAAAGGGGAGCAGGACTGCAAAGCAAACTTCTGCTGACTTTAATGCACCTTCCTCCATATAAATTGACATTGTGCAAAGGATTGAAATCATGCTGTTTTGTGCCTTGGAACCACAAACCCCTACCAAGTTTTTTTTAAAACTGTTGATTAGATTCATATATCTATCTACAGTGACAAATTTAGCGAGCAGGTGTTGGAATGTTTAAAAATGCGCTCAAACCACCATGTCCAAGAAAGCTACAATATCTACTTTATTATGCAATTTTACTGAGTTCATCACAGTGAGTTTTGAAGCCACTTCAGAGATATTCTGTACAGCAAGCCAAACCGAATCATGTAATATTGAAATGTGTTCCTTTCAGTAAGAAGAATTTGTGCTATATCCCTGACAACAGAACACAGACGTTCCCAACAAGAGGTGATGGGAGGAGATGCACGGGAATGGTTTGTCCTTCTTTTGAAAACAAACCAAATGACATATGGAGCTACTATTGACTTTGGCAAACTGGAAATCCATGGAAGATTGGAAAGTCTTATTTACAAAATATTAACATGGATTTCCGGGAGAAATGAGTCAAGCATGTAGTACTTTTCAGCCCATGACTGGAAGGCCCTTCATATTCCCAGTTCAATTCAGTCTATTAAGCAACTCGGCAAAGGTCCCACCCAAATTCCTGGAGTTACACATGATGCATGACAACTGTTCACACTCTGCTCAGAGTTGGGAGCCATGTGGCTTCAATTCTGGCCTTGTCGCCGTCTCATTCCTCAGGAGGTTCTTCTTTAAGGCTCTTCTCAGACACATTCTCTGTCTTGTCTTCTGATGGATTACTGAATCCAGGATCTTCTGGCTGAGTTCCATCTCCATCATAGATTATATCTTCTGGATTTGGAGGTGGGGGGCAGAATTCTTCATGGGGGAACATTTCTTGAAAGATGGCTTCAGCCTGTTGGAAAACCGATATATTAGTTTAAAAGTCTTGGGGGCTTCCTGGCAATCTTTCATTTTATGTGGGTCCCTTCCTGTGTAATATTATTACCTTAGCAAACGTAGGTTTGAGAACAGATGGTGGCCAACATACTTCAGCAGCTAGATATGTTGGCCTATTTCCTTCCTTCCTTCCTTCCTTCCTTCCTTCCTTCCTTCCTTCCTCCCTCCCTCCCTCCCTCCCTCCCTAACATATCATCACCTCTTTCTAATACTTCATGTTCTCTCCCAGGCAGCCAAGCTGTCAGGATACTTTTTACTTGAACACATTGTCTGCAGAAGACTTTGAAGTTAGAACAAGGGTCACATTTGCCCTTGGCCTATAAGTAGCTCACCTCTGCGTTAAAAAGACAGGGAACAAGGTAAAGAAGTATGAACACAATGCCATAGGCCAGAATCCTTTGAATTCAATTGATATCCAAAGAAGGAGAGCCAAGGGGGAGTTTTTACTTTTCCCCACAATGTAACATGGATAGTTTTCATCGTAGAAACTGGCTAGGAATAGATAAATAAGCTTGCAACTTCATTACTCAGTGGTTCGTTATGACCAAACAAGAAAAGTTTTCAAATTCTGAAACCAAGAGCAGTCTAGCAACCATTAATTTTTAAATGACGTAGGCAAGAAGGGTATATACATACAAGACATTTTAAATGAGTTTAGTATTCAGGTTTTTTTTTCCAAATAGCTGATACCAATTTACTTTTTAAAACAGATCTAATACCACCCTGATGTCCATCTGATTTTTTTTCAAAAGCTAACCCTTAATTTTGTTTCACAAAGCAATCATCTGCCTATTAAGATAATAAAAAATATCAAAGAGTTATGGGAAAACACACAGCTTTCATTATATTAATAAAAGGTTTGCCAAAAAAACAAGAAAGAAAGAAACTGGTTGGGTGCCATTAGATTTGAATGGAGATTCTTTCTTTCAGTGGTCACATATTATACATCATATTAACTCAAGTATTCTATTCATTTATTAGAAACTTCAAGAAATATTACAATCTTTTTGTTGCTGGAGAAATAATTTAGAAGTTGGAACACTGGGTAATATGGGTTAGGCTATTTTGAATTCACTATGATTTGGTCTGAAATCTATGGAACTGTAAACCTAATCATTGTTTATAAAAAATGCACATTCTTTTTTTCCCTCAGTAGATCACATTTTTCAACATGTAAAAAGCTATGGATGTTTCACACATTGTGGGGGGATGGATAGTAACATAAGCATACAAATTTAGAGGTCCAAATCTATATTTACCCGGCAGAAGAGGACTGATGACTCTGTTCTTTAATAACAGTTCAAAGGACATTTGTTTTTTTTAACTGAGATCAAGGAAGAAGCTTAAAAAACCATTATAATTTTAATGCAAGTGAGAATGTAGGTCTGGCTTTATTCAAGGTTTTAATAAGCCCCAAAGTTCTTTTTTTGGCCTGAGAGAACTTGCTTGCCTTCATTGTCTATATTCCCATCTTACCCCAAAAGGTAAAAAATTACCTGTTTGACAGCACAATCGTTTCCTAATGCACTGTCTGGGCCAGAGCAAACATACACGTTGGAGGGTAAACTGTCATATGAAGATCTGACAACCCTGGAGGAATCCCTCATGTTGAAATATACGGACCAGAGAACCTTAGGTTTTTGCCCTTCCCCTTCGTCTTCACTTTCTGAAACAACAAGGCAACCAACTTAGTATCCAGCTTTCAGGTGAACTGAAACTTGGAAGAATTCAGCAAAATGTGAAAGGCAAAACACTGGGAATTTTCTTTAAAGGTACAGGGCCAGCTTGGTGGGAGCACCCAAAGTTTAAGGCTTGTTAAGAAAGATTTATTTGCAAGCTGTCAGAGGAAACATTGATGGTCTTGTGAGATTTCAGCAATGCTTAGGTTTTATTACTTGGGACTTCCGAGGAAGAAATGCCGAAGTAAAGACGGCTCTGCTAAAAACAGAGGTGAGAACCGTGGCGGAATGAAGAGCCAGTGAGTAGACTGGCTTTCGTAATTCCTTTCCAGACACAGGTGCCCACAAGTGATCAAGCCAGCTGCTCCTCACGAGGAGACCACAAGACAGCGGTCTCTGGCAGGTTTAGAGCTCTGGGAGACAAGGGACATCTTGCTCAAACCACAGTTGATGCCTTCAAAGGACACTGGGTTCACATACTTCCTTTTCTAAACACTTTTGGAAATCACTTGTTAACTGCTTTTCAGCTATTAGGGACCTTTGGATCAGCAAGTCTGAAAACACTGGGTGAGTTTCCTTAAATCCTCAGCTAAAGAAGTTTTAAGTACAAGTTTAAGTATTTAAAAAAACTTTTGAGGGGAGAATAAACAGCAAAAGGGTGATTAGAACTTTGATTCTGGAAAGTTACAAATGGACTAAGGGTCCAGATGGATTTGAAATAAGAATTTGGAATTAATTATAAGAACCTTTCCCATGGGAAAATGCTTTTGTTTTGAATTCCTTTAAAATAACATAATAGGATGATACTTTGAAAGTTGGACACTAGAGGGAACTAGAAGGAACTAAATATTACAATTAAAGGAAAAGAACACTTAAATTTGACTAATATAGAATGGAACAAAATATTTTAATATTGGACATATTGAAGACTATTTTCGAACAATGGACCCAGAAGTTAATTTAAGAGTATCTGTCTCTATAGATAACTGTGTTAAAAAGTTCTTACGGAAAAGGAACAAGTTTTACCTGACAAGATTCAGACTGAACTGAAAGTGGATTTAAAAATGTCAGGGTACAAGAATGATATGGAAAAAGATGCTATACTGGACATGCAGAAGAAACCAGCTGATGTCTTAATAATTAAAAGGGATATACAAATAACAAACCAAAAGAGTGACTTGGATAATTTTCCTATATTGGATTTACAAAAGAGGCTTATTAAAGCTTTGAAGAATTTTGTCAGAAGGGACAAAGAAAAAAATGAAAAGAAATCAAATTCAACAAACAAACAAAATCAAATTCAGAAGAAATCAAATTCAACAAACAAAACAAAAGAAATCAAAGAAAAAAATGAAAATAAATCAAATTCCAGGACATTATTTGAAGGGACTAAAGATCAAGATTGTTAGAAGTAAAAGGAAGGAATGTAAAGTTGGTTTATCTGATCAAGGTTAAAATAGATATGTTGTTATCTCTGGTAACCCTTGATGGACTTTTGCTGAAATGATGAGGTTTTAAGGATTTGTATATAAATAAGAGATGGGATATGGGAAGAAGAGAACATTTGTTGTATTTTAAGAGAAGGTGATAAGTTACTAAAATTGTTTACACTTGTTCTAATGAAGGGAGAAGTCATTTCTTTATATATTTCTTTTCTTTTTATTTACTATATTTATTTACTATATTTGTTTTTTTCTATTTTTTTTCCTGCACTATTTTTTCTTTTTATTCTTTTATTTTTGTTAGTTTGTATTAGTTTTTTCCTGTTGTAAGTGCAATTTTTAATAAAATTACTATTAAAAAAAGGTTTTATTTTACTTGGATGGCTGTATATATATACCATTTAGAGGGAGGGAAGGCTCTTGGCTAAAACCACTTGGGACAGGGCAGGAGAAAATACATAAGTTTAGATTATGGCCAAGTCTTCCCCAAAAAATCACCATAATAATAACCAAATCCAAAATGTATTGATCCTAAAAGTAAGTCTGACCCTGATATCAGTTGTTAGGAGGGTTATCATAGGCTTTTCTCAATGAAGGTCTTCAAACCAAGCTTGGATAGACATTTTTCTGGAATGCCCCAGCTCTGGGTTTTCTGAATGGTGCTAGATATTGAACCAGACAGCCTCCTAAGGTTCTCTCCCACTCCGGGATTCTAAGAAATTAAATCCTGGAGCAATAGGCTCTATTTCTTAAAGAGTTTGAGTTTTGGAACAGAGGTTTCAATGGTATTTTCCTTTAAAGGCACCTCCCTGTCCGTGCACCCTCCCCTGCCCCAAATCTGGCTAATCAATCAATCAATCAAATTTTATTTACGGTCCAAGTCCAAACACAAATCTGGCTAAAACAGTGTATTGCAACCAATGGAATTAAGTTGGAATTAAGTTACTAACTTAAATCTCATTGCTCCCAGTTGGCTCTACTTTGACTAACCGGGATTCAACTCTGTAGGAATGTATGTCTTCATATGAATATGAATATATTCATTTTTCTATTACGTATGAATATTGTATCATAATATTATATCATATATACACATTCATATTATTACCTATAAATATGAATGTATGTATATACGTTTCTATCCAATAGGGGGAGGAAACCTTTAGGGGACAGAGGCACATTTGGAATTTAGAGAGCCTCCAGGGGGTACACTCACAAAATGGCTGCCCTGAGGGACCTACCCTAGCAGTGGACACAGCCAGTTTCAGAACTTCCATTTGTCAGAAGACAAGCGATCCAAACCCACGGCTGTTTTCTATCACCTCAGGAGGAACTTTGCATGGCCCAAAAGCATGCCTACTAGAAGCTGCTTCTTTTTTTTTTTTGCACCATCCCAGATTCCTATCTTTTTTTTTATTATTATTATTAAAAGTTTATTTAAAAAAAAAGCAGGTGGGACAGAGCACCGAGCAGGCTACAAGGGAGATTATCCACAGGCTCATTTGTGCCTGCGGGCAAAATGTTGCCTACACATATTATAATCTGTCAAATGACTGTTCCCAAAAAAAGAACAGTTCATTTCTTTTCATATTGTTTGGGAGGGACAGTCCACCAGGAGTGAATGGAGCTTTTTCTCAAATATTATTAAAAGTTCCTACTCCTCATATTAAAAAAAAAAAAAAAAAAGTTACTTCTTCATAATTTAGGCAGGAAAATGAATAAAGTCCTCTTCCTTTAGGTGACTTTGCTTCTCTGACCTGCCATGGCCCAGTGCTCACTTTATCTGGTGATTCATTTTCAATAACTCCAACAGTATTTGTTCTGACATTTTAATTAAAATACGACTACTACCTCATCTTGATGATAAAAAGGCCTATGTGTCAGTGAAAACTAGCTTCTCAGTGCCTCAGTGCACCTGAGGACTCTCCTGATCACAGGCTTCCTCTGAGAGAACTCCAGGCAGCTTCCAAACAATACATCACTTCAAAACCAGATCACTTTAAACATTAAGATTAATGCTAAGAAAGAAAGGGGAGGGGAAGCGGGGATGAGAGAGAGGATAAGACAACGTTCAGAGGCAGCCTAGTCACTTTTTTCTATTTGGGCTCTGCTAGTTCTTGATCACAGTACATGTTAGAAAGGTTCTGGAAGTTCTGGTTCAAGCGAAGGAACGACGAGTTTTTATTTCAACTCTCTTTGCTATTGAGAATAGAAAAGAAGAAAGCCTCATGCATAAAACTGAATTGATGCTGGAGGTCTTTTGAAGTCTACATCGGTTGTAGAAACAGGGGCTACAACTTTGCTCCCAACCAGCTGGAAGCCCACCACTGATATCACTGGAGCAGCAAGTCTATTCCGGAGCTGTTTTTCAGCCCTTAGAGGTTGGTGAAGTTTTCTGGGGGAAAGAATTGAAACCTCCACGTACCCTTCATACTTGTAAAAAATACAGGCACACACATTCAGCGCCAGAAAGAAAAAAACATTTAGCCAGATGAAACAAGCACCTTGAATTGAAAGAAAAATTGTAAATCTTCATTTCTTTAAATCTTAAACTCTCACCCCTCACTCCCACTTCACCTGTTTCTGCAACACTGAATAACTGCTCCACTACATGTGTCAAATCTTCTTTAGCCGTTTGAATGGAAGGACAGGTCAAATGAACCAAATCTGTTGAAAGAATGGAAGAGCAAAGTGGTTATTCAATTTGCTGATTCATTCACTCAATTTATATCCTGTCTTTCTATTGGTAATGAAAACTCAAGGTGACTAGCAACGATACAAAAGAACAAAAACACAAAATCGAAGATTAACAACAATGTTAAAACTGCAACCATTGAGGATTAAAAGCCTGGTGGAAGAGACAGATCTTGGTTGAGGCAGAGAAAAGAGTTTATTTATCCATGAATTGATTGGTTGCAATTATTTGTATGCTGACTACTCAAAACGATTCAGGTTGAAGCACAGCATACTTGGAAGCAATGCAGATGAAGAGGACAAGCAGGTGGCCTCTGAAAACCATGTGATCTCCTACAGGTCGCAATGTCAGGGCAGAGTCCTTGTGATAGAGGTAGAGTCAGTGTTCTTTGTGTCTTGAATGGTTCACACCAAGATCTTAACTTGTGCTCCCTAAAGCAATAGCAACCTGTATGATAATTCACAACCGGGCATTCAAAATTGTGAATATTTTTTCGTAAAGGTTTGGAGACGGGGAGAAGGCAAGGATGAGGAGGAAGAAAAGCTAAGGATGAAGGACCTTTCTTGAAAGCTATCTAAGTCCTTCCATCTGGCTGGAATCTAGAAGAGAAAACTACTCTATTGATTGTAGAACTAGCACATATTAACAACAGGTCCTGAATTTTTATGCTAAAATGTAGTCAAGGAAGGAAAATAGAGAGGAAGCAACATGATTGGGGGAACATAGGAAAATCTGAGGACAATCTCTCCCCCCCTCCATCCTATTTAGGATAGTTTAGCAATTCGGGATACTGATGGGCTGTTGGACAGATGGGGTTAGGTGGGACAAGAAAACTGAAAGAAATGAAAACTGAGTGGACTATTGTGGAAAAGGGTGTCTGGTTGGAACACTGAACAGGTACATCCATGCCGTAACATTCTCAACTGTTTCAATGGTTTCTTCCCCAGATGCGATAAAGATTCTTTTCTGTCCTGCACCTGAGAATCTTCTTTCAGGTTGAGCTAAAAGTCTAATCAAGCCGTGCTGAGTCAAGCATCTGGGAATTTCTGCCAAGGACTTTGCCTGTACCCTTCATTCGGCAGTATAGTTATAAGTCAGTAGGGGGAAAAAAAAAAGAAAGAAAGTTGAGTGTTAAATGCTTGCAGGCGGAGGTTTCCTGTGGTGCCGTCTAACAGAGTTTTTAAAAAAATTAAGATAACGATCTGTCATTTTAATGAATGAGCATTAACAGTCCAATTGACCTGAAGTGTAAATACATAATTATAGCCTTTTCTCCAAAGCTTATTAAAGTGATTTTAATAATAGGGGGAAGAAGTAGGCACAGACATAAAGTGCAGGTAAGTAATGAGGCGAGCTGTTTCTTCTGCTAGAGCAGCACTTCCCAATTTACAATGTTGGTTGCAAAGTGGGGGGGGGGGGGGTCCCACCAAGCTTCTAATCCACAGACCGGCAGCATTTTGGGGGAATGGCCACCCCTGTGGGATCTCACTGGAAAGGGTGTGCAACAATTTTTGCAAAGGAAAGTAGTGCCTTATCCACAGCATATAAGTAACCTACTATCCCCACAAATATGAAAGCAGAGGAAAATCTGAAAAGTATTTCCCTTTCTTTTTCAAAACAGGTTCTAGCCCTTATAGCAATGGAAAGGCCGGCAGTTGGAAGTGTGGTATAGCTGATCCTTATGGATCTTTGCCTTTGTTCTGTGACCAGGGGACACAGAAAAGATGACAGAAAATAAATCAAGCGATGCAAAGTTGTTTTGTTGGAAAATAAAGATCATAGGATTTAACTCCTCACGGCAATGATTTTAGATTTATTTTTAGTGAACTTAGGAAATGCTGTATTACTGCATCTCCCGTTCCACATTGGGAGGAGGGAGAGATATCAAGTTCATACTAAGTCAGAGCCAAGCAAATCATGGTTTGGATCTCTGAGTCCAACTAATTATTCAGTCCTTGTGCCACAACTGCATTTTGATGACAACTGGAGTTAGTGCAACAAATTAGCTTACATTGCCATATAAGTATAATATTCTGGATGGGTTTGTACACTGTGTGTGTACTTAGTCAACTGTGGCTTGTCCAACAAACCATAGATGAATGAGCAATGGATTAGGCAATGTAATCTGTATGCTTCTGAATCCAGCATAATTCAGGTAGTAAGTAGCCTTTTCATTTCTTCTTATAAAGTTCTTTGTCAACCTGGGACTTCATAATATTTCAGCATTTGCTATATTACTGCCTTTTTCCCCCTTTTTTCTTTAGATAGGTCTGCTGTTGGAATAGAATTTAAATTCAGTTGGCAAAAATAGTAAATGGGGACAGGATCCCGTTAGGCTGAGAAGTTTTCTGCTTTTTCAAAAAACACATTTTAATGCAATGTTTTAAAAATTAAAACCTTGTTGCGAGAAGATGCCTTACTGTAAATGCCACAAATTTGTTTTCATAAAAGTCTTTGTAATTACACATTTGGGGTATTTGATAAAAGTCTTGTATATTGTGTAATCAATCTTTTCAATACATCAAGATGTTTCTGACTTCCATATTGAGTTTTTAAGAGTACAATACATCCTATTTACTCTGAAAAACTTAGTGTAGAAATCATCAAAATCTTACTGATAAGGTCCCATTTCCTTTAAGTTGTTCCTTTGCAAACATCAATATTAACAGCATCTCCTGCTTCTGTTTTTGTACCAGTTAGGAGCTGGACTCAGCATTTCCGAGAAAGCCTTAGGAGAACTATGCAAACAGGAAGTCACATCCATGAAGTAAGTTCCAAAAATTTACTATTAGCCCACAATATGTGACCCACTAATACAGGGAAAGACCACACTCTGATGCCTGGGACCATACTCAATATTTTGTATGGGCCAAGGAACACAGCAGATAGAACAAGGATGAAAAGTAGCCAGGCCAAATATGGGCACACATGGGTGAGGTTGAAATTTTCCATTTTAGGGTTTACACACATTATTCCATCCAGATGTATCTTCCATCTCTAAGAGATGGGAAACAGAGCCTCTGCTATTTAGCGGGCACTGTCTGAAATAAACAGGGACTCAAAAACATTAACTTGGGGTTTCAGGTTGCCCACACTTTCTCAGCCATATAGTATAACAGTAACATCTCTTTACCACAACAGTGAAAATTACGGTAAAAATGCCCATTTCTGCATAGTACGAAAAAACTATAATCTTCAGCTCCTATCAGGTCAGAATTTTCCTCTCTTTTTCTGGTGAAAGGCCATTTAAGGTGGTTGAACTAAGCACAATCTGATCAACAGAAACAAGAAAGGAGTGAAGGATTAACAATTAGCACTGGGAACCCAAGGTTTTTTTAAATAAAGGAACTAAACTGAAATAGCTATTTTAGACACCAAGCTCCTTTATTTAATCCAAAGGATCCATTTTATAGGAGAGGTATGACTTCATCCTATCCATCCCTTATAATAAATTTCAATACACATATGAATTAGCCTAATCAGCAAGGTTAACCTTATCAATCACATTGATTGCTACAGCCTATTGCATAACTCACGAGTATCTGTGATTGCAATGTAACCTACCAAATGAAAGGGTGATTTGCATGCATCTATAAAGATGGCTTGTAATCCCACCTCTTCTTTAAGCTTCTTCTCTTCTACCTCTAGTACCAGTTCTATCAATAAACCAATTCGTGCTTCAATGTAATTGTATCTGATCTCCAGTTCAGATGTGCCCTTGGGAAAACTCGATGTACTCACATGTATTTTTCATGCATGTCATAGCTGAAGAACACAGTTCAACAAGGCAAACAGCTGGCTGGCCTTTCTCCATTGGTGGGACAGTCAAAATGGAAATCTGGAATGGAAACAAAACACTTCACCAGGGAACATCTCTCCCTCCTTTTTTAAAAAAAGAATTCTACTAGTAACTTTTGCAAAAAAAAAAAAAAAAAATCCTTCAAAACTATTAGCCTTTTCTGTGGGAGTGTGGAGCAGGGGTGTGAAACATGGACTCTCATCCCCAGATGAGCGAAGAAGAGGTAAGAGGATGAGACTGGCCCCTCCCTGAGGAAGGCTAGTGATGTTTGTAGTTTGACCCTGGGAACTGCTCTCAGTCTGAGAAGATTCTGTAAATGGGGTGAAGCCAAATAAACCTTGCTGGATTGAATCTGTATTGTCTCCTGGAGTTTCCTGGGCTAAACCTGACATTTTCCCAGCATATATTTCCAAATTTTAAACCAGTATCTGTGCCAAACTGAACTTCCAAACCAGTCTGGGCTGGGGGTACAGGTACCTTACCTCTCTCTTTTTAACCTCTATGTAATATAATTATAAAATATAAATATAAAATATTTATAAAAATAAATATAATAAATATATTATGTATTTATTATATAAACATAAATTTAAATGCAAATATATATTTAAATATATTATATAAAAGATAATAAATAAAAGATAAAGATTAAAGATAAATATAAAATAATACTTCTCTCTTTTTTTTAACCTCTATGTAATATAAGACAGTCGTACTGCCATACTGCCATGCATGATGCTCTTCAGATCATTTGATTCAAGGGAATGGCAGGGATTAGGAGAACTTAATTTCAGCAACGCCCTCTTCCATTACTGAGATTTCCATGTGACATTTGTACAGTTGGCATGGTGAAAAATATCACCTGCTATGGATTTGTAAGAAAGCCAGGAAGAAATTCTTCCTTCAACTTGCATCACCTTCAAATTCCACCACCTGATTTTCTACATTCTACGTGCAGTTTTGTTTTCATCCACTGAGATCTATGACTAACTTTTCTGATTTCAGTCAGACCAAATGTATGGCTACCTGAATGAGAATCTATCCCTCCTTTTAACAAACATTTCACCGATCAAGCATTTACTAATGTTTCCAAAATCTGAGTTCTAGAACGTAAGGCCTTCCCTATTAACTAGCAAGGAATCCAAAGGTGGAAAAGCCAAGTCTATTTTTACAAACCAGTGTAAATATCGAGACAAAATTAATCCAGAATATTAGATGTGTATGAGGAAGGGGGAAATGAGTTTTTGCTGGTGGGCTCACCTGCTGATCAGAGCTCTCATTCTGTATGGATCGATCAGTTATGAGAACTGCTCTGGAGATCTGCCTGCCGGCGAATAAGCAAAGCTCTATCATCAAGCATAATAAAAAAGAGCCATATGGATCTACGCTTTGTTTTCATCAAAAACAGCACAAATTGCCCCAATGAAAGTAATGTTCTACACTCAGTAATCTGAATGTGGTTAATGACATTTTCACATATGGCCTGCTTCGTTAAGAAATTAATAATGACTCAAATCAGGCATATATAAAGGTTACAGCTCTTGCTTAACAGCCATCAAAATATAACGAAGATATTGAGGACTCCATATGGAATGTGATGCTTAGCCATCATGAAGTCATTTGAAACGGCAAATTATTTCACAGAGTGCTAATATGCAAACATTTACCAACAGTTTAATATGCAGTCATTCAAACGCTGGAATCCAAAAGCCAAGCAACAAGTTGTCATACGTGCCTATGATTAAAGCTTCCTTAAAGCTCCCAACTGCCTTCTCCTGCTTTGTGCAAACCACTTGGGGAACTAAAGGGACAATCAAGAATGCTGTGCAGCAGGAAATGTTGTATAAGAAGCCCCAGGGTTGTGGTGAGCAAGCTAGTGCCTTCCAGATGGTTGGACTACCCTTGTCAATGACCAGAGAGGGCACCAGGGTTATCTCCTTGGGCTCCAGAGCTGTTTTATTACCTGAGTTTGCCAGAAAGAGCTGTTTGGATTTCAACCACCACCAACATGAAAACAGTATGCTACTTTATTATGGTTGTTCTTGGACTGCCTTCCAGCTAGAAATTTGTTTTCAGAGCACTGTAGAACATTATTTTAAAAGAACCTGTGTTCAAGGATGTTTTGCAATTGGCTTATTCTGGGGATCAAAGTTTTTAGCTTACACAAAGGCTCATCTTTATGTCACTGGCACCTGAACTCAATGTGTGAGTAAGGTGGGGAGAAAGATGAACTTCACAAGTTCTGCTATGGGGAGACACGTTTTCTAGAATGAAAAGTGTAGTTTCTGATAACAGAGTTATGGTTATAAACATTACTTTGCCAGTGAAAAGTTCATGAGGGATGAAATTATTATTCAGCTACCTGTGAGGGTTCTTTGCTTTCCAAGACTGGACATGCCACAGTGTAGCAAATCTGTACACAACGCTTTATTGCAGCACACACCTTCCCCAACAACAGGGTATTGCTCTAGGTCAACTCCACCCTTCTAGAACTTGCAAGTTGCTGTTGCCACATAAATACATCTTTAATACTCAGTCCTTTATATTCAGTCTTCTAATACTCCATTCAAATAAAAGTCTCAAAGTCTACAAAGTAGCATACAACCTTTGCCTTTTCCCAAAAGTTCTTGAACTAGTTGGGATGAGGTACTTCCTCAGTATGGTTGTTTCTTTTCTAGTTGCTGCCGAGCTCCCAGCAAAGCTCCAGGCAGGACTCCCACCAGGATATGCTGCTCACCATAACTTGTGGTCCTGACAGTTGACTGATAGTCCTCTTGCCTGCTTGTAATAGCTGCCAATCTTCAGACACTGCCTCTGCTTCCCCGTCTCTATCCTGATGGCTTATCACCTTTCCTCCTACACACACAGACCTCCCCACCCTGTCTTACATTTGCTTTTCTAAGCTAAGAGCCTGGGTGGGGTGAGGTTGCCTTTGGACTCTGGACGTAGGCATGTCCTTGAAAACGCCAGGATGTGGCTCAATTATCATGGAATGCCAGCTTGGATGCTTGTGGGTAAAGTTGTGAGTGAATGAATGAATGTATGAGCGAAATGGGGTGAGAAGTGTTTCTGCCTGCCTCCCAAGCACAGACAGCAACTCCAACTTTACTCCCTCACACTAACCTGGCCAATTGTCTCTCCTTGACAAGGAAAGACTATACAGATTTTTCAGATCAGGTATGGTTTTGCTAACTGGGTGAATCTGGGAACTTGATTTGTGTTTTTCAATCTCTGTTCCTCACTCAGAAGCTACTTATAGTCCATTTCTGATTGCTCTGGAGTTGACATGGATAGCAATTTGCTGATGTGTTGGCAATGTAAGACAGCACAGAACCCAATGAAAAACTGCAAGGAAAGGATGGTAGATAGGAAACCAGCATTTGGAAGGATGAGAAGTGCTCTCTTCCTACTTTATATATTCATCAATATTGTAGAAAAAGATAAAGAACAGAGATCAAATGGTAACTAACACTGAGAGAATATTTAAAATTTCTGGCAGTGTTCACTGTTGCCTCCTTTCCCAGCCTGACTCTTCTCTAGCTGAAGAACAGTGGTGGGAAGGAGCTACAGTTTTCTTATCCTGTTTATGGAACCAACGAGGAGCATCTAGCTGATTCTTGTAGGAAATAAGAAGCTGGACTTGATCAGCCTTTTAGGCTGATCCAGCAAAAATATCTTTATGATTCTCCTGATGTGGAAAGAAGCAATTGGAGATAATCACTCTTCTTTAAATAGCTTCACATATCATTTTGAAGACTAAAGAAGAGTGATTATCTCCAATTGCTTCTTTCCAGTTGAACTGATAACTTTCTATAAACAAAGATGGTGACCTAAGAGCAGAGGAAAAGGGGACAAATCCCTGTTCTGGTGACCTCGTTTCTGAAACTTCCATCCTTCTAAGATGGGAAGGAAACTGGACCTAACAGGCTATTGGTATGATCCTCAAGAGTAGGATGACAGCTTTGTAATAAGCTTGAACAGCCATTAACTAGCTAATAATTGCCTCTGCAAAAGTTAATAGCCTAAATGAAGCACAATCAGACGGGGTGGGAGAAGGGGTGGGAAATGCAAGATGGTTCAATTGTGTGCACCTTAATAAACGTCTGAATTACTTTCCTGGATTGCACATCAGTTTTTTGTATCTTTGCTCACAGAGAATACCAATTTCATGCAATGTAAAGTCAGGTCATCAGGCCTCAAGATTATCACAATACTATGTTACACAAAGAGGGGACTGACATCAGATTTTCTGGTCCTACCCCTTGGGGCAACAGAGAAAAAGTCCTCTCCTTGTTTTATATGACAACCCTTCAGATAGTTGAAAGTGGCTATAACATTTCCTTTTAACCACCTTTTCTATACACTAAATGTACCAAGATCCTTTAACTGTTTCTCAGATGGCTTGGTTTCCAGACCTTTGACTATCTTGGTAGCTCCTCTTTGAACTTGCTTCAATCTGTCACTGTCTTTTTTGAATTGTAGGGTCCAGAAATGTATTCCAAGTATGGTCTGACTGGAATAGAACAGAGTAGAACTACTTCCCATGATGAAGGAAGGAAGGAAGGATTACTGCTCCTTGCTGTTTCCCTTGACTGAAACCACACACACGTACATATCCAGCCACCTGCCTATCCACCTATCTGCATGGTAGGTCTATGCAGCACACTGGATTTGACCTTCCAAAAGGTGCTTCAGAGCACACAGGAGTGCAAATGTAGCATCAATAGGCAATACCTAAAAGCAGCTGTATCTTTTGTAGTCTCCCAATGCTACACATATGAAAGGTATCAAGTTAGGGAGACTGTTGTAAACACAATGCCACAGGTGCAGATGATCTCATAGAAAGGTACGGAACGTAAGCCGAATGAATATTTGCATATCTCTTTCTCCCCAGCAGACTTATAGCACCCTGAGCAAACACATGAGATTTCAACTAGGGAAATGCAATATGAGAATTCAAACCATCCTACCCCTGTCCCCTCCATGTCATATCTATCTGGGCTTCAACCCTTTAAAGTCTCTGAGCAGGACAGTGTCCGTTTCTGCATGCAAGCTTGACACTGAAGGAACAGGTGGGCCATCCATATGCAAGGAAGGGGAGATGTTAGTTAATATTATAGCAGACTTTTTCTCATTTGCAAAGCAAAAGCTAATTTTGAACCCAGGGTGTCCCAGGGCATAACACTGGCTGATTTCTAAAAGGGCTGATATACTAAAAAGCAGCGCATGAGTAACAAGATGGGGCTGCAAGAGAAAACAGGTCTACACAGAATTTTTTTCTGGCCAGCCTGCACTAACTTCACAGTAATCCAGGCAGCCTGGTCAAAATGATAGTTGAGATTAAGATGGATACCCACCATCTTTGAGGTTCCCAAAAAAGAACATGAGGATACATGAAGTTAGAAGTGTACCTGAAATTAGGTCTGGCTGAATGCACTGAGTTTTACTTCTGAGTAAACATGCACGTTTAGTTATTCTTGTCTCAATATTTACCTGTAAGATACATTTTTGCATATTTTTTCTGAAAGGTAGCTATCTTCCACAACAAAATAACTTGCATTTATTCTTTGGCCAAAATGATCGATGATTGCTTTACACCTGTTGGAAAAATAAGGGGGAAAAAGTTTAGAAAAGCAAAAGGATTTGTGCCATTGTTAGATAGATTTATGAATATAAAATATTTACAGACTAAAGATTACCCCCACCAACATGTTTTCTTTCATTTAAGCTTTTAGCATGAGTTAAGAGTTTTGTCTGCCTGCTTTTATGTCTACATTGTTTTTGTCTGCTCTTGGTTTTATTACATGAAATTCTGTTAACATGGATTATTTTCAACATTGTTTACACAAAATTCTCCTTGGTTTTTTTTTTTAATTAATTCTACAAGGAAAAAGAAAGCTAGCAACATTTTATAATGATGGAGGAGGCTTTTAATATTCAACTATCTCTAGAACTTTTCCCAGAACACTATCCTCTTTAGCCTGTTATACTTTCTGTACCAGGGGAAATGTTTCTCCAGACTATATATAATCTATATAATCTGAATCAAGCTATCATCCTATATCTAGATATCTATCCCTCCCTCCTTCCCTCCCTCACTTGTTTTTAAGAATACTTTTGAGTTTTAAATGTCTTTACTAGACTTGGTCCATACAAGACACTAAGCTCTGGTCTCTTTAATTATAGTTAATTAAATGAATCACAATTGGCTAGAGTTGTGTAACATCCTAAGATCTGAACCATAGTCCATCAACCATGGCTAGAATCTTTAGTCAAAACCATGCGAACCATATTTTAGCTAAATTCAGCCACAGAAAAACAAATGAGATACTCAATTGAACGTCACAGCATTTCCATTTGGAGCCACTCCACTGTCCTCTCTTCTTCTCACCCAACAGAGCAGCATTCCAAGACCAGAGAGACCCCCACTTAGAGATTCCCCCCCCAATTTTTTTTAAAAGAATGTTGGCAATCTTTCCTATACTTCCAAGCCTAGGTGTAAGATGGTGCTGTGTTAGTTATGTAAGTAAGAGCAATCACAACTGAATATTCGACAGAGGAAATGATAAATTAATAACATGAACTGAATTAGCGAAACACACAGAAATTTATTCTGCTTGTGACAATTTACATGCCCCATTTGTTTTGCTATAAATTTATTACATATTGCCAAAAATGCAAGCCAGAATGCTGGAGTCACCATTTACATCAAAATCAATTCTTTTCTACTGTTTATAAAACTATTTTTGTACATTCCTGCATGGGGAGGGGGGGGAAGGTAGATTGTATGTCATATTACAGGACCCCACAGAAAGAAAAATATAATTCTTTCTTTTCTTCTTGCTTCGTCATTCAACAGTGGTGAATGTCAGAGATTTGTTCAAGAGCAGAGAAAAAGAGCGTAACTTCCCTCTTAAAACCAATCTTTACTTTTAGTTTTAAAAAAGGAAGATCAGCAGAAGAATTCTTTCGAGTGCCATGCTCAAATAAGGAAGCCACTTTATACAATGACATTATCAGGTCTCTCTGTCATCTGATATCTGTTAAGACAATGAATCATACAGAACCCTCCATTGACCTTCTTCAATGTGTCTAGATAAAAGGATGAAAATTAGAATCCATCTCCTTGCCAAGTGCCACCAGTTATAAATGTACTTTATAGGGCTCATTATCCAAACTAATGGACTAGGGGCGACATCCTTGAAATGGACTTACCAGCACTGACAAAACCAGCAAGCAATAATTCAGGAAAGATATGTAAATTACAGTGTTTGCTATATTTTTTAATTATTATTGTGGAAATATAAATTTACATTTGTCACATCCTTTCGTTTGGAGGCCGGCAGTTTCCTTGGAAGCGCACTCAGAACTGTGCTCAACGTAAAACGTGGAGGGTTATTTTTAACACAGACCTCAAAATACACACATACAAATTAAAACGCTTTAAATCTTATTGAAATGAAACTCCATAAACAACTTCTATGTACCATAAAGGAACTGAGAAGTTGAATTAAAAGGGGAAAGGAAGCTAAGTGGGAGGGAAATGCAATATTCAGCCTTCTAAAGGCAAAAAAAAAAAAGGGGGGGTGGAATCACTTCCAAACAGGCAACAAATTTGATTGGCCTTCAGTTGCATTAGCAGAAATACATTTCTTCGTTTAATTAGGATTGACTATAGATCTAAAGTAGTTATTCCCCCACTCCTTCTCTTCAGCATTCTTTTAAGATATATAATCAACATCCACACTTCTGGGGACACAAGCCTTATCTGCAGTGATTGAGACTTAAATCTTGGAAGGACAAATGTAAGTTTGGGGGTGGCCAAGCTTATTAATCCAATTCCATTACCTTGGTTCAACCATTCCTTAGGACCATGAGACCTGCCAAAAACAGAAAGCTGCATGATACAAAGTGGACTATTTGTTCATGGAGCTCTGTGAGCCAGAAGCAACTTCCTAGATCTCCTTGGACAACTTGGGATTGCACTGGGGCCTTTGGGAAAGCAAAGCCCTAGTCACGTTTTGAGCCCTAATATGCTATCCCCAATACATTTGAGGGGAAGCATTTGGCCTTTACAGATTTGCTCCTGTTGTTTATTTTGAAAGAGAGAGAGAGAGAGAGAAAGACTTTTTTTTGCCTTTTTGCATTAAAGCCATATAATGTGTTTCAAATAAAGGAGCTATGATGATTTCTTAAGCAAGTAATTCCACCACTTCAATGGATTTCAGCTCCAGCGATTTAATAGCAAAGAAGCTTCAGATCTGCACATACCTTATATTTTGTGACAAGAACATTAATATCAAGCATTCCTATTACCAGTCCTACAGCACCCAGGCAACAAACAGAAGCAATGTTTGAGAACAATGAACCTTCCAATGAAGGAATGGAATCATCAGTCATATGAGTTCCAACTTTCAAGATAGGATTGCCATAAGAACATACAGAGGGCCCTGATGGATCAAGTCAAAGGCCCGTCTGGTTCCAAATTCTATCTCTGGGAAGTGTACAACGAGGACATGAGAACAGTGGCATCTTCCTGCTCATGTTTCTGGTGGCAAAAATGTGGCTTATTTGATTTTGGCTTAGTACATGTCTGGTGAATTCAGTCGCTGTGGTTTGTATTTCATGGCTTACAGATTGTTGTGGCTAAGCGAAAAACTGAATTTGCATAATATAGGAACTCAGTCCACCTCTGATGGTAGCAAATTTAACATGTTGACTATATTCTGTGTAAGGAAGTTCTTTGGCTTATCTTTCCTGAATCCTCCCCTCAACTTAACTGTATTATCCCAGATTCTGCTGATGTAATGGAGTGTATATAATTTTATAAGCCTATATTATATCCTCCCTTAGCTAGCTGAATTGCCCCAAACTTTGTCACAATTCCTTGAATGAGAGTTACCCTAGCTTCTTGATCATTCCATCCACCCTTTTAAAAACTCTACAATATCCCCTTTTCTCCACAGATGCTGAGTGAACTGCACAAAGCATTCCAAATGTAATTGCTCAACAAAGTTACAGGAAAAAAAATGGCAATTTTAATTCCAGCATTAAATTTATTTTTATCACAGCAATTTGGACTCTGACATGTCTTTTTTTATTGATTATCCATACAACCCTAACATTTTTTTTCCCCAGATGGGATCATCCCAAACTTTTCTGATTATTATTAGAGGGGGGGAAAAACCTTAAAAAGATAAAGCCTCCCTTGAGTCAAGTTTGACTCTTGGCAATTTCATGGACACATCTGTGCAGTTTTCATGGCAACAGTATGGAAGTGGTTTGCCATTGTCAACATTTTGCTTCAGATCTCAACTTCTGGGTTTGGGAGAAAAGTATAATCCACAAAGTAGGTTAAGGACAGTTGGGTCTATGTTAGAGCTTTTTCGTACATTGGTTGGCAAGGGGCTAATGTGGTTCTCCCTTATTTTTCTGGTTGTTTGGGGCAACTCAGCTTAAGAAAAAGAGTAGCTAAGGAAGGATATAATATAGGCTCATAAAATCATATACACTCCATTACATCAGCAGAATCTGGGACAATACAATTAAGTTGAGGGGAGGATTCAGGAAAGGTAAACAGATTTATTTATCTGTCTGCCTTCTTATCAAATGCTGGGTTCATGCATTGTGCTAAGCCATCATGTGATTTATTTACTTACCACTTAGTGCTATCTGTGAAGTCAGTCACTGGGGCCTGTAAACCACAGTTTACAGTATTTAGTTTAGTGTTTTATGTGATCCCAGCCACTCTCTTAATTTCTTTGACTCTTTAAGGGCCACCTTTCCTTGGAGGCCTTACCATTCTCTCCACAACTGGCAAAAAGAGCTCACCAAAGATATACTGCTGGCAGGTTTATAGCACCAGCTAGACTGGAAAGGATCTTTGGCAACTAAGGCAGAGAACCTAACAGGCACCTTCCCCAGCACTAAAACTACAACAACAACAAACAGTTTGCTATCACTTTATGAGCTGAAGAGCACTTGCCATCTCACCCAATCTGACAAAGGAGAAGGTTGGCAAAGAAGATAGTCTTCTAACAGTGCCCACAATATATTGAGTGGGACACCGACTATGGAGAGAAAAATGCCAGGGAGCTAGTTTATGCTTTTGGACCACGATGTTTTGGATATTGACAAAAAGCAGGTTTGGATGTTTTTTTCTGGATGAACTGTAGCATAAAAACACTGTCATTTGGATCAGCTAAAATATGAGAAAGTAACAGGCAAGCTTTCCAAGGTTTATAAGCAACCCAAGCATTTAAACACTGGATGTTCAGTTATCATACAACAAGGAGGGTTATTGATCATCTATCCTGAAGACATTTTAATTGGGCTGAGTATAAAAACACTGGATTGATATGGCTTCTGGATTTATCCTAAGGGACCAGCTTAAACACTCCCTGCAAAATGTATTTATTGATATCCAAATTATTAAAGTATTTATAGAGCATGCACCCATACATACTTACAGATAATGCTTTATAAGTAAAAGTTGCTATACACTCTGAGATGTGACAGATGATAAATCTAATTATATTAACTGCATGATCTACAAAAGGAACTTTTCTTAGCTGTCTCATTTGCCTGGAGAAGGCTGTGTTGTTTGTAGTATCTTTATTACTACCAAGACTCAAGATGGCATGGCTTTAGGGCTGTGTTCTTCCAATATACTAAGCCTCCGCTGCGTAATATTGATTTGTTTACCCTATTTACATCTACTGTGATTGCAAGACTCTTGTAATTATAAGCAATCTGAGCATTTAAATAAATATATGCAATTCTAAAACCATAAAACCAAAACCTTCATAAAAGCAGGATACCTGGGTATCCTTTCACTTACCATAGGCTAGTGTTTCTCAGTCTTGGCCACTTGAAGATGTGCGGACTTCAACCCTCAGAATTCCCCAGCCAGCCATCCTGGCTGGGGAGTTCTGGGAGTTGAAGTCCGCACATCTTCAAGTGGCCACAGTTGAGAAACACTGCCATAGGTTGTCCATTATAACTCAGCTTTCAGGAGTTTCTGGAAGGCCAGGACATAGAGGCCAACTCCATTTCTAAAGGGAGGCTGTTCCATAAAATAAGTGCTGCTACTGAGAAGTTCAGCCTATGAGCTTTCACCCCCAACAATCTGCACTCCTTTAACCAAGTTCTAACCCTTCCCCAGTTCCAAGAGTGTGTGTAAACCCAGGCTACAGATAGCATTATTGGCATTCAAAGAATTATCAAGGTGGTAGCCTGTACTCATTTACCTAGGAATGATCATTTAACCCATCAAGCACGTTTTATAGAATGGACAGTTGCCTTCTCTAGCCCTGAGGAATTTCTGAGTTCCTGGATGTGATTAGTTATGATTCCAGTGCCATAAACCAAACTAGCCACACATCCAACAGCGGTATACAACAACTTTTTTCGAGTAAATGGCCCAATAAATGTATGAGCATTTAAGACAAGGCTTCTTAAAACATTCCTGCAGCAAATCAATACGGCTATCTTTCTGGAACTGGAGCCTGCACTGAGCAAAAGTTTGGACTAGCTGAGTTCTAATGTCCCTTCCAATTCTATGATTCTAATTTTTATGGGGACACCTGTTAGGAACCAACCACCCCATGTGGCTTCTTAGGTTTTAGTTTCTGCTAAATACATTCAGGTGGAATTGCTCTAGGGTGCTCATCATTGTATTTGCGCTCAGAAAGAGAGAAACATGTCTATGTAACTCTTCTCACTTGAAAGGCACATGGATGTTGTACACTCCCACACTAAGTCAAGGATCTGTAACATGTGGTCCTCCAGATGTTGCTGAATGACTATTAGCAACCCTCCAATGTGCTGGATGGGACTGTTGGGAGTTCAACAAAATCCAGAGGGCTGCCCACGACATACCTATACAGCAATAACTCATGGGTGCTGTGGGGCACGGCATGGGAAACCACATCCAAATACATTTTCCTGTATCCGTTAATGTCCCACCCATATTTTTAATGATTGTCTGATAAGAACTTCTGGGTTGTGGTTTTATGTTTTTGATTTTGGTAACAAGATAAGAGCAATGTTCCAATCAGAGTTGGAGCTGCTACACGCAGGGTGGAAGAAGGCCACATCCCCCATCCTTTGGGTCCCTGTTCCACTCTGCATGGGGGTAATGAAAACACAGATGGGAGTAACAGTGACACTAAAGAAGCCCCATCATAAACTACTCCATTCTCCTAGTTCTATACCTGGAGAACTAGGGTAAATTAGGGAAATTAGCCATAGATTCATTCTCTGCCTTGTTTCTTTATCACAGGATACTTAAGTAACCCAAATTTGGTTAAGGCACTCTATAATATCATAAAATTTAATTTATCAAATTAAGTACAGATGTCATGCTAAACGTAACCACACTATGGGCTAGCACTTTGAACAAGCTGGGTCATCTTTGGGCTTTGCACAACCCCATCAGTACGAATTTTGCAGCCACAGAATACCAGCTGATTTTGTACCAACTTGAAGAAGTTGCACAAAAGCCCAACACTGTTGGAAAAATAATTCATCCTAGGCTAAGAGGGCAGCATAGTTTATGACAACAATCTACCTAAAAACTCATTAAAGCCTTTTCTCTTAGAGTGACATGCATTATCAGCAAAGATTAATCTGATGAATCTTTAGGTGAGCTTCATTTTTAAAAATGCAATAACAGAGGGCTTTGTTGTCATCTGATGAAAATCAATTAGAGTAGGTAAGGCCACAAGGAAAACTAACATCACTCATCACCAGACCCCCGGCAACTGAAATGATCTGTCTTCCAAGGTTGGATGATCAGGAGGCTGCAGTAATATCACAGGGAAATTAATTTAGTTTCTTTATTCTAAACCCACTTTCCTAGTTCTGGAGGACCTATACACAAATTATTTTTAATCAAGGTTGATGTGTTATTAATACCAAGGAAGATCTTTGAAGAATCATTTTTTAAAAAAAATAAGACTCTGGCATTTTTCATCTTGTAGCTTTGTTTATATAAAAGAGAGAGAAGGTTACCTCTCCCAAGACTTACCTGCTAAGTTCTTTGTCCACCACAAGACACTTTATGGAGTGCCTGAGGCAATAGATCCCACCGAATACTGCACACATCCTAGATGAACATCAGAAATCAAGAAAAGGCGGCATCAGATTTAGAGTATTTCAGCTCTATTTTTTCTAAAACAAGAATGTTCACTATGATTCATTTAAAACAATCCATGAAATAGGAAACACTGAAACATCCAATAAGATAGCAATTCTATACAGATGTTTTAGGAATAATCTCCTAGGCATACAATACTTGCATATAATGTAAAGAGAAATCAGGGCATTATTTTAGCAAAGATTGGTTTACAGCTGGTTTGTCATCCTGACTTATTTGGGTCCATTTAACAATAATTGTGAACTTGTATATAACAACCACCTTATGGTTTGGTTGGCTGCTCTCAAGGAAAGAGGAATGGACTGCAAGCAAACAAGTTCTGTACTACCTTGTTTGTTCACATCATGATTTATTAAGCCAGGATTCCTGGAATATGGTATGATGCAAAAAACCAACCAACCAACCAACTTGGCAGGATTTATGCAAGGAAAACATGTAGAGGATGCCCAAAAACTCAGATCACATGCCATCTGAATTCTTGGAGGGAAAAAAGTAGCTAAAAATAAAGCCTAAATAATTATTAAAAAATTCTGTATTATCAGAAATAATATTTCATTCAAAACTTGGCTCAGGGAAGTGCTGAAATTAAGTTTCTTTCCTGAAGACCATGATGAATATAACTGAGAGTCAACCTTGAATTATTTCAGTCCTCCTCCCTGAGGCAAATTCTATCTTCTTGCCTTAATCGGTTTAAGAGTTTGCCAGCACAGCTGTTAACCACAGTCAGCATTAACTAGATCAATGATCAGAGCCCACTTGATATGGCTCTTTCAGGCGGAGGTAACAGCAACACAATGAAGACTAGCATGTACATGATAACTAGAACCTAGATTACATGGGCTACCAAGTATCTTTAGAAAGCTTTTAATAAAAATGTAGGAAGAACCCTGCTGGCTCAGGCCTTATGCTCACCCAGTCTATCATACTTGACTGGTATGAGCTATATGTGTTCAACTAGATGCATTCAGATAGTCCATAAGCCTGGTGTGGAGGACAATCACTGCCTTCTAGTTGCTTCTTGGAAACCAATATTGTTGCCTATGATTCAGAAGGTAGTGAAGAGTCATAAATATCAGTAGCCCATTGACAGCCTGATCTTACATATTTTTCATCTGTTCTGAAGTCTCTGACTTGATTCACATATCATGATCATGGTTCGTTTAGATATGGCTTACTGGATAAAGTCTGATTTCATACAATACAGCTATATAAACCACACACAGAGCCAAACCCAAAGCCACCAGATTACTGCTTAGTGTGAGATCAGCCCATGAGCTTCCATGGGGGCAAATGGGATAAGTGATGAAACTTATGTCATGGTTACATGGTGCAAATGCTTTAACTTACGTACTTGTGTCAAAAGTCATGACGATTATGGCATCATTTACACGATGATGTCATAATATAGAGGTCTACGTTTTGACCTCATTTTGGTTTGTTATAGACATCAATAGGCACAGCTGATTAGGTGTTACAAATGTCTATGGCTCAGTAACTGTTGCTAATGGCACTACATGAAAAAGCACCATGGTGCTCTCAGTTAATAAAATCTGGTGGGTTCACCTCCTA
Organism: Liasis olivaceus; assembly: GCA_030867105.1. Classification (NCBI taxonomy): domain Eukaryota; kingdom Metazoa; phylum Chordata; class Lepidosauria; order Squamata; family Pythonidae; genus Liasis; species Liasis olivaceus. Next base: position 13,443,538 of record CM061361.1, read on the forward strand.
CCATAATTGTTGCTTCACCTCCTACTGCCAAAATCCACTGATTCACCAGCCTGCTCTTAAAATAGCCTCTTGGACTATAGATTGTCACCCTAGATCTCTGGCTGGAGAACAATAATCAAGATCAAGTGACAAATGATATGGCAGATGCTGGAACAATGCCTTTGTGTGAGTGTGATTTCAATAAAGGTCCCTCTCTCAATTAAAAGAAAGGTCACCAAATGCAAAACCAGAGTGACTGAGCAGCTAAAAACAAAGAGAGGGAAACACTAGAGGAACCCAGCAGCACCAAAATAAAAAGGTCTGACCTTTTTTTCTCTAAAATACAAAAATAAACAAATATTTCCAAAAGCAAAATAATTAGATTGGTTTGTTCACATAACGAGAAACAGGGTCTTTGGCAATTCAATACAGCAAACTAAACATATGTGTTTATTAGAGAAACGTCTGCTGAAAATAAAAAAACAACACACAAGTATACAGCCACAGCAACTCACAATGACGGCAAGAGCACTCAGTGATTTTTCCCCCAGTTAAATCGATCTACTTTTTCTTTTCTTTCTGCCGTATTCAGCTGAATCAACAAGTGGAAAAACTGAACCGACAGGATTATTTTCACACTTCAAGGATAAAGTAACAAGAGAGACTGAAAATTGTATGACTTCTGTCCCTGATTGGCCTTCCACTGAAACTGAAATGCTGTTCTCTTGCCTACTTAGCCAGAACAGAAGACCAAGCTCCAGGGTTCATCAATTACTCATTTTTGCAAACCAGCTTTCCTCAACTCCAAGAAGCCTAAATGTGCTGGACCTCAGCTCCCATAGTCCCAAATCCAGTATGACTGCTGGAGAAAAGAACAGCTGGGCAAAACTATAAAGTTGACAGTCTCTACTCTGAAAGTTCATTCCATTCCTAGTTCTCAGTGTAGAATGGAATGGATGAATGAATGCCATCAGTAATGAATATTATGCATACACCAAAACCATACACCACAGTTTTCCATTTTGCAGACACAAAATAACTCTGGGCTTTAGCAATTGCATCTTTGTCCTGATCTTCCTCCAAGAAGGCGCAGCCAGCAACACATGAAGGACCTTCCCCATTATCCTCATTACGTATCCATGAATTGGGCTAGGATGAGAGAGAATCAATGAGCACTCTGTCTGGTGATTATAACCTCATTAAGTAACACAGTGATTAGGTTCACATATTTCACTGCCTATAGTTTGTTAAAGAAACCACAATTGGCTGAATTTACACGTTAAGCCAGAAATCCTGATTTACGAAGCACCATGTTATGAAGCACACATCCTGATAGAACGCATCCACATTTTGGCTTAGTGTACAATGTGTGAACGAAGCTTATGTACCCTCTTCAACCCCATCCTCTTTGCTTATTGTATCAGGCCTCTTTGATTAAATGCTGATATCTTAAAAGCATATATCATCTTGAGGGCCAGTCAGGAAATGTACAAAACAGTGATAGGAACTGCAATTTGGCATTCATTTACTCTTTCAAAAAATCAGAAAAGTTGAAATCTATTACGGAAATCAAACCCATTATCGTATCAATGGTTTTTCCCCCCCTCCTTTATTTACCGTAGACTACTGAAGACGGTTCGGCTGGGGCTGAAGTACAAAGTAATTCTGATTACTATTAACCCTAAATAGACATTTAAACTGATATTCCTCTAATTAACTGGCTACTGTCTCTGCCAATAATTCTGGCTCTGCTGAAAGATCACGCCTGCTGCGCACTCCACTTCAACTTTGCCCTGTTGACATCAAACCACATTACAGCTAAATTAACAGTTGTGAAAATTTTGGCCCTGCTAGTCGCCTCCCCGCTCCCCCGCCTCATCCTTCCTAGCCTTCCGATGCCATTTCAGTTTCTATCAAGGCAAAGAAATCAGCCACTGCAATTTCTAATACAACAGCACAACAATAGGACCCATTAATAGCTGAACTTTTGACAGCACATTCACAGTGATTTATGAGTTTGTATATAATTTGATTATTCTATTAATTCTACTGATTACAGCTAGAGCTAATCCAGTGAAGGTCACTCCCTAAAATAAATCTTCATTACACTTCACAGAAAACAACTGCCTCTAACGGGTTGTTTTCTTTAATTAAAACATGAATGTTACAAGAGGCTTCAGGCTCGGTGTGTCTGGTGCCGGGTGGGAGGTTTACATCACAGCCCGGAGATCCTCTTGGATCAGAACGTTTGGAAGCAGGAAATAAAAATAATAAAAATACTTCTTCATCAGATACCTTTGCGTTTGGTTCTCAAATGCCCCCACAAATAGTCTTTGCTGTTCATATCCGATAGGAACCCTGCTGCAGTCATAAAATGTCTTTATAGCCTACTTTTACGGTCCCACCGTCTTGTTCAAAATCAGTACAGTAGTCAAAATCCTGTATAGTTTTTGAAGGAGACATTGTAGGTGTGCAAAACCCTCACGTTCGCTTAAACAACCCTTTAAGGTGGTTATTTGGGCATGTGCTGGGGGTAATGGAGCAATTTGTAATTACTTGTCAGTTGAGGATCTAGTATGGGACTGCCACTGCTAAGATGCTAGTGTAAAACAACAGAACCTGTATTTTGGGGTGGGGGGTAATGACATTATTCAAGACTGGGTAAAGGAGTAATTGGGGCAAACAATTTAAGAACCACTGATTTAAGGTAACCCTTCCCCATCAGACCCTCTCCAGATGTGTGGTACCTTACATTCTAAATGCCTGTGTTGTTTTTTTCACAGCATAACAATATGCAACTTTTAACAATAATTAGTACTGCAGAGCAGTTTGCAGACAGTCTAATAATTCTGAATGGGAGACCACAGTTGGTGGCTGATTTAGGATAAACTGTGACCAAACTTTCATTCAATATAAACACAATCATGCTGAGTTCACCCACTGTGCTGTCATAAACCATGATTTAATCAACATAATTGGCCAAAAACCTAGATAGAATTAGTTGTTTGTCTATTAGATGATGGTCAGGGTTCAACTAACTTCTCTACCCTGAAGCTCAATGGGTGATTTTGGACAAGACTCACTCAATAATTTGTTGCTATTGTTTTGATTTCTTTTTTGATTTTTTTTCTTTTATGGTTCAGTTCGTTTTTCTTTTTCCTTTTGGTCTGTTTAATAAAGGAAAAAAAAAGCCTGACTCAACCATACAGGGTTGCTGTGAAGATAAAATAGAGGTGGGGAATCCAGCTGCGTCACTGAACAACTTTGTGGAAAGACAACAAATACATCTAATAAATAAAATCAGGCTGAAAGATAATAACCTTCAAGTTGGATGGGATACAGAACTGGTTCCTGCTTATTCTAGTCCAATGACGACCTGATTTACACATGGTGCTATACTACGTTTTGCTTAACTACAGTTCCTGAAGGAGCATTAGATGGATGGCTTCATAAACTGCACTAAGTTATAAAACATGGTTTACAACATAACATGGTCCATTCGGCTTAATGTGTTGTGTGAACGCTCTCAAACACTATGCCATGCTTGCTTTCTTAACTATCTACTGTTCTGGGAGGAACTAGAATTGCGCCTCAAGGGGATTTGAGTAACTGAACTGATTGAGTGTTAAAGAATATTCAAAAGAAATGTCAGAGATCCCTGAACCAGGAGATGGATTTAATCATCTAATATATTTTAAACGAGTATCCAGCAAGTGACTATTTAACAAAAAGAAAAAAGAAAAAGGAAAAAAAATCTGAAGTATTCTGAATGGTTATTTTCCAAGAAACAGTTTCCTCACAACACATTGTGAAGTGCCATGCTCACAAAGGCCTTTGTGTGCTTAGGAGGCATGTTTCAACACAAAGGTTATTTTCAAATTAAAAGGCCTGTCCTGTCAAAACTTGAGAAATAATATGGGCAAGGACAACATTCCATAGCTTTATTAACGACAGCGCTCACTGATCTGTGAATAACCGAGAAAAAAAAAATGAAGATTATTGAGTTACTTTACCAATCTATCCATCCATCACTGGAGAGCAGGTCTCAGACGTGATGGATTGTCTCACTTCACTGATATTTGTCCCAAACTAAGGTTTGCTCCTCGGAAGAAAGGAAGGGAAAATGCACACATCCACTGAACACAAGCACAGCCATGCTGTTCATAGTTTAGCACACATCCTGATAACAATGCAAAACTAACTGCAGAAAGTGGTCAGAACCAAACAATTTCAATGCTGTGGTTAAAGAACTACTACCAGGAAAGAAAAAAATGAAAAGGGTACAAAGTTAAAAAAACAAACAAGCGACATATGTAGAAAACCAGTTCATATCAAGTTAGGCTATTTGTCCAACTAATTCAGCCCACATACCCCAACTAGAAGGAGTTCTTGAGACTCAAAATAGATCTTTCCATGAGTATGTACAGTATGTACAGATGTCAGAGGATGAATCCTTGCACTTTCGGCATAGAAAACATGGGGTCTAACATGAGTGATGCTTCATCTTTAATGGGTTGATCCTTTGGAATGGAGTTAGACTGAACTTTTTTATTCCAAACTAAGGAATTAAGTGTGAGCAAATGCTAGTTTATGCTCATTCTTTATTTTGCAAGCCAATCCTGAAAATCTACTTTCCTGGAGGCTAATCAGATATAGCCAGGACATATTCTACACACACCTCCAGATGATTTGGAAACCACACAAAATTGCACAAGACCTCAAGATGGAAAATGAAGAAGCCCATTCTCTAATACTTCCCAGGCCTTACTATGAAGGAATAACCTAAACCATCAATACCTGCAATACCTAGAAAGATGTTAGGTTTGATAGATATGAGGTAAGGTCCTCCTTTTGGGATCAATGGGCATCCCTAGCCCATCTTAGGCACTCTCACAAAATGGCTTCCCCAGTGGGCATGGCTAGTGAGAAAACTAATTTATCAGAAGACAAACTGGTAAGGTTGTTCTCCACTTTTCTACAGAAGTATAGGCATAAACCTGCCTACTCCTCCAGGTTACCTTCATCTGCTTTTCTGGGTAACTGGGCAACCTTTCAAGCCAAGACTTGGGTTGCAGCCACATGTAATTTTTGTTTCCTAAAAAAATCCATGGGACTCAAATAGGGCCCAGATGTTTTCTTAAAGATAATGATGATGTCGGAAGCTGCTCTGGATTCCATTTGTTCAATTTTGTGCTGATGTCCTGGCCACCCACCCCACCAACTAAGATTCTTCTTTCTGCAACTCAATGTGAAGCTACCATTCTCCTCTTCCCCCTACGTTCCATGTGAGATATGTACAGAATGCTAATTGGCTCTTTAAAATTGGTTATAAAGATTTTCATAATGATTGAAACTGTGTGTCATTTATTATTAAATTGCCAATTAACACCTCTGCATATCTGTAAATTCACGAATATATGAGGTAGAGGGATCTTATGTTTGTAGACAGAAGAAGTAACACATTAAAACATGCACACTAATGATAAATCAGTCTTAATGAACTTTGGACCCTCCAAACATGATATGGCAGTGCCAGGATTGTCTGGGGTAATGGGAAGAAGTCTACTGCAGCTGGAGATTAAAGGGTCTTTTACTAAGAAACCAAGTTAGCTAAGATACTGTACTTTTCACCAGCTTTCCTATGGGCCTGAGTATGTACGAAGAAAGTTGCCATCCTACACTGAGGACAAAGAAAAGAAAGAAGCAGATATCAGTAGAGCTCCATGACCTTAGTCTTCGCAAAAGCTGAATGCTACCTAGGATTATCAGCATCAAACTGGAAATGAAGCAAATTTCCCACCCCTTAACCCTAATTCACCATACACACTGCAGCTTCTCCTTTAGGAAGCAGAGAGGTGGGCACCACTCCAGCGTACAGCTTTATTGGGTTTTATTTTTAGAGAAAGCACTACAGTACTGACAAATTCTCTAATTGCAACTATCTGATATTACCGTGCTCACCAGCATTGTATTATCATTCTTTACAATATTTCCATGACAGATAGAGATTCAAAGACTTTTCTCTAAACATCAAGCCTTTCTTTTGTACTCTAGAAACGTGTAAATACCTTTTTGTGTGGCTTTGGGGACAAAGAGAAGAGGAGAGAAGAAAAACAGCCTCCAGGAAGAAAAACAGCTGATTGTCCCTTTTTTGGATCAATGGAATGCTTTCATTTTTATTGCCAAATGTGTTTCGAACCCCACCATAAAGTTGTCAGAAGTTCCCACTCTCCATTAAAGGGAGGGCTCCTTCCATCAAAGGAAAGGAATCTTTGGTTCCAATTCACTCAGACATGAAAAAAAAACCCATTCATCAGGAAGAAACTATGTATTGGTTAGATCCGCAACCAGGACTAAACAGCAAATATGAAGAAACAACCATTGCTATTGCATAAACTCCATTTTGATCAGTTCTGCATCTAAAAATGGGCACCCTTCTCAATAGAAGTTACAGAGCAATAAAAAAAGAAGTCAGTTGGCTCACAACTGTTTCGGAATAAATGCAGATTTTACATACACTCCAGGGACCAACACAGTTCTAGAGAACATTGCAGAGTTGATGCAGAGCTCATTCAGAATGCAAGGATATGACTTACAAATGTCTTTGAATCATTCACATAAATATGCATGCATGCCATTTATAACAGTAGCCTTGATGAGAACACACAGGATAACTGACTGCAAGGAACGCTTAAGAGGGTTACATTAAAACAGAATATGAAGAGGTGGTTAGAAATCACAGGACCAGTGACACCTTATTCTGATAACCTGGCGATAAAAATTGTAGGGTATGATGTATAGGCAGAGATGTTACCACTTGGTAGACTGGTTCAACACGATTCCTAGAAATCTTACATGCCGTGCAGAACTGGAAACACATACCAGGATACAAGGATGAAGAAAGCCATATATTCAGGAAATAAAAGAATTCTAAGGTGGGGGGCGGGGGGAGAGAATCTTTGAAGAAAGAATCATTGACTTCTGAGTGGATGGATATGCACTAAGAGAGCACTGTAAACAAATATACTCATTTTTTGCATAACAGTTATTTGCTTCAAACATATTTAAATTGTAATGAGCTTTTGCCAGACTGGGTCTCTTTCGACTGCTACCAATGGCCCCTGGTACCAATGCTGTTCTCTCAGGCATTTTTTTTGGGTGCTCCACTGAAGCGCACTGTGAGGATAAGATGCTAAGCCATGGTTTACTTAGGTAGTTATGAGTACAGTGCAATGTGCCCATGTAATGTCACTACTCTGTGAATTGCACTGGCTCCTGATAGGCCTCCAGGTGTAATTTAAAGTGCTGGTGATCACCTATAAAAACCTACATGCCAAAGGCCACATTATTTGTGGGACTGCCCATCTCTTAACTATTTCTGCCCAGCCCATTAGATTGCACAGGGTGGACATGCTTCAGGTCCCTTCTCTCAAGCTGTACCATCTAATGAGCTAGGAGATGTGCCTTCTCAGGTCCCTTCTCTCAAGCTGTATCATGTAATACAGCTAGGAGATGTGCCTTCTCTGTTGCTGTGCCTACCCTTTGGAAAGAGCTCCTCTCCCCACCTCCATAAAGTTGGGTGGCCCCAACTCTTTTGGCCTTTCATAGCGCTATGAAGACCTACCTGGCTTTGCTCCCATTGACTGGGTCAGGATGGTAAATGAACCCCTCTTGTACTCTTGGAGTATTTGTTATTTCCAACCTCAGCTATGGCCTTATGTATGACTGTGGCTTGGTAATTCAGTTTTATATTATTTTTCCATTTGATTTATTTCTGTTTTCATTGATATGCACGAGAGAGAGAGAGAGAGAGAGAGAGAGAGAGAGAAGAGGGGGATGGCCTTATAACTGTCATAAACAAGCAAACAAGCATGGACAGCTTTCTAAATATACTAGAAACTTTTAGTAGTGAGAATGGCTGGGGTCAAGGGACAGAACAAAGGCATCTCTGAATGGCAGCTGCTAACTCTTTAGATGAGAAACTGTTTTACCACTGTGGCACACCATACATTTCAAATTTGAAACAGCTGTTTTGAGTTCAAAATGAGTTGTTCTGATTTTACTGGAAGCACCTCAATGGCATTTCATGTTCACTTCCAGAACGCTGGTAGTGATAGAACACTTCCAGAAAGATTGGAGCAGGTACCATTTTGACCTCAAAGCATTTTGGATTCAAAACCTTTCCAATGCCCTAGTTCACCACCACTCCAAGAGACAACTCTGAATTAGAGTTTTACATTTTAAATCTTGAATTACTAACAGAGAATGATGCTGTAAAGCATCCAGGTTGGCTAACTAAGAGTCACCTTCTCTACCTCTGTTCCTCCAAACTCCAAAACAACAAGAGGCCTACAAGCCATATTTTCTTAAACAGGAAATGCATATTTTCCACTTCAGGAACTAGAGTGCCTAAAAAGAAAAAAGGAAATACACTTACCGACAAAAACACTGAGGGATCTCCCCTTGACCATACAAAGGAAATAAAAACGGAGTGTTGCCGTAGCGTCCGAGGCATTGCAGAAACTTTTGGGTTGCCTTCAGCCCATCTATGGTGCAGCAATCGGCCTCTGAGACCATTGCAATGGAATGCAGAATAAAATGCTGCAGGTTGGGAGTTAACTTCTGGGTTTTTAAATAGTCAGAAAACTTGCAATCCTTCTGAGCTGTCTCAGAAGAAAAGAAAAGAAAAGAAAAGAAAAGAAAAGAAAAGAAAAGAAAAGAAAAGAAAAGAAAAGAAAAGAAAAGAAAAGGAGTAACTTCAGCATGGTTGTCTTTATATACGTCAAGAAAACACAGGTTACTCAATTATGGCTTACTGAGTAAAGAAGTATGGGCAACTTGAGAATCCAGGACCACATACATGTGGCCTTCGGAGCCCCTCTGAACCTGACTACTGAAATCTAATGATACAATTTCCTGCTATGTTCGGATGTGAAAGTGAAGACAACTGTTGTGTAAGCCCTGGAAATAGACATAGCACAGAAATGCTCCCAGGTTCCTCGAAAAAAGCAAACCTTGCCCACATGAATAATACGGCTCTATTTCAGCCTCCCCTAAATTGTTAAAGTGTGCCCTTGCCCCCCAAAAGATTGCCCATCCCTAGAATAAACAACTGACTAGATTTATGTATCATACAGTACATGCAATGTCCTAAAACCTTAGCTTACAAACCACAGCACTTCAGCTCAATCTTGTAACCTATAAACATGTAAGCCTCATTTTGGTTTAGTGTGAGCTAATTAAACACAGAAACTTCCACCCATCCTATGTCTGTGTTATCTTATCCCAAGGTACCAACATCTCCAGTCTAAGAACTAGGGTTGGCAAACATGGGCAGCATGAATGCCAATGCCCAGACTGAGTTCAGAGTTGTCAATAGGTCTCCACCATCATCATGAATGGCCAGGGCAGCTTCACAACAGCAACCCAACAATGTAAAGTACTTGGAAAGTCCAGCCGCATAGCACTTCCTTACAGTACATACTCCCATGATAAAAAGGATGTCAAAATCAAGAGGTTTATAGAGAAGTTAAATTAACTGAAAAATAAGGACACAGAGGATTTCACCATTTAACAAAAGACACAAACCTTGATATTCGTCATGGCGCTGTTCAAAATCCAGGCAAAAGGTCAGAAATCTCATCAGCATTCTTTTTTCCACCATAGTCAGCTGTTTGTTATTGAAAATATCCGCTCTGGAACATGGAACCTGAAACAGAGTTTTGGTTCATCTCCACTCGGCTCAAGCAAAGAGACAGAAGTGCCTCACAGAACTTGAAAAAGTTGAAGGGGGAAGAAAGGGATTTTATAAACTCATAATCTTCTCTTACAGATATCACATTCTTGCTATCTCAATTTAGGGGCAGGCTGAGGGACCGAACCCTCTTTCTTGACTTTCCCCCTTGGTAAACAAATATCAGTTCTGCCTTCTCTCAGACAGGATTTGCTCCTCAAATGTCTGCTTAAGAGGAAATCTTGGTTTGGGTTAACCTTTATTGGACTGATGTCAATTGTTGGAATAGGGTCGCCTTGAAGGACGTCTTTGGATACAACCCATTGCCACTGTTTAACTATGATAAGGGCAGATGCCTGGAAATTGTACTAGAAAAGAGTTTGAGGAGATACACTTCCATGGTCCAAGGATGTAGCCAAAAGAAGGGAAGGTTACACTGAACCAGTCAACAGTCATGCTTTCAACCTTTTATTATATTCAGGTTTAACCATGGCAAAGTACTGGCTTATTGCATATAAAGTGATTTCAGCACCTTAGGAGCCAACGAGGTCACATATTTTTTGAATAATTGCCTGGTTTTGGTACTTTTCATGTCTAATAACCCCTTTCACCTTTCACATCTACCATTCCTGGCTTGGTGAACTTGAGAGTTAAAATCAGTGCAGAACTTCCTAATTTCTCTGCCCTAAGGTATCATTAAAATATTCACATCTGCTGCCTCATAGCCTTTTCCCTTCCCACATAATAAGCTAGTTATATGCTGTTCTCACTACAAAGGCTTGATCTCAGGTTGTACAATGGTCTTGAGTTTTAATCAACCTTACAGCAATGCTGGATGTTTACGCCCCTCATGAACGTCATCCTTTGTCTCGGAAAACCAGAATTATTGGGGCTTATCTTTTCATTATTTCCCTGTTTCCCCATCAGTGCATACCAATTGTGGTTGACTGCAAAAAGAATAATCCTTTCTAGGTTGTACCAGTTACTCCAAATAACTCTTGAAGGCACCAAGCTAGGGAAGGCTGGTATAAACAGTATGATAATATATGTAATGTTGGATGTTTTTCTATTGCTATTGCTTTTACAAGAACAAAGGAAGATACTGAAGAGATACAAGTAAGGGGACAGAAACATCAGGACCACATCAGGACCACATTTATTTCAAACGAGCCATGAGTTCAATTTTGTAATTTTACTTATTAGTATACCTGTTCCACTTTTCCATCTCGAAATACAAGAATGTGGGTAACATTTTTGAACTCAGCATATCGACTGACATTTGACTTAATTAGGAGGTCAATCAGCAACCCTCGGGAATAGAGTAGCTGCAAGAAAAAAAAAAGAATATATAATATACACATTTTTCAAGAAAATATGGTTGCTATTTAAATATATTTTTTATTCCTTGATATTATTGCTTACAAGAAACTCACTGTCAAGAATGCAAAGTATTTAGCAAATTAAAAGTGTCTCTTCTGGCTGAGGAACTGGATGGAAAAGAAAAGAGAACACAAATAGTCTTCAAAATAAATAGTAAGTTTTTGAAAAGTAGCAGCAAACATCAGCTCTATGCAGCTGGAGGAAATAACCTAGAAGGCTGAAAGGACACCACAGAAATAATATTCTTCTCCAAAGGAATACTATTCCACTGGGAGAAGAACTGAAAAGACACTTTCTTAGAATTAAAAGAAATTACCTGGAACTAAATCAAAAAGTATCTGGAAGTAAATTAAAAAGATTCTTACTGGAGCTATTCAACACACGCACACACACACACCTTCAAATCATAAAAAATAACTAGATACCTACTCTGGAAGAATATATTTGACAAGACTTTCAGAGGTTTTAATCTTCTTTCTAATATTCCACATATCCTTTCTACATCATCTCCCCCGATTTTTGTGTTTGGACTCCAAACTTAACGGCTGTCCTTATTTCTTCAATATCTCAGCAAGCTTGCAACGGTTACAAGTTGAAACCATAAAACTTAATCTTCTAATACCTTTGCTCACTTTGTATAAGCTACAAATTTATTATACATTCTTGGAAGGACATGAATGTAAAACCCCTAGCACAAGATGGATGACCTAACTTTAAAAAGGCAATGCTCCACTGGAGAAAGTTAGTTACAACATGCCATCATTCTCAAAGTAGTTGTAGCCACAAGGAGATAACTTTGCAAGGCCAGAGAGGTACATGGGAATTCACTTTCCACATCAAAGCTGTGCCCTGCCTGGAACTTGGGCAGAAGACCATGAATGGCAACAGGCCAAAACAACAGGACCATGGAGAGCTCTGAGTAAGCAATTTAGTTGGATGGGAGGAGGGTCTTAACCAAGGCTAGATTCCATACCCATCCAGTTAAGCATTAGAGGACTATAAGGCCACACTGGAAACCCTAGGAAATAAACTCTATTGTGAGATTCATCTAGGGTTAGGGTGCACGGGATTGCACTATTTATGAGCACAGTCTGGTATGCTCAGTACAGAATAGCTATCACTTTCTTTGGGTAGGAGACTATTCTATATTACCCCACATTACTTTTGGAAAGTCCCATGAAGTTTGAAACCTCATTAGGCTCTGCAATATGGGATGTGTGGGATAGATTGTTTGGGAAACTAGTTTTTGTTTCCTGGAAGCACACAATCAAAATACATTTTTAGCTTTTCCTTCTCTCTTTCTGTGAGAACATTTGTGTGCGTGTGTAAACGAACCCTTCTTTAAAGATGCCAAATGTTCTTTTCTAAAGTGACCTAAGCTCCTTAAAAAGCACAGGGTTGGATTACTATTACATTCTTAGCTTTTGAAGCTTTGCAATAAATATTTTTAATAAAGCAGAAGTGATTTTTTTTTTAGAATAGAAAAATATAGTAAGTCCCCTACCTTAGAAATTAAATCAATATTAAACCGTCTCCCTTCTTTTACAATTTGGGGATATGTAATTTCCCTTGGTTCAGCTGCAGCTTCAGTGATTGATTCGGATTTATTGTTTCCTGTTTCTGATACTGATGGATCAGGCATGATGCTGTTGCAGTATTTCTCTTCCAGAGAGGTCACTTCTGCACCCTCCTTGTCATTGGTACATTCTGGATCGCTTCCTGTAACACTTTGGGGGCAGGTTTCTTCACTTTTGGCCTCACCATCTGAAGGCACGCATCCACTCTCAACCTCTGTGACAGCAGAGGTTTCCTCTGAAACCTTACTAAAGGCAGAGGTTGTTGAGGCAGATGGTCTTGGTAGTGCACCCGCTTCTTCAACATCGTCTGTTGAATCCTGGCTGGTTTTTTCAAAGAGAGAAAGAAAATCAGTTTCCCAAAAACTAATTTGTAACTGTCCAGTGCAAGCAGGTGCTTCACCAACTTAGCAAATACAACAAGAGCTATGTCTTCCTGCTTTGGTCAACCATCGTAAGGGCTATAATAATATGAAAATGAAATCTGGATGCTATTCCAGAAGCCACATCCTAAACCACAGATTAAACTACTGTAATTCATAAAAAGCTCAAGAAAGTGTCTAAGAGGGTGTTGACAAAAATTGCACTGGCAAGAAGGTGTATATGTGTATCCTGTTTTCTCTCCAGGAGCTCAAAGCACTTTTCATAAGAATCTCATTTTATCTCCACAACCACCTGTGATGAAGGTTGGGGACTAGCCCAACATTACCAGTGAGCCACTGTAGCTGAGAGTGGACTTCAACCTGGATCCTCCCACGTCTGGTCCAATACTTTAATCACTACAGTTTGTTGGCTCTTGGCACTGGAAACTCAAAGGAGACTGAAGGATTAACTAAATGGAACATTTTGGAATATCATTAAAAGTTTATTTGCTTTGTTTACAACAAATAGGAAATAAAGCCACAAATTATCTGTAACATTCTCCGTCTGTGGCCTTTAAACAAAATGTAATGAAGGTATCTTGCTTCTATCCCATTACTCCTTAACTACCTATCACAATAAAGGTAAGCAGGTCAAACGAATGAGGTTAGTACAGGTAGAAACACTTCAGAAACCCCCTTTTTTTCTCAGTGGCAAAATCCTTAACATTCTTCTTTTAAGTCCATACTCTGCATTTGAGTTCACCTTTCTTTTTAATCTTCAACTTCAATAAAAGCTACTTCTGTAACAGATACTTTGAACTAGAGTTTTAAGTTTATACCAAGAGAGATAAATCAAGGTAGTGTCATTATTCAGGAGGGAGGGAGGGAAGAAAGAGGTCAGCAACAATTTTGCGTTCTATTTTTTAATCCCTTAACCACTTAGCCTTTAATCCACCAAATAAATGTTTTAAACTTAGCCAATGACTAATGAACTGTAATTTGGAAGGTGATCTGATATGAAGCAGAAATAAAACGTGAGCTATCAACAAATGGCAGAATATTTTCAGTCATCAGGAGATAAAAGCTATTTAATTTTTTGTCCAATCATAATCAAATTACAGTCACAAGAGAAAGCCCTACATTAGCCAGGCTGAAACAACATTTAATACTTAACTAGGAGGACCAGAGCAGGGCCATATTTTTCACCTGAAGCTGGACAACATTTTGGTGACCAGGGCTACAATGAACACTTTTGAAACTGGAGAGTGGCAAAAGCCACAGTACATGAATGACGTTACTAAGTAAATAGAGGCATTTTATACCTGAATTGGGTCAGGATTGTTATTCTTCTCTACCCCCACCCCCTGGGTTTGGTTTGGTTTGGGGTGTGTGTGTGGTAGTTGAGTTGTTGTTTTAACTGGTTAAAGTTTATATGGCTGATACAATAGCTTTCAGCTGTTTCTCTGTTAAAAAGCAAGAAGCATCACCACGCATTTTCAGCAACTATGGCACTGAAATCCTGGGGAGTTCCAAGTATTTAAAAAAGAGATCTTGAGCATCATATGACAGCCTTGACTGCAGGTATTATTTTGGAAATGGCATTAGCAATGTTTATGGGATCTTCTAACATCAGCTTTATTATTTTAACACAGCTGATAAATAACATAGGCATATCATTTTTCAACCTGCAAATCCAGTGACAGATGGAGGTCAAGGAGCCCTCCTAGATCATGTAGCTGTTCTTTTTGAGTGAGTGCAACCCTATCTAGAACAACTTTCACTTCCACTGAGTTCAGCTTTTGCCCAACCAAAAACCCTTCCATCTTATTTGAATTGAATTTTGGCTTGTTCTTCCTCATTATGATCATTGCCTAACCTTTATAACCATTATGAAGGCTAGGCAATGTTCAAAGATATTGATTGCTTTTGTGAAGTTAGAAAATTGGAAACAGCAGAGTTGGGTACAATTGGATACTGATGGCATCTCACTCCAAAGGTTTGAATAGCGTCAACCTACCACTGTGATGTTAAACAATATACACAGAACACCACAGAACACCATAGGTCAATAACTAGGTGTTGAACAATAATCTTCTAACACCACCTTCTGGACATGTCTTGCCTGGACCAGAACCACAGCAAAACAGCAAAAGTTCAACCTGCCAGAGAACCCAGAAGTATCTGGTCAATGATACTGAAAGCTACCAAGAGATTAAAGAGAAAGAGGAAGGTTGCATTTCCCTCATCTAGTTTCCAGCACAGGTCATCTGCTGAGACAACCAAGGTAGTACCATATGCCAGATGAAGCACTAATTGAAATAGGTCCAGAAAGTCAGTTTCATCCAGATGCATTCAAAGCTGAGAGCTCACTGCTTTCTCAATCCAAGAATGGAATAATTGAGGGTGGCCAATAATAAAAAGATCTTATAGATCTAAGGAGGACTTTTTCTAATAAAGGTTTTATACCTATATCCTTTAAGCATGAAGGGTGCACATCTCAATCTCAAGAAGGTGTTGATCATCTTTCTTAATGTAGGGCCAGTCCCATCCTAGCTGATTTAAGTAACTAGAAAGGCCAAAGCTTGAATAAGCAAACCCTGGCTCTCATCTCTCCATATTCCCTGTCTACATCCTTGAGGCCCACAAGCTGAAAAGAATCCATATTAACATGACAACCAGTTGCCAAGGCCATCTCCCTAAGGCCTGCCCAAACACTGGAGTCCAACTGGGGTAAATCCAATCAACTTTGTCCACAAAGAACTGAACATTGTTCACTGCAAGCCTCATAAGCATATACTTCTACCTAATAATCCTGCAACAACAATTAATTAAAAAACAACTAACCCTCCTGAACCTACAGTACGAATCTGAAAGGTTCCTAGCAAATTTATAATCACCATTCCAAATATTTTTCACCTAAAGACATAATTTTCAAACAGAATAGCTGTGGCAATAAAAACTGAAGGAAGGAAAAAAATGTTCACATTTAAATCTTTGTACAGATCGGGGGATCTCCCCCCACTCCTTTTTTGGTACTGCTATCTCACAAAAAAGGATACATCTGCAGCGCCAATTGTGGTGTAAATTCTGAACATTATCTAGTGTCATTCATTAATTAATGGTACCAACAAAGGGATCTCTCAAAGCCAATGTGTCTTATTAATGCTTCGCAACAGTCACCCTTCCGATAGGTCAAAAGAAAAATTGCTAACCAGCTGGTTAATTTATGCAGCACAGGTGTTCACTATTTATTTTTCAGACGCTTCCCTTTTCCCCCCTCTTTTCTCTACCCCACTTGTTGCAGAGATGGTATTCTCTTCCTTTGATGGATTCACTTTATTTGGTGGTCACTCGGTTCAGCTTTGTACATTCTATTACCATCGCTACCCAGCTGTTTTATTCTTTCATAGGAGTTCAGGGGAGTTAAGAAGCAATGGGAAAAAAAGGAACTGAAGCACACAAACCATCAGAATTGTGTCAATCAACTGTTTCTCAAGCATAAACTTGATACAAGGGTTTTGGAATTGTTTTGTTTTTTAAACAGCTTTTCTTTTTAAATGCGCTCAATTAAAAAAAAAATATTCAAAGTGAAAAGCTGGTGCGGATGCAATAACCAATCTACAGCTTGAAAGATAGTCTAGACCAGTGTTTTTCAACCTTGGCAACTTTGATATGTCTGGACTTCAACTCCCAGAATTCCCCAGCCAGCCTTGCTGGCTGGGGAATTCTGGGAGTTGAAGTCCAGACATATCAAACTTGCCAAGGTTGGGAAACATGGTCTAGAAGAAGATGTAAACAACGACCAAATAGTCAAGGATTTGGAGCAACTCACTCCCCTCTATGGAACAGTTGCAAATGTTTGGGGCTGTTTAATACAGAAAAAAGGAGACAGGAGATGATAGAAGTTAATTAATGTTATATATCGAGAAGAAAGCAATAGGCATTTTTCCTCTTCACTCATAATACTGTAATTTCAATTATCTGAACTAATTAGTGGGCAATATGAGATAGACAAAAGGAAGTATTTATTACACTAGCCATAAATTGTTTTTACAAAAAATAAAAGGCAGGGTATAAATTTAATAAACTATAAATAAATGAGATAAGCAAGGGGATTGGCTACCACAAGCTTTGGTGATGGCTACAGACTTGAATGGGTTTTAAACAGAGATAAAATGACCATTGAGAATATGGCTACCAATCTCTCTGTATTACCTCCATGATCAAAGACAATTTGTTTCTCAAAGCACAATTGCGCTCAAGTCAAGGAAAAGTCAAGCTTTCATAATTTATGAAACCATAACTATTTCCCATTGCAGAAAATGGTATCTGTGCATTTCCACAAACTACACTAGTAGACTTGTGACTTCTTATAATGACAGTGAAACTGCCACACCGATATGGTACGGCTAGGATGGTTTTGGTAAGTAGACAAATCGTTGTTCATCACAAGTTTTTAAGTTTGGTATGCAGAAGGATGGATTGGATTCCTGAAGTCACTTAGACTTTCACAATGGCTTGAAGTGCCAAGAAGCTCCAAGCATCTTCTCTAGAAAGTTGAGGATTTTACTTTTCCTTCAGCACTCGCTAAATTCAAAATATCCCCTTTCAAATACAGCCACCTTGATTGAAGTTACACACTGCATTCCACACACTACACTGTGGCTTATTGAATAATCCATAGTTTAAAAACATGACTTAATGGAATATGCAAACACATCTATTAAATTAGATGCATAACACTGTACTCACCTAACATAGCAGAAATGTTCTACATTCTGGATGGTTTGATCCCCCTTGTTAAGAGGAATCCCTTCCTCATTTTCAAGAATTAGTTCTTGCCAAGCTGTGTTTTCCTCACATAGATCAGCCTTTTCCTTGTAAGAATAACCACAAAGAAAATGAAGTTTGCATTAGAAAAGACAGGAAAAAAATAAATAGCAGAGTTACATTCTGGTTCCGTTGCATATAAGATCAAGCTGTTAGATGCTTATCAAGTTGCAAGATGCTTTTTTAAGGCAAGTTGTTCATTTTTAACATCTGAAAAGTACAGCATACAGAACACAGGCAGCATATACACCCACAGATAGTTCTGACTGGCTCATAATGATTCCTACAACCTGGGCAGACAATCATTATAACAGATGAGGACTGCATTTTTTTTAAAGAACCGTTTTTTAAAAAAAGCTAAAGGACATGTGGGACACAATGGCATTGCTGGAATTTCCAGTCATTTCTCCCCTTCGGAATTAAAGAAACAAAAACAAAATAACAGTAGGCTTAACATTTCTTCATATTATTTCGCTAAAAAAAATTACTAAAGAAAATAGCCCTACTGTTATTCACTGGTTTGCAGTGTGATCTTGGAAGAGCTCTGGAGATGTGCAGAAAGAGCCTGGTCTTGCCTATGACCCATGGATTGACAAATCTATCTTTACAAGTTGCTTTCATGGGGGGAATCGATCAACAGGGCCCTCTTTTGTACAAATTTAAGCAGAAACATTAAAATAATTTTAAATTAGGAGGTGGGAACAGAACACGTCTCCTTATCTACCTATGTTAGAATTCTCAAGGCTTGTTGCTTCTGTGATCCTAAAAGGGAAAACGGGCCTGGAAGATTTATATTAAAATTAAAACGAATGCTTCAACAAAAATTATATATATATATGAGGTAAAACAATAATGCCACTCCTTACTTGGTTTTCTTTTATCCAGGACAATAACCCCGAGAAACTAAAACTTGCCCAATTTCCTCCATAGTAATTTCTCCTGTGGTAGCAGTGGGGAGAAGGAAGAAGAAGAAAATTAAAAGCTCAGCAATTTTTTGTAAGGGTTCTGTTATTATCTACCGTTATGGAGTTGTTGCAGCAAAGTTGTTGCAGCAAAGAGACGTTCACATGCCTATGTGAGCTGAAGAGAGTAACAAGTATACAAACCAGTTCCAACAAGCAACATCCTTCTTCTCTTTTGCAGATACCATTTAAAAATAGAACATAATTTCTTGTAGGCAGGCACTGTATTTACCAATAAAGTTCTGATTAGGAACATAAGGCACTTTACAGCACCCAAAAAGTTGCATTCATTATCCGACTGATTAGTCAGCATGGTAGGAGACCATTCTCCAAGTGGCTGGTGCACATATTATGACAAGTTAAACCAAAGCATCTTGATTAAATCAAAACTGTCTAAGTTCACACACTGACTGGGCTCACATCACTCCTACTATGCTGAAACCAAACATATATGCAATGTGGGAACCCATATTTTTGTTCCGAAGATAGAAAGATTAAAATCGTATCGAGTAAATGAATAAACTTGATGCATTAAAAAAAAATATCAAAATGTTTTGCTTTCCCCAAACTGCAGGTCCTTGTAACACTCCACTGTGATAGTTTCTGCTTGTACAGATTATAGGTCTTCAAATCTGAACACAGGAATCTGTAGTTGTTTCTAAAGCTTCTTTGTTAAATTTCACAATTAAAATGCATATTAAAAAAGATAAATATGAGAGAGAGAAAAAAAGAACTGCACCTTAAAAAAAGGAAAAAGGACTGTATAGCATTACTGTAACTAGTTCAGGCTTAATACGTTAATTACTAAATCCAGACCATATAGAAACTTACTGTTCTATCTTCTCATTCCTACAATCAAAAATTGACAAAGAATACATCTCTTGAATCTATCCTTCGATATTTTGAGTGTTGTTTTCTTTCCACCTATGAAGATAATTATCTTTGGCAAACCCCGTGCTCAAAATGTTATGAATTTTTTATGATGGTTTTTATATGCTTTTATATTTTTTCTTGTTTTTAAATTGTTGCATTATTCTTTCTTGCTTTTTTAAAAAATATTTGTTTTAATTGTTTGTAAGCCACCCAGAGTTATATATATGAGATGGGCAGCTATAGAAATGTGAATAATAAATAAATAAATATTGCTAGAATTCTTCTTAAAATATCCAAGTATCAATTACTGGACTGTAATTGAACCTCACATTTATGTCTTTACTGAGTTTTCCCTCAAAGTTATATTGACATCTGTAATGACTCGAAACCATAAAAAAGAACTTGACCAAATCATGAGTCAAAGAGCCTTCACATTTTTTACAATGCCAACCCACGCACACACACAGATATCCACCTTTTTAAAAGCTTTCTTTTGGGGAATCCAATAAATACCAAATAAAATGTTCTGATAAATTCCCTAAACAATAAGAACTGTATTTAAGAATTCTTAAAACTTGGAGCCATGAATTTTCCAAAGCTGGATATTCCAATTCTTGATTCCATAGATCATATATATTGGTTTGACAGCTTCTGGTATCATCTTGGCACATTCCAAAGCTCATCAAGGCTCAGATTGGTCATACTAATCACAGTTCAGCAATAGATCTCAACTAAGCCTCTGGTCTTCGAGCAAAAGGAGACCTTCATAAATGTCAGGATTTTAGAAAGTGGCATTGATAGAAATGTAAGAGCAGAATTTGCAGAGGGAAAGCCTAGCTTTTTGTGAATGTCAGTTAGGAAAGCTGCCTCTTTCAATACAGTAATCGCCCTGGGGGGAAAAATGAATCAAAGGCAATGTCTGGGAGGAAGCTGCTGATGTCTGGTGATTTCTCCAGAGACCTGCTTGCATGTGTCTTTCTCTATTTGATCTCTTTCTGGAGGGAGAAGGAGGGGGGAAGAAGAGGAGGTCCTGCTGTCATCAGAATGAGTTCTCCCTTACTAGCAAACCTTCTCCTACATCCATGTTAAAAGCAAGAATGTACAAAGTAATCTCTATCAAATCTTAGAAGTTCCAGCTAATTGCCCTGATAAAGCTGTTATTACTGCGTTAGTTTTGCCCCCCCCCCAACCTCATCCAAAGGTGTGAAGATCAGGCACTTGCTTTGCACACCTCAAATGATTTTTTTCCCCACTTCTTTTTTTCCTTTCAGAAATGGAAAATTTGCCAACCATATCAGGTTTTAATTTGAAAATCACAATTACTAATGCTTAGTTACCACGCTGTCACTGGATCCACTAAGGACAGGCTGCCTGAAACTGGTGACATTCAAATGTGCTGGTCAATGTTTGCTGCTTCCAATGAAGGAGGAACAATGCAATTCATTCATCCAATGTAACTACTTGGATTCGGGACCCTTCAGTCTTCTTATTACAAGTATCAGTGAATGACTTTCCCCACTAGTCTAACTGCTGGCCCACAAACTGCTGTGACAAGAGTTAGCAGAATACAGGCAGTCCCTGGGTTAAGAACGTCTGACCTATGGACAACTCATACTTATGAACGGGCTGCCTGTTACTAAAAATGGTGGACTCAAGCCAACAAACCACTGAAGCCGTGTGATGTTTTCATGAACCACTGAAGCCACATGTTTTCAATATGCAGCCCGTTTTCAGCGGTTTTCAGTGGTTCATGAAAACTATGTGGGGCTTCAGCGGTTCGTCAGCTGGAGGAAAGAGAACACTATCCACTAGTTTAGTAACAGGCAGCCCGTTCGTAAGTACGAGTTCCAACTTACATACAAAAATTAAGTTAAAGACAGGCTTAGGAATGGAACTCATTTTTAACCAAGGGACTGCCTGTATATCATAAGTCCAGTTATAAGAATCTACAGCAACAGTCTACACCAAGGTTATCATTGTGAAATGCAGTGTAGGGACTCCAAATATTTTCATATGTGGGCAGAACATAGGTATGAAGATATATCAAGTGAGGGGGCATGTTCCCTTCTAGCTAGAGCTTCTGATTCCTGATAGCATATTCCTCCAGAGCATGCCCCAGTGCAATCAGGGCTTTGTGGTAGGGAGGTGATAGGGATGAGAATTAAAAAAAACAACAACAACCATGGCTTAGTGTAATATGAGAAATCAGCCACTAATTCCAATTGTTAGTTGTAGTGTATTGCTTCTATAAATAGGAACATGATAGATTAAAACAAAACAAAAGTTTCTCCTTCCCACAATGACTAGTTAAAAGTTTTGCTTAAGCCCTGTCAATTATACTTTCATTATTACAATGCAGGTGGTCCTTGACTTACGACCATTTGTTCAGCAACCATTCAAAGTTGCAAACATGATGAAAAAATGAATTTACAACCAGTGCCTGCAGTTATGGCTGCTGCGGCACCCCTGCGGTCATGTGATCAAAATTCGGGTGCTTGGCAGCCCGCCTGCACTTACGATTGCAGGTGTGCTTCAACACCCCCACCTCCCTACCTTGCCCCCATCTATGCCCTTTTGGCCCTCTGCCACCCTGTGCTCCACTGACCCAGCTGACCTTTGCCATCTTTTTGCTCCTCTGCTGAGGAGGCATGCCCGGCCTGGCTCCTGGGTCAGGCCAGGCTGGGCTTCAGCTGTGAAGGAAAAAAAAAAAAAGATGCAGCAGCAGCAAAAAACAGCCCTAGAGCTGCAGCATGCCAAAAAGCTGCTTGCACCACACTCCTGGGCTGGGCTGGGGCTTGCTTCACACTGCAAAAAAAAAGAAAAAAGAAAAAAGCAGCCCAGAGCCACAGTGTGCCAAAAAGCTCCTTTGTGTTGCAGCTCAGGGGCTGTTTTTTACTTTTTATTTTCACAGCATGAAGCCCAGCCCTAGCCCAGCCATCAGGCAGGCATGCCTCATCAGCAGTAGGAGCAAGGTGGTGAAGGTCAGCTGGGGCAGTGGAGTGCAGGGCAGCAGGGGTCTTGGAGTGCAGAGTGGCAAGGGCAACTGCGGCTGGGACTGGCCTGGGGCGGCTGCGGCTTCCTGGGGTGTGGCAAGCAGTCCCAGAGCCGTGTGATTCTGGGGCTGCTGAACCACATGGCTCTGGGACTGCTTGCCACACCCCAAGAAGCTGCAGCCGCCCCAGGCCAGTCCCAGCCGGGTGTGGGGAGCTGAAAGCAGTCCCTTATCTTACTGAGGCTCAGGACTGAGGGGGACCAAGCCTGGAATGGTGTCAGGATTAGCTCAGGAAACTCCAGGAGACAGTACAGATTCAATCCAGCAAAGTTTAATGGCCTTACTCCCGTTACAGAAATCTTCTCAGAGTGAGAGCAAATTCCAGGGTCACCCTCCCAACCTCCCTTGCATTCTTTAGGGGGGGTTCAGTCTCATCTTCTTATCAGTTCCTCGTTGCTCTGGTGATGAGAGTAAATTCTTAACCCCTCTGGTCCTGACTCTCACAAATGGCTTGGATTGGGGTGGCTTAACGACCCATGATTCTTGGTTAACAACAGCAACTGGGTCTGCCAGGATTACTATCGTTAAGCAATGCAGTCATGTAACATCTCGCTTTACAACCACATTGCTTAGCGACAGAAATTCCAGTCCCAATTGTGGTCGTAAGTTGAGGACTACCTGTGTAAATAGCTCTACCAAGGTTTCAGAAATGCCTGAACTTTAATCAATTAATTTAAAACTGATTGAAAAGTGATTACTTACTGACAAAGCTGTTGAATTATAAACCAAATTTTAGAGCTAGATAGAATTTGGGGAACTTAAGGAAATAAACTGTTCTCCTGTTTTCTTTTTTCCTGCCATCAAAGCAACCAAACCTACAGATAAACAAGAGCAATGTCCCCCAAAATAAGATTTGCAAAGGAGGAAAAGAGGTCACTGGGGAGGAAAATCTTCATGCATACACAAACCACTTTCAACTATATTCCATTCAAACTTTTGCAACTTCAAGTTTAAAGTCAATGCCAAGCAGCGTATTCTGAATTGCAAATTACTTTTCTAAATCACTTAGCATCCATCCTTGAAATTTCACATGTCAACAGCTCATTAATATCTACAGTAAATGTAGCTCTCTGAAAAAGAACCAATGATTTTTTTTAACATTTTATTGAGACAGATAGCTAGCTTGTAGAAAGAAAGCCCCCTTCAATTACAATTTGGCAGAAGCTAACTTTGGTTTTAAAACACGACTATAGGAATTTATGACCAGGCTGCAATGGAAGTGACTATTTTGAATATGATTAGCGGTCTGGATGGGAGATGCTTGGACAGTGTTTATAAATCAACAGAGGTGCTACTCAATGGTTTATAATGGTCCACTTCAGGCCATCCACCATCATCACATAAGTGGTATATTATGATAAACATGAAACAGTGGTGGGAGATTAAAAGTGATAAGATTCTCTTAGGGTAATGAATCCAGGCAGCGTTGGCACACAGAAAGTACTTCAAAAGTTTCATTTGACTCTCACTTTCTCTCTCCCACCCGCATATGTTTTCCATCTAACTCCCATTAGAAAATAAAAGATTTAAAGTTTACACAGTACCAATTTATCAGGTTGGCCAATATTCAGATTCCCCATCTCAGATGTTGCTCACCTAAGAAATCCATACAAAATTCATGGATTTAAACTTTGAGAAGTAAATCCAGTAGCAGTTTCTACCATTTCTTTAACTAAATTTTAGTTGTAGTCTCCTCTTTTGGCGTTGTATTTCTGGAGAGGGACAGAGATTAATTCCAAGTTTGGAAATGCTTGCAGAAGGAACCGCTGCAGCCTACTGAGTTAAATGAAAGTGAGAAACTTTTTCCCATTCAGCTTGGGAAATGCAAATATGTATAACTGTTGTAACAGGGGAATAAGGGAGTGAGGAACTTTTATATAAATATTGTACATAAACCTATAATACAGAAATGTAAACTGTTAAGACATTGCTTAGCACAATTTAATTCTTAACACTTTTTCTTCCCAAGTCTGGGGAAAAAGTGTTAGAAATTACACTTTTCTCCTCCTCAAGTTTAGAAACACAAACATACAGAGCTTTCAAATCAGCAAATTATTTGCTTTGCAAATATCAAAGGGCACAGGCATCCAAATGTTATTCTCCCCATCAAAATTCAACCTGGTTAAATAAGGAGAGATCTGGAACAGTCTTAGGATTGTCACATTCTCCAGGCATCCTCGACCCTTAGAAGATGTGAATGAAGCAAGAAAGCTACATCTTTGCTGAAGAATCAGAAGAACTCACAGGGGCTTTATATGAAAAGCCTATGGACTCAGGCTGAAGGTCAGTGGGTGAAGCCAGCATCATAATTTAAAAACATATATTGGCTGGGTTCACACACTGCATTAAATCATCATGGCATTTGCTTACTTTGAGCTCACTACATGGCATGAACCTAGGCATTATGGTTTATATACTATGATTTATGGCATGATATTAGGTCTAAACCAGGCAAGTATGGCCTGTTCCCAATATAATAGCTGGCACTGCCTTAGCATTAGTCCTGAGCACAGTATGCACTATCCCATTTGCTATTTCATGTGATAAAATAATTTACATTTATTTGATAGATTTATATTCCCCTTTTCATTCAGGAATTCATGGCACTGTACATGCCACTCCCTCCTTTTTTGCCCCACGGCAACAATCCTGTGAGATAGATTGGGATGAGAGAGAGAGAGTTACTGGCCATCCAGGAAGCTTCCATGGCTGAGAGGGGACTAGAACTGAGATTCCCCTGGTCCTAGTCCAACTCCTTCACCACTGAACCACACTGACTCTCAATGATGATGGGGTCATAAACAGACACTGAATATGTAATGATGGTCTGTTAGTACGTCCAGCATAAACTATATTTGCCTAAGCTACGAAACAAATTTTAAGTTGGTTCAAAGATCCCTGGAAACCATTGCATTTGTGAAAGTACGCCTAAATTATGATTTACTTTGAATAAGAATGTTGCTGGCACACATCCTTCAATTACTCCTGCCTGCTTTTCATGCCAGCAGAAAAGATGGAACAAACTACAGAAGCTCTTTCGATGGATTGTTTAACCTGCCATGCCAAGTGGTAATTCTAGCTTGTCCCCACCCGGTAAGTGGAAGTCAGAAGCTATGGTTTGTTCTTGGCTTCAGATTTTTGCTTTTTTTTTTGGAAGAGTCAAGTCAGGATCTCCTCCATTAAGCCAGCCTTCTATATGGTGTCACTGGTTGATAGGACCTAGAGCTACAATGTACACTGATTAAAGGACTTACGAATCCACATGCAGAACCCGTTGACCACTTCTGGCACACGCAGCCGCAATGATAGATTCAGGTAAACCTATAAAAGACACAAGATTTTAATTAAACAAGTTATGATAAAATAACATGAATATTACAATGTCATGCATTTTGAAGAAAGACCTTTTTTTAAGAAAAAAAATGAGCCATTATTATTTTATACTTCTCTAACACTAACAAGAGGTAGTTCTATCTCCAGATTGGTTATGTCTACTCTCCCTTCCATTACTTTCTATGAGAGATTTTGGGGACGCTGGGAAAGGAATGGAATAGAAAGCAAACACAAATAGACAGAGGGTGAGTCAGCTGGCGACTTATCACATAGTAAATGGCAAGTTAGCCAGAGTGCAGAGAAACCTGGGAAGAAATGTTTCAAATCAGCCTAATGAACTCCCTCTAAATAAGAGTGGGAAATTCCTCTTCCAGTTTCCAAGATTCTGTATTTACTCCACACTAGCATTAAAATACTTTAAAAAAAAAACGCAGAGATTTTGGTTATCTTGCTCAACTCAACACTCTTCCAGCCTCCCCAGAATCTCTCTCATCAGGCTACTAGAACACCTGATTTTAGTTTCTCATACCTAGATATTCATTTCTATATCTCAGAATGTAGGTGTAATAGATAAGCACATCACAATTTGGTAATTGATTTTGGCCCTTCCTGATATATCTAGTATCATTATTAAGAGCTTGGCTCTAGATGATGGGCTTAGGGTGTGTTAGTGTTGTAAGTTTTGAAAGGCAGCATATACACTGCCAAAACCGACCAACCAACCAATAGCAAATAGATAAAATAAAGCAGATCCACAAGCCTAAAACCTTGCCACATTTGTTTTAACAAACTGGGATTCTGCTGAACAACTAAACTGCAGTAAACTGTCCTTAATCCTATCACATGGAGTAAGATACATCTTGAAATGATTCATATATAAGAGTTTAATATCTAGAATATTACTTGAAGCAATAAAAAGCAATATTGGGAATATTGCTGGAGGTAATAAAAGGAAAGTGCTTCACAGTAAAAAAAAAAAAGGGGGGCATTGATCAGAGGCAGATACACATCAAGTTGTAGAATGTAGTTGGTAACTAGAATTTCAAGGATTACCAACCTTGGTACAACCAACTGCATGACAGTTGCTTGGAGAAAGGCAGGGAGAAAAGAGTGAGTGATAGAACCAAAATACCGAATAACAGAGAGGAACCAGTTATCCAATTCACTATGTAAGCTCTAAAATTGAGTAATCTATTGTTTATAAAACTACATCCCAGTTAAATGTGGATTGGGAATTCTAACACAAATCTAAAACTGATTTCCATAAAAATCTACTCAAAAGCACATCTTGACTAAGGAAGAACTTGCTGGTGTTAAGCTAGCCTTCCTCAATACATCTGGAAGGAAGCTGGCTGGAGAAAAATGACTCAAACCACTAGGAGACAGAAACTATTTTCAGTCCATTGTAAATGACTTAGAGGTCCCTTAACTTCTGCCCATCTCTGTTTAAAAATGCAGCATTTGACCAGAGAAAGAGGTATGAGGTGGTAAGCTATGTTTTGCTTTAGATTAACTTGTATTAGTATATCATGTGAACACTGTGCAAGACTTTCTTCTCCCACTGACTGGAATAACCATAATCAAAGCAGTGAAAAGTCGCACTTTGTCTGGCCTTCACCAAAGAGCCAAGCTTCTTTTAAACGTTAGAGCAAGAGGTGAATGTATCCTACATCTATGCCTGTACCAAAGAAAGTCAGAAGTTATCTCTCTTTTTTTCTTTTCCTACTTTTTCTCTTCTTGTATTTCTTCTCTCTTTCTATTCTCTTCTTTCTCTTAATTTTCTTATATGTTATTCTTTATTGAAATTTAATAAAGTTTATATTAAAAAGAAAACAAAAAAAAACAAAAGAGCCAAGCTTCCAGCCCTCCACTCAGAAAAAGCAGGAAGAAATGAGCAAAAGCCCCAATTGCCTTTATAGAGGTATCTCATTTGAAAGCAGGGCATTTGCAATAATTCTTGTGTTGTAACCTTAATCTCCCTTTTCATAAAAGTATTAAGCAGAATTTGGACTGTCATTTCTTGGAGTAATTATTTCCAGTTCATCCAAGGAAGAGAGTCCAGTATGCAACCATTGTGGTTTGTAAATTCTGATTTATAGTTTAGCATCTTGTGCAAAGTCAGCCAATTGTGGCTATATCAACAAACCACATGTAAACAAACCATGGGGGGGGTTGATGTGCCAATGCAGCCACCAAGTCCCCTTCATTCAACTTGGTTTGGATCAACTGCTATTTTGGCTCCTTCCCTCCTAGAACTCTTCCTTCAGATGCCACGATATCCGAAACATACATACATACATACATTTATTTATTTAAAACATTTATATGGCCGCCCATCTTAAAAACCACTTTGGGTGGCTTACAACCAATAAAACAGTATAAAACAATATAAAACAGTATAGAACCAGCAACAATAAAACTAGAAATAGAAAAACCTGACACCACATTCATACTATATTGAGTAAAAATAAGCCATTGTTTTAAACTGCAGACTGCATTTACTTCACTAGAACAACGAAACCTATGAATGCAGTAAAAATTGGTCAGTTTTATAATTAATTCATAGAAGCCTTATAAGTTAAGGAAAAGGGTGAAGTTTATATAAGACCCACATATTAAAAGACAGGATTAGTTTTCCATCCAACGGACCCTGAGTAACTTCTGTGCTGCACTCAAAGTGATTTGTAGCAAATTCTGTGTGCACCTGGGCAGGCTGACTTTAGTTCCATGTCACAGAGAAGGCGCTACTAATGCTGGCTATCACATGAAGACATAAAGGAGATAAGTTTTCTGCAGGCATATCAAAATGACTGCATAACATCAGGAACTGGTGTGAAATCAGAAAGCATTATAATCTATTTCATGTCTTTGGGTGCCCTTAAGGTAGAAATTCAGACTTTCAGCAACTTTTTTGTCACTTTTAAGGCTTACTTCTTTGACAGATTGTGAAAGATTTAATCTCAACTGGCAAAACAGAGGTAGAAAAAGGTAATGAAGTTTCAGCGCCGGTCTCCAGCAATGACTGTATCACTATGAGAGATCATCACATAACAAATGAATTTACTAGAGGACACGAGAGTGTAAGAACACTCTTCTAGGAAGAGATGACAATTTATTCTATACAGTTTATAATTATGAAAAGGGAATTTCAAATCATGAGCCAAGATCTTTTCTTACAACAATGTTTCAAACTTACATGAAGTGTCTATGTGCTAATTAGTATATTGATTTCCATTCAAGAAACATTACTTACTCAAAACTTCCAGCTATTTTGTTGATACATTGCTAGCATCCAAGAATGGGGTACTACAACAGACCATGCCTGTGGTGTATGCTTGTCTGGCTACATCAGACTTTTGAGAGTCCATAAATCTTAAAGCAATGCATCCCAAGATTTCAAAATCATCATCTGGGATCAAATAATCACCATCCTATGGTCAGTATTTTTCATCTCCAAATCCCAAGGAATGATCTTGCACAAAGGCTTTTGAGCTTCTGCTTTGAAGGCCTTGCGAATAAAATGGCAACTATTATCCATCCTTGAAAAGAATGCTAGAAGCAACAGAAAAGAAAAAGCTAGTAAAAGTAGCTTTTTCAAATTTGGGGATAAGGCTCTCTCTCCAACTACCCCTGTCACAAGCAACAATTCATTTTTGGGCATATGTTTCCAAACAGCAGCTTTTGTTTAAAATGTTACCAAGACAAATTCAAAGCATCTGGTCACAAAATTAGACGCTGTTGATTTCAAGACAGAGTAAAAGGAATAGAAACAGCCAAAATAACACAATATCTTTGAATTAACAAATAATTCAGCTCTCGGATTTATTTTACATGCCACACCAATGGACTATGTTAACCAAAATGGCAGCTGCCAACATTTGATGGCTCTAACTTTAAAGGTAAAGCATTTTGGCACAGATAATGTAAGTGCTAAAAAGCAAACAGTACTTGCAGAAACAGCATCACCTTCATACAGGTTGACAAGGTAAGAAATTCCTTCCCAGGTACAATCATTAAGTATGAACCAGACAAGAGGGTGTCCAGGGGTGCCACAGTACCCATGGATCTCTCCTTTGGTGCTTGTCAGCCTTCCAGCCCCATGTGACTTTTTTTTTTTAACTGAACATATTTAATGTGACGCAACATGCTATAAAGTGAAACACCAACCTCTAACATTATTGAGATCTGCAAAATGTTTGTAGATCTTTTCCCATTCTTTGAAAATCAAAGGGGTGTGTGTGTGGGGCCACATCTAGTAGCTTGGGTGTATGAGTGTCCACCTACCCCCCCCCAAAAAAAGACCAGGAGAAATTGGGATGGAGCTAGAAAGCAACTTACAGACTACAAAGGGAACAAGGAGAAACTCACCAGATTATTATTATTAGCAGTAGTAGTAGTAGTAGTAAGTGTCTACTTTGTAATTGGGTACATCTTCTTGCAGAAGTGCCAACGAAATACCCTCAAAGCTCCAAATGTGCTTGCTTCTTCAAAAATATTGTCTATCCTTGCCTTAAAGCAAAATTCCATGCCAAAAAACTTCCATACAACTTAAACTCATTGCTTGATGTTTGTGGAGCCTCAGACATTGTGGTTATTCAGTTGCCCATAGTTAAAGCAAATTATTGTTCAGTATGATGCGTGAACCCATAGAAGTAAACTGAAAGAGGGGATGAGTGGTTGGCTATATTCTCACTCAGTATAATCATGAAAGCCTGAAAGTGGTTTATAAGTGCCTCTGGCTGTTGTGTGTTAAGTTTACTGCAAATGTAAAGATCTCTGCAGAAAGTACCCGAAGAAGTCAGCTGGGCACTTGGAGATGTTGGAGAGCTTTACCCCCCAACCAGGCCTGCATAGTTGAAGGAAGTTCAATGCTTGGAGCTATCCAAGGTGCTGGATTTCCAGCTCCACTAAATCCTCTCTTTTCTACCTTGTATGCACAGGGTCAAGATAGGACCATCGTGTGCTATAAATCTTCCTCTGCTCAAAAAGATAACATGAAACGCCCCAGACTCCATTCTGGATCCATTCCATGTCAGGGCTGCTGCCCCAGAGAATCCCAAATGTTATTTTACAGAATAGGAAGAAACTGCAGTGGGTTCCCTGTGGTGAATGTAACACAGAGAAAGGGCATGAATGTTACATCCTGGGGCAATGCTATCAGAACAATGCTTCTTCACTTAAAGGGAGAGCTGTAACAGCCGCAGAGCACACACGGTTTTTGTGCAGAAGGTTGCAGGGTCAATCACTGGCTAGAAAACTTCTGAAACATTACCAGTGATATTGAGAATTTTGGAGCCTGATAGGCCAAAGGCCTGATTTAGTATTAAACATTGGAATAGGAAATACATTACAGAAGAAATGGCAAAAGATACACCTCAAAACATTCAAAGCAATCAAACTAGGCAGGGGGTTAAAAATCAGCCTTCCTAATGCTCCAGCATCTCTAATATTTGGTTACTTTGCCATGATAGATTTTTAAAATTGTATTAGTCTTTGGAATTGATTTTTCTTAACATTATACTTACATAAGATAAACATAAAGTACTATCACCACCATTCCTGGCATATCGACCAATAAATAACAGATTTCTCTGACAGGACTCTGATGACTGGGCGAAGCCCAAACGCTTTCAGCCAAAATCATAGGGAGCTATAAATCACTCTTTATTTTATAGAATATTTCAAAATGGATTCCTGCTTTCTACCTTGAAAGTCATTTCATGTGTTATTTATAACTAGCGAAGATCAGAAAGAGAAAGAAGGGAAAAATTGCATGGAACCAGAAAATTTACAGTGACTGGGTTTTGTTTTTTTATATAATACTACTTTTTTAAGGGGAAAAACAGAGAGAATAGACTTACTATGACATACAGTCAGAAACCACAAACACCTTTCAGGTGGGGACAAAGTGTAGGTTATAAGTTAAGCAGCAGCTAACTAGCACAACAATATCCTAGTTAAGATTAAGGACAGAGAAGTAAACTGTGATCCAAAGATGAAAATACAGAATCAAATTTGGCACCATTCCCAGCCCATGGTATTTCAAAACAGCACTGACTCTGAGATTTATGCCACATTAAGCTGCACTGTGTTTTAATCATAATTTGTTTATCAAGCCACAACTGGTTGACCTTGTGCATTGGGCTAAAAACCCCCACAGAATCCATATCATAGCTTGCCAAAATAATTGAATGTTGTCAGAAGATGCAATCTGAATTCTCAGTTTCTGATGATTCCTCTCAAATTCTGGTTAAAATATGGACTGAAGGAATTGTATTTAAAAATGTTTCCCAAATCTAACTACAGTGAAGAGTGGGGTATCTGGCAGTAATCTATCTTAAAAAAAAAATTTTTTTTTTGTACAATTGGGACCAATCAACCGACTGGGAACACAAAATCTGTACTGGCATTCTGATTCAAACTGGGGTAACAACAACTTTGTTGATGGCTATGATGAACACATTTCCTATTGAAACAAACTCTCTTCCAAGTCCATCTTCATCAAGACTGTTCCGAGACCTCACCTTCTTTGTTCTCCTGTATGAAGTTTCTCAATTCATTTCGGTTACATTCTGCTGTTCCTCTATCTATTCTACTTCTCACAGAAGACAACAGGATCAGACTTCCAGTTGAGGCTATTTCCTCATTAGTACTGCTCTTCTCCCAATAACAGAGAAATTCAGAAGGAAGCTGAACCTTCTCTTTCATTCAGCTTTTATCCTCCTCCATTAAAAATCTCAGTATTGATTAGTACTTGGATTGGAGACTGTTCTGGCAGTTCTGTATTTTTGCCAAGATAATTGGATGATTGTGTCCATAAAGCCACCAGGAATTGAACTGAATTCAAGGATGCTTTTAGCTTCCTCTGCTCCATATTAAAGAGTGCAGGCCAGTCTATAGTTTTCCTCGCTCAAGATCATCTAATAAGCTTCGTAGTCTGATCCAAGGTATCCCTGATCTTGGGCTAATATTATAACTCTTAGAGCAAGCTTTAAGGTTCAGAAGTTTGGTTTTGGGGTTGTTTTGTTTTAACTGAGATCTCAATAACCAGATGCTGATTAGTTGTCTTATGACAACTGTCTTATGTCTTATGACAAACCTCCATATGCTGAAATAAGGAACAGGATCCTATGAGCACATATTGAAACTAATTCCTTGTCTGAAGTATCAGAACTGAGTGAACTAAATACACAAGGCTTTACAATAAAAATAAATTTCTGGATCTGCTACTACACAATCTCCCTAACCCCCAGACCTGCCATTTTAGCAGTCTAATCTAGAATAGGCCTATCAAATCTTGATTGCTAGATGCCCAGATGTCCAGATCCAGCAGCTGTAACTCAGAGCAAGACAGTGGCTGTATTGCAAAAGATGGTCTGAACCTTCTACTATGAGTTTAATGTAATGGAATGCTTTAATCTGGATTCCTGCAATGAGCAAGGAGTTGGACTCAATGCCCCCTTTCAGTTAAGATGTATAAGTAATCCTCAGGTACCCATGTCTAAACTATTGCACGCTAACCTAATGCACTGACTGAAATCTAGCTTGCAAGCATTCTATAGGTAAAACATTGCAAACATCTAGTTGGTGACTTTTATATATTCCATTAAACCATAGTTTTCTTCACTATAATTAAGCCATAACTGGCTGTGTTCACACAACATGGTATGTCACAGAACACTGATTGATTGATTGACTGATTGATTGATTGATTGAATTTCTCCCCCGCCCATCTCCCCCCAGTGGGGGACTCTGGGCGACTCACACAAAACATTAAAACCATAAATACATATAAATACATAAAACATCAAAACTTAAAAAACATTACTAAAAAAGAGGAAAAGGAGAGTCCAATATATAATGGCTGGGTTCACAAAACACCTATGGCAAAACAAACCAGACTGTGTTTCATAGCAATGTGGAAATATAAATATTTTATTTGATTTATAAATCAAAGCCATTCTGGTTTGTAATGGCTTAGTGCTTTTGTGCAATTTTAGCCAATTGTGAGTTAAAGCCTACAACTTAGAACAATGTGTGAACCAGACTTCCATTATAGCCTCAAAAACCCAATCATGAACTGGCCATCATAAAAAAAAAGACCATCATCATAAATTGGCACAATAAATGTGCCATGGAACATTAATCTGAATATATTTGGCATTCTTTGGTCATCGCTTGACACATACCGAATATATTCAAAAACACAATCACATAGGCTAGGTTCCCATATTGGGCTAAACCATAGTACACATTTCTTGTTGCACCTTAACTTACTGCAAAGGACTAGTCATCATGGTTTATGGTTCAGGGTGACACGTGAACCCAGCCAATTGAGGCTAATGAAAATGGCAAGCTTATAAGATCTGTCATTCATGAACATTATGCCATCCTAGAGGTACCATGAGGTACTGTGACTGGGTTCATTCATTGTGCTAAGCAATTATTTCTTTAATTAATAGTCTATTTTTAATAATCATGAAGTTGAAAATAGATATATGAGCAGAAGCACTTCAGAAATAACCAGATAGCTAGAGAAAAGAAAAAAAGTAAGATAAGGGAAGAATACATTCCCAGGATATACTATAGTCCCTGGCAAAGGGGACAGTGAGCAAGACATCACAGTTTAACTCAAGATTTACTCAAGTTTGAATGAACCATAATTATCTGCGTTCACACAGCATGTAAAGCCAAAATGTTTTTCAGCTGGTTTTAGCTAAACATACTGTATGACCCCAGGCAGCAGTGGCTTACTCAATAACATTTGGTTAAACAAACCATAGTTCAATGTGTCAGACAGCCTTTGTCAGGCCTTCTTA
Organism: Liasis olivaceus; assembly: GCA_030867105.1. Taxonomy (NCBI): domain Eukaryota; kingdom Metazoa; phylum Chordata; class Lepidosauria; order Squamata; family Pythonidae; genus Liasis; species Liasis olivaceus. The sequence continues at coordinate 13,478,435 of CM061361.1, forward strand.
ACCCAGTGCCTTTCTATGGCCATGCCAGCTACTGAAAATGGCAGTACTCATCTGGATGATACATCTGGCTTTTGTTGATGTCTGCAACCATGCAAAGTACTCTACAGAGTATAGATGCTAATAAAAAAATGCATGGACAAATAAATCACTGGAAATGGGAATAATTTATTGTTTTAATTTTATGCATAGTTTTCTTTCACTTTAATTGTGTGTATTTTATGGATTTATTGTAACCCACCTTGAAATCCTTAAGGCATTTGGCTTAACATACTAGCTATATTAAAAAAACAGAAACAATTCCAAGGTAATTGTATCTGCAATCCTTTCAGACCCAACATGCAAAGCAATTAGACCAAACGAGCTAAACGCAGTTACAGAAAGAAATAAAGAGTATTACCAGCAATTGACAAGTAAACTGAGGACCATGAATTGTATGAGGCTTTGTTTATCCATCCAATGCATTTAGGGATTTCTTCACTAGGAGTCTCCCCAGTAAATATCCAGAAGGCTAACTCTGTTAGTCCCATGAGCAAACACAACCCCCCCCCCCCCCCATCCCAAGACTGATACTGCCTAAGAGAGCCAGTTTGGTGTAGTGGTTAAGGCACCAGGCTAGAAACCAGGAGACGAAGCCAGCTGGGTGACTTTGGGCCAGTCATTCTCCCTCCCTAGAAGACAGTGGCAAAACACTTCCAAAAATGTTGCCAAGAAAACTGCAGGGACTAGTCCAGGCAGTCACCAGGCGTCAAGACTGACTTGAAGGCAAGGCGAGCCAGTTTGGTGTGGTGGTTAAAGAAAGCACCAGGATAGTGACAAAGAGACCATGAGTTCCAGTCCTGCTACAGACATGGGGGGGACTTTGGACCAGTCCCCCTTCCTCAGCCCCAGGAGAGCAACGGAAATGGATGGCGGCTGTGGCAACGGAAGTGGTTTTCCACTGGCGAGCCAGCTTGGTCTAGTGGGCAAAGCAACAGTCTAGTAACCCGGAGACCGCGAGTTCTAGTCCCCCTTAGACATGAAGCCGGGGGGGGGGGGCTCTGGGCCAGTCGCCCTCCCTCTCAGCCCAGCCCAGCCCAGCCCAGCCCAGGCAACGGAAGAGCGCGAGCCGCTTCCACGAGAGGGCCAGCTTGGTGCTGTGGCTGAAGGCACCCCGTGAACTCTAGTCCCGCCTTAGACCCAAAGCCAGCTGGGGCCCTCTGGACGGGCCCATCTTTCCAGGCCCAGGAGGGAGCCGGCCAGGGCAAATCGCTTCCGAAACGCCGCCGAGCTGACTGCTCCGGGCAGCGGCCAGGAGTCCGGGCTGGCTGGCGGGTGCGGGGCTCAGTGGGCCGGCATCCGCGGGGACGGCCTCCTGAAGCCTCTCCTAAGCGGCAGGGGCTGGTGAACGCGCACTCGGTCGTGCCAGCGACCGCCCCGGCCCTGCCCAGCGCCCGCGGCCCCCCTCCTAACCCGAGGGGAAGAGCCACCAGCGCCGGCCCCCATCCTCTCAACGGCGCAGCGGCCACCCTCAGCCCGGCACCGTCCCCCGTTCGCGCCTGGGCTGGCTGGGGACGATGGTTATTGTAGCCCAACCCGGGGGGCACCAGATCCAGGGGAGGGCGCGGGTTTATTTCCAGGGCTGCTTCCAAGGCCCGGGCCGGCCTCGCCCCGCCCTAGCGTGGGAAGCCCCCCACGCGGCTCCGACACGGTCCCCACCCCCGCGGCCCACTCGCGCGTCACGTACACGCGGAGTCCCTCACCCGTTCCTATGACCACCACATCAAACTCCGAGGGCAGGCAGTCCGCCATCTTGGGAGGGGAATTCGCCCGCGGTCATGTGACGCCTCTGCGTCGGCCGACCGCTGGCGGAAGTGAGTTGAGTCGGAGAGCTGGCCGGAAGGTGCTTCGCGGGGCATTGTGGGGAGGGTAGTTCGTTTTCGAAATTGCCGCCGGAGCGGAGGCTCGGGGCGGGCGAGCTCGTCCTCCGCTTTGCGGGCGCGCAGAGCGTTCACGCGCATTCAGTTTGAGCGCGTCGTTAAAGCTCATCCTCTTCCTGATAATCAATATCAATGTCAGACCAAAGTTGCAAGGTTTGCAAACTTGCTCAGCATTTCTTCCCTGCGGCTGCTTCCCCAGCGGCTGCATAACAGGTAGACTGCTTCCGAGCATGGATGTTCCGCTCAGCCAGCACTCGCTTTACGGAAAGTGCTCTTTATCCTCATGTTCAGCCAAGGGACGCGACCACAGCTGCTCCAAGGATATCAATAATCATAGGACGTAGAGGACGAGCATTTGATAAACCCTCCTTCTGGATTATTTTCCATAACCTCTTTTTTAAGACCCTCTCAGGCAGCTACAACTGGGGCAATTAATGAAAATAACTCATTTCTGTGATTTGCAATATTGTTTGTCCTGAACTGACCATTAACTACGATGCTGGGTGGATGAGATTCAGCAAGATGCAAAATGAATTCGGGAGCAGAAAAAAACTTTGCCCCAGTGAAATTTCTTTAAGAAAAATACAACATAGTTCTGGTGACCATACACCCTTTATTATAAAGGATTTTTAGCTGTCCTTTGGATTTATTTATTTTCAAAAACTCATTTTTGTCCTTTATCTTGGTCATTTAATTTTTACTATACAAACAGTACCACTTCAATGTATAGTCTTTCACATTCATGTGAAAAATAGGGACACTGAATGGTCTTTTTAAAATAAATTTACATATACTGTTTGATTTTAGATATTTTTATTAAAATATGCATTTTGGTAAAGTCAGTCTTGGCTTGGCTCTTGAATTTTCCTTTGTAAAACAAAGTTATAAACTATTTTTTTATCCTTGGGACCCTCTTTCAGATTTGCCCTTTATCTTTTCCAAGAAAATACGGTCACCATAAACATAGTAATAGACTAGTCAGTTTTAGCTGGAATGAAAATTGCTTTGCAATGATTACAACATCGCTTTAACTCTCCGTGGCTGAGCGCAGACATTGAACATACAGTACGCTGAATATGGTGGGTAAATGATCAGGTTCATCTAGCACATTAAACCAAACCAATCACAGCTTGATTTAGACTCCAGGTAATGTCTGATTCTTTGACACAAGGATGGACACACAAACCCAAGGAAAGGAGGAGAATCTATTAATTTGAGGTGGGGTAATCCCTTCCTTCCTTCCTTCCTTCCTTCCTTCCGCTTCTAACTTGGAAGTCAATATATGGAAAAAAGAATAAATCCACTCTTTAGCCCCACCTGCATTCCATTCGTGCCTTGGTCTCATTTTGCCATTTTTGTTTCTTCAAGGAATCTGAAGGGATCTGTGGTAGACCTATAGCGGTAACAACACTGCTGATCCTTAAGCCCTCTGAACATTGTAAAGGCTGAAAGAAGAGGCTGGAAAAGTTCGGCAGAACTGAAGTTGCTCCCATATTTCCTTTCTTCCCTGCTTCATATTCCAGCTGAGTGGCCATAATAATACAGAATGCTTAATATAAAATTAGCCAAGTACAGCTTCAGTGCCACATTTGACTCCTGAAGCTCTTTCTGACGGCCCTCTGGGCCTCAGTGGATTTCTTGCCTTTAAACTATCATTCAAATCAGAGGTGCACAATGGAGGTCCATAATATCACACACGGCTCCCCAGAGATCTGAAAGAAAGTTGATATCCTGACATATATTACTTTATATCCATACATATAAAGTAATCATATTAACAAGTTTTCATTTTAATTAAATGAACAACATGGAATGGAATGGAATGGAATGGAATCAACCCTATGTACCCTCTACTGTGGGGGTGGCACCCTAGCGTAAGTCTAAAGGGTCTTAACATATTTTTTTAAATGCAAAGGGAAAAAAATGAAATTCCATCCTCCGACCCTTCTCTCCAAATGTTAAATCCGGCTCCCAGCTACTAAGAAGTGATCCATCCCACAGAAGCACATTCCAACATCATTGTGACAAGCCCTACACAGGAGGCTTTGCGCTGCAGCCATAAGGGATCTGGAAATATTTGTTAGAAAAACATTCAAATAAAGACTGGTCCAAAATCACCCAGCAAGTTTCAGGAGTCAATGGAGGTGTCAGTCTGGGTCTGCCCCAGCAAGCTGCGTCCACAGGAATATGCTACAGCTGATAAGAACGCACACCATCTTATCCCTGCCGTGTGTCTCTTAAATTGCAGCCAGTTTATCCAAGTCTTTTCATGTGAGAGGCAGTCTGGTGCAGTGGTTAAGGCACCAGGCTAGAAACCAGGAGACCGTGAGTTCTAGTCCTGCCTTAGGCATGAAGCCAGCTGGGTGACCCTGGGCCAGTCACTCCCTCTCAGCCCTAGGAAGGAGGAGGCAAGGGCAAACTACTACTGAAATCTTGCCAAGAAAACTGCAGGGACATGTCCAGGCAATTGCCAGGAGTCAAGACTAACTTGGGGGAAGAAGAAGAAGAAGAAGAAGAAGAAGAAGAAGAAGAAGAAGAAGAAGAAGAAGAAGAAGAAGAAGAAGAAGAAGAAGAAGAGGAGGAAGAGGAGGAAGAGGAGGAGGAAGAGGAAGAAGGATTGCTACAACATAATGTTATATGTGAAGCAGACCAATTCATTCCGTAAAGTATGGCTACAGAGCCCATGGTTTAATGTGATGGTGCAAAGCTAGCCATTTAGGCTTCTGTCTGAAATCATGGTTAAAGCAAACCAAAGCTTAATGTGATATGTAAATCTAGACATCCTCTTCTTCTCTATGTGTTATTTTCCTTCCTTGCTACTTAATGTTCTCCAGGGGGTGATCTGACATTCAGAAGAAATTTCAGACATAAAATAATTCATTCTCACCTTTTAGCCAGTGGCTCTTCCAGACAGGAAGGTTTCAGGACTGAAGATTGGCCTTTCCAGGAATAGAAGTTGCAGACTTGGCTTCCCAAATGAGTATGAAGATATATCGTAGCCTTAACATCTGATACCACAAAGGGAAAAAACCTGACTGTTATTCCATTAGTGCCTTGTTATAAGGTCCCTGCTTATCCACAAGAGGGGGGAAAGGGGAAAGAGCTGAAAAACCACCTATACAAACCAGATACTTCTCCAGTATGCCGGGTTAATAATGAACTTGGTAATGAGATGGTGACTAGACATGGACCAGGTGGAAAAATTGAGCTTTTTCTTGGAAAGAAGAAAAAGTGATTAAGATTAAGTAGGTATCTCAGATCTAACTTCCGCACCTGTGGGTATAAGATTACAGTGTAAGGAGAACGTGATAGAAATGATAGGCATAATGATATAATGTGTTTTATGACGTCATCACCCAAATGATGCATTTGCAAGAAGATATCATGATGTATATGCTGGCTGGGGAATTCTGGGAGTTGAAGTCCACACGATTTAAAGTTGCCAAGGTTGAGAAACCCTGCTCTAGCAATTTGCTTAAGAGCAGTAAGCGCTCTGTAGCCCATGATTAGAATGGCTCTTCTGAAAACCAAAGAGGGTTGTAATCTTTGTAGGGGTTTCCTTTTCCGTGTTGATGTATAATTGTCTGCAATTAGCCAAGATTCCAGACCTTCTGAAAAAAACCATAACTTTAACCATTGGCCAATCATACAAGAACATGTCCCCATGGCCACTTCAGTTAGGCCTGTCTACCGTCTTAATATCACATTGGGTACTTTCGGGGCCACTTGAAATAGACTCCTGAAGAATTTTGCCCTGTCCATATGCCACGACTCAAACCACAGCCTTTCATATTTGTGTCCCAAGTCAGATGCAAGTACACAAGGCATGCATCTTGTGGGTTGGGGGCATTCGGGTTGGGGTCCCAACACATATCTTAACATTTGCATCTCTTGCTCCTTCCAGTAGATGCCTTGGGTTTTAAAGCACAGTCCTCTTTTTCCCCAGAATAAATTCAGTATTAGCAGTCAGCCCTGATGGCTTTTAGTGAAAAGAAGGCAGAGGTGCTGCAGGGCCACATGTAAAAAAAGGGGGCTTCAGTGACATGGTTGTAGCTGGCCTCTTGACTTTTGGCCCCTCCCCGCAGAACCCCTCAAAGAAGGTCACCAAGCAGCATGTGCCTCACCACGCCTCTGCGCATCTTGAGAGGTCCAGAAATCCATCAAGTTTTTTTTTTTTAAATAAAATCTAGGGGAAAAATTCTCTTCTAAAACAGGCCCCGTCAGCACTGAACATTCAACAGCAACAGGATGGAAAATCCCAGAGGAAAAAGAAAAGCAAATGCAGGATGAACCCCAACCCCCTTGGGGCTGTCAGGACAGGGTGCAAGTGACATTGCAGGCATCATCATTGTATGATGCCAATGATGCCAATTTTGTAATTGGCATCTCTTCCACAACAATGTTGTGACACCCCCATGACATCTTTGCAGCCTGTATCAGAGGCCCTTGGAAGGGAATATCCTCAGAAGACCATTGGCTCCCTGGTTGGTCCTTGACCTGCCTGTGAAAACAGGAGATTCCATTGTCCCATTTCATAGAGATTCCCACTTATTACCCTGAGCAACTGCAGCCTTACAATTTCCTAAAAATATACATGGTTATAAGTTTTTGTGGAACAACCCAAATGCAACCAACGAGAATGATGACTTCACTGTCTATCGGTCTCTGTTTCCAAAGCACCCAAGGGGTCAGAAGGTTGGGGGAGAAGACCTCTAAATTTTCCCTTCCAACTGTATGATTCTTTGAGTTTTTCTCCAGAGAGAACATACAACATACATGCAGCTTTTCCTAGCTCCTGTTAAATTCATTCATAAAACGACAGTCAAGGCAATCCTATTTCATCCTCGCAGTCATCAGTCATTGATCTGGAAACTGTTTTCAGAAGCGGCTGAGCTGGCCAAATGGGTGTCTAAGTTTCTTCTGCAAAGTATTTGTTGATTTTTCTGCATTGCCAGAATACCTGCATGGAGTACCCCCTTTGCTGGATAAAGTCTCATAGAGGAGGAGAGGGGAAGGGGAAACACACAGGTATGAATAAGTTTTATAGGCATGGCATGGCCCATTAGAAAAATGTCTTACAGTCTTCCCCCCCTCCCCTCCTCTTTAGCTATTTAATTGCAGTGTCATAGTAACAGAAAAGGAGCAGACTCAATTCTGCATGGACGAATAAGCACATTCAATAAAAAAGATTTAACAGAGTAAATCAAACACTGGATTAAACATTTTCTGCATAACAGACCACAAAATGACATTCATTTTACCAATAGATCCTCTACATTAGAAACAAACAGAAGGGCCCAGCAACGTAATTAGATGGCATATTCAACAGCGTGACTGAAAAATTTCCTTATATTTCACTGAACAAGCCTCTTTGTCAATTACAATAGCGTAAACCTATTCAGGAAGGAGCAAGATTACATGAAAAAAAAAAGTCGTCCTTTGCATTCAGTCAATTACTGTACGTTGCTTTCTTTTGTACCTTCATCTTTCATCAGGAAACATTTTGGATGCATTTTATATCTAGGGGTAGCATTTGAACAAATCAGTGCAATTAATTAGTATGTGCGGAGTGATGAAAAACATAAAACAATAAAACACGCAAAATTGGATTTAGCATTCTATTTTTTAAAAAAAAAACTCTTCCCCCTTAACCTTCAGATGCTTCTTTCTTTAAAAGTGATTTTCCATTACTGTATTGCAATTGCTTGAAGTAAAATACAGTATTTTTCTCATGGAGAGAAAGAGGAAAACCTGAAGTGTGTTTTTGTTCAGTGTTCAAGTCGATCCACTGATAAATGTCTGTTTAGCACCATTGCTACAAAAACGGTAACACTCAGCATTATGAAGCTTCGTGTCTCTAATAAATATTTTTGTCTGCAACTCATTAAGAGAGAAACTAAGTTGCACCGTAATTCCACAACTGGTTTTGTTATTGTCTTCTCGGAAAAGAAGAATCTGTCAAATGCATTGTTACACCAAGATTGCCACAAACATAGATTTGACTGTATATTTATTCAGAAGCAAGAACTGGGTTTAGTGAAGCTTAACATTGCTGCCTCAATCAAATTACAAGCTTTAAATCCAGATATCAAAAGAAACAAATACATTACATAGAACAGTGTACGGATAACAAACTAGCTTTTGTTTCAGGACAGGAAAAATACAGTCCAAAGGATACTTAATAAGCCATCATTTCCATTCTCTTCTTTTCTGCAGGCCTGACAGCCAATTTTTAAAAAATAATAATAAAGTTTTCCATCAGCACTTTACCTTTTCCACCGATTAACGAGCGGTTCAGTTTACAGATTACAACATTTTGATTAAAAGATGATGGATGGATTTTATCGCGTGGCTGAAAACAATGGTTTGGCATTAGGTCTGGACGTGCGATGGGCAAAGCCCACAAGCGCGGCACTCAGTGCTCCATGAGAAATAAGCTTTCTCTCGTGGCTTTTAAGAGATGTTGGAAACTGGCGAACGAGGGGACCCACTTCAGGGTGTGAGTTTAGCGGATGATTTATAAGACTCGGGGAAGAGACGAAGGAACCATGGCTGCATTCTTCCTACCAGCTGGAGGCCATAAGACACACCAGCCGGTCAATACTGGTGCACCCCAACATATGTGTTCATCAACACCAGCCGTTTTGAATGCTTTTGTACAAGTCACGACCGATGTTCAAAGGTGTCAGAGGGGGCTGGGGATAGGACAAGTCAATGCGGCAGCTGTGAGCACCAAGGAACGTTCCGTCCATTTTTGACACGCGTTGCACGTGCAAGATGTATAAAAAAAGACAGGGCTTTGACTGCATAGATGCAGCTGCCATCTTGATGTTTTTGACCCTCTCCTGGACACCCCCGTGAATAACCCTTGTAGTACTATAGTTAAGCGATAGTAATTTGGGATCATTGTGGACCTGCTCAAACTGGGATAAGGAACCTGTGACTCCCTAGATCAGTGTTTCTATGCTGGCTGTGGATTTCTGGGAGTTGAAGTCCACACGTCTTAAAGTTGCCAAGGTTGAGAAACACTGTCCTATATTATCGCTGAGCTACACTTCCCAGCATCCCCCATCTTTGGAAATGGCCTCTAAGGCTGCTGGGAATTGTAGTTCAGCACCATATGGAAAGTCAATGGCTCCTTTCTCTGCATCAAAAGAATCTAATTCTTGGCCTGATTGCTGTGTTTGGTTAATCACATATCGCCTGATATTTTATCAATCGCATATCTCCTGACATTTTATTTATTTGTTTATCTTATTTATTACATTTGTCCCCGCCCATCTCCCCCACAATGGGAGGCTCAGAACTCATTAAAAACAATAAATAAATATACAATGAAAAGCCTATCTACACAGTTACAAAAGATGAAGGGGGGACAAAAAATCCAGGAGGCCAATGGTTCAATTTTTATTTATTTATTTATTTATTTATTTATTTATTTATTTATTTATTGGATTTGTATTGTTGTCCATCTCAACAAGTGACTCTGGGTGGTGAACAATATCAAAACAAAATAAAAACAATTGCAACCATAGAAAAACTAAAAGACACAGCAACTGAGAACATATCATACCCCATCATCACTAACACAAACAAGGAACAGATCCCTGTGCGCACTCGGCTTGGGCACAGAGCCACATCTTCTGGGCCTTAGGGAAGGCCAGCAGGAGTGGGGCCAGTCAGATCTCTGGAGAGATGGCACTGCAGAGGGTTGGCGCTACAGCAGAAAAGGCACGCCTTCTGGGCCCCACCACCGGGCATTCTGTAACCAACAGGACCCGGAACACGCCCATCCTGCCTGACCAGATTGGACAGGTAGAAACAACCGGGGGGAGATGGTCCCTCAAGTAACTCAAGATGAAATAGGTTGTCTGAGTGTATACATTTCTCTCTGTCTCACAAAAATTCAAGCAACCTGGCACAACAACAATTCATGCTAAGCCAAAGTTTATTGAATAAACCATTCTTGGTGGGGTTTGCACCCTAGACTCAGCTCAAAACAACCCACCTTATGGCCTAACACCCTGTGTGAATCCAGTCTCTCCCTTAGTCGCACACAAACATCTGTTTTATTTATGCACTAAACTCTGTTCTCTACCTGCTGTTCGCTAAAGGGATATTGACGCTGTTAGAGGCAGATCTCGAGGACCTTTCCAAATGATCATTAACCACCCAGCAGCTGATGCAGGTAAGTATGTGATGGCAACACAGTTTGAGAAGTAACAACTTGCTGCACTTTTGTCCTCTCTTTCTCTTGAAAAAGTTGTCCAGTTATTATTTCTTTGTAGGGGGTCAGCCAGGTCACTGGGCGATGGCACCCCCCCAAGTTTCACCATCGGCAGGTTCAGACAGAGCTTTGCTGAAGACCATGTCCATCTGCCCAGGGGACAGTTCCTTCCTGCCATTGTCTGAAAAGTTGAAAGGGGGTGTAGACAAAGCAGATAAACTGATGATCACAGGTCGATGGTTCCAAAAAGCCCAATAGCTAATCTGGCAATGACCAATATAATTTCCTTTAAAATGCCCCTCCTTTTAGAATAGAAAGTCTAAGCTGACAGTGCAAATCCCACCATCAGATGCACAGATATATTTGGCCACCCATTCAGTCTTAACTTCTCCAGAAGCTCAAGATGAACAATTCTTTAGTAGCAAGTGGGATTCTTGGTGCTTATGGTATTTAACTATGGTGCCTTCGGGTCAGTGTTGATGCCTGGCAACTGTCTAGACAAGTCTCTGCAGTTTTCTTAGCAACATATTCAGAAGTGGTTTGTCATTGCCTCCTTCCTGGGGCCGAGAGAGAGGGACTGGCCCAAAGTCACCCAGCTGGCTTCGTGCCTAAGGTGGGACTAGAACTTACAGTCTCCTGGTTTCTGGCCTACTGTCTTCACCACTACACCCAACTGGCTCTGACTTATGTAATGGGCATGTTCATATCTTCAAGCAATGCTGCAATTAATTAACCACATTAACAATGCTTCTTAAAAGCCCAGTTCAGAACTAAGAGGTTTGCAAAGCCCTGAACAAGTTTGTCTCTTGGTTTAAGATAGAACATTCTTGGCTGAGCCTCCATAAAGGTGTGATATATGGCCTGTTTCCCATCCAGTACCGCAAAACTGCTCTGAGCCCACTGGATTTCTGCAGCTTTTCATACCCCAGCCTAGAACAGCCCCCTAGGATGCTTCTGTGTGACCCCAGCCTTTTCTGCTTTTCTTTTCCAAACCAACATCTACCAGAGAACATTTGGAGTATCTGTTTATCTTCATAACTTATTCTCATTAAGTTTAGTCATGGAAGATGGCAGTCCTAGCCAAACTTGGCTGATTGTGAAAAAACTAAGCGGGAACCAATCTGGTTAGTATTTGGATGGGAGATCACAGGAAAGACTGTGGCTGGAGACTAAACGAAGAAGTCCAAACTATCCTAGAAAAAGCCAGTAACCAACCACCATGAGAACAACATGGGCAGATCCAAGAAGTCACAGAGGTCACGCTAAACTCAACGAAACTTCATGTTAACCACCCAAAGGTTTAGCTTATTAACACACCATTGTGGTACAGATATGTCTGTCTTGATTTGCAAACTGTAGTTATGGCTTAACATGATGGGTGAATTTACCCTATTGAAACAGCGGGAGGGATCATGCATTACACTAAGCTATGGTTTGCTTGAACCACAGTTTGTGGACTAAGCCATAATGGCTGGGTTCACACAGCACACTAAACCTCCAAGAATGTTGAATATCTCTGCTAGGCTAAATAAGTGTATAGCATTACCCATCTAGCTGGATTCCTACAGTCCACTAAGGAAGAAAGTCCTACACCACTGGGTGGTTCAACACAACTTACCATCAATGTGTTTGTAAGACATGCTAAACCATAGTTTGCTTAACCAAGGTTTACTGAGTAGACCACCATGAGCAAAACACAAGCACATAACCCCCTGAACCATGATTCACCTATCACTAGAAGGGGTGGGTGAATCATGACTAGATTCATACAACAGAGTAAGCCAGAACTAAACAAACCACATTATGGCTTACCATAGAGTGGGAACTAGCTTTTGTCTGATCTAAGGGAACCCAGGAAATGGTGGGGGCTGTTAATGGTGTCCTTTCCCCCTTCTTAATAAACTGATAGCAAAGCTGGGCTGCAGCGTGTCCTCCCAGTCACCTTATCCACACATTACTATTCCGCACCATCTTTTCAGCACCAAGACTCTGTGTTTTTTAATGACATTTCCTTCAGAAATGGCAAGGAAGGAAGCCACGGATCGCAAATGGAATTGCCTGAGAAGTGCGATGTTCTTTAGGGGATATGGGAAAAGTTGGGCTGTAAATCAAGATTCGTGAACAGGGATAATTCACAAATCTTGATTTATAAGTGCAAGTGTTACTGCTCTATTAATAAGTATCACTCTGCTATGTTATTGCATCTGCACCAACAGACTGAAATATTTAGAATGGTCCAAATTGGGTCTACCGACAGGGACTGGAAAATTCTCCTGATTTTTGCGGGTTTTTCTTTTTCGTCGACACAAAAGAATTGGCTTTAGAAATTCTTTCAAAAGAGAAGAGAATTTTGGCAAAATGTTTGTGACTGAAGTGTAGTATTTTCACTTATTTTGTGGTAAGGGGGCCAAGGGGCATTTTTGAAGGTTCATTCTTTCTTTTTTTTACCTGATCTATCATTGCTTTACACATAGAAAACATCACTACCATCTTGACTTTTTTTACCATTCCCTCTAGATACCCCTGAAAATGAACCAATGAATATACATCTGCCTCCTTTTGATCAATTCATAACTAAAGGTAACACCATTGTTCTGCACCCGGCCTGTAAAATTTTGCTATTTTATTTGATTGCCTTCTTTCGGCCAAGTTTTTGAAGGCAAGGTGTTTTCCCCCCCCATTAATCTACATGATAATTTTTTTTAAACGCAAGTCTTTTTCCAGAACAGTATTTATGTGTGATGTTGAGGGTCGGACCTAAATCAATTCATAGGATGCGAAAGAAACAGACACCTTGCAGCATTCAAGCGCCTCTCTTACAACGTGCAGGCCAAAAACTTATTTATTTACTTGATTTGATTTGATTTGATTTGATGCTGCCTGACTCCAAATGATTCTGGGCAGCTCACAATACATCAAACAATATCATAAAAAACCTCAAACAACAAAAAACCCAAGTTTGAACGGGAGAAAAAGAAAAAAGAATAACAAGGTGAACCTCACAGACCTGGCAAAAGATTCCACTGACCTCTAATATCCAGTCTAAAAACTTGAGTTTGTGCTCCTATATTTTACCCAAGAATCTGCATCATGTAAGAAATGTTTCCGAGGGTATATTTTAAACTGTGAAAGGACAGATGCTCTGGGGAGAATAGGGACTATTCTGGGAAATGGGGCATCACAAACTGTGTCAACAGAAGGCCGTTCATAAAATGTCAGGAAGGCAGTAAAACATTAATTGTTTTTCACTTAGAAATCATCTTCTAGTGAAAGGCGGAAGCAAAGAATTTGCAAATCTTTTTTGTTTTTAATTGGGAAGTGGTTTAAAAGCTCCATCAGAAAATACCCTATAAATATCATCATACAACTAAAAAGATTTAAAGGAGATCCATAGAGGCAAGGGAAGTGAGGTCTCTCTTATATATTTTTTTAACTGCATAAGGAAAACCGTAAGTATAAAGCTATAAAAACATCAGCACGAATGAGATCCTGCAACGAAGTCTTTCTTGAACCACAACTAATGGTTTTATACAGACGTGCCCAGCTGAAAATGTTGATCTATCATATGGACAGCACATGAACACCATATCTGATCTGCTTCTCTGCAAAATGTTGGCTGCATTCCCCCAGCTTGTTTAACCATAATTTGCTTGTTTGTTTATTTATTTATTCTTCACATTTATATAGCTGCCCATCTCATAACCATGACTCTGGGCAGCGTACAATAAGAAACAAACTACAAAAAACAAAAATTAAAAACATTCCATAATAAGAACATCAATATTATTTAAAAAAGACTAGAAGAGAACATCTTTGATATTACAGGCAATGTAGCCATCTCAACAATTCTCCATTTCCACGAGATCCCCAAGCTGGTTGATATCACCATGTTTTGAGGGACTTCCAGAAGGTCTACCAAGGATGGGCCAGTCTCACCTCAGGGGGAATGATGTTTCACAGGGTGGGTGCCATGGCAGAAAAGGCCCATCTCCTAGGTCCCACCAGACATAACTCTGTACCAGACAGGACCCACAACATTGTTCTTCTGATGGACCTGATGGGTCAGGCAGATGTAATCAGGAAGAGGCGGTCCCTCAAATAACCCAACCCCATGCCATGAAGGGCTTTAAAGGTCAAAACCAGCATCTTGAATTGGACCCTGACTGGAAACAAACTGGCAACCAGTGCAGCTTGTGGAGCAGAGGTATAACATGTGGTGTTCTAGGAGCACACATAACTGTCCACACTACTGCATTTTGCACCAGCAAAATGAAACTAAACTAAACTAAAGTTGGCTGGGTTCACACCCATGAATTCTAATTTACACACCATGAAGCCCGGACTCATTCAAATCAAAGAAACCCAATTATACCTCAGCCTTCTTGGATAAGTATTAAATCCTGGCTCTGCCAGAAGGCCTGGGGGCCAGAGGGGGGCCTGCACCTGTGGAGATGGCTGGTGGGATGATGGGTTGTCTACCCCCCCAGCATCTTACAGGTTTTTTAAGGCCATAAACCAGAGGAGGTTTTTTAGGGTTTTTAATATGTTTTTAATTATTTATAGTTTTTAGCCATCTCGGTGAGAGCTGTGTTTTTATTGTGAGCCGCCCAGAGTCACCCGTTGGGGGAGATGGGCGGCATACAAGTTGAATGAATGAATGAATGAATGAATGAATGAATGAATAAATAAATAAATAAATAAGCAAGAGATCAACTCACACCTGCCTCGTATCTTCTGACCTCTTCTGATAGTCTGCTGATGCCTATTCAAAAGGGGTGGGTCTTTGATGGAATGGTTGTGCCTACCGTCTTGATATTTTTGACCCCCTTCCCTGTGGACACCCCTGTGGCTGACTGTGCAAAGAAAGGGAGAAATGAAGCAGGAGGAAGAGATCTCTGAAGGCTCTGAAACTTTATCCTTAGTGACATCCCACACCAGTCTTCCCCGACCAGATGTTTGGGGAATGGGTTTTCCAGAATTTCTTCCTCAGCAAGGACCAGTGGCAATCTGGACTGTGCCCCTCCCACTCAACCCTCCTCTGGCTTCCAAGTGCTACGTGTAGGTGGCTCTCAAACTGTTTTTGGAGCTTCGTCATCAACGCTCATTCTTAAAAGTCTCTTATAACTGACCTGCCAGTAAACTCCCGTGAAATCAGCAGGGTTTTCTACGGAAAGGACCCAGATTGGGCCACTTTCACACGGCAGCGTCCGCTGAACTGGAACTCGTCCTGCAAGCTTGATTTGGGGGAGCACCATGCTGAGTGGGAATTCTGGGAGCTGAAGTCCAGCTCCTTTGGAGGGGGGCATGTTGGGGCATGCTGGGACATAAGATTCATGTATTTCAATTTTGCCACCACCCAGCTCACAATACAGCATAAAAACAGAATACAAATATAATACAATGAATAAAATAACATAATACCATAAAGGAAGTAACAACAATATGCCTATTCATTTAGGCTCCTTTAGATTTAGCAAGACTGTTCTTCTGGATAAATGTGCTTGTGGGTGCCTGTACACTGACGGGATTGACGAAACTTTTACAGCACCACAATGAGAGCACCTTTTCAGGAAAGAGAAAAGAACAGAGGGCAAATGCTGAACACGAACACAGTCCTCTTCAAAATGCAAAATCTTAATTTGTGCAAAAGCAAAGGGAGTGTATTATTTGGAGGTGATTATAATTGTCAATGTCGTCAAGGTAATCATCATAATTATTTTTTTGTAAGCCTTAAACAAAAAAAAAAATCAAAATGTAATTTTAGTCTTTCTCTTGTGCCATCGTGCTCAAGGCTTTTACTTGCATCCTTAATTCCCTAAACTTTTCAAAATGCAGCTGTCGTCTTTAAACAAGCTTTTGAAAGAAAGAAGGGAAGGAACACATTTTTTAAAAAATACATTTTGTGACTTGATTTCTGAGCATGGTTTAGACCCAATATTGTAGGCATACCCAGTTCTCAATCCAGATAATGGACAATAAGTAGTTGCTGAGAGAATCACATTTGTTTAAGCTGCAAGCCTAAGGATGCTTCCATGAGAATAAATGCTTCTTTTCCAAAGCAAATCATACAGATTTCAGTGGGCTTTACTCTCAGGCAAGTGGATATAGAATAATAAACTGAATCCTGTTGAATAGTGAGGTTTTCTTAGGAGTCATCCTGCCATAAAAATGGTTACCCTGTGAAAAACAGAAGGAAATAGTATGGATTTTATGGGGGAAAGGAGATGTGTAATTGCTTGAAAACCTATTCAAGGACCTTAAAATCAATGCTTTTGCATCTAAGTTAAAATCTGTTTTATATTTTCTAATATAAAGGTGGGTGATTGAATTATTTTTCTTGCCTACTGCGGAGGGCTGGACTGGGTGATCTTTTTGGTCCCTTCCAATCCATGATTCTATTATTATGGCATGTTGAACACAATGGTTAAATATGGAAGATTTAACCAAGTCCTTTACAATGAACACGGTTGTATTTGCGGAGCTCCAGAGATAGAAAATATAACTCATATATTATCTGAATGTCAATTGTATAAAAAAGAGAGGGGTCAGTATCTTGGACCGCACACTAGATGAATGACCTATTGGGATCCTTATATTAAAACAACATATGTCATGTGTTGTTGAATTTCAGAATTCAAAAATTATATATAATACAGCCCTTGATTTGAACAAAACAGTACAGCTGAGATCTGCATATATGGATCTGATTGGGGTAAACTGTAGGGGTGATACAGAAATGTGATTTGCATCTTTTTTTCTCTTTCTCTTTTAATTTGTTTCTCTTATCCTATTTTTAATATATGGTCTTATTAATGTTTTAAGTTTTATATCCTGTATTCTGATATGGCCTAATGGCTAATCAATAATAAACTGTTACCTGTTATTATTCCATGTTAATTATATACACTGCAAATTGCCTAGATTCCAATCAGATGGAGCCAATGCATACGTGTCATAAGTCAATACTTAGATTGCACATAAAGGCAAAAGTCACTAAGTCGTCAGCCATGTTCACAATGCATGCCAAGCCTGAATATTTAGAAACCTAACAGGTCCTTCCAACATGGACTTTGGATTAAAATGTGCTCAGGATGAAGTTACTTATCCCCTCTTTGTACCCAGCATTAGTATAAGTTAGATTAATTTAGCCCTGATCAAGAACACAAGGTTCTTTGAAGGGAATCCTGTCTTCAGGGTTGAAGACTCAGGATTGTCTGTGGGCACAGAAATGGAAGACTTAGTCCTAAATTAAGCTCTGAAACAGCTACAATTTCCCCCGTTACATTCTTCTGGGGTACAGACAGAGCCTCTGAAATGGGGACTCAGAATGAGTGGGGGAGCTAAGCCATTTCACCAACCTGCCATGGTCGCTCCAGAGGTTATGGTCCATCTATAAACTAAAAAAAATCAGGCTATGGTTTTATAGAAGTTCCTTCATTAACCGGGGTAAAGAACCACCTCCTGGTCCATTCATAGGAAAGCTGCTAGAAAGAAATGAAGAAAATCTTCCCCATCATGCATTGGGGCATAAATTGGTTCTAAATTGAAATCATTCAGCTGCTAAAATTCTTGTACCACTATCCTTTTCATCTCAGTCAGTCATTTTATTACAGTCTTAGACCAGGACAAGCAACGTGTCCATAAGTGCTCTGTGGGTACTTATAAATCTATCTTAGGAGATGGTAAATAAAATTTAAGACAAAATTAAAATACTTCTATAAAACAGCCTGACTAGAATCTGTAAGTGAAGTCCGAAAGGAGTCATCTAGATCCAGGTTATAAGGTAGTATCTAAAATTATCTAAAATGTGATAACCTCTAAAATTACCAAAATGTGATGGTGTCACATCATCATAGCAAATCATATTGTACATAAAGTGCGATATGTAAAATTACAAAACAATGGATATCTAAAATTACATAAAATACATCTGTGTAGCAGGAACTTGGCCCATCAATAAATCTTGTTAAAGAAGATTCTGTGAGAATCATATCTGGGTGAATTACTTTCACTTGAGGCACCTGCCAAAGAACCTGACACCAACCATGATAGGATTTTTTTTTTAAATTAAAACTACTGAACAAAACGAGGAAGGGAATGATAGCTATAAAGATGACTGCTCCAATCTAACTGTAGTGGTTTAGAGTTTCTTGGGTCACCTGATGCCAAGTCACTGGATAAATAACTTATTTGTGAGTAGCGCCTGACTAACCTGAGCATGTTGAGTTTGGCTTGAGAATAGAGACAACTGTGGTTTATTCAATAAGCTTAAACAAATCATAGATTAATATGATGTGCATATTTAGCCAACAGGCTGGTTCTTTTATCAGAAGCATAATTAGACAAGCGGCTGAGTTCAAACAAAAAAAATTCCCAATGTGCGTGATTTGATTTGATTTGGTGTCTTATGAACTGTATGTAAGAAATCACAGTTTAGTGCAATGTAGTGAATCAAATTGGAGGATTATATTAGGAAACTTCCTACTTCGTGCTCTTGAGTGTTTTTGTTTTGTAATTCCAGGGGTTCCCATTAGTTTGCCACAATGACTGCAGCGTCAACGAACACATAGAGCAAATGAATACAGACAGCACGTGCTACACCAGGTTTGTCTTTCTCGTGTTATGCAGCAGGGGCAGAATGCTGACAAAACAGTTCCTCCTTGCACAAATGTCAGTCATCGGGAAAATGCATACAGTCCTGGACGGTGAGTTTTGTCTAGCCTCTGAAGGGGAAAGGAGGCATTGCTTTCTCGCATCACTAGATGGCAGGACTTTCAGATCAGGACTTGTGGCTTGTCCGTTTTAGGTCTCGGGGAAAAGAGAAAGTAACAACAGGATGGCAAGTGCCTGGAGCACAACACACAGGGCTCTGTCCATACAACACATGTAGTCATGCTCCCCTTAACTATGGTTAATCAAGCTTATGCAATTTTATGGGCTCACACAGCACCGCTCATTGTTAACAACTGCAACCACTGTTTGCACATTTGGCTAAAAGATGGTGGGCTGGTGGCTGGCCAAGTGTGTCTTGTCGACCTGGCTTTTCCCAAGCAGAGATATTTGTCACCAGAAATGGGGATGGTTTACAAGGGGCCCATACCCTCAAATTTTAAGTGGACTAAAAAAAAAATCAACAACCCCAAAACGAAACCTTCCCATGGTTGAAGTCACTGATCACACTAAGCCAGTGTTGTCCAAACATGGCCACTTTAAGATGAGTGGACTTCAACTCCCAGAATTCCCCAGCCAGCATGGCTGGCTGGGGAATTCTGGGAGTTGGTCCACTCATCTTAAAGTGGCCATGTTTGGACAACACTGCACTAAGCCATCATGCGGCTTCTTTTGTTATGACTTAGTGCATGCCTGACGCTGTCACGTACGGGATGGAGAAATACAGCCATGATCAGCCTTTTTGGTTCTGTGAAATCTCCTGTGATTGGCTGCAGTTTGAACCATCATTGGATTCCAGCCCCAGATCAAGCCTCCACGGGTTGCATGTAGCAGCCTTGTTCATTTCACAATGTTGTAGCTCATTTAACTGTCATTTTTCAAGCAAAACACAATTAGCCAAGTACATACATCAGACTCAGCCGAACCAGACGACGTTATGGTTCCTGGGGTGTCACACTGGCTTAGTGTGATGTGTGAATCTTTCCCCTGTACCCTTCCAGTTGATACTGGAATAAAACCTGGGATGATATCTCCTCAGCTGATCAGAATCTTTTGCAAGATTGCAGACGATGTTGGCCTTCAGAAGGTGAAGTGTCAATCAGCGTTTCTTACCTGTTTTGCATGCAAATCTTATTTTCTGTGGCTTTTCCCCACCTCCAACTTGTGCCTGTTCAGCAGAGCTGTCAATCACACATACAAAGAAGCCATATCTA
The DNA here is from genome assembly GCA_030867105.1 of Liasis olivaceus. Taxonomy (NCBI): domain Eukaryota; kingdom Metazoa; phylum Chordata; class Lepidosauria; order Squamata; family Pythonidae; genus Liasis; species Liasis olivaceus. The sequence goes on from CM061361.1 coordinate 13,498,462, forward strand.
ATACTTAATAAGGAACACCACATCTTTGAGACATTAGAAACAGATGTCACTTTGTTACTTCACTGCTGATGTATGTAGCAGAAATGACACTCTAATTAATTTAATGCAGTATAAAAGTACTGATTATTTATCATGGCTGACAATAAAATTAAGAAAACATTCAATTACAATCAGGAGTAATTCATTATTTATTGATTTTGCCTTATGCACATATTAATACAATGCATTTAATTACATGAAAGGGTATCATTGCTGTTGAAAGTCAAGCCTCTGAAATCCATTTAATTAGACTTGCGTGTTTTCATATGATGTTTCTGTAGAGAGCTTTTATATATATTAGCAATGCTATTATGTGATTCGCCCTATGTATGAACTGTCAAATCCAGTGAGTGTGTTTTGATGACACAAGTCTTCAGTGGGATTAATGTGACATTTTAAACAAAACTCTAGGGTTTATCTCCGTTTGAATCTGGAGCTGTGACCCCTTCCAGGTAGCCCAAACCAGAATGTAAACATCTAACCATATTTTCCAGTTCCAGCTCACGCTACCTGGAAGTGGCAGCTGTTCTGGATTCAGACAAAAAGCTTTAAGTAAGGTGCAGAATTTGGGTCAAGTGCCACATTTGGGAAGGGAAGATGGCAGTGATGTGGTCCATTCACCAGGCAGAGCATCTCAACATGTTGTGTGAACACATTCTCTGCTTTGATATGATGTATACTGATATCTCAGCAGCTTTCCCTACCATCGATCATGGTATCTTTCTGTACCAGCTATGGGCGGGCAGAAACGGTGGGAGAGAAGACATGGTGTCAAGGTAGTTCTCCTCCTTTCTCTGTGGTGATTTCCAGTCAGTGTTGACAGGTGGAAAAAAGTCCAGCCAAAAGCTCTTGGTTTGCAGAGTGCCTCAGGATTCAGCAGTCTTGCTCCTCCTGTTTCAGATCGACATGAAGCCCCTGGGTAAGGCCAACCATTGACATATCAGAAATCGTAATATACACTGATACTCAGCTATCTATTTGATTCCTAGTTGACCATGTGTTAAAGTTGAAGTCTTGTGTCAGTCCCCGAAGACTGTTCAGGTCAGGATGGGGAAAAGCAGGCTTGAACTCAACTCTGGCAAGACTGTGTGGCTTTGGGTACATGGTCCTTCTGGTGATGGAGAGTCTCCTTCTTTGGTTTTAAATGGGATGACAGTTCCCCATTCAGAGCTGGGTGTACAATTTGGGGGTCCTTCTAAACTCATAGCTCCTGCTCAAGAGTAGGTGGCAGCTGTGGCCAGAAAGCCTTCCCAGAGATTCATCTGGTGCACCAACTTTCCTGGATCGGGAATCCCTTCTCATAGTTGCTCATGTCTCGGTCACCATGCATGTGGATTATTGCAATGCGCTTTACATGGGACAGCCTTTGAAGTCCACTTGGAAGCTACAGCTGGTCCAAGATGCAGCAGCATAATTATGGGTGCATCTCAGCACATTCATGTAATATCTCTGCTATGTGAGCAATGCTATTTATCACTGAGCCTCCAGGTGCAATTCAAGGGGCTGGTTATCACCTATAAAGCTCTCCATGGCATGGAACCTGACTAGCTCAGAGACCACCTTTCTCCAATCATTTCGGCCCACCCCATAAGATCTAACAAAGTTGACTTTGCGTCCCATCTATTAAACAATACCATCTGATGGGGCCTAGGAAGCGTGCCTTCTCTGTTGCGGCACTGCCTCTGAAATAGCATCTTCCCGGGCAGTCAGACTGCCCCGACTCTGCAAACTTTGAACAATCTCTGAAAATCTGTTTTTCCCCCCCTCCAAGCTCTGTGATAGGTCAAGGTGTGCCCATCTGGTGTGCAGTGTCTGCTTCAGTTAGGGAATCTCTGTTCTCCTAATTATATTTACTATTATACTCGCTTTTGGTTTAGTTTTTAGGCACTATGTTTTTAATCTATCTGCTGCTCAGTGTCAATGGTGAGATGCATACCCTTATAAATCTGTGTTATAAATAAACCAACCCACCCGGCCACTAGCTGGGCTCTCATTGCACAGCCATGGTTTGACGAGTCTCAATGGATTGCCCAGCTTAAAGTTCAAAATTTGTGAAGAAGTTAGAAGAGGGTTGACTTCTTAGAGTAAGGGTGAGAATGCGTTCTGTTGAAAACAATTCTCTTTTTGCTTCTGGCTCCTCATTGCAAGAATTAACTCTTTCTCCAAAGAAAACTGAAACCCTGCCTATTTGCATTCTAGTCTGATCACTTGGTATTTTAAGAACTGTCACTGATTTAATTAGATTTACCTGGCATTGCTAGATTTCGAGCATCCTGAAAGCTGAGACTCAAAGGGTTAGGTCTGGAGGGTGCCCTGCTCGCCAGCTGTTCGGGCAAATCGCCCACTTGTGGAAATCTCCGTGGAAGCAGGGAGACATCCATTCCCCACTCCCTCAAATATTTAAGATTGGAAACTCGGGAGAAACAACTGCAACTCTAATTCTCTCTGTGCGCAGACCCAGTTCAGTCAGTGCACTGAACTGTCATGTGATTGGGTTGGGTTGGGTCTAGAGTGTTGTATGAACCCAACTGTTGCAGTCTGTAACTATAAACTATGATCTATGGCTTAACATATTATGTGAACTCAGCTAATAGTGACTGATTTTGTGAATCCACTGTTTGCATAGTATGGTTTATTGAATTTGCCCAGATGTATGATATAGGGAACCGCAACGTGGCTAACCACACTGCCCTAAAATGGGAGAAATAATTTACCAAGGATTATCCCTGGAAAATAGATGGCAGTAACTATTCCCAAACTCACACGTTTGCTATTTCACAAATTAAGCTTTCCCTGTGTCTGTTTTGTCTGGTGCTTCTCATCCTGCGATACAGCAGAATCCCCCTGGCTTCTTTTCTTCTACTTTATCTTTGCCTTGTGTCTGTCCATCAGCTTTGAAAGGCAATGGGAAGCGTCCTGATATTCCCCTTGGCTGCCGAGACCAAGCAGTGAGGTTAAAAAGTTAGTTTTCCAAAGCTCAAACTGATAAATATTTTAGGCTTAGAATACGTTGCTTAAAACCCAAAGGGAATTGCATGATGGATATGTATATATGTATAATTTCGGAATTCAGAATACTATTTGTTATTTCCAAAGAAGCTTCATGAGATAACAGGAAAAATGGCCTCTTTGCTGAAATTAAAAAAAAGAAGATATTTAGTAGTATTTGCACCACTCAGTTTTGGCATTGCAATGTGCAGTGTGAACCTAGACATTCATATCTGTGCTTCTCTTCCCTTTAAAGAACTAAATTATTATTATGAACTGCGACTAAGTAAAGCATAGGTTAAAACAGTGTTGCTCAGCAACTTTAAGATGGGTGGACTTCAACTCCCAGAATTCCCCAGCCAGCATGCTGGCTCGGGAATTCTGGGAGTTGAAGTCCACCCATCTTAAAGTTGCTGAGCAACACTGCTTTAACCTGTACCTGACTCAGTCGCAATTTATAATAATAATAATTCAGTTGTTTAAAGGGAAAGGAAACGCAGATATGAGTGTCTAGGTTCACATTGTACATTGCAACAGCAAAACTGAGTAAGTGGTGCAAATACAAGCTAAGTATCTTTTCTGGAGGGTTTGGGAATTCTGGGAGTTGAAGTCCACACATCTTAAAGTTTCAGAAACACTGGAAAGATACCCGTGGGATGGGGAAATGATGCTCCTCCAGATTTTGCTGAAGTTTAACCCATACTGACCCTAACCAGAATGCCCAATGAGCAAGAATTGTGGAAGTTGCACCATCTTTGAATTCTGTGGGCCCAAGTCATTTAACGCTGGTAAGATCAACCCCCAACTTGATGAACGGGATATGGAAACAGATTGGGGAGGTTGTACAACTGATATAGGATTCACATCGTGCGACTGTGTTTCAACCAGTGATCAGTGACGCTACCTGAAAATATCTCTGCTGATTCCTTCATTTATTCCAGAGTTCTTGCAACCCATTCCAATCTCCAACCACTGGGCAGCATACAACAGAGTGAAAATACAGAGGAAAAAAAAGAAAGGTGTATAGTTAAAAGAAATCCCCAGGTGGCCTCCGGAAACAGATAATTCTGGTTAAAAGCATGGTAGAATAGTGTTTCAACAGTTCCAAAGCACAGAGGTTGCAGCTAGGTCTCCCCCCTCCCGATCCACATCTTATTTTTATCGCATAGAGCGGGGACTCTGAGCAGCCTTCCCACAATATTTTTGCTGGATTTGTGCTAAATCAAGGTTTGTTTCCCCAGATAATTTATGTTAAAATGAGAAGTTTCTCTTATGTGTACTGAGAATATGATAATACGAGCACACAAAGGCTTGGAGGGGGGCTCTATCTTTTTTGGAAGGGGGTGTTTTAAGTGACAGAAGTTCAGCACCACCTTTTCAGGCAAACGAAGTTTGCTTGGCCAAATAAGGTCCAGTAATGGGATGAGTTGAATTTGGCCTTAGCCAAATCATTGCTTATTTTAACTCAGTCAGCTATAGTTTAGCCAGACAGATCACGATTAAGCAGATGATGCTGCCTTCTTCCGACAAGCCAGCCTCTGTGAATGATCACATGTGCCAAAATGCTCCAAATCACATACGTTTCCCCACTTCCAAGAGATTTCATAATTCGGGACACAAAACATTGGAAGAATTTGAGCAAGTTTTAGGAACTGTGCGAGATTCTGGTTACTGTTCAAAAGTAATGATTTCCAGAAAGGTTGCCAAATCTCTTAACAATAGTTATGGCTCATAGAAGCCACCTGTAGCTTCTTTTCCACTATTAATTATTTCCAATTTTCCTGTACCAAGTTATTGTTGCTTTACATTTGATATGTGATGAACAGGCGTACTCTTTATGTTTAAAAAAAAAAAAGGTGTTGGGCTAAAAATAAATAAATAATCGTTTTTAAAAGTTGAAGTCTTCTGGATTGACCATCCTGTGCTTAGTGTGAAATTTGAACCCAGTTTGTTCTGAATTCTTTAGCGTTATGGAATGATTTGGAGCGAGTCTCGGTGGGAGAGTTAAGAGGAAATAACAACTTTTAGAAACAACTTTAATTACTTGATGCTCAAAGGAACTTCTTAGGTTCAGCTTTTTTTTTTTTAAACTTGCTGTTGCTCTAAATTGTGACCTTTTTTTCAATGTGGATTTCTCCTTGATGTCTTACTTATTGCAATAAGTGTTGCCATACTTAGATTCAGCACTCTGAGCCACTTCACTCAGAAAAGGAATATTCCGGCTGAGTTTACAGAGCACGCCTACTCCTGAATTTCTCCATCCGTTCAGTTTTCTTGTTTGCGTGGTACGTGGAGGGATCACATATTCATCCAATATGCTAAGTTAAAACCTAACTGGCTATTTCAGTGTATCCATGCAAAGACAGTCAACTTTTTGCACAAAATTAATAAATCAACATACATCCCTTCCATTTATCCTTTCAACAACTGTGAGGATTCGGTTCCCAGATTCCAGAGAGGGCCTGGACCACCCAAAGTTGTAATTGAGAGAATTAGCCCCAATTTTTACAGCCTGTCCACTTTTAAGGTTTGCATCTTTAACTCTAAACAACCACCACACAAAGATCTTCAGACAGGAAATATAAATCTAATTTATAGATTTTGCATTATTGTTGTTTTTCTTCCTTCCCTTTCAAGGAATTTCCCCCCCAGATTAACGAGACTATCAAATTCCTTGCTTTGGGATTCCCCCCGCCCTGACTTTAATGCCTTTCGTAAGCTAAATAGATGTCTAAATAAGGACAAGTTTTTGCAAGGCCAGTTGAAGCCTTGCCCATCAATTCCCCTTCTCCTCCCACGTGTCAAGAGTGGCATGAAGCAATATAAAATCATAAAGGATGTAGTAAAAACACCACCCCTGAGAAGCAACTATCCATGGCATGGTGAACGGCATTTTGGCTCAGGAAATGCTCAAGGTTTGTAAATTAATTCCAGGTGATGGCCCAGCTCACCTGTTCGTAGAGGACCCGACTCCATTACCCGATGGGATCCTTTTGCAATTCTGCAGAGAAAAGGAAGGCATTGGGGCCGGGTTACCCGAAGTATGCACCTTTAAAATGGTGAACGTCTTTTCCAACCCTTTCATTAAATGTAGCCCCGTGTTTAGAGGCGGGCTATCTTGGATTCTCATTTGCAATCACCAAGGGCGGCTGATACCTTCCTTTCTTTCTTTCTTTCTTTCTTTCCCTTTATTTTTATTTATTTATTTATTTATTTATTTATTTATTTATTTATTTATTTATTTGCAGCCCAAAAGCCCGAAACCAAGTTACAAATATAATCTAGACTTGGCATCACATAAAACAGTTTAACAGATGAAGGATTTCATAAATACCTTCATGCCCCCTTTGAATGTCTCACGCCAACATCTGTAGGAAACTGGATTCAATGGGTCTGTAGACGGGACCTGCGAGGCTGCTGTTATAATCCTGCATCAGTCCATTCATACAACACGTTCGCCCACCGTCACGGGGCTTCCCTGTTGCAAATCACTCAGAACACTTAAAAAACGGATTAAGTCGGTGCAACGAAACCGTACGATTGGAATTCTCTCTGCAGTTTTGTTCATTTGGGCTGTGCAAGTCCAGGGAGCAGTTGCACTGGCTCAGCATTTGAGAAGCCCCCTGATATACAGATTGAAATTTAATTATTTAAATAGCTTTATTTCTTGCCCAATGCAACCAGCAATGACATTGTTACTTTTATAGGGGGGCGGGCACAGATTTTAAGGAGTCATAACATTGCAAAGTTGGAGAACCCTATGCCATGATATGGCTTGCCTGACGGGCGTGTAACGTTTTTGAGCCCTGTCTAGTTTCTAAACCGTGTTTTATGGCTTAGCCAGCTGAGTGAATCCAGCCAACTGTAGTTAGTTCAGCAATGTAAGGCTCTCAGATCTAGATGGCAAAACGGTGAATTTTCTGCATACTTCTGCTGCCATCCGGCAGTTATCCAGTGTTTTGCAACCGGGGCCTGATATCCCTAATTCGGTTGGGCAATCATGTTTAATGTGTGAATGCATCTCTAGCAGTGCCTTATGGAGGCATTAAATAATCTCTTCCAAGGCTAGCGGTTCGGTTTTTTGAAAGGACAACCCTGCTTGCTGTCTGATGTCCTCGAGTGGCCTGAAACAGGTACTGGCCAGGTTCACACATGGCCAACCGCAGCAGGGTCGGCTTAGTCTTAGCTTGGTTGTGTGAACGCAGCCCCGGTGGTTGTGAAATCGGGTTTCGCGGCTCGCGTGTGGTGTGAAGCCAGGACATCAGACTTTCCGCAATAAACGGTGACCAAGCGAGATGCCAGCGCCGAGCGTGACCGGAGAACCAAGCCGTCCCGCAGCCTCCCGCGCCCAGCCTCTCGCCACCGGCGCCCAAGTCCCGACGCGTCCCCGCCGGCAGCCCTGGACGCTCTCCGCCAGCGGGCAGGCCCGGCGCTGCCCTTTCCCGCACAAAGGGCTCCCCCCGCCTGGCCAGACGCGCGTAGACCCGGCGTCCCGGGGAGGCGGCGGGGCCGCCCCAGCGCAAGGGCGCCGGGCACCAGCGGGCCCCTTCCGACGCGCGGCGGCGCCCCCCGGGCCAACCAAGCGGCCCGCTCCCAGCCCGCCAACTTCCCCGCCGCCCAAGTTGGCTGGCCGGCGGGGGCTCCCAACCGGGCGCCCGCAGCACGGAGGCGCTTCGCCCGCCGCCCGGCGAGGGGGACGAGCGGGCGGCGGCTCCGGGGGCGCCCGCCCCTTCGCCGGCCAGGCACCGGCGCCCCGAGTGGGCGCGCGCGCGCGCGGGCGGACCCTCCCCCGGCCCCGGCCGAGCAGAGCCGCGCGCCGTCGGGCGCGGGAGGCGGCGCCTGGGCGGGGGCGGGGGCGGGGGCGCGGCGCTCGGCGCTCCCCGGGGAAGGGGGCGGCGCCTGGGCGCGGGCGGGCCGGGCCGGGCCGGGCGCCCCCGCCTTCCTGCGCTCGCCGGCTGCTTCGCCTCCTTCCCTCGCGGAGCGCAAACAGTTTGGAGGAAAAGTGGAGCCGGCCGGGTTGCATGCTGCCGCCGACGCCGACCCAGGCGCCCGGGGCGGAGTAGCGAGCATGGCCGTGTCCTCTCCCCCGAGCATTCCGGCAACTTCCAACGGCGGAGGCGGCGGAGGAGGCGGCGGCGGCGGCGGCAGCGGGGGAAGCGGCGGCGGCGGCGGCGGCGGCAGCGGGGCAGGCGGCGGCGGCGGCGGCGGCGCGGGCGGCTCGGGCGGCTTGTTCCGGGCGGACCCGCTCTACTCCCCCAGCCCGTCCGAGTCCCCGCGGCTGGCCAGCAGCCTCATCCACGGCTTCATCGCCAGCGCGGCGCCCGCGAGCGGCGGCGGGGGCGGCGGGGTCGGCGGCGGCGCGGCGGCGGGGCCCGGCGGGGGCAACGAGTGCAAGATGGTCGACCTGCACGGGGTGAAGGTGGCCTCCTTCGTGGTGGAGGGGCAGGAGCTGATCTGCCTGCCGCAGGTCTTCGACCTCTTCCTCAAGCACCTGGTCGGCGGGCTGCACACGGTCTACACCAAGCTCAAGCGGCTGGACATCGCGCCCGTGGTGTGCACCGTGGAGCAGGTGCGCATCCTGCGCGGGCTGGGCGCCATCCAGCCGGGCGTCAACCGCTGCAAGCTGATCACGCGGAAGGACTTCGAAACTTTGTACAGCGACTGCACCAACGCCAGGTGAGCGCGGGGGGGGGGGCGAGCGCGGGGAAGCAGCCCCTCGGGCGCCGCGAGCGGAGGACCCCCATCGGCTGCGGGGTGCGTGGAAGAGGCGTCGCAGGCTTAACGTGGGAGCGCGAGAGATGGGAACTTAGCTGGGTGGGTCGGTCGGGCCTCTAAAGGCAGGGGGGTACTTGCGACCCCCTCCCCGCGACCCCGGCTGGTGACTAGGAACAGGTCCCGCGAGTGGCTCTTGGGTTTAAAAAGTAAGTTAAAGGAGCGAAGGAGGGGGCGAAAGAGGGCAGGCAAGGGTCTGGGTCTGCCTCTGGCATCGGGGATCTTTTCAGAATCCGAAGTGGGTCTGTGAAGGAGGGTTTCTGGGGAGGGAGTTGGGTGCCTGGCACGGTGGGCAAGTTGCAAACAGGGTTTGCTTAGGGAGCGGGGAACAAGGATGCTTTCGGCCCGCCCACCCACCCGCCTGCCTGGGTTGGGGTGTTCATTCAGGAAAAAAGAAGATACTTTTCTGGGAAGTCCAGGTCTCTCCAAATGGCTTTGTCTGCGACTATGAAATCTGAACCCATGGCCCAAACCTTGGGCCCTGAAAATTAGGGGCCTTGGGGAGGCAAGGGGACCGAGTCAAGTGGGGTGGGGAGAGATGGGGATGGTGTGGTCCAACTTTTGAGCAAGGTTCTGGGAAATCAGCCCCGTCCTGCCATAAAAGGGGAAGCATCTTTGAGACAGTACCCTAAACTGGGTTGTAAAAGCAACTTTACTTATTTTGAGGAACAAAGCTTGCTGCAAGCCACGGGATTTGGCCACAGTGATCTCTGCCACTTATTGAGATCCCAGGCAGACAATGGAGCTAAGCCCAGGAGGGCTTGCTTTAAAAATAGGGTGCATTTGCTTCCAGGGGTGTCCCAGGACACAGTCTTTTGTGTTCTTGCCTGTAAGCAAGTGGGACAGACTTTGAGACTTAAGGCCAGGTTGCCCGTTATGCTTTAAAATTAATTCCAGTTTGTTTAGATGGCTCTGGGCAGTTAATCTTGGCTTGGGAAAAATGAGGATCTCCTTTGGAACAGGAAGAAGAATCCTGAACAGAACACAGTCTTCATTAGGACACCAAGCTTGTTGAGTTCCACTTCAGTTCCCATATCCAGTTCAGAGTTATGATGTTTAAATTAATCTTCCTTAAAAGTTGCACCCTCTGGAAGGGGGGTGGACTATTGAGTAGAGAAGTGATCTGGAAAGAAGAAAGGGACCCATGTGGATAATCAGCAGATTGCATTTAACAGCAGCATCCTAAATCTACCCAGAAATGAATCCAATGGGTTGACAAGGATAGTCTTGAAGAAGTGAAAGGTTGAGGACCATTCCTGTTTCTTTTCACTGCTATTGAAACCCCTTTGCCGTTATATTTGCCCTAACAGAAAACTTGGTTGGGATAGAAACTGCTTAAAAGCTGACTGGTATACTCGAGTTTAGGGTTCTGGGGGTTGGGATAAACGGCTGCTGAGCATCTTAGGGGTCATAGACCCAAAGGATCCCAGGTACTTTGCTGGGATCACATGTGGCTCTAAACTAGCCAGCAAGGCAAACCGGAATGCGATTTGAGGACACAGTCACTACCCCTAAGCGAAAGAGCCAGACAAGGTTTATGCAGACCACCATCTGCTCTCCCCAGTCCTTGACCGTAAACCCCGGAAGTGGGATGAACTTCTATTGCGTGCTGGTTCCCCAGAGGGACGTTGTGGTTGAATGAGATTATGCAAAGCAGGCAAAAAAGTGTGCCTCAACTTTTCTTAAGAAAGGTGATAATATAATAATGTGGGAAAGAAGTTTTTTTGTTTTAATTTCCTGATAGTAGCAACCTTTGCAGTGTTCATGTGAGAGTTAAGTGAATCTGTCTGCTCAGAGGACAGACAGAATACAAGCAGAGAAGTGTGTTTTTAAATGCTTAGAAAGACGTAGGATTAACTCAAGGTTTTGGCAATCATTTTTGTGATGGTTAATATGCACGAAAGGCTGTATTTCTTCCGTAAGACACCAACAGCATGCGTGGTCTTCATGTTTCATTGTATGTGAGACTCCCCCTCCCAATTTGTTATGAAACTTTAAAACGCCACATTTCCTTAAATTGCTTTTAGTTGGAATTATAATTTGCGATGCAGAAAGAGGATGTCACATTGCAAATTACTTGCAAACATTGATAGGAGAGCATTAGGAGTTGAGTGAGCTAAGAACTGAAGCAGCATTTACAAACTGTTCCTTAGTAAAATAAATTAATGGAACATTCTCAAAAGCGTTAGCTGCCCTGCCTTCTCCTTCTGAGCTCTTAAAATAGTTACAATCAGAAGTGGCTCACAGCTTCTCCAAACGATATGCTGTTTTTGTTATCTCATCGTGTAAATAACCTATAAAACAGCACACAGAAAAGTTTTCTGCATGTTGTAAACATACAAGAATATTCAAAGCAGAGAGTTTTTTTGTAGGAATCAGGTTGGGGGAGGAAAAAGCCCAGTTCCGATTGAAATATCCAAACTCTCTCAATTTTTAAGAAATTAAACTCCCACTTAGCTGATTTTCTTGTTACCGTGTTCATTGAGATCCTAAAATATGAGACTTGCTGGCTTTTCTGTTTCTATTCCGTCCTTGTTTATTTTTTTTTAAAAAATTCTACTCTGTTACCTTTTCTTGTTTTCTTTTAGTTTAAAAGGAACACACCAAGCAGTTGGGTTGAGCTGAAAGGGCACTGCCTGGCAAATCTCATACAACTTTTTCTCTCCAGTCGAACTTTCTTGGGGCGTACGTGTTCCTCTTGAGAACTTGCTGCCTGTATAAAGGCCTGATGTTTTGCATGGAGTGGGACTATCCGCATTATCACTTGCTGTGGATGCGCCCCAATCCTTGAGAAGCCTAGAAAAGCCCAAATCTTTCTTTCTGCATAAGACCACAGCCCTTTGATCACCACGTGTTGAGTTGGCTACAGGTAAAGTTTTAGTCTGGCACACTCTCAGTTGTTGGTGTCTTGTGTACCGTTTTGACTTCAGTGTCGCTCATTCACTCACTCTACCTATGCTTTGGGGTTTCTTGCAGTAGAACGGCTTTCTTCCTTAAGGTCACTGGCATGTAAGTGTCGCTTGATATTCAAATAAGATGGGAACAGATGGCAAAGGCGTTTCCTTCATTTCAGATAGGGGTCTGGTGTCTTTAGCTTTTGCGCGCTCCGTGAAGTTGCTGTCTTTAAACCGTGTCAAGTTAAAATGATGTGGGCGGGCTGGATAAAGTGTGTAATAAGCTCTTAGCCTTCCATCTCCTATTTTAAACCAAACTGAAATAGAGATCGCTATTTCCCAAAGCCACTTGTAACTGGAGAGGCCAGAGTTATATTAATTCAAGGGCAATGAAATCAAATAAAAAAGCAAGTCTTTGTGCCCAAGCTGTGGGGCATCTCTTGAAAGGAGTTCATTAGATCCGGTTGGGAGTCTGTTAAAATCGCCAGGCAAAAGAATGAATTGTGTATTACTTCATTAGAGCCAGTGAAACTTGCAGAACTCTTAATTAATGTCTTGACTGGTGTTCTGTGCAGAAGGTACTACTAACAGGATGCAGTGTATTTAGTGAAATGTTATGGCATTGTGTGCAGAGAGACCTATGGCTTGCAGAAGCTTTATAAAATCCAGCCAGGAGATGATATGAAATTTTAATTGGGGAGCAACTGCATGCCAATGCCCAGATCGATAGAAATCATGAAAGAGAGCACATTTTTAACAGAACTAGATGTCTAATTAAAAACAGAAAGCCTTAAAAAAGTAAATAGGAAAAGACATGGTTTGGCTGTTCCTTATTTTGTGATCCTGTGTATATCCCCTTGGAAATTAATCCCGTTAACATAGGGGGACTTTCTTCTAATTATGCTGTTAATGATCATAGCCCTTGTGATCCATCAGTTCTTACAATTGAATTCTGGCTCTTCTTTCTTGAAGCAAGATCCTGTTACTTTGACTTCATGCTTTAGTGATGAAGGACATGAAACAACCTTCTCTTTGGGAAATGACAAACAGCTGTCCTTTGATTACAATAAAAAAAGCTGTGTGATATTTATCTTTGGGTTTTCGCATGACTGACAGCTGAACTGTTTCTATACATTGCGACATGAAACAGGACTCTGTATAGAAACTGGATTGCAGACTTGTGAAAGGAGAATGCAAAACATCAGGGTCCTCTGCTGTGCAATTCTGTCTTTCTTATGTCAACATTTCTTAATTCATCTTATGTGTATGACTTCGAATTCAACAGTGCATTTGGACATGGTAACCCAACAATAGTTCCACTTCTGCACCTGGAATGTGAAATTGTCAAGAGACTTTGTGCAGCTGGAATGCGACTTTGCATTGTCCCCTGAATGTCATTTGACCATTATAATCTACATTCTTCTTCCTTTCCCACCACCTCCTCTACCACCAACTCCTCTTCCTCTTTTGGAAATACAGAATGTTTAAAAATGCCATGCTTTTTAAGTTGCTGCCTTTGCAGTATGACAACATCTTTAAACAATAGTATTTTCTGCTAAGTTGAGAGCATCACTTTGCTTCCTGAACTTTTATCTGAACACTAGTCTGGAGTTTTGGGAAACAAGGAATGTGTTTCTGTTGCTGAAATCCAAACTGTTTTCCATCGCAGTCCCTTTGTAAACTCCATGCATTTTAGTTTTGGGAAGAGCTGCTATTTTAGTAAATCTCCTTATTCACTATTATATATGTGTGTGCATTGATGACTCTCTTGGGAATTCCAATAATAACTTTATACATGTATTTTATAGATTGCTGTAGAAGTTTGGGCAAGTAACATTAATTCACTGAGGACTCTAAGGATAATATTAGGCATACAACTGAAAAGTATTTTAAGGCTGCAGTTCTATATCTATTTACCTGGAAATAAACCCACTGATTTGACCTCTGCATACAAAGCAACTAAGAAAGTCTGACTTTAAATCTGGGTGTTTGAATCAAAACATTTGTAAACTCTGTCTCTGAAATATTAAACTCTTGCCATTTAAAGCATACGTACTCATGGAAATGAGGAATCTCAAACAAGGTTTAAAAGGACTTCAGAAAAAAGGAAATTAATAAATGAGCTAATAGAGTTTTAATGCTTTTAGAAAAATATTTATTTAAAACTTGATCTGTTCTCCAATAAAAAGCACGCATGCTTTAAAACAAAACCCCCAACCAACACTGTGTTTGGGCCTTACATTTGCGCCTAATTCTTTCTGGCTGTAGCATCTGTTTAAAAGAAATCCCATAAACCTTGCAGTTGCTGTATTATATTCAGACAATCCAAAAGTTAGTCTTTGTCACATCAGAGATTTGAATGCCCATAATAATCTGCACATGAACAACACTGTTTTTGGGTCAATTGTTAGCATGGATTCAGACTTGTCCAGAACGGTCAGTCAAAGAGTTGACAGATGTGCTTGATATTTTAAAAAGAGAAATATTTATTACTTGCCAGCTTGTAGGCGGGTGTGAATGTCGAAGTGATCTGCTTACTGGTGTGTAGTTTGGTGGCAAGAAGTGTGAGCTGTAAAATCTTGGGTTTAACTTTAGACTTGATCCTGCTGCACATTTTGTAAGCACTTTTTTCTGACTTTTTGCCTTTTGTCTGCAGAATGGGTAGAGTAACAGTTAAATAGTATATAAGCATGCTTTCCTTTAATTGTGAGCGAAAAGTATGAGAGGGTTCACAAAATGTCTTTCCATGACAGTGTAAGAGGTAAGCCAACTGAACAGAGACAAACTCTAGTAAATTCTATTGATTAAAAGACATTGACTTAATTCATATATTGAGTAAACCGTATCTGTTTACTTGGGGTTTATTAAAGACAGTACAATTGACTGGTTTCAAACAATATACCAGATTGTGAACCATCATGTGCCACCAGAGTGGCTAGTTTCCCAGGATACGTTTAAGCGAACAAACCATATTACGGCGAGTGCAAATATGTGCTCTCCAAAAGTTCTGGAGGTGCCCCATAACTCTTTGCAAATGAATGCAGTTGGGTGATCTGACTTAACGATATCTTTGTGGGAAGTGAAGTACTTTATAAAACTTTTGAGAATTTGGGTGTGGGCGTGTAAGAATAGTTAATTCTCTTGTGAGTTCCGTTATAGCAGAACCTATTGTGAAGGAGCTGTGATTTTTATCTCTCTGATCCTGATTACCCAGGAATTCTAGTTTTTCCCAAAACACAGGGTAGCGTTCGTGCATTTCTGTGACCCATTTTAACATGGTACACAGACACTTTGCCCACAGTGCCGCCATGGCCTCCTCCCACCTGCCGTCCTGAACGCACTCCAACCTATTCTTTGCTCCTTGAGTTGAAGCCAAATCGTCAGACCTTGATGATATTCTTGCTGTATATTCAAAAGGTGTTTGGAAGCGTTTTCCTCTCCTCTGACGCCAGCTCTCCTTTAACGCGGCTTCAGCATGCGGAAGAAGCCTTCAATGCTGCCTGATCAGAGTGCGCGCACTTCCAAACTCATTGGCTCCGGCGAGGCAAAATAAAACAATGAGCCTGTTTGTGGAACTGCATGTAAATTATGTGTCGATTTATCTCTTTTCTTTCATTCTTTCTTTCTTTTTTCTTTTTTCATTTGAATTGATCTTGCATTAATTTTGCCAAGCGCCTCTGTGAGGCTGCAGATGTTGCTCCGCGTTTAATAAATCAATGAGACGGATCTGAATGAATCACCTCAGATGGATTCTTTGCTTGGTTTGATGTCTAGATGTTATTCTTAGCTTGTTATCGTGACAGACGCATTAATGTTCTCATACACAGCTTGGCAGTGTCACAGAGATTGAAGTTTTTAAAGTAGCCGTTCCCTCTCTCTTTTTCCCTTCTCTCTCTCCAGGTTTTCTAAGCAGGGAGAAAAGAAATTATTTCTCCAAAATCCAAATTATATTTTTTAAGAGGAGTGAGGGAATCAGAAAGTCGTCATAAGACTCTTCAGATTTAGTGGACTTTAACTTCCTTCCTAGCCTGTTCAACCTGGAGTTTTATTCTGCAGGATTAATTATCCCTCCCCAATGGAATATATCAATATATCTATATTAGTATATAAAACTATAGCTCAAGGCCTTTTAACGTAACCATTTCTTCAGTGTTAATGTGTCATTTCCCTGCTCCACCAAAAATGAACCAACATCCAAATTCAATAAAATAAGTGTCATGGGTGATATGTGTCATTTCAGAATTCATTGTGGGAACGGAGGCGTGTCTTATTTGGGAAGACGTACATTTAACTGGACTCAGCGTTTCTACTTTGCTTTGTCTCTTGAATTTATCAAACGCATATTTGTTAAAATAAAAATGCACCGTGCAAACTCATAAGACCACAAGTTGTCAAATGACACTTCCAGATAACTTTTTCTGCTACTCAAGAGGCACATAGGATGATAGTAACGTAGCCTTTTTTCTTTTAAATAAAGCATGTTGTTTTAAATTTGAGGTATGTTCAAATTTAACCAAAACACATTGTTTATTACAGTGTAATGTTTCACCTTACCATATAACATTCCATTTATTACTGTTGTTATAGCAATATTTTAATGGCCTCCCTGGATATTTTTTCTCCACATAGTCCCGAAGAAGATACTTATTATGGGAACCATTTCTGTCAATAGTGAGGGTTGGGATGTGAGCCAAATGGAATTAAATACTTTGAAATTCCATGGGCTTAAATGGGAAATAATGAATATTCAAGAAGGGTACAGCAGTATATTATATTTGGCTGGTTATACCCTTAATGTTCATTGAAACACCTAGCTGAACAAGTTCCTCTGCATTTACTTGGAAGTAAGTAACTGAGTTCAATAGGTTTTACTGCCAAGTAAGTGTTCATAGAGTTGTGGCTCTTGTTAGTTTTTTTAGATTTATATTCTACCTTTCAACGGGAAGTCCAAGGTAAATCTGGTCATTATCTTTTAATTGCTACTGTTTACCCCAGTTTTCCTCCACAAAATAAGCTTTTTATGAAGTGAGTTGGGCTTACCGGCCTGAATTCCAGTGAGCTTCCACAGCTGTAGGTACACTTGAACTTTAACTATTATACAGTGGTACCTCGGGTTACGAACACCCCTTCTTACGAATTTTTCGAGATACGACCAGCTCCGACCCCAAAAATTTACCTCGACATGTGAATTCCGCCTCGAGCTACGAACCGGATCCGCGGCCATTTGCCCTGCTGCCACGCGGTCGCGGCTTCCTGTGGGCGAGATCGCGGTAGCAAGGAGACGTTCGGTGAGGCTTGTGGTGTGTTTTGGGGGAAATTTGCCTCGTGGTGCGACCAAATTCGGAGGGCGGAACGGATTAACCGTATTTACATTGAACCTTATGGGAAAATTTACCTCGAGTTGCAACCAACTCGAGTTGCGATCAGAGTCACGGAACGGATTAAGTTCATAACTCGAGGTACCACTGTAGTACACTGTAGACTAGATGATGTGTGAACGGTAGTTGTACTTTCTTCTAAGACATTCTATTCCCTTTCTTCCCCAACATTCCTTCTTCCAAGACACTGTCCTTGTTCTGTTCTAATATTCATCCCTGAATGAATTGCACAAACTCCAGTTTGTCTGAAAAGTGGAGGAAAAGGTTTTTCATGTTTATACTAATATTTGGTTTTCTTAGTAATTTCACAAGGGAAAAAAAAGGAAACGAAACATACATAAACACATAGAGAGACTCCATGTCAAAACACTAATTTCATTAGGACCCTCAAAGGTCAACCTCTTAGATTTCCTGGAATTATGGATTAAGCAAGATTGATTAAAACTCTAGGAAAAGAAGTTGTGGAAGAAGGAAAGATTATGCTTTGGGTTTAAATAAAGTCTATGCGGGGTTATAGTTGTCGGCAGCGTATGGAAAATAAAGTTATGCAGACAATGTATTATTATCAGTGTTCACTTGTACCAAGGAATCTCCTGAACTTTTGGTAAACTAGCAAATAATTGTTGACCCCCCCTCCCAGTTTCTGAAAATATAGATCTACTGGCCTTCATATAAGATCCAGTGGTCTTCATATAAATGTAATAGAAGGTGATGTAAGATGGGGGTCCACTCCCTGACAGCCACAATGCCACTAGATGGCACCCACTAACTTACATTTAAAAAAAAAATGAGAGTCCCCCAGATTTCACAGCCTAAACAGTTTTCACCTAATATCACTGGATTTTAAATATTTTAAGGAAACTAATTTAAAAATCTTTGGCTTGATTTGGTTTGAATTGAATTCATCAGGATTTTGTTTTTCATTTTGGGGCACAAAATATCAGAGAGCGGATACTGCCTGAAAAGGTCGGTAGCTTCTTCATGTTAGATATTATACTAGGTCAGTGTTGTCCAAACTTGGCCACTTTAAGATGAGTGGACTTCAACTCCCAGAATTCTGGGAGTTGAAGTCCACTCATCTTAAAGTGGCCAAGTTTGGACAACACTATATACTAGGTGGAAAGAAACAAGTATGTGCCCAATCAGACTGGATTATTTATGAATGGAAGTGGCCTCTGAATGCACTTCCAGTGGAAAGGCTTTTCTTTCCCACATCCTCTGGGAGACTTCCCTCTTTGCAGTCTGAATTAGAAATAGTTGATCCAGGAAACAAGAACCCCAGAGCTCTTGTTAATAGTGCTTATTAGAAAGAAGGTAAACAGGACAACCCCAGAAGTTCAGCAAGTTCTCTACTTTCAATGGGACATCTGTATAGATATACCAGTGTTTCTCAACCTTGACAACTTTAAGATGTGTGGACTTCGACTCCCAGAATTCCCCAGACAGCATGCTAGACAATTAAGGCAGCAAACTCTTGTCCATTGTCTCCAGTTTTTTCTAGGAAAAGAACTGGACGCCTGTCTCTTCTGTGAAGAAGAGGCGGTCTGCAACGATTCATGGTTTTGATGGCAATTAGCTCTGTCAATGTGAGAATAATTCCCAATTGGTCTTCGCGGTAGCCAGTTAAGTGCTCCTGAAGCTTATGAAAAGCATCTGGTTGAGGGCCTCCTTTTCCCACTTCCTCACATGCCCATAACTTGGGGCAAGACATTCATTCACAGAAATATGCAAAGGCTATTAGGGAGGCAAAAGGGGGTGAAGCATTTTTTAAGTCCCGAGAAATGAGGTAATATTTCGAAGCGGCTCAGGCAAACACCTCCCTGATTCACTGGAGTATGGGGGGGGGGGTGTCCAGCACAATCAGACTTGCAAGATTCTGTTATTATAGCCCATCTTGATCAAAGTAGTTTTAGCCCTCCTGTGGAATTGATTTCCTGGTCTGGTCTACCTCATGGGGCTGACAACTGAGCATGTTCGTTCCTCATTGGACTGTTGGTGTCCCCTCCTTTGGATTCTTAATGATTCTGGAATCCTTGGAAGTTTCCTAAGAAGGCTGCATCTTATTTCTTCTCCGTTGACCTGGGCATTTGCAATGGGAAGGAAGGGCAAATGATGAGATCTGCACGAAGACATCATCGTACAAACATTGCAGCTGACATACTTGCATGAGATGTCAAGAGGCAAATAGACAACGACATCCCTGCATTTTGCATTTTGACGTCATCATGGTTTACTAAAATATTCTTTTGAATATGTGAGGTTCTATAGTTCAAAAACACATTTGCAATTATTCTGAATGCGTGTCCAGGTAAAATACAGATTAGCTATATTGGTTTTTCTTATTTCATGCCTTTAATTTCTTTGTCTTACGATTTTGTGCTCTTTTGTACCCTTCACATAACCTTGTTTACCCTGAAAAGGAATAGCATGATGAGTGTCTACGTATGTATGATTTAACATGGAGGCTTCACTCAGTTGTCCTGGCTAACAGCTGCTGGTGTGCGTGTGCGTGTCTTAAAAACATTCAGTTGCTTTCCTGATTCAGGCTCTTTTACATTTTAATTGCTATCTGTTTGCTCAGTGTGTTAATTGTGTCCTTGAAAAAGTTACTGAACATGGTTACTTTTGAAGAAGCATTTTTTTGTTTTATTCCACAGAAGGGTCGTCGTCTTCGTTTTTGCTTTAAATAGCTTTTCAAGGAGTTCTGGAATTGAATATTGTGAACGCGGAGAGGAGAGGAAAAGGCGAATCTTGCTGTATAAAAGGACCGCAAATAGATTTTGCTCTGTGTCAAATCTTTGAACTCTGTCTCTCACTTTAGAGTGTTAAGTTCTTATTTCAAGACCTGGGAGGTAATTTCTTGTACTGGGGAATAAGTGTGCAAACCTACTATTACCTTGGGGGGGAGGGAATAAACATTTCTATGCACTGTAAATTTAGACACACATTTTAAAGCCCTGTCAGCTTTTATCTAGACATCCTAATTGCACACACACCCATATATACTTAGGAATAAGTTCCACACTGCATTTTAGGACTTCAGATTGACTCTGTACCAGCTTGTGGTGTTGGATATTATGTTTATATATGAATAAAGCAGCCAATGTGCTAGGAGATGGTGCTGCTTCTTCCCCATCTTCTCCTTCTCACTGTCCACTGTTGCTTAAACCCACTGAGTTTCAAAAACAAACTTCCTTGTATATGTGCATATCTGGGAGACTTGGGCAGCTGGTGATCATAATAAAGGTAATAAATAAAACCAATCCATCAGTAAAAATCCAGGAATAGTTTCAGCCTGTTCCTTCACTCTTTCCAAATTTTAGCAGGACAGCCGTGAGGCTCTTCAACGCGTTATGAGCAAATGCTTCATTTTTGGTGCATGCCTCTGAAGTTCATGGCATTTCTGGACCACAACGGTTTCCAGCAGGCACGGGAAGAAGGTAGATTTGAATTCACTGGCAGATCTTGTTGCTATCTGCAGTAGGTCGAAAGAATTTGAAGTCCTCGTGTTGAGCGGTAGAAGCTACAAAATCTCTCCTCATCACCTTCTGAAATAATCCTGCTAGGATGAAGAAAATGTGGGGATAACTAGGAATAAATTCTGGTATTGAAAGACTGTGAGCTCCATTAGGCTTTGGTACTAAGAACAAATTCCTGGTATTGACCATCTTTAGAGTTAGATGTGCGTGTTTTTGCATCGGATCCCAACTGGTAATGGTGGTAAAAAGTGAAGTAGCTCGTATGGACTGAAGTATAAAGCCTTGCTTTATTGGGATGAAGCCAAAGATCATCAGTAAAGTGGATCATGGATGCTGGGTATCTGTTTCACCCCAAAACGGGACTTGCAATCCCCCCATTAAATGACAATAATGTTTTAAAAATATCCCAGATCACATGACCCTCTGAGAGGTCAGGATGAATTGCTCAAGAGATTCTGCAACGTTGGAAGCTTTCATAGGCAGGTATGTGTTTTCCAGTGCGCTAGCTGGGAAAGGCGGTTGACCCTTCCTCGTTTCTATCATATCTGCATTTGCAAATGCCCCTCTCTCCGCTTCATAACTTTAAGATGTCTTTCACCCACACCTATCCCCTCTGTTCCAAAGAAGAACAAACCCAATGAAAGCAGGCGGAAAGACCACACTTTGCGAAAGTTACTCCCACTTGCATTTGGTTCTTATGGGCTATGAATGCCTGTCTGTCTGTCTGTCTGTCTATATTAATGTTTGGATGAGACATGAATTGCTAAAAACAATGGCTCGCCTAGCCTGTAAGGTTTCCCTGCAATTGGAAAGCATTCTGCTTGAAATATTAGAAGTTTCCCGAAGGTAAGGCATTTTCAATCTCGGTGACCACCATGTATTGCCTGCTTCTGCAAGGCCACTGGATTTTGATAACCCCTCCCCTATTAGTTCTACAGTGGGAGAATCCCAAATAGGAATTGATGCTGCTTGAAAGTACCGTGCCTGCTCTGAAATGTTCCAGTACATGCCTTTTATGTCCCTGTAATTAATGATACAGCTACAGTAACTTCCTCTCAATGTCCTTTTTCCGCGCGGACTTCTCTGTTGCTTGCCTGCCGTGAATGTAAGGTGATTACATTTATGCGTCCCTCATGCTGTTCTGTTCTGCTTCTCGCGGTGCATCTCGCACAGGACCAGCATCTCAAAAGCTTTTTACCTTTAGAAACTCCTCTTGAGAAGCCCAGACCGTGCCAGTCTTTCTTTCCCCTTTATGTATTGATTAACGATGATTAATTTTATTTATTTATTTATCTATCGGATCTTGCTCCCCCCTCACTCTCTCTTCCCCCCTCCATCAGGAATTTCACACTGCTTGTAAACCATTTCAGAAAGTTTTCTGAAAGATTTCAATCGCTGCTTGCGTGCACCGGTCGCATCGGTTGCTTGGGGGGAGGCTCTCGGTAAGAGCATTAAACTGCATTTAGAGACGATGTGCTATTTATGTGCTGGGTTAAAAAGGAAAAGAGTAATATTGATCGGCGTGTGGATTAAAGTTTTTTTCTCTCTCTCGTTTTAATCGGCAACAGCTTGAACACAAAAGGTTTTTCTGTCTCTCTCCCTCCCCCCTCCCCCTCCAATCCCCTTTATGATTTCTCAAGCCTGCTATTGATCTACTGGTTTTATTGCATTCATTATTTATTAAAAGAATTTGCAAGCTAAACATAATGCTAAGCTAGTTTGCACAGAAGGGACTGCACTTAGGAAATTGAATGGAGATTGCATTAGAAATGAACATCTGTGCTACTCCCTTTTTTTTTTCCCCCCATTGCTCTATGTATTGGTTTGTATAAAAGGTGTATTGGATTAACAGTTACAACTGTTACGGGCTGAGGGTTCCCCTCTCTAACCCGTGGCAATTTAGCGGCTGTTCTTTAGAAGATTACTTGCTTTTGGTTCTCCTAAGATTGGTGTGATTTCAGACTCTGCTTATTCCTGAAAAAGATATCTGTTCCTGTTCGGGGATGAAAGACAAGTTGGATTTATACAATGCAAAGTGATAAAGTTCTTGCTTAACCCACCTGGTGCACAATCGAGTTTGCAAGATTCGGTTCTTATAGCCCGTCTCAATAAAAGTCGTTTTAGGCTTCCTGTGGAGTTAATTTCCTGGTGTGGTCCACCTGGTGGGGCTGATCCACGTGAGCTTCCGTAACTGAGGCTGGATGTGAATGTGGGTTTCCTACGTTCTAACTTGGCACCTCAGCCATTATACCACACAGGACTATAGTTGCGGTGTGCAGGCCAGCTGTGCTATTTTCCAAGAGAGTCCATCCTGTTTCTCCCCTATCCTAAATTTCCAGTTGGGTAGAACAGCCAGCATTCTGTGGTTCTCATTCGGTCAGTTTATCTTTGGACGAGTGTAGAGACCTTCTTTCCCATTTCCCCTCCACCTTCTTGTAAAGATAGATCAGGATCCAGATCTGCAAATTCTGGAGTTCCACCAAGAGTTTGTCCATCTTGATAGTGCTATTTTGGCTGCATCAAGGTCCGTATTTGCGGAATGGAATTGGCTGTTCTGTGGAGTAAAGAGGATTGATTTGTTTGTTTGTTAAGTTTCTGCCCCCCACCCCCCGATAGGTCTGGATGGCTTCACAAAATTAAAAACAATACCATACAGTGAAAACGTCCATAAAACAATGACTGTTCAAGGAACAAAACCATCTGTCCACATCCCTAACCATTCACAGGGCTAGTCCATCCATCGTGATCCCGGGTCTGAGGGAAAAGCCAGTTTTTAAAGGAAAGCTTAAAGATGGGCGAGGCGGAAGCCATGCTGTTCTTGGGGGATGTTGGAGAAAGTCTGCTTCCTGGGTCCCACTACTGGGTTCCATTTATTGTCTAGCTTATCCCCTGGACCATCTCCTGTGCTTTGTCAGTGGGATAGGGCATCGTTCTCCATTATAACTTTTCAGTTTGTCTCTTAAATATGCAGATGGAAAAACATCTACAAAAATGAACCCATAGTCATTGCATCCAGGCTACCTAAATCCTATTTTTTTAAAAAGAATTTCTGTAATGATTTCAGTCAACAGAGCAAGTTCAGATAAGAATGCTTTTCTAGGAGGGTGGGTCCATTCCAGGCAAAAGTGTGTGTTTCAGTCCTCAACCCTTCCCCTATTTTTATTTTGTCAGAATGCCTTGGGGGAAAGAAAGTGCTAGAAGTTGGCACTTCATGTTGTGATATCCAGCTTCCTTTTTTTTTTTTTTTTAATAAAATACATTTTTAACACCTCATGGTTGATTCCTGCCCCAATCTCCCCAAATTTCTAGCTCAGAAGGGCAGCGATAATTCCTCATTCTCTTTGGGTAGAATTTTTGCCCTCCTGTGCCACTTAGACTTAGTGACACATGTCCCCCACTCACAGCCTAATGGCTTGTCTGCAGATGAGCTGTTATTTATTACAGTCGTGTAGAATAAAATTGATTGTCTTCTGAAATTAATCTTTCTTTTGCCTCTAGCTCTGTTAATATGGGGCATGCAGTTGCCTGCTTTTCAGAAATACTGTTTAATCACATTAGTATCTCGCCTTCTCCTTTCTCTCGTCTCTTCACTAAACTACTTCCCTTCCCCCAACACCCTTGTCTCTCGGCTGGGAAAGAGTATTGTCCAAAGGAACACTGAAGTCAGTGTCTTTCATTTCTCTTTATGATTAAATTATGCAAATGATTTGTCTCTTGCCCTTCCACACACTAATCATCTAATTAGGAATGTTGTGTCAAAGGATGATTTGAATAGGGAGAAGGAAGCAGGAAACCAGAAGGGAAGTGGGAGGGATGGGTAACCAAAGTTGGTTGGGGGTTGCAGTCCCCCTACCCTTTCTGACTGTAGTTTTTACATGGAGACAGGGTGTAAGGCAGGTGCTTATTGATGGGGAAAGCATCAGAGAAGGATGATAAGGTTGGTGAAGGGTTTGGGAACCAAGTCCTTTGAGGTAGAGCTGAAAAAGCTGGAGATGTTTAGCGCAAAGAAGAGAGGATGAAGGAAAAACCCAATAGTGGTTTGCAACTCATGGAAAGACTGCTTCCAGAGTGGCAATTGGCTGCATTTTCTAGGCTAGTGAGTTGTTCTTAGGCTTAACTTTATTATTTATTACCTACCATTCCTCCGAGAAGACAGAGCATGGCACTCTCCTTGCTTTTTCCTCCAGCAACCATGTAAGGTAGGTTAGGTGGAGAGATGATGGGCAAGCTCACGGAAAGGGCTGCCATGGTGGGGTTGGCTTCTCACAAAACATCCATTTACTGGATGATGCCCTAAACCCCAGATTGTCCTGTGGAGCTTGATGGAACCAGAAATATTTCTGCAAATATACAGTATATGGTGCTAGAAGTTGGTGCTTTGCTTTGCAGCTCACTAATTTGCTATTTTTTAATGTTAGTAAAGACATTGTTTAGATGAGACATTGGACGCACACTGGTTCTTGTGGACACACCATATCCACCCTACCTTTAACTACAGCAAGAGTGGATGAGTTGGATAATTCTGAATCATAAACCAGAAACGGTAATACCACACAGCAACCATAGATTTTCTGATTCAGAGTTAATTCTATTTTAGCAGCCTTCTTCAATCTGGGGTTGGACTGTAACCCCAGTCAATCTTGGTTGATTGGATCAATGGCTGTGCTGGTTAGGAATGATGGAGGTTTTGTGTGACGTATCCCCAGGACCTGAGGTAAGGAGAGTGGGACTGACTCCACTGGACTTACCTAAAGTAAGAAAATAAGTATATGTCAACTTATTTGACCTACTGACCACCAAAAACACTAGATTCTCACAGAGTCTTATTGATCACATATATTGAAAGGGAAAAAGGAATTTCACTCGCAGAAATCTTGGCAACTAGACTCGTTTATTTTAGCACCCCTTTTATCTTTAATTTCAGGGGGACGGGATTCCATGATCCTCTTGCTGATTCCCTCTTGAGTTCAGTAGGGACTCCGTAGGGACTTTATCAGTTTCCTGATAAAGAAGGAATGTATAAAGGTTCTGAACCTGTACAGTTTCACAAACCAGCCTCCCCTTTTGCAGGCTCCAGCACATCCCTTACAGTAGAGGACAAGAGCGTTGCTGTAAAATAAAATAGTTATCTCCTAAGGAGAATCTAAGATGTGGGATAAAGCTGCCCCAGAAATATGCTTTCTCATGCTGTCCTGTTCCTAGTGCTCTCGTAGCTCTTATATTGATGTGCCTTTCTTCTTCAGTGGTGCAATTAGCTAATTTTAGCATGTGGGCTTTGCGTGTAGTTAAATAGTAATGCTTTTCGCTTCTGTTCCTTAGAAACATGGTAAGTCCTGCTAAAGACTGGTGTTTTCTTGCCCATTCTGCTGAGGCTGTAGACTTCTGCCCTGATGGTCTTCCCTAATGATACCCCTGGTTCTCCTAATTGCCCAGTCAGCTGCAAGTTGTGTGATTTTTTCCTTCTATCTGGATGAAAACTGGAGAGGTTCCAAGTGCACTGAATTCCTGCTGCTTAGAACATTACACACGCGCGCACACACACACACGTTCACCTAACTTGATCATCTTTGCTTGTGTTCCTCTATACTGAAGTCTTCCCCTTCACGCTGTGACAGTGGGGGCGAATGTTAATGAAATGATGCATAGGTTAGCCCCCAGAGCAGTAATTTTCTGATAATTGCTTAGGAAAGAAGAAACATGAGTTCTTACCCTATAAAGGTGTCCCACTGTACAGTTCATCCGACTTTGATTATTTGCTACTTGATCGCGTAGAGTGAAATTGCACCGTAACTCTGCAGAAAATGACTTGCATCATAATCTTAATGACCCCACTGGCTTTTGAATGTTCCCCAAACCATAGAGTGGCCTGTGAACCGGCTGACTGTGGAACAGCTGGTCTAAATGAATAGTAAGCAGCTATGGGGAGGCGCCTTCTGCTTCTCAGAATCAGCAATCCTGTCTTGCTTTCTTGTTCAGTCTCTGCTATTAGCTTGGACTGACCCATCTAATACTGGCAGATAACTTTGAGACGACCTGGAAAACAGCTATCCAAAAGAAACTGAGTCTCTGTGGTTTTTCCAACGATGCCATTTTGACTTTAGAGTTTGATCAAGCCAGGTCACTATTAAGGCAAAGGATCTTAGATATGGAAGGCCAAGCAGAAACAACCAAATTCTAGTGAACAAACCAGTCTCATACTTGTACCACATTACAGCTACAAAATTCAGGAGAGCTTTAGCCCGATTTAACGCTCTCCCTACAGCCGTTCTAGAAGGAAGATACAGGAAAATCCCTTATGATATTCGATACGGCCCCTGTGGTATGGGTGCCATTGAAACTACAGTCCATGTTCTTTTGTATTGTCAGTTTTATAGGGACATTCGCTTTCAGCTGATTACCCCTCTTTTATTTAAATTCCCCGGGCATTCCAATAATTTTTATTTGCATTATTTGTTAAATAATCAAGATAAATCTATTTCCTTAAAAGTTGCAAAATTTTGCTACATAATGTGTAAGCTTCGCCCGCAAATGGTTGCTAATAGTTATTGATGAAAGGGGTAATATTGTTGTCTGTTTCATTGTATGTATTTTTATTGGTCAATGACTGAAATAAATATGATGATATTCGCTTTGCTTAATAGCAGAGAAATATGAAGGAAGTTGATAGACTTCTTCCTCTTGGTTGTTGGACAGTGGTCAGGAAATTCTTAGTCCGAATTAATAACGGGCAAGGGCTTTTTGTCAGGGCTGCTACGGTCACCTGAAGGTTTTCTTGTGCTTTTGTTAGTTGGCCATGTTACAGTTATGTAGCTGTGTTGACACCATAGAAAAGTATGTGGTTGGATTAGGGCAGCTTTTGCTGGGTGATCAGAACATCAGAACATCAATATAGTTGAACGAGTTTTCACAGCAAGGAACGTTCATAGGTGTTTGTTGTGTTGAAACGTGCAGAAGTTTGAACAGACGAGTGTTTGTCTCCCTTACAGAAATGCTGTTGCTGATAGAAGATATTTTATTAATTTTCCACAGAAGGCTTTTATGGTGCAGTTGCCCTGCCTGCATTCCAACATGTTACTGATGTTCCAGACAGTGTTGTCATTCTTTAGTAATCCTTCTGTGTTCTCCTCTCCCCATTGAACTCCCACTTTCTGTTTTGTTTTCTTTTATTTCTTAGACTCTAGAAATTTCATTTAGAAAGGGAAGTTATGGATTGCAGTAAGCTGAATATGCTTTTTAAAAAGCCCAGCTCTCTGCGGTTTTTATATGATTTTACATTGGCTACCCCAAATGTAAATGTGTTAGCGACTGGGAATAGTTTTATAAACTGATTTCTAAAACCATTAGATAGATGAATTCTATAATTTGCCAACAGAGAATTGTTAATTTGTCTTGCCCATCAGGAATGGCAATTGTGTTTCATAATCAACTTCATAATTTGGATTAGGGTGGGTGACAAGCTCATGATAGGATTTGATATGTTTCTGTTATGGATGTACCTTGTTCTTTTCCTTGTTTTGTTGAGTTCTTGGTGTTCTCTGAGCTGGCGTCTCTTCCTGCAAATGTTTCATTACCAAGCTAGGTAACATCATCAGTGTGCAGGAGAGTGGAGCTTGCTGGCTGTGTACATATAATAGCTTGTCTTGCCAGTCTTAGTTGGGGTGTGGTTTCTTCCTCCATGAAGTAAACTCCACGACCACCCCTGCACTGATGATGTTACCTAACCTGGTAATGAAACAACTGCCAGAAACCAACTAAGCTCAGAGAACACCAAGACCCCAACAGTTGAACCCCGAGCTACAGATATTCTCTCCTATTCTCCCTTGTTTTATTCTTCTTACTGTTTTTCATGTTGTCCAGGATCTTTATGGAGTTGACCAACGAATCAATAAATAGATCCAACCTGACTGCCTGGAAGTGATTAGACATTTAGCTTTCTCAGAATAGTACTGAGTGGAAGGAGAAAGTGGAGAGATTTGTTAAAACTACTTTCTGACGTGATGGTTCAGGGAAAGCTAAGCCAATGCAGTCTTTTTTAAAACCAAAACAATGGCATCCCCCCCCCCCCCTCGACTTCTGGTCAACAGCCTTGAAGATGCTAGAGTTTCTTTTTCTCTCCAAATTGAGTTCATGGCTTTACCTACTTAGAGACACTTCAAGAGCAGACCAGAAATATTGGTCCAATGGGAAAACGTAATCCATTACGTGATAAAATTAGACTTTCAGTATCCTGTTGCCCAAGTTCTCCTGCCAAAAATTTAATTCAAGAACAAAGAAGGATGACTTCTATTTAGCATGCTCTAAAATATGCAATTGTAATTATTCCAGTGAGAATCTTCTTCCTTATGAGTCCTCTAAAGAAATATAGATAATTGGGGTAGCGTTTGTTGAGGACAAGAAAACCTATCTCCTTTGATAAAACTATCCTCAGTGGAGAATTTTCTCATGATGGTCCTGGGAATTGTACTACTTCGGGTAAAATTAAGTGTAGTATTTACTTATTTAAGAGACAGTAGCATTATTGATTATTACCTTATTTCTGAGTCTGTTATTTTTTTAAAGAAATTCCATAGATAGATAGATTCATAGATTGGAATTACTGCCCGCTAATTATTAAAATGAAGTTCTCCTACTCTTTTCTCCCTGTTTTTTTGGATGGAGGTAATTCGTTGTCAAAAGCTAACTGGATGAACAAATGTAATAGACAAAAAAACCCCTACAGGGATTCTTGATCTATCTGTAGGACTTAAAAGTGGCTAATCAAAATTCAGTAGTTTGATGAGACTGTGGTTTTATGTAAATCTAATCTGAGTCAGTTTGGAAAGAACTTCATAGCAGAAATCTATGGAAAAGTTCTCTTGATGACACGATGATACCGATTTTTGAAAAAGAGATTATTTTAATGGTATATTTAATATGAGAAAAAAGGGGCCTACAATGTGTTGTTATAAAAACTCTATAATGAGCGAAAGTGGAGCAGTTGATGAATACTTTACTTTCTGTCAACAATAGACTGTTTTCAAACTTAGTTTCAGGCACTTTAAAAAGTTGGGACAAGTTCACTTGTCTACGGGCTTCAGTGCAGATGTAGGCAACCTATTTTGCTATCATTTACATGCACCATCATTTTCTTCCCATGCTCTTATGAGTTACTTATTTTTAATTGTTCATTGTGGCTCCTGGTGAATCAGTCTAAAACGATCAGCCTTATTAAACAACTCAGTGTGGAAGTTTCTGGAAGTATACTTGAAATACTTGTTTTCTTTTGTGATAGATCTTTTTACTCCCATAAGTCAGAGCGAGGAAGTTAGCTGAAACATGGGCTATTTTATAGTATATTTTACAACGGTGTTCATTAGGTATTGGCTAACAAAACTTTTCTCCTTCAAGGGGAAACTCCATGTAAGATAGTTGTCTGATAAATTAGCAAGTCATGGCAGTTGGAACAGAAGTGTCTTTAGGCTGTGTATGTTCAGAAGAGGTGGGAGATCCTCAAGATGACCATCCTCTGCCCCTTAATGTTTTGATCATTGGTTCAGATGGGCACTTCAGTTATTTTTCAAGCTATGGTGAAGAGTTTGCACAGCCTTAAGGGGAAGGAAATTGTTTGCAGCACTGATCAAACTAAAAGAAGTTTAGATTCAAGAAAGTTATTGTGAAATACATTTGGGAGGAGAAATCTAGAATTCAAAGATCATTTCTTATTTGTAACTAAGTTAAACCAAATCCTTGAGTTTTCTTTAATCAACATGGCCAGACTCAACAAGCAAAGATATAAATTAGGGGTATATGTTTTGGTTTAAAAAATTTGAACCAAATTTACTTGGGTTGTTCTGCAGAAAGATTTGTTTTCCCGAGTGCAACATTTTGCAGGTCACCCACCAAAGCTTGTCCCCCGAATGATTCAAATGTTTGATAAAAAAGGTTATGATGCACCTTTTCAGGTCTTGGAGGTAACCACACATTGATCACAAACCATGTAGTAAAGCCAAATGAATTTAGTGAAGTGGCGGTTTCTCTGCTATGAGAACATCTAGTTCTGACAACTGTATATTTGGAAACTAATGCAGAGTTTATGGAAACTGAATACAGATCCAGATGCTAAAATGTTCACATGTCTTAATTTTTATTTATCTAGGTATGCATATCTTACGTTAACTAATCAAGCACTCATGCATTTCGTAAAATCAGTTTTTAATTTTGAATCCCCTCTAATGTTTGAGCAACCACAATGCATTGATTCAAAGATTATGTAATAATGAAATAATTTGTCGTTCTAGAGCTTATGGAATTTTACCTGATTATGGTCCTTCAAAATCTCATTTGGTTGAATGCATAAGTCGTAGGACATATACGTATGCTTACAAGGCATAAACTACATTTAAAGAACAATAATGCTAGAAACTCTGATTTTTTGGGGTAAACCTGCAATATGTCCATGTGCACTGCTCAGATCACAAACCTGCTGCATTCTTAGCATCTGAATTCTTGGCATGTGTTTCTCCAGATTAGAGGAAATACTCCCCGATTATCAATTAGGAGCAGAAGATGGGCTATGGGAAGATTATATCTGCACCTTGTGGTATTTCAAGTGACAGGCTATCACGACTATCATACACTACAACATTTTCTTGCAGCTCAAACTTTTAGTTACAGATCTGTGAAACTCCAAGGCCTACATCAGTAAGCTCATGCTTGTTAAAAACGTTCTGAAGATAAAAGGATGAAATAAATTTTAACTTGCAAATAATGACATTTCCTTCCCCGAGAAGGGCTTACTGACATACCAATTGTTCCTATTTATTAGCTGTGATTTATTTGCAGAATTCCAGCAGGGAACCGTACAAAGGTCTCTAAGTTGCAGGCTGAGATAAATTGTGTATTTTGAAATGTTATTTAGCTAATTAAAATGGAAACCACATTAAAAATATATTAAAAAGAAAGCAGGGAAATTCTTCAGTGGTTTGAAAGTTATTTACTTTCATTGACTGTGACTGTTTACCACCAGTGCTTTGGTAAGGAATAACTTCGACCTATACACCTGTGCTCATGTTCTAGGTAGCCTATTGCTCTGTTCAAGGAAATCAACATTTTTAAGTCTTAATTCTCATACACGGGATCAAAAGTACTGGATTAAGTTGGGTTAGAAAAGGGTTACCTCCTTTTCAGAGCAATGTACTACCTGCCAAGAACCTATTATTGCTGGGACGGACAATGAGTGGCCTTCCAGATATTGCTGAAAAACAGCTCTCTGCATTTCTCAGTGCTATCTGTAGCTGGCCCTGTTGGGATTTGTAGTTCAGCAGTATCTGGAGGCGAATTCTAATGGTTAGAAGTGACAGATGTTTTCAATGACATCATTCTGTAGTTCGGTTCATAAGAATATAAGGTCATCCCTACTGGATTCAATCCGAGGTGGTATCTGTTCTAGCATCTGATCTTCTATTGTGGTTAATCTTTAGGAAGCCCCCAAGTGGATGTTGGAAGCAACACTCCATCCTTGTTGGTGCTTTCTGGTAGCTCACCTTGCAATGGAAGTTAATGCTTCCTTCAAATAGAACTCTTGGTGACTTTGTGGATCAACATAGCAATTAAGCATTGTACAGTAGTTGGTAGCACCTAATGAACCTTGGCTGATCTTGGAAAAGCTAAGCAGCATTGGACCTGGTTCGCTCTTCCCTAGAAGACCTGCAGGGAAATGCAGTGCTAATCAGCTATCTGGGAAGTTGAAAAAACTTCCTGGCAAAGGAAACAGCAAACAACTTAGAGTTGTCCCCAAGAAGGCTATATGAACACATCCATGGAGTCATTAGTGGTCAAACTCAATTCAAGACAACCTTTGCTTTAATTAAGGGTGATTCTTCCAGAAACTGGTATTCCCTTATTTGAGGGGTTGCCACTCACTTACAGAATTTTAGAGGTCAGTGAGTTAAATGAGAGGTCCTCCTAAATTGTGTCATTGAACCAGCCTTCTTGGACAAAATAGGGATCTTAGAATCTAGTTGTGAGGTATGCCTCCAAAATAAGAATCCCAACGAAGTATTTGATAACATTACAAGCTCTCCCTCCATGAAGAATATTAGGTGCAGCTTCCAGGACTGATTCTTTAGTTTGGTAATATTTGTCTCTTTTTTCCCCACCCACACAAACAAAATTGCATTGGTGTGCATATTTTCTGCCTCTTGCAGAAAACGCTTGGTATTTCCTATTCCTGCGCACATCCTTTAAACACTTAATTGAAATAGCTAATTAAATCACCTTGTGCCTGAAGTCAGCAGCTAATCGAAAGTCTAACAAACTGAAAGCTTGCTTGCTGTACATGTACATGTTTTGGTTCCCAACTCTTTCTGGTAAAATAAGCGAGTAACTTGCATTGGGATAAATGGCTGTAAATCACATTTATTATGATCTGGAGAACTTCAGAAGAGGGAACTCTGGCTTTTATGGGGAGGGGTTCATACTGGCACTGCCAGCCATGGTTGACAAAGGGCTTCCATCGTTTCAGGAAATGGTGTTTCATATCTTTTCCAATGCACTCCTTTTAAAGGGAAAGATGGGTGGTTGAATTTCAAACTTACAAAGGAGGCAGAAGGCAGGACTTCAAGCTCAGTTCAAGACAACCTTTGCTTTTAATTAAGGGTGATTCTTCCAGAAACTGGCATTCCCTTATTTGAGGTGTTGCCCCTCACTTACAGTATTTTACAGGTCAGTGAGTTACATGAGAGGTCCTCCTAAATTGTGTTGTTGAACCAGCCTTCTTGGACAAAATAGGGATCTTAGAATCTAGTTGTGAGGTCCTTACCTTGTGGAACACGCTGCTCCAGAAATAAGCCTGACTCTTTTCTTGGCATTCTAGAAGGCCCTGAAGGTTTTCCTTTTTAAGCAAGCAGTTGATCTTAGCTGATGATGACTGGACCACCATTTTTCACTGTGTTATATTGGTCTGGAGGTATTGAAGTTTACAATATCTTGTTATATTATAATGTTAACCACACAGAGTCATTTGACTGGGGTAATATAAAAACTGTATACTGTAAAGCAATATTTACTTTATGTGGGACTGCCCTTCAGGATCCCCTGGACGCTTCAGCTGGTCCAGAATGAAGTGGCACATACGCTCAGTGGTCCATCATGGTATTGCCATGTCAAATCCCTGCTGTGGGAACCACTTTGGTGATCAGTAGATTTCTGAGTGCAGTTCAAGGGGCTGGTTGCTACCTATAAAGCCCTACGTGGCTCAGAATCTGGGTATCTTAGGGACCAACTTTCCCCAGTAGTTTCTGCCTGTCCTACCTGGAGAACTGGGGAGCACCTGTTAAGGTCCTCACCTACCAAGAGGTGGGGTTATGGCAGGAGGGAGCCTGACAACAGGTATTCTCCGTAGCAGCTCGCCTGCTTTCAGATAGCATGTTGACTGTTCTCATGGTCTTCTGGAAGCAGGTAAAAATATGTTTCTCCTGGAAAGCCTTCAAGGATTAATTATAAACAATGGCACAGTGTTCATTACATTTCAGCTTATTAGTTTTAGTACGTAACTGAGAATTAGATTGGATTTACTGTACTATTTTAATTATATTGATTTCTGTAGTGTTTCATGTGTAAGTTTTGTAAGCCACTTAGAGTCCGGTTGATTTCAGACAAATCTCGTAAACAAACCAACAAACGCATCTCTGCATTGCAAGACTCACCTTATTAGCAAGCTGATATCCAGAAAAGAGAAAAGAATTTGGAATTTTCTTCATGTCAGGCTGGCATTGTTACCAGGTTGATGGGCAAAACAAACACACACATACACACACACGCATACACACACAAGAATTTGGAACTTTATGCTTGTACGACTGGTATTATTAGCAAGGGTTTTTTCCCCCAAGTTTAATTGCATGATAAGATGCAAAAAATACATTTATAAAATACAGATATTAGCAGGTTGGTCTCCAGAGAAACCAGTGGCTAACAGAAGTGGCTAACTTCTGTTGAAGAACTGTTGTTTAGTTTCAAAATTCACTTTCTGGGTAATTTCTTATGCTTCTGCTCTTTTAATAAATAGAATCCTATGGAGAGGGGTGGGCTTGAATTTCGGTATTCTATAGGTAGTCCTCGCTTAAAGACCACAATAGGGATAGGAAAATTCATTGTTAAGTGAGGTGGTCATTAAGTGAGGCATCATGTGACCACATCTGATTTTGTGACTTTTTTGCAGTGGCCATTAAGCGAATCACTGGGGGCATTAAGTGAATCATGTGGTCGTTAAGCAGTCATGCAGTTCCCCATTGATTTTGCTTGCTGGAAGCTGGCTGGAAAGGTCGCAAATGGCGATCACGTGACCCCACAATGCTGCAACTGTCATAAGTGTGAGGACCAGTCGTAAGTAGCTTTTTAAAAAAGCACCGTTGTGACTTTGAACGTTCACTGAACAAATAGTTGTTAAGCAAGAACTACCTGTATTCTCTTTCACATGGTTGGGGGAAAACATGCCATGCTTGAATAGTACAGTGGAACTTTTTTGCAGTTTCGTAAATTACAGTAAACCCTCAAATGAGCAGATTAATTGGGGAGAGGGGACATTCATTACTTAAATCTGAAGATCTATTCACCTGTATTTACATGCTTTATGTAATGGCAGCATTTGTACAAAACACATCTTTTGTGTAATGATGATGTTACACAGATGATATAAATTGACACAGGCAACATAGATGTAATATAATTAGATGTAAATCTCAGTGCTGCAATCTGGATTACTTTAGATGTAACAGACTCGGGGGGAAGACGGGATGGAATTTTTTTTTATTGCATCCAAAATCTGTTAATGGGGGTCCATGCAATTAAAGTTTTACTGTGTTGGGGGGAGATTAGGTGTTGCTCCCCAGAAGGAACAAAAACTGTAGCATCTCATGTGACGTGGATATCTTTGCATCCAAATCCCCGCCAACTTTTTATGTTTTGGGGTTTCGTTCTTGTTCTGTTTGCTTTCTGCTGGGTGGTAGCCCAGTTTCACCAACTGAGCATCTAAAAACCAAGTATTTTGACAACTTTTCCTGAAGAGGGTTTCTCTGCTTGAAATCACATGCAAATTAACTTCCTTTTTCCTTGCTGCAGAAGTCCAAGTGGTGAGGGGTAAGGGACTGGTTGCGCTGATGTTTGTGCCATAAAGACCCTTGTTGATTGCGACCATCCGTCTTCAAAGATGCTCCCCACAATGGGATTTGGTAAAGCCATTACAAGGTGCCGTACGAGTTCCATTTGCCTACAGTAAATAGAATGTCAGAAGTGTCAAAGGGAAATAAATATTGGGCTGGTTAAAAGGCAGCTGAGATGGTTCAGAGCAACATGGGAAGGATTGATTTATCTGGCATCCTGTAATGACTGCAGATGTGGATCTGTTATTCTAGATGAGCAATGAATTTGATGAGCTGATAGCACGAGGCTGGCAAGGCCTGGTTTTAATTACTGATGAGGAATTTATTTGTGAAGTTCGGTGATTTACAAAGGGTTTGTTCAGTTATTGACAGGTGACCTTGGGGGGGTTCTTTTTAATTTTTTTTTAAATGAATAATAGTAATGCAAATATTAAAAAAAAAAAGGGGCCTCCTCCTCTGCTTTCTTTCAAAGAACTTGTGGCATAGCTTATACGTACAGAAAAGGATCCGTATTGGCTGCTACCCGCTTCTAAAAGTTGTATCCACCTAGATCAGTGTTTCTCAACCGTCGCAACTTGAAGATGTGTGGACTTCAACTCCTAGAATTCCCCAGCCAGCCATGGAGTTGAAGTCCACGCGTCTTCAGGTTGCCAAGGTTGAGAAAGATTGATCTAGATGCACAGTATTTCTTTGTTCCATCTTTTCAAAGCCAGCTGTGCCTGGAGATGTCTTCCCTCCTCCTTGGTGGTCTCCAGATGCGTTGAGCTGCACTTGCCAGACAAGCAAAGCCAAGGGCTGAGGAATTATGGGAGTTGCAATCTTCCCTTTTCTTTCGGTAATGCTTTGCATAGTTTTCATGTTTTATGTAATTTTATATATATTTATTGTTTTAACGGATCTTGTGAGCCACCCAGAGTCCCCCATTAGGGGCAGATGGGCAGAGATAAATCTAATAAATAAATAAAATAAATAAATAACTGGAGGGCACCCAAGTGGGAAACGACATCTCCTAGATGTCTCTCAAGGCATCAGCCTGGAGATTGGACTGAAAATAGAGCACGAAGTGTTGCAGTGCTCTTGCATGGTTATAGTTGTCTGCTGCCCTGAGATTAGGCGGGGTTGGGTGGGATCCATGGCTGAGTTTAAAGACAGTGAGACTGGCCATAGCAGATTTCTGAGGAAGAAGTAGAAGAATTAGAGTTGCTGCTAGAAAACCACCACCAGAGGGTAGAGCATGCTAGAGGTGATTTGAGTTTGGTTGACCATGTTGCACCAAAGGGGTTTTTAAGCTATGGTTTATGGCTTAGGCAGGATTGTGGCTTGCTCAGGAAAACATGGTGAAGCAAATCATGGCTTAGAACAATGGGTGAAGCTAGTCTTTGGAATGCTGTCTGAGAGGAGAAAAGGCTATAACCCCCTCCACATGCTTTTTTTTTTTTTTTTGTAATTGTGGTTTGATTTTCTGGCCAGATAGTTGAGTAGTATCTGCTGGACTGCCCTTTTGCTAATTAACGTTTGTTGGTGATGATAGATGTTTGTTTTATTTATGGTTGTTTTTCATGCTTTGAGTGGTATCCTGCCTGGGAGTACTCTGTGGCTGGATCATGGCTTGAAAATAGTTTAAATTAAGCCTGTTGTGCAGTTCCCATTTATTCATACACCAGCCAGAGGTGGGTTGTCTTGGCTAGATGGCTTCAATCTTCATATTTTGCCTTCCCATCTTTTTGTCATTCTCTTTTAAAAAAAAGTGTGTTATTATTGCTTTTACGGTTATTACTACTTCAGTGTCTTTGAATCAGATGTTCTACACTTGTCTCTCTCTTTGGATAAAAAAGGCATGTGTAATCCACCAAAGAGCTTAAAAATACCATGTTAAACCTTCCGCCTTTTGACAGCAAATCCTGCTGTTGTGTTATTGACTCTCCATAGATTTGGATTAATCATAGTAATTTCTCACGATACCACTCCAAAGGTAGCTGCAGATAATATAGATGTCATTTGGTTGTGTAGTTAAAACGGACCACGGAGAAAGCTCTTCAAAGTCATTTAATGGGAACTCACCTGGAAGAGTTTCTTGCCACAAAGAGATGGGCTTCACTTCCTGGATTCTCTCAAGTGGAGTGAATTGGATGAAAGACTTGAATCTCTGGATTGTATGCTCCATTGCTTGTCCTTGTTTGGAAAAGGCAGAAGTATGTCATTGATTTCATCGCCACGCTCAGTTTTCACAGAGCTTTAGGTATCAAACCATCTTACATCAGCCTTCTCCAGATGTGGAAGACTCCAGATGTGCTGGGATTGCAGTTCCCATGCTTTCCAGCCAGTATGTGACAAACATCTTTGGGGATTTTATTGGCCATGTATCTGCCTTCATGCATATTTCATTTTACTAGCACTCCTCCATGCAAAGCAGTTCCAGAAAATGGAATTTTTCACTATGAACCTGTTAGCCTTCTAAGGAAGAAGGGTCTCTCCCTTTTCACATCTCACTGCAAGTAAAATTGGGGAATGCTATGCTCTTTTTAGGTGGCATTCTGGTGAATAAATTGCAGCCCCTACTGTTGATAATTTGAAATGAGGGCTGCTATTTTTCTGCTTAGAATACCCCGTGAGGAAAATGTAGACACAGAGTCTGGGAACACCTTGGAGATTAACTCACTGTTTTAGGGCATATGCATTCATTGGACGTGAACTGTTCCTCATAGCTGCCTCTTCCCTGATAGCGAATCCAAAGTGCAAAGGTGCTCCTGGATTCCATGTCTGCTTGAGTGCATAGATTTAATATGGTTCTTCCCCACAACCATGGGGAAAAAATAGAGAAAATTGTGTAAGGATGCTTTGGCAGAGGGAATTGGAAGGTATTGATGGATTTTGTGGTTCCCTTGCTGCTCAACAGGGACAACTCTGTCACCCTAAGCCAGGGTTTCTCAACCTTGGCAACTTTCAGATGGGTGGACTTCAACTCCCAGAATTCTGGGAGTTGAAGTCCACCCATCTGAAACTGCCAAGGTTGAGAAACATTGCCCTAAGCAGTTTCAGTATTATGAAGAGTTCAGCCTAGATTCTGATGCTTAGCTTGTCAGTACTTGAAAATGTAGACAGTATGTGTGGAATAAGTACTAGTGAAGTGACTAAGGCAAAAGAGGATAAATGGGTGTGTTGGTGGTACCCCAGTGAATTAAATGGAAGCTAGTGAGAAATTGAAGGAAGAGCCACCTAAATCTAAACTGCTCTACAGTCTGGAACACTTTTCAGTAGCAAATGTTGCAAAGTGTCAAGTGTTGCTCCTCTAGAGTAAATGGGGGCTGAAAGGGACTTTTCTCCACACATTAACATGGACATCTCAGGCAGGAATTCTATGTGGCTTGGCTTCCTAGAACCCTGTCTGATCCTAATTCCATCTTTGGAAACTCTTTATGATAGTCAAGAGATGGGCAGAACTAGTGAAGCCCCAAAGGAGTAACCTGTCTTTCCATTTTCTCATCCAGTAAGTAACACTTGAAAGGGACTGATATCCACTGCTGAATCATTCCGTACTGCCTTCAGGAGAAGATTAGAGGATGTTGCCTGCTGAGGACCAGTGGCAAAATGTATGTTCTGGGGCCACTTACGGTGTGGCAGGTGGGATCACCAACATCTCCAATGTTGCATCTGTGGATGCCAGTGTACCTCTGGACACCTCTCTGAGTCCCAACAAACCTTCTTTCCCATCTGATGTTTTAAAGTTTTGTTTAATTCTTTTATGGGAATCTGGCATGCTAGAAAGTCTCAAGCAGAATCTGTTTTCCACCAAGACTCCAGAAGCATTCTTGGATAGCAGCAACAAAATATTTGATTGGGAGGGTGCTGACCTGCTCAGAAGTAAGGGAGGCTAGAAGAGGTGGTAAAGAGCAACATCACTGGTAGGTAAGTGTTCCATGATGTCAATCAGTAAGGCAGCTATTTATTTATTTATTTTATTTATTTATTTATTCGATTTGTCCCCGCCCATCTCCCCTACAACGGGGGACTCTGGGCGGCTTACAACCACTAAAATCAAAACACATAATTAAATTATAAAAGGTTTAAAAGTTATAAAAGTTATAAAAACTAAAAATGTACAAAAATAAGATAGAGATAAAAAGCTAAAAACTCCAAGAGGCCAATAGGGCCACACCAGGCCGCTAAGGGGCCAGCCAACCCCATTTCTGGTATCCTCCCTCCCTGCCCCAGGCCAGATGGCAGAGCCAGGTCTTCAAAACCCTCCGAAAGGCCTGGAGTGAGGGGGCCTGTCTCACCCCCGGGGGCAAGATGTTCCAAAGGGCGGGGGCTACAGCAGAGAAGGCCCGCCTTCTGGACCCCGCTAGTCGAAGTTCTTTTACTGCGGGGATCCGGAGCATGCCCTCTCTGTGAGATCGGGTGGGACGGGTTGAAATCGTGGGGACGAGGCGGTCCTTCAGGTAACCTGGCCCCATGCCATGTAGGCCTTTAAAGGTGATAACCAACACCTTGAATTGGACCCGGAAGCAAACCGGTACCCAATGCAGCTCGCGGAGCAAAGGTGTTATATGGGTCCTTCTTCGGGCCCCAAAAATTGCTCGCACGGCCGCATTCTGGACCAGCTGAAGCTTCCGGATACTCTTCAAGGGTAGCCCCATGTAGAGCGCATTGCAGTAGTCTAACTGGGAGATAACAAGGGCATGAGTGACTGTACGCAGGGCATCCTGATCCAGGAAAGGGCGTAACTGGTGCACAACCCGAAGCTGTGCAAAAGCCCTCCTGGCCACGGCTGCCACCTGCTCTTCGAGCAGGAGCCGTGAGTCCAGAGGAGCCCCAAATT
Organism: Liasis olivaceus; assembly: GCA_030867105.1. NCBI lineage: Eukaryota > Metazoa > Chordata > Lepidosauria > Squamata > Pythonidae > Liasis > Liasis olivaceus. The sequence goes on from CM061361.1 coordinate 13,538,971, forward strand.
GCACACTGGGTCTGTCTGGGGCAGTGCCACCCCATCCAGAACCAACGATGACAACGTCCCGGATACAGAGGAGCCATTAACCCACAGCCACTCCATCTTGCCAGGGTTCAGCCGGAGCCTGTTGTTCCCCATCCAGACCCTCACAGCCTCCAGGCACCGCGAAAGGGCGGTCACAACTTACTTTGTGAGTATGCCTGAAATCAAAATCTCAGCATGGGGTTTAACTCCTGATGACACATTTATGCAGGTTCCTTGGCAACAGGGCAGAACTATCATCTTCTGGGAAGTTTTTCAATTTCCCAGTCTACGTCCTGGAAGTCTCCCATCCAAGAGTTAACCAGGTATGACCGTGTTTAACATCTGCCCCTGAACAAGATAATCTAGGGACTGCCACCTACTGAGGCATAGGAGTGTCTGGAACATATTGTCAAGATTCCAAATATGTTTACTGGCCCTAAAACATTGGGGATTCCTGTATTGTGGACTCTTCCTGGAGGAAGCTTAAATGATTTCGGTTTGAAACTGTCAGTCTAACTTTCTTGGACCATCTACTCGGGTCACTGTTTCTAAAAGCTGTTGACGTCCTTGGTGTTTTGCAGAGATGAAACAGGAATCCCCAATGTCTGTGGTCTTGGAAAGAAGGAGACAGGAGAAATGGAAGAAAAAGTAATGTAAAATATCTAATAGAGGAAACCCAGTAAGCTAGGATCTTAAGCTGGCAGATGATAAACTCCATGAGCTTTGAAAGCTGAGACTCCACCCCCAACTTCCTTTTATTTATTTATTTATTTTGTAGGATGAAGAAATGCGTGAACAGAATTAATTGCGAAGTCAGAGAAAGTTCGTTTAGTGGGGTGATGTAATTATGTCTCTGATCTTCTGGGTTTTCTCCTATGCAAAGCAGAGACGCTATCCTCCGGTAAAGAGTGCCGACTTTATTATCAAAATACACGATGTTTGGCTTTAGGGACCATGTTATAATTAAGCATCTCTTGGATGGTTTTAGAGTATATTTGTTGCTGAACTCTTGCCTTTAAGCAAATGTAATTTAAAAGGCTATTAGATAATATGCCTTCTGAGGGTGATGCTTGTCAGAACCTTGACAGAACATTCTGTGAAAGTAACCAATCTGAAACGTGCAGAAGCTGGTGAGCGCAATGGATTTGTGTATGCTGGACCAGAAAGTTTTGTTAGGCGCTCAAAAATTAATTGATTCAAGAACCTTGATTCAGCTTCAAGTTCTTTATATTATGTCTACCTGAGGATATTTGTGGTGATAGGGGTAATTCATCATTTTTGCTTAAGTACATTTGAATAATAGCTCGGTGTTCTGCAGAAAAAGCGGGACAGGTTTGCGCAGAAGCTTGAATCCGGCCCCTAATGAGAATCTATTCAGCTGCAGAGGAGTGTGCTAGCAAACCCCCATTTGCACCACAGCATTAGATACGTGTAACTTTTATGGGCTTTGGCCAATTCCGGCTGGACCCTTGGGAGTTTTAAGCCCCTGAGCAAAGTCATTATTGCTTATGTATTTTTCCTAGCAGTGTTTGGTTTTGAACAGCCTAGTGGGAAAAATTTTTAAAAAATCCCCGGAAAGAAAAACAGGGCTCTCTCTTTCAACTTTAAACACCGCTTCCAGAGACTCAGATCTTCTAAGGAAGATCAGTAGCAAAGGAACAGAGGAAGTAATAAGATTGCTGTTGAGAAAGCTTCCTTGCTGTTCTTAGGGTAGTTTAATTGAGAGCAGATAGCAACAACTAATTTTTTGGAGGCTCCTGTGTAGAGCAGTGTTGTCCAAACTTGGCCACTTTAAGATGAGTGGACTTCAACTCCCAGAATCCCCCAGCCAACCCCCGGAATTCTGGGGGTTGAAGTCCACTCATCTTAAAGTGGCCAAGTTTGGACAACACTGGTGTAGAGGGACCATCCTTAATGGTTCCCAGTTGGAATTGAACACTGCAATTGCCAAGTTTGGAGTCATTCCACTTGGTGGGAAATTGTACTTTCCTAATTTAATTTTTAACGCCTAGCTCCTGTTTTAGCCAATGGCTGAGACGAAGATGAAGCCAGCACGTGCAAGACAGATCTGTCTCTGAAACTCCAGTGCAGGGATCAGTAGTGGAGAAAGTACTATTGCACTGACTCCCAACTTGTGGGCCTCCCAAAGAATATGATGGTTCAGTGCAAGAAATGGAGTGTTGGACTTGACCTTTGGTAGGTTCAGGTCTCCTGCTGTGTAACTTACCTTGCAAACAGCGGGATGTTTTGTTTGTTTGATACTTGCTCCATGGAAAGAAAGAAAGGCCATCTCTATCAGGAAGGAAAAAGGCGCTGAGAAGGGCAGATTCAGGTCACAGGAATTCAATCTTGAGTATTACACAACTCAGCGGACACTCAGTGGATAACTTTGAATTGGAGCCAAGTGGGATTGAACTGTGGTGCTGGCCTGAGTACTGTTGGAAAATCCAGTGTACAGAAGGAGTGCCTGTGTGGAAAGCAGATGAAAAAAGTACTCTGCTGTTATAATAGTCTAGCAGTCTTTTCTGTTTGTTTTGAAACATGGATAATGTCAAATTATAACGCTGGTAAATGTTTAAACAATTTAGAACGGCCTGCTATGATGTTGATAATGTCAAACTTTCCATCACCTTTTGTTTTCTAGTAACAATAGCTTGATGAGAAAATGTAGTTTCTAATTCCGTTATAGACCGAATTGCAACTGCAGATGTTTAGGAGTGGGAGAAAGACCGGCATTCCCTGTTTGGTTCCATAATTGCTGTCCCTTATAAATACTTATAGCATGTGGGTTGTAAGGAGCTGCTGTGTCTTCTTCAGACACTCATATTCCACAAATCCTTAGGAAACTAGGAAACTTAGGAAATTTGTCCTAGGCAATAGTTTCTCTTGGATGCAAATAAGTTCTTCATCTTTTATAAGAGAAAGAAAAATCCATCCTTCTCAGAGAATGAGCAACTCTTAGTGACCAGCCAAATATTTCTTAGTACAATGGCTTCTATTATTTCATGACATCCCTGATGATGATTCATTACAACCTTGTTTCCTCTTACTAGTCCTTCTGCTGTTGCAGTTATGCTGTTGAAGTGAGGATTTTGCTTGGAGTCGGTTTTTTCCACTGGGACTGACCTTGATGTGGGAGAGAATATAGAAGTACTTGTGGTGCTGGGAGTAAGTTGCAAATGTTTGTGGAGTTTCCATTTTTATTTTAGGCAATCCCAAGTTCAGAGCATTAAATATAGGGATAACAGTGCACATACAAATGTAGGAAAGAAGCAGGGAACAAGTTAATTTGGACTATAGTCTTGCAGTGGAATTGCATGTTGTCAAGACCTAAGTGGGTGTGATGACCCTGTGTCAGAGATCATCTAGGTATGATACTCTCCCATGTGCAGTGAAATGTATGGGGATCTATAGCTGGCATGATCACCACTCTAGCACTAAAGGCTTTTGTGATGGAAGGGACAGAGAAGGCATGGACCGACTTTATTCCCAGAGAGACCGAACAGCAGGTGATTCCCACGATTGGTTGAACTGCTGAATTCTGAAGAAGAATGGAGAAGAACCCTCAAAAGCAAGCAGAACTATTCCTAAGGTGGCATTCTTGAATGAGGTGGCAGATGAGTTTAGAGGAGGAGGAGGAGGAGGAAGAGGAGGAGGGGGAGGAGGACTGGAAATATCAGGGAGAAGAATACTGATAGAAGATGATCTCAGGGAGGTATTTGAGAAAGAATGGATAGTAAGGAAAACTACACCCCCCAAAGAGCAACAGAGATTAAGAGAGTTGATTGTCACCTATTAATTGGGAGTGACTGATGATTGATTATATGCCATCAAGTCAGTGTTGACTCTTAGCAACCACATAGATTCTCTCCCGGACAGTCTGCCCCCAACCTAAACAATATACCCATAACCGCTGTGATTGAGTCCATCCACCTTGCGGTCGGTCATCTTCTTCTTTTTCTCTTTTTTGAAAGTTTTTACATAATTAAAACATAAGCAAGAAAAATATATATAAAAGGGAAGTAGAAAAAGATGAAAGAAAAAGTGCTCGAAACAGTACAGATAAAGAAAGAAAAAGAGAAAAGGAAAACGAAAGTTAAAGAAGCAGCTTCTGATCTTCTTTACAGCAGTTACAAACAATTGTTTACCATTCCCCCCCTTTAGAATTACATTATATAGTTCCCTTCTTTCCATATTTGACCCTTTTTAATGAGCAAATCCAGAAATCGCCAGTTCTTTTTTGTCCTTTTTCAGCAAAAAGTCCATACAAGGTTTCCAATCTTTTATAAAAGTATTTATTGTTTTGTCCCTAATGAAGCAAGTCAATTTTGCCATTTCTGCACATTCTGCCATCTTCACAGTCCACTCCTCCATTGTGGGTACTTCTGTGTTTTTCCATCTTTGTTCATATAGTAGTCTGGCTGCAGTTACTGTATATAAAACCAGTCATCCATGAGTCCTTTCTAATTGGGTATTCATAAATCCTAATAAAAAAAGTTCTGGTCTCATCTGAATATTAATTCTTAAAATTCATTGCATCATTGTATATATTTGCGTCTAGTACTTTTTGCTTTTTCACATGTCCACCATGCATGATAAAATGTCCTTTCATGCTTTTCACATTTCCAACAATAATTAGAAGGATCTTTATACATCTTAGACAATTTCTCTAGTGACATATACCAATGGAGCTTCATTTGATAAAAAATCTCTTTTAAATTGCAAGACAATGTGAATTTCAAACCTTTTATCCACATTCTCTCCCATTGATCCATTTGAATGTTGTAACCAAAGTTCTTAGCCCATTTTATCATACACTGTTCAACTTGTTCTTCAACAAAAGTTTATGCATTTTGGTAATCAGATGTTCATTATTTGTACATAATTCATTTTCAGATTCCATTTTATAATGTTCTATTCCTGGTGCTTTTTTTAATCTTATATTCAATCTTTCTCTTAATTGTACATACGAAAACCATTGAAAACTAAATCTCTCTGCAGTCAATTGTTCTCTTGATTTCATCTTAAATTCTCCATTTTCCTGTACTAACAAATCTTGATATGTTAACCATTTCTGTTTGCCTGCTGTCTCTTTTCTATAACCTACTCTTTTTTATAGTGCTGATACCAATAGAAGCATTTTTGGACAAAGCCTGGATCTCTATTTATTCCATATTCTCAATATGGCACATCTAACATAATGATTTTTAAAATCTACATTAACTTTGACTTTATTGTACCATAAAAAAACCATGCCACCCAAACCTCAGGTTGCGCTCTTCTAGTTCCAGCATTCTCTTATTTCCAAGCAACAGCCATTCTTTCATCCAAACTAGACAGCAGGCTGCAAAATACAGTTTAAAATTTGGCAATCCCCAGTCTTCCCCTCTTCTTTTTCTCTTTCCGTTACATTAAGTCATGATTTGCTTAACTGTGGTTTACTAACAAAACAATACACCCCGTTAAAAGCAAGCCACGTTATGGCTGAGTGCAAACCCAGCCAGTGCATTTTTTTCATATCTTAAATTTTATGTTATGGTGAAAGAGATATAGGAAAATGGATGAAATACCTGTAAATATATCAGTCATTTGACCAAGACATGAGATGGTGTCAGGAGAGCTTAAAGCTAGTAAGAGAAGAAATAATTGGTTGATATGTCAGGCATGCATTTTTAATGGGATGGTTAGACAAAAAGGGTGGGATATCCTTTAGCCCTAGAGATTCTGGAACATAGTATGTGCGCTGAAACAAGTAACCACTCATTTCAAATGCTGGAAATGCTGTATTGTGGGTCCTACTGAAGAAATTTTAGGACATGACTGACTGTCAAAGATAATGTTTGGTGTTTCTTTTCAACTGAATCTCCAGAATCAGCTCCAAGTTTAGGTATTCCAAGCAGGTTCTTCATGAATTATGCTAAACCAGGAGCCATGCCATTTATCACTTCAAATCTAAACATCATTAGAGTGTCCAGTCAAATAAACAGGTATCTCTGCTTTATTTCTCAAGTTCTAGTCTTCGACTGCAGTTAGCTCAAGATATAGTTTACAATCCTGTTTTGGCAGGATTGCAGAAACCATCATTTGCTCATTTTGATGTCACAGCTAGCTGTGATTCGACTCATACTGAGAAGTAGCTCCAGAACCTGAGCACATAGAAAAAAGCTTGGTGGATCGTTGGTGGTGTCTGCTAAAATTCACCCATTGACCACAGGAAAGTCCTGGAGTGTCTGCCACCACTACTGCGTTGCATTCCCCATATTTTCCCTTTTCACATTAGGTAATTGGGTGAAAAGGGCAGACATAGAGACAGCACAGATAACAATGTCAAGGTGAGTCCAGCTTTGAAGACAGTCACACCAAAACCTGGAACAGGTGATCAGGTAAAGAAAGGAATGCCATTAGGGATGCAGAAGCACAGAAGTCTCATCATCTAATCATCTCACCAGTAAGGAAGTTTTGAGATGATGATATCAAAATAACTAACTTTGTAACTTTACCGGACTTGCCCTCTTAATGATTAACAGTTGCATTGGCTTATTTTAGAAAGAACCTTGAGATTTCTGAAATAACTTTCTGGCTCTTAAGAGAATTTGTGAAGAAGGGAAGGGGAGAGGATAGGAGAGAAGACCCCTGTCTAAACCAAACATTCAAGCTTTGAAAGGTTTCATTCTGGTCTAATGGCTGGTGAAATTGTTTCAGGTAGTTAAAAGGGAAGGAAATGAAATAAAGAACATGAAAGGGAGCAAACTGAATGGTTTATTGCTTTTCTTTGAAAGCCCAATAGCCACTTTATGTCTGCACTGTATTTCTGCTGCAGATTTTCCATTCCAGGTATTGAGAGAGCATGTGAAGGTAGCAGAATGGTTATAAATCCAAAACGGTGGCGCCCAATTCCAGTGGTAGCAAGTTCTGAAACAACCATAACTAAGCGTGCTATATAGTGTTTACAAGGTCACAGTCTAATATAGCATTTACTCAACAATTGCAAACATGGGGCATTTTTTTCTTTTAGAAAGTCCTGCTCGTTTTTCCACCAATCCCAGGTCCAGGGGATCCGTGGCTTCCCAGATGTTGCTGAATTAAAAGTCCTAGTGGCCCCAGAAATGAGGGTAGTTGGGAGTTATGGTTTGCCACATCTGGAAGGCCAAGATGGGTCAGACAAGGCAGCTGTCAGTCACTTTGTTTGTAGGTCTCATCTGCACCATGTCCGTCAATGGCAAATAGCCTGCCTGGCTGGGAGCACCGGACTTTATTCAAATCTTTGCAGGACTGGGATATTTCTTTCTGTGCATTATTTCTCTTTCAAGCCTGTCATTTAGAATCTTTGGAAAAGTGACTTCTTTTTTCCTCTCTTCCGTTTCTAATAAACAGGAAATAAGTCTATTTGCCCCTTGCCACCCCCCCCCCCGGGGCAGGGGATAAGGCAGCTTAAAAAGCACCTGGCCCGCCCAGGATTTTTTATGCAGCTGCAAAAATAAAGTGCCAAATCAGGTTGGGGTCGCATTTGTCTAAGAAAAACTAACAGACGGATTTCTTTTGTCAACAGAGGAGATGAGCAGGCTGATAAGGGCAAATTAGACTTCTGTGATCTGCCCCTCTTAGAAAAGTGACTGGAGATTAAAGCCTCTGTCTGGAATCTCAATACGTCTATGCATTTTTCATGGAAGGCAATGTTTCTAAAAATGGCTGGAAAGAAGGGTCATAATCTTCCGTGAAATGGCTGGGCTGTTTTCCTTCTGGCTTTGCTCTGGGCCAGTGTGCGAGGCACTGTAGTTTTGAACAAAAATGCGACCCATTTTTTTTTCTTTCATTGACATTTGAATGACATCTGCTTCCCCCCCCCTCCTTTCGGGAGTATTTCCTTCTGGAGACCTCCTCAGTTACAGTGATGTTGGTCTTGCTGCTTAACCCTTACAGAGAGAGCGAGTGGGTGCTGCAATGTGGGGTGCAGCATTGACTGCTTTGTTCGCTGGTCAAGGTTTTGTGTAGCTGCTGAATGTGCTCTGTGTTTAGTTGTTTTGGGTGTTTCCTCTTTCTCTTGGCAAGAGTTGGTGGAGATGCGTGGATGGTGGGAGGAGAGGAATTGGTTTTGAAGGCAAAGTGCAGATGAAGGCTTATATCCATATTGAATAATAAATGCAGCCCAAATGCAATCAGTTGGCAGAAGATTCTCCTCTGCTTTTCTCAGGAATTGTCTAAGCTCCCCCCCAAAGACGTTGGAAGAAATTGATTAATTTTGCAAGCTGGTCCTGACAGTTTTTTTCTAATTTGTGTAGGAAGTCATTTATTACATATATTTAGTTTTTTGTACAGGTAGTCCTTGTTTGCCGACCACTTGTTCAGTGACCGTTCAGAATTGCAGTGGTGCTGAACGAGTGGTACTTACAACCATCCTTGAAGTTCTGGCCATTGCAATGCCCCACGGTCAAGTGATCATGATTCTTGCGTGTAATCCAACTCTTGACTTCAGACATGCTGAACCAAGTTGAGGCCCCTTGCTGAATTACCCTCTTGCCTTGGCAACTCAATAGCCGTTGCTGGATGGGAGGGTTGATGGGCCACAGTGATGTTTCATCCTTGTCTTCTGCTTGGTCTCTTGTTATGCCCTTCCAAGTAACTCTCAGGGGTTGCTGACAGGTCTTCTAGAGACCAAAGATAGAAAAAGAGACAGCGTAGTGTAGTGGTGAAGGTACTGGATTAGGAGTGGGGAGATCCAAGTTCTGGTCCCCTCTCAGCCACAGAAGCTCCCTGAGGGACTTTGGGCTAGTCTCTTTCTCCCAACCCAGATGCCAGCTGGATAGTAGTCTGGTTCCTGTACATCACTCTGACCCCTAAGATGGTTTGCTTTAGCTTTGGCTTAGTCTGTTGCAAACCATTCCTTCTGACTTATTCATTAAAATGTACTTAAACAAATCATGGATTTGTACCATGTGTGAAATCAATCGTTGTTTGTCTCCCCCCCCCCCCCGGTTTATTTGTTCATTGTATCTAAAAGAAGATGTCCTCAGAAACCATTATTGATCAGAAAGACATTAAACACATCAGGTTGCTCTATGCAGTCTCCAACTGGGAAACTATCTAGGAATGCTGTTGTCTAATCAGCTACATGGTTAATCCAGTTGCTGCTTTAATTGTCCTTTCGTTTCTTTCTTCGGCAACATGGTTAGGTGAGCCTAGAGTTTATCAAAATTAAAAGGGTGGTTCATGCATGGAAATTTGATCTCATTGAGGCAATAAAGTAGACTTCTAAGAATTTTTTTAAAAAATCATGTATTTTGGATTTGTCACCATTATTTGTATGATTTTCTGGGAGGCCTTTGGTGATCTGAGATTTGGGCCACCGTTTTGTTTTTGTTTCATTGTTATAGTTTGACTCCTGTCCCTCTGAAGTTGGCCACCCTCTATATTAGAACATAGTTTGTTTCTGTACTGTTTAACTTAGGACAGTTCCTGTATGTTTGATTCCATTTTTGTAGATGGATTCTTTATTTAACCCCACCATTGTTGCAATGGCCATATTCTATTAGTGATCCTTTCTCTCTGATTAGCTTGCTGTTTTTCTTTATTTTTACTTGTGAAAAATTCAAGAGAGAACGCGGAGCTAATTTTGCTGTACACTAATATTGTACTTTATTGCCAGTCTTCCTCCCCTCCTCCTTCTATTCTAAAGTTTAAAAGGTTGTGAAGGTGCACCAAGGGAAGAATGGGTGGAACATGCTGCTTGGATTTAATGTCGCTCTTTCTTCAATTCTACTATGTGTTAGCGCAGTGGATTTGCATCAATGTTGTACTGTATAAAAGGTGCACAGTATTGATCCTCCTGGATGATTACATTTGCTTTTCAAGGCAAATGAAACATTAACATTTGGGATGGCAGGATTGATCACAAGGTTAGCAGGGTAAAAGCTTTCCTGCTGTTCATTTGCTTCTAAGTTCTTAGGAAGATCTTACAAATCTTTTTAAATTTGGTTGATGGGCAGAACAATCCTGCCTCCCACTTGCACCTCAGAGAAAGGGGGACTTCGATGGGACTTTGGCCACTGTAACTTGCATTCATCCTACTGAAGAAGAAACCACAAGAGCAGCTTAAATTTTCCAGACCTGTCTGGAAGCTCTTTCCACCTGTGCCCACCCTTTGAATGCTAATGTACAGCAAGGCTAAGTTTTAACCTGGCTGCGTTCAATGCAGAGTAAGTACAAACTCCAAGTGTAAAAACCTAAGATTTAACACTGCCAGAAGAAAACATCCCTTGCTTAACTCGGAAGGTCTTAATCAATTCAAAACCAGAGAAGCAGGTCCTGGCTTGATTTTCCAGAAACAGGCAATTTCAGACTTTAATTATACCTGTATGCTGTGTCCACATGGGCATTTACCCGTTAGCCATCCAAGCAGCCCCCAATAGATTTTATTTATTTATTTTGTGATTAGCTCAGTTACATAATTTTTTGCTATAAAGAGCTCAGAGTAAAACCCCTGCTTCTGTCTGTCCATCATCCCCTCCCCCCCTTTAGAGGAATACAGAGATAGCCTTGAAGAAAATATTCAGCAGCAGTTATAAAAGCATTAGCGTAACCTGGAAGGACAAAAAGGGGTGTAGAAGAAACTCAAGACTGGTCTTTATTGACTCTGTTGGGCATAAGAGGGAAGGAAAGAGAAATTGTCACGCTTTCAAGATTCTGTTGTTATAGTTTATATCAGTGTTTCTCAACCTTGGCAAGTTTAAGATGGGTGGACTTTAAGAGTTGAAGTCCACCCATCTTAAACTTGCCAAGGTTGAGAAACACTGGTCTATATCAATAAAATAGAGTTCCAATATTTCTCACGTCTCTTTCTGACCTGGTCTCCCTCAAAAGGCTGACCACCCCACTCTCACCTCAGTCTTGAGGGGGAGGTGAACAAATTGTGACTAACTCAGTGTCCCCTTAATGAAGTTCATAGTTCAGAGGAAATTAGAACTGGGGCCTCTTGTATCTTAATCTAATACTTCAATGGCTTCACTTGCTTACTCTGTATTGGGTTTCTCTTTCCCTGTCATTCTAGAAAATATAAATAGGAAGTGAGTTGACAACAATTATTGAAAGAGAAAATGAAAATAAACTCTTCAGGTTCTCACTTTCTACACTTGTTCTTCCATTAAAACATCTCTTGGGAAGGCACAAGAGGTGGTAAAAATAGGACTCAGCATTTTCATTGGGAAGAAGAGAGGAGCTTGTCCAGATTAAAAATGAAAACTAAAGGGGGCTGAAGGGGAGGGGGTGTGCTGCTGTTAGCATCCATGATGATGGGGCTGACACATCAGGCCGAAAGTGGCAGCCGGTCAGACCATCATCAGCCCCCCTAATGGAGGATGTCTGGCGGAAAAATTGCCTATCATCCTGATGGGTTCCTAGCATGTTATAAATCTCAGATCGTTCAGAGATGAGCAGGGTGTCTTCTTCTGAGAATGAAATGTCGGACTGAGACAGGGAACCGAGATGAAAATGCCTCTCTCCCCCCAAATACCAAAGGGGAGAGAGAGATAAAAAGTTAGCTTTTTATCATAAATCTCTGGTGGAAAGATGATCAAGACCCATTGGGGATTTGAACACAAAGAAAGCAAAACTCTTCCCCATTATGTTTCTGCCTCTTTGTGGGGGGGAAAAATCAAGTTTTAAGAGCTAGTTGACTTATAATCTTCCCAAACCTTTCTGAGCTCTAAAAAAAAGAACATCGGCTTTGAGTGTGCAAAAGTGACTTTTTACATCTTAGGAAAGCCGGGCCTTTGAGTTGAATCTATAATCATTTATCTTTAGAAGACGATGTTTTATCTTTTAATTTAGGTCATTGTGTGTCCCGGCTGCTTTCTTGTCAGAAAAGTGGTGGATACATTAGAGTCCTGCAATACATGAGATAAATAAAACGCTGCCTGGAATTATGTATGCCATCTTTGCTCCGTGCACTTAAGACAAGTTTTTTTAAAAATTTGGGACACACATTGATGGAATGTTGATACCTGTGGATCACTGTGATACTTTAATTCTCGCATCATGAACCACAATCAGTTTTTCAGTGCTCCTGCAGAAGATGCATCTCTTAGGGTGCATTATTTTTTTCTCTTGTTTTGTTCTAGTGTGCTTTGGGCACACATACAGAATTTTTCAGTATAAATTCCCAGCAAGGAAATCCAGTAAGGTCAGGATTCAGCTAAATTTAAGCATATTGAAGTCTGTCTGATTACAAAGGGAAAGGGTTCAGCCTATGCTTACATCCTCAACTAGCTGTCCTTGGCTGATGTCATAAAGCAGACCAGAATTGGATCTGGATAATACTTGGATGTGAGGCTACCAAGAAATCTGGGGCTATTGAGAATTCTGGGAAGACAAATAATATCCTAAAAGAAGGCCATCACCACCATTTCTATATTGCCTGGAAGACTGCCTGGATAGGCTGATGAAGTCAGCACACATTACTCAAAAGAGGATTTTACTTTGAGATAAAAGTGCTTAACTTTGAGCTGAGGCTCCTTCCTTGGTTTAAGAGCAAAGTTTGATTTCAGTGAATTCTCATCTTGTCCCTGATCTGCCTTAAGTTTTGTCTTTTGGAGGGCTGTCTCGTGACCAAGTCCCTGTGGGCCATGTATGAAAACCTAGGGAGTGGGGGAGGAATGGTAAATTGATTTATTCATTAAAGAAATAAATGGAACTCTGGATGGCGAATGGAAATAAAAATATAGTATAGTTATCCAAAATTAAGGAAAAACCAAGTCAAGACCTATAAAAATCTCCATGCCAGCATGCAAGAACTCCATTAATATCCTGGCTCCAGGGCCTGAGAGAAAAGCTAGGTCTTTACGGCTTTCGGGATGGCCAACAGTGTAGGGGCCATCCATATCTCCAGGAGGGAGGCTGTTCCACAAGGCAGGCATTATTATAGAGAAGATATGACAAAATTGGAGGGAAAGGAGGTTTTCCACTAAATTTTTCAGTATTTTTTCCTCAGGGAGTACAAGTAGTCCCCGGTTAAGAACGCCCAGGTTACAGACGACCCATAGCTGAGGACAGAGCCCATTGTAGCAAAATTCAAGTTAGATACACAATGGTTCGAGCTCATTACACAATACCACTTCTACAGTATTATACAATAATACTGTTCCGACTTACATACAAATTCGACTTAAGGACAAACCTTGGGAACAGAACTTGTTCTTAAACTGGGGACCACCTGTATTTCTGATCCTTCCTAGCTCAGTTGGACCCGCACTGCATCCAGGTTCGACAGCCATTTTTAGCACAGAGAGCCATGGTGTAAATCTGCTACCCCCAAAAAATATTGTTGGAAGCCTATAATAAGTTGCTGATTGTTTTTTCTGGTGGTAGTAGCCACAAGTTGTCAACTCTTGGTGAATCAGGTAATCCAGTGCAGAGTAGGGCATTTTGGGATGTGAAGCACTGATGCTTTTAAGCTTTGCAACCAAGAGGTATGTTTTCTCCATCCACATCACCAGGTTGGCACTTAGTTTTCAGTGCATTAAAAGTTTATACACCTTGAATGCCTAAAGGCTAAAGCTTCCTTTGACTTGAAATATCAGGGTTATATAAATACATAAATGCGTCCCAGGCACTCTTGTTTCAGTCTTAAAGATGAAGATTCGGTCACAATTTAGCAAAAGATCTTGGGTGCAATAAAAAAAGTGTCCAACCGCCGATTCCTGGCAGGGATTTGTCAAAGGCATGACATCTTGTGCAGTTGCCGATGAAGACAAAGCGAGAAATTTGCCAGCCCAAGGTCACACAGAAAATGAGTGGCAGTGTGAGGAAGAGAACCATGAATCTTTCCCCCTCTGTTTTAACTACTGGTCAAGACATTTTATTCAGCGTGTACAGCGTGAACAGAGCATTTTTTGATGGCTCTCCCTCCCTTAAAAGCAAAATCCTTTGAGTGAAGGATATCCTTCTGTGCTTCAGAAATGGAGTGGAATTGATCACTTAGACCATGAATCCAGGGAAACCTCACCTCTGCAAATCAAACTGATTAATGCTGGATGATCCTTGCTTACCCGATGCTAGGAGTTAGTTCTAGAAAAATGCGCTGGTTGCTCAGGTGAACAGGAGGGTGCCAGTCCTGGCAGAAGGGAATGGGGCATTCTTTCTAAGTCCAGGGTAGGCCGTGTTTTTGGCCAAGAAAACATGTGAAGTTTTGAGATCAGGTGGTGGCCACACTCATAAAATGCCTGTCACGTTGAACATGATCAATCCCAAAATGTCGGCACATTAGACAGAAAATTAACACCTCAAGAGTCTTTACCCATCCAGGGAGACCTTTATTGTTGCAAATAAATACATGTCGAGGGGCTGGTGTTTTATTCTGCTGCATACTACATTCCAATTTATTTATGTATATTACCAAGAGATTTGAAAATCAGGTGAGAGAGCGTGCACCAAGGACTATATTCGTGGCTATATTGGTACCTGTAGGCTTCATATTACGTTCCCCTTTTCTAGGTGAATGCAGTTCATTCTAAGTCAGATGCCTCCTTTTACTATCTACTCTGTTTTGTTTGGGTTTTTTTGGTGGTGATACTTGTATGGCCAACCCTACTATAGGAAACCACAGTGGGTCAGGCCATAGCCTGGATACCTTCTGTTGTAATATTAACCGAGCTGAAATGAAAGTTTCAGAAAGAAATTAGTGGAATTCTGCATTCCAAACCTGTGCTTTTAAGTCAGTCCCTTCTTTGTTCCTTCCCTTTAAGATAATAAAAAGGATTCGGTTGCGTTAAAATCGCTATTTATCCATCAACCGGGACGTTTTAAGCGTGCAAACACATCCTTGGAGTAGGGCCAATTGTTCAGTGGCTCTGCACAAATAACAGGAATCATCGTGGCTGCATTTGCACGTTGGAGAGGATATTTTTAAACCAGAGTTTTTTGGAGGAGCCTCACAGCCTGGTTTGTATATAATGCCAAGCGACGTGATGATTTAATGTTTCAAATGTGGGTGGGAGGGACTCGTACCTAAGTTTCATTGCCTTTCTGATTTCTTAGGGTGGCAAAGTTGCCTTCCTAGATCTGTAGCCAGCAAGGTGGAGGGGAGAGACATTTCATCCAGGATATCAGTAGATATCACCAGATATTGGCGCAGTAAAGTTCTTTAAGTATCTGAGCTGTGAACCGGTTAGAAGATGCTGCTGCGTGTAGGATCAAAGCCACCCCATTTTTTGTCCCTCCCTATTTTTGCTTCTGTCTTTTCTGCCAGCAACGGCTTACGTTCCGCTCGCCAAGAAAATGCCACGGCAATGAAGTCACCCACCCAGCTTTCCACAACTTTAACTTTTTACCGGAAGACAGGATAAACCATCTGTCTTAGAGGCAATGGCAGAATGCCGCCCCCCTTGAGGCTTTTTACACATTGATTTCGACTGAAAGAAATGAAACTTTGAATTCTGGGGTTTGGTGACTGATATATTTTATTTTTATTTATTTATATTTCAAATTTAGTCACCGCCCATCTCACTCAAAGAGCGATGATTTAATAACTCTAGAAATACTTTGTATTAGTTTTTCTTATATCTCCTGTTGATTCAGAATTATTTTGTATTATTTTGAACATTAGAGTAAGAGGTGAATGTATTATATGTCTATGCCTGTACCAAAGAAAGTTGGCAGTTATCACTTTTTTCCCTCTTCCTCTTCCTCTTCCTCTTCCTCTTCCTATTTTTTCTTTTTTTGTATTTCTTTTCTGGTCTTCTCTCTTTTTCTATTCTGTTCTGTTTTTTAAATTTTCTTATATTTTACTCTTTGTTGAAATTTAATGCAATTGTTTTTTTTTTTAATTCTTTTGAGAAGATGCAGGGCAATTTTGCCTCTCTTGTGGGTGGCTTCCAAATTTGTCCATTTGTCTCTCTTGCGCATGGAGAGGGCTGTTCAGAGCTCTGTGAAACCAAGAGCCCCGAAAGGTAGGAAGAGAAGGAGTGATAGCTGCCAATCAAAGCAGAATGGGCTAGAACATTCCATGCGGAATTCTTTTTTCATGCCGCGAACCGAGAGGCCAGGTTGTGGTTTAAGAAGCAAGCTAGCAAGCAAGCTGGTCATTTAAGAAGTATTCCTGATTGAGGGCTGATTTTCCTCAGCCCCATATATGTCAGCGGTCCCTGCTGCTTCCTTTCTTCTCTGCTCTGTTCCTTTTTTTCAAAGAACTAATGAAGGGACCTATGATGGACCTGACACTCTGATTTTAAATAATGGAGGGTTTAATGGAATCATGAATAAATAGTAACAGATTTGTCTGTCAGGAATTAAATAGTGGTATTTCTGTGATTAATATCAGAATCTCATCTGAAATAGTTTTAGCCACTTCCTGCAGGTGACATCTGTGCTTAAATATAATTTTCCTCTCCCTGTTCTGGCACGACTGTTAATTACTTACTCAATGTAGTTCAACATTTAGTTAATAAATATGTCAGGCTTTTACCATGGTATTCTTTTCGCAGAGTTGTGAATTTGCAATTAGTTTTAGATTTACTACATGGTGACAGACAGTGCTATATAAATAGAGGTTAAACACACAATTTACATATTAATTTCATGATTCATTTATTCAATGATTTATGTGGATATAGATTGTATTTAATCTCTGTGCTGTAGTTGTTTGAAGCATGACGGACAGAATCGCTACGCCGGGGTGGGCCGTTGCAGTAACACAAGTTGTATTGAGTGGCGGAAGCCAAGGGGAAGAAGCCACCTATGGAAAGCTTGGAAATGTGCCGATGCATTAATTTTTATGCTTGTATGGGAGGGGGTTACAGTGGGAGTAAGGGGTGACACATGGAACACCATGCACATGTTTCCTTCAAAGTTGCTTTGAACATGGTCAATGTTCTGTCCAAACACACAGAAAATTCAAGTTGTACTCCCAGGAAAGCTGGGCAGGGCAGGGGGGCAGGTGAATATGCTTATTCTGCAATATTTACTAGATTTCTGGAATTTGTAGTAGCTTTTGTTGTAACTGCTGACACTTCTTATGTGGTGATATCTTGGCAGCCGATGCTCAGTCCTGTTGGAACCCTTTAATTCCCTCTTCTGGTGCTCTCCAACAGCATTTTCTATCATTGTAGGGAGTCGTGCAGATGACCTTGGAGAAGACATCCAGAAGTCATTAAGACAAGACAGGTGCTGAAGCATGCATTAAGCCCAGGCAGGTGGTAAAGTATTGGGAAGATGCTCAGACTGGCTCCCCCGATTCTCTGGGACAGTGTTTCTCAACCTTAGCAACTTTAAGATGTGTGGACTTCAACCCCTAGAATTCCCCAGCCAGCATGGCTGGCTGGGGGATTCTGGGAATTGAAGTCCACACATCTTAAAGTTGCCAAGGTTGAGAAATGCTGTTCTGGGATGTAAGAGGGAGGCATGGGAAAACATAGACAGACTTGCAAGCTTCTGTTGCTATAGCTGATCTCAATAAAGCTTACTTCTAGCTTTCCTGTAGAGTCAGTTTTCTGATCTGGTCTATCTCATAAGGCCAGCATATCCCCAGATGGCACAGGTATAGAATGGGAGTTGTAATCCAGCATCTCTAGTGGGGGAGAGGCTGGCTTTTAGAGTGGGGACGGTAGTTCCACACAACCTTGCTGCAAAATAGTTGGTACTGGGGTTAGTCGCACTTGTTTCTGAGTAAGTATACATGAGAATGGGCTACAGAAGTCAATTCTGCATAGTTGAGCAATGCATCTGGGGATTTGTTCCTAACTTTCTGAGCTCCACCCTTTTCGTTTGCAAAGTTGTTCTACCTTCTGGTTGGCTTGGTTTGGAAAGTCATCGTGTTTGGGATGTTGACCCTCTCTCTTGACAGGAGAAAAATCTTTGCCTGTAGAAAATTCAGCTGATAAGTAGCCGTGTCCCAGCTGGTCTTAACAATCTTGTTGCCCTTCTCTAAACGGAAAATCGTGGTTGTGAGTATGGGGAGGGGGAGCATTCAGAGAAGCACACCTTTTCTGCCATGCACAGCTCAAATGTAGCGGAAGCTGATATCATTCCAGGGAAGTTTTTTTCTTTGCTTCAGCAAAACTCTCCTCTAGGTTTGATCGCTTGACTCTGTTGCGTAACCCCAGGAGGCAATGGGTTTGGAATTTGGAGTGCCTCTTGTGGGCACTCTCACAAAATAGGTGCCTTGGGGGGGTGGGGCGTATCTGTTCAGAAAATCGTGGGTGGTGTAGCTAATCACCAGTGATTTTGGCTACTGGGTGGAATCCTGAATGTTTGGGGAGTCCAAAATGAGGCTGATGTGGTAGAGGTGGATGCAAAATGATGGCTCTGGATGAAGCTGATGAATTAGTGTTCTCTGTGGGTCACACCCATTGGAATGACCCACACCTCAAGAACTAAGGCTTGGGTGATTATGAGATTTTTTTTTTTTTTATCTATTCAATTGTGTCCGATTCTCGGAGATTGCCTGGACAAGTCTCTGTAGTTTTCTTAGCAAGTTTTTCAGAAGTAGCCATTGCTAAAGCAGTAAGTAGTGAGAGCTTTGCTAAGGTGCAATTAAGCCCAACCTTTACTGTTAGACCAGAATGCATCTTCTGCTTTAAGTGAGTCTGGTTAATTTGGTGAGTGGTTGGGATGATTTGACCACTTTGGGTTGGTAGGAATTGTCTGCTATTATTTAATGCCCTTTGACAAGTTGCAGATTGCTGCCAGCTTCCTGTTGCTGGGACTTTTGCTCTTCCATACTTTGAAAAGGTTTTGAACGCAGGCTATCTACCATTGGACTTTCAAGAGGGAAAGAGATGGAATTCATAACTCGTAAGATTGAATTTTCAAACCTTATTTCTTCACCACTTATTCTTCTTCAAAAATCAATTTCTAGTATTGATTTAAAAAAAAAGAGCTGATTGTGAAGTTGAATCTGGCTTGCCAACCCCCTGAAATTGGAAGCTGCTGAGGAATGGACACAGTGAGAAACAGTGCCAAGCCATATTTAAATGACAGAATTCTGGCAAAAGAGTTTTTGAGCCTGTCCATTATTTCTGCCCAAGAATAAAGGTACTTAAGGAAAGTAATTGTAAATTGCTCCTGACATTTGTTTTTCAGAAATTATTTGCATCTGTTTTTCTGCATTGGAGATTTTTTTAAAACATTATCTTGCAGTTGTTAAACTGAAAGAAGACAGGGTGGTGAGGGAGAGAAAGAAAAGGAAATAATAATTGAGAATTATATCCAATACCCCAACAAAATAGATTTTATTAGTAGTAAATTATTAAGACCATTGTTGGGAGGTCTGAATAAATGGAGTGATTTATATTATCCAATGCACTGATATATTGAAGCATCAAATATGAAATTAAGGCTGTAATCCTGAACCACAGTGCCTTGAAAGGAAGTTCCATTTAACTTGAGACTTAGTTCTGAGTAGGTCTGTAGAGATTTGTACAATAAAACATCTTCTTGCTCTTCTCCAGTAATTGTTATATGTTGGTTATCATCAACAAACCACAGAAGGCAGATACGTGCGTCTGCAAGTATTGGGGATCAGAAAATGGTTCATGGATGGGGAGGCCGAGTGAGTGGAAGAGAAAAGGATTGAAAACAAGTAAAGGGAAAGCATGGCTACTGTAAGATATTATGAGAATAAATGAGGAGCTGTGTCAAAGGAAGCAGCTGTGAATGTGTACTTCAGGGCTCTTGATTTTGCAAAGGAAAAATATTATAATTGGGGCCATTTAGAAAATGGGCTTAATGATTTAATTTTTGAAGTGCCAGTGCTGTGAAAACAAGTGTTCTGCTCTCCTATATTTACTGGAATACGCCATACCCTCTTCCCTCCTATTGAGGTGATTAGTAATAATAAGACTGAATTTTTGTTGTTGTTTTATATATACTTTTTATTATAGAGGTTTAAAAAGAAAATAAAAACTAATACAAACTAATGTAAAGTAAAAAAAGAAAAGGAAGAAAGCAAAGAGAAAGCTAAAAGTGCAGGAAAGGATAAAACAGTAAAAGAAAGATGAAAAAGAAAGAAAAAAGATACAAAGAAGTGGTTTCTGATTTTTTTTTTACAGCAGTTACAAGTACAATGATAAGTTTACCTCTTACAAGATACCTCTCTTTTTTCTATAGTCTATTCTGTCTAACCTTCAAAACCATAAATCATAGTTTCATTTTTTTTCCCGTTGCATGCAAAAAGTCTGTAAGGGGTTTCCAGTCAGCATTAGACTTAGATAATGTCTTTTCTCTGATCCAAGAATTCAATTTATCCCTCTCAGCAAGATCCATCATCTTCACCAACAATTCTTCCATTGTTGGTAATACCGAATCTTTCTACCTTTCTGCATACAGTAATCTTGCTGCAGTTATCATGTACAAAAACAAAGTTCCATGACTTTTTTCCAACTGTTTGTCCATCAGTCCCAAAAGAAGAACCTCTGGTTTCAATTGCATATTAATCTTTAAAATTCTCTGAATCAGTTATGTATTTGAATCCAGAATTTTCTGGCTTTTTTACACATGAACCAAACATGATAAAATGTCACTTCTTCTTGCTCACATTTCCAACATAAATTTGAATTGCCTTTATATATTCTGGACAATTTCTCTGGTGATATATACCAACGATACATCATTATATAAAAATTATCTTTGAGATTATAATGTAAATTTCAATTCTTTCAGCCACATATTTTCCCATTGTTCCATCTGTATATTATAACCAAAATTTTTAGCCCACTTTATCATTCATTCTTTCACTTCTGTTTCATATTTCAATAAAAATTTATATATTTTAGCAATTACATGTTCATCATTTGTGCACAATTCTGTTTCAAACTAGTCTTAGAATGTTCAAAACCATAAATTCTTTTGTCTACTTTAAATCTTTCTAATAATTGTAAATAAAAGAACCATTGACAACTATATCCCTCTGCCACCAGTTCTTCTCTTGATTTTATCTTACATTCCCTTTGACAAAATTGTAGTATCTCACGATAAGCTAACCATTTGTATTTACTTATCATTCCTCTTCTATAAAATGCTTCTTGTGCTGAGAGCCACAGAGATGTTTTTGGGCACAACCTGGGTTTGTATCTATTCCATATTCTCACTATGGCACATCTAACATAATGATTTTTAAAGTCCTCATTGACCTTGACTTTGTCACACCACAAATATCCATGCCACGCAAATCTCAGGTCATGTTCTTCTAGCTCCAGAAGCCTTCTGTTTCTCAGCAACCCGCACTCTTTCATCCAGACCAAACAGCAAGCTGCAAAATACAATTTCAAATCAGGTAAACCCTGTCCTCCTCTTTCCTTTGCATCTTGTAACACCTTATATTTTACTCATGCTTTTTTCCCCACCACACAAATTTAGATACACCCTTCTGCCACTGTTTAAATGTTGCATCAGTTGCCAAAATGGGTATTGTCTGAAACAAAAACATCATTCTAGGTAAAACATTCATTTTTATCACAGAAATTCTCCCCAACAATGACAGCTGTAATTTCTCCCATCTTAACATATCTTTTTTAACTTCATTCCATATCTTACCATAATTATCTTGAAATAACATACAATTCATATTTGTCATAATGATACCCAAGTATTTTACCTTCTTCTCAATCTTAAAACCCATTTTATTCAAAAGCCCTTAACTCACAAGTTTCTTTTTTAATCTTTACTCCCACAATCTTCTCATCTTGTTGCATCTCTCTATTCAATATTTCAAGAACCAAAATAAACAAGAGAGGAGACAGTGGGCATCCATGTTTTGGTCCTTTTGGTATCTCACAGGGTTTTGTTAAATCTCTCTGTGGTGTAGATTAATCTTATCCATTTTATGAAGTTATCTCCAAAATTCATATCCTCCAGAACCTTAAACAAGAAAGCCCAGTCCAAATTGTCAAAGGCCTTTTCTGCAACTAAGAAGATCAATGCAGCTTGTTTTTCATTACGTTGCTCCAAATATTCCAAAATGTCCAACACAGTTCTAACATTAGAATTATTTAACTGTAAAGACTTTAGGTAGGTAAAAACCCACATTGATCCTCATGAATAAATCGTTGCAAAATTGTTTTCAGTCTGTCAGCTAAGACAGTTGTAAACATCTTGTAGCTGTTCTTCTGTAATGGCATTGGCCTATACGTTCTTGTTTGTTTGTTTGTTTGTTTATATATATATTTCAAATTTAGTCACCACCCCTCTCACAGAACGACTCTGGGCGGTTTACAATAAAAATAAGAATAAAAACCAATTAAGATACAATAAAAACAGTGTTCATAAATAAATAATATATTCCAAGGAAGTCAAATCTTGTTAAAGTCAAATCTTGTCTCTCTTTAGGTATTAATACTATATTGGCCTCTTTCCAGTTCTTTGGCATCTCTCCTCCCTGTAAAATAGAGTTCATTGTGTTTTGTAGAGGTTGCAAAAGTTCATCCTGAAAGCCTTTATAATAAAAACCTGATAATCCATCTGGTCCAGGCACCTTTCCTAATTTCATCTTTTTTATAGCTTTGGAACCTTCCCTTATTGTTATAGCTCCATTCATAATCTGTCTCTGTTCCTCTATAATCCTCGGTTAAATTTTGTTTCTTTATTCACCTGTATTCTCTAATGAGATGTCACTTCCTTTATATAAATTGGAATAATATTGATGAAATGCTTTTTGTATTGCCATATTATCCATTAATATAGTAAAATGTAGTATTATACTATAATATAGAATAGAGAGCCAGTTTGGTCTAGTGGTGAAGGCTCCAGGCTGGAAACCAGGAGATGGTGAGTTCTAGTCCTGTCTTAGGCACAAAAGCTGGCTGGGCGAGTTTGGGCCAGTCCCCCTCTGTCAGCCCAAACCACCTCACAAGGTTGTTGTGGGGAAAATAGGAGGAGGAAGGAGTATTAGGTATATTCGCCACCTTGAATTATTTATAAAACTAATAAAGGCAGGATAAAAAAATCTCCCTCTTGAATTTTTTTCTTTTTTTTTCTTTCACTTTTTCTTTTTGTATTTGTATTTTGTATGTTAGCCACTTCCCTGGTTTATTTGCAAATTATTATTTTTTTTTTGGTTTGTATAATTCATTTTTATTTCCATTTCTCTTACTGTTAACATAGATAGTTGCTGTAGTAGAAACTCCGTTTGTTGAGAAACACTTATCTTCTTTGGAGATTTCTTTAGTTCTTCTTTTCTCTTTATTTCATCCAAAATAGCTTATGTTTTCTCTTGACTCTTCTTTTTAAGTAGATATACTTAATAGTAAATAGTAAATATACTATTATGTTGTATAAAATGACCACTAATAAAAGCTTTATTTGCATCCCAAACCATTCTTAAACCAGTGCCTTTACCTAAATTATTAAAAAAAAATTTTTTTAAGTTTCTTTTTACAGTCCTCCACTGTTGCTTCTTTCTATAGCAACATTTCGTTCAGTCTCCATTTAAAAGAATTAGATTTTCTTTTATAAATCCAACTCACAGGATTATGATCCAAAAAAGTCTTTGGTAATATCTCTACTTTAGAAACCTTAGTGGCCTTCAGATTCTTTGAAATTCAAATCAGGGCTATTCTTGAAAAAAATCTATGTCTTTCAGAAAAGTAAATACATTCTCTTGAATTGCTGCTGTTCTGTCCATATATCAACCTGCTCTAAGTTGTCCATCAGATCAAAAGAAAAAAAAAACTTCTGGTAATTTACCTTGAATGGTTCTAATATATTTTTTCAGAAGTTCTGTCCAGTTGTGGGGAGACCCCTCCATTCCAGTCCCCTATCAACCACCAATTTTCATAAGAAAAACCTATTAATTTCTCCATAAGATGTCTTTAAAACAATATTTTGTCTTCATTTGGGGCATAAATTCCCAGTATCAAAGTCTTAGCACACAGATGATGTTATCTACTTGGGTAATGAAAGGTCTGCAAGCAAACAACCAGGCTCGGGGGCACCAAGGACTCCACAACCTTCTTTGAATTTCAGTGATGGTTTGAAAAAAACCCCACACATTGTATTAAGGTTTGTTTTAACCATGGGCTGTTGAATGTCACAGTGTCTTCTCCATTGCAAGTTCATGATCCAGATTGTGCTTCTTCCTGGAACTTTGGTCCAGTTGCAGGACTTGTTTCAAGAACATTTTGTATTAAAATCAAAGTCTATAATCATTAATGACACACTTCGATTATTGCTAATATTTAAGCCATGTCTTTCCAAAAGTATTTTACAGGACAAAAGAGAGCCTTGATGAGTGATGAATTAGGAATTGTTATAAGGGTTAGCAGATGTGGCATTCTGTATATGAACGTAGAGGTACTTGCCTGGTCAGATAATATTTCCACAATCATTTGTTATAAACAATATGGAGACATCACACATCCTTATCTTATTCTCTATTTTTTGGTGAACCATTTACTATGCATCCCATTTACTCTCATGCATGCTTTACTTCCATTACATACAGCTCTTCCCACATTAAGCAATCAACCTTCAACTCCATATTCGTATATCATATCGATCACACATTTTATGTTGATTGACATAAATCTATATTTATATTGATCTGCATATATTTTAGAATTTTCTGCTCCTTTCTCCTGTAAAATTAGAATTGGGCATCAACTTTTGGAGGTATCTGGGATTGTACCCGAGATTTTGGATGATGCCTGCCTTAACATTTTGTAATTGTGGAAGGGATTTTGAGTGCAGATGAATCTGCATTTCTGTTAGGTTTCATTTTTCTTGCAACAACTGACTTGTCCAGATGTTATGTCAGTCAACTCCAGCAGCTGACATGGCTAAACCTTCGAAAGGTATAAAGAATTCCAAAGCAAATATGTCTGTTCTCTAAGCTCATCCTTTAGCACCCTGGTGTCCTCCAGATGTTTGAGATTACAATGCACTGGGTTAACTTGTGACTTTTATGAATGTGTTCATTTTTAGAAATGGGGAAGATTCTCCATGGAAAACTATAACAGCAGACATGCTCCCTCCCAAACCTACATATAGGTTATGGAGAAAGACATGCTAGCATGCAAGCAGAGAAATAAATAAAGATCAGAACATAGCATGGTTGAAGGAAGATTTGAAGTGTTGGCTGATGAATTAGAGTTAGACCCAGGGTAGGATCTGAACTGGGTTTTACAGGCTGGCTGAGAAAACAGTGTTCTTACTGGATTCCAAATTCTTCAAGAGCTAATTCTGTTTCATGAGCTGCATGTAAAATCCACTGGTCTTGGTGGTGTAGAAGAATAGGCACCTTTCTCTCCACACATCCTGCCTTCTGTTGAAGATGCAGGGTCTGAATCAAAGTTGGAAAGGCTTTATTTAAGATAGATAGAGATATACCTTGAGAAGACAGTGTTTCCTAATGGGGGACACAATATTAACAATCCCTTGTCTTTGCTGTAGCTCATAGTAATATAGAGTACTACAGTTGACATAGTGATGAGCTCATATCAGCTGAAGGAGGACCATCAGAACATTGTCTCATTGGACAGTTTCCTGGTCTACAAAATCACAGAACTGGCTCCTTTGTCTTCATTTTGTAAGAGAGTTATTTATTTATAAGGGTTTTTATTTACCATTTCCCAGACAAAATCACTCCTGCTAAGAATAACCCAGGGTAGCTTCAGCACTTAACTTTATGGGGCTTTTCCCCCCACAAGTCATGGGTGCTGGTGTAAGAAACACCCATTTTCTCATATAAAGATTCTCAGCCCCAACTTCTTGCCATGCTTTATGAGGACTCTCCTAATTATAGCTTTTTAATTAGCACAAGTCATTAGTTTCTGATTAGTTTACAGAAGAATAAGGAATGAAGAGGATTATTTCTCTTTAATAAGGCTTCTCGATTTGAATCTTAAACATTTAGACTGGCTGAGTTGGGGTGGGGTGGAACATGGTGTAGAGGGAGGTTCATCAGCTCTATGGAAGTGTCATACAATCCTTAGCAGCATTTTTGTCAAAAGAGTATGGTCCTCTTCAAGGATAGAGTGGCAGATAGGATAGGACCAGTGGGCAGTCATGTTTTTACAGACTCTGAACTGAAAGGTCCTTCAAGAAGCCTATCAGATATGAGTTTCATTTTCCTTCAGGCTAAATATTCATGCCTTCCCTTGATCTTAATGTTTGTGGGCAAGGAGCAAAGCAAGTTCTCTTGGGTGCTGAAACTGAGCCATCGGTCACCTTGAAAGGGGACTCGAAAATCCAAGCTCAAAGAGAATGCTTGAAGCACACCAGACCATGGAGAAACCAAAGCCTATGAAAAATAAGGAACTAAGTATGTTTAGCTTTGAAAAGAGAGCAATTCTGGAGACATATAAGAGCACTCTTCAAATACCTGAAAGGATGTCCTCCATCATTCCAGAGAAGGTGGGCTCTCCTTCAGTGGAAGTGTTTGAGGGGAAGCTAACGAGCTTTCTGTCTGCGACACTTTGATTCCAGTTCCTGAACTGAATAGAGGGAAGGTGGACTCAGTAGTTTAAATTCTCTCTTCCAATTTAAGGATTGTGCAATTGCTGTTTCTCAGAATATGTTCCAGCTCAAAAAAAGAAAAGAAAAGAAAAGCCTTGGAAGATACTCTTGCGTGGAGAACCCCTTGATTCCCCACAGAAGACAATGCAAGATTCTCAGTTTTTTCCATAGTAGCTCCTGAGAATCTTGCTGTGATTCCATCAGTCCCAATGTGAACGGATGTGCTGTTACTGAGAAAGGAGGAGGACCTCTGTAGACACAAACAGTGAGTAGATAGGAGAGATTATTACAGACTTATCAAAGAAACAGATTCTTAGCCCATCCTGCAGAGAGCCTGAAAAAAAGAAATTCACAGGTTTCAAAAAGACCCAACTTAATGAACCCACTAATAAAGGAGGGCTAAAAGGTTTCTATCTCAGCTCTCAAGATTCTATGCTTTAACCCCTAATCCTTGATGTTAAAACTCATTAAAGAAGGGCTATATGAATTTTACTTCCTTTGTTGTACCCTAGAGTAAAGGGGCTTGAGGCACCTGTTGCTTGGTGGTCCCTGGTGGTACAACTAGGTAACTTTAGATTGTGAATCTAATCATCTTAGTGAGGCCAGCCATGTGCATTGTTTCAGAATAAGTAATGGGTGGAGGTAGAGCCAGTTTGGTGTAGTGATTTTGGTATCACGCTCGAAACCGGGAGGCCATGAGTTCTAGTCCCACCTTAGGTACGAAGCCAGCTGGGTGATCTTGGGCCAGTTGCTCTCTCTCAGCCCTAGGAAGGAGGCAATGGCAAACCACTTCCAAAAAATCTTGCCAAGAAAAACTGCAAGGACTTGTCCAGATACTTGCCAGGAATCAAAAACTGACTCAAAGACGATAAGATAAGATAAAATGAAATGGGTGGAGCAGGACAACAAAGACGATGGGGCCAAGTCAAAAAATTAAATGCACTTAAAATGTTATGGCTCATGCATTGGTAATGTGATTTCTTCCCATGCATCCCTTCTGTGATGTGTATGTGTTTGTGTGTATCAACTTCAATTTGGTGGTGACTATCCAAGCTTCTCTGAAGTCTGCTGTAGCTCTGGGGGCCCAAATTGTGCATCTCTGCTTCAGACATCATTCTTGCTGGTGCACAAGGAGTGCAAATGCCTTTGCTGCTTAGTGACCAGCTCCAGCCCGAAAATTGTGCCCTCTGCCGCACAGCTCAAATCTTGATTGGAGTTAAATGGACTCCATACACACTTTCACACTTTACAGTACATGCCTCATGCTAGCCATAGCAGGAAAACTCTGTCAGGAGGAAACAGTCTCATCTTGGCCTGCGTTAACATATTTGGGGTTGCTTGTTCTTGATACTTATGTGCATTTTGAATTTAGACATCCAATTGCGGTATTTCTTACACTTTCCTTCAGGGATCATTATTCTGCATCTAGCACAGGAAGTTTCAAGGTCAGCATTACTTGAACAGTTGTAATAGTCCCAACAGAAAGATAAATATATATTGACTGTAGCTGAAGCTACGGATCTTGCAGTAGCTGAAGGTCAACGACCCTCTGAGGTGCTCCTCAACCTTCAAATGTCTATAGGTTAAATTGCTGATGAATTGCTCTTACAAGGGGAGGAAATGCACTGGCTGCAACACTGAACATTGGAAGGTAAGCATGTCCATGAAAATCAGGGGGAGAAGCTGAATACAGAAAATGAAATAGCTGCAGCCTTTCCCCGTTTCTACCTGCAGGATTTCATTATCCATTGGTTTTATTTGATGCATGCTTACCCCATTCTTCTGGCCGAGCAATAAATCACTTCCAGAGCAAATTTCAAACATAAATCACTAGATCATGGTCACCAACTTTTTCCAAGGGATTACTACCACTGCATGATTTTACCCAATGCGAAAAAAGTGTGTGTGAATGCACATACATAGATATGTATACGTTTCTTTGGCACTTACACCATTGTGCAAAATTATGCAGTGGTGGCTGGGTGCATGGATCAGCCACCGTAGTAGCTTTGTTTCAGAAGATTACAGAAGCTTTCACACCTGAGGTCTTGAAAAAATAATGAAATTGCATGAGATTTAGCAGCCAACCCCCCATGGGGGCATTTATTATTACTCTTTAAATACTTTAATTTGGAGAGGGAGTTTTGAGGGGTATTTTTTAAAGATGCTGAAGACCTGGTGGTGTCTAAAAATCCCTGATTGCTGATTCTGGAATTGGGCTGCTGGCTGGGGAATTCTGGGAGTTGAAGTCCACACATTTTAAAGTTGCCAAGGTTGAGAATCGCTGCCTTAAAGTCTTGTTATAATGACCTGCTTCAGTGTAAGTTGTAGAAGCCAAGGATGAGCCCAATGTTGATTCGTTCTCAGCATTCATAATATAGGGACTCTGCTTTACCTTTTCTCCCTTTGCAGTTGCCAGATGGAATGATTTCATGCCTTCAAATCTTGTGGGATTGTGTTGTTGATTTTCTAATAAAATTAGGAAACCTCTCCATTATGCTGGCCCTAATGAGCAGGGAGTATTGTCAGAAGTCTAAGCTGCATGAGTGTACATCCGGTAATAAAACTTCCATGTTCAGGGGCTCTTAATCTGATTATCAGATACTAGGAAATTGAAAAAAACCATAATCCTTTGTCTGAGAGAGAAAAGGAGAGAGAGGAAACCTATTCAGACTTCTATAAGGTTAGATTTAATTGAAGTGTTTGCACCAAAATGTTGTGCCTTTAACTTCATCTCTCCTTCCTATCCTTTGGATTAGCATCTGCAATAGGAAAGGCATATTTATATATACATTTAAAAAAAGTTTAATAATTAATCTCTGACCTTCATAAATATTACACAGTGACCCATATTGAGCAGCTTTAACAAACTACAGTTTAGCGCACCTCGGTTCTCTGATGCATTTTTAATTCCAGTTACACAGAGCGTGCAAGTTCAAGCTTCATGGTGTGATGATTTGTCGAATGCAAAGATGGACCCAGGCTTCTCATGGCCTGGATGATGATTTGCTCCAGGTTACATCCCCTTCCAGGAGCCCAAGTGGCTCATCGGTCTATCTCAGTGTTTTTCAAACTTGGCAACTTTAAGACATGTGGACTTCTTAAAGTTACCAACTTTGAAAAGCTGCTCTACCTGAACTTGAGATTAAACGAAACAAAACAAAAAAATTACACTTTTCTGAATTACTCCTTTTTCTTCTAGAAACTGCCGTTTCTAGAGCAGGATTATAATTTCAACAGGAAAGTTCTTCTGTAATGCTTAAATGATGCTTTGCCCTATTTACTGGATGGGGTTAGTCACCATACACAATGGGTTTGGGAGAGATGCTTTGCAAAATATCTTGATTCATCTCTTGGTGCACGTTTCCTCAAAACGTTGAAGGACCTGTGTCCTGGAGGTTCTCATGGCTGTCTCAGTGGCTTTCCCTGGTGGTCTGCATAAGTGAGGCATTGTAGGACCACAGGTCTGTTTGGACTGCTGGCAAAACAGCTGTTTTAGCAATTCAAGGAGGAGTGCTTCATGCACAATGCTTTTTGTGCAATGCTTCTTTTGCAGGCCTCCCTTGACCTGATGCCCTCCAGAGGTATTGGGGCTACAAGTCCCAGATTATCCCGCCAATAGTGACTTGAGTTGATATCTATTCTGCTGTTTAAGCGTATTATTTAGCATCCTCTCTCCAGGGTTAGTGTACCACATCTGTGAACCCATCTAGCATCTCAGATGGGAATGCGTCAGGAGTTTTTGGAGGATGTACATATAACAGATGTGAAACTTAGATGGCTTCTCACATCATACTAAGCCAAACACATGGGTTGCTTGAGTTTGGCTTAGCATGTTATGATCGGTATAACATGACTGATGGCTTAATGCAATGTGTAATCCTAGCCTATTTTAGCATGCTCAATAAATTATGGTTAAAATTATGATGAAGCGTGATGCATGATCCAGTAAAAAGTGCTGATCAGCAGTTCATGGATTAAATTGCATGGTTCCTTTTCTCAGTGTAGAGACTCCCTTTCTGATGGAAAGAGTCCAGTTCAACCCAGTGAAACTGATCCAGTGTTGTAGGTCAGCTACTTCAACTAGACTGAAAAAGGCTTAATTGAGCAGTAAGAATCCATGGATTCTGATTAATTGTATTATTTATCTTATTCATTTACAGGGCTTATATGCACTGCAGTCTGACTCTGAGCAGCGTACAACTCCACAATACATAATTGGGGTTAAAAACATACAGTTAAGTAAAACAGTGACTAGGAATGCTCATATGTTATTGGGAGTCATCATTAAAAACAATAACAATAATAGAGATGTATTCTCCCAACCAAGAGGCTGCTATAATAATCCAGACTCCCTTAGTTGAGGGAATAACCATGTTTTCACTAGTTTCCTATAATTTAGAAGGGAAGAGGCCAATTACGTAATTACACATTGAGTAGAGTGCTTTTTCAGAGAAGGGGAGTGGTGACTGAAAAGATAGGCTTATGTGGCCCCGAAGGATGACCATCTTTAATTGATGAAACATAATTTCAGAAGTTCAAGAAACCGAAAGAACAGGAATTCCAGAAATGCTCTTTATTGTTGTAGGGTTAGGATAATAGAAGCTTGAAAGCCTGTCAGTCTGAACCATCGTATACCAAAAAACCCAAGGTGGAGTTATTTTGAGTTTCTTTCTCACATTTTCCACTTTCCCAAGACCAACTTGCTGTTTCTCCTTTCACGGTTCATTGCTGTCTCCCCAAGGCCAGATCTACATTCTTTCACATGTAATGAGTCTACCCTGCTAGATCTTATCCAGTGGACAGATAGGCAGAAGAAGAAAGAAGGCGGTCCCATAGGCGTCAAACCATGGGGGACTTTAAAGATGATAACCAGCACCTTGAATTGCACCCAGAAGCTAACTGGCAACCAGTGCAGCTCTTGGAGAAAAGAATTACTGTATTTTTCTGACAATAAGACTCCCCCATGTACAAGACGACCCCCATTTTTCCAACCCCAAATTAAGAAATCAATATTTTAAAGATAGTGCAGAA
This sequence comes from Liasis olivaceus, assembly GCA_030867105.1. Lineage (NCBI taxonomy): Eukaryota > Metazoa > Chordata > Lepidosauria > Squamata > Pythonidae > Liasis > Liasis olivaceus. The sequence goes on from CM061361.1 coordinate 13,570,459, forward strand.
CACATTTTTATTTAGTAATTAGTTAACATTTACCTGATACAGTCGGTGGGAGGAGGTCCAAACCATCTCTCTGCAGCTCTGTTTCCATGCTCTTTTGCATAACTGATTACATTCAAGCACGAGTGAAACTGCCGATAGCTCATCTCTGCAGACTTCCTCTAATTGGTTTGTTCAGCATCAGCTGACATCAGTTACATCAGGCTCGTGATTGGAGGAAGTCTGTTTGGGAGACAAGCTATTTCACTCGTGATTGGAGGCTAGCAATAGGAGGAAGCCTGCCTGCAGAAACAAAGTATGGGCAGTTTTGCAACCGCGCAATTTTCGGTTGACTTCCTTGAATAAGACGCCCTTCAATTTTTAGGGTAAGGATTTTAGAAAAAAGTATCGTCTTATAGTCGGAAAAATATGGTACATAGATCCCTTGAGGAGCACCTATTGCTACCTGAGCTGCTGCCTTCTGGACCAGGTGAATGCTCTTCAAGGGCAGATCCATGTAGAACAAATTACAGTAGTCCAATCGAGAGGTGACTGAGGCATGAATGACAGTGAGTAATGCTTGCTGTGAACCTGTGAGAATCCCCAAATTGCAAACCAACTCTGCCAGACAGTGCAACCCCATTCAGAGTTAACAGTGGAATCTCACTGGAATTGGCAGGCTTTCAAACCCACAGCCATTCCATCTTGCTGGGCTTGTGTTTCAACCTTTCCCTCCCCATCCAGATCTGGACAGGCTCCAGGCTCTTCCACAGCATCATTTATTTGGCCAGAGGTCAAGTTGTACAGTTGGGTATCGTCAGAATATGATGAAACCTGACCCTGTGCCACCAGATCATCTTGCTCAGCAGTTTCATGTTGATGTTGAATAGGAGTGGAGAAACCGAAAGAACAGGAATTCCAGAAATGCTCTTTATTGTTGTAGGGTTAGGATAATAGAAGCTTGAAAGCCTGTCAGTCTGAACCATCATATACCAAAAAACCCAAGGTGGAGTTATTCTGAGTTTCTTTCTCATACTCTTCCCTCCCCCCAACTGAAACTGTTCCTTCAGGAAGGAGAAGAACCACTGTAATGCAGTGCTCCACACTCTGAACCATCAAGGATGCCTAAGAAGGACACCATGATGGATGGTATCAAAAGCCATTGGGAGATGAAGCAGGACCATTAGAGTTACATGACCCCTTTCCTGGTCCTGCCAGAGATCATCCATAAGTGTGATCTGTGCTATCTCTGCTGAACCTGAAACCAGACTGAAATGGTCCAGATAATCCGTTTCCTCCATGGCCCTCTCTGGTTGCAGCCCAACCATATTTTCCACAAACTTTCCCAAAAGTCTCCCCCACCTCTTGGCCCTTGTGCTAGTTCAGGAGACTTCTGTGTTGGCAGCAGAGGGGCCTGACAGCCCTGTATCTGAGGAGGTGGAGGCGTGCGCCATAACCAGTTGGCCCCACTTTGCCCATGTCTTAGAGTCTTCCCCTTGGGCTCTGACACCGAGACCCATAATCAACTCTATCCCAGGCACAGCTTAATGTCTGGGAAAACAGAAAAGTAAGATACTCAAAAGCAAGACTCTTGCTGGTGATGGGAAAAAATGCCCACTCTAACTGATATCCCCAGCTATGGCAGTCACAGGACCTGGGCAGCCAAAGTCTCAACCTTATGTCCACTGCTGTGTTCTCCAGCTGGGCCGGACCCTGCACAAGTGGCTGGGCGTCAATCCAACCTAATTCCATTACTCTCTCCAAATAGCTGGGTTGTGGCCTTTGTTCTGGCCAATATGCCAACCATGGCAACCACAGGGCTCAGGCAAAGCTGCTTCTAGAACTTGGGTTTGTATCCCAATCTACTCCATGGTTTTATTTAAATAATTTATATGGCCACCCATCTTACAACAGTGTCTCTATGCGGTGTACAAGCAGTAAAACGACAGCTACAAAGACTGACCCATGACGCTTGAGGTGAACAATCATAAAAACCAGACCAGCAGTTTCTGTTTGTTTTACTCACTCTTTTAGCCGTGTGAGAAATAATTTTCACAGTGTTCCAGCCAAACTCTTAATGCATATATCACTCCTTTTTGTTCCTGTTCCTGATTTAGGGACCGTATGTATACTCTGCTGGCTGTTGATGGAGCTCTGTGGAGTAGTTAATTCAATGATTACACATAAAGACTAATTTCTGAACATTGAAGTATATCAGGAGCATATCAGGAGTGAGAACTACTCAAAAGAGAGTGACTTGATTTGGAAGTAATCATCATCAGCAACAGCACAGTGGATCTGCTGTCCTGAGACCAGTTCCTACTCTGTTCTCTTCAACCTGTTCAACTGTGTATTCAGAATGTCAGATGAGGCCTGCAGGATTAGATCAGCAACAATGACGGTCAAATTGTTGTTTGTCAGAAGCCCATCAGTAGAGGACAAGTACACTAGTGCTCTTCTGCTGATATTCTCCTGTAATTATATTGAAAAATATGCTGCCTTTGATATCATTCCTAATCAGTGATCATCAGCTACAATATCAGATATCAGCAACAATATCATATATCATTATATCATCCTAACTGGTGACCATCAGCAACAATGATGGTCAAATTGTTGTTTGTCAGAAGCCCATCAGCAGAGGACGAGTACACTAGCACTCTTCTGCTGATGTTCTCCTGTTCCTTTTAAAAGCTGTCCAGGCTGGTGGATACCACCTTGATTGATGGAACTTCTGTAGTTGTAACAATATGCCACCTGAAGAAGTTCTTCCATTTCTTTCCCACCATTCAGTCATCTATCCCTTTACTGAGTTCTTCTGCAAGTGTTTTGGAATCAAAGTATGTCATTCTTTGAGGGATTTTCACAAAAAGAGCCCTCAAATCCATCAAAGTTGTCATTGTCACACAATAGCAGAACAAATGAAAAATGACATTGGTCAGAGTTTACATCATCTTACTCAGAACAGAGATTATTTTTATATATATGAAATATATTTAGACCAAAGTTTTTTAAAAAAAAAATATATTCTTTTAATGCTCCTCTTTTTCTTTTCAGAGCTCTGGGAGAAAAATACCCTTGAAATATAAAGAGAGTGCTGTATGGTCAAAGATAGTCTTAACTAGCTGTCAGTCAAAAAGAGAAATTTGTTGAGACACTTAATTACAAGATAATGTAGTCATCAAAATGTTGTTGTGGTAACTGACAGCTCATTTTGGACTGAAAGCTTAGAGCACCCTCCCTTGGGGTCAAAGATGCAGCAAGGTTAACTCAGTAATGACAAGTCTTTTATTATCGCATTATGACATTGAAAAAAAATTGCAATTATACTAATAAATTAATAACAGTAATAAAATGACAGTCATAATTGCATAATATACATGTTGTCAACTCCTTTTGGTGACATGGTTTGAATTTTTATTTTAGCAGCATCTTGCATTCATTCGCTTCAGGCAGCACAAAGATTTTCCTTTTTCTTAATCTTTGGGATGTACAGAATAGGCCTCAAAAGTTGGAAAAACAATTTCTACCATTAAGGAAAGGATAACTCAATAAGTACTGAATCCAACTCAAGTAGTAGCAGCACTTAGCAGATTTTGGCCAGTTTCATGAACGTGGTTTAGTAAGTGGTAGGAGGGCACCAGGAGGTCTTAGGGCAGGAGGCTAGACTAGGAAGTTGAAGAAACATCTTGGAAGAACGCAGCGGCAAGCCACTTTCATGTGGCTACAAAGACACATGGACTATGTATCTGTGAAGCCACCAACAGCCAAGCTTTGGTAAAGGAGTTTTTATCTTTGCTAACTGCTTTTGAAATTCTCCATGCTTTCTTTTTTTCCAGCCTTATGCTTGTGTGCAGGTTTGTAGTTTTGCCCCAGAAATTCCTGATGTACCATCCCACCTATTCTCCTTTGCTTCGTTAACTGGTTTTCGTTGGAGTCAAGGAACAACATGTTATGAGTTCCTTTCCATTACCTGCTTTATCCTTGGGATGTGGAAGGGTCTGTCCTTCTGCAAGCCTGCCTCAAATTACAAATCCTGAAAGGTGTACTCAAGTTTTCTTTTTTACAAATGGAAATACGAAGTTTTAATCATAGTTGATTTACCCATGGTTGACTTCACACACTACCCTGAAGCCAAATGGTAGGTTACAAAGAAATCAAAAGTATACAATATGCTTTAAGTTTTTAGCCCAGGCATTGTCTCCCTGGAACACGCTGAAGAGATAAAGCTTGGTTGGCTTGTGGGAACCTTCCACAGCATTCAGCTCAGCAAAGAAAGGGATCTTGGATTAGACGTCGTCTTCTATCAGACTGAGTCAGGAAGTTCTTGAAGCCATGATGGTCCATTCTTGGCCCTGCACGGGAAGTCATGAAGATGTGCTGGATAGATCAAGACAGTTGTCTTTGCAGGAAGCGTTCTCCTCTCTGCTTCCATATAGGAGAAAATTTAGCTGCCAAGCTTTGTAAAATATGAGCCTTCTCTTTTAATTCAGGAATTAGGTTTACAAAGATACAAGTACCTCAGTGGTACCTGCCAACTGCTTACAGAAGATAACCCATTATGTGAGGAATTGGCAGAGTGTTTTTAAAAATTATCTTTAGCTTTTGCTTATTCAGAAAATATAAATGAAATGTTTGTCAACAAGAGGATCTCCTTTTGCCTAACCTTGAAGTCAGTGGCAAAGGCCCAGCAGATTTATATAGAATCAGACTTTGGTTCATCTCTGTTCTAGTTGGATGAAGGCAAGACCATGGAGATAGATTAGTTTGGCCTGAGAGAAATAAAAAATAGGAAAAAAAAACATAGAAGGCAGTTTGCAAGCAAGGATGTAGCCAGTGATGATTTCAGCGTAGTTATAGTGATTAGTGCTTCTTTGGTATTTTCTATGTTTCAAATATGGAGGACTTGGGCTGATGCAAAAAGCAGACCATCAGTTCTAAACAATGGTTTGCCTGTATCTTTGGAAGCTTAAATTATGGTCTGCATTTGCAGCTATGGTTAGTGCACCCGTCATTAAAGCCTGGTTCATGAAACATGCTCTCGTAATGTAGTTGGACATTTCTCTTGGTGTACTGTGTGACCTCAACCATTGGAAATTGCAAACAATGATCTGCACCTTGATGCACTGTGTAAACCCAACAACTTGTAGCTTATTCAGTGAAATGTGATGATACAACCGTACCTGAAAGTGTTGTGTGACCCTAGTTGCCATGCAGTGCCATGAAATCAAGGCACAGGTTGGAATCCTAAACCGAGGATTCGGCAGGACTTCATTCTTGTATTTATTGTTGTAACCTTTCAAGTTGTGCAAGAGAGTTGGATTTTGGGAAAAGCCACAAAACTTTTTCTCTTTTAATTTTCTCATCTTTTCAGCTGTGAATGCTGGACCAACTTTTCTTTCTGGTGGCATCTGCACGATTCTCTCGTCTTTCATGGCTTACATTATGCTGGATCTCAAGGGTGTGCTTAGGAAAGGTCACCATCTGTGTGTGTGGGGAGGAGGAGGAGGAGGAGAGGTGTGACTCTCACAACCATGAGTTGAGGATTTTCTGATACTGAGCACAAATGTAGAAATGGCAGCTTCCAAGGGATTAATGAATTGCGGAAAACCCTTTAATTTATTTGGAAACAGTTTGCAAATGGGGTCTGAGTGTTACCCAAATTTTCCCCTTGGTATGTTTTATTTTCTGTTTCTCTGGCCCTCGGAGAACTGAAATATATGATTCATGACAATTGGCTGATGGAAAATCCTTTTTCTGACCCTCTCTTTGAAGATAGGGAGGACGGGCGGAAGAACTCAAAAGTCTTTTTGTTGTTTTAACTAGTAATAGATCCGATTCACTTGCAATGTGCTCTTCCTTTATAGCATGGTAAGAACCCATTTTTCCCCCGGTCTCTCTCAGAAAAAAAGCTGGAAGTGTTTTACCTGGTTTTCTTGGAGAAATAATATGTGATAACCACAGGATTCCACTTCCCTCTTTGTGCACCCTCTACGTGTTTGGTGTTTCACTGGGTGCAGAACTGCCATCCACGGTGGTCATTCTGCTTGGGAGAAGGATAGACTGGATAAAACAGCTGGTTGGATATTGCTGGTTATTTTGCTCCATTTGAGGGGACTCTAGCTAAATGATAGGTCACATACAGTCCATACAGAAGGTTACCAGTTCAGCTCCTAGCGTTCCCAGTTTAAAAAGTTGAAGGAGAAGACACTGGGGAGACCTTCTCTGCCTGAGAGATGCTGCCAACCCAAGCACACATCTTGAGGCTAACCTTGGGTGGTGTTAGGAGAAGGGGGAAGATGCTATTTTAACAGCTCACCTTGGGGTGAGGCAAGGAGGAAGGTTAGGGCTGAGTTGAGAGGGGTATTTTGAAGTTTTTTGGGGAAGAACTTGGGATTCTCCTGGCTTTGCAGTCTTCTATTGCATTTCTAATTGTCTTCCATTCTGGAGTCTGTTTCAGTTAGAAGATGGGAACTTTATATTGTTTGTCTGGTTTTTTAAATTGTCCATCTTTAATTTCTGATCTGCAATTAGATACAGGGTTCCCCCTCCCCCCCTTCTACCTGCTTTTCAGGCTAGCAATTAGAAGGGGTTGGGTGAATAAGGTTACTATTTGCTCCATCTCTATTACTCTGATGGATGGGGCTATTAGATAAAGACAAACTGTAATTCCTCATTACCTGCCTGTCTCATTTCTGCTCTTTGCCCCGGAGAAGAGCAGCATAAAAGATCAGTCTGTTATTGAGAAACTCCTGGACAAATATGGAGCTTATGCGTCAAAAAGGACAATGAAGAGTCAGCCAAAGGACAGCTGCCCATCAGGAGAATTGGAGTTTTGGGTGCGATGGAAAAGGCCAAACTAGGCCTGACTGTTCTGGGGATAGAACTGGTCTTATGAACCGTGACTCAAGGATGTCAGCAATTTTCTTTTTTGTCTTCTGAGCTTCTTGTATTTGGTTCACATAGTTAATGGGAGTCACTGATGGTCTTCCAATTTCAGCTATGTTCTCTAGACCAGTGTTTTTCAACCTTGGCAACTTTAAGACGGGTGAACTTAAGATGGGTGGATATGCTGCCTGGGGAGTTCTGGGAGTTGAAGTCCACACATCTTAAAGTAGTCGAGGTTTAGAAACACTGCTCTTGAAATTAATCTTAGAAGGGAGAATGAATTTTATCTCCTAGTGTGCATCTTTGTTGATGTACAGATAGGGTGCCTAAGACATCCAGCAGGTCCCCTCTTGGACATTTATTTATTTATTTATTATGCTTGTATCTTGCAAAATAAGTGATGTTCCCCAGTGGACTGCAACATACTGAGGTCATTAACAACACTATCAACAGTTACAACGTAATAAGAATAATGGAAACAATAAAAAAGCCCTTAATCAATAGCACTGGAAAGATAAATTATAGAATCCATTTTTTCCAGAGTAGAATGGGCACTTAAACAGATTATAGAAATGTCAAGGAGAACAAGAATCTTGTTGCCTTCCATTATGAAGACTAAAGCGGGCACCAAGTGCCTCTTTGGGGAGGACATTTCCTAAACACGCTCCCACAACTAAAAAGTTGTCCTCTGAAGCCACCTCACTACAGTTGGTGGGAAGCTTGTGAAAAGCCTGGACAGGTCCATATCTCAGATTTTGCCTGTGAATCTTCTAAACAATTGATATTCCAATAGAAGAGAATATGTGTAGCTCAGGGTTGAACTGTGGAGTCCTTGGGGTTCTCTGAGCTTGGCTGTTTTCTTGCAAACGTTTTGTTACCCAGCTAGGTAACATCTTCAGTGCTAGAAGGGAGTGGGGTTTGCTCTCTGTTTATATACAGTAGCTTGCCCTGCCAATGTTGGTGGGGGTAGTTTTTTTTTTTTTATTATTATTATTCCTGGTAGTTCCTTAATTAAGGTATTGTTTACCTACACTCCATTCTAGCACTGAAGATGTCATCTAGCCAGGGAATGAAACGTTTGCAAGAAAGCAATCAAGCTCAGAGAACCCCAAGGACTCCACAATTGATATTCCATTAGAAGACAAGTCTCTTTCTCTGTTGTACATGCATGCTGATGCTGGCATTGCATCACTAAGACACGAAGCTTTGCTCACAACATCTCACACTAATTACCAAGGTCTGTTTTGAACAACCAGTAAGAGTTGAGAAGCTCCATGCATCTGATGAAGGGAGCTGCAGTTCACGAAAGCATATGCCTTTTAATAAAATTTGTTAATCAGAAAGGGTGCTACCAGACTCCTGATTTTCAGACCAGAAATAGTTAGTCAAAATTATGAGAGACATATGTACAGAAATACAACATTTTTTCAGTTCCTATGTATGGAATGAAAAATACAATAAAATATAATATAGCTTTAAAGAAAGCAAAGGATTTCATGTAAGATTTTGTGACAGCTTTGGGGTGACTCTTAAGGTACGCCTGCATGATCTTGTTGGTGAGAAAGGAGAAGAATGAAATGGCTTGCTTGAGGCCACTGTGAGTTCTTCTTGAAAGTGACTCGTTTGATTGTTATGGTACCATGACAAAAATGGATCCGTGATTGCTGTCAGATTGGGGGGATTAGAGGTATTTGCAAAAGCTGGCTGCACTTCTCCCATTTAACAGGCAGATTGGAGCTTTATTCTCTTCCTGCCCTTGTATCTCTTGAATGTTCCAGCTCAGCTCAGCTCAGCTCAGCTCAAAATATTGGAGGGACGTTGGGACAAAATGATTCTCTCTGGGCTGTTTTGGAAAGGGTATTGAAAAGTGTGTTTGGGGTTTAGTTAAAGTAGAAATGGGAGGAACCCAGCTTGAGGGTGAACCCTTGCAAAAGTGGAAAATGGGGAGGAAGTCAACTGATCTGGCCATCTCCTCTGGACAGCTCTCTTCCAGTGGGAAAGCTGGGAGAGAGGTCGGTGTGTGGAAGGTTTTCCTTTTTGTCAGCATCTCACCGTTAGGAGAAATACCATAATAATTAGTGAGATTATTGGGCTGGGTCCTGCATACTTCAGTATTTGAGAGACGTCTTGAAGCTAAGCAGCGAGATTTCCCCCTTGCAGGGAAGAGACAAATGGATTAGATCCTGCTGAATAAGTTCTTTAGGATCACCAAGGCGGTGACTTCTCTGTTGACGGCCGGTGGGGGTCGGAAGAGTGAAATAATTACTTAACAGTAGGTAAACAATGTGAGATGTGAAGTATGCTTCTCCCCTTCCTCCACCCCCCCTTTTTTTCCCACCCCCATTCTCCCTTTTCTTTGTTGAGAGCGCTTCTTGTTGCGATGGCTCCGCTGGGATAAGCAGCAGAGAAATTTGATTAAATGGATGCCTGGGGGTCATGACCCTGTCTAAACATGCTCCAGCTCTCAGCATTAATCAAAGAACAGTAAAAAAAATTGACCTTGGTGCACGTGAGCATTTGGCGAAGATTGTGTATAGTTGCACTGGGTGGGAAGTGTGCCTGGGAAAAAAAACACTCAGGCAGGTTGGATTGAATATGTCCAGTGTCCCAATGATAAAGAATACATAACAATTAATATGTATGTACAAATGCCCCGTGATGATCATTAATCATCAGTAACATCAACATTTACATAGCACTTTAGGGCATTTGATTCTCATGTTGCAGTCCTCGCAATTGGGGGTGGCAGGCAGGAGGACAGATGGAAACTCAAAAGGTGCACAGAAATACAGATTTAATAAGTGAGGAAGTGGTAGCTGGCAGCTGTGCCCCTTGGAGGCAGATGGCAAGGGTCAGGTGCATACACCTGGACAGGGATCCATTGACAATACCATGCTGAGGAGGCATTAAAAGTTTAATATCAGTCCTGGAGGGACTGAGCACTGTAAGAATAAGAGACCTATTTAATAAGCTTAAATCTCTAACCTAATGCATGACTTCTGGGAGCCATATTTGTTGAATATAACAGTTGGACTTGCTTCTGAGTAAATGAGGACTGCACTCTAAGTGCATTTATCTGTTAATGGAAACATTTGCTCTATATTTTACCCCTGTTCTCATTTAAGCACACATTATGCTGAGCCTCAGCATGTTGGATCAAGTCTTGAATGAAATGTAGAGGGCTCTCATAGCCTTCCATTACAGCCACAACGATGTCCGAATGATGTGTGTGTGATCCTATCACCACGTGGCGGATGCGATGATGCACCTGTGTCATGTCATGAAGCAGGTACATAAGTCATGTCATTTGTGTGAGGATGTCATGATGCATGTGTGATTGCCCCATTGCTCCCCAGGGACGCTCCCGTTGGCTGTTTGGTTCACCCATTGCACAAAGCCCCAATGTTTCTATGCTTACCAACTGCAGTGGCTGGATTCACACGGTGCAGGAACCTTAAACCCAATAAGCCTTCATAATGTGAGATGTGAATACAAGAATGTGTCAGTTCACAGAATATTGATCTTCTCTGATATATTAGTTCCATTTAAAAAAAAAGAATGTTTTAAAAATCCATGTTTGGTCGAAGATGAACATAGCTATTGAAGCCTGCATTCGTATCCCAAAAGACGGGTTAAATTATGTAAACTATGGCATATCATGTATATTTAAGAATCCTCAGTCCCCAACTTCGTATGAGTCATACTCAAACTCCACTGACATTTGGTCCCTGCAGGGAGTTTGTCTTAGTACAACACTAAGTTCTCTCTCCCACCTTATCAGCCGGGGATCCTAGTGGAACAAGATGCTTTTTATCAGTATTCTCCAGCATCTGGAACAATGAAGCAGTTGTGTTCTGAGGACTGGGGACCTTGGGACATCCACTTAGTCTGGATGTCAGCCTTTGGGAATTATAGATCCCTGTTCTCCTTGACTCTGGTATTCTGATATCACTCAGACCTTCCTGCACAGTTTCTTCAATGTGGTCATTATATCTACAACCAACAGATAATTTTTTAGTGGGGCAGGGCTCAGGGTATGTTGGAGAAGAAGCTCCTGTGGTTTTATTTGAAGGAGCATCGTGAGTTCCACACTTCAGAAGTTCCCTCAAGAATTTGGAAAAAAAAAATCTAATGAGTTGGAAAATAAATAGCTTTTTTGGAACTAATGCCCAATTGTTCTCCTGTTGCTGGTGGGAAATGGCTTTTAAAGACTGTGATTTAAGGAAGAAAGTGATATCTCAGGGATGCAAGTTTCAGTTCTTTTCACACAGATGGGCAACTTCGGAGGAGGAGGTTGCATCTCCTGATCTTCTGGGTGGCCCCAAGATGCTATCCAGTGATGTGAAAGGGACAAGGATTGGAATTTTTCAGCACTTTTTAAAAGAGATTAAGGGTGGGCGTGGGAGGAACAGACCTTTGGGAGGCATTCTGGTCCCTGCTTCTCACCTACCCCTCATGATATCTGTTACAATATTTGGGGATATCAGAGATTTTTCTGTTAAGAAATACTCCTTTAATAATTCAGACCTCTCTGTGTTACTGTCTGTTGATTTAACGTTAATATTTAAGTGTATTAACAGCATGACAAATGTTAGATGAATGAATTTAATTGCAAGTGGGACAGGATGAGTGCAGCCAAGGGTCTGAATTAAACCCACCCAGTTATTAAGAACTTCAGCAGAAAATCTGCCCTGATGCATTTAGCACTTCCTCCTTTGCCATATCAAAATTTGTGGGTACCTACATTGGTCATATGGGGAACATAGCCTGCGCTCATTTTGCAACAGAGGTTGCACAGAGCCAGGGAGAAATAAATTGGGTTGGGATATGAGATTGGTCATGTAAAAACAAACAAAACAGCCTGTAAACTGCATCTCTGCCGCTGTCCTTCCAAGACCACCTTCCTTTTCTGAAAAACATATTAGCAACATTTGTTTATAAAATCACTGGTTAGTTGTGATTGATCTTGCCTGGACTGAAAAGATAAGCAGGGTCTGCCTTGGTTAGTAATTGGATGGGAGACCCCCAGAGAATACTAAGGCTATAAGGTGGACTGGGAGGTTGAAAACATCCTTAAAAAAAGTAATGGCAAACTACTTCTGTGGTCATGCTGTGAAAACTGCACGGGTGTGTCCATGCAGTCTTCAGGAGATGAGCTGGATTCAAAGGAGACCTTTATAAACAACAAAGAAGCGCGCTAATGCTCACAATTTCCCACGCACTCAAATGGAGCCTTGTGACTGAAAGGAAACACCAGGCTTGCTTTTGATTGAAATTAAGCTAGCATTATTTTTGTACTTTTAAAGCTACAGCAAAAATGATGGAAAATCAGTTAGGGGAAACGTCTTGATCCGTGCTTTTTGGGTGAAGTGAAAAACAGTGCCCATCTCTTAAACACAGGGCAGCTTTCTTTATCCTAGCTACAACTCCCCATCATCCACAGCCGACATGCTTATGGATTAAGGTAGGTATAATAATAATTAAAAAAGAAAATAGGTAGAGATCGGGTGACATTAGGTGCTAGGCCTAACTATTGGCATTTTTTAAAAAAGTTTGCTCTCCTTTGTTCAGTGTCTACTGGTGAGATGGATGGGCGGGGCCATGTTGTGAGCTCAGAGGAGAATGTGGCCAAACACCAACACAGCACCTAGCTGCAATGCCTTGAGTAGCCTATAGTAGTTGGGAGAGAGGAGCTAAAATAGGACAGGCAGAACAAGATTGGGATCATCCTGGTGAGCGTCTGAGGCATTGGGTCCACTACTTTTTAGAGGGTGGCCCCCAGGACTAGCCACTTAAAGGTTAAATGCAGCCTTTGGGGCCCAGCAGTAGTTATTTACTTCTGATGTAAGTGGTTCAGAACGATACTGCCTCTAAAGCCGTTACGTAGGAAAATTTTCAGTGGCCGGGGTTGGCGTGTTACATTTTTAAGGGGGGCTGTATCTGGATGATTTAAAAGGAGTGCGACCAGAATTTTCAGGTTTATTTTCTTGGTTAGGTTGTGTGTGTGTGTATAAGTGTGTGTGCGTGTATTCCTTGGTGCTCTCTGAGCTTGATTGCAGACATTTCATTACCCAACTAGGTAACATCATCAGTGCTGGTGAGTGTGATATATATATATGTGTGTGTGTGTGTGATATACATATAATTTATATATATATAATTATATAGATGTGTGTGTGTTATATACATATAATTTTTATATATACAGTATAATTATATATAGATGCTATATGCATATTTTATTGTATTCTATTACATGATTTATAATATGATATCTATGGATAAGTGCATATTATATCATATTACATTACATTACATTACACAGTGCTAACATTAGGTAATAAAATTTGGTGCTGTTTTAGTCCCCTCACCTTTCTGGTCCTCCCGTCCGTTCATCGCTAAACCTCAAACAACAGTCCCATAAATGCTTTGCTAGAAATAAGTTCTATAGAATCATAGAATTGTGGAGTTGGAAAAGATCAGAAAGTTCATCTACTCCAACCCTCTGCAGCGTGCTGGAAAACCAATTAAAACTATCCATGGGAGATGTCTGGCCAGCTTCCTCTTAAAAGCCTTCAGAGATGGAGAACCCACAACCTCCATAGTCTGTTCCACCTAGCTGTATGGGCTGTAGAAAAAGTTCTTTAACAGTTTTTCATGCTGTCTTGGATGGGATAACAAAAGGCTTTTTCAGAAGCAGACACCAGCAATGGCTTCAGAGTTTTATGAATTCACCAGGTGGAACTGCATCTCCTAGCACAGTTGTATATATAAAATCCTACAATCTTCAGGGACTTTTCCTTTTTCTCTTGCCCGCGCCCATGTTTGAATACATCACAGTCCCGGGTGGAAAGAGTTAATTTCTTCCGTGCACCGTCAGTGAAACAATGCTACAGTAAACATTTTAATTAAGTTTTCTTGGAGAACACAAAGGTTCATCGAGACATGGGTCACATTGACAGAGCTAAACAGCCCGGTACAATTTATGAGCTCAACTTGTTTACCCAGGAATGTAAAAATTTCCCTTTCTAAATGGGGCAGCCTTATCTTTATTATTCCAGGCCCCTTTTCAGTTTACAGTTGTCTTATAAGCAACCTTTCTGAAGCTTATTTTGGGATCCCTAAGTAAATGAACAGGCAAAATTAATGCTCAGTGCCAACAGCCTTAACATTTTTATATATTCGGTGATTGAGAATTAAGTCTTAGCTGAGCAGAGATGACTGGGACATGGAAAAGGAAGAGAGAGAAAACGGATGGTTGTACTTTATTTATACAGAATTTATGTGATAACAGAAGGCAAATTGAGTTTCTGGAAAGAAACCTTGTTTACAAAGCCTTCTTCCCCCCTTTTTTTAATCGGAGCCAAGCTACAGTGATGTGCATTTCAAGACTTAAAACATCAAAGAAAGAATTTCTCCTTTTTAATGTCTGTCAGGGCCGATGTCTCTGTGCATCTTATTTATTTGAGCCCTTGGAAAGCGAGGTTTTGCTCACATACTCCAAAGGTAGGTTGTTCTGAATTACTTCCCCCTGTCCAAACTGAGTGGGCCAGAAGCCAGCCTTTCATGGGCTACAGGAAGTATTGTCTTCCCATTCCAGCACAAATAAATGGATCCAATTGGAATGGCATTGTCTTTGTCTTGGTGTCCACAGGAAACGTTGACTTCCACACCTTTGTACAAACTCGGCGTCTTTGTCTTCAGCAGAGAACTTTCCAGGATGCCTCATTGATCGTAATTGGGAAAACAGTTAACCTTGAGGTTTAGGGGAGAGAAAAATTTTGTTGCTTCCTTAGAGAAATGGCTGTCTCCAGAATGGAGAACAGCTGACAGTAGGCCAGAGAACCACTTGGGGGGGGGGGGGGAGACAGATAAAATCATTAGATAAATTTGTCAAGGAAGGTTTGGGGTGGAACAAAGTGTGCTATTTGCATGCTAAAAATATAGGAGGAATGTTCTTGACCATATCCTCAGTGTTTGTCTCCAGTAAAAATATCATTATATCTGTCTCCCTCTCCCTCTTATTCCCCCCTCCCCCAGTTCCTCTGCCTGCATCAGCAAGCGGTTGGATTCAATAGGGAACAACCCCAGGAAGGGCTAGAAAAGCTGAGATGATTGAGGAATTAACACGTTACCTTTATCGCATCAAGGATGCTGACATTAGCCCCTCTGTGATGGAAGTGCCATCTCTTGTCATAACGTGCACTACATATCATGGCTTAATTCTTAGGCACCTAAGCAAAGAGCTAATTTGTGCACCTGCAAAAAATCAGTGCGCCTGAGTTTTGACAGGTCATTTTAATATAACTTTTTTTTTTCCTGAAGATGACGCGTGGGTTGCCCGTAGGGTAAAACCGAGGTGTACAACTGGAGGCTTCAGGGACTGATGGAGCCCCTGCAAATCTTTTTAGCATGGCCTCAAAGATCTCCAGAACGTATTACTAAGCTGGAATGTTTATGAAGCCTGAAAGGGAAAATTATTAAATACGTCGTTGGAAAAGAATCCCATTAACTCTGTTCTGTTTTAATTTGGGGTAAATGAAATGAAATCTGATTTAGTTTTTGCTGTAGCCACTCATGTTACTTTGGGGGAGAAAGGTCTTGTATATTGTACAGGAGTCAAAGTGTAGACTGGAAACAGCTAGGCATATGTGGCGCATAGGCTGATAATAACCACTGGAGTGATTTCTGTCTGTGGGATTTGTTTTCAGAGTGCAGTGGTACCCTCTGTGCTACATGTTGGCTAGCTAGAAATTAGAACTACTGCACCCCAGTACATCTGGCTGGGACCAGCTTGGAAAAAACTGCCAGTGGTGGGGACAGTCAGTCAGTTTATTACAGTCTTAGACCAGTACAAGCAATGGTCCGTGAGTGCTCTGGGAGTACTTACAAATCTGTCTTAAGAGACGGTAAATAACATTTAAGACAAAATTAAAATACGTTTATAAAACAGCCTGACTAGAATCCAGGAGTGAAGTCCAAAAGGAGCAATCTATGTCTAGGTTATAAAGCAGTCTCTAAAATTATGTCAAATGTGATAACATTTAAAATGACAAAAATGAGTTGGTATCTAAAATGTATGTAAAATGTGATAATATGTAAAATTAAAAAAGAGAGATAACATCTAAGATTACATAGGTATTACGTAGCTAGATACATTACATTTAATACATTAGATATTACATCTGTGTAGCAGGAACGTGGCCTATGAGGGTCCAGTGGATCTTACATGATGCTGTGCAAAACCTAGCCCCATGTGCTGTAATAAAAGTCAGTTCATCTATGAGTAGCATCTGGGCATAGGCCAAGTCTGAGCAACCAGGATATCTGCTAGTCAGAGGGAGGATAAATCTGGTTCAAGTGTCTCTGTAAAAGGAGCACCAAAGAAGAACATGTTCTGGGGTTTCCACCTCTCCAGAACCGCAGGGACGGAGCCTTTCAGCCAATGGTATTTTTTATATTTGCCATCCGATACCGCGGAGGGGAGAGCATGACTTCGGGTGAAAGAGAAAGCTTTCCGATGGCTGGGTGTTTCTAGCTGTGCGAGGTAGCTGGCAGCCGGGACAATATATCTGTTGTGTGCTGATGATGGGAAGGCTGTCCTTCCATCTGCCTGACACTCCTATCCTTTATCCTTTGCTTCAGGGTTTGTTTCGCCTGATCATATTCCATCTTGAGAACCAAGGAGAGAGAGAAGCCCTGATTTAGAAGTTTAGATTCAACAGCCTTAATCCAGGTAGATTGAAAGTTGTCCTGGCGAAGTAATGGCGCTAGGCCTTGAGGATAGAAGTTAAGCTTTAACCAAAGGTTTATGGAAGCAAGACACGCGCTTGCCTCAACTTTTATCATACTTGTCTCCAGTTGCAGATGTGCATTTGAGACACAGTGAGGGATCTGGAGAGCTGCTTGGATGAATTTGGATTGTACCCTCTCCAAGGCGGTTAAAACGGGAAGCTGGAGGGCCAACCAAAGTCCCATAGAGGAGCTGGGCTAGTGTCTTAGCTTGAAAAAACTTAAGCACATCTGGGAGATGATACTCTCCCTTGGAGTGAAAAAAAAAAAATAAGGATGGCATTGACAGTTCTTTGTCCAGTGGCAGTGGCATATTCACAGTGAGCTTTCCTTGAACCAGTGGCGTGCATAGCTACTCCTAAATACTTGAAGCAGGTTGCCTGTTTTATCCTGGATCATTAATGCTCCATGAGCGGAACTTCGGCCCTTTGGCAAAGGCCATAATCTTGGTTTTCTGATAGTTTATTGTCAGATGATCATGGTTGCAGTATTGGGCCAGTGCTCTCAGAGCTCTTCTAAGGCCTCTTGGTGTTCTGGAAAGACCTACAGATCGTCTGCATAAAGCAGCAGGGAAATGTTGCAGTCCCTTTGCTTGGTGGGGGGGGGATGGAAATTTGAATTGTTTAGGCATCTCATCATACCATTGATTGAAGAATTGAAAAAAGGGGGCCACCAGTGATGGGGAGACCATGATTCACAGCTCCACTCAACTTCAAAAATTGATGGATGACCTTGGACCAGTTACAGGCTGGGTTTCGTCATTGCACCAACCATGGTTTTGCTTTACAAGTTGTAGCTTAGCCGCTAGAAAAGCTGGGCTCACATATTATTCCAGCCCCCAAACAACCAACAATGTTATATGATGTGTAAATTCACTCTCTGATTGATCTAACCTGTTTAATTTTTGGAACAGTGTGAAATCAGACTTAGTTTTAAAGTGGGCCAGTTCACATTTATGTGCATCGAGGCTGGGGACCCTAATTCTGGGTAAATTGGTGGAAAGTGTCTTAAAGCAATATGTTATGCAAATCTGTTGTGGAACAACATCTGTCCACAGTTTCACTCTGCCCGCCATTAGCTATACCTCAGTTGATTTATCCCATTGCTCAAGACCCCATCGCAGAAGAAAAGGTTCCTCTTGCATAGGATAGGCTAACTCATAGTGTTTGCTAAAAGATAAAGAGGATTGCAACCAGTTAAGATGAATCAGGGGCAGTGAACCCATTGGCTTCGAGATGAGGTAAGCTTAACTCTGCAGTCCCGTGACATTGGCTGTAATGACTGTGGATGATGGGAGCATGGATCTATAAAGTATGAAGTTTATATCTAGCATATCTCACACTACCTACGTTTTTCAGGGTCTTGAGTCTTTTTCAGAAAATGTTGCCAACCTGATATTTTCCTATATCTTATTCCAGTAGATACCATGTTTGCCAACAGGAGCGTGTTATTCACTTGTGTCCAATAGCATCTAATAAATCCAATTGATATTAATTTAGCTTTTTTTTTTTTTACTGGCAATCTGTGCTGTGAGCCATCATGAGATGTGATGAATTCATTTTTATTTTTATTTTTGACTACTTAGTGGCCAACTTTAGGGAAGGAAGTATCCAGCTTCAGCTTGTAGATTACCCTAGTGGCTGACTTTGTTTGGACTTAGAAGCTAAGCAGGGTTGGCTAAGACTTAGATATAAGACCACCAGAAAAGTTGTAAGGTGGATTGGGTAGTCAAAAGAAATTGAAAAAGAAGGCAGTGATAGAATGTTGTTGCCAAGAAAAAATCATGAAATCTGTCATTTTTAGTTAGTGGTTCTTTAGAGGCAAGACTCTGAATGTTTATTTCTGAGAAAGGAGCAGCTTAACGGATTATGGGTCACTTGGTGCATGTGGATATCAGAGAAATAGTTCACAATTATCGATAAATTGTAACTAGGATCCGTTAACTAGGGAAAGAGGAGCTAGGAAGATTAATGAGCCAGCACTTACAGCAGAGTATTCGCAAGATTAAAATTTGGTCCTACACATTCCTTGGGGGCATCCGTATGTCGCTGGTGGTTTGTGTGTACAAAACAGTAACCGTGCCAAATGCTCTCTGAAATTACGTAGCTTTTTTCCCCTTTGCAATATTATCCAAGCCAGGGATTAACTGTGAATATTGGGATTTAATTTTTGTCCCCCTGAAAGACAGTCCTATGCCAGACCTGTTTCCTCCCTCTCACCTATTCTTGCTTCATTCCCCCACACCCCTCCACTTTCCTTTCTCCAGCTTCCCATCTTCCTTCCTTCCTTCCTTCCTTCCTTCCTTCCTTCCTTCCTTCCTTTTCTCCAGTTGGCTCCATGGAAGTCATTCAGTTGATCTGTGATTCCCCCCTCCTTTTTTTTCTTTCTTGCATCCTCACTGTCTCTGTCCAGACAATGAAAACAAAGGTACAGTAGGGTTCATTTTCTCATTATTGATTTCACGCACCAGCTGCCAGCTGTTTTAGCTTGTTCGTTTATATAACCCTCTGGGCAACTTTTTTTTTTTTTTAAAAGTACTTTTCTTTGACCATCTGCTAAATGCAGTTGGTTTAATAATTAAAGACTTGCCATCCTTTTCTCTAACAAACACAACTGCTGCCATATTTTCAGCAGAGAAATCAACACTCTGGTGCATTGCATATGTTTGTTCAGTGGCCAAGCAAAATAGTTCCCCTTTTTGAGATAAAGTCACAATAATTTGGGAACCTTGGAACGACGTGTTTCTTTTCCTGCGAATGCTTTCAAGCTTCCAAGATGCCTTTTTTGTGTATTTCCCATTGCTGGGGCATTTTGGGGGGTGAATGCTTCCAGTGAAAAAAACAGAGACATCTACTGACATTGAAGTGGCATTTATGGCATGTTTCAAGCTGAACCAAGATGGAACAAATAATTCCACCTCTTCTTTAGCTATGTTTTGATCTATGTTTGGGACTACAGCTGCTGTGAAACCTCTCTTAGCATGGCCATTTGCCAAGCATAATGGTAGCAGTAATCCAAAGTAGGGTGGGTTTACCCAGCGTGTCAGAAGAAGTATGGAAGGAGTCAGGGGGAGATCAGCTGATGAACAGTGGTGACCCTCCATATTTGCCCCCACAATCCCTTTACCTCCCACACATCCTTTTATAGAAACAGGTTTGTACTTATAGGTTGTAGGTATATTTTTCCAAACCTAGTTTGGACAAATGCTCTGAATTCTTTCTGCTTTGCTTTTCTTGCCAACACAGGTAAATTTCTGAGTTAATCCAGCCCAAGCTGGGACAGTTTTATTCTTTTGGATGAAGCATGGAAATCACAGCCCGGACTGGATTGTAAGAGACGTGTCTTTATTTTTTTTATCAGTATCTTTTTTTCTGCAAAGGGAACGAAGATATCGTATGCAACTTGGAGGGCGAAAAATACTTGCTTTTATGATGTCTTGACAGTGACAGCTATTTCTTCTGTGATGTTCAGAACCCTGTGATTCACCATCTGTTTTGCTCCTGACTAGAGACAGTAGGGCAGCAATGCTTTGTGAATGGAAAAAGACAGCTAATCCTTTCACCTCTGAACTATTTTAATAAATTAATCCATAACTGGAACCCCTCTGTTGGCAGCACACATCCGTCGCGTGTGTGAACTGCTAGATTTGATGCCACCGAAGATACTTACGGTTGGAATTCTTTCTAGATATGCTATGTCTTTTCATTTCTGTACTCTTGCCCCCAACCCCTTTTAGAATTTTTCCTGGGTTCTGTGTATTAATTAATTTAATTTAACTTGTATTTTGGATGCAAAATTATACATACATACATACATACATACTTACATACACAGTAAAGAAATAAGAAAGAAATCTGGATTTGCTCTTCTATGGAATAATAGTTTTTCCTTATTTTGTTTGGAAGGGTGTCCTAGCCCTCCTTTTTTGTTTCCTTCAGATATATCTCAAGCCTAACCTGCAAGATTGCTCTTTTGAGAGGTGAAAAGGGGTGATCTCTTTTTTCCCCAGTGTCCTTTTAATCCTTCGGAGGACTCTTTTTGCCATAATAATGTTGTATTGTCTTGGAACAGAACCATTTGCCCAACCTCCTATTTACTGCCACACAATTTATGTTCAAAAGGCTGTGCAGATATTTATATATGAAATGGTGATCCTTAAACATTTGTGAGACGGTGTCAGCTTTTTTCTTTGATATGACTAAATGAGTCTGGAAAAGGAAATGATTGTGTGTTTTCTTAGTGGGATGAAAGATATCCGTGTTTTTCCTTTGAGATCTTTATATTTGTTTGTCTAGAAGATCTTTGTATCTTTGTATCTTTTGTTTTATACAAACACAACTCCATTTGAGGCAGCTGTTCTCCTGGAGGTCTCAGTAACTCTTTCAGGAGATAAGAATAAGCTTGCTTTTCTATTTATCTGACTCTTGGGGTTGGTAGCAGTAACAGAGGGTTTTGATATAACAGAACCCAACAAGCTGGTCTTGAGCAAAGTCCCTGCGGTTTTCTTGGCAAGATTTTGGAAGTGGTTTGCCATTACCTGCTTTCTAGAGCTGAGACAGAGTGACTGGCCCAAGGTCACCCAGCCGGCTTTGTGCCTAAGGCGGGACCAGAACTCACAGTCTCCTGGTTTCTAGCCTGGTGCCTTTAACCACTGCACAGACTGGTTCTCTGTAATAGGTGTAGTAAGGACCTTTTATTCAACCTAGAGGTCTGAAGAAGGCTTCACAGGCAGATGATGTTTAAAGTTGCTTCTCTGTTTTTCCCCTTCCCTTTCTTTCATTGGACTCATGGCTAATAAATAACTAAAATCTGTCCTCCAACTTCCCTTGAGAAAGAGGCTTTAGTCTTTCTACCTTGTTCTCATGGTGGCTGAGAATTTATTTTGAATTTCTCTTGGTGGTGTTTTTGAGCTTAGAGTTAGGGTTGGAGATGGCAGAGGGAGCTCCTGCTGGTGATGTTAATCTTCTGGGGCACATTTTCCAATTCTATGAAGCTTCCCTGGCTTTCTGCTTCTCCCAATCTTAGAAAGACCAACGGGAGAAGTTCCTTCCAGCTGTCTTCCCCTCAGATTTCATGAAAACCTGGGAAACCAGGAAGGCTGCTGATCGTTAGAGAAATGATTAGAACAGTGTTTCTCAACCTTGGCAACTTGAAGATGTGTGGACTTCTACTCCCAGAATTCCCCAGCCAGCCGCTTCCTGGCTGGGGAATTCTGGGAGTTGAAGTCCACACATCTTCAAGTTGCCAAGGTTGAGAAACACTGGATTAGAACATGAAAAGTAAGACATTTGTGCATGTCTCCTTATGTGTAAAACACTCCATTCCATCCATGGCAAGGAGTTTTAAAATCTCCTTTATGGGAGGAACTTTTGAAAGAAATCTTTCCCCCATCAAACAGAGTGGCATTTCGACTGGTGGGATCTAAGAAGAGGGCCTTTTCTGTGGTGTCCCCCGCTCTGCAGAACAACCGACCTCCCGAGGTCTGGTGTGCCCCCATTCTCACGACCTTCAGGAAAGGCGTGAAAACCTGGCTATCCCAGAAGGCCTGGGGGCCGGATGGGGGCTTCCACCAGTGAAAGTGGCTTGTGGGGTGATTGACTTTGCCCTCCCCCCCCCGTCATCTTGAATGTTTTTTAGTATTTATGTATAGGGTTGTTTTATAGTTGGATGTTAATTGATTAATTCGTTTTAATTATTTATATGGTATTGTTTTTTTAATTAATGGCTTGGGTTTTTGGTTTTAATTGTGAACCTCCCAGAGTCACCTGTTGGGGGAGATGGGTGGCATACAAATTCAATGCATAGATACATACATACTCACTCTATGGGATTTTTAGCATAGTCTATTCACTAGGTTCAGTTCTCTTTGACGTCTGTGGTATAGCAGCATCGAAAGGCAGATGGCTGGCCATGACTTGGGTTTGCCAATTCAGAAGTGGCACTAAACTACAGTTTCAGACATTTTGGTATCTCAACACTTTTTAAGTCATAGCTTTAGATTCTGATTTGTTTGCTCCTTTCAGTCCATGGTTTTTCAGTGCAGACCTGAAGACAACTCATTGTGAAGCTTCCTGAATATCTGGCATGATATTCAGACCAAGTCATTGTAATGTGGTGGTTGATTTATGTGAATCTCTGGAGAGCTAGATTTGTTGAACATTTTAGTCTGAACTTGCAAAGGATTTCTTAATTGGTGAGAAATACCTGTGGATCCTTGCTTGGCTCTCGTTCTGTTGTGATTCTTACATCGTGGTGGAAAGCTGCTGCCCTAAGAAGACAAGCCATCACTTAAACGTTTTGGATCCTTGCTTTCTTTTTTCTTTTTTCTTTTGCACATAGCAAAAGTGTTGAGTTTTCACACTTGGAATTCGTTCCATCACATGCTCTGAGCATTTGTTTGAATGGAAATGAGGGAAAGGAAAAAGCAAGTATATAACACTCCGTAACATTTTTCGTTTTGTTTTCTTTTTTTAAGAAATGAAAGACCAGCTTGTCAGTCCTTGTATCCATCTGGCTGTCTCTCAAATCTTGAAAAATGGGATCTGTAAAATTACCTGCCAGGGTGATTTCCCGTTCACCCATCCCAGGGTATAGGACATTTTGCATAACCATCCCCTTTTTTCATGCGAGCTGCTACGTGGACAGGTTAACTCAGGCCAAATTGAGAAGGTTACTGATGGCCTGTTAGATCTCTCTGAACTGAAATACGGAGGCTGCTACCTATTTACGTCTTCAGTGGGGATGAAGTATCTGAAATTCTTTTAAAATGTATGCCATCATTGGAGGAGGGAGATGGAAGGGCTTTCGTTATTTTAAAGTCAAGGTATTTAATTCCATATGGCTTACAGAATTGGGTGGAACACGATGACAACATTTAGAAGCAGAGAAGCTCAATATTGCCTGCAGAGCAGCTATTTCAGGTCAGAGAGCCATGGTTGCGACAGAACCATAAACCTGAGACAGCCATGGTGCAACCTTCATATTGCCACAGATTAAAATAGGACCGTACTGGAGGACTTTTATTTGGTAACAAGGGCAACCCCCAGATCTGTGTTAGGACTGCACTCAAGAGTGGAGATCAAGGAGCAGTTCAGAAGGCAGTTGTAATACAAAATGAAAAGAGCCAATAGTCAACTGGGCAGAAGTAGCTTGAAAGCTTCTTTCTAGAGAAGATCCATAAAAGGCCTTGCCACATAGAGGCAGAGATCAGTTATTGGCAAGCTGGGATCCCCATTCTCTCCAATTCTGTGCTGGTTCTTGGTTATGAGGAGCCCTTATACAAGTTGACCTTCACAAGATGTCTGTGCAGGACACGGTTTCCCCCTCCATTCTTTTTATTTCTGTATGCTAGGAGACTAAAATTTTTTTTTGGCTTGTGCACCATCATGGGTTTGCCCATGTGCCTACTATTAAATCTGAAGCCTGATGAGCTTGCTGAAACGTGTACAGTTTCAGGGTTCGCCCATAAGATTTTGGCATTCTTGTTTGAAATGTTATCAGTGTTCATGGGTACTGTTCTTTGGCAGGATAAGGTGTGCCTTTTGAGTTCTGGCAGGGACTGATAGACTGATCCATGATATAGATGCTCTTTTGGTTAAGGGTATAATAGGAAGGAGAGACGGTTGGGTGTAGTGGTTAAGGCATCAGGCTAGAAACCGGAAAACTATGAGTTCTAGTTCCCCAATGTAAGGTTCAGCCCAAGAACTACAACGAAGTCATCCAGTACAGTTCAGATACTTTATTAGCTTGTACCTAATAGACAGAATCTTGCCAGACTAAACTTATCTACAACTACTATAGAATATACTCTGCGAGGCTCTAGGGAGGAGCCAGCCTCATCCTCTTCATTTTCCCACAGTCTTGTTGCAGGCTGAGGAGGCACTTGCCCTGGAATGTCTCTCCCCCTTCCTGACAACCTTGAAGCTCCATTCCAGAATCTTCCCTGCTCATGCTATCCATCGCATCCATTAGGCACAAAGCCAGCTGGGTAACCTTGGGCCAGTCACTTTCCCTCAGCGCTAGGAAGGAGACAATGGCAAACCACTTCTGAAAAACCTTGCCAAGGAAGCTGCAGGGAATTGCCTCCGAGAATCAGACACAATTGAACGGATTAAAAAAAAAAGGTGGGAAGACATAACTGACTTGCAGTAGGTCTGTCTTCTGAACTGAATGCCTGTCAGTGTGTGAAACTGCAAGTCCGAGAACGTCCAACTAGCATGGATTTGGGGCAGGAAATCTGAATATTGCAGATCCACCAGTTCTGCAGTTGAGAAAAGATGTGCTTATTTATTTCCCTGAACAACAGATTTGTTGGGGACTAATTTGAGGTTAGGATTACATGGCACAGGTGCAGATATGAATCCTTTCTGTTTACGTGTGCTTTTGATGGAAACCACCTTTGCTTTTAACCATGAAGGGGAATGACACAAAACTACAGTATGGATACGCACACATCACACATATTTTTGGAAGTGTTTCGATTGAATTCTCATTTGAGAAATAGTTTGCCATGTTCCTAATTCTTCCTGAATAAATTGTTGATCTGTGATACCACCCTGGATTTAGTTCAAAGGCTTCAAAATACATGAAAATCTTAACATTTTCATGTACCTTCTGGAGCAAAGATTGAAAAAGGAACTGAACTGGGAGAAATGTGAATTCACTTGTAGAGATAGAGACCATGATACCTCTCTTTTCTAGTGCCAAAGACAATCTTCAAAATAATCAGTTTTCCCTTTGGGAAGACAAGGGATCTAACTGAAGTGGGCCTTTGAGAATCTTTGAGGTTTCACTTGATGTCCACCATGATGGGAAAAGCAAAGGAGATGTGAATAATTAAAACAGTTACTGTAGACTGATGTGAAAGGAGAGAAGAAATGTGAAAGTTTCTTGGTAAGGCAATGAAAAATAATAACATACATGATGGGTAAACTACGTGTCCATGGAGCAAGGGTGGGTAGGGTTTTCATTGCTCTTAATGTAAAGGAGAATGCAGCACCCTTTGTGACACAGAGATTGCAACAGCACTGTCCTTTGCAATGCAAGTGGATAATTCTTGCCTATCTGTAGCAAACTTCAGGAGTTGGTCTTTT
Source organism: Liasis olivaceus (assembly GCA_030867105.1). Lineage (NCBI taxonomy): Eukaryota > Metazoa > Chordata > Lepidosauria > Squamata > Pythonidae > Liasis > Liasis olivaceus. The sequence continues at coordinate 13,596,207 of CM061361.1, forward strand.
GGTATCCAGATTGGCAGTATCCATACACAAAGGGGAAGTTCACCAGATCTTGGGAGAAACCATAAATCTGTAGGAAATCTATTTAGAGGATTAAAAAAGCCCTACGGCTAGGAACTGGGGATTAAAAAAAAAACTTGAGAGTTTTCACTGGCTGTTAAATCACCACTGATTGCTAAAAGGAAAAGAAAAGAAAAAAAAAAAAACAGGAGGTGGACCATAGAAAACAATATCCTGAAAGATGTTAGTCAACTGGGTGGCTGGAACCCTGAAAGAGCATGATTCAGACTTCAGTATCAACCCTTATAGTTGAATGTCATGACCCCGTTTTCCCCTTAAAACTGCATTCAGTACAACTCGCCTTGGCCTGAAGATTCAGACTTCTTTCATTGGTGCTTAACATTTTTCATCAGCTCCCTATTAATTTCCAGTCACACTTCAAAGGGCTAGTTACGCCTTTGAACAGACTTGGACCACCGTAGTGATCCATTTGCTGCCATGACCAAACCTGTTGATCTGTGCCTTACCCCGTCCATGACATTTGCAATGGAGACACAGTAGACAAAATCAATGCTGCTGTTTGAAGAGGTCACTGAGGGCTCCTTCCCCTTCTAGTTTTAGAACATCAAGAGAAGATCAGAGTTTTCAAACCAGCAGAATATCTTGTTTCAGAAGGCAAGTTGAGAATGTCGATGGGGCACTGGTTTGGTTGTTGGCTGGAAAACTGTTGGCCCTTTTCCATCTTTCTGCATCAGTAGTTTTGTTCTGCTTTGCTTCCCCCCCCCCAATTTACTTTGCACTTCCTATCCAGATGGAAAACCAGCATATAAACATGATAAATAATAAAATTTCTGGCAGATGGCCAGTAGCTAACAAAAGAGAAAACCCCGCAAAGTCAGTGGATGGCAACTACTTGACATACAAATCCTGCCATTAGTTAATTTCATTTACTACTGTCTGTACTGATGGGCAGTGACAGTCCAGCTTACAGAGGAGCCTTCTGCACGCAAGGCACATGCTTTACCAATGAAGTGTGCTCCTTCCCCACCGTGTCCACTAACTACAGTGTTGAGAAAGTACCCTGCAACTATTCAGTTAATTTTTTAAGTACGAGAGGACATTCTGATGAGCTCGATCCAACTGCTTTGAGATCAGAATTAGAGCAAGATTGTCTTTAGCCTCAGATGCAATATTCATTCTGGAGTTCCATTCTGCCTCCACCCCCAAATGATTTTCCCTTTTTGGAAAACAAAGGTTGAAGAACAGAGATAACAGGACTTGGTTGGGGCATTTTGTAGCTATGGAAGCAATTACATTTGAGATTTTGTCTCCCTCCCTCCCTCCCTGAAAGATTTGTGATGATGACTTTTTCTCCTCCTTTGCTTCAGCATAAGAAAACTTAAATAGTTTTGCTCCAATGACAGCAGGGAAATGTGGTTTTTAAATATTTGTGTGATCAAAGCTTTCAGTTTTAAAGATAATAGGAAAGAGGGTCCCCCCCCCTTTTTTTCTTAAAGGTAACAGTGAGAGGATTAAATCATTCCCACCCTCGCCCCCCAAAGATGGAGTAGCTGTGATAAACAAATCTTTATTGTACATTTCCTGCCTGTTGCAGGAAATCAAGGGAAGATTAGTCCACTGAAGTTAATTGTAATTTATTTGATCTGTCCTTGCTGTTCGTTGCCATCGTGTGAGCTGAAGTTCACAAAGAAATATCTTCCAAAGAAACAGGAAGTTCTGTTCTGGGTGACCACCCTGCAATTGCTGCAGAAAGCCAAGTTTGTAAATGAAACAATGTGTTGTGTAGAGCTGCAAATATGGCAACAAGCAAAATGGCCATTTCAGTTAGCTGTATTTGCAAAGTTCATTATGTGCGTGATATCATTACAGAGCATCAGACACCCAAGATGACTGAATAAGAGTCATCAGCAAGAGGAGATAGGTGAAATATAATTTCAGTTTTTCATCTGCCAACCTATCAGGTTGGGCTTTCCATTGTTTTTCCATTTGTAAGTTACTTAGTCCTATTCCTATATTGCTGAGAGAGAGAGAGAGACAGAGACAGAGAGAGACAGAGAGAGAGATTTTAAAGAGCACTAAAAAGTGTATATGTTTGTGTCCAGATTTCTCTAAACAGCTATGCTTTTATTTGCAGCTTTGCTTAATGGTTTTGGTACATTTTTTTCTTAATATAATGCATGTTGTACATTATCTTTAGCTCCTCTCCTCTCCTCTCCTCTCCTCTCCTCTCCTCTCCTCTCCTCTCCTCTCCTCTCCTCTCCCCTCCCCTCCCCTCCCCTCCCCTCCCCTCCCCTCCCCTCCATCTCATCTCATCTTTTGAACAAGGCAAGCCCTCCAAAGCTTGGGTTAGTTTAACCGGTTGATCTTGTCTTGTCTTGGAAGCTCAATGGGGTCAGACCCAGTTAGTATTTCGATTGGAGACCACCAGGGAGTACACTGGAAAGATGAAACATTAAACATCCCAGAAGAAAGCAGCAACATGCCATTTCCATGATATTGCCAAGAACAGTGGACGGTTATGAAATCACTCAATCAAGTTCAGCTTGGAGAACTTACTTATTGGGGCTGGGGGAATCCCTTTCGAAGCCATACATCCTAGTCTTGGGGGGAAAGTGCTTCAAATGTACACCCCTGCAACTTTCTCCTGCTATAAAAATATATTTCAGGCTCTTTGGCAGCTGCCTAAAATTGAAAGTGATTCTTTTCCATGTAAATCCTTACAGAGTTCTCTTTAGCAAGATTTATTGAGATGAAAGGGGTGGAATTGCAAGAATTTCAGTAGATGCACCATTTCCCTTTTAGAACTAATTTATCTCCTAGTAAATTAGGGTGAAGACTTCTTCATTTTTTTTCCTAATAGCCTTTCTCTCATCTGTTGAGGTGGTGGGTCTTGCCGGGTCTTGTCACAATAACAGAGAAACACATAGCTGGCTATTTACATAATGTTCCTTAATCTTTATCAATCCAGGAACCAACAGTTGCATTTATGTGCTCAGTGGTGCATAATTTTACAGATGATTTTAGTGATTTCCCAACCTTTCCAATGTCATTGGAATACATGAAGGCTTGGAATATACAAAGGCCTGTTTGCATCATGCGTGACTGCATGCACTGTACAATATATTTGGGTGGAGACTTAGTATTGTTCTGCATAGGGCCTATATATTGGCATCAGAAGGGACAGAAGACCTGTAGGGTTACATTTAGTGGATCCAGGGGTTCTGGCAATCTCTTCTAGCTTGGCTGATGAGTGTCCCAGCAGGTTTGGGGTTTTGCTAAGAAATTCTTCACCTTGGAGATCAACTGAATTTTGAAATACCCTCCAGAGTACAGGTAGTCCTCGCTTAACAACCGTTTGTTTAACAACGATCTAGAGTGACAATGGCCTTGGGAAAAGTGCTTTACGACCCCCATGGTCATGTGATCGTGATTTGCGACCTTTTTTACAATGGTTGTTAAGTGAATCACTGCAGTTGTTAAGCAAATCATGTGGTCGTTAAGCAAATCCAGTGGTTGATTCCCGTGGTGATTCCAAATAGCTTAGTGACCTAAATTCTGGTCCCTTTTGTGATCGGATAGCAAGCATTACCTGTATCCTATTCCTCTGGAATTGTGAATGTCTTCTCTGCACTGGGTGACCTGGGTGGTTTCAGCTGAATTCCTTCTTGCTGGGAGCCCTGGTGGTATAATGGGTAGAGCAGGATCAAGAAGGTTTTCTTTTTTTCTCCTTGTCATGCAGTGGCTTCCACTGCACAATTTTGCTCATAGTCGGTAGACAGGTGATGCTCTCAAAGCCTTTCTTAAAGCCACTGCTGCTGCTTTCTGATTTTTGTTTTTTAAAAATCCCCTTTTGCTGAGCAAAACCCTTGAATGTTTCCATGACGCATGTAATGTTGTCTTCTTAATGATGGTGCCTTTTGGGTTGCGTTCCAGATGTGTGGATGAAAGCCTGACAACGTTTCTCAGGAACACTTCTTATTAGGAAAAATAACCCGAGACATTAGAATAACAGAACTTGTGTTTAACTGCTGGTGGAAGCTGGGGATGGATAGAACAAAAATTTGTCATCTGAGATGTATTTTATAAGGATTTTTTTTTTCTCCTGGCAATTGGAGGTGCCCACTTGTTTACCTGTCTTGCCCTGGACCTTGGTATATAATCCACCATACCGTTGTCTTTCTGACATCCAATTGTCCTTTCCATCAGCATCAATCTGATAGTATGTTTGTCTAGAAAGGAAACAATTAAATTCCAATATCTCGTGAAAAATCCCAGCTTCTTAAAGAAAACATACTTTAGCAGTCCTAGGCTAGTCTGGGAAGAAATGCAGAAAAAATCAACATTGCAGTCTAATAGCCTAAAAGGGGCATGGCTTCTGCAATTCCACTAATGTTTATGCCCTTTTTCTGAACCGGCAAATTTATTTTAAATAATTGGGATTTCTTTTCAATCAAAATAAGTCTTTAAGCAAGTTGGTTGTCCTTTCTGGGTCTGATGTACCAGAATGAGAGTTCATACTAATAAGAAGCTAGAAGGGAAAGCGAAATGCTGAAGTTAAAAAAAGTGGGGGGGGGGGGGAGAAAAAGAAAGCTTTGTTGTTTTGAAACATTTAACAAATATAATAAAGAAAAGTGGTAGATTAATAAAAGTGATGTCATAATTCCATTCTGTGCTGTTGATCTTGAATTGGACAGCAAGTTGGAAGAAGATCATCTTGAATGACCCTTCTAATGTTACTATTCTGATTATGTAATTTCCCCCATGCCAATAAAAGAGGAATGGGGGAAAATGAAGAGTTTCCACTTGAAGAATTGCTTCAGATATTAGATAGTATAACAAGCAATTTTTTTTTTTTTGGCCTTCAACAAGACAGCAATTGGTTAGGCTGCTCTGATGCAATACAGTGGACAACAAAGAGGATGTGGGATTACTCTTATATGTCTGAATGCTAATGGCCAGCTGCAGATTTCTAGTTAGTGATATGTCCAGTTTCAAAGCTCCATGGTTGATACATTTAAATGCTAATTATATTTGATTTAGGGGAAGAGTTGTGATTCAGTACATGGTTTGCTTGAGAATTCACTTTTTAAAACTAGTAATGAGAAGGATATTGATGAGTAGATGGACCAAGAGTCTGATTTGGCTGTAAGACAGTGTCCCGTATTCTTACGTTATGAACAACATGGCTGTCTTCAGACAGAAAGGTAAGTCTTGACTTATTGAACACATATCATGTAATGGCTTGGATGACCACAAAATGAAAGTTTTAATCTTGCAAGGTCTCATATGAGATCATTCACAAGACTACCCTGTATTATTTCTTTGGCTTGGAGAGAAGAGAAGGATTTCTCCTACAAATCTGGCAGGTGCCTGTGGCTTAGTATGAACCAGGCTTGATCAGGTTTGTTGTAAATGGAATTACTCACATCATCATATTTCCTGATCAATTATGTTGTATTTCCTTTTTAAGAGAAGAATTTAGCATCCCTGAAAAATGTGATATTTGTATTTGTTCTCCCCCAGTCTCCAGTTATTTCATCTGTTTCATTTTCATTTGCTTTCACTTCACCTTCTGCCTTTTGCTAAACCCTTGTGTATATGAGATTAACACTGTGATGGAAATGTTTGCCAGTATGCTAGTGAATTTTCTCTAGGTGTAGATCAGATTTCTTGTCATTGTCTATATGGGATGAAATGATATACGCTGAAGCGTATATCTAATTCTAATAGCCTTTTTAGAATTCATATCTGAGATGCCACAGAACGTTCTACCATGAAATGGCTGGATTAGGTTGGTGGTTGCATTTCCTTCCCCCCTCCTCCAGTGGCTCATAATTAGGTGAAGTTCACATATAAAACACCTCTTTTGGAAGAAGTTTTTTTTACTGTTGAGAAGTTGCAAGTAAGTGTGCAATGTCAAATGGAGAATTGGTGGGTAGGTGCAGTGATTGACAGGCAATGATTAAGCACCTTCCCCTCCTACTGCTTTGCTGGTCCACATTTCCTGCTTCCCAAAGATACAATTCTACAGAAAAAGCATCCTCCAGATTTTGTAGCAATGTTGGCTGTGTATTCATATGGGAGAATTAACTTCAGTTCTGGTTTGTTTGTGAAAGACCAGTTGAATTCCCCAGTTGGTTCCTCTTCTGGCAGGTAGAGCTAGCAGATATTAGCAGCTCTATCTAGGTTGATTTGTTGCATCAGTGAATAAAGTCATGTTAGTGCTTGGCTTTAGATTCTGGCTAGAATTCCTCCTGGTCTGTACAATATCATAAATTTCAGTCAGAGTCATCTGGAGTTGTTAGATGCATCCATTGGGACAGGAGCTAGCAGAGATAGCTGGAATTTGCTTCCTCACTTGCAGGCTAGTTTTCTGGAAGCACAACTGTTATTTGTATGGGACTTGTAGTTTATTCCTAATTTAAAAGATGATATTGCCAGAGTGTTGTTGTTGTTGATAATGTAATCCATTGTAGGCACAGGATCTGATACCCAAAGATTACACATACACATTGTCTGGCAGATGGAAGGGGCTCAACCTGACTTGCAAAAAAGATTATTACCCCAGTCCCTCCATCAAAACTGTTCAGTAGGTACATCTGGGTACGCAGAGAGCATGGAGCGGGGCCATGTCTTTCTTCCAGTTAGGACCTGAATGTATAGGCTTAGATGCGTTGAGGATAGGCAGCATCTAACTTCTGAGTTTCATAGATTTTTGTGTTGAAATTCCCACTTCAGAAAACTGAAGGGTGGAGGATGTGACAGAAACTGGTCAGGGCGGAGTAAGAGCTTCAGTCTTTTATAACTTAAAATAAAATTATTGGAGGTTCATCGTCTGGAAAAATCTGGTAATTCATCCCTTTGCTGTTAAATTTCAACGATGTCTTATTGAGGCCCTGGAATTGCAAATAAGACTGTTATATATGACCTAGGGGTTCAGAGTTGCACTGTGTCCATGTTGTACAGTAATTAAACACACACACACAGAGTTGTAGACTCAGGTGACTTCCATATTCTGTAGCCTCTTCTTTTTTGGACAGATTTCCCAGTTCTGTTCAGTGCAGTTACTGGTTTTCCCCAGCATCATTAACCGTGATAGATTTGTCTTCCTGATGCAGGTTCCTGGCGGTGACCATCTCTTCAGTGCTCTTGCCTGTCTTCCATTGTAATACCCTCTCTCAGATATCTTTTGGAGCCCTGCATGAGCCAGGAAAGAATGAATTATTTAGTGCAACCCTCTTTTCATAATATGAAAATTAATTGGTATCTTTATGTTATTGGAACAGAAGTAGTGGGTCATTCTCTTGGTGAATGCCTTGACAGGTGAGTCTATTTCCCTGAAAGATTTTGTGTCCTGACTTTGAATCTTCTCTGATTCCTTTGTTCTATCCTGGTCCCTAAGAATATTTCACCACAGAGTTTTGATCTTTTCAAAGGCACAATACCTGGATATTGTTATTGCACCTAAGCCATTTACCCCTCTTAAGAACTCAGCTTGAACATTGTGAGCTAGTCATTTACAAGATGTTTTCCTGGGATTACCTATACTCTTGTCCACTCTGACCTTGTAATTTTGTCACAGTTGGAAACCTAATGCAGAGTGACTAAGATAATGTTGTTTACACAGCCTTTAAGTGGAGTGACATTATAGTCAAGCAAGTGTCACATCATCCAAAGAGAAAGAAGACTTAATTACCATAATCCTGTGAATACTAAAATTCCTTAGCCATGTGTAGCATAATAATGTAATGTTCTCCAGGTTTGGTTTATTAACCTGAAGAAAAGACATAGTAGCTTCTGTCCCTCCCGCGCCCCCCTCCTCCCTTTTCAAAGTGAGAACAGTCAGCTTTTTCAGGGCTAGGCAAAGTAAAACTTAGTTATTTGTGATGGCTATTTTCAAAAAAGTATTTCACATTCCTGTTCCAGCTAAAATTAGCAAGTGGAACAATTAAGTGATAATATGAAACATTGTAGAATGTGAGAAGAATAAGAATCAGTTCTGATCTGCAAGGAAGGCACGTGGCAACATCATCTCTGGAAGCCCCTGAAGACACCTCATCGTCCATCAAAATCTCTCTGCAAAGGATAAGGTAGCCATTGCAGCACTAGACCCAGATGAGTAAGTTTTCCATGCGTACTGAAAGAATTTGATTCCAAAGCCGCTGCCAACAAGTTACCTTAACATGTGCATATCTGGCATGAACCATGCAGACATTATTTACAGTGAGCTATTTGCTCTTCAAGAGATGATTTCCGAGCAGTTGATTTCACCCAGAGGAAGTGTTCGCACAACACACTAAACTGAGGGAAAGGTTAAACAAGGTTGTGTACACTGCTATTTTATCCTCCATCACCCTCAATTTGTTCATCAGAAACAAAAGTTCACCTTGGGCTTTGCATACCACACAACCTCAGAACAGCTACTGTTTGGGATCATTGGAGAGTAGGACTTGTAAACCAGCCCTGTCAAAGGTAAGATGACAGGTATGCAATAGTGCTGTGCATATTGTTGTTAACCCTCTTTTGTGGTTTAGTATATTGTCCAAAGACAGCTATGTACATTAACCGTGTGGTAGCAAATATGAACAGCGTCCTTTCTTAGAGTAGGAACAAGTTTACCTACCTTGCTAATGGTTTATGTATTTTTCTTGTAGAGTGTTTAGTTTAATTGACCCAAGAAGGTTCAAAATAGCATTTGGAATGTAGTCTTAACACATAACGTCCTTACATGGTTATTGACAACTTTCCATCAAAAAGAATTTCAGCCATGTAGAATTGGCTAGGTACTAACTACAGGTAGTAGTGCCATTTTAAACAGCTTTGGCCCGCATTCCTCAATGTAGTTGTGTACTTCATGAGTGTGAGAAAGAAAAAAAAAAGCCTGGTTGTACAAGGCCCAGGCTAATTGGTGAGGTTGAAAATGAAGAGCTAATTTATTTCCTTAAGTTCTGCTTCTCATTTTTTAGCTAAATTAAGAAATAAGTGGTTGGTGAAAAATGGGCTTGCATTTTTATTGTGATTTCAAGTTGTTGTTGTTGTTATTATTATTATTAAACTGAAAGCCAACAGTAAATTGGTTAAAAGAGAGATTTGGCTGGAATTCCACCTACAGATATGTTATTTCTAGTGGGAAATCAGCTTCAAAAAGTTGCTTCAAAAAGTTTCATCAAAGACCTTCGTGCATTTTAACACTCTTCTTTATTTCTGCTTAAATTGGCTTTGCTGGTGCTAGAAATTTGGCGCCACTATATAGATCTTGAGAGACAGTTTGATGTAGTGCTTAAGGCACCAGGCTAGAATCTGGGAGACCATGAGTTCTAATGCAGCCTTAGACATGAAGCTCTCTGGGGGACTTTGGACCCGTCACACCCTCTCAGCCCTAGGAAGTAGGCAATGCCAAACCACTTCTCAAAATATTGCCAAGAAAACATGCCTGGACTAGTCCAGGCAGTCACCAGGAGTCAAGGCTGACTGCAAGAGGCCCTCCCACCCCCCACCCTCCTTATAAGAGCGGTGTTTTGCAATTTTCCTTCTGGCAGCTTACTGATAGATGGTGAAGTCAGCAAATAACATGTGAATTTCCTGGGTCATGTGTAAAATCCTTTCACTAGAACTAGTAGACCGTATAGTGAAAAGGAACATTGGACCACGTGATTTGACCATATGATACAGCTTATCCACCATGATCAATGCTTACAAATAATATGGAAATCATGCCATGCTTTTTTAATATCTGAGATTGGTTTGGGTGAGCAGTTGGAGGTGAAATGAAATCTGGAGTTTAAACTTCTTAAAAGGACATCTTCTTCCAAAGTCATTCAGAAGTAGAGTAAGAATGGCGCTATAATGTTTCATAATATTTGCTCTATAATGGGAAAACAGCATACAATTCTGGATATTCTATTGCCTTTTCACACATCGTAGTCTTGAGATGCTTAAGATTCAATTCTAAGAACAGGGTTTGGAGCAGTCAGGGATGTGAACATAGCACCCCTCTGTGAGTCTTTAAAGCAGCTGTGTCTTTTCTCAGAATCAGATGGCAGCTGCAGAGGATGGCTGCACCATCTCTGGAAAAGACACAGATGTTTTAAAGGCTGTAGTCAGGAGCTGTGTTGTGTCCCTGCATGCTCCAAAACAACTTTTTGGAACAGCATCCAATCTGCTGTGCAGCTCAGGAAGGAAGCTAAGGAGGTAGATAGGTAACTCCCCCTCCCCAAACTGGAACTGCTACTGTGCGTAAACCATGTGTGAGCAGAACTGATGGGGATGTTCTCCTAAATCTTTGGCAGTGTTGCTTTTGTTCCTTTTTGTATGGTTTCTGGGGATCCTGGGTAATTTAGCAGAAGAATTGAGGCAAAACATCATTGAGAAGATAAACCAAACACCAATGAGAAGATATGGACTGGGGCAACCCCAGAAACTCTGGGCAGGTTTCTCCCATGTCCTTTTGGCATGATGAACCTTTAAACTGCTCTAGGATATCTGTGTGTGTGTGTGTGTGTGTATCTTGAGTGAGAGAGAGAGAGAAGAAACAAAGCACCACCTTTTGACGTCCTTGTACCTTTCATTTAGAGAACGCAAAACCAACCTTGCGGTTTCTTTTCTGCTGTTGATGAGTGCATGCACACACACATACACACACGCACACGCTCGGGTGTGTGTTTCCCCTCTGCCTGGCAGCTCGCTGTGCTCAGATTAGTTTTCATTGCTTCACGCTGACCAAATTTTCCTTTGAAATAAGGGCACCGGAGCTGTAACCTTGACTCGGCGGTAATGCGGCAGCCCTGCCATAAAGTCACTGAGCTGGTGCTCGAAAAAAGCACGGAGCACCTGCGAGCACAGGCTGTCGGACTGAATTCCCAGCCCCTGGAGCGTTGAGGCTGCAGCTGCTGGGCCGCCAAGCAGTTGGGAAGGCTTTGCCGTTGCCTCTTGTTGGCTCCCCTGAGATCCACTAAAGGGGTTTTAACTTTCTTTGGATGTATAATTTTTGTTGATTAACAGGCGTGCTGGGAAGGGAGGCCTTTTGTACAACCGATGGTGGGGAGGCGCTGCCGCGGGCAGAAGCTGTCGAGAAGGAGCCGCCTTCGGGGTGAGGCGGTGTGCCCGTGCTGCATCGTGGTCTTTCTCTCCGTTCCCGCAAGGCCTTGCGGCAGCGGCCTTCAGAAAGGAAGGCAGAACAGCTGATCTCCCCCGAGGACGGAAACTCAAATTCTGGCTAATATTTTGCTTTTTCTAATTATGTCAGTGCAGTCATAGCACCATCACATTACAGGAGGGCTGCTACTGGGTTTTCTTCCTCCTCTTTCACTCCTCCCTTTAACAAAGAGGAAGCTGGACCTCTGCTTGATATTTTTGTTTAACTAAGAATTTGCTGCTTTAAAGTTGCTCAGTGGGATATTTAACCTTCTATTCCCATCCTGTCGTCCCTTTGGATCTCTGTCTCTCTGCCTTTCTATCCATCTATCTATATCTTTGTCATTCGCTTAGGTCTTTTTTGGCCCATTTCGACATTTTCTTCCTTCAAAGAGAGGAAAGACCATAATCCAATTACATGCTCTTGAATGGGTTTATCTAAAGATGTCAATCAGTACAGGCAAACAAGAAAGTTATACAGTAGTGACAAGTGAAAACCGTTGACTAGTCTAAAATATTATGAAGCCTTCAATGTAAACATCTTTTAAAATAACCTAGCAAGAAATCCGGAGTCGTAAAATTATTTTTCAGTTGCTTCTATAGGAGGGTGTAAACACCCCCACATCCATTTTAGAATAATGTGCTTTTAACTCGTAATGTTGTGAATCCTCTGAAAGAGAGGAGGTTCAGCTACAGGCTGAGGATTTCAACTTCTTAGAAGGGGAAAAAGCTATTTTAGAAGTGAAGTGCTGGATATACTTTTGCAATTTTGCAAAATTCATGGACTTGAAATGCTGAGCCAATACCGTACATGGGGGAGGAAAGCTTCAGAAGACCTCTTTGGGGGTGGTCGAAGAGAAAAAGTCTATGAGTTTTGATTCCAAGGGTTTGAAGAGTGGGTTGAGTTGACCACCGCCTAGAAACCTCTATCAAAAACTATTTCTCCCCTTCGCAGCCCTTTATGGAGTCCAGTTACATCTGAAATTCCTGTGACTGCAAACCTAATTAGTGAAATTAAGTTGAAAACGCTGTAAACAAGCGAAGTTATTATTCATTCTGCTCCGCACTACAAATGTGGGAGGACATGTTAAATGATAAATTAGGCATGAACTGCTTTAATCTGTAAGCCGAACATGTGAGAAAATGGACTGCATTGGTAATTAGTGTTTACGGCCACAGGAGAGGGGGTCTTTGAGAACAGTGACAGGAAATTGATCAGTTTAGGTTGTCATAGCAACCGGAAAGGCCTCCATTTCTTTGGCTGGCTTTTGTCCATTGTGAGCTTTCTCTGTTTTCAAAATATATTTATGAACTCTAAAGATAATCTACTCAATACTGCAAAGTGGCCCGGAATGGTTAAATGCCAAACTGACAAGGTGCTAGTGAATGTCTGAACGCCCCGATAACAAGCTTAAGTGTCCTACGGTTGTCATGACGCTACTTTTACAAAGCAAATGATGTCTGGAGGAGGGAGGGTGGGGGGAGAAAAACCCTCCTCAAAATTAGCCGAAAATGCAAATCTCTTTATGAGACTGTCTCCGCCATAATAACAGACAATAATTGATGATTTATGAGATGCCACCATAGCAACCAGCGTCTTGGCCCCCTCCTGTTTGGGTGCTATACAAAAGAAGTTCACAACACTTGCATGGAGGAGGAAAAAAGCAAAAAAAAAAAAAAGTTTTGAGCGTCAGCAACAACGCCGTTTTCCATTCAGCACTTGGACAAGCCTGGATGGCACAGCGCTTTAAAAAAAAGAATGAAACGCGAAAAGACGAAAATTCGGAATTTCCTGGTAAATTCAGCGAACACTTTTAGAAGTTTTAAATTAGGCCTGTAATGGTTCTCTTGTGAAGAAGGGAAGAGGGAAGGCAGAAAAAAATAGTATTAATACTTCCCCCATGACCACCTCCCCAGTAGATCCAGGGTTGAAAAGCAAGTTTTCTGCTTCCCTTTAACAAATGCATTTCACAGAACATTTCTGTTCAAGAATAAGCCCTTAAAAATTAATTGCCCAGGCTAATCCTTTCTGGTCAGCAAAAGCTAGTCTTTTAATATCATTATTAACATAAACATTTACTTGGATTAGCAGCCATTCTTCCATTATTAATTGGATTTTTTTTTATGAATGGTTGCAGTGTCCAAAAACTGCTCACAGAGTAGCTTTGAAAATAAGACAAGATCCTGATGTTTGTATTTTCCATGTTAAAAGTGATTTTAAGTAACAGAAAGTGGCTAATGGTGACTAAAAGAAAAAAAGACAAAATATACGAGGTTCTGCTTAAGTGGGTTTTAAAAAGAAGACCTAAACATTTGCAGCCTGTATTTGTATGCTGTTGAATGCAAGAAGTCTTTCTATGTTTTGATTCTTAGAATTACAGTCCAGCATTATTAAAACTTCTGCTTGGATGGGTTACTCCTAATGGTGTCATCAAAATAGTATCTTTGATAGAAATGCCTATAACTTTGATTAGTCTCTTCCGCAGTATATATCCACTGAATTTTCTCATAGTGTGTAAGCTCAGAGAAGACAACAATTCCCAACATTTTTCCTTTTATGTGGACCACTGCGTCATCACCCAAAGCTTTTCAGAACCACCACATAAGCCATCATTTGGCAATGTGTCATAGGAGGCCACCAGTTAGAGCTTTTTTGAGATTTCTGGGTGAAATTTTGAATTCCTGTGAGATTTGGGGTGAGAACATTAACATCTAAAGAGATTTTGGGGTGATGATGCCAGTGCTTTATAAAGCTTGGTGATCTCCTGAAAATTTGGCCATTGAAAATTATTTTTGTTTTAACACATCTCTACCAGAGGCCACCTGTAGTATCTCATGGACCACTAGCAGGTCCTCAACTATTAGTTGTTAGGTCATAAATCATTGCTTTGATGGTACTTTAAATTTTAAGATATAAAATGGGCAAGAAAGGGGAAAAAGGTATTCTGAATTATAATTTACCACCGTTTCCTGGTCTGTTGCAAGGGGATGTATGAAACTGAAGTAGGAAGGTGTCAATATCTGCAGCCTTCAAGAGGCTTTAGATTACAGTTCCCCTGACCCACATGATCAGATATCATTTATCAGAAGATAAAGTACAGCAACTTTCAAGAGTTCTACAGCTCCCCCCAAACGCAATAGAAGGCCAGGTTTTGCAAGGATGACCCATATACAAGGACATACCTTGGTATATAGAGACCTGACTCTTCTTTCAAGTAGATTCAGAAGCTAATTGATGCAAGAGCTATTGTGCATGTCAAACCTCATAAGTTAATATGAATACAGGGTTGACACAAGTTGAATCTATCTGATAGAATCCATCCATCCATTCAGGGAGTTAAAGAATAAAATTCTTTCCCATGTTTTTGAAAGAATAGTTGCAAAGCTACAGAGCTGCCAATTACAGAAATATTCTTTTGTCCTCTTTGATAACTACCTGCAATTCATCTGAGTAACAATTAGATTTCATGGTTGAACAGAGATTTGAACCTGGCTGCCTTTAGGTCATAAAAAGCAGCCTGGATAGCATATGGATTCCACCTTCTTGGATTTAGCATGAACTTCACTGGAACCAGAAGGTGAAAATCGTTGATATGTTCTGTTTCTAGAAAATACAGCAGATTCAGTTGAGATTTAGCTGATTTACAGAAATGAGAGCAGGCCTAAAAGAAAATGAGTGGGATACTAAGTGGGTTTTCTATTTTTGATGGAGAAGTAGAAGTGCTGGGAGATTAACTTTTTGTTTTTATTTGTAAAGTGAAGAGGATCTAGAAGTGACTGGAGTAAGAGGGGCAGAGTTAGTAGCCAGTAGATAGAAAAATAGCACTGGGACTTAAAGGAAGTTATCATGGAGGAGCCATGTAAGTTATAAAAAAGCAAATGAGGGGACAAGATTGTGAGGCAAATGAGGATAGCATTTTAGCACATGGGCCAGATAGAAAGGAGGTACAGTTTTGCAGTGGGCTGGGCCAACTGGAAGTGTTGTGCTAGATGTAGTGATATACTCGTGGAATCAATGGAATTAAATTAATAAATGGTCAGCTGTGTTGTAGAACTTCTGTGAATGGGGGGGCTACATCCCCTTTCTTAATACAGTCAATTCTCATTATTCGCAGGTTATGTATTTGCAAATTCACTTACTGGCTAAAATTCGTTTGTAACCCCAAAATCAATATGACACTTTTGTAGTTATTTGTGGAAATGTGCAGAGTGGCAAAAATGTTGAGTCATTGCTTTGCACATGTCTGCCTTCTCTCAGTGATCTTGCTAGTTAAAATGGCTATCAAAAGTAAATTTTTATATATATATATATATATAAAATGTACACACACACATACATATACACATACACACACATTTTAAATGCTTGATATTTGTTTAATTTTTTTCAGAATTGTATTTATTTGTAAGAAATACAGTGGTACCTCGGGTCACGAACGCTTCTGTTCATGACCAATTCAGGTCGTGAACAGCACCGTTCGCAAAATTTTGCTTCCATTCGCGAATGCCGCATCGGGTGATGAACAAGATCCGCGGCCATTTTCCCTGCCGTGACGTGGTCGTGGCTTCTTATAGGGAGGGGGACTCTCCCTCCAAACAATAACCGCCTCCCCACCCACCTTCCTGTCCTCCACGCCAGAAGTCGCCTCGAGCAAGGTTAGCGTTCTCTCTCTTCGTACTGTACTGTACTGTACTTTGTTTCATATTTTTGTGGTTTAAAAAAAAAATACATATGGTTCAGAACGGATTAACCGTATTTACATTGAACCTTATGGGAAAATTTGATTTGGGTCGCGACCAAAATCGGTTGGCGACCAAATTCGTAGGGGTCAGAACGGATTAACCGTATTTATATTGAACCTTATGGGAAAATTTGATTCAGGTCGCGACCAATTTGGGTCGCGACCAGAGTCGCGGAACGAATTAAGTTCGTGACCCGAGGTACCACTGTATATATATTAAATAAGGTGTCTTTAAATAGAAACACACATAAAACAAGGTTGTGTATTGACTGGTTGATGAAAATGTTGTGACCAGAAACTCATAGGAACCTAACCCTGTATTTCCCTAGGAGCAATGGTTCAGTATTCACTAATTCAGTGTTCATGGCAATTTGATAGAACATAGCTACCATGAATAATGAGAATTTACTATACCTCTTAAAGGAAGCACACCAAACCTAAACATGCCCAATGAGATGTTAAAAACTAAAAATCAGTTGATGTTTGATTTGCGTTAATTTGACTCCTTGGTCTTAAATAGCTATTCTGGGTGTAATTCCTGCTAATTTGTATTTTCTCATACATGTACATCTTTGAACATTACGGTATTCTGCTTTTTCAGTGGAACATCCAGAACTTCCAAACTGCCGTATTAGGAACAGAATCCTCAAAATAATCTGATTCAGCCGTATCAGTTGCAAAATGTTGATGGATTCCTTCCAACATACACTTCCTTTTTAAGATTTGAAAGTTCCAGCATTCATGGGCCATCAGGATGTTTTAAAGAATGGTTTGAGTCGTTCCTTAAATGTAACATGAAATGTTCACCTGAAGACAAGGTGGTGTTGAATCCTAAAGGACAAAGCTTATAAATGTATTCAGTACGTTAGTGAACAAACGAACAGCCCACTTGATGTTGGCAAATGCAATGCAGGAAAAGGAAAATAAACTAAAGCATCTGAAATGTTGCTCTGGAGTAAACAGGTGAATAATATGTAAGACAAAGCAACTTCCCTAAAGCATTCTTAGAACATGGCCATTCTTTAACCCCTGGCTGAAAATAAACAACGTTGACAGGCAGTGTGTGATGGGTGGAGAGAAGGTGCTATGATATATCAACACTTTGATACTGTAGCTGGATAGCTTATGTTTTGACATTCTTATCTGTAAGCATAGACAGATATGTCAGCTTGTTTTTGCTATATATTTTAAAATTGCCTCTTTTGATATTAAAAGATAATCTTATCCATTGTCTAGAGCTTGAGCTGATGAAACCTCTGGAGAAATGTCAACAAATCTTGGGTTTGTTTCATCCTCTTTTCTCCCTTTCAAAACACGAGGTGGTTACATCTCTTCAGCACGGTTCTGAATACGGAACAGAGTTGTTTATATATCAAGAGCAGACAATGAACTGTTTTGTCACATTCAATTACTGATGCCAAAGACATTGTGACAGCTTCTGTTATATATATTTATAAAAGCCATACAAAATGTATGAATACTTTGTCAGAACATAGTTGGAAATATTGGAACCAAATGTTGTTGTTGAGTAAATTAATATTTTGGTCTTGTGATATTTTAATTGGAAAATAGCAGCTGTGCTTAGCTGGAGAGGATCTCTCTCTCTCTCTCTCCCCCCCCCCCCCCCAAGTGGTTTACAAGAGAATTATAATATCAGCATTTCTCAACCTTGGCCACCTTAGGATGTGCAGACTTCAACTCCCAGAACCCTTAAATTCATCTTAATCCATACATCTTAAAGTGGCCAAGGTTGAGCAACACTGATATAAAGAATCGCTCCATAAATCCAGGTATTTGAGACGGCGCTTGTTCCAACCCTAGCTTGGGAAGCCATTCTCCCTGGCTACTGAATAGCTGCATTCACATAGTCCATTTAATTGGGACATTTAAAGAATCATCCTGTGGACATCAAAACTCAGTCATTTCTGCATTGGGACTGTCCTAATACTGTCCTAAGAGTACTTTCCCTGACTGAGTCAGGCTGTGTCATGCAACCCTAAATGAGAAGGATTAACTTTCCTGTTCTCAGGCCATTGAGACAGGAGCTGAAGCAGCCTTGCAGAAATGTATCTTCTCTATAGCCTGTCTCCGTACCCTTCTGTGTTTCGCCCCTTCCCTGTGGATGCTTTGCTACCCCTTGTGGCTCAGCCATCTATCATTCATGCCAGATTTGTTTTTGTTTTTTTCATATTTTTGTGAACTGTAAGAAAGAATATTAAAACACACCCCTGCCAGGAGTTGTCAGCTATATAGAAGGCTGGGATTCCAGCCAAGATGGCTTTCCCCCATTTTGCTGGGTTTTTGTTGACCGTCTGTCCCCGGATCACTGAGTAGGTCACTTTCTTGTACAGTCAGCTATGTTCTGAAAAAAAGTCTGTAAGTACTAGAAATGGAAAGCAGCTTGGATGTATGTTCAGCCTATGTCCAAGTGGTTGTCTTAAACAGAATACTTATCCTGATACATACTTTAATATGCATTGTTAGTCATGTATAGTTGAACATCCAACTGAGAACAAAGAAATGTGCTTCTGACTGTGCTTTTCTGGGCTCCTGGTTTAGACATAATGATCATGTGTGACTCACCTTCTGTAGGTTGAGATGCTTATATTTAAAGGCTACAGGAGGGGAAGATATGAAATTCTGCACCAAAGTATATATACATTTTGCAGATTGACATCTATTGGTAATGGAAAGGAAAGAACAGTTTCTGACACAGAAGCTCCAAGTCATGGCTACCAAAAGTTCTTAGCTGACTGTTTCTACTGTAAAGTCTGTTTGGCTGACACATAGGTCAATCCTACTATTCATATTAATGCAGAAATAAATTGCCATGTGTTTACTGAGGCTCAGCCCTAGTAAGTCTGTTCCAGATTGCTGCTCTGAGTTTACTTCTGTACAAAACAAATGCAGAAGTGGTGAAGATGTTAAATTCTTTGCCATTTAACACTTGTTCTCAGCACTTAAAATTGTGACTGGGAATTCATGGCATTTCTACATTCTAGCCTTAATTATTTTTATTAATAGTATTTATATTCTTTCTTTTTTTTTTTTTTGCTAAACATAGTATCTAAATTATGTTTAACTGCAACTTAGTAAGCCAGGTTAGTAAGCCAGATTTAAACCAGTTTTTGATAACCAGTACTTTAGGTTAGCACCTCACTTAAATTAGCCCTTGCCAGTATGAGGAGCAAACACATTGTATGTACAAACATGCATTTTGTTCTGGCAATTTATTCTTGCTTGTAAACTATATGTGTAGTGTGTTGGAACTTGTGGAATGTGTACTGGGCATAACTAAGTATTTTGTTATGTAGAAGCAAGGAAAAGGCTAGCTTCAGAAGATGCATACTAAATGTTGCAATGAATCTTGAAAAACTACTAAATGTGTCATCTGGTCAGATTTTTAAAAGCAAGGGAAAATCTGAAGAGCTCTCATATGAAACAAAGAATGCGATTTTAGTTTGCCTAGTGATTTTTTTCATTCTGGTTAAGTGTAGAGACTGTAAGAAAGTACTTTATTCTACTTTGTTTGATCTTTTGAGTGACAGGACATACCACATCTGAACAATCTACACAGCTTCTCAGGTCATCTGAAGCATTTCAAAACCTTGAGCAAAAGATTCTTGAAACTGGCTTTGAGTGATAGAAAAGTGATTGTTTGATACACGAACACTCTTCATGCACACACAGCTTATTTGTTTTACACACACACACACAAATGTTTACATCTTCCCATGACATTTTGCTCCATAACAGATTCAAAAGGATTATGGAAATTATTAAGAAACCTGTGGTTTTGGCTTCCTGCTTTTTTTGTGTCAAGTGACTGTAATCCTCTTTGACAAAATAGCATTATTACTATCCATAGGTCCTGTACAGGAGTCCCTCAGCAGCCTCTAACAAATTCTGATGAAGACAGAGCAAATAGGAAGTGTCAGGTTGGAAGACTACTCAAATATCTGGACCACAAGGGTACACCAACTGATCAGCCCAAGGCACCAACCGAGGATACACTCTAGTACGCAATTCCAAATGCTGCAAATATCCGTGGTTGCAGGCTTAGGTTGTCTCAATGTGGTGGAAAACTCACCTAGGAAAACCAACCACCGGCGACGATTCCAAATGATCATGGATTATCTTTAAACTAGCAGATTGCAGTGTGTCTCTGGTCTTTTGCACCCAGAAAATCCCATAGCAAAGACTACAGTGTTACATTGATCTTACACAGAATGTTGATCAAAGAGAGTTTGAGCATGTGTATAAATTAGTAAAAGACCTCGGTTGGGAAAGAATGACTTTGTAGCTGATAAGGACACAAGATGACAGAAAGGGAGACCCAGGTGTTCTTGAAGGGCCAAAACCATTATGGAGTCATTCCTTGAAAAGCAGCATAGCAGCTTTGATATAAATGCTTTACCAAGGCTCTGTTAGAATAACAGGCTATATGTGCTTTATTGCGGGGTGATAAGGAAACACAGTAGCGTGCCTTCATCCTTGAATTTTCTGCTTTCTTTTGAGGTGTGGTCTTTAGAACCAATTAATCACTAACAGGCATAGATTGGCAAAGTAATAAATCCCATTCTTAAAGACTCTTAAAAGAAGTTACATAAGAGATACAACAAAGGCAACATGTATAATACTATATTAGCATGAGCAAGCATATGATTTCATCATTGACTCACATAATTAATTCAACTTGACTTCTTAGTCCAACTCTCCACACTCAAACCAGACCATTCATATTTCCAAGGTTGGATGGGATTACTTAGTTCAGATCCATAGGCTGAGGTCAAGCCTCAAATTCTTTTCTGGCTTTTTCTTTCGAAGGTTCTCCAGCTTTGAAGTCCTCTTACTTGATTTTTCTTTCCTGTCCACAGACTGCGACGGAAGATTTGCTCTATACTTTTTGGAAAGGTTGCACAAAGTAACCCCATGTTTTGTCTCAAGTTAGGGAATTTGGGTCAAAACATCCCCAAACACCCAAGTTCCAGAATGTTGTCTTAAACTCAGAAATGTATTTTTATTTCATATTGTTTCAATGTTCTGACTTTCAGCAATTGGCTTGGTTCTTCTTTTTAAAATACTCCAACCATTAAGACATATCAGGTAATCAATAAAATAGCAGTACAAGGTTCCATTGTTGCTGTCATAGGCTGTGGTTAATTAGGAGGAGGAGGAGGGAGGAGCTGAGAAAAATTGGTCAAAAACATGTTCGTTGATTGAGAAAAACAGATTGCCAAATTCAAAATGAATGCTCTGTGGAAGCATGGACGTCAAGTAGAAACCTTAAGTGAACAGCCAATTAAATTGTATTTAGTGTATGATCAAAATTGTGAGTCAATTGCGACGGAATTTCATTTTATTATGCACTTGGTGTGTAGTGTATAGTGAAATGACGATATTCTATTCTATTCTATTCTATTCTATTCTATTCTATTCTATTCTACTCTATTCTATTCTATTCTAATTGTTGCTTCTTTGCTGGGGTCAATTGGCTGTTAGTTTTAATTGAAAGTACATGCTGCAAAAAAAGCATTGCTCATCCCCTTGGTCATTTTTTTGTAGGTTGGGTGGCCTGTAGCCTGTAGTATTCAGCACTGAAATCCACCTTGCATAAGAGCCTCCAGTTTTATCTCCCTTATTCTCAGGTTAATCGAAAATGTTTTTTTTAATTATTTATTTCTCTTGGTAGTGTCTTTAAACTTATTTTATTGCTAGAAGTGATGGAAGGTGCTGGTGCTGGTGTTACATATTTTTTTTAAATGTAATACATCTTTCCATCACTCTGAAGCTTTCCTGGATATTCATACTACCCAATCATTTTTATACTTATTTTATTAATACTACAGGTAGTCCTGAGGTTAAGAACACCCAGTTTAAGGACGACCCATAGTTAAGAATGGAGCAAAATTTGAGTTAAATACACAATGGTTTGAGTTCATTACACAGTACTACTTATACAGTATTATGCAATAATACTGTTCTGGCTTACATGCATATTTGACTTAAGGACAGACCTTGGGGACAGAACTCATTCTTAAACAGGGACTACCTGTACCTAATTTTAAAAAAAATGGAAGATTCATCTTGGTCAGTCTCCTTTTAGGATTTCACTGAAGTGCAGAAAGCAGGGAGGTTGCAGATTTCTGGAAAGTTGTTTGTAAAAGATTGCATTCACACACCTTGGCCATCTTGTAACTAAATACATGCAGGTGTGCTGTATTCTACCCATGAGCATTTTATCACAATTTTCTTTGCCTTTGAAAGAACTTTCAAAAACAATTTCTCTTGATGAGAAGAGAATGATGAGAACCAGTAGACAGAAATGCAGGAGAAATTTTAAGTACTGCACTACTTCAGCATTTCTCTTTCAGTGAACTTCATGTAATATCTTTCCTGTCATAAAGCGTCCTATGAAAACACCAGAAAGAAACAAAATATATTGGTAAATATGCGTGTGTTATACATGTGTATTTATTCACCAACTTTTCCCAGAGAAGAACTCAATCATATTTTTCAGTTGATGTTACACCACCCCAGAAAAGGGAGTAATGCACCTTTAAAAACTAAACTACATCTTCTTTCCTTTTATCAAATTCTCTATAAATCTTTCATGACAGTTTATTTAACAGAGTGTCATTGAAACTGTATGGGTGATTGATGTGACCCATGTAAGATCAACATGAAATGTTTGTAAATGTCAGCAAAATGTGACTATTGAGGAGTGAGTGAGGATGGCGAAGCAGGAAAAGTGGAAAAACAAGCTGGCAATACCTCTCCCTATGTTTATCTTATTCTTCCCCCCCTGCCTGAGATATAATTACCAATTTGTAAAAACAAGCGTATTGTGTTTCTTGGAGGTTGGGCTACCAAAGGCACTCATCACCAGTCTCAATTTTGCAGCTTTACAGAATGTTTGCTGTCTTAATCCTTCTGTCCCCAAATCCATTTCCTATGAAAGCCAAAGGAATGAAGGGATACTTTTCCCAATTGGAATAAACCTGATCATTTGGGTAGCGACAATGTAATACAGTTGCCAACGTGTATTTGATTATATTCCTCTAGCTTTTCACTTGGTTTTATGCGGATGAGCACCAGAAATCAAGCAGATTTATCCTCTTGGAATTTAAAACCCCACCTTAATACTATGTCCTCTCTGTTTTGTCCACTAGGATCTCTACAGGTAGTCCTTGAGCTACGACCATTCATTTAGTCGCCGTTTGAAGCTATGATGACACTGAAAAAAGTGACTTGTGACCAGTCCTCGCACTTACAACTGTCGCAGTGTCCTCACAGCCATGTGATCAAAATTTGGGCGCTTGGCAACTGGCATGCATTTATGATGGTTGCAGCATCCCACAGTCACACGATAGCCATTTGTGACGTTCTCAGCCGGCTTCTGACAAACAAAGTCAATGGAGGAAGCCGCATTCACTTAACGACCATGGCAAAAAGAGTAATAAAATCAGGTGCGGTCATGTGATGCCTTGCTTAATGACTGCACTTGTGGTCGTATGTTGAGGACTACCTGTATAGTGAAACCACCTCCTCTGCTTCTGGACACAGAATTCACAGTGAGAACTGATACTTGTGTATGTTGGCTCAATTTGCTTTGGGTTGGGTGTGCCATGTAGGCTACTTGTAGGGGTGAGAGGGTGGAGGAGCTCAAGGCTTGCTTCCTGCATCATACCACTGGAACTATGGAGAAAGGGAGGGAGGCTTGGCTAAGTCAGTGAACTTACTAGGTGCCACTGAGTCAGATTTGACTTCTGATGACTGCATGGACAAATGCTTGCCATTGTGACCTGTCTCCAGCAACAAACTGTTTTTGTTGGGCGGTTTTGTAATTTTCTTGATCTTGTCCATCCACTTTCTCCTTTGTCTTCTCTTCTTCTGCATCCCTCTTAATATGCATTGAGCATTGGGTGACTTCCACCCCCAGCTCATCTGAGTGCTAGGTTAGAACTTGATAGAAGCCACTCATCTACTCTTAAAATGGGTGAAATCTAGCTACTTTAGATCTTCTTTTGGCAGTAGAAAAAGATAGCTGGTTAACTGATAGTGACTGATTTGTCTTCAAAACTCATAAATTTTCCCCATAGTTGGAAATACAGCTTTACATCTTTTGCTTCACTTTTTTACTCCCTTGAACTATGTTCATTGCATAGATCAGTCTTTACCAACCAAATGTCCTAGTAGATGTATTGGGATACAATTCACAGAACCCCAGCCATTATGCTGGGTTGGAACTGAATGAGTTGTAGTCCCACCTCAAATAGCATTCAGGTGGAGAAGGATACATAGATAACAGTGCACTTCAGTGCATGTTTACTCACAGGTAAGTCACGCTGTTGCATTTAAGATGATAGCCTCTGTGCTTAAAAACAAGAACAATGTAGTCATAATCGTTTTGTGAATCTTTCTCTAGTAAATAAAGATGCCTCAGTAGCTGAGATAAATACATAGCGGAGGGAGTTTTTCTAAATCCTATCCCCAAATTTCCCAAATGACAAAGTCAAATATAAAGTAAATACCATGGAAATGTGTAGTTGAGAAAACTATCCATAGCCCTCTTGCACGCCTCCTCCATCTCACATTCTTGGCAGAAAGGAAAACAGCGAATGGATTGACTTGGCTGCTGGCCAATTCAGATTCTCAGTGGAAGTCAGCCATTATGTTTGAATTTATTTAATTGAAAATTAAACCTTAAAATGTAGTTTGTTTTGAATTCTTGAGTAAATTGGTGCACGCACAACCGTAGCTTTGCCACAGGCTGCTTCCCATCAAGGAAATGGAGCTTGGATGGGTAGCTTTGTTTCAGGTAAGCCCATAAAGGGAAACGGTTCTTGCTTTATCTCAACTGCAAAGAATTTGAGGGGGTTTTTTTTGGGGGGGGGGGTGATTGACGTTGACTTTGGTTCCCTCCTAGAAGTTGAACTGTTATTGATTTCCCCTCTCTCCCAGAGAGATTATGGAATGGAAATGACAACATGCTGATGGTTATATGAAAATGTTAGGCTCTGTAAGAAAGAAACCTGAGATCAGGTTTGTTCCACACTGAGCAGTGACATCAGTGTCAACAAGCAAATGCATGAGGTTGGTATCTTGACTTGGGTGAAAACTTAGATGAACAGGAATATTAATAATAATATAATGCTATAAATATGAATCCTTCCTCTCCTTCCCCTCGATCATTTTAAAGGTCCATGTGGTGCAGAAACATCCTGCTTCACTTAATACCCAGTGAGATTCCTGTGGGGAGCCCGAAATAAGCATATGGCGCCATTATTTCTTAACTAGCTAACGATCAGTGGTATTCTCCCTCTGAACATCCTTGTACTTATACCTGAGATGCAGAACAAAATCTTACAGTATTACATATTTCTGCAGACCATACCAGCCAGCCAGTTGTCTTGACCTCTTCCTGGACCCTTTATTCTTTTTCTCTCCTCAATAGTCCTCACTGAGTTGTCCTCCCCTATTTCTTTTTCTTCTTTTTTCCTCTGTGCTTCTTGTAAACATAGTGGCTTTTTCTGATTTTGCTCTTACTCATGGGTGATGCTGTTTCATCTATCTAAGAATTCACCTTGGGAGAATAACATTCCCATTAATGGATTCAGATTTCCTCAGTGGCCACGCAGGTTGGAAATGGTGTGGGATTTGTAATCCTGATGCATCTGGTGGGCATAAGATGAAGAGACTGATAGAAAGAATGGCCAGATAACCTTTGATGGTCTTATTCTCCCGAAAGTGTCTAACTGGCTTTTGATAAGGACCCCAAGTGAGAGCCCAGGAGCTCATGCATTCATGCCCACTGCAGCCCTGAAATCATTCATTTTTATTCCCCCAATTCATGGGTTTCAAGACTGTGCATTAGATTATTCTTTTCTCCCCTCCATAATGAGACTGCTAGGAATAGAATCATGATGTCACAAAACATACAACCAGTACAAGTAATTAATTTGATCGAAATCAACAGTTTAGAACTGAATGGAATAGTGCCTAATACAAATAAGGATACAGTACTTATAAAACCAAATAGATCTCCATTGTGTAAAGGCAACAGAGGAATTTCTCCCTGGATAGATAGATACAGTTGATATATACTGTAGGTGATGGATGAAACTATTCATCTGATTGAATGACAGAGTTGCAAAGGGGCATTTAGGGAAGTTCAGCCTATTAGTCAATGCTGGAATTTGTCCAGATTCCATATGAGCATGTCTAGCAAAGGACAGCTTCTTCCCTAGATCATTGGTTCCACTAAATCACTGCATCTTTCTGTTAAGAAGTCTTCCCAATATTAGATCACAGTCTTTCTTCCTGTAATTTAAGTCCATTATTCTGAGTTCTGTGTTCTGGAATTACAGCGAAGAGAACTTGCTGTTTTATTTTTTTTATTTTCTTTTATTAAATTTTCTTTTATTCTTTAAACAAATATTTGTACAGAAAAGTTTTTTCAACATTTAAAATAACATACAATAAAGATCAACATCTCTTTCTGAACATCTTATTGTATTACATTATGTTAATAATACTTTTTGTCATTATCCATTTTTAACATTTCTTGTTCTGGAGAACTTGCTGTCTTATTGAACATTTCTGTAGGTACTTAAAGACTGCTATCATAATTTTAAGCAATATTATCAATTTGTTGATTTTTTTATCCTTGTCGGATTGTATTTCCATTCTCCTGATCATTCTCAATACCTTTCTCTTGATACCTTGTTCTCCTCTGGTCTGAATCCTCCTTAAAGTATAGTGCCCAGAATTGGGCAAAAAAATTCAAGAAGCATCGCTGCACAGTTTAGAACCTAATTCAGACCTGTAGAACACATGCATTAAAACTGATGGTAAAATTCTGGTGCATGCAGAAGAAAGGAGAGAAAATCTGGTGAAACGATCCCCAAAGCCTGGTGAGGTGATTGTGTCTTAAGTCACTAACAAGGTGAATTGCTAAATATAACCAGCTTGGTTGGGAGCTTCACCTTTTGCTCATGACACTCTTCTTCCCAGATATCTTTCGGGATTAATTACTTCATTCCTGCTCCTTCCAGACACAGTTTGCTCACTGCTTTGACTTGACTAAGCATTCTACCCGTATTCTTTCAAGGACTGTTTTCCAGACTCAGTCAGGCACCAATGGAATGAGGTGGCATAAGAGATAGAAATTCTCATCTTATCAAAGGAAGGCTTGCTCTCCCACAAGCCCATCTATTAACCTAGCTTTGGGTTTTTTCATCTTCTAGGGGCTGAGATTTACTAAGAGGGGTGTACTAAATTTATTGCATACATCTCTGTAAAATTTGCAGTGTAGAGAGCATACCCAACTGTTTTATCCAGTCTAAAACACAAGGGTAGGTAAGATGAAAATGTGGCTTTTCTCAGACTGTTGACTTTTCCTAAGATCTTGATGATTCTGGCAAAATCAAGTACATTTCACATTGTCCCAAAGCACATTACTAGTAGTATAGTATTTGCTCTACATTTTTCTCCACTTCCATTCCTTGACTTCAGTAACTGACTTTTTCAGAATGGGTTGTTTTGACCCCCCCCCTTCCCCCATTACTACTGGGTCTTTTTATTACTATTATTAGTTTTAACAAGATCTTTAATGTCCTTTTACCTGGACAAAGCTCATCCTCTGATCAACAGCACACTTGTGGGTCATTTAGGATTGTGATACTGTAGAGATAATAATTAAATGCTGTGTGTAGGATGAAAGCTACTTTGAATGCATAGGAGAAGGCATTGCAGTGTGAGGTGTGAGTGACTGCACCATTCCTTGTTGTGACAAGTCATCACAGAATAAGCAGTGGCAAATGCCCCACCTATCACGAAATGGTATCATTATGCATTCAAATTGTTAAGTATGTTTAATAATTGGGAGATTGAAGGGAGGGAAAGATTTGCCAGTCAAAACAGCAAGGACATGATATTTTGAACTAAATCACTCTTTGCTTCGAATATCACTTGGCTTTTTAAAGCAGACAAGCTTCTAGTTAGAAAGCTTGGGAATGGACTTGGTCACATTGATTGTCTAGAGCAAGTTTCTAGCTGTCGTTGGGAGGGAAATTTCTGAAAGTCTTTAGTCCTTTCTCCTGTTTAGTGTGCAAAAAACAGGCACTATCTGAGAGAAGTCACACTGGCTTACGGTATTGTCATTCTGCAAATTGAAATGGAGAAGCAGGCATACATAATTTCAAGTTTGTTAAAATAAAAATATTCACCAAATAGAAATGCTTTGATTTCCTAAGGTTGGGTTGTGGGCATCTGTTTACGTTGTTGTTACACTTTACTGCCTTTTTGGTGTTACACAGGCCATTTTTCCTTTTGCAGTTTCGACTCTTAGAAAATTGAAGATATATTTGTAAATAGTGACTAAATAATAACAGTAATGATGCCTTGACTATTAACTGACAATAAGTAACCTAGGTGGGGTTTGTTTTGTTCTGACCTATGAAATATGCAGCTGTGGTGTTAGGCGTACGATATACTTCAAACCTAGACCATTGAAACACAGGACTGTAGTCTGCTTGCCCTGAGCAAAGCTGAAATGGTTCATCTTGAACTGACAAATGGAAGTTGAAAATAATGCATCAAGTTAAAAGTGGGATTGTAGCAACCATGCTTCAGGGTCTGGGAAGGAAGAAGCCGACATATGGAAGTGGCTTTCTCTAAGGTATCAGTGGGTAGAGTTAGTGTGTCTCAGTGCACCCGTTGGCATGGCTGGCAGCTCCATTCCTCAAGAAAGGCATTGCTTTCAAACATGAGTAATTGATGAATTGTATGTAATATGCAAATGTGAATGCATAAATCTCCTGAATGACAGCTTAATTTATGTGAGCTTTTAAGAATGTTGGATTAGATTTTAATTAAATATCTTCAAAGGCACCCTGACTTATTCAGAGTTGGGTTTTGGGTGTGGGGAGGCGGCAACTGTGGTGTGAAAAGGGACGGGGCAGAGTATTAAGTCTCACCATTCACATTCATAGTTTGCAGATGCCCCTGTGCACGCACACACATACACAAAGCCGTTCAATGTTTTTTAAGTAGTAGTGTTAATGTGCTCATTATCGCTTGGTACACTTGCCCTAAAGAATGTCCTGTTGAGTTTGAGGGAGCTTGTAAGATGGTAGCCTGTGGAAAGGAAATAAAATGCCAGTATTGATCAGTTATGCATTTTGCACATGCTGAATCTGCTCTCATTGCTGAATTTATAT
This sequence comes from Liasis olivaceus, assembly GCA_030867105.1. Taxonomy (NCBI): domain Eukaryota; kingdom Metazoa; phylum Chordata; class Lepidosauria; order Squamata; family Pythonidae; genus Liasis; species Liasis olivaceus. The sequence continues at coordinate 13,625,323 of CM061361.1, forward strand.
AGATGCTTTTCTTTCAGAAGAAAAGTTAAGCTGTCTAAAGATCTAAAAATTATAATAATCCCAAGGCATCCTCCCTAGAGGAAGGCAATGGTGAAACCATTCCACATTGGAGAATTTGGGGTTTCTGTTGTTTTTACTCTTTTGTGCACTGCCCAGGGTTGTTGTTCCAGCATGGGTGGCTATGTAAGTCTTTTAAAACAAATAAATAAATAATGCTGCCAGGGAAACTACATGGTCCACTTAGAGGCCATGTTCAACTCGCAGAAAACTTCATTTAGTTGACATTGACTGATATAGAATGAACTAGGCAGGGTCAGACCTGCTAATCCCAGAGCTGTTAAATGGGCAGTAAAATCTGGAAGAACGTGGTGGTAATCCATTTCTGTATAGCTACCAAGGAAACTCCATGGGCCTGCCCATGAAAGCATGGATGCTGAGCTCAGCTCAAGGGAGTCTTGAGCTTTTATACAGCATGTACACAAGTATTAAACAGGAGCCACAATTGGCTGACTCCCTGCGGCAACAGAAAAAATATATATAATCCAAAATTGTTGCATATTCTACCACCTAGGTATCCACGAACAGTGATGCAGTAAGAAAGGCCACTTGGGAGTAGTGGGCCTTTCTAATAAACTAGGGATTCCCAGTGAACCTGTGAGTAATGAGCTCAATAGGGAAGACAGTTTACTCAACTGGTTTCCTGTGATATTTGAACAAGCAGTGCTTTTAAAGCATTTGTTCAAAATTGTGTATCGTATTTATTACTGTTAATACAGTTGATATCCTGGCTTTCTGTGTAGATATAAACAAAATCTCATGAAAACAATTAACTGATATTAACTAGCTCAGATAGAAAAGGCCTAGCTGAAGAGGGAAACCTTGACTTCTCTATAAGCTGAAAAAGAAAGGGGATTCTGCACAGTTGTTGAGGAAGTAGAATTCCATAACTACACATTTAACCAAACAGACCCCAGAAAATGAGGAAAGCTTTGGAAGTGTTGAACCTGCTCATCTCATGTTCGGGCAGCTTCATATTGAGTTTATACTCAATATACCTCATATACAGGCTTGAAATCATTTTGAACTTTACAGGTTAAAACCACTATTTTAAACTGTGTCCAGAACATAACTGGTAATGTTGCAAATCTTTCTCCCTAGGCATAATATTATGCTCTACTGCAATGGTTCTCAAACATTTTGGTGTCAGGACCACCTTACATTCTTAAAAGTAATTGAGGACCCCAAAGAGCTTTGGTTTATGTGTGTTATAGCTATCAATATGTACTGTATTAGAAATTAAAACTGAGAAAGTTAATATATTTATTTATTTGACTTTGGGGGACTCCCTGCAAGGGTCTTGGTGACCCCCAGGGGTCCCCAGGCCACACTTTGACAACTGCTGCTTTACTGAGAAGCTTAACTGTTGCGTCCTTCAAACTCAATATGAAGCTGCCCGAACACCAATGGAAATTTAAAGATACTTATCAAAGATACCTCACATTGCAATCAGGTCTTTACCTGCTGGAGAGAAGTTTTTCATCAACATAATGAAAACCTCTTTAGTGTATGCTTTAAGGGAAGGCCTAGCCAACAGGAACAAGTCTGCAAATGTGTATCACCTTCATCTACAACTCCTGGGATTGGTAACTCGTCAGCTGACTACCAATTTGGAGAAATTTCACCCACTAGCCCAGGATGGAGAATGCCAACTCATAACATTTTGAGTTTGAGCTTTTTATTATTGTAGTCAAAACCAAAAAAGTTTACCCACCCCAAATTGGTAAAATTGCTAAAACTGAGAGCCACGGTAGAAATACCAATATTAAGCTGTTGTCTCAATATGAATTCTACAGCCATATAGCAATATTGAGAGACCTTTAACGAGATTACATCACCCTTATCTGACACTAGATACTAAAGGCAGAGCAAATCTAAATGCTTTGGAAACTTAACTCTTAATGGGCATATATATGGGGATATCTATCATGCACACATCTCCTTATAAAAATACAGTGCAGGAAAAAATGAGCTATGATTTCTACAGGGCCTATCTCTCACACTCAGCCAGTACTCATGTGGGATTTTCTTATATCGCCCACCCAGTGCAGCTGTTAGTAACACATTAAAGCATGCTAACGACGTAGCTCTCCTGTATTTTGAGTTTTCAGTTTGACTTAAATATATAGCTGGACTGGTATTAACAGACTGGCTACTTCTTTCCCGACTGTATCGGCTCAGTGCCTGAGATCTGACTTGGCTTCCTCGCTGTCCAGAACGCATAGACTTCCTAGTGAGTATCCATGTTGGTTCAGCTTTTGGAGAAGAGAACCCCTCTGTTTAGTAATAAAATAAACCAAACCAGCATGAAAAAAAGGATTATTTTAATCAAAAATTTAGAATGCTTATTCCCACTGCAGTTTCTGCTTTTTGACACAGAACTACATTTGGGATACACTGTGGCACTTGGAATGTGTTCCTCAAGAATTTTGATTGCAAGGACTGAAAAGCTGCAGCGTTATTCTGGGGCCCTATCTGAACTCCGTAAAGCAGCGGCATTCAAGCTTTGACTATAAATAATTTATAGCCACCGGTACATATAGAGCTCTTCTGGATCAATACAAGGCTTAGATGGCCACCGTTGACTTCGGAAAGTTCTGCGATACATAGTCTGAGTGTGCCTTCCAATTGATGGAGGGATGAACGACTCTACCCAGGTATTTGACCTGATCTAGTTCATACTGATTCACCTTCCAGGTACAGATTGTAAGGCCCTTTGCAAAGCTGAGTATAAATAAGCCTTAGTGTAATTTATTTCTAAATCTTCCTGAGTGTAAAGCTCTTTTCAGACCACTGGAATCTGTGACAATATAACCACATCATCAGCATAAAGGAGTGTTGTGACATGGCCAGAAGTGAATTTTCTGCAACGTGCTGAGAGACCCTGCTAAAATTATATCTTCTTCCAGAAGTGAAGTTCTTCCTCTTGGCCTTAATGCATGTGTAGGGTACTCCTAGGCAAAACTGGGATTTTTCTTCCAGGCTTATTAATATGTAACAAGTGACATATTATGAGTTCAGAAAATAGGTGCAACCTTCTGTAGTTGCTATTTTTCCAGCACATGCGTTGAGGATGATCTGCAGAAAGACAAAACTCAAAATTCCCAAATGGGTTTCAGTATTTTATTTTAAAGTAGCAAGCAAAGCAAGTGCTATAGAGAACAAGGTTAAAAAAAATAACAGGACAGAAATTGATCTTATACTTCTGGACACAGATGTCTTTATCCAACTTTGTAAGGAATAGCCAGATGGCTGGAGAAGCAGAGAGGGAAGAAACTGAAGTTGTTGGAGCTGGTCCCTCTGAATTTTAAATATGCCACAAATTGTCTTTTTATACTTGTTCATGACTCTGGTAGATATAGCCCACCTAACTCCTGATTTGGTCTGATGGCTGACTTAGATAATCCAGGATCAAGCTTTGTGATGGGTCAGTTCTCTTCAACCCACCTGAGGGTCCCTTGAATTTTCAAGGACTACTACTTGGTCCATAATAATTAAATCCTAGCTCTCCAAGGGAACTCAGATGCTGTTCCAGTGTTTTATTGGTCTGGTTGAAATTAGTATTTCAGTCCTCCATGCACAGTAACTTCCTGATACTGAGACGATAATCTACATGCCATGCTCAGTAGCATCCTTAAAAAACGTGGCACTGATGCATACATTTCATGTGCTAATGTGTAACCTTGCATGATGCCTCTTGCCAGGTTTGACCAGATAAGGCATGGTTTCAGGTGGTGAATGAAATACTCTTCTTGCCACCTGGAAGTCAAGAGATGGCTGGGGTTCAGGGGGTGCTCTGTAAAGGATTTTAGGGCTGACCTTGAGGAAGACCTGAGGGAGCCATTATGGGGGAAAGGAAGGAGCAAGCAAGCTGTTAAGGAAGGACTTGGACAAGAGATTATACCAGTGTTCCTCAATCTTGGCAACTTTACCATGTGTGGACTTCAACTCCCAGAATTCCCCCAGCTTACTGGCTGGGGAATTCTGGGAGTTGAAGTCCATACATCTTAAAGTTGCTAAGGTTGAGAAACACTGGATTATACAGTCCAGAGAGGGAAGTATGAGAAACTCAAACTAACCTTGCCTTAATTTTGTTTAGTGTAAGTTGGGGCAAGGAGAAATTTGGACAGGCTTTTGAGATTCTGTTAATATACCCTACAACAATAAGGTAGCCTTCCTGGAATCTCTGTAGTGTCTGTTTCTTGATTTGGCCTACTTTGAAGGACTGACACACTCCCAGGCAATGAATTTTTCAGTAGGAGGGCTGCCCCATACAGAGTAGGCTGCACCCCCAACCCAGAGCCTTGACTGTTACCAACCAGTAGCACCTCCATCTTGCCTAGGTTTAATTTCAGCTTGATCATTGTCACCCAGCATAAACAGTAGTATTCTGGATGTCACAGGGATAATGATGATCATACCTGCTCTTTTAGTAGAAAGACAAGACAGAAATTGAATTCCTTCTCCCTTTTCTTCAGTGATTTTTTTCCCTCAACACTATTAGATGTATGACTCTCTGGTCAATAGGAATAACTACATAGACTAGTCTTCCCCACCTTGTGACCCCTTCAGTTATAGGGACCAACTCCCAAAATTCTCAGCAAGTTCCCTGCCGACCAAATTAATGCATCTGGAGAGCTTCCAGGATGGAAAAGGCCCCCATAATCTTCCTAAAACAATTATTTACATAAATGTGTGTTTGTGCAATAAATAGAACATAATGCAGAAAACTTTTTTTTCTAATTATATTATCCTAATACCATGCTGGAAATATTATTTCAAAAGGTGACACCTTTCATTTGCTAAATCTATTTAATTGAGAGAAAATGGGTAATCATTAAAAAATGTTGACCAACAACTTTAAGCTTTGTTAAGGAAAGCAGGGTTTCATGTAGGAATAGGCTGAAAATAGGTTTCATGCAAGGAGGCATTAAACTTGTCCTGTTTATAAAGAACATAAACTTACGCCAACTGTTTAGAAGGGAGAACATGAAGTAAGCTGGCTATTTAAGATGAAGCTCTAAAATAGCTGGTTCAGATAATGAGAGAATGTCTTCTGTCATTAGTGTTTACTTAAGGAAGAACTACAGCTTCAAAAGCCAGGAAACAGGAATGTGTATTAATGGGAAAGAAATCTAAAAATATATGGCCGTGCCCCCTCCCCATTGCCTACATCAATCCTTTTAATAGAATTGCAGGTTATATGTTAACTGTTTTGTATACTTGCAAATGAGGCCTGAAATAACCATAATGCATGCATAATTCACAGATCAGATGAACACACAGAGTTGTTTTTTTTTTCCTTGGGCACTGATTTCCTCCTGGCTCAGCAGGAGGAGGTCGAAGCAAAGATGTGATTTTTGCTGGAGGTTTTTATGGTGCTGAGCAACTTCCAGACGGTATGATCTGCTTTTTCACAAATGATAGTGGCCATCATTCACTGCCCTTCTGTGTCAATAGAAAATTTTCTTTCTGAAGATCAGGGTACAAAGAACATGATTTAGCTGATAATTTACAGTTTGCCCACTCAAAAGCCAGCTATTTCATCACATTCTACTCTAGTCTTCTACAGTTGGGTGTCCTCAAGATTATAAGGACTACAGCTTTGAGTATTCCCAACTTGTATGGGCACTGTAATCCTGATATAGCTAGATGGGTATTCTGTAGCCAGGGAAGACTGTTCCACAGTTTGGTTGGATTATACATTGTGTTAACCTCAAACCAAACCAACCACATTATGTCTTAGATGTTGTGTGTACCGAGCCATGATGACTTAGCAAACCATAGTTAATACACATCATGGTTAAACCTCATTCTCATAAGACTTAAGGAGGAACAGCAAATCTTCAGTTCCACTCTGTTTCTAAGCTTCTCATCAGTGTTGTCACTTCATCAGTGTTCATTTTAAAAAGAAAAAAGTCTGAAGTTCCTCGGAAGTGCAGAGATATCCAAATGTTTTTCACAAGTCACCAGGCTGAGCTTGAGAGTATGTATGTACGTACTTGCTGTCCTGTTATACACTAATACATGATAACAGCAAATTATATTAGAACTTCTGTGATTTGCAGAATTTTATGGGAATAGAAGAATTTGTCACCTCTTTGCTGTTGATGGAATATATGTGGGTTAGTGCTCTGTGAAATGCAATACATTGGTTGATGTGGTTCTTCAGTGTTTGCTAATGTTGTTTTAAGAATTTTAACTCTTTTCTGAACTTCCTGCTGCATTATTGTTATAACGTTGGAAAAGTCCTAACAATCCTCACAATCAATAAACTCATAAGACAACCCTGGGTGTTGTAAAAGGAAAATATAGTCACTGGGGTTTGCTGCAGCTGTTTGAAGACTTCCCTGCTCATATGAGGCTAACTTAAAAGAACACTGTAATTGTTTTCTTGCCATCTCCATGGTGTCTTCTAAAAGGGGGATAAATGACAAGCAGGTTTGTACCATTGCACCTTTTGTACATGTGTCATGGTGTTGGATACATATATGATAGTAAAGCTTGCAGGGTGATAGGACAATCTTGTTTTTGTCCATTTTGACCAAGGCATTGGATCCTACAGATGGCTCTGACTCTAGCGATGTTTGCTACCTCCCCATTTGAGTAAGGCTTCCCAATCCTATACATTTCACTGTTGGTTAGGACTATATGGGAAGGGAAGCTGTTTTGAAATATGTCATTATACTGAGAAACTCAGTGTAGCGGTTACATGAAGCTGAAGGCTTGGCAGAGTGCTGGAAAAGTTGATCAGGGGGCTGGAAAATGCTTTAGCTGAGTGAAAAAGCCCTCAGAGCTTAGCACCTTCCCATTATCAGCAGCGAAAGAGGAGGCAGGTTGGAAAAGTAAAGAGGAATAGGTGATCCAACAAGAGCTGGCAAATGCCTCATTTGCACTGACAAATCAATGCTTGATGTTACAGTAATCACAAATCAAACAATGTAGGGGGGTGCTCCTAACCCTTTGTCTCCTATGAAATGGAAGATTTTTATTTGCACAGTTAACAGTTGAACAGTGAACAGTTAATTAACAGTTCACACAGTTAATTCTGATATATCAAAGGTCAAAATGTGTAGGAGGCTGGCTTGTTCTAAACGTCACTATTGCTGGGATCGCTCATAATACTGGCTATACTTTATTTAAACATGGTTTATGGAATAAGCCACATGTAGAGCCTCATATCCCACTAAGCCACAAACCATGATTTAGAAACCAGGAGGGCTGTGTTCATCAGATCACATTAAGGTTTGGCACTATGTGTGAAGTTGATTTCTTTGTCTAATCCAGGGATGAGCAACCTTTTGGTGGCTAGAGGTCATAATTTTGTTTTAATTTGTTTTAATTAATAATGGGGGGTGGCTAAGAGCCACAAGGAACACAGCAGGGAAATGATGGGAAAACAGAGTTAGAATGTTGGACTCTTTTCTCAGGGTGGGGGTGCAGATGTTTTGTTTTGGAAAATAACTTTGTGGGTATACGTATGTATGTGTTGATTTTGCCAACTTCTTTGTCCTGGTCTGACCCACTTTATGGAATGTAGCCTCAGTCATGAGCACCGTGACATCATCAAGACTTCTTATGCCTTCAGCTGAGATTGAGACACCAAGTGTGGTCCTCCAGGTGGGCAAAGTTCTGCATATCTGATGTGGATGAAAATCAAAAATTGGCAGCCCTTTTGATCAGGATTGTGAACAGCTTGGATCAGGACTTGTACAGCTTGACTGGAATGACTATTTATAGGCATTTTTACAGGGCTTTGTGGAAATGCACTGATTTCTCTTCTCCCTCTCCCTCCCTCCCCCCTCCCCCCGGAAGGAGTAACTACAGGACAACAATGCTCTGATTAGTCCTGAAAAAGAATGGCTTGGTAGTTTCAGTTTATCAACAGTTCCACAAGAGTCCTGCTCATTTAGCCAAAGGGAAGCACCTGTATTTGCTGAGGAAGAAGCTTGTAGATTGTATCGAGCTGTCTTAAGTGGTAACAGACATTAAGGACAGAGTGGATTGTTTATTTCTGGTGGAGCATTGTCTGGGGCTGAGAAGTTAAATAGCTATTTTCTACTTGGATCTTGCATTGTGCTTTGCTGGTAGAGACCTATAAGCCAGATGTTGTGTGCTAATATAAATGTTGGAGCCATGGCTGGGTTCACACATTACATTAAGCCAAATGCTGTGCTTGGTTTGGATCTATCATCTTGCATGAACCAGCCACTGTGGTGCCTAAATCATGTTTTACGATTAACCTGTATGAAAACAGCCACTGGTGACTAGACATGGCTTAGTACCACATGTGAACCCAGACATTATTATTTCCCTGCTGGGAGTGAACCTGGCCAGTTAAAGATGCTAGATTGGAAAGGGGGAGACCTAGGTCTAAGTTCCTACCTAGCCATAGAGATCACTGGATAAATTGGTGCCAACCACTGTTGCTTAACCCTACCTATCTCACAGATTGTTCTTTGGGTATAAAATAGGAAGAGGACCCCTTTGGTATGACTTCTTACGCTCCCAGAAGGGAGAGAGGACATACATAATAAATAAACGTAACCATTTTCTTCTGCATTAATATTTAGGTCTTCAAAACAAGTCCCTAATTAGTGCCTAATACTTTTCCTCCTGCACCCCACCCCCATTTTCTGCTCTTTGTTCCACATTTATAATTATCTTTTTACCAAAGGGGAGAAATTTTCGAGGAGGGAAAAATGGTTATTCTTGGCAAGGGCCCCTAAAGTGAAAACCTGCTGTGTTTAATGTGTAAATTATAATGTGTGCCGTTACGAGGCGTAATTTTTGTGAAATGCTCATATAACCATGAGATTCCTGAGGAAGCTGTCAAAGAGTTTGCAGTTTTCAAGAGCAAAGATTAATTGAAAAGCAGCTTGTAATACATTGCCTATCTGAAGGCAAGATGAATAGTTTAAATTTAAATAAAAGCCAGTAATCACAGAGAAGAATGAATTAGAATAATGTACATCTGCATCCAGAAGTTGACAAAATGAGTTAAAAAAAAAAATCTTTATTTTGGAGCCTTCTATGTGGCTTTATCTCCCTGTAAATTAATAGAAATAATTCCAGAGGCAAAACTCTTCTCACTCTTGTGTGAGTTTTTAAGCTGCATTTGTCTTGCTGAACTTTGTGATGTCACAACAAGTATATCTTTAACACTGGAGGGAATAGATTTGCAGAAGAAAGTAGGATATATCTTGTCAATGCTTAAACTCATTGTTTTTAAAATGCAGACATACAATGTATCAGCCTTCCCCAACCAACACACACATGAGATGTCTGGACTTCTAATTCTCAGAATTCATCAGTCAATTTTGGGAATTGCTGAGAAGTATGAGGTTTGAAGTCCACACCTAGATTGATTGCAAAACGCATTTGGTTTCCTCCTAGAAAGTTCTGTTTTTAGGTAAAGTGGCCACCTCACATCTTTACTGCTCAAAGTGAAGTGGAAAGACCTTTTGGAGTTTTCTACCTTGGGTGCCAAAATAGTTTGTCTGGAAGTACTTGATTTCAGCATTGGGTCCTATAGCAATTAAAAAAAAAAATTGTCTCATTTTCCTGAAGTGTCATGAGCTGGCTTGGTCAGTTGGCCAATAAATGATAAAGAAATAGATAAATAACATTTTGCACATGTAAACGTCCTTAGGGACAGTAATGTACAAGTAATCTAGACAGGAGAAGAAGCAGTGTTAGGGCCCGTAGATGCAGGGGGCCTTGGATTCCTCCTCAATTCATCATTTGAACAAACCTTGTCATGTAGAGCCCCAATGGGATCTGTAGTGGAAGAGCAATGCAGAAGAAAGAAAGGAATTAACAAGAGGAGTTGCAAGGGGACCATTGAACATACTTAACCTTTATAGAGTTGCTCCATTTTATAGATGGAGGAATTTAGGGCATTTTGTTACCCTAATGTTTTGTTATTTTGTCCCACTCAAGTCTGAGGTTCTCCATTTCTGGCTTTTGAATTTAGCCACAGCCAAAAGAGCAGGAGTCTTCAGTATCCTTCTAGTGTAAGGCCCTTTGTTTCCTCACTCCCTCCAGCTATCCAGCCATTTCTGATCCTAATTTCCTGCTTGCCTCCCCTGCCTAAAAAGAGAAGTCTCACAAGGGGAAGTGACAACCCTAAACTGGAACAGGACTGGGTGGGTGCACAAACAGGCAGGCAAGAGTGCTCTTCCATTGCCGTTACCCAGCAATTGGTGTTCATGGCATGCTGTGATTCAGGAGCACAGAATCTTAATAACTGTGGACAGTCATCCCTATAGATATATCTAATCCCCCTTTAAACCATCTAAATTAGTACCCACCCCCATATCTGAGGTCCATGGCTAATAAGCCCAACTAAGAAACTGGCAACTGTCAGAGCATCAGCTGTGCATTACCAGAAGGACATTACCATGGACTGGCCAAGCCCCATGTATAATAACAGTGCTGGCATTAGCTGACAACGCCAAGGTCGCTATTCAGGCCTTTTCACACTAGAGTTTTCCACATTGCAAGTAGGTCCATTAATTTTCCTGGATTCTCCAGAAGAAAAACACTTTTCTTGCTTTTTGCAGACTTGGAAATGAAGTGTAATATCACAACGGTTTATGGGCTTCTTAAGTCTCGTCGCATTTTGAAAAGATGTCTCTTTCTCTTGTTTGCTTTGGAAAATAGCTTCTGGCAGACGTGCCTCCAAATCAGCAGCTGCTGATTTTAGAAGAAGTTGGAATTCCCAGTTTGGAAATAGGTGTTTTGTAACTGGATAAAAACGCTTGCAAGGAGACGTGCGTGTAACAGCGGAATGCCACAGGATGCTGCCTTATAATTTTTACACTTAATAACCGAACCGTGTCACTTGTGTTTGTTTTGGATGAAAGTGGGTAATAGTAATACTGGAGCACCCACCACCACCTCCCTGCACTGTTAGTTTTAACAACCTTTATTTTAATGGCTGGCCCACTGAGCAGAGAAACACAACTCCTTCCAGGGGCAGGAAATCAATAAGCACGAGAAAAGTCTAAAGAAAATGAATGCATCCAATGTGAGCGACTGACACAGAAATTATTATTATTTTTTTGCTCTAAGAAGGGCAATAATAGAAGGCAGATACAAGCCTAATAGAAACATAAAAAATACACACAGGAGGAGAACTGATGCACACCTTATAAATCAGGCTCCCAACCTTGTTCCTACGTTTTAAAATGGGATTCAAGGATGGTTTTCATTATTTTCTTGTTCTCCAAACCACGGTAAATATTTGTGCTTGTAAAGCTTAACCAGCTGACTCTAATGGAAATGTGTATTTTATGCTTTTTGGATTGAAGAAAAGAAAAAAGCTTTTCACTAATCCCGTTTACTTACAACTGCCATTTTTTGTTTTTATTTTGGTGAAGCATCTAAAATTGGCTAAGAACTGTACACGGATTCTTTTTTCTAAAAAAAGATTTTAATGGGCTTACAGTCTGAAAGAAAAGGGAGAGGTGTTAAAAGACACCAGGCAAATTGCACACATAAATACTAACATTTAGCTGTGTATGAGAGGGCCTGCCTGCCTGGCTGTTATCTCCCTCCCTCCCTCCCTCCCTCTCTGCCTGCCTGCCATCTTCCTTCCTCCCTCCTTCCCTCCCTCCCTCCCTCTCTCTCTCTGCCTGCCTGCCATCTTCCTTCCTTCCTTCCTTCCTCCCTCCCTCCCTCCCTCCCTCCCTCCCTCTGCCTGCCTGTTATCTTCCTCCCTCCCTCCCTCCCTCTCTCTCTGCCTGCCTGCCATCTTCCTTCCTTCCTTCCTTCCTTCCTCCCTCCCTCCCTCCCTCCCTCTGCCTGCCTGTTATCTTCCTTCCTCCCTCCCTCCCTCTCTGCCTGCCTGCCATCTTCCTTCCTTCCTTCCTTCCTCCCTCCCTCCCTCCCTCCCTCTCTCTCTCTGCCTGCCTGCCATCTTCCTTCCTTCCTTCCTCCCTCCCTCCCTCCCTCTGCCTGCCTGTTATCTTCCTTCCTCCCTCCCTCCCTCTCTCTCTGCCTGCCTGCCATTTTCCTTCCTTCCTCCCTCCCTCTCTCTGCCTGCCTGCCATCTTCCTCCTCCCTCCTTCCCTCCCTCCCTCCCTCTGCCTGCCTGTTATCTTCCTTCCTCCCTCCCTCCCTCTCTCTCTCTGCCTGCCTGCCATCTTCCTTCCTTCCTCCCTCCCTCCCTCTCTTTCTCTCTCTCGCTCTCTCTCTCTGCCTGCCTGTTATCTCCCTCCCTCTCTTTCTCTCTCTCTCTCTCTCTCTCTGCCTGCCTGCCATCTTCCTCCCTCCCTCCCTCTCTCTCTCTGCCTGCCTACCATCTTCCTCCCTCCCTCCCTCTCTGCCTGCCTGCCATCTTCCTTCCTTCCTTCCTTCCCTCCCTCCCTCCCTCTGCCTGCCATCTTCCTTCCTTCCTTCCTTCCTTCCTTCCTTCCTTCCTTCCTTCCTTCCTTCCTTCCTTCCTTCCTTCTCTCTCTCTCTCTCTCCCCCCCCCCCCCCCGCCTGCCTGCCTGCCTGCCTGCCTGCCTGCCAGCAACCTTTCTGTTGACGGACACATTTCCTTAAGGGTAACCTCTTAGGAGCTGCAAGGTGACTGGAGCTAAACCAAGAAGTGGGTGGTGCCCAACCCAAACTAATTTGGGACACCCATTCTCTTTCTGACACTCCCTCTCTTCCTTCCCCTTTCTGACGTCCTCGGAAGGCCTCAAGAAAGAGACATAAATCTCTTAGCAGAATCCTTGTGGAATGAATAATTAGGTGAGTCTGCGCCCCTTGATTTAAACCCCGTTGACGCACAGGTTAAAATGCAGGACTTGGGAGTAGGGAGAGTCCAGTCCATCATCAGCCATAAAAAATTCACTGAGTGACTTTAGACTCATCAGTATATCACAACTGTACCTTAAAGGATTATTGCGGAGATAAAATGAAGGGAGATTTCTGTTTATGCTGCCTTGAACAAAATAAGAGCACTTCTAACTGCCGCAGAAACAAAGGACAGATGGAAACAAGGCAGCCCGTTAAAAAAAGAGGGCAAATAGTCCATTATGTAAGGCAGGAAGAAAAAAATATAAGCGGGTCTGATTCCTGTGAATGTGCATCTGTTGCTGAAGTTTTATTGTGATTTCCTACTTTCGTCAATGAAGATTGCTTTTCTGTGATCACCTGGATGTAACTCAGTGCTCAATTCATCTTGCACATGAAGCCAATTTTATCTAAGGGTTAGTTAAAAAGTTAAACAACATAATTTAGTAGCTTACTTTTATGCATCAGAGTCAGATGATTTTGAAATATTTCTTATGTATATAGAACTCCTCCCCTGGTATCCCAGATTTTAAGGGAGACTAATTATAAATTATTTTGTTAGGGAAATACAAATTTATTGTTAAATCAATGTTCAGGTCATATCCATGTATAATCCCACCTGCTCTGTTGATGATTTAACAATAAATTGATACTTTAGATTATTTGCTTCTTTCCCTCCCTCCCTCCCTCCCTCCCTCCCTCCCTCCCTCCCTCCCTCCCTCCCTCCCTCCCTCCCTTCCTTCCTTCCTTCCTTCCTTCCTTCCTTCCTTCCTTTCTTTCTTTCTTTCTTTCTTTCTTTCTCTATGCAATTTGTGCATGTAAATTTATTTTAATTTGGGGAGAAGTCATATTTGAATGGAGTCTACAGAAAGTTTCCACATTGGAAAACCTTCTGAAGAATATAAATTTGGTTTCCCCAAATACCTGGTTGGGTATAAGATGCTTGTAACATGGTTTATACCATTATTTAAATAAAATTCTTGTTTCAGCCAATATAGGTTAAGCTAGCATCTGCTAAAATACACAGTACCCTTATACTTAAACAGAAAACTTTATTTTCCAGATGAAAATAGAGGAAAGCCAAAACCTGTCTCGTCTGTTGTGCGTCTTACTTATGTCAGTAGTGGGGAAAGCGAATCTGTTTCTTCTCTTCCAATGTCCAAGCTTTTCAGTCTGAAGAACACTGAGAACTTTGTGGCACCTCTGTTGTCCCTAATCAGTTTGGGAAGAGCTTTAGATGACTGAGCCTTATCAGCACCAAGTTCTTCTCTGACTTGGATTAAAACCCAAGGAGACCGTTGTAGGTTGCCCAGGTGAGTAACATGCATCAGACTAGTAATTTGATGGTTAATGACAACAAGGAATTTACATTCAAATGAATGAGTGGGTAGATTGAGAAGGAGCTGAAGATATTTCACTTCTTCAACAAAAATAGAAAACAGTTTTCAGTACTGATGTGCTATGGTAGCTTCTGAAGGAAGGCTGGAACTGGCCTGTCTCCTTTGCCTTTCCCCCAGCAAGCTAGAACAAAAAATAATTTCAGACTAATAATATTTATGAACATATTTACAAGGCTAAAGGAAAAAAAAGCAGGGGATACTTGTTTGTCTGAGCAAGCTGATTTCCAGAAATATTTTCAATCTTATTTTTAAAGGACTCAGAAGATGTCCAAATCAATCTAATATACATGCAGGAGTGAAAGCACTTTCTTTGATCGCTTATTACTGCTGGCTATATATTTGTACTTTTGATCACACTATCATTTTATGTTTGTCCCCAAATCCTTTTAGAAAATACAAGGAAAGGCAGTAGAATATTTTTTCCCCCTGATGGTATGCAGTTCCACAACAGAAGTAAAAAGATGGGCTAGATCAGGAAGAAAACGTGATCTCCTGAAGACAAACATTTTACTGGAAAGGAACGTTCAAGGGGAAATCCACAGCAGTGTGTTTAACTTTCTTAACTTCATACCTGACCTTGCCCATTTGACTCTGGAGGTGCAAACTATCTAGCATGTGCTTCTCTAGCTGGAAGATAGGTGCTAAATTTTATTTAGCACCTATCTTCCAGCAGTTTCCAGGGAGAACAGACAAGTTTTATACTAACCTTGTTTTCTCAGATACTGGTCGAGAGATAACAAAGGGCATAGCCAAATACTGTCTAGTTGCAGTGAAAATGCAGCAACTTCATTGAACTAATGTTATTTTTATGTTTTAATTTAATTTTTTTTAAATTATTGTACACTTTCCTGGGTAGATGGCGACACAATTCTCTTCATTTATTTTCCATTGTGTTGTTTTAGGTGCTTAATCTTTGATTTGTATAAATAAATAATTGATTTTAAACCTGACCCTTGAATGGGTCTGCATTTCAGAAAAGTAGGTGGGGCAGGATCAAGAGCTACACATAATTAATCTCAATTTAATCAAACCTAAATTCATTAAATATAATATCTGTAATTACTCCTGATTTGAAAAGGCCCCTTCCCCTTGTATCAAAAATTACAATTCAGTGCCAATTCTTGAGAGGTTCTGGACTAGGTTGAGCATTCCTAGTCTTTAGCCTGTATGATTTGGCACCAAAGAGACTCAGGTTGGTGAAACCCTTCTTTTTATTTTAAATCCAGGAGCAACACTAAGTTTTCCTTTGGGGGGGAAAAAAACCTAAAATAACTATTTGTTAATGGTATTACTCCAAACAGAGGTAGAAGTATTATTCTAAAAGTCTCCACTGTAATGCACCGGGGGATAAATTGGTTCAAAAGTGGGCATAGTTTGGTACTTCTGAACTGAAATTCTTGTAAATGTATTCCTCTCAATAAATCTTGTTGAGAAGACTCTGTGAGAATCTTGATTGGAAAAATTACTTTCAGTTGAGGCAGAAATGTATCATAAAACCTTCAGACTATAATACCTAGTATTATTTTTCTGGGTAGTCATAATAGTCGAACTGAAATGATTTGATATCAGTTTGAACTGCCCTATAATTCCTGACAGTTATAACATTGTGGAGACATCATTGGTATCTATGGTGACATTTAACCCTTCTTTGTGTGATGATGCTATAAAGGTAACTTTCTCTACCCGCTGTTCTCCTGCTCTGTTGAGATCCAACTCCCAGAATCCCAAGCCCATGTCTGCTATGAATTTTGGGAGTTGTAGTACCAAAGTCTCAATAGGGTACACCAGATCGGAGAAGCCTGGTCTACACAGCAATTACATTATTTTTCCTCCCAGGGCTGCTGAAATGCCTGTTTATACATATATAAGTCTTTCTGCCTCACTTTAATTAAGAGTTAATATACAGCAAATATTCAGCTATGTATTAACATACCCAATTTTATCTAACTCCAGTTGGAAACAATTGAGATGGTCATATGCTTCCAAGGCATGTAATAGCATTTTCAAACATTTTTTTAAAAAAATACCTCATAAATAATTACCTTGTGTGTGTGTATTAAAGCTTATTGCTTGATAAAATGTGTGCTTGTGTCTCTTAAGAGGCGTTTTATGGTTACATATTAAGTTGGAGGAGTATATGTTTGAATATTGAACTAGGGTCTTATTTTCCATGTGTGTTTTTTTGGTGGTTTGAAGTTGGATTTACCAGGGCAGAAAATAGAATTACGATGCTGTACAATCATGTGACACTAATAAATGCTTCCTTTTCTGTACGTGTATTTTTCAACCAGATGATCACATTTTATAGGCAGTTAGAATCCTCAGTGAAACTTGATCTGAGGTTTAATATATCAAAAGGGACAAGACCCAGTTACAGGAAATAGTCATCTGGTTGAAGTTCACTTCTGAGAAAACATGTGTAGAATTGAGCTGCAAGGAATCAACCCAAAAGACACCTGTTAGTGAGTAAACCCCAAAGGGAAACTTATTAAGAATTGCAGGTGAAACTTGGAAAATTAGAATATCGTGCAAATGTTCATTTATGTCAGTATGGCAACTCAAAAGGTGAAACCAATATAGGAGATAGACGCATTACATGCAAAGCGAGATATGTCAAGCCTTACTTTGGTATAATTGTGATGATTATGGCGTACAGCTTATGAAAACCTCAAATTCACAATCTCAGAAAGTTAGAATAGTGTGAAAAGGTTCAATATTCTAGGCTCAAAGTGTCCCCCTCTAATCAGCTAATGAATCCATAACACCTGCAAAGGGTTCCTGAGCCTTTCAGTGGTCTCTCAGGCTGGTTCAGTAGGAATCACAAGCATGGGAAAGACTGCTGACCTGACAGTTGTGCAGAAAACCATCATTGACCCCCTCCATAAGGAGGGAAAGCCCCAAAAGGTAATTGCAAAAGAAGTTGGATGTTCCCAAAGTGCTGTATCAAAGCACATCAATAGAAGGTTATGTGGAAGGGAAAAGTGTGGTAGAAAAAGGTGCACAAGCAGCAGGGAGGACCGCAGCCTGGAGAGGATTGTCAGGAAAAGGCCATTCAAAAGTGTTGGAGACTTTCACAAGGAGTGGACTGAGGCTGGAGTTAGTGCATCAAGAGCCACCACACACAGACGGATCCTGGACATGGGCTTCAAATGTCGTATTCCTCTTGTCAAGCCGCTCCTGAACAACAAACAACATCAGAAGCGTCTTACCTGGGCTACAGAAAAAAAAGAACTGGTCTGTTGCCCAGTGGTCCAAAGTCCTCTTTTCTGATGAGAGCAACTTTTGCATCTCATTTGGGAACCAAGGACCCAGAGTCTGGAGGACGAATGGAGAGGCACACAGTGCACGATGCTTGAAGTCCAGTGTGAAGTTTCCACAGTCTGTGTTGATTTGGGGAGCCATGTCATCTGCTGGTGTTGGTCCACTGTGCTTCATTAAGTCCAGGGTCAACGCAGCCGTCTACTAGGAGATTTTGGAGCACTTCACGCTTCCTTCCGCAGACGAGCTTTATGGGGATGCTGACTTCATTTTCCAGCAGGACTTGACACCTGCCCATACTGCCAAAAGTACCAAAACCTGGTTCAGTGACCATGGGATTACTGTGCTTGGTTGGCCAGCAAACTCGCCTGACTTGAACCTCATAGAGAATCTATGGGGCATTGCCAAGAGAAAGATGAGCGACATGAGACCGAACAATGCAGCGGAGCTGAAGGCCGCTATTGAAGCATCCTGGTCTTCCATAACACCTCAGCAGTGCCACAGGCTGATAGCATCCATGCCACGCCGCATTGCGGCAGTCATTGCTGCAAAAGGGGCCCAAACCAAGTACTGAGTACATATGCATGCTTATCCTTTGCAGAGGTCCGATATTGTTCTATTTCCAATCCTTGTGTTATTGATGTCATGTAATAATCTAATTTTCTGAGATTGTGAATTTGGGGTTTTCATAAGCTGTACGCCATAATCATCACAATTATACCAAAGTAAGGCTTGACATATCTCACTTTGCATGTAATGCGTCTATCTCATATATTGGTTTCACTATCTCATATATTGGTTGCCATACTGACATAAATGAACATTTGCACGATATTCTAATTTTTTGAGTTTCACCTGTATATATGCCCATTTTTAATTCGTATTGTTTCAAGCAGACTTTATCCAAACCTGTGGTAGAATTAATTGGTAGAATCCAAAAGAGGTAGACTAGACCAAACTTCTGTTTGCAGATGAATGTTGTTATTTTTTTTTTCAATGTTCTGCTAAATTAAATTTTGACTCCCTGTATAAAGCTAGCATGTCAGGGAAGTAAGTTTGACACAACCCACTGCTTGCTAAGTTTATTTTCTATTTGCAGGGATGTTGACATATCTGTATATCTTCGTAGCCAGAGGTGTCTGCTGGGGGAGCAAAGGGGTGGGAAATGATGAAACAGTGTTGTGTCATTGAGATGCGGACTCTGTCTCTTTTGGATGGACTTTACGGTGCAGTGCTGTTTTTGTCATTCTGCAGATGCCTCTCTCTCTGTCTCTAAGAGAGACTACCCAAAATATGATTCCTTCTCAATAATTTGAAATTCTGTTGTCTCAAAGCTCAGGTGCTTCTAATCAGTCCTGCCCCTTTTCTCAGGAAATAATCACATTTTTACTTCTAGGCAAGGCTGAATTTTGACACTTGGAAGTTATGATGCAAGTTACATGAATTAGTCCCTTCTCTGTAGATTCTAAAACTCTCTATGTTCCCCTAGTTCCATGTTCTTCCTTGCAACCTCCTTTCTCTCTCATGAATACAGAGACTTCTTTTCAGCGTTTGTTTCAACTTACCCAAGCCAGTCTTGGGATTTCAACTTTCAGCCTGGTCAAAGACTGAGACTTCTGGGTGTTAAATTCCCAACACATCAGGAGGCTGTCCATTTGGGGAAGGTTGATAATTGAACTCAGAGGTTCATCCCAGAACCATTTGATTATGCTCCCCTGTAATAAATAAGTATAAATAAATGGACAGTGCAAATAAAGAACAAGAAAAAGACACTTTATTTAAATAGGCAAATAGGTCAAGTAAATGAGGTATAAAATAGTTTCACAGCTATAGCTTCTGTCAGTTGAGTAGTCAACCTTTAAATTGCTTATTCTATCAACTGTCTCTTTGCAAAAAAATTAAAATCTTTCTTGCAAGTAGGCTTTTTTCCCCAACAACATAAGAGAGATAATATATTCCAATCAGCTGTGCCATATCATGATCTTTGTAAGATTGCCAGTCCTCTGCGTTGCGTAAATCAGTTGGTTCAGGTTCTTCTTAGATTGTTCGCTGGGTTCATTCATTCTTACTTGAGTGTTCTTAGGACAGAACAGGAGTTGAAATGTCTCAAGTCTCCATTACAATGTACTAACCCAGTGAGCTTGTCATGTCCAAAAGGAGGTTAAAGGGGAGTTATCACCATAGGGCCCCTCGGGAGGATCCCAGAGGGGAGGTGTCTGCAGTAATGTCCATGAACATCATGGCTGGCCTTTATTTTCTCCACTTTTCCCCACAGCAGAACTACTGTGACACCGCTGTTGGTGGCTGAAGTGGAAGAGATTGCGAGAACATTAGAGAGGCTCTTATATTTATAAAACTGGGCATGTCCTTGGGGTTCTCTTCACATATATTATTATAATTTGTTATCACACACACACACACACACACACACACACACACGTATGAACAAGTCTTGCCTGACATGCTAAATCAGGATAGAACTTACTAGATCAGATAGAAACTCCTGTTAATTGTTTATTCCGACTTACAATTTGTATTCTACTGGCTACCTTTGTTAATGACTGAATATTGATTTTATTTTAATAATAGCTTTGATCATTTTTATTTAATGCACTAATCTAAAGTTGCTTTGAAGATTTTACTCCATTTTGTCTAGTTTGTGAATCTCTTTTTCTGTCGTCTTTTTGATCTTTTTTTGTTTGTTTGTTTTAATTTCCCTTCTGCTTTTTCCCCCCTTGGTTGTGCTTTTAAATATCTTTGAAATCAAACAAACCAAAAATCTCAAACATGAATTTAAGGTTGAAAAGTTTGCAAAATGAGAAAAAAAAAAAAAGAATTGGGCATATAAATAGCTTTTGGATTGCTGAATATTTAGAAAGTTACGTCGTTGCCTGAGCAGAGTTACGAAAATGGCTTGCTATTGCCTTATTCCAGAGTAGAAAGATATAGATGGAGACACACTGATACCTTCATACAGATACAGAGGTACAGAGACAGGAATTTACTGCCCAGTATAGCCATCAACCTTCAGATTCCCTGAAGGATGCCAATTCATGAATTTACCCAACCTAATCTCTAATTTCTAAGCCCAGATAGGTCCTGCAGAGACATTCCCCCCCCGCCCCACTCAAAAACCCAGGTCCAGTGATGCAACAAATACAGGGCAAAACATGTTCAGATAAAATTTCCATTAGATGTTTTGCTAAATATTAATATCTTTGTAGCCAGCCTATCAGAGAAGACTCCAGCCTGGTCTCCCAAAGGAGAGACATCTACAGTTTAGCCATCACCACTAAGATAATGGCAGGAAGGAGTTTTTCCACCTTCCATCTATATTCTTCTGCTTCTAGGAGCACATTCCACACCAACCTTTGCTTTGCTCTCTGTGTTGTAATTTTTCCAGCCTGATTGGCTCCTACAGCTCCAGTTCATTCTGAGTTTGGAGTGGTGGACATAAGCAAACTCATCAGCGAAAGAAGTGGTAATAAAATAATCTCTTTCCCTCTCTTGAGTTCCACCAAGGCTATGTTTCTGAAATTTATATATTTATTTAAACCATTTATATAGGTGCCTGTCTCAGCAAGGTAACTCTAGATGATGTGCAAAAGGCTAAAACCAGAAAGCAATAACATAATTTATAAAATAGGGTTCAAAAAAGGCCATCATATAACACATACCTGAGGTCAAAAAATCATTCTGCTTCGAATAACTGAGACAGTAACAAAATTACAATCAGTGGGACTCACTTAATATTCCTGGGCCAAATGTCTGTGGGAAATTACAGGTCTTTAACACCTTATGAAAGGCCTAGGACCAGGACCATCCAGATTTCCAGGGAAATGATGCTCTACAGGGCAGGCACATCGACAGAGAAGGAAATTTAGTTGCAAATCATCTAATAATATTAGCATGGTATTCCATTGACTTTACTTTCCGGTTTGCAAAACAGCAAGAACAACATTACAAAATGAACGTATTTTGGTAGAGATCAACAGATAGCAAGTTTATTGAAAAGTAGCCATTGTTACCAACTTTTCCAGTGATAAATTTCAGGTTAGAATCCAGCCACCTGTTATTTCTTTTCTGTAATTTACACCATATTCTTGTTATTCATTATATAAGCTTATGGCATATTTATTATTTTTGCAAAGAAAAGGAAAAAAAAAGGAAAATAAATAAGGCTGCAGATCTCCTCCCACAGGAAAAGAGCTGAAAATTCTAAGCTTCTTCCTGTGAAATCATTTTGTCACTTCACAGTTGCTATAGCTGTTAGCTTTCTGAGTGTGGGGGGAGAGAAAATGGAAAGGTTTGGCTACAAAGATGTTGCCCACCCTTGTCCCAGTGGATTTTAAGTAGCTGCTGAAGAGGACAAAAAACAGACTTCTCATGTCACTCAGACAGTAGTAGAAAGAAAGGTGAGTTGAGGACAAAGGAGACCCCATTAATAAATGCATGCTGTAGTTTCTCTTCCTCCCCAAAGAAAAACTTCTATGTTTGATGAAACGTTTGCACCAACGTGAGGCTGAATTCTGGGCTTCAATCTTTCAGAAATGTTCTTCGACTATGAAAGAGACATCTATTTTCCCTGCCTAGTTTTCAGGAACCTTGAGAATTTCTTTCAAATTTCTCCTGCTGTGTTTTTGAGCCGACTTAAGGAAGAGAAGACGGTGACTGTTTCTTGCTGTTTCACATCTCGCCCTCCCTCTGAAGCTTTGCAGCCACCCACACTTCCTAGTCTTATAAAGCTCCTAGAGCACAATTTCCCCATGATGAAGTCTTCCCTTGGGATTGGATGGAAGTGTGGGAAGCCAGGAAGGCTACAGATTGGTGGAAAGAGGATTATACAGTGAAGGAGAGGAAACTCATGAAACCTTTTGGCTACTTAATCACCAAAGAAATCCAAGAACATGACCCTCCACCCTTCTTTCCTTCTGTTTTGAAAGAACTTTGAAAGGAAATCCGTATTCCATCAAGCTGAATTGCTAGAAAACAGAAAATATGAGAGCGTTTTCCTGCAGTACGCAAGAGTGCAGCTCTGTTCCAGCATATTAGTTGTTAGTGGGCTTCAGAGGACGTGGGTTGGGTGTAATGCAGCCTTGTCATTTACACATTGCATTAAGCATTTACCATGATTTTCACTAGACATAGGGGTTCAGAGATAATGCTCCCAGTATCATTTTAGTGCTTTGTGTGCTAGACCCTTTCCAAGAGTTATGGGTGAGGCTCTCTGGATCATAAACTTGCTTTCCACTGCACTGCTAGCTGGAACACGTTTAAACTTAACTGGGATGTGCTAGGCCTTGTAATATTCTTATATCCAAATCAGCTTCTTGGTTGGAGCAGTTTCTTTTGAAGCAGCCCCAAGAAATTGCTGGACTACCACTTCCAGAAGACCTAACTCACATAGCCAGTGGTGAGGAATGATGGATATTTTGGTTCAGCATTTTATAGGAGGTTAGGGTTTTCCATCTCTATTGTAGAATATGACTGGCCAGTTGGATGCCATTATATTTATCTCTTCTTTCTTATCTCTGCTGCAGGCTTCCCTCAAATTTGGCCAAATTCTGCTAGAGGCATGTGATGGAAGGGTTGTCCGTGTGTCCATTATGTAAACAATTTTTCCTTTGCCAACCAAAGATTACTGGGAATCTCAAAGCATGAATTGATTTTAAAAAACCCATCAAATGAAGTCTGACTTGCATACAGCTCAGCATTAAATAATTACCGTATTTTTCCGACAATAAGATGCCCCCATGTACAAGACGACCCCCATTTTTCCAACCCCAAATTAAGAAATCAATATTTTAAAGATAGTGCAGAACACATTTTTATTTAGTAATTAGTTAACATTGACCTGATACACTCGGTGGGAGGAGGTCCAAACCGTCTCTCTGCAGCTCTATTTCCAGGCTCTTTTGCATAACTGATTACATTCAAGCACGAGTGAAACTGCCGATAGCTCATCTCTGCAGACAGCCTTCCTCTAATTGGTTTGTTCAGCATCAGCTGACGTCAGTTACATAAGGCTCATGATTGGAGGAAGTCTGTTTGGGAGACAAGCTATTTCACTTGTGATTGGAGGCTAGCAATAGGAGGAAGCCTGCCTGCAGAGACAAAGTATGGGCAGTTTTGCCACCGCGCGGTTCTCTCCTCGCTGACTTCCTTGAATAAGACGCCCTTCAATTTTTAGGGTAAGGATTTTAGAAAAAAGTATCGTCTTATCGTCGGAAAAATAGGGTACATTAGGGGTCTTCCTTCCATCCCAACCACCTATCCTTTCATTGAGGAAGACACAGTGTCTTGGAGTTCCCATACAACAGTGTTGTCCAAACTTGGCCACTTTAAGATGAGTGGATTTCAACTCCCAGAATTCCCATGCTGGCTGGGGAATTTTGGGAGTTGAAGTCCACCCATCTTAAAGTGGCCAAGTTTGGACAACACTGCCATACAGTGTTGTAAGGAGAAAGTCGGTGCATTAGTGCAAAACCCAGTTTGTATGAGAGTTGCCATAGTGATCAGGTTCTAGTTAACTGCTTAAACAACTTCATGTATGATTAATGTTAATTGCCCATTTTGCATGGCTGCCTCTTTTCCGTCCTCCTGCCACTGAATTAGCCTGTTGTTGCCTTTGATCTGGGTAGGAATACAATGTAGTTCAATAGTTAGACAAGTGATCAGTTTGCCAACATGAAGAGGAGACAGAATCAAGTTGCAGGGAGGTCAGAGTTTCTTTCTCTTCCTGAACACCCAAAAGGTCACTCAGAGTTTAACTACATCTGGCACTTAGGAAATATGTGGACAAAAGCTCAAGTTTTTTGGGGAGGGGAGGGGACATTGTTCTGATGCCGCAAGGCAACTGAAGGCTTTCCAAAAAGGCATTTATATTTTCCCTGTGTTAAAAAAGTACAGTGGGATCATTCCTTTTGTAGAAGAAAAATCCTACAGAACTTTCAAATTCCAGCCAGAATCTCTTCGTCCAATTTGCAGAGTTTGGAAACTTTTAGGCAACATGCACTAAGACCAAAGCAGATATTCTCAAATGTGGTACTACAACTACCTAAAGTGATACTGTAAATAAATGTGTGTGACACACAACACCCTATAAGTTAAACAAATGATTTCATTGGGATTAGGGTTGGACAAGAAATAAATATTTTATTTATCTATTTATTTATTTGATTTGTCCCCGCCCATCTCTCTTACAACAGGGGACTCTGGGCGGCTTACAACCACTAAAATCACAATACATAATTAAATTATAAAAGGTTTAAAAATTATAAAAGTTATAAAAATTAGAAATTTACAAAAAAAGGATAGAGATAAAATGCTAAAAACTCCAAGAGGCCAATAGGGCCCCACCAGGCCGCTAAGGGGCCAGCCAACCCCATTTCTGATATCCACCCTCCCCGCCCCAGGCCAGATGGCAGAGCCAGGTCTTCACATCCCTCCGAAAGGCCTGGAGTGAGGGGGCCTGTCTCACCCCCGGGCCAAGATGTTCCAAAGGGCGGGGGCTACAGCAGAGAAGGCCCGCCTTCTGGACCCCGCTAGTTGAAGTTCTTTTACCACGGGGGTCCGGAGCATGCCCCCTCTATGAGATCGGGTGGGACGGGTTGAAATCGTAGGGGCGAGGCAGTCCTTCAGGTAACCTGGCCCCATGCCATGTAGGGCTTTAAAGGTGATAACCAACACCTTGAATTGGACCCAGAAGCAAACCGGTACCCAATGCAGCTCGCGGAGCAAAGGTGTTATATGGGTCCTTCGGGCCCCAAAAATTGCTCACGCGGCCGCGTTCTGGACCAGCTGAAGCTTCCGGATACTCTTCAAGGGTAGCCCCATGTAGAGCGCATTGCAGTAGTCTATCTGGAAGATAACAAGGGCATGAGTGACTGTACGTAGGGCATCCCGATCCAGGAAAGGGCGTAACTGGTGCACAACCTGAAGCTGTGCAAAAGCCCTCCTGACCACGGCTGCCACCTGCTCTTCGAGCAGGAGCCGTGAGTCCAGGAGGACCCCCAGATTACGCACTGGGTTTGTCTGGGGCAGCGCCACCCCATCCAGAACCAACGATGACAACGTCCCGGAAACAGAGGAGCCATTAACCCACAGCCACTCCGTCTTGCCAGGGTTCAGCCGGAGCCTGTTGTTCCCCATCCAGACCCTCACAGCCTCCAGGCACCGCGAAAGGGCGGTCACGGCATCACTTACCTCACCAGGGATGGAGATATATAGTTGAGTATCATCAGCATACTGATGATACCTCATCCCATGATGGCGGATGATCTCGCCCAGCGGTTTCATATAGATGTTGAAAAGGAGCGGAGAGAGAACCGAACCCTGCGGCACCCCACAATGGAGGGGCCGAGGATGGGACCTCTCGCTCCCTATCACCACCGATTGGGATCGGCCCCGGAGAAAGGAGGTGAACCAGCACAAAACCGTGCCGCCCACCCCCATATCCCTGAGCCATCCCAATAGGATACTGTGGTTGACGGTATTGAACGCCGCCGAGAGATCAAGGAGAGCAAGGATGGTCGCACTTCCACCATCCTGCTCCCGCCAGAGATCATAAGTGCGACCAATGCCGTTTCCGTTCCATAGCCAGGCCTGAAACCTGACTGATAGGGGTCCAGATAATCCGTTTCCTCCAGGACCCTTTGGAGCTGCGAAGCTACCACTTTCTCAACCACCTTCCCCAAAAAGGGGAGGTGGGAGACTGGACGAAAGTTGTCCAGTACAGTAGGATCCAGGGAGGGCTTCTTGAGGAGGGGGTGCACTAACGCTTCTTTAAAGGGCACCAGAAACACTCCCTCCTGCAAGGATGCATTAACCATTGCCTGGATCCAACCACATGTCACCTCCCGAGCTGCTTTCATGAGCCAGGAGGGGCATGGGTCCAGATGACAAGTGGTGGCCCTCACAGTCCGGAGGATCCTGTCCACTTCCTCAAGAACCACAGGATCAAACCATTCCCAGATAACTAGGCAAGAACTATCCCCTGGTATCTCCCCAGACCCTGCACCACGCTCGGAGTCCAACTTGGAATGAATCCGAGCGATTTTATCCTGCAGGTGCTCTGCAAATTCCTCCGTGTGGCCCTGCAAGTGAACCATCATATCCCCCTTACCAAGGAGGGACCCGGTGATCCCAAACAGGGCCACCGGGTGGCACTCTGCAGACGCAATAAGGGCGGACAAGTATTGCCACTTCGCCGCCCTTATCGCCACAATGTAGGCCTTAATAGCGGCTCTAGCATGTGTTCGGTCGGATTCAGTCCGTGTCTTCCTCCAGCGGCGCTCTAGGCGTCTCTTAACCCTCTTCAGCACCCTCAGCTCCTCCATAAACCACAGGGAGTGTTGGGGCCGACGTGGCAAGAGAGGCCGCAAAGGCACGATCCTATCCAAGGCCCCAGCTGCTTCTCTATTCCAGGCAGCAGCCAGGGCCTCCGCTGGACCGTGCAGCAGGTCCACGGGAATATCCCCCAGCTCCCTCTGAAACCCTGACGCCGGGGGCGGACCAATCACATGGGTCCAGCCTCCCTGCGGAGGGGGGTGGCATAGGAGAAACTCAGGGTCACCAGGACGTGATCTGATCATGACACTGGGGAAAGTTGTACATCTCCCCTCAGATCACTTTGCCATTGCTCAGACAAGAAAACTAAATCCGGCATGTGGCCACTATCTCGGGTTGGGTCCCGCACAATTTGAGACAGGCCCATGGCTGCCATGGTAGCCATGAACTCCCGAGCTGCCTCCGAGGACCGTCCCAGGGATGGCAGGTTGAAGTCCCCCAGAACCATAAGCCTGGGGAACTCCACCGCCAACCCCGAGACGGCCTCCAGCAGCTCAGGCAGGGAGGCTGCCACGCAGCAGGGAGGCTGGTACAGTAGCAGCACTCCCAACTGTTCGCGGGCACCCAACCTAAGAAACAGTGTCTCACAGCCAGACACTTGTGGAGCAATGCCCCTGAAGGCCACTAGAGAGTCTCGGATGACGACAGCCACCCCTCCTCCCCTGCCCTGGTATCTCGGCTGGTGCCACACCGTAAACCCAGCTGGGCACATTTCCGAGAGGGGCACCCCCCCCCAGGCCCCAGCCAGGTCTTGGTAATACATGCCAGGTCTGCCCCCTCCTCAGTGATTAAATCAGCTATGATGGGGGCCTTGTTTTTAACTGACCTGGCATTAAGCAGCAACAGCCGGAGGCTGTTACCACTTACTTGTAATAATTACATTTTAATTTATACATCCTAGGGGTTCTTGAACTTTGCGGTACTGCAGTAGTTCATTTGCGCAGGAAGTGAGGAGCCAAGTCTGCAGTAACTTTGACTGTGACCCCCTGGAGGGTCCCAACTCATGGCTTGAGACCCCTGCCACAGTGTAATTTGTTTGGCTTTGATCTAACTCTAACCCAGTTGTAAACTGCACAATACATGAACTCCCACTTGGCTTTCATCTTGGGATCCAGAACTTAGACCCTGGTTCTCTTGACTGTAGCTCTTAGATTGGGCTTCCACTGTTCAAAAATCCATGAGGATTTCTGGTATTGCAAAAGTATGTGAGAGGGAGAGCAATTCCCTCCGTTACTCAGATGTAAGAAATGGGACCAGTGGAATAGTACTGATTTGTACAACAGGAACTCAGAATATTCCTCTAAGATGTGATGAATGGCCATGGGATTAGGTGAGTATAAAAAGAGATGAGAGAAATTCATAGAGCGGCAGTGCCCGGTTCTGTTAGCCAGTGAATATTAATAATAGCAGCCAAAGATTCTCTGAATTTTCTTAAAATATCAGTAGAGCCTTAGTCCAGGATAAGCAGTCTGTAGTCTGTGGTCTCCTCGTCATTTGGAGCAGTGCCAGATCACACCAGTAAAATTTAGTGGATAAAGGTTGAATTTTCATGGTGCCCTTGGAGGGAGTAAAGGAGGGGATAAGAGGCGTCCTGCTCTCAATCTTGTCTTAAAACTCTCAAATAAAAAACAAAGCTAAAAAAAATCCCCTTACTGAGGATACCACAGAAGTCTTCCTGCAGCCCTCTGAAAAATTCACTTGCAGTTCCAGACTCCTCAGATTTCCTGCCCCCCATTCAGTCTGATAAAATAGGGCTCTTCATTGCCTGGAAGGTATGTTTAACCAGAGCTTATTGAATATATTACAATAGGCTGGATAGCTAAAGTCCAAATAGGTGTTATTCTGATCTGGAAATCTTCGTAATTCTTCCAGGTTATCTGAAGCCTAGACAACTGCAGTGAGTAAACTTGTATAGTCTCTTTCCCAAGTGGTGCTGTCATTGGTATATCCAAAGGCACAAAGATTGGTGGGTCTTTTGTTCTGGTTCAGGCAGCTCCTAATGTAGATTGTGGTTGGGTTCAGACATCCCGCTAAACTGTGTTTGATTTAATCATTTCTAATTTTTTTTACTAAGCCTCTGTTGGCTGGGTTAAACATTACACTAAGCTGTAAATATTGCTTTACAAGCCACAATGGCTGAATTCAAAGCCAGCCTCCCCAAAATTATATCTTATCATGACGCATGAACCAAAAAATTGTGTTTATAATCCTGTGACAATTGTTGCAGGGTAACAGTTTAGAGAATTCTTGAAATGTAACTCCACTGATGAACATGTAGAGTGAACAATATAGATGCATTAGAAATTACTTTAATACACAGTAAAATGCTGTTAGAGGATTAAAATAAATTTTAACAGGCTGAGCAATGACCCAATTAAGATTTAAAAAATGGATGTAAGGCTACTATAAAAGCAGTATATTCCGTTATTTAATTCCAAGTGTATTGGCTTAACTTGGTTGTTGATTGGATGTTAATGCTGTTAAATATTTGCAAAGTTAAAATTCACTGTTTTCCTTATTTTGTCATTGTTAGACTGATTAATTACTTACAATCACTAAGTAATATATTAATAAAATTACCTAGGGAATGGGGCTGGAGTGACATTTTGCCCAAATCAGTGAAGATTGCCAAATCAGCTACAAGTAGCAGGCATCAAAAAAGATTCACCACAGTTTATCTTAAAAAAGATCTTAATGGCAAATGCTTCAACTTCCTCATTAATCACCCCATATTTTTGAATGTGTCATATCTCATTGACATCCCAAGCCACCAGATAGCTACCAAGTTTGCAAAATTCATACGGAGAACTGTGGACTTAACTGTCTGATATTCCATTTTAAGTTCAGGAACATGAGGGGCTGATGAAATACATTTCTACTTGGTTTGTTCTCAGCACTCAGGAGGATAAAGATGACTATTTCTAGGCTTCTAATGAAAGCTAGAACATTAAGATAGTGTGATCATGCTGGACCAGATCTCTCAAAGTTAGTCGAGCAACTGTGGGATAGCGTTCTGTCTACAAGGTACACCAGATCAAGAAACTGACTTCACAGGAAGGCTGTAACTATTCTTTCTTGGAGGCCTGCACAGGCTATGGCCCACGGGCCACATGGAGCCCACTGAGCAGCCTTGTGCAGCCCACCGGCGTTCTTTTAAAAAGTAATAAATTCACCACCACCCCAAAGGATGTGCTGCTGAGCACCTCCAAGCTTCACCAGCGCCACCAGCTCCAGTGCTGCCACTATGCTCCTAGCCACCAAACAGCTGATAGGTATGCCCATGTATTCCTTTGCGGCCCACAAGGATTTTTAATTGATCAACGTGATAAGTTATGAAAAGATCTACAGATCCACCTTATCTTTTTAACGATTCTTCTTTTTGACATGAAAGTCTGTGTGGTTGTTGCATCAATGTTACCTCGGTTTTGAGTTGATATGACCAGGGGATATTTCTGTACAATCTTTTCATCTTCATGAGCTGCAGACCGGGAGATCTTTGGGGTGGAATATGCTATTTTATGTCTAATTGTGACATTTCTGCATTTTGTTCTGAGACATAATTTGGTCACTGTTGTGTCCGTGAGTCTGAGGGATAGAATTGCTTTTATACAGCACTATGGCACATAGTTTTACTGATCTTATTCACGTTTTACTTTGTGGAGTTGATCTGTGGAACCCAAGTCTTGAAAGTTTCAGAACTGGAATGGATTTCAGGCCCTATTCCAGAGAAAAGAAGTGATTGATTTGATTAGATTTGAATTGATTTCTATGGCCATCCAGCTCAGGAAAAAAAAGTAACTGGGTGGCTTACAATTGGCTAAAAGCAAAAACCAACAGAGGAACTAAAAGCAAAACACAACAAATATCCAGCATCAAAAAACAGAACAAGAAAATAAGTGGATAACAAAATAAGCCAAACATTGTATAATCTGTTCAAAGAAACTTTTCATTCTGGACTGGTTCATCTCATGCTTTGGCACAGTGCCCAAGGGAAGAAACAGGTTTTCAGGGTTCAGTATATTTCAAGTTATACCTAATTTTGGGTATTTTCTTTTAGAAGTCCTGAGAAAGCACTAATTCTTGGGGAGTTAGTGTCCTTCCGAGGAATCAAGCCTAGGCCAGTAGTTTGATTTGGCATAAGGCAGTATTACCTGTTTCATAAAATCACAACCAAGCTCTCCCTGGTGATTTTAGGAGAACTGAAGCGATGCTGCTCCTCTTATCTGGATTGGGATCTTGTCACGTTGTGCTGGTTTCACTTGGCCAGCAATCTTGTTTGTGTAGCAGAAGATCAAGTGAAGAGAAAGTTTCAACATCATTTCCAAAGCAGTGGTTGATGTCTCCAAGTTGCATTCTATCCCCCTCCCCATCTGTTAAGGAAAACTGGTGGAAACCGAATGAAACACAGGATGTAACTCTTTGGCCTGGTTATATATTATTGCTGATCTAACAGACCATGGTTTATTGGGCTAGGAATAAGTTCTGTGTAGTCTCATGCATAGGCATCTGTAATGAGCCATGATGAGGACGCTTTATTTATTTATTTATTTAATTTATTTATTTATCAATCATATTTATATAGCTGCCCATCTCACACAGGTGACTCTGGGCAACGTACAACAATTTAAAAAAATAAATACATAAGAACAACTACATATAAAAAACAGTGAAAACACACAAAACAGGAGGGGATAAAATTAATAAGGGAGCCATCATAAGATCTCACTTCCGGGGAGAGGAGGTTCCGCAAGGTGGGCGCCACCGCAGGGAAGGCCCGCCTCCTGGGACTTGCCAAATATACAGTAATTCTCTAGCAGGCATCATGAAATGAAAGTGCAAATGATGTCATTATGTAATACATCTCATGACACATGATGCCATCTGCATAAAAGAAAATGCAATACATGATACAGAAAATGATATAGCATACACAATTAAAAGGACTGTAATCGTGCTTAGTCGACTTGCTTGTCAACAGTGCACAAGTTCTGCAGGCTACAGATAGTAACTCTGCTATAGCGAGAGTTATTTTGGGATCTTTATCCGCCCCCCAAAGCTCTACCTAGGATTCTTCTGTTGACCTGGAAATGAGCTAGAAAGAGGTGTTAGTAGCTTGTTATGAATGTCTCAGTAAAACTTACAGCAAAGCAAAACATGATTTGGTGATTTAATGCTCCCATCTTTACAAGGACAAGCTTTTCAGCATAGGGGATTTTGTGATATTTACCCTCCAACACTGCTGATGGTGAGATATTAAACGACAATAGTGTGAAGGCCCTCTGAAATTTGTTGTTGGTCCAAATATAACGCTGGTTTCAAATAAAATTTACTGTGACTCAATTGAGCTCTGAGTGACTCAGTTATTCTAATTTGTCTTTTATTTGGTGCTTCCAAGAGGAATAATATTTGTTTGTCAAACCTTAAGGTTGAAAGCGAGCTTTTTGTAATAGTATGTGGGAATGACCCTGGGAGACTGGGCCCAGAGATGCTGCCAAGGGAACAATCAGATAAGAGACAGCATAGTCTGCAGCTGGATAGTGGGTGGGGCAAGAAGCTCACAAGAGAACTTCCTAATTTCTCAGGGTGTAAAGGGGACAGGGGAGAACTGTACTTTCAGACTTGCAAGATTGATGTCAGCCTTACCAGATATACCAGACAGGAAGCATGACCAGATTAGCTAATTCTACTTTATTGTAAGGCTACATTAACAGAATCTTGCAAGTCTGAAAGTACAATTCTCCGTGTCTCCTTTACACCCCGAGAACTTAGGGAGAGTCTCTTCTGAGCCTCTTACCCCACACTAGCCAGCTGTGGACTTTGCTGTCTCTTATCTAACTCTTCCTTTGGCAGACACCTCCATAATTCACATGAGTATTGCGGGGGGGGGGGGAGTAAAGCACGATCAGACTCACAAGATTTTGTCACTATAGCCAATATTAATAAAATACCGTATTTTTCCAAGAAATCAATATTTTAAAGATAGTGCAGAACACATTTTTATTTAGTAATTAGTTAACATTGACCTGATACACTCGGTGGGAGGAGGTCCAAACCGTCTCTCTGCAGCTCTATTTCCAGGCTCTTTTGCATAACTGATTACATTCAAGCACGAGTGAAACTGCCGATAGCTCGTCTCTGCAGACAGCCTTCCTCTAATTGGTTTGTTCAGCATCAGCTGACGTCAGTTACATAAGGCTCGTGATTGGAGGAAGTCTGTTTGGGAGACAAGCTATTTCACTTGTGATTGGAGGCTAGCAATAGGAGGAAGCCTGCCTGCAGAGACAAAGTATGGGCAGTTTTGCCACCGCGCAGTTCTCTCCTCGCTGACTTCCTTAAATAAGACGCCCTTCCATTTTTAGGGTAAGGATTTTAGAAAAAAGTATCGTCTTATACTCGGAAAAATACGGTAGTTTTAATCTTCATGTGGAGCTGGTCTACAAAGTGGGGATGTGGGAGTGTGGAGTCAGGGTGTGAAACATGGACTCTCATCCCCAGAAGAACAAACACGAGATAAGAGAATGAGACTGGCCCCTCCCTAAGGAATGCAGAGGATGTTTGTGGGGTGACCCTGGGAATTGCTCTCAGTCTGAGAAGATTCTGTAACGGGAGTTGAGCCAATAAACCTTGCTGGGTTGAATCTGTATTGTCTCCTGGAGTTTCCTGGGCTAATCCTGACAGGGGCTGACAGAACCCTGTCTAGCTTCCCATTGTTACTACCTGGATTTAACTGAACTTCATAGGTACCATGAGAATGGCATAATACAGTCCATCTTCCCTTAAGCTCTCACAGCAGAGAGAGATGGATGTTACATTACGTCATGCTCCTGCATGCTAGGTTTCATATGATTTCTCTATTTTTACACAGCATATCTTACATGAGTCCCAAATAGGACAGAACCAGTCACGTAGTGCCTGAATCCTGGTGGTCAGTATAAATAATGGAAGTATACAGTTTGCATCATGGTTTCATGACACATGTGTTGTCATTTGCCCCCCCCCCCCACACACACACACTCTCATGCCTTGACTTGGGCATTATAGTTTAGCCCTTCCTGATCTGTTAAGCCATAGTTTTGATGGTGCCCAGACTGAGAAACTGTGGTTTGAGCAGTTCAATCCGGATACCAGAAACTGGCCTGACAAGAGTTATAGAAATTAGACCAGCTAATCTAGTAGCATCATAGGAAGATACAGGTTGTGAACAAAGCAACACCTACTCCGACACAGCACAGGCCTTTTGTGTAGCTGGAGAGTGATCTAGTGTTTGCTTTGTTTTCAGAGTTGGGGTGAGCTTATTATCTCGCTACCCCCAATAAAAAAATAATATTGCTGAGCATAAATAATCGAGTAATTAAGCCAAAAAAAAAATCTTAATAATTTGCTAGCAAGCAATCACCATTCAATTAAAGAGCAATTACATGGTTATTTCTGCCCTGCAAAATAAGGCATTACTGAAATCAGTAACACAATCAATATTTTCACTGCAACAGGATGCGGAAGAGATGGACCTTTTAACCTGTACTGATTAAATTGTCATCAGACTGTTTCCTAGTTAAATCACCACATGTTTATTTGTCTTGATTAGTATGTAAATTTACATCTGATTCTAGTAAATTTGGGAGTACAGCTATGGTGTTCACCAGAAAAGCTTTTTTGGGGGGAGGGAGGGGGTCCAAATACAACTTGCTTCTAATTGTTGCTATTGTCGGAAGTCCAGTGCGGTTCATTTTTCCCTTGCATATGGTAGATCTGTGTATATTGCTCAGTTTTTCCATGCTAAATCACAGTTGGTGCAGCTGTAGTATTGAACTTAAAAGCATAGTTTGAGCTTCCTGATACAGGCAGTCTTGGGTTAAGACCATTCATTCCACAACCGTTCAAAGTTAAGTCAGCGCTAAATGAATGGTACTTATGATTTTTGTTGTTGTTCAGTCCTTGTAGTTCTGGCTATTGCAGTGTCCTCACAGTCACGTGATTGTGATTGAGCTCACACCCAGCTCACAATTATGACGTTGCAGCGAGCCGTGGTCATGTGATTGCGATTTCCAATGTTCCCTGCCAGTTTCCCACAAGCAAAGTCAATGGGAAGCTGGCAGGAAGTTGGAAATCGCAGTCATGTGAGGTCCTTGCTTAATGACCCATGCAGTCCTCACTTAATGATGGCAACCAGGACTGCAGGAATTGCAGTTGCTAAGTGCCATGGTCACATGACATCGCACTTTACTACTGCATAGCTTAACAACAGAAATTCTGGTCCCAATTGCTGTCATAACCCGAGGACTACCTGTATAAAGACGGCCTAGCTAGTGTTTCAGATCTTGTGGTTGCTGATGGCTCCATCAAGTCCATAGGCTATGATTTAGAGTTGTTTGACCAAGTTGAATTTTCTCTATCTCCCACAGAGGTAGAAGTAGCTGCTGCCTCTTAGTTCAGACAAATCAGGATTTGCAGTCTCAATTCAGTTGTGGCTTCTGATGGCTTGTTGATTTTTAATCATAAATAAAACTGCAGTGGAAAATGTATGAAGAGTATAGAGTTTCACTTCTAAGTGTTAGAAATTGACTGAAACTGACCACAATAGACACATCTTAAAATAAATTTGTCAGCAAGCTCTGTTGTATAACAGGAAGAGCAAATATTGTGGCAAAGCTGTTGACGTAAAAAAAAGAAAGGATATAATGTTTCCTCAGAAAGACCAGTGTATTTCCAGTAACTTTTGCTGATCCAGTTTTCTTGGAGTGCTTTTCAGAGAATGCAGTGTTCCATATTCTGTTCAACCTGACAGTCCTGAAAATATTTTTCCAGTCAAAGCAACCTCACTTTGTGCCTCCGTGAGCCAAAACCTCATTAGCTCATGAGGCATTGAACTGAAACTTTGGTCTGTGAAAATGGATAATAAAATTAATCCTCCACAGAATTGTGTGTTTTGGCCTGCTGTCTGTCCAACTGAAAGCAGGCTTACTTCAACAATTGTGGGTCATTGCAACCACGTATAGAGAGAGCAGTTGTTACAGCAGCAGTTATTCTGATAATTAGCTGGTATAGTGAACATAAAACGGTAAAAATGCCCTTGAGTCAAGTTCAACTCCTGACGACGACATGGACACAACTATGAAGCTATCCTGACAAGAGTATAAAAGTGGTTTGCCGTTGCCTTCTTCGCTTAGAAAACCGTCTTCATTGAGGAAACAAAAATGAAATGCATATATGTATGATGGAGAATACAAGCAATAATACTTGTAAAAGATCTTGGATTAGTAGTTGACTGTAAACTGACTATGAGCCAGCAGTGTAGTATGTCTGCAAAAAAGATAAAGGCAGTTTTAGGCGCTATAATTTTCAAATCATGAGAAGCAATGATTCCAGTTTATTCTCTTTTGGTTGGGCCCCATTTGAGTGCTGTAACATGAGACTGTAAGAAGGATTCAGAGAAATTGGAACAGGTCCAGAGAAGGGCAGTGAGGCTGATCAGAGGACTAAAAACTACATCCTATTAAAGGAGATTGAAGGAGTTGAGCCTTTAAACAAGGCAATGGGGTGTGCGTATGTGTGTGTGTGTATGATAGCACTCTTCCCCCAGACCTCAGATTGGCCTGGACCCTCCTGGCCTTTAGAAAGGCCCTGAAGACATGGCTCTGGTGCTGGGCCTGGTGATCCGGCAGCAGTGGGGAGCTTCTACAGTGGCTGTGTTGACCTGAGGTAAGGATGGATTCTGCCACAGATCATGGTTATTCTTGTTTTAAAATAGTTATTGATGGTTTTATATGTTTGTATATTGGTTTTTAAACTTGTTTTTATTGGATTGTTTTTGCCTGCTGTGAGCTGCCCAGAGTTGCTTAGATGAGATGGGTGGCCATAATGGATGGAAGGAAGGAAGGAAGGAAGGAAGGAAGGAAGGAAGGAAGGAAGGAAGGAAGGAAGGAAGGAAGGAAAAAATTGTTGAAAGAGTGTCCCACAGAGTCACCTCAGGGCCTGTTCCTTCTTATCTCAGACTACCAAACGTGGCATAATGGATTTAAATTGCAGGAAGGCAAATTGTAATTGAATGCTAGAAAAAAAGTTCTAACAGTATGAGTGGTTTGGCACTTTGCAAACTTAAAGCACACTAAAATGCGAAAGAACATCTCATGAAACTAAAATACAAAAACATCTCTGGTATCAAACTCTACATAGGAAGATAAAATCCCAACCGAAACCAGCAGCCAAATGTCACCACAGAAGCTTGTCTGAACCTTACAGAAGGTGAATGACAAAATAACCAGGTGCATTTTTGGGGGTACAATGTTCCAAAGTGTTGGGACGACCACCAACAAAGCTTTTAAAGAATCATGACACCCCGTCACCCAAGTTTTTTCAAGCCACCAGAAATGTCCAGAGTCATAGTGTGAGAACTTCTGCGTTACAGCAACTAACCCTTTGTAAGTTCTATCATGTGAGGGTCCCACTCATTTGTGTGCATGTTTGAATGTGGATTTGTGTAGATGTGAAAAATAATTGATTGGTGGCCTTGGTTTCCGTTGCACAGGAACAGGTCTCTTCTGGCTGGAAACCAAGTTGGGGTGAAAGGTATTGATCTGTGCAGCATATTTTATATCATATTGTGCTGTATTGTATTGCATAGGAC
This sequence comes from Liasis olivaceus, assembly GCA_030867105.1. NCBI lineage: Eukaryota > Metazoa > Chordata > Lepidosauria > Squamata > Pythonidae > Liasis > Liasis olivaceus. Next base: position 13,662,799 of record CM061361.1, read on the forward strand.
TCTCCAGAGGAAAGAGGGGTTGTTTTTTGGGGAGGGGGGGAAAGCACTACGCAAAGATGAAAATTTGATCTATTGTAAATGAAACAGAAAAGGTTTTATAGGCTAGGTCTAAACAATAAGCCCAAGACTGATTTCATGATGTGTGTTTGAGAATGAGATGGTTGCACAATAAAATCAACTACTACACACATTTTTGTCAAATCATGAATACAGTAATGGCACCTTTGTGTCATGATACAAAAATCCCTGTGTAATAAACATGGCGCTTATCTCCTTTTGACCTAGAGCAGTGTTTCTCAGACTTGGCCTCTTGAAGGTGTGTGGACGTCAACTCCCAGAATTCCCCAGCCAGCCATGCTGGCTGGGGAATTCTGGGAATTGAAGTCCACACATCTTCAAGTGGCCAAGTCTGAGAAACACTGCTCTAGAGCTTTTAACTGTCAACTTGATAGAGTGAAGTTTAACTTCTGTTTCTTTGCTAGCGAGGAATTTATTTTCCAGGATGGGGGGAAGCAGGGGAGGGAGAAGGATTCTTGTTGAGAGCCTTCCATTTTTTGTTGCTTGTACAAAACCACGTTTGTCAAAATTCTGTTACTCCTCTGGGTGAAATGGATTTCTATGAAGGAGAAAGGAAAAATAAATTGTCAGATTTTGCTGAGTCAATAGGAAAGGCATCACGTGTGTTTAAACATGTGTCTGTATTGTCATTTTTAAGCATAAATGAGTCATGAGTTCGTTTACCATGTATAAATTTGGCTCACAGACGCTCTGTGTGAAATATAATAATGCTGCTAATAATAATAATTAAAACTAGATTTGCGTTATTTTTGTGCATATAGGTAGAATATGCAGACGTGACGTAAATGTTTATCTCTCTCTTTAGTAAATTCACTTCCTTCTCTTTGGTAGTTGTAAGGGGACACACTGAATGATTGAGCGCATAAGGCACCTGTAAGTTTTCTGAGTTGAAAAAGAATCTAACCATCATTCCTGCAAACTGGTTTGTTAATAAATTACACCAAGGAAGCAGTAGTCTGTTTTTCTTTCTGCATCATATTTCTTTTTCATTTGATTGTCCTTTGATGACCTCAACCAGTTCTGGCTCAGTGATTCTGTACAAATGTGTTAATCTTGCTTTCCTCAGATTGGTGCTTTCTAGATGGGAGGGAGGTTAAAGTTTTCCCATTTTCCAGCCAACCGACTGAGAATTTTGGAAGATAGACTCCCTCCACGTCTGGAGGATATTAGGCCAGGAAACGCTGCATTGACCCAACATAGCTGAGAAGTGGATTCACACAGTGTGCTAAGCTGAGGGTTTATCCAATGATGATAGTGTTTTGTGAATTTGGACAACTTCCAGATGTGTGGAGTTAAAATCCCAGAGTGGGAATGGCCATGCTGGCTGGGAAATTGAGGTCCATGCATCTGGGAATTGCCTAAGTTGGGAAAACAGAACAATTGTATACTTAGTCAACCACAGTGGCTTTGTTAGCCATTAGTAATATTGTATTTGACTTGTCTAGTGGAGAATATCAACCCAACATATGTTATTACTACGAGTGATACATTGCCTAATGTTCTGAGGAGTGGGCAGATGCCATGTATATTTTCCTTTCTTTTATATTCCAGATTGAGGCTCATAATTAGTCCTGAGACTGAATAATGTGACAGATTGATGCAATGACATGGTTCGTCAAGTCCTTTAGATTGATGGGAAACCCTAGTCAGTCTGTAGAGTGGGATACTGGGGTTGAAAAATCAAAAAGAAAGATGGCTGAATAGGTAGTCCTTGCTTAATTACCACAACTGGGACTGGAATTCAGGTCGCTAAGTGATGTGGTCATTAAGTGAATCATCACATGATCGGACCCAATTTTATGACCTTTTTTGCGGCAGTCATTAAGTGAATCATGTGGTTCCCCATTGATTTTGCTTGCCAGAAGCCATCTGGGTTGGTTGCAAATGGGAATCACGTGACCCTGAGACACTGCAACCGTTGTAAGTGCAAGCTGGTTGCCAAACACCCAGATCACGATCACGTGACTGTGGGGGCGCTGCGACAGCTGTAACTTTGAGCACCAGTCGTAAGTCCCTTTTTTTAGCACCCTCATAACTTTGAATGGTTGCTAAACAAACGGTCATTAAGCAAGGATTACCTGTAATCGCTTTAGGAATGGGGTCCAGTGTACAATGTCCTTTAAAAGATCTGTGGTGTCAGTAGGAGGGCTGCTGCTCTGAGGGTGGGGAGTGAAGGGCAACCCCCAGAAATACTCATTTAGCTGTGTGATTCTGATCTGGGAACCATTGTAACAGTTGTTCAGCTCCTTTTATCAAAGGTAAAGCATAACGTACGCAATGAATTGACTGTGTTATAATTCTAGCACATTAAAAGGCACATTAGGAGTTAACATTTATCTTCTTTAACCCAAGTTTCATGAAGGCATTGTTTACTGATGTATCCATGTGCTCAGGATAGTCAGGAAGATAAAGCCCTTTCTGATTCAGTGGGATGGATCTCTCAGAACATCTTCTAGGGGCTTGCTGGTTGAAGGAGAAGTTACTAAAAAGGGGGTATTTTCCACCTCAATAATAGTATGGCAGGACCATCATGGTCACGTTTCCCCAAAATGGTTTGGACTCAGAGTAAGGAGACCAGGATTTAAACTATCAACATCCACATTGGCTCACAAATCTCATTGACTGCATCACACGGAATGCCAAGAAGGATCTTTTGGGTGGGAGAGAACTCAACACACTTGGAATTTTGAGAGCATGGCTCCATGGAAGATGTGGCCAGTCACAACACATGCATTTATCAGAGGGGCAGAATACAACTAGGAATTAACATCATTTTATTGTTGAGGGGGGAAGAGCAAATGAGACATTTCTAAGCAAAAAGCATAGAGCTGAACCTACCCATGGTTTTTGTAGTCTAAGGATGAGAGTGGGCCTTAAGGGAGATCCAGAGAAGGCCTTAGTGTAAATCAGGCAAACCCTTTGTTTGTTTGTTTGTTTGTTTGTTTTTTAAAGTAATTTTTTAAAAAAAATCAGGTAAAGAGCCTGTGGCCACCAGATTGCAAGTCCCTATTTTAGATGGAAACTGGTTAAGCTGTAGCAGAAAGCTTCAGACATCATGCTAAGCCAAAAGCAAGGAGCCCTTTTAAGCCTTAGCATGATGTATGAATGAGGTCACTGGGTGTTTGGGAATCATCTCAGCCTCCCTCACAGGGTTGTTAGAAGACTCAAAATCAGTTACACCATCATGAAGTCCTCTAACCACCAGGAGTAGGGAAATAACTGGTCTTTCTTTTTGCTCGCAGGGGGTGTCACTTACGTTTTTCTTCCCACCCCTTAACAAAACCTTAAGAATGCTGCAGGTAGTTTGTAATGGGTGATGACAGGTCACTTCTGAGGACAGAAAGAGTTAAAATTCTGGAAGCAGAAACCAGAAACCAGCCAAAGGACCAAGCTGGTCAGGGCCTTAGAAAATCGATGCAAAGTACATTGCTGATGCAAATCCTTTTGACAAAAGAGCACTTAAAGTTTATTTTCACTTTTGTTTCAACAGTTCACGACCGGGGAGACCCCCCAAGCGCTCTCTGGGGGTTGCGATACAAGAGAACACACGCCTGCTTCCCCACGGAGTCCCGGGCCTCTTATCACCAGGGCTTATCTCCCCAACAGGTAATAAAATCCTTTGGATGATTCGCTCCCTCACTTCATACTGTGCAGCAGTTGAAATAAACTAATATTGATCTAACTGCCTTGTCCTTCAGGGCTTTTTCAAGCTTTACCAGAGGTTACATTATTGGATTTCTTGAGCATTCATGAAACCTCTCCCCAGCCCCTCACCCCACGTGGCGTTGCTGAGCTGACTAAAACCTAATGGATTTGCAATTTAGTTCTTCATTAATCGTAATTTCCTTAAAGGGAAAGTGCCATTAGATACTTGGTCATATGATATGGGGAAAGGTTGATCTCAGAGCCTGGAAGACTACAAGGGTACTCTCTCAGAAGTGTGGTGTCCAAGGAATTTTTTTTTTCTCTGTCCTCTTGTTTTCTTGCTACTCGGAAGCTATCATAGGAACCAATAAAGAGCAGGTAAAGAGCACTTCATAGTTGTGGGGAACTTGAATGGCATTTTGTACAAGGAGTGCAAAGTGGTAAGAGTGTGAAAACCTGGGCAGTATAGATTGCAGGGGGTTGTCCATCTTGATAGACCTCTTCTTTGATTACAGAATGGGGATCTTGGTGTAGTATAGGGCAAGGATTATTCAGCAGGGCCAATCCACTGAACATTGCTGCTTGCAGCAAAGACGAAGTTACTGGTGCTTCCCATTTCATATATAAAAGCTGACTAAACTGGCAATTTAAGCTTTCTTAGCAGTGGGGCAGTGTCCTCTGCTGTGCATGAATGCTCCCTTTGGAAGTACAAGCTTGGCCATCGGATGCTCTGTTCTCTCTTCTAATACCTTGCTACCATCTTTCAGCATCTGCTGCCTGAGGTAGTTTGTCTAATGGTAGGACCAGGACTGTCAATACATCTGCCAACTGAGTCACAAGTTGCCTGCAACTTGGACCTGTTGCAACACAAACTCTCCTGTTGTCACCTTGGCATGTGGCGGTTGTGGCAGTTCCCAATATTGGGCACATGCCTTGAAATGTTACCCTAAGAACCTCAGTTTACCTTCCAAAATGGATTCAGTCAGTACCTCCGACATGCAGACTGTCCCAGAGATCACAAAAGCAGCTGTATATTGGACCCAAATACCATTGCTGTGAGAGAGGCAAAACCAATGCAGTGTGCAAATCAGTTGGACATGTAAATAAAACTGCTTCCGAGTCCCATCAGCTTGTTTACCTCTGTAGTATGTTGGCTAAGGTTTGGACTCAAGACGTAAGACTCCCTCCTTCTGTTTCCCCTACAACAACAACCCTGTGAAACGGGTTGGGCTGAGGTAGAGCGAGTGGCCCAAGGTCATCTAAGCAGCTTCTGTCCCTAAGGGAGGACCCAAGTCCAGCACCTTAACCACAACAACAAACTCTCTCTTTTTTCTTCATGGATGGAATGCTGCTTTGGCCTGTGGTTGCTCTTTTCCTCCTCCTTACTTGAGAAGAAGGGCGCTTGGTGAATATGAGCAATATCAGTGAATCTTAACTAACCAAAATTGCTATGATGTCCATCAAAAGAAAATAACACACACACACACAAACACACACACACGGGCTGTTTTGGACTATTCCATGCCTGGCTGTCTGCTGTCAAAGGCAGGTGAGTGAGACCAAAGGAAACAGTGGTGACTTATGATGACTGATTATGAATCAGGCTTCACAGCAACTCCAATTGCATACTGACATGTTCACATGTGCAGTATTTCAAGATGCAGATGATACGCATTTTGTCACTCTGCTGCAACCCTTGAATACCAAAATAAACCATAGTGGGGACACCTCAGAGGATTCATTTTGCAAAACTGTAGCCTGGGCCATTAACAATAGCCTGGCGTTCCGCAGTTCTGCCAAAGCAGCTTTTCCTTGGCATACAGATGAAATAGTAAGAAGCACAATGCATCTTTCATTTCCGTGCTGTCTTCATCTTCAAAAGCCTCCACACTTCACTGTGGGAAACATCACTGTTAACATTGATGTTTCCCACAACAAACGCGAAAAGCATGGCCAACGTATGTGTGTCAACAATGAATCTCAAAATACCCTTGTAAATGCATGAAGCGGTGTTGATTTTGAAAGGAACCTTCGCATGGCAGTTACAAGGTATCAGTCATCCATCTCTTGTTCTGCTTCTCTCTCCGCCGCTCTCACACACATATGCGGAGATTCAGAATCGCTCCTATTAAATGTTGAGGCCAATCATAGCTCTTCAGAAGCTCTTGCTTTGCTTCCCTCCTGTCTAAAGAATGGGAACAGTTACAGAGACGATTCTGTGGTGAACTGCTGTAATGTACAGGTAGTCCCCAATTTAAGAACAAGTTCTGTTCCTAAGGTCTGTCCGTAAGTCGAATTTGTACATAAGTCGGAACAGTATTATTGTATAACACTGTAGAAGTACTATTGTGTAATGAACTCAAACTATTGTGTATTTCACTCAAATCATTGTATATTTAACTTGAATTTTGCTAAAATAGGCTCTGTTCTTAACTATGGCTTGTCCTTAAACCAGGCGTTCTTAACCTGGGGACTACCTGTATAAGGCTAATAAATTAATATCATTAAGTTACAAGCAGCTTCAATGTTGCTCAATTCCACAAGTCCACATTTTTTATTCCTTCCTCCACAGGCTTTTCCCCTGTGGCAAAGGATCGTTGTTACCCATGCACTGTCACTGTGATAAATGGCACATCCCTCAGTACCCTCTGTTCCATCTGCCATGCCCTAGGACTAAGCCGAAATGAGAAGGATCTTGTACCGTACAGCAAATAAGCTTCCAAGTAGCACCTTGCAGGGCTTGTAGAAAAACATGTTTTTTTTTTCCAGTGCATTTATTAAAATTGTTCTCCGATAATGAAAACATTGCGAGTATAATATCTGTGTCTGCAAACTGCCATTATGACATTGATCCGTTAAAGCTAAATTGGAGAGGGCAAATTTCAGGTGATGGCCCTGCAAGTTAAGGATGCAACTTACACTCTTTAAGGTACATTTTGGTTGGATGTTTTATTTGAAAACATCTCCTTTCTCCCAAATCCTTAATCTCTGGTATCAGGATATTCATTGCTCTGATGGAATTCTCTGAGCCTGGGAAAGGAAATGGGTGTTTTCTTTAGGGTAGAACAAGAATAGGTAGGTGCTTTGTGGTATCAAGTGTATGATCTTCCCCATTAAACCAAGGCTCAGTTAGAAAGAGGATCAAAAGCAACAGTGAGGACCTGCCTTAATGTTTTCACTGATCAGCGAGGGCCAGCAGACACACATCCAGTTTCCATGATTCTGTATCCTCTCTTCTGTTGTCCTGCAATAAACCTGATGACTCAGAATCTTGGCACCACGGCTTAGAGCTGTTCTAAATGATTTAATATCTTTTGGGTTCTTTACCTTTTCATAATAATGTAAGGCAGGCTTTGCATTTTGAAATGCAAATACCCGTTAGCGTGTTTTGCTTCATTTTGTTTTTTTGCAGATATTGATTTGCTTCAGGGTTGGGGGGCTGAAGTAAATCAATATTTGAGGGGTGGGGGGGCACACTACAGTCTTGACCTTCTAAAGAGATTCAGGAGGCCATCTAGTGACACTGATGACACCAGAAAGGTGGATTGAATATGTTTGGTCTATTTTTGGAAGTTTAAAGGATGGGGACAGGAATAGGAGAACTCCTGGAAGCGTGCCAGTCTCATTCCCACTGAGAAAAGTACCCCAAACCTGAAAACAGACTGAAGCAATGCTACCAAAATGGGTTATTTTTTTTCACTGAATTTTGCAGCACAATCTTAGGATGTTATAGAGCTACAAATGAGGTACATGCTATAGTGTGGAACAGTGAATCTCTCTCACCAACTCTCAATGATGAAAAAGATTAGTAAGAGAAGTATTCTCAGGTAGGATAAATCAGTCTGCTTTCCTACCTGTGATATTTTCACATGTGTTTTTTTAAAGCCCATTCCATCTTATTTCTCCAGGACTCTGCAGTTTTAAAGAATCTGCATGAAGAAGATAGATGTTCTCTCCCAAACTCTCTCTAAATAAAAATGCGGTCACCAAGAATCAACACCAATTTGATGACATTTAATTGATTAATAAATATAAAAATGTAGATTTTAACTGCCCTCCTTTAAGTTGATTAAAAAATTAGGAAAAATCTGAGGAATAATATTTGATCTGTACCTTAATCCAGGACAGAAGCACCAAATCAGTTTGTGCTGGAATATGCAAACAACAAATTTTAGTGTCAGCCTTGGCTCATCTTCAGAAGGATGATCATAATAGTGACTTCTTTCGTGGGACATTTATTAGGATTACAACCAGATAATACATAAGAAATATGTACAGACTTGAGAGTATTATACAAATATTAAAAAGGTTATATGCAACTACAGTATCAGATGCTGGGGAGTGACTATGGAATAGAGTTATTAACTTTACTGTTAAGAGACCAGTGGGCTTTTATTGGCTGCCATGACACTCCCCACCCCCAAGGCCTTGGTCTTTGCGTTAAGCAATGGAAGAATCTAATACGAACTTTTCAAAGGGAGGTCTTGTGTCTCTAATTCCTTACTCTTCTTGGCAAGGATCTGGCCTTGCTTTCGGTTTTAAGAAGCCTGCTGAGGTTCACCATCTTTCCAGACACTCGAATCTGAGTCTATAAAATCTAGTAAGGAAACTAGCTTACCACAATATATATTCTGGCTGACTTGTGTAGATTTTCTACAGTTGTCTTGAGCGCTACCCTTATGGAGAAACGTTCCAATCATCAGGTCTCACTAGGAGCTCTCCATGGTCCTGTTTCCTGCTACCTTCTTTGCCATATGCTTCTAACTTACTTTGGTTTAAGATACCCGCTGTTGCCTTCACCTAAGAGCCATGCCATTATCTTGCCTGCTATAACCAGGTTTCCTGGCAAGGATATTGATTTAGGGTGAAAAGAATGCCGATCATTGCTTATTGGCAGCAGTTAACCAGTAAAGTTTCCACAGTTGAAGATTTTTCTAGTTTTCTACAACTCTGAAGCTGAGCTGTCATTAGCTGGGTTCATAAAACACACTTAGCTTGTGGTTTATTGGCTTCGTGGTCCCAGTCATTCGTGGTTTATTCATTAAACATTGGTTAAGCAAACCATAGCATAGTATGCTATGTGAATGTAGTCTTTGAAATACCAAAAGGTCTGTGATAACACAGGAAAGCTTCTGCAGATGAACATAAAAATGCACTAAATACAAACCATCCCCCCCAAATAAATAATATCTTACTGTATCTATGTAAATGGAGGATTTGGGAATTTAAGATGACTACCCCCTCTGGAAGGAAGATTAAATAAGGGGGGGGGAAACCTTGTCTACCTGTTTTACCATATTCTCAAAGAGTGTAAGATGATTTTCCCATATCATAGATAAATTAAGAAGACTCCTACTTTTCTTTTCAATTAACTACAGCACTTAAACATTATTGCGGTGGATAGTTTGCATCAACCAAAACATCTTACATGCTGATACTTATTTTGAAACTTTGTGGAAAGCCTCTCCCTACATTGGAATCTCCAGATATCTGGAATCAAAATGTCAGAGAGAAGTTCCACAGTGGTAGGAGCTCTAAGCAAAAGTAACTTGGGAATTCAGATTAGCTGTAATACAGGATGAGATAGTGAGACAGCTGAGAAAAAAGAATATTGGTTAGTGTGAACTGTGGTCATTGGTGGTAGTAGTTTGTACTGGAAAAGACACAACAGCGTTGTGGATTAAGTAGAAAGGTCACCCTTGAGTCATGTGGTAACTTACATGGACCCATACATGCAGTTTTCTTAATACATTATGGAAGTGGCTTGACCTACAGTTCCTGGCCTTTCCCATGTGGTCTCCTATTAAAGTATTATCAAGAGCCAATCCTTCTTAGCTTTTGAAATCAGCCAAGGTCAGTTGCTCTGTTCTGAATGCATCATTGTGATTTCAAAGCAGTTATAACCCAACTTCATTGCATGATGTTACATCCGACATTGGACTCTTCTAAAGGTATTACCTTGGTTCCTCCACTAGAATGTAGGCTGGGTATTATAATACAAAACCTTAAGTGATAATGGCACCTTTTAGAATTGCTTGATTGATAGTGATGCCCCCATTAGTCTGTACAACTAAGAGGAATAACGCAGGCACTTACTTGCTTTTGATACAAAAAAAGCAAGCCATCATGCTCTTTAAGATGTACAGAATCCCAAATTAGATAAATATTTGCTTTATGGTGCACCATTTAATGTTATGCTTGCCATAATTTGCTGCCTTTTCGACAGGCTGCAAATAAGAAGTTGGTCTACCACTCTATAAAAATGCAGTAAATTAGATTAGGCCTACTTCCCCAGAAAGTAATTATTCCATGTATTTATGAATTGTGAGGGGTCTTGTAGTTTATATAAAAGGCATTTATTTCCTCAGGACAGACTTAAGTAACCAAAATATAGTGGGGCAGATGAGAGAGGTAGTTTGCATCACACAGAACTTTTTGGAAGTCAGAAATCACTCTGGATCGTAATTCCTAGGGATAAGATTTTAGATACTGGTGCAGAAATGTGCTGCTGGGTACGAGGTAGCCCAGAGACCCCTAGGTGCAACTCCTGAAGCTGTTCCAAAAGGTACCACCGAATAGATTTTTTTTTTAACATGGAAAAATATTAAATACATGAAAAGTATTCACTATGTTTAATTTTTATTGGCTTGAGATTATATTAAATGAAATTAGTTTCTGTCCAGAATTATTGCCCTTGCCTTACCCATTTCCAGGCATGGCACAAAAGTCAAGCGCAATTCTTGGTCCCCTAAAAATTGCTCACCTTTGTTCTAACCTACCCAGGAATGCCAGGTTTCCTAGTTTATTCATAGGCTCCCCTAATCTCCATTTCTGTGATCTTACGTTTTTATCCCGCTTGCCTCTCTCTGCCCCCAAAAGCCTATCAGAACAAGCAATCAGCAATGGAGGCAAACCAGAGTAACCAGATTGTTGCTGTTGCTGTGATTTACATGTTTCAATCATGGCAGTTGCCTTTTCATTGTGGTAGACCAAGGGGACTGTGGATAGTGGAGTATTTCCAATACAGCCCCCAAACATTCTGGGTCGGGCTCTTCCAGTGGTGGAAACATTGCTAGTAAGAATATGGCCACATCAGTGGTGTCAGCCAGATGCAGGCCGTTCATCAAAATGACAAAAATAGGGTTGTGACACAAGAAATGCCCGTTTCATATAGGCATGAGTTGCTTTTCTACAGCGATGGTGAAGGGCAGATGAATGTCTCTCGACCATCTTTCCATGCCAGTTCTGGTTAGCAGAGGAAGAGAAGGAAAATACTCAGCTGCGGAGAGAGGTAAAAATGGCAAAAGCAGGTATAACCAAGGAAACCAGTGGCAGCAAATAGTGTTTTTTGGACATTTGTGGCATAGAAGGGTCTGAGAGAGAAACCTGCCTGACATTTTTGATTGAGATTGAGGTAGCTAGAGATCGTTCAGTGCAGCTGTTTGAAAAGATGCTTGTAGAGCATCCTATATACCCTACAAAGGACTTTGATTAGAATATAAACAATATACTTGTTACTATTACTACTACTAAGAGAACCAGTTTGATGTAGTGGTTAAGGCACCAGGCTAGAAACTGGGAGACAATAGTATTAGATAATACTATACAATACAATAGACAATAGTAATACATACTATTATTTCAGCTAATTCTGTCCTAATAAGAACCGTCTTAATAAGAATAGGATTAGGAAAAGAATTACTGAGGGGTTCTAAAATGTGCCTCCATTGTTAGAAACAGAAATCAATGTGGTGTCGTGGTGACAGTGCTGGACTAAGACTAGGCGACGTGAGTTCTAATTCACTCTCAGTTGAAGAATTCATTTGGACCGGTCACTCTCTCTCAGCCCAGCCCAGCCCCATGTTGTGAGAAAAAGGAGAGGAAAGCAGTGCATTTAGAGCGCTACAAACTCCTAGAGCAGTGTTGTCCAAACTTGGCCACTTTAAGATGAGTGGACTTCAACTCCCAGAATTCCCCAGCCAGCATGGAAAGGCAGGACATAAATCTCCAAAGCTGTAAGCAGCTACCAATGCATACGAAGTTCTCTTATTCTCCTAAGTTGAGTTACAATTGCGGCAGTACCATTTTAGAAATGGAGAGCAGCTTCCACTAAAACAAAGAGGAGTTAACCTTTGTGAAATTCTTTAAATGTGTTGAAAGAAGATTTCTGCAGTGACTTATTATACTGGGTAAGATCACCTTTCTATTTTATTAACAGATGAGGAATTGTAGATCGTGGACTTTGATTTTTGGAGAACATGGCTGAAATTAGGCAGGCACAGATGTACAGAAAATGAGTTGAAACCATAGTCCTATGCAGGTGTTAGAAAAATGAGGTCATTCTATGAATGAGAAAGTAGATTCCTCATCTGCATCGTCCTTGTTGATATCATTGTACATGCTGCTACCTGCATTCAAGTTTATTTGGCTAGATTCATAAGCTAAATGAGGCTTTCTTTGGGCTTAGCTTGATTGAGTACACATAGTCACCATAGTGTGTCAACTCAGCTTGGTGTGTAGTGTCCACTCAGTTGTTGTGGTTTATCCAACTTACCATGTGTAAAATGAACTTTGGTTGAGAACAGTGTGTGATTTAACTAATTTAAAGAGCCTCTTTAAATTATTGTGTTTCCTGGAATAAAGCATTGAGTACAAAAACTTTCTGATTCAGATAGGGACCTTCAGAACAGGGAGAGGCATATAGAGAAGGAAAACCATGGTTGCCTCTAATAAACTGCCCAGAGTCATTCTGTAGTGAGATGGGCGGTGACAAATTTGAAATACAAATAAATAAATAAATAATTTTCTGTTGTTTACATGTAGAGCTTCCCAATTTTTCCATAAGGCTCACGTAGAAGCATGTTTATAATGGGATGGGGTGATTGCAGCTCTTGGTTTACCTTGTTTTTCAGCCGAGAGTGACCAGTAGAAACAGAGAAAGTGGTTAATTAATTTGGGATTTGATTAGATGAGGTTTTCAGGTAAGGAGGGTAAACAGAGAAAAGTATAATATATTGAACCCCCTCCCGTCTCTGACCACCTTCACCTGTAATCTGAAATCACTATAGGAGAAAGTTATTACAAAAATAAACATCTATAACTCAATTTTAGCCAATACGGCGCCATCCAAAGTGGTAGCCGCATGCTTTGAAGAACTGCAACATTTGCAGATGTACAAAGTAAAACTTTGATAAATCTTTAGTGGGGGGGAAACACAGAATGAACCTGACTGGACACAGCATGCTGATATTGAGGGAAAACAGAAAACAAGTGGGAGGGAGGATCAAATGGAGCATCTGGAGAAGAGATATGGCTTAATGCAGATATTTCTGTATTTCCTTTTGGGAAATCTATTATGGAAATTGCATCCAAACATTACCAGTTGTCAACTATATGTTTTGAGCAAATTATTGATTAGACTGATACCTTTTCTGTAGGTGGGCAGGGCTGTGCAGAAAGTACTCACATTTCCAGATTTATTTCTACAGCATCCTCCTTGGGAGATAGGTTGCACTGAGAGAAGCTGGTTGAAAGTCACTCAACGAACTTCCATGGTTGAGAGTAGGCATTTATTTAAATAATTTATATGGACGTTCATCTCACGACAGTGAGTCTGAGCAGCATACCAAGATTAAAACCCAACAATTAAAACAATAACCCATGGTGCCCCAGGTAAATGACATCTTCCAATTATAGAAACACAGCAGCAGCAGCAATAACAACGAGCTAGACTAATCTCCTGGCCCAAACTCCTGGAGAAACAGCTAGATGATCTGGGGTGTCTCCGTTCCTAGTCAATCCTTAGGTGAGAGATCCATATGTGTTTTATTTCAAATATTTAACAGCTGACGGTTAGCACATGGTGCACCAGCAGATCTGCTACCCAAAAGTGGGTGAGATGGGTTGTTTTGTCATTCTACTGAGTCTTAGGGGGACACCAATAAATTGAATCTTCTGAAGAAAAGTTGAACAGGAAAACTTCCATAAATTCTGAAAATCTCATGCAGCATTTCATTTTGTCCAATGAGTATGTTAGCTTTGAACTATAAATATCTGAAGAACTTTTCCAATCACCCAGAACCAATCGAATTGAAATACTTGACTGGAAACAGAAAATTCAATACAGTGCATTTAGCGTGATTCCAACAAACCTGAAGCTTTACTTGGGCTATTTTTATTGAAATATTTGTACATATTTTAAAACATGAAAACTCAATAGCAGTTAAGTTGAAGTTAGATTTTAAAGTGGAAAGAGGGAAGTAAAGACATCAAGAAAGAAGCACAGCAGACAAACACACAATCTTTCTGGGGACAGTCCCCTGGATAACTTCTGTTTTAAATGGGACGTTCTGCTATAGTCCTTGCCATTGTCTTGTTAGCTGCAGATAATGAGAATTTTGGTCAGGCACATCTGGCGATCCATAGCTGGGAAAACAAACTGTGTCAGAAGGAGGCAAGTTTTTTGAGCCAGTAGACACACTTGGAGATTTGAAAGCATGTTATAAGGGCTTTCACAAAATGGCTGCTTTAGCAGGCTCGCTGTGGCTAAGATAATGCTCAGTAATGGTCATGGCCAGCCTCTCTGTCATCAGTTCTAGATTAAGCACATTCAAATTCCAGTCTTTCCTTGTGGGACTGCATATAGTTAGGTTGGATAGGGTAAAATAGGTAGGGTAAAGAAGACCTGTTAACACACAAACACACACACACTCCACCTCCAACTGGCTGGTTTGTACATGTCATTTGGGCCTATGTACTTTGCTAGCTACACTTAATGGAACATCTGCTCTCTGTGGGAGTCGGCCATTCTCTGAGTTCTGGAGAAAGAATGGTTGGAATGCTGTCTTTGTCAAGGGAAAGAGATGAGGCTCATAGACAGTTAAGCCCTTTTCAGCTCCAGTCCTCTAGCTCATGGCTGCCTAAACCAGCTTTAAGGGAGCAAATGGAACCACTGTCTTCCAAACAGAGAGAATGTGTAACAGGAAAGCTGCAAAAAATTGGGCTGTATTCCACTGTCATTAACATCTCAATAGTTCATCTCCCATATGCAAAAACGACTCCTCCGTGCATCGACACACACCTTTGGTGTTCAGCCAAGTGCTGTTGACTTGGCTGTGGTTATCATGGAGCAGGTGACTAAATTACCCTGAAATCAGGCAGAAAATTTCCTCTTCTGGTCACTGAAGTGAATCTGTCCAATGGTCAAGTGGCAAAGCCAACTGCCGTCTGAGGACCATGAGAACTGCCACTTCCTATAAGTCAAGTCTTCAACTAGCGTGAAATGGTGTCCTTTCATTAGACTTTTTTTTAAAAAAAAGTCTATTGCATTTATTATGTTTATTTCAGTTGATCTATTTAGCAAATGTGAATTGGTCAGCACCCTGGCCTTTGGATGTGTTCCATCTGTGGGAAGCCATGCTAAAATATCAAAGGACCTGTCACTGCCAATTTATTCATCACCCAAATGTGGGGATGACCTACATAAGCGAGAACATACTCTTAAAGAGGAGGCGGGATAGTTTTGTTTTGAAAGAACAGAATAAAGAGAAAATATGAGATCCAGTGGAAAAGGGGTAATATCTCAGATAGAGTATACTGTTGTAATGTTTTATTTCTTTCATTTTATTTATTGTTCTTTTCTGCTATTGCACTCAAGGCAGTTTAGAAGAACAGCATATAATAGCAGGAGGGGAGAAAAAGTGGGTGTTGGGGGGAGTTTATGAACAGAAGGAAATCAGAGGTTGGCAACCTTTCAGGTGCTGGGTATTAGCAATTAAATAAGTGAATAAATAAAAAATAATAATACATTAAAGAAAAAAATAGATAAAATGCTCTAAATTTCAAGTGATTCCCAAATCTTGCAAGCTTTCAATGATCTCTTATATCTCCCATGAAGATCCTGAAATATTGTGCAGTTAGGCCAATTTTTAAAAAAAATTCTTTTTTTTTAAAAGTGTTGTGGTCCTGTGGATGTGGATCAGCAATCATGGAGGCTAAACCTTATAGGAAGTTCCGTCTTCAAAGTGACCAAATGGAATGGTAACAAATGAGGTGCTTCGGGAAGAAGAACACCAAATGCAAGTTGGTTCCAGCCAGGCTGCAGAAAAATCTCTCTCTCCATGATAGAGTCAGTTGGAGCAATTGCTGATGGTGACTAGTATGGAAGCAGACGTGCCAAAGGGTAGTGAATCATAATTAGGTATTATTAATTAGGATGACAGAAGAAGCCATGCTAGTTCTTCTCTCTATACGTTGTAGACCAGTAGAATAGCTGTTGGTTTGGCCAGGGATATGAAGAAGACTTCTGACCCAGCTGTGACAAATAACTGCTGAGAGAGACAGTTCTTGTTTCGTCAAAAATTGTTTGCTGTTCAGGGTGGATCAATGAACATTTATTTATTTATTCATATGAAAAATTCTATCCTGCTTTTCTGAGCCCAGTGCATTGCTCAGGGCTGTTTATAGAACATCTGAGATCAATGCACAATTTAAAGAGTTTAAAAGGCGGGAGGGAGTACAAGGCTAAAATCACTTAGAAGAAACAATTACACACACACACACACACACACACACAAATCCTTAATAAAAATGATAAAATTGGAAGATGCTGCAGTTAGCATCCAAAATTCAATGTTTTTCTAAAAAGAAAGTCTTTGTCTGGTGAAGAATATTAGCAGATGAAGTTGCAAACTTGGAGTTGCAGAGTTCTGGGGTGGCCATAGAGAAGGCCCTATGGTTGTCCTAATTGTCTCTTTCACAGTTGGGATACTGAGATGTCCTTCTCCATCAGAGACCAGTCAATAAGGGAGGGGGTGGCTAATCTGGAACTAAAGTGTTTAAGGCTTTAAATACCATTTTTAAAGATCTCCCTGCATAAAGTAACCATAAAATAATCCAGTCTGGATGTAAAGCAGATATCACCATAGCAGGTTTGCTTTCACAACTGTTATTGCATTAAGAAGAAAATTCCAGACCTGGGAGTGGAAGGGAGGGATAAAGAAGTTAGTTTCCCTCCCTCCCTCCCTTCCCCAATTGTTTCCATCCTCAAATTCAGCTTCCCTATAAGTATTTTAACACTCCTCTTAACTATTCTTCAAATGTTCTAAGCTTCATACTGCCCTTTTCTGAATTCAAAACAGATATTTTCAGCTCACATCAGAGCTTCATATGCTTTCAGAATAGCTGGAACAACACTGGAGTAATTCTGGTGAAATTGGAACAGCTATTTTAAACTAAAAACATCACGATTTGAGCTTGAAATAAGGATCTTCCAAGTTCAAAACATTTCAAATTCAAGACTGTTTCATCACCACTACCCGTTGCTTGTTACTTCATTTTTTATTGATTAAGAGATAAGAGTAAACGTTTGTGTTTACTTTTTTCCAGTTCTGCTTAAACTAAATTAAATATCTTTCCATTGACAAACAGAGAGAGGTCAATCACTGTGAACGTAGCACTGGTGACAAACCTACCGACAAGCATATGGCCAATTGTTTTAAGGGTCCATTGTCATTTTAATTATTTCATATTGTACAATCTATTGTTAAGGTTGTTAGAAATGTATTACTGCAGCATTTTGTTTTGAAGATCTGTTTGCTATCCTGACTAAACAGTTGTTGTTTGCAGTATTTGCAATACAGTATTTTAGATAACTTGTTTTTTATCCAAAGTTGGTAAAGACGAATTTGAATGGTGGGAATTGCATCTAAACAGGTAGAAAAAGGGATATTGGGCACCCATGTGGGTGCAGAAGATGAATGAAGATATTAGACCATTATTTAGTAATTTAGTGCAGAGTCCAGTTCAACCATTATTCCTTAAACTTTTTCTGAGAATGTTTCTGAGATGCTTCACTCTGGAGAAGGATTGCTTTGCTGATTTCTTTTCAAGAAGATGATGATGATGATGATGACGACGACGACGACAATTATGATGATGATTCTTTTGGTGTTGTTCATAGCAGCTGCAATTGCTCACAGTGTCTTAAAATATATTCTGTCAATTCCACTATGATGATGAACAATGATAGTCAGCCTGTTCATGCAGATAATGTGGCTACCACTGTTAATGGCTGTATGTAAAAAAGAAACTTAAAACGAGAAGAACCCATTTCTTAAGATAAAAGAAATAAAAAAGTATGTATTATCACTGCTAATTATGAAGCCCATGCCCATAAAATTTGGAGAATTTGGATTCCTGCAATAAGCAGGGAGATAGACTCAGTAGACCTCTTCGAAGTTTATGATTGGAGGGTTTCTTCTTCCTTTGAAGAGTTCATAGAAGTGGCCCTTCCAGTTTTTCTACTGACATAAAGAGAATAAGGGAAATGGTGAGAGATCATTTGCGTGACAATTCTGCAAATCTTTATGGTAATGAAGAAAGCCAAATTAATTATTCAAAGCAGACTGCCCAGGACTGTTCCTGGTTTAAGTCCTAATGATGTTGGAGAACATATGAGAATGGATGTTCTTTCAACTGAACTCTGAAACAGTATAATTTTGGGAAAGATATATCATGTAACATTTCTATATCGCGTGTCAGAAATTTGGCTTTAAGACAAAGGTTAGCTTCATCCTTACCGACAGAAAGTTCTGCTTAATGTCCATTTGTATCCTGGTTCCAGCCAGTATAACCAGGACACCTTCCAGTATGGCCAGATTGAGAAAGAATGGTTTCCAAATCTGAAATGCCCATCTTTTCCTGTTCCATCTCCCTGTGTAGATAAATAAAGTAGAGTATTCCCATTCCATACTATATAAATGCTTTTAACCATGTTTTTCTTTACAGACATAAGAACTTTGTTTTTCCATGATGAAACCCACATAAAGTTTGCAGAGCTCAAGACTCTTCAAATACAAGGTGTTTACTCCTCTTTGTATCTTTTGTGACTTATGCATTTCTTTTCTCTGCAACAAAAGTTTATTATGTTTAGCATGTGGTTTTGGAATTGGCTATTCTTTTATCCACAAACTCGTCTATCTTGTCACTCCTGAGTGTGATTTTCCAAGAAATTGATTTGTTACTTTCAGTTGGAGTTGAGTAAAAGGAGGATTTTATTTCTACTATCGGCCATAGGAAACCACATTGGAACAATTCTAAAGGCCCTTTGGGAGCACAGCTTTTATTAGGTCAACCAAAATGGGACAGTTCTTTATATGGGAGAATATTAAACAATATTATGGGACACATGCACAGTTTATTATTGTTGAAACTGAAAAGCAAGGCTACCCATTTCCTTCCCAGGTCCCCAGTTCATCCTTGCACAATGAGCTAAAGCCATAATCTCAGAAGAAGCGGATCCAGGACAATTGAATTAACACTGTATTAAAATTGAAGGTTTTTTTAAATTGTTCTTCCAGCCATGTAGTATATAATTTCCTTCTTCTATCACATTAAAAATAATGTGCTGGAATTTTTGAAAGTTCTGAGAGATAGATCCAAGACTGTATGTCCCAGATTTGCACCCCTGCTGAAAAATCCAACTTTCATGATTTCTTAATCTCAAATTATGCTCTTCAAGGGTGAGGTAGGTATAGGAAAACTTGTAATAGATACTCATGAAGTTACTTGAGCTATCAGAATGGGCTGTTTCCATCATGTCCTATCAGCATTAAGGTCTAACTTGGGAAGATTGACAGATACATAGAATGAAAGATCTGCATGATTAAATGGCCCAGAGAGAGCATGGCAAAGAGGAAAAATAAGAGTGGCCATTCTGCACAACCTTTTTTTCCATCCAAGGAATACATTCCTATGAGAGTAATCTGTGAACTGAATTACAGAGGTAGGCAGGACTAAAGGAAATGATGGGTGGAACTTGGATCCAAAATGGATGGAATTAGCTATCCTTTCTCCTTCTAGTATCTTTCTCCCCTTTTTCTGGCACCATTTTTCTCTCTTTTTCTCCTCCCCTTTTCTCTCTCTCACTCCTTCTCTTCAAAGAACTGGATATGCTTGCAATGGGCAGATTTGGCTGTGGGCTGTTTCTGGCCAAGAAGATGCAGATTTCCCACTCCTTATATAAAGATGTCAGATGCTGCCATATATTGAGTAAGATCAATGGTTTATCTGGCTCCATGCTGTCCATGCCAGTGGGTATCAACCCTCCAGCATTTCAGATCATTTTCCTGGAAAATGCCAGGGATTGATTTGAGACCTTTTGCATGTAATGTGGTGTTGTTCCACTGTGGTTTCCATAAAAGATGTGGCCTTTCTTGCACTGTTTTAGGTGAGAGTTCAGAGCCCTTGTCCCTAAAGTGAGACCTCTGAGATGGGACTATTAAACAGGCCGCTCTGAGGCTCTGCTCACTTCTCCTGTTCTTTTATCAACAGGCAAAAGTACGCAAGAGCACTGCACAAGTCCTGCAATGTCTTCTAGTATGACCATTCCACAATCACATACGTATTTTAGTTTCCAATTGTGTCCTGCTTGTCCCGATATTGCTGGTGCCAATCTAGTGGCAGAATTTCAAATCAGAGGGGATTGCACCTGATGGAGATGGTTGTGAGCAAACCATTCTTGTTGAGCCAAGGGGGTCCTCTTCATTTCAAGGTCCAATTCCCAATTGTCCCCAGCCTTGCTTCCAAGTGCTCCTAGCATTTGTGAAATCAATAATTATTCATAACAATTTATTAAACTTGTATGCCGCCCAACACTCAATGACTCTGGGCGTCCAATCAAGCATGCTGCCACATTCATTTGAAAGCAGATTTTGAAATCCTGGACCTTTTAGCTGGGCTTTGACAATCCCAAATGGTGCTATTACTTGTGAGTTAAGCCTTTCCTTCTGACCTGTGTGATTTACACTACAAAGCAGCCAAGAACAAAATTATTGTTTAGGTTCCAGATGTAACCTCATCATCTGGACAAAGTTATCTGTGCACCTGTAACCTAATACCTTCCATAAGTCCCAGCTGAATGCTTTAAGTAAGAACATAATCTCTCCCCCCTAATAAATTTGCAGGAAACATGGCCTAATCTCATATGGAAAAAGATGGATATTTGTGTAGTTCTCACATCCGGCTTATCTGTATTAGCAATTAGTGGATGGTAGAATGAAGATGGTCAAGATGGTCCAAAAATATATCTCAGTTGCACACTTTACAAAAAGTGGAACTTGTTCTGTATTCTCCGTTCAAGTGAGTACATGTTGAAACATGATGCTTTTTCAACTTGATATTTGCTTAGGGTTTTTTTAGTATTTCCTGTTGGTATTTCTATAATAATTTCTACCCGAGAAAAAGAAAAAGCCATTTGTATCTTTGAGAAAGAGTAGAAACTGCTAATTGAAATCATAATAAAAGAGTAATTTGAGGGGGGGGGGGAGGAGAGCATTTATTTGGGAATTTGGGGTTTTTGAGATATATTTTAAGCCTATTCTTTTTGAAAATGATTTTTTCAGTTTAAAAGGCTATAAAGCGATGTTGGTTACCAGAGGATGCTGCTTTCTCTCATATTTTGATTCTGCTATTTTTCTGCTATTATTATTTTTTAGCTTTGCATGAGTAGTTAAATCTTGGTAAACAGAAGCTAGAAGTAATTGAAACACCAGTGGAATGTTGTATTTTAATAGGTTTCACCATAAACGTTCTCCCACTTTTTAGAAGAGAGTCAAGCAATCGTATGCAGCTTTAGGTCTTTCACTGTGCAATCATCTCACTAGAAATTTTGCAGCCTCCCTGCTTTTTCACACTTTTATGCAATCTCAGGGAAAGATATCAGGAGTGTGAGGACAATCAATCTATGTCCAAAGGACCCGGGATTAAAAGCAAACATCACAAAACAGAAAAATAAAACACCATGATGTACACACAGTCAAAATTAAAATGCATTCTGTGAGAAAAACTACAAACATGATAAAACTCTCAGAGTCTATTTCATTCACCCTACTTCTCATTGTCACCTTGCACAAATAGAGAAGATATAACTTGTTAGCGGTTACAACAAATCTGGCAACTTTGCGAGTCACCCGGAAGTTTTGACCTGCTGGAATGCTGATGGTCAGACTTCCTTCCTAAATAATGTTCCCATTGTTGGAAAAAATGAGACCACAATTTCTTTCTTGGGTTGATATAAATCTCAGAGAAAAGGAGATAATGGGAAATACCTTCAATCACTCCGACAAATAAATTACACTCTCACCATTGCAAGGAATTCCTCCTCGAGAGCTCTTTCGAAGACACACAACCACCACTATCTTCTGAAAATAAGGGAGAAAAACAGAAGCCTCTTTTGCAGGAGAAGAACACTTTTCTAAAACTGGCAGGCAGGTCTTGGCACTGTTTAAATAAATGAATTAAAAAAAACAATCATATACATTTGATTTGCAGATACCTAGGTTTAGTTTGAGATGTGAATGAAGGACCATGATCTCTCTATCTTTGTCCTAATAGCTTTATCAGTGTAGCATTTATTTCTATTTGCAAGCCATTTTAAATATGGGGATTACCTGTTTGTTTTTTCTGAAATCGATAATATAATCTCAGGATTTAATATATTGATAGCCGCGTGCTAATTAAAAACTGTGAGTGTGCATATACATTTTATTTGTTCAAACAAAATGACTGCATAAACATTATTACAAACTGTTTACTCTCCCCACCAAAAGAAAGGGGGAAAAACAATTTATGTTCACTAATACAATTTCTCATTAAAGCTGCTGCCAGGTAAATTTTTTTAAAAAAAACCTCTTGAAATAGTAAGTGGGAAATTAATTCAACAGTTTAATCTAGAGCTAATAACAGTTGCAAGCCCTGAAAGAGATTGCTTCAGCAGGGAGTTAATTAACAGCTTATTCCCTATTTGATAAAAGTAATCCACACTAATTCTAGTGTAATTTACCTCAATGTAATATAAAACCACAAGATGCTTCTAATGCTGGTGGTAATTAGGCTTACATTATGGTCATGCTGACAGTGAAAGAGGCATTATTATTAGTATTATTATTAGTATTACCATTATTATTTACTACTATTGTAAAGTACTTTATGTGCTTTACATAAAGTAAAGGAAATGTACTTTGCTACATACCTACTCTTGAAAATATTCTTCGACACTTTCTGAATGGACAATTCACCAGGGCTGATTTCCATTTAATAGAGAGGAGGCTGAAAGGTGGTGGTGATGTTTCTAATAACACCTCCAAGACTTGCTACCAGATTTTAATTCTTGCTATCCTGGAGGAGAAACGTTATTGAATACATGGAGAATAATCATAGTAGCTGTATTTAATGACCACTTCTTGTCCAAAGACCAGGAGCCTTCAAGAAGTGCATTTTTCCACGGCTCTCGTGGACTTGTTCAGGTGTTAAATTCATTTGCAAGAAACTTTTTTTTGTGTTCCAACAGTTTGAGAGATATTTCAGGGATAACCACCGACCTGGATAGATCACACTTGGAAATTGAGAAGTATAAATACGAAGGATTCCAAACTGAATTTTACTCCAAGTTATGGCATAGACAGATTCTTGTAGTTTGACTGGCAGCAGTACAGAAATGGTTTAGCATTTCCTTCTTCTGAAACTGTTTGTTCATTTCCCAGTCTATGCTACAGTTCTAAGATTTCTTGAAATCTTAGTTGTATGACCTTTCGTCAGGTTTCACAAGCAGAACTTTTGGGGTTTATCTTCAGACATGGGAAAGTAATACCCAGAACAAAAAATTGCTGGGGCATTATCTGAATTCTTTCTGAAACACTGTGTCAGAAACCTATAAGCAGATATATAACCGTGGAGTCCTTGGTGCTCTCTGAGCATCATTCTTAGGTGGTTTAGAAATAACAACAATTAGTAGTAGTAGTAGTTGAAGTAGCCATTTGCAAATCAGCCAAGACTTAATTAACCAAGCTTAACCAAGCTCAGAGAGCACCAAGGACTCCACAGTTCAACTCTGAGCTATATATATTCTCTTCTATTGAAGTGTATAACTCTTGGGGCTGTCCTTCTTCCATCCCTTTAGAATGACTCTAGAGCCTTCTTTCCAGCGTGGCTCCTTGGTAGTTCCTTGATTAGGATATTGTTTCTGCTTGATTCTTTGTCTGCAAGGATGCTCCACCCCCACTGACACTGGCAGGACAAGCTACTGTACATAAACAGAGAGTAAATCCCACAGTCACTAGCACTGATGATGTTACCTAGTCAAGTAATGAAACATTTGCAAGCAAACAGCCAAGCTCAGGGAGCACCAAGGGCTCCACAGTTCAATCCTGAGCTATAAATCTTCTCTTCTGTTGGAAATACTTGTTCAAAGATGGCCCATTAAGTGAAGCTGATGCAGTTCATTTTGGCTTTACAACATGTCAAGCCAGTGGATAATCACAATCTTGATTGGTGGTGATGATCCCTCATTGTCATAGATCTTGTTGCCCCTGTCCCTGTGTATAAAGTTGAGATGGGTCTTCTTGAAAGCAGAACGTTGTGGTTCATGGAAGTTGTATTTTTAATCCTAACCTTTATACTCATTCAATAAATGTAGTAGCTAAGATGAGATTTTGTTCAGTTCTCTTGCCATTTCAGTACCATTATTATATCCATGGTATTTCTCTTAATCCCTTCCCTTTCCCCTCTCTGTGGCCTTTGACCAAGCAGGAAATTATATTATTTCAGATAAACAGAGGAAGGGTGACAGTGGCCATCAATAAAGATCCGGATCAAAATGTAAATGGATCTACTCTAATGCAAATTATATTACTTTCTGTCTCTGCAGGGGAAAAAGTGACATGTGGCACTATTTAATTGTAAGGTAACTTAAATTACCCTTTTGAAATGAACCTTTGAATTGAATTGTCGAATTGATTTGATGTGTCCAATCTAATCGGGCACTGCCTTGCCACAATTAGCTCTGCCTGTCCAATTCAGATGTTTTGGGACAACCTGCTAAAAAATCTCTTCCCTTAATGAGGTTTATAGGACTTGGTTAGGGATGGATTATTATGAAATAGTCACCCCTAGAGGCCCAGAAGATACATTCCCTTGTATTAAGGATTGTGAAAACCCTTCATTTGCAGAAACTGTTCAGTTATAACCAATTAGCGTGCAGGCAATCTTCTTTCAATGTATATTTTTATTTTCTCTTTAATGGATTATTTTTATTGCTTTTATTATCTTTGGTTCATTGTTTGCATACCAACCCTATTGTAAGAAATAACAAATAAACAAGGGTAACCAATAAATAAACCAAACAGCTTCAAATCCGTTAAAAGGTGCAGTGAAGTTTACATGGGTGCACAGTTTTATTGAACCAACTATTTATCAAATCGGACTATCCAATTAGACAATCCAGTAAATTCAACTCATCAAAGTGTTCATTTGAATTAAGTCTTGGCTCCAATAGAAGCAAATATGTGTAGCTCAGGGTTGAACTGTGGAGTCCTTGGGGTTCTCTGAGCTTGGCTGTTTTCTTCACTGAAGATGTTACCTAGCTGAGTAACAAAATGTTTGCAAGAAAACAGTCAAGCTAAGTCTTGGCTGATTCGCAAATAATTACTTCAGCTACTAGTACTACTAGTACTACAAGTAGTAGTAGTTATTATTATTTCTAAACCATCTAAGAACTTTGTTCTGTGTACAGTGTTCAAACATTTTAAAAATGCAATATAAAATATCTAGAAAGAATAAGACTGAACAGTTTTAAAAGGACAAACTATTCCCTGCTTTTGTTTAATGTTTCAAATAGTCAGGACTTCCCTGTGGTCTCTGGGATACCTAACAGAACTCCAACAGATTCCATAATCTCTGTTGCTGAAATCCAGTTGATCTGAGAACTCACAAAGGATGCTGAAATCTCATGACATTTTGGCAGTCTTTTTGTGAGACCTTATGAGATTTTGGCAATGTAAGGAGATGTGCCCCAAACCCATAAATGTTTCCGGCTCCTCTTTTAAATTTGTACCTGTTTTCCTGAGTCTGGGGTATCCAGTGTTTTGGAACTATCGCCTCCAAAAATTCCAGCCAGCCTTCAATCATTCCAGAAATTGACATACATTACAGATCTGAAAGGATGAAGAAGTTTATACCAGTCACTGTTTTGTTTCCAAATCACAGATACTGATTTAGAATGTCTTTACATAAAAAATGAATATTCTTCATTCGATGGGAATGAAAATGGACTGTCATGTTTAAATATTCCCTCTCCTGTTTAAAAAAAAGGGAGGAAAGCATTTTATAGTCCAGATTCTACATATTTCACCTTCAAACCAATGAGTAGACATATGATAGTCAACTTTCTAGCCCAAGAATTAAACATATGTTATTTAGTTACTTGATACTGTTTGTTTATCATAGTTCAATTAAAAAAACATCCTAACCCAAGAAGAGCTCAGTTTTACAGTGTTTTCAGTGACACAGAATACAATGTGAGTAGATAAAGCATGAGAAATCAAGCTGTCCATATATTCTCCTCCTCCTCCTCCAACTACAGAATGTCCTGATTAGTAACAGTTGAGGTTTTCCATTGCAAATAATCCTGTCTCCCACATGAACACCTTTGAAAGTTTCTGACATCAGGTCTGTAAAGTAATAATAATCATCAAAGAATAAATAAATTTAAAAAACACCCTGGAACCTGGGAACAATTTTTGTTCCCTCTCATATAAATTTGCAATTAAATAATTGGCTTTCTAACCTTAAAAAAATTGCATAGATTAAAAGAAACTGCTAATTGCTTTCAAATGCACTGGTTGAGAAGATGTCTTATAAATTAAACAATGGCCTTGATTGAAACATAGTTTGGCAAGTTATCAGGGCTCCAGTTTGATGTTGAATCGCTTTTAACATTATGGAAAATAAAAGTTGAAGTGAAATTACCAAAGAGGTGCGTCTTGTAGTCTGTTTTCAATAGAAGTCCCGCATGATGAAATTACTTTCTTGTATTTGGAAAATTGGGGTGCGGTGCAATTGAATCAAACTCTAAACCTTTTTACTCCTATTTATTTCATTGGATGGGGGAGAAGTGAAGCTTTGTCTCAGTGCCCATGTTGATATCAGTTGCACTGAAATGGCCACAAGAGCAATGCAAGGATGCGTATACACCTTGAGAAGTAGATTTGTGCTTTTTCAGAAAGTTTCCATAATTTTATCTCTTGGACAATATGTCTTTTCTGCAGTGATGTCATATACTGTATCTAACAGAGGTAGGTGGAATGAGATGTAAAGATAACCTTAGCATCACTCCTAGAGAAATGGTTTTTACAGACCACATTCATTGTACTTTTTTTATGGAGAGGGATCCATAAAATAATTACTTTTCTTCACATCTAGATCTTGGGCTGAGATCCAAGGGCCACATTTCACTCCCGAAAGCTTCGATTGAAATATAGTTTGGCCCTAAAGTTCTCCCAAAGTTGTTAACTTTTTGTAGTGTTTAACTTGGTAGCAGGGAGAAATAATTAAATACATGACTGGAGGCAAATCCTATGAACTGTATTTAATTTTAATTAAATGTAAATCAAATTTAATTTTTTGCCTTGGTCTGACCCATTCCTTTTGTGAATATAGTCTATAATGCACCATTTAACGGTAGTGTACCCAATCTGGGCTAATGGATATTAAATAAGAGGTGGGCATTTGTAAAAGAATACAATTAAATTTTAAAATGGCCCCATATCTGTTTTGTTCAAATGCAGACTATGCATCAGTCATATGTATGCACAACATGCTTCAAAATTATCTATTAACAGTCATTATCCGAGTTTGATTAGCAAACTGGCTCAAGGTAATGAAAAAAAGTCAAGCTACATTTCCTCCTTATCGTCCAGTTTAACTTGGCAATCAATATTTGCAGAGATTGTTCAGTAGACTCAATACAGTCTACAAGTCCAAGGAGTATTTGCATTAATTCCATTTCAAGTCTCTCTCTTCCCTTCTGAGGTCTCAGAACTGCTTATATCACCTTTGCAAATAATCTCACATCTCCTCGTATCACTAATCAATGGTGACGTTGACGTCGCCGTCTGGCTGGTGGGTGTTTTATTTGTTTGTTTGTTTGTTTATTTATTTATGGGCTCTGTAGCATCAAGATGGCGTATTCTTTAAAATTTGCTCGCCCAGGTGCAAGGCAGATGTGGAAAGGAAGCTGGAAAGTGTGTTTATACTGCAAATGATTGCATTTTATTCTCTCCAGCGTTCTTTTTATGCATGTTGAGTATAAGAATAATCCATGCTTTCAGACGATGAACTAAAATAATAAATGCGTTCTCCTTTCAGACTTTCGCTAAGATTTTATTTACTCCCTCTTACCAAATTCACACTTTTTTTTCCCCGTCCCTTAAACAGCTTGGACATCCTTATTTAGAGGGAAACTGTTGGATGTCCTTAGGCACATCGTCGTACTTCCTTTGATTTTTTACCCTGTTCCTCGACTTCAAAGTGTCCTGGGGCAGCTATGAAAATGTGAATATGTAAAAAGGCCACCTCCACAGTTAAAGTTGACAATTTAAAATGTTGCATTCTGAAAGAAAAGAATACTTTAATCAATATGAACATACTTGAATATTTTTTTAGTGTACATTAAAATGAGCACTTGATCATATGCTTTGCTGTAGACTTGCAAATATAGTGAATTCAGAGGAAAAAGGAGAAGAAAGAATAAGCTGTATTTTCATGATCCAGTGTTTGGAGAGGGGATACATCAGAACATTTTTCCACATGTGGGAGGCCTGGTTTTTAGCTATTCTGACCTATATTCAGAGGGAAATTAGAGTACGCCTTCCATGGTAAATATTGTCAAGAACCAATAAAGTGTGTCAGATTAAATCTGCAGGAACCGTATTCAGGGCTCTAGTAAGATATGAAACTCACTCACTGCATTCGCACAACACACAAGGTAATGAGTTAATTCATTTTAAGGGTTCGCACAATGTACTAAGCCCCCCCCCCAAAAAAATTAGGCAAGGTTAAAACTAACCAACTTAGCAGGTTGGGCCAATACAGTTGCTAGGTTTTGACTGAGTAGAAAAGGAGTGTTGTATGAGCACAGTTCCTGGGTAACTGGACTAGCTGTGATGTGTAACCCAGCTTGTCTCATAGAGCTGTTGTGAGAATAAAATGGCAGAGTCTCTAACATTGTCTTGAACTTATTAAACAGACAGATACGTACATCTTTTTTTTTAAGTTGCCCAGTTTATTCCCAAGCAACTTGCAAGATCATAGCTATCTGTGATTTTATTTTTTGTCTTCTAAATAGAATTCAAGCTCTTATCTAGCCAATAAAAAAGATAATTGCATTATACTGATTCAGGTCTTTTGATTTCTATACTTAGACTACTGTGCTTAGACCAGCAGCCCTGAATGTCAAAAAGAGATTCATTTAAAGGAAGATGCCTATTTTGCCTTGTCCCAAGCCAGTTTCTGAAAATACATGCATAAAATATGAGCAGGGGGTACTTTTAAAAAAGCAAAACAAGATACAGAGAAAAAGGTAGTGGCTTTTAAAAAAAAGATTAAAATGCATTTTTAAAAAAATATCCTGGGTCACTTTCTGGAGAAACACCAATAGGGATGGAACAAAATGTTAATAGGGGGGGGGGGGGGGAGTTGTTTCTGAGATATATTGCACCAGAGGCTTGATGATGGCTTTGTAGAGCCATGCTGGGACAAAAACAGTGGCAACCAAGGATATAACTTCCCATGAACTATGATCACCACTAATGACTGTTTACTTTCAGCCCAGCAGAATGGCTAAAAGTAAAGTTACCCTTGATTTAGCTCCTGCTGACAACATGGGCACAGCCATGTTCTCTTAACAGCAGCACAGAAGTGATTTCTGATCTCCTTCTTCCAAGATAAGGGGTGTGTGTGTGTGTGTGTTTACTTCACAGTCTGGCCTATGGTCTTGAGTTTCACTGGTAGTTTCATTCAGGTCTATCCCTGCTTAGCTTTTTCAAGACCATTCAAGGTCATCTAGGTGCTACTGAAGTTCTAACTGGGCAAGGATCTCAGAAAACCCCCAATACTTGGTCTTGGTTGTACAAGGAACCATAGTATTAACTAGACAACCCTGTGACCCGTTGGGTCATCCTTTGAGAGAAAGGTAGTGCAGTCTGATGTGACCAGAATGAACATTAAATTTTAGGCTGACCATATTTTTTTACCCCAATGCTGGACGGTCCCATGATCATCTAAGAAGAGTATATATCATAAATAGAAAAAGAATTGTAGTGGCAAACAAACTTCAATAATAAGTCAATATTTACTTACCTAAACAGATAAATAGAATGACTGTGGGTGGGCAAAAAAGCAGTGGGAGCAGGAGCGATTTCCGACTTCCTGCCAGCTTCCCCATTGACTTTGCTCGTGGGAAGCGGGCAGGGAGCATCAGAAATCATGATCACGTGAGTGTGGGGACACTGCAACATCCACAACTTTGCAAAGAAAACTGGTCTGAACGTTGTGGAAATTTCAATTCCACGGGAGTAATGGGTCCCGGATTTTTTATGCATTTTTAAGTTAGCGGATTTTAGGTACCTTGATTCAAAAATTGTTGCGGTTTAATGCACTGTTTGGACTAAATTGAGGGTACAAACAGATAAACACAATGAGAGTTATATAGATAATACTCTTTTATAGTAACTCAGGCCCTTTGTCTATTGTCTACTCTGAATTGGAAGCAGATATTTTTATAATCTTTTTTCATTCCTATTGTCTTATTAGGACAGGATCACACAAGCGAAAGCTAACAACACAAAAACTTTTGGAAATGATCTCCTCAACATGGATGTTATCAAATAGTAAATGTGAGAAAAGGGGGAATGTATTAAATGTGTGATTGAAAAAAGATCCTATTGAATATTGTTTTTCCACCCTTTGGGGAGTGTAGCCTCCAACACGTAAACAGTTGCCTCAGCCGTGAAGAAACTCTGCATTCCTGTGTAGGACCTCCATCAGAAGCAGTTATGCAAAATTCTATGTTAAAGCCCTCATCTGGAGTGGCCTGTGTGTTCAGCTTTGTGGGTGAGCTTTCTCCAGGTTAATAGAAGTCCTGTGGTTTGCAACTTCCAACTTTGGAGGCATGGGTGTTCGGCCCATCGGTGTTCTTCCACTTCAGGAATGAACCCTTCGATCCCCTAAGAACAGCAGCCAGGAACACATCCTTTCCTGAAAATCTCTAGCACTTACTAGCCTATCTTCAGCTTTTGTGTCTGAACGGGTGTGTCTGCGTGCGCGTGCTTAGAAAACTTCAGCAAGCAACAACAGTTACTCCATAACAAAACCCACCTCCATGTGATTTGCCGTGGTATCTGCTTCCTATGTTTATTCAGTCAAAGGTGCGCATGTTGATGTCTCCATGCCAGATGGTCCTATCCCATGATACCCCATATAAAATATAATATATAAGCATTTGTATCAATAATTCAGCCTCCACGGCATAAATCAGTCACATGGCCTGTTCCAGCAGATGGGGAATGCCCTTCGATTTTCATACTAATAACCTAATTCATAAAACATTGTTTTGCATATTTCCATATCGTGTTCCTGTACATTAGGAGGTAAAAATGCTAAGCTTGCACCTTCCTTGCCTGCTTTCACGGCGGCATCAGGGCTGGCTGTAGAGGAGGCAAAATAATGTAGGATTTCAGGGAGGAGAGTGTTTTCACAGCCTGTAGAGCTGTTTCCCCAATCTTGGCTCTGTGGTTTGGTTATGGCTCCCTGACCCCTCCCACAGAAGTAGATGGTCAGCAGCCATGGGGATGGTAGGTGAGCACACTTGGAGGAATCCAGGCTGGTACATTGAAGCTCTTGGAAATCTGAATGTCCCTGGGGAAGCCAAAGATGATTTGCATGAAAGCTTTATACAGGCAATATAAAGTGCCAGGTATACCAAATGCAGTAACTCTTTATCTGCAATATACTGGGGTAGGCTTTCACAGCCGGTATCTGCTGGATCATGATGAGCTTCAGGGTTTAGTGACCATGCTCTAGATAACAGATTTCCTGATGTTTCATTAGCAACTGTCACAGGCATCTTCAGAGGCAAGGTGGACTGCTATCTACAACTTTCAGATTTTGCCAACCCCGGCAGGTTTCAGGAACTTACCTGTGTCAGGGAATCAAGCCTCCTTCACAGGGTGTCTGTGTGTGTGTGTGTGTAGAATGTGTGTATAGAATATGTAGACTTGTCCTTTGATAGTACCACCTCAACAGTGGATAGGAGACCGGCAGTATGGAGCGATCTCTTTTATGTGTACAAAGCAGTTGCTTTCACATTAAAAGTAGCCAGATGCTTTGGGGCAGGGACCATGTTTTCTTCATGCAGGGAATCATTTTGTAGTGAGAAGCTTTGATTCACGAATTCCTGCTCGCTGTCAGAAGAAATGTAGTATGCAATAGTGTTGAGCCAAGCTCCCTAACATCCATCCATCCATCCATCCATCCATCCATCCATCCATCTATCTATCTTTGTCTTCTTTGCCTATTATGCTGTTTAAAAATTGTTTTAAGATGTTCATTTAAATATAGAAATAGCGATAGATAGACAGACAGACAGACAGATTCAAGCCACATTGGATGTGAACATTTAGTATAGTAATGTAGCTTCTTTTTTAATTACCTTTACAATGACATGTTTTTTTCAGTGATAAATCAATTTGGTAACAACAATGCAAGCATTTAAAATGAAATTATTTCTGCAAGAAACAGAAAATAATATCGATAAAATATATTTTTCTCTCATCCTTCCAAACGGTTGTACATTGCATCGAAGTGCCGTGTTTTAAAATGATTGTGGGAAGTATCAAATGAATTTTGTTTTCACCTTTAATTCCCTTTATGCAGCATGTCAATTTACTTTCTGTGTAAAATATCATCATATATGTTTAGGAATGCAAAAACATCTCTCTGTTTTTCCCCAAAGTGATTGAACTTTGGTGAACAAATCTGTTACTCTTCTGCTACTGCTCCAGTAGAGTGTCTTTTCTCCCAAATAGTAGATGTAGGGATATTAATCCAAAATTGTCCCATAGGAAAATGATGCTCTTCATATTATTTCTGTGATAATGAACACCCCCAACTGTAGACGCAACCCAAGATGCAGTTGGTATCCTATAAAGATGACTGGCTGCAATCATTTTCAGATCTCCTGGCTGTATTCTTAGAAAGCTTACTTTCTTTGCTCATTTTGTTTCCTAAACTAGATGTTAAAGTTTTACAAAAGCGATTAATTTGAAACCAAAACAAAACACCCCAAACCATCAAAATAGAAGGCAGTTCATCTTGGCCATGATATCACTCACAAAATTGAAGCATTATAAAAAGCTAAACAATGCCAAATGGATTTCGCTGAGATCAAAAGCCAAATATATTTGGTTGCTTTCATCTCCAGCGTTCCATTTACTAGGAGCCTGACCTTAGTCAAACATCTATTAAAGTTAGCTTTTTGATCTCTTTCCTTCTCCTTTTTCTTGCCTTTCCTCCCTCCCTTTTGGAAAAAAAAAAGAAAGAAAAAGAAAGGGGGGAAAAGTCAATCTCAAGAAATTTCCTTCCAAAGACAATCATGCTACTGTTAGACGTTCCAGCAGCATCTAAGTAAATAGGATTCTCCAACATACGTGACAGAACTCTAGTTAAACAGGACAATGATTTTTTGTGATTAAGATGAGATTAAAAAGGAAGCGTTCTTCAGAGGCTGTTAAGTGGAACAAGAAATTTTCCCCTCAGGTCATTGGAAACCTGTTAGCTGGTCAATCCCCTCCCTGTTTGGTCCTTTGATAGTTTTGGGGGGGGGGGGATCTGCTTTGTAATTTGATAACAGGTAACTGCTCAATTGTGATACAGTTCGTCCTTCATTGCTCAAAGTTTGCTGATTTTTAATTAGGAAAAAGGATGGTTGGCTACTAAATTATGAGATCTGTGGTCAGCTTTCAGGGTTTCTAAAGAAGATTCCCCCAGTTTGGAGGCCACCAAATAGCTGGGGCTAAGATTCCTATCAATCCTGGATTGCACAGGGTTTCACATCTGCAGAATAGAGTGGAACTATCAACTGCGGTATGTAATGAATGGGAACTACATTTCTTTTGAATCATTTCAAGTTAGTGTTAGTTGATGGGATGAAACTCAAAAAGCCTTGAGGATTTGCTGGAGATCAGCATGTGAAATCTTTCTAGTATTCTAGCCATAGGAAACCATAAGAATTCAAAACAAATCTCTTTGTCTCCCTTTCTATAGAAAGCTCTCTGGGCTACAAGGGATATGATAATCTTGCTGATTGCTGTTTACCTCCCAATTTCCCAAAAAATTGGCCAAGGGGAAGATTTTATATTTTCTAACATTAAAATAATAGAAACAATGGAAGAACAGTTTTAGCGCTATTTTTAGAGCTTGCCTAACAGGCATAAGCTCAAGGAAGCTCCTCGATTATCTGTGTAATGTACATAGTGTGTACACACAGAGATACACACCCATTTGAATTGGCCACTAGGCTACCTTCTGCACAAGGCAGCACATTGCAAAGCTCACCAAACACCTACAATGCAATCCAGGACCTCCAATTTTCTCTAACGGTAAACTCACCTGAGAGCCAGTTTGGTGTAGTGGTTAAGGCTAGAAACCAGGAGATCATGAGTTTTAATCGTGTCTTAGGCACAGAGCCAGCTGGATGACCTTGAGGCAGTCACTCTCAGACCTAAGAAGAAGGCATTGGTGAACTACTGCTGCAAATTTTGCCTTGGCATCAGGGTAAAGAGGAAGGATGCAGACTAGATATAGCCCTTTAATTCTATTAAGGGATATATCTGTTTTGAAAAGGGAGGAAGGAAAGAGCAGGAAGAGTGGCCAGTGCTGGCTTTCCATTCATGGATTAATAGTTGCTCCACTTTTTACATGGTCGTTACAATTTAATCTCAGCTTTCCGAAGCTACTTGCCGTTTGGGCTCAAAGTTGTTCACCTTTGATCTAAAGAAGCCCCATGCCCAGTAAAACCATTAATCTGAAGTATGGAATGATCTAATTCTGCCCCTGTGAAAATACTTCCATATTGGGGGATGGTTAGCGGCAGGAAAGCTTTGGTATTCCAGTTTTCTATGCTTCGGTTTTAATTTGTTCTGTCTGAAGTTGATTCTTAGCTATTTTGAGCATTTCCTAGAAGTAGGAAGATGACATACAATCTGCCTTATGCTTCACTGAACTGAGAATATAACAGAAGCCAGATCTCTTTGTTCCTTTGGAGCAATCTTTCTCTGTCTCTTTGTAGACACAGGCAGGAGATGGTTTATCCATGGAGAAACATTAGACAAGAGTAAGACATGGGTTTGGGGGGCAGGGAGGTGGGAAATTCTAATTCACAATTTAAGGGGAAGGGCTGCTGATTCTTCAATGTGTGCTTTGACCTTGAGGGCCAACATTAGACAGAATCCTAGTGTCTGTGCTTCATGCGATCCTCTAGATCTATGTATTCTCGGCATCACTGGATGGAAGCAAACCAGGGGTTCAGTGCCTCAGGATTTTTTTTATCAGGCCATAATACTGGTTGCATTTAGCTTAGCTTTTGCTAAAAGAGGAATCCATTCTGTTAAAAGCCCTTGTAAAAGAGCAGTTTCAAGAAGGCTGATTTTGAGAGGAAAACCTCCAACTCTTCTCCAGACCTTCACCTGAATTTGAAATTTGAAATGTTTTTAAAAGCAGCAGCAGCACCATTAACATTTTATTCTGGATTTGCAGTCAACCACATTGTCGTCATCATCATCATTACCATCATTATCACATTTTTATACCTTGCTTTTCTACCTCTCAAGGCAGCTCACAGTCCAAAATAAAAATATACTTAACAATTACCAGTATAAACATCTAATATCTAGAGAAGGAAGCGTTGACCTCTTTCCTAGAGATGGAAAGAGCGGAAGCTAAACACAACTCCTGAAGGAAATGCATGCCATTAAAGGTTCAAAGTATGTTCTTTTGTCCTCCCAAACATCTTGCAAAATAAATGGGATTGAGAGAAAGTAAGCCTGCCTTCCCCAGCTCTAAAACCAAATCTTTACCCTAGCTGTTCCCAAACTGGTGATCCTTGTAAGTGCTGGCCTTCAATAATTCCCAGCAGACCTAGCCTTGGTTAGATATCTGATCCAACATACCTGAATGAGAGACTGGGAAAGGCTGCTTGAGACTGCTTGAGTAATTCCATCATTTGTTGTTTGTTGGTTTAAATTTATTGGCTGCCGAACTCCAGCGGACTCTGGGATTCATTGGGATTTCATTCATATTCATTGGGATTTCCTTGACATGCAAAAAATTGCAGCCGTGGCTTCAGTGTAATGCAATTTCCCAAACTAACATGAGTATGATATAGCCCAAACAGAAAAAGACAGCACCCATCAAAATATGCGTAAAATACTATATAACACCAAGCGGCTTGAGAGGTTTTCTATTCAGTTGGTTTCCTTCCAATCTCTCCTCCTCTATTTTCCCCTTGTTTCCCCTTCCCCTCTGAATTTTTACATTCATCCTAGTGATCCTAAACATCCAAAGGGTCAGGCGGTCAACTCTGCAGAATAAGATAAAGGTCACTGGAGTGGAGCTCACTAAAAGTATTAAGTTTACAATCCTGACAAATCATTCCCATAGCTGAGCCTCTAAAAGGAATGGAAGATGTCATGAAATCAATCAGCCATTATAAACAGACCTCTGAGAAGAAAGGAGGGGTGTGTGTGTGTGTGTGTGTGAATACAATCTGACCCATCCTCTCCTTTTTAGTTTTTGATCTTCTTGTCTTTTAACAAAAGATATTATTTTGGAAAGTGAGATTGGTCTTCAGGCTTCTCATGTATTCTTCTTCTCTGCATGGTTAATATAATTCTTCTAATTTAATTTCTGATATGGCAGCAGGGGGTTAGTCGCCAAAATATGCCGTTAGGAACCCATGGTCTCTCTCTGCAGGTTCAAGATTTTTGTCTGTATGTTTGTGTCTGTTTGAAGGTTGTAGGGACTGACGCAGGTGACATAACCCTGACATCTTGATACTCTTCCTCTCGTTGCAGGAATGGTATCGTATCTGTGCACTTTTCCATTTTCTCTCTGTTCTGTCCAAGGTCCTGAAATCTGACCTGCCATCTTGGGCTTCCAGAATGAATTGGTAGAAACTTGAGCGGGTAATGAGTGAAAAGCATTCTATTTTTAAAGCATCATTGTTTTTAAAAGTCCACCTTTCTGGAAATAAAAATACTCTAGCACATCAGGCTGGACCTGCAGCCAAAAAAACAAAAAATTGTAAAGGAAACCTTAAATAATGAGAGGCCTTGCTTGCAGTCTGAACTGGTATGGAAAACTCACTGCCTTATTCTCACCTCATTTTGATGTGTTCATACACTTGGCCTCAAGGGCCAACTGACCCTGGACTGAAGTTCTGAAATATTACAGGCTTAACTCATGCTTTGATGTAGACGTGGGTGTGCTTGTGCACAAGAGAGGAAAAGAAATAAATTAGATTCATTCAATCCAGTAAGCCAAAGTGTTTGATGCTACCTTACCAAATTGGGTTGAACCAGCAAAGGTGTGTTATAAAATGTATCCTGTGGTTTATCGCGTCGTACAAATCC
This sequence comes from Liasis olivaceus, assembly GCA_030867105.1. Classification (NCBI taxonomy): domain Eukaryota; kingdom Metazoa; phylum Chordata; class Lepidosauria; order Squamata; family Pythonidae; genus Liasis; species Liasis olivaceus. The sequence continues at coordinate 13,700,043 of CM061361.1, forward strand.
ATCTAACTATGATTTCTCCAATAAATTGTGATTTCCCTAGTAAATTGTGGATAAACGTAGCATGGCTGAGTGTGGGTGTATTCGATCAGAGAGATTAAGAGACAATTGCAAGCAAACGAGGAGATGACCTGTCCTCCTCTCTAGGGCAGGCTTATGAAAGATCTTCAAAGTTTCATCAGGCTGATGGGCCCAGGGCTTTAATTACCCAAACACCCTCTTTTTTATCTTTTTTCCTCAAAGGGGAACGATGGTTAAGCTGGCCTCCTCTGTCCTGTAAGTGTCTTTCAGCTCCCAGAATTCTTAGCACTGGCCATGTTGCCTGGGAAGTTCATGGAATTATACATATCCACTTAGAGTCTCCTGGCCAGAAACAGTATAGAAATATTATAAATAAATAACATCCTTGCAGGGGAAGATTGCTGTTTATGGCTAGGTTCTCATTTTCCTCCAGAGTAGGAGAAAAGCTGAACTAACTCTCTTTCTTTGGACATCGTAGGAGGAGAGTCTATGGTAGCCAAGAACCAGGAGTCTGGTAGCAGCTTTTCTGACTAACACATTTTATTAAAATGCATAAGCTTTCATGAATTACAGCTCACTTCATCAGCAGTCTTCCCAGTGTAAGAGTTGCACTGGGTGGGTGGTGATTGTCTAGCATGCTGTGAATCACTGTGACCAGATCAAAGGGTATCTGACCCAGATGTAATAGTTTAATTCCTTTTAAATTAAGAAAGAATTCCCATCCTTTTAATATAGTTTAATAGTCTTGCTAAAGCTTTAGTACATCCTGCTGAATCTGGGAATGCAGACACACATGCATACCTAGACAAAATTTTGATAGTTGCAGGAAGTCTTGGGGCTGAAAGTTGACATTATTTGTATTCTGCTTTTCAGATCTTCAGATCTTTTGAAACAGTTTTGTGAGACAGGGCAGATTGCTTATCCTTAGGCAGAAGGCCCACTAGAGTACATTCATGGCACAACGGTGAATTGGGGACTTCTTGGTTTGTACTGCAGTCTGGAAATGTGTGACCTCCAAGTTCACCTTTCTTTAGCAGAAACTAGAGTAACTCCAGCCATACAGTATATGGCTTCACAGGGTGGGCAAGGGGCACTTGAACCTCAAGCTTGACTGACAAAACCATCACCAGAGTTTGCTGTCAGATTCTTTCAAAATATGGGTTGTTTTGGAACTACCTTTCCCCACTCCTCTTTTCAATATGGTGTCACACATTAGCATTTTATGCTGCCAGACGTTTCATCGTCCCTCCATTTGAAACATCATGCTTGACTCCCAGCACGTTCAAATGCCATCAGTGTGAACAACTGATGATCACACAGCAATGGATACATTTAGACATGAAGCAGTAACAGAGCCAAAGTGGTTATATTTTTGTAAGCCCCCCCCTTTTTTTTTGGTTTTTGAATGCTGCTTATTGCAAATTGTTGTCTGTTAATTTAATTTAATGTTTTGTTTTAATATGAGGATCTGTACGACAATGCTGTGTCTTGGTGTTCAATTTTAATTAAATGCATACTTCCAGATTTGATTACTCATAGCTCCTCTTTCGTTAATTTACTCATTTGCAGTTTGGACAGAAATCCTTCCAATCTAATGCAAAGTGATGGGGACTGTGTCTAGCCAATGGGGGAAGAAAATAGCTTCCACAGATTAGGGGAAGGAAACAGCTTTAGTGCAAGAACACTATTGAGTTCTTATGTTCTCCTTCTGGTGTGCAGAAGGTGTGCTGAGCATGTCAAAGCCTCCTCTACGGTAGCCTTCTGATGTCATTGTTTTTGGCTGCCATCTTTGCATACTGGCAAAACAACCCCTACAGGTGTTGTGCAGTTGTGCTGAACTTTATATGACCAATTGATGGTGAACCATTTTGCCTTTATGGGAGCATACGTGTGAACATATCTCATATCAAGATATATCCTTGAATTATCAGACGGTCAAACTACATGCTACTTTCAAAAAGAGATAGCATTCCCAACTTTTTTTTCCCCCTGTGTTCTGCTACGGTTGAGAGGTTGTTTTTTTTTTGCTCTGTAGGCAGAAGTTTTTAATCCCTTGCTCTTCAGATGTTAACAAGATTCTGCTAATGTAACCTAACAAGAAAGATAGAGCTAGGACTCATTGTTGTACTTCTTGTCTCAACTGCCTTGCAGGGGTGACATCAATCTTGCAAGACTGAAAGTATTTCTCCCCTCCTTTCCTTTTACTCTCCAGAAAACTAGGGAGGGTCCCTTCTGAAACACTTCCCACACCCTCCCTCCTCCTGTGGGCTGAGACATCTTTTACACACCAGTTGCCCCATCTGTAGCTCTCCCTCCTGCTCCCAAGGTCATTCCCACATACCCACATATCGTTACAATGAATGAATGAACAAGTATAATGTTTTTGATTCATTTGTTTAATTGGGTTGTCTTTATCCAGTTTTAGGACTTGTGTGGAGGACAGATCCTGCTTAGGTCATATTTACGCCAAAATATTGAAAGTTCAAAAGGGTTCACAAACTTTTAAGCACCACTGTAATTGATCGTGGGGCTGAGAGTAGGGATAGGAAAGTGGAGGCATGGAAGGCTTTGCAAGAATCATAGAGAAGTTGGAATGACAGAGCACAGCTGTGGCCTTCCAGATAATGATGGACTTCAGTTCCCAGCATGTCCAGTGGTGTAGTTTCATGGGAGTTGAAGTCTAGTCAAGACTGGAAGATCAATTGTTAGTAATGTTTGGAATCTAGCATCTGTATGTTTTGTTAATCTCTCTCTCTCTCTCTCTCTCTCTCTCTCTCTTTCTCTTTCTCTCTCTTTGCAACCAGGCCTCACAGCCATGGCTGAAGCAATGAAGTTGCAGAAGATAAAGCTTATGGCCATGAATAGCCTCCATGGAAGTGGGAGTCAGAATGGGACAGAATCGGAGAATGAAGAGCTGAATTCTAATGCAGGTAAAGCAAGTCTCCACTGTGAACTGTTGCATTAGATACACAAAGAGTTTTTATTTTCACTTTGTTGCTATTTTGGATAATATGGACCCTTAGAATAGTCATTTTATCTGAAACCGAGAGAGTATCGTACATAGGGCAGCTGCAGGAATGCAATGTGGAAGATGACAATATGCCTTTCCATTATTTCTTAGTGCAACATGAATCTTGCAACCTTTTTTTTCTTTAAAAAGACACTCTAAGAGGTTCGGAAACCATCTGTAATTGGCAGGAAAAGTCTCTATACAAAGGAGATTCAGCCCCGCTTTTTTTTTTTTCCTTCTTCTTTTTTGGCAACAGCTTTTGTTATGCTCCCAAGTTTTGTTTTGTTTTGTCTTTTTTTCTTTTTTTAGAAATGTTAATCATGCCTTTTGATTTTGGAAATGGCAATGTGAATGCTCAGCCAGAAGGGGAAAAAAATGTGTAGATAACTGCATTCCTCTTATTCAAAATAACCATAATCTGCATGCGTGCAGCACATTTCAGAAGTTTGAAAGCACTGATCATCCTGATGACTCTTATGACCACTCCCTGAGACCAGTATGGGTAAATTCTTAAGGACTGGGGGATACAACTCCATCTCCTGACCTTCTGGAAGACTTCCAAGGCCAGGTGGTGACGTGGTGATATGACTGACAAGGTTGAGAGCAATAATCTGGGGGCTTTTTTTGTTTGTTTCTGGATTGGGGGGGTAGATAAGAGTGGGAATGGGGGAAGAAGGCCTTTAAACCCCTGAGAAACAGCCCAAAATATTATTGTTGGGGTGTGAAAAGTTAGAGGCGGAGATGTTTAAGGAGACTTAAGGGAGTGTTCTGCTACAGTTCTGCTTTATAGCAGCTGAAAGGGCAGTTTAGAAATGGAGCTGGTTTGCAATCAAATGGCCAAGATAAAAACTTGATTTCACCTTTGTTCCTGATAAATTGCCATTGTTTCTTTTAAAACGTATTACAGATGATAATGAAAGAACTTCTCCCTTGGGGAGTAGGTTAGATCACAAGGTAGATAACCATGGAAGCAGCAAAATAACATTTAAGAGTAGGGATGTCCAAAGGGTGTGATGAAAACAGTCAAGGTGGTGGTCACCATATCACAACACATATAAAAACTGGCCACCATTTTGGCTGTTTTGACCACATCTGGAGGATACTCCAACCTAACAGGAGTCAACCTGTTGCCTCCTGGGAGATGGGCGGCGGAAATGAAACCTGTTTTCATTTTGGCACAATGAAGTGAGTTCAGCAACCCTGTGACATTCTAAAGCATCATGAAAAAATGTGGTTGAAAAACAGATGCCTCTTTAGAAGAAGAAGAAAAATGTTTAGTAAACGGTTCGGCAGTTCAGCAAATTTAAACCTGAATTTGCTGCACCAGGATGATGAAGACCAGATGAATAAAAGCCAAGTAACATGCTGTTTTTGCCTGTTTAGATGCTGCTGAAAAATGACGTTATTTTAGGTCACTGTAATGATTGGAAACCTTGCTGTGTGGTCTGTAACCTCAGCACTGGTGCTGCATAGTTGGGCAGGGGGGATCTATACGCCGAAAGAATCTTTCGGGCAAGTGTAAGAACACTATAAGCTGCTTTTCTTGCGCTCAGGCAAATATTTCCTCATCTCTTGTAGGGATGGAGAACATATTTTGGGATGTCTGGGTGACTGCGTGTGGGCAGGCAGCGAAGACATGGGTGTGTCTGCAGCACTAGCTACACTAACAACTAAATATTAATACACTAAATCATTGTATTCCACATACACTAAATACACTAAAATAGAGCCAGTTTTGTGTAGTGGTTAAGGCATCAGGCTAGAAACTGGGAGACGATGAGTTTTAGTCCTGCCTGAGGCACAGTCAGCTGGGTGACCTTGGGCCAGTCCCTCTTTCTCAGCCCTAGGAAGGAGGCAATGGCAAACCACTTCCAAAATCTTGCCAAGCAAACTGCAGGGGCTCGTCCAGGCAGTCTCCAGGAGTCAATATTGACTCAAAGGCACAAAACAAAACGCTAGCACACTAAATCAGTCTATCCCAATTCAAAAGTGACCACATCTAGTTCCTAGTATGTTTACTTCTTAAAGTCCATGCACTACATTTAAGTTTACTTTTTCTTTCCTTTTCCTTTTGGAGATCAGTTCTTGCAACTCCTTCTACCGTTTGAGCTCACCGCTGATCATTATGTATTCTTTTAAATACTGTAAGTCTTTTGGGAGTCTGGGAGCCCCAGAATCTGATTGATAGATAGATAGATAGATAGATAGATAGATAGATAGATAGATAAATAAAATGTTCTGAGCATAGGAATAAGGATATGCACAACTCACCCTTTCTGGAAAAGAATGTTCTGGAGAATGTTCTCCTTCTGCTGTCATCTCCCATTGACCTCTTTGACCTTCCAAAAAGTGAAGAGGCTAATGATGCCTACCCTTGAATCTCTGGTCTGTTCTGACTTGCAATTGTTCTCTGGATTTTCAGACTCAGTATTGGAGAACCTTTTATGGAGACATGCTAGGGTGTACAGGATTTATGGTCAGCCCAGAAAATGTTCCATCATTGGAACTTCAGTCCTCCATCTGCATACCCCGACTTGCATGATTTCTGTGCCTTCCTTCCTGCAGTTTCCAAAGCCTAGAGAGTTCTTTGAAACTCTGAAACACTTATAATAAACTTGGGTTGGTGCGCAAACTTTCACCAAAGGTTTGTGAGGTGGCATGTAACATAAGGGTGTTTGACCCATAAGTCTACATAAGTGCTAAAAATAAACAAAATGGTGGCGTAAAACAAAAATAAAAGAAGATTGGATTTTGAAAGTGACTTCTTCTGAAATCAGCAGGGAAATGTGTGGGCACATGCACACACACACACACACACACACACACACAAGCAGTAAGCCACATTTATCGAGGCAAACATTTTATTTTAAGGAGACAGACCTACAGTTTCTTTGATTCGAGGTTGTGTTTAATAGCTTCTCTAATGGTTGCAACATGACTCTGCATCTTGATTTCAGCATGAATAACAACCTGTTCGTGTTTCATTTAGTTCCAAATGAGAAATTCTGTCTTTTTATTGTTTTAGGAAATTAGTCTGTGTACTATTGCTCCTGGAACTTTATAATTAATCACGAAAGGTTATGGCTATTGAGAGTTTGGGGGAAATAGGCGCTTGAATGGTTATAACTGTAGCTGTCAAATCAGAAATATGGGTTTACAGCAATTGATTTTGTTATTCTTTTGAAGATATAATGTTACACATGCATGCACATACTCACATGTACACACTTCAGTGCAGAATTACAAAGAGTTTGAAGTTGCCTGTTCACTTATAAAAAATCAGGAGAAAGAATACCTTCACCTCCTCCTCTCCTTCTGAATTTGCTACAGCATCATTTTCACTAGAGAGACAGAAAAAATATGCCATCATTCATTTTTACAGAATACTATGTTTGGTGTGTTTTGCTGGCATTTTAACCCTCATTAAGGGTTGGGGATCATAGTGGGGTCTTTTTTTGTAGGTCCACTAAACTGCTTCAAACTACGGGGACTGAAAAATTGGTGGCATGGCTTCCTACTATTTTGAGGTGGGTAGTACGTGACAACCTTAGTGTAAATCCTGAAAAATTAGCTTAAGGCAGTTAGAAAGCAATGATGACCCCTTAAAAAGCTCAAGGGAAAAAAAAATAGGGGAATTTCAACCTTGCCTTATTTATTTAAACATATTTCTATGCCACTGCAGTCAAAATGACTCCTGGCGGCTCACGTGGAAAAAAATACAATATAAAATATAAAAATAAAAACCCAACAGCGCTAGAACAATAAAAAGAGAATAAAAAGAAAGCTATGTCAAAGTAAGTCAAAGCAAACCAGGGAAAGGCTCTGAAACAGCTCATCATATGGGTGCTGTGGGTCCACCCATTTTACCCCATCACTTCCTCATTCAGTGGTTGCTTGTACCGTTTTGAACTAGAATGTAGTAATCTTGCTCATATAAAATGAGATTTATTTGGTCCTGTCTTTTATGTTACCATAGTATATGCTTTAAAAAAGACAAATGGATTCAGAGCAAAAGTACCACTTTCTAGGGGAAGATGTCAAACGATAGATTCCCCAAAGATCTTGCTTATGCTTTTCCAACCAACTTTCTTGCTCTCCGGAGTCCAGAACCAAAATAGCTGATCTTGAGAATGGAAACAAAAATGGAGGAGAAAAAGCATCTATTTCATCTCTATGGTCTCCTTAGTCTCCCAAGTCTGATTGTCCAAACGTAGTGCAGAATATATATGGGAGGAGCATTGTAAGAGTCATAAGCCCCAGACTAACCACAGTTTTGCTATCTGTAGATGTTAGTAGCATAACTTGTCTCTGTGTCTGTGGATTTACAGATCAGCCATACAAGAGAAGTGCCAGTTTGTTTATACATCGTGTCATTTCAGATTTTTGTTTAAACCATTGTTTGTTTAATGAACCATAGTAGCCTAGTTCTCATTCAATAGAGTCCTTCAACTTCAGCTTTTCTATAAAGTATTTTTTGGGCCAGAAAGAGTTTACCATCACCTTCTGCTAGAGAGTTTTCAAAGTCTACCACCCTGGTATTCTCTGGTAGCCTCTCACCCAAGTACTAATTTAGCTCAGTCCTTGCTAAGCCGAATTATGCTGATGTGTGTGATATGTGACACACATATACACATCATAAACCGGCATGCAGTGAAGTTGAAATAGGTGCCATTCAATGTTGTTGAATATTTCTATATCAGAAACATCCAGTGTAACTTATATACATTGGCATTGATAAGTAAATAGCGGATTATTTATCATTGGGCACTGAGGTGGAAAATCTGTGAGCCAGCAGACGAAAAGGAAAGGAACAGAAACCATGGGAAACATGGAAGCTGTTTCACATCCCCAAGCATCTGTTCCCCTTGAAGAATTCTTCCTGTGCCTGTGTTTTAGAAGGATTGGGAGAAAACTAGAGTCCGGGCCTGTTTTTACAAGCTGTTAAGCAAAATCATAGCACAGTGAGCTCAGCTGCTTTTTTCTTCTCCTTTCCTTGATCCTGCAAACCCAGAACCTGTAAAAGAAATCCCACCCCTTCTCTGAATCACAGTCATGCTTCCTAAACATTTCAGCAACATTTCTTTAGGAGTCCGAAGGTCACTCTTGAATCCCGAGACAAATGGAGATTAAACATAACCTCTGTGCACTGCGTGGAGAAACCTCTTTTCTGTGGGTTTGTTTCTATCTGTTGTCTGTGTGTGTGTATGTTCCCCACCTCCCACTCTGTACCTGCCATGCAGTTTTGTGTTTTTTCTCCCCCTCGTAAATGCAAACATCCTTCACAATCTGTTTAAAAAACCACAAATACATCACTCAGAGGAATATTTAAAGGAGCATCAGGAGGGGAGAAACTCATTGGTTTAATGGAATGCTGTCAAGAAAAATCAGCATCAGAAATGACACGAGGGCAGAATTGATACTTCTGCACTGACACGTTAAAAGAAAATCCTATGCATTATTTAGAAAAACCTCGAAATCTGTCAGCAGTATGATTGCCGAGTTAGCAGAAGCGGGGGGAACAGGGCTCGGAGTTGGAGAGGCACAGGCGGCCAGCACTACTGTAACCTTTCATGTTCAGCACCATCCATGAATACCTAGTGATTACATGGTCAGCAATTCCCCCCCCCACTTTGGGGGGGGGGACTCTTTTAGATTTTTTTCAGTCAAAAGAGGTTGGTCTTTTATTCTAAAAAGTAGGTTACCCATGCTATTATCTGGTAGTAAGTTAATGACCAGATCCAAGAAGAAGAAGGTGTGCGTTTGCTGATAGATATTTCCATGAATTCCTCCCAAAAGCTTCTGCCGGTTTCCTGATTTATTTTTCCTGACAGCAAAGGATACAAGCACATGTGTACAAACAAACCCCATCTTTGTTTTCCTTCTTTAATCGCATCACTAATATAGGGGAGAGAAGATTTATTTCAATACGTATCAACAGGGAATTGCGGTTCAGTAATACATGTTCTGGGAGTTACGCCAAATGTGAAAGGCTAGGTGTGCATCTTAAGAACAGCATTTCTCACATCTCTGCAAATTGGTCTCCCTTTTCTTCTGGGGGGCACTTTTCACAACCTCCTTGCATTCCACACTAACCACGCCTAAACCTGGATGAAGAAATCCTCCTTTGGTCCCAAGTATGGCAGAAGTACAACTGTTAGGAGCAAGACCAAAGGCATTCTCAGTTGCCCTAAAATGTGAAATGTTATATGTCTGGATGTTTGATTGTAACCCGCCCTGAAAATCTTCATAACATCTTCATATTTAGGGAAGCATTTATTCCACTGAGATCATGACTCTTATGTACATCCTTTCTTTACTCGTTGTGTCTTCCTGCTTTACAATAGGTTCCTTCTCCTTGTTTTGTTACATCACTTTATATTGATTTTAATAACAGTGAGCCACCTTGAGGCTACTCATTCAAGAGATGAGCAGGATATAAATGATTGCAAATATAATACCCCAACATTGGGTCAGGGTGCCCCAGTGTTCCAGCTGACACCAGCGTCAGTAGAGAGGGGAAATGCATTGACTTCTTCTGCCCCTCAGCTCTGGGGGCAAAGCTGGTGATGGGCTTGGAAATGCCCCTTTTGACAAAGGCCCTCCCAATAATGACCACTCTAAGTCTGAGACGGCATAGGTAATCTGGTGATCTCTCTCTTTCTCCGTGTGTTGTTAATTGGGCCAGTGATGTCAGTGTCAGGTTAACCTTCAGCATCATGTCAAAAATACATCTCCTGAATGCCAACCTCTGCCTACCATCTTTCCCCACCTCCATTGTCACTGTCACTGTCCCTTTCCAGCATTTCAACAAAGTTTGACCAAAGGGACTTAGTTTAGATCGGTCTGTTTGGAATAAGTCTCATTCCTCTCTGGGATAGTTTGTGTAGATTAGTGTGTTTGCATGACATCCTTAACCTGAGTTAGCATTTCAAGTGGACAGAGCCTTATGTCACTCTGGTGCATTGGCTGTCCAGAACTGGACAGGGGTGATCAAATGAAGATGGAATAAGCATGTTAAGTATCGTCTTTCTGTCTAATTGTTTGCCCTAGTGCTGCCCACTTTAGTTTAGTTCTGCCCACTTCATGGATTATAGAGTCCAAGTTGCCTGTAATCTGCAAAAGAAGGCTGACTAGACCAGCTCTTGCAGAGGGCCACAAATGGTTCATAAGCTAAGCCAGCTCTCAGCCAAACTCATCACAAAATTCACCAATTCAGTGTTTCTCAACCTCGGCCACTTTAAGATGGGTGGACTTCAACTCCCAGAATTCCCCAGCCAGCCATGCTAGCTGGGGAATTCTGGGAATTGAAGTCCACCCATCTTAAAGTTGCCGAGGTTGAGAAACACTGCATCAATTGGACTGAAATTCTAGTTTGCTTCGTTTGAAATTCTTTCTTCTGAACAAAAGATTATCCTGAGAATTTCCCTGTCCCTGAAATTTGGAAACAAATTAGCACTCTATTATTTTGTTATTGTTTTATTTTGTTGTTGGTTTTCAACCTGTTGTGGGCTGTCCAGAGGGCAAAATGGGCAGCTGTATAAATTGACTAAATAAATAAAGATGTGTTATGTATTCAGTCCAGTCCCATCTTTGTCACTTATGTGGATCCATGCATTCTCTGCTCTTTCTGCATCATTAGAATTGTATTTTAGATTATGTTTTTAATACACCTAAAAACTTGCAATTAAACGTGCATATACCTCTGAAATATTTTGTATCTGTGTGTTTAATGTAAAAGCATCCTGGGAATGCAGAATCTGTTGGATAATTAACGTCAGATCTGCATGTTGATCTATAAAGTACAGGTCAGATCAATTCATTTGGAAATCTTGAATTCTTCAAATACTCTTATATGAGGAAACCCATTAGGGGAAAGCTCCTTAGTGTCCATGTTTTCTGCTTTTTTAGTCCTCCAGTGTTTCATTAGGGCAAAAATACCCCCAATATTCAGGTTCTAGTGGCATTTCTAAATATACATCTTTTGATGATAGGTGATGATATTTAAATAAATGAAAATCTAGCTATGTATTCATTCAGGCTTTTTCTTTTCTCTGTTTGTAATTCCAATTCACACTTATGATTGAATGCGTGGTAAAAGGACTAATGGTGCAATTTTGGGACATTTTTTGTTTGTTTTAATCCTGTTTTGGACAGAGAAAGCGCATAAATTCATGAGCCTTTTTCTTTCACAAATTTATAGTATCTGAGTGCAGAGGTCTACCTCTTCAAAGCTTTCAGGGGGGAAAAAAGACATTCAGCATGCACTAATCTTCATTTTTCCCCCCCTATCTTCTTACAGCAGCACTAATGGAAATGTATTTTGTTTAATGACTCTGAAATCCTGTTTGTAATTAGATGTGGGAATTGGTCTTACTTTGTAACAGATGATACTGGAATAATAATATGAGAGAAGCTACACTGAGACTGCTCCCCTCCTAAATCTATATCATTTTTCACACTATTGACAGGAAGTGTGCTTGAGAATAACAGAAAAAACATAGAGATTGATTTTATTTTAAATAAAGAAGCAGGGTTGTGTCTGATCCAGTCCTGTTCGCCATAAAATTATTTATGACTTTGCATTGCAGGCTGTTTGTTTTCTTTTCTACGTCAAACTAGAATATTGTTGGTGTCATTTTGGTAGGAAATTTGGTAAGGGGGTATTTTCAGAAAGTGTGAGTTCTACTGTAGCTCCCTCTGAGAACTCATCCCATGGCTGTTGTTTGCATATATTTTTAAAATCCCTCTTTTCCACAAAGAACAGCTTTCTAAGTTCCATGCCATATTTGTAAACATACCTTTATGGAAGACTAATGAGACCCATTAGTTGAAATAAAATAATTTCATTTGTTCCCTACCCTTCCCTTCTTCTTGCTTGCTTGCTTGCCAAAGAACTCATGTGGAAGGGCAGCCTTCTCCCCACATGGTGCCCTATAGAAATATTGGATTTCTGTTCCCCATCATCCTCAACCAACATACCAATGGCAGTCTTGGTTGGGAGTGATGGGAGTTGTCATTTTAGCATCAGGTGGGAAAAGAGTACCCTCTGATTGTAAGATGTCAGCCTTACAGTTCCTGGATCAGGTACTTAAATCTAAAATTTTGCTGTGTTCTCCAGTACAACCTTGTCTAGGTTGCATTGAAAGGTTATGGGGCAAAGCAGAAGGAATAAGCCTAATCTTGCTTTCATTGTTCGTTTTGGAGGAGAAGCCATAAAGATGTAGGCTAAGCTCCAAGGTTCCTGGGTTGACAGCCAAAGGTATGTGCTGCTTTGATGTATTTGAATGCTTCATTGTTTATCCTCTAAAGCAGCAGCTCAGGTTTCTTAGGCATCTTTTGTGACTTCCAGATGTGCTAGACTATTGTTTCCATGATTTACAATGAGGAGAATCCTTATCTGTAACAAGGGGAATTGTAATCCATCTTATGCAGGGTACCCAAGTTGGGGCAGGTAGATCTCAGTGTAAAGAAAGCTTCTGGCCATTTTCTTAGCATTACACTAGGAAGCCATTCATTGCAATGTTTTGGATTCAAAGACCATTTGTGAAACACCATCAATGACTCATTTCCCACACAGTGTTAAGAAATGATGTGTGTGGATGCACAACTGCAGTGGTGTCAATTTAATATTTTTTTCAGAACTAGAGAAAGTGAGGCTAGCAGGTAAAGTGGGAAGGCACTAAGGTTGTGAGAACTTTGAAAAATGCTCTTCAGAATCAAGTGTTTTCAAGTGTTTATTGTCCCGATCAACCACGCACAAAACCAAGACCAGAAGAAACATTCTTTTTCCTTTGGTTTTGCAACTCCCATGCTGAGCAAAAGACATTTTCTTCCAGCTATACAGCTGACAACAGCAGGAGCCCCATAAATGCCAATTTTAATCAGAGTTGATTTTATCAAACCCATGTGCAGCCATGTAAAAAAACCCCTGATTTATGTGGAAGGCAAGATGTTTCCTGACAATCTGAGCATTAATTGTTTCATTGATTGCTTCTTTATGTATATGTAGATGGACTCAGCTGGTGCTAGGCTCTTGAAAGGCCCTGGGTAAGAAACCATCCAGGGATCCTGGCAAATAACTGGGAAACTAGGGTCACCATCTCAAGTTTTTTAGAGTAGGCTTTCAATTTGCACCAAACCAATGCCTACTTGTATAACACTTTCTCATTTAAACATTCAAACTTACCACAGCCCTTTCTTTGGAAGTTTTAGTTAGAAAATTGAGTTAGAAAATATTATTATTTCTACATTACAAGGGAGAGAGCAACTACGAGACAGTGCCTTTTTTGAGTTGGTGGGATGAAGCACAGCTTAGTATTATATCACCTGCTTTGCATGCAAGAAAGTACTGGGTTCATTCCTCAGGACCTCCCCTTAACTCTTCTCCTTCCCCCTTCCCCTCTGGTACATGCCAGAAAAATATCTTCTCTGGTGGCCTGGTCAGGATTGGCGCCACCATGGATGGATATTTGGCTGGAAGATGTGGTATTCCAATGACTTTGGAAACTGGTTTTAGACATTTCTCTCATTCTCTTGGCAGATTGTAGCTAGCAGGCTTCCTGCATCTATGAATCTTGATGAGATGAGTACAGAAAACAACATAATTGCTGCATTTTGGCAGAGAAGTTTCATACCACACTGCATGTGATTGTCCCATGACTTTGGCACCATCAAAAGACCTGGCCTACTTGCCATAGTAGCAATTTGCCACATTAGTATTAATTAATCAGGCTGCCATGATACTTCCAAAGAAACACAAATGTGGCCCCCCAAAATGCTAGTCTTTGCACATTTTTCTTCTATTTTATGGCCAACGTTCAAAACTGACCAACAAGTACACATATCCAGGATTTTGAGGATTTGGATCAGCTGTCATTAATACATTTGCTGTGAAAGATATGTGCAGATTGCAGAAGTTCACAGAGGAGTTGGCATGGAATTTGAGCTTCTTTTCTTGTATTAGTTTTTTTTAGCACAGGGAAGAAAGTGTGTCTTTAATCATAACTGATGATCATGTGGGTATGAAAACGGACTCTCCACTTTGAAATGTGTACTTTCATTTAACGGACATTGTTGTATTTCTTGTGCACCTGCTCCTATTTGACAGTGAAATTCTTTTTCCTCCAACATTTAATCAGTAGAGAAGGTCTGCCAATCTCATTATAGTAGATTCATGACTTTTATCATCCAAATAAGACACAAAGCTTCCAGCTTGGTTCTTAGTTCAGACTGGTATTTAAACATCACATTGTAGTTTATTGTAGTTTATGAAATCCCAAGAGTTGCTAGAAGTTGTCAGAAGCAAACCTTTCTGCTTCAGTCTTGGAGAGGAGAGACATTTTAAGGGGGCAGGAGTGATAAAAAGCAACAAAATGTCTTAGAAGGTTTGTGAGTTGACTTACATTTGTGCCCACAGTGGCTTTACTACACACATTTGCGCTGGCTGAGGTCTGAATGAATTTTCTCTCTTGCTTCCAAGGAATGTGAGGATGGAACAGCAGGAGATAAACAGTGTTGAATCTCTGACTGCAGACACTGTTGATACTCACCACATCTCTGCCCCATTTGAGTTGATTTTTAAAAATACATTTTAGTTTAAAAAAGGCAAGCTGGCATATATAAAGTGCTAATCTAGCATCATCTTTACTTGTTCTTAAAATCTCATTTCTCTCCCCCAATCTCAAAAGTTTGTCTTATTCTGTTCTGACCTATGCTAAAGATACTTCCTGGTTGCACACCTGTTGGACTTCCTGCATCCTGAGCAGATCAGGGCACCTGTATGATAGTGATAGAACATCTATTGTGCTCCAGTATGGTCCAGTTAGATGCAATTGGATACAATTACCTTAAAATACCACCAGCTTCTGTAAGCTTAATTGTATGTGTGTGATACCTTCTAATTCAATTAAGACTAACTATTCCACATTAAGCTTTCTGTTAAAATCCATGCAGTGTACTATAAAAAAGTCATTAATTTGGTAATATCAATTTAACTAGTTTTAGCTCATTAACCTTGACATGGATGGTGCAAGAGGGAAGAACCTTTTCCGAGGGTTTGTTGTTGTTGTTGCTGCTGTTGTTCTCAACACAATGTCCTGGAATTCTAAAAACCACTTGAAAATCCAAGTTCATTATTTTCAGCCATCAGTTACAGAACTCTGTGTTTTGGAATTACAAGTGGGAGAATACATATTTTCCAGTCACCTTCAAAGGTACATGGTTTCCCTCACTTTCCATGGATTTAATTTGTTACGCAACTCCTGCAGACTTATTTTTTGCTTTGATACATACTCCTGATCTAACTATTATTAGGTATTCTTTGCTATTGTTAGTATTATTGCTTTTATTTTCTATTTAGTGTATTTTTTTTATTGTAGGAAACATTTAGAATTAATATTTACCCTTCTGATTTGAACTTCTGCTCTTGAATGAATGACTAGGACAACTTGCCATCAAAATAATAAATCCACTGTAAAATATATTAGAATAAGCAGCTGTGTAAAAGCAGTTTCTACATAGAACCAATCAACTACCTGAGGAAGAGAGCATTCATTTATATGTTGCCATTAAAGAGGTCCTCTCCTTGTCAACCAACCACTGGAATTGAATGGTGGGAGATCTAAAAGATGACAGACAAGCACATCTTTTAGGGGAGAGATGATGAATCCTGCAGGTTCTCTGGCCCCAGACTGAAGAAGTTTAAATATTAAGACATTTAATATAAAACATTTTGAGCTGGCCTTGGAAGTAAGCCGAGAGCCGGTGTAGTTGACAAGAACCCAGCATAAAATGCCAAGGAAACTTCCTAAGAACCATTCTTGATAAGTTTTTCAGAAGGGAGTTAAGTGAATTTTAAAGCAAGTTTCCCATAATCCTGGTTTGTCTTGTTGAGTTCACCCAACATGATTTAGAAAGGACAAAATGAAGGAAAAAAATACCTGATTCAGAGAATGCTGTGAATTCATAGCTAAGATGAATTAAATGAAATAAAGGTCACCTTAACCCTCATGATACTCGTTAGTGTAATTACACACAGAAGTAGACATTTTTGAAATGTGGCGATGGGACAGCGGGAAATGCACAAGAATAAGAAGGCAGTGGCTCACCAGTGATTGAACAAAGCTCATATTTTACTATCCACCAAATTTATATAAGGACAAAAAACCCTGCGGAGTGAGCACAAAGTTTTATTCTGCCCTAGATTTCCGAGGTACGCAAAATGCCTCTGAACATATTACAGTCATGTTACTATTCTCAAGAAACTGATATCCAGAGATAAATTAATTCTGATACTAGATGTGACTAATATGCATTCAAAGTAGTGGCTACTGAGATCAAACCTAATGTTTGGGACAAATCTCTTCATGAGGGGAAAAAAAACAATCTGTTGATCAGACAAACAATATTAAAAAAAAAAAAAATTGTTTAGAAAGCACACACACATATCCTGGACTGCAGTCCAGCCACAATCCAAATTAAGAAGTAAGACCACAATTAAAGTTACATAAGAGCAATAGTCAATATGCACCATGATATATTTAACAGTCGAGAGGGACGCGGTGGCGCAGCGGCTTAATGACGCTGAACGTTGCTGGCCAGAAATGGCTGATGCTTCGGCGGTTCGAGTCCAGCCTTCGCGTTAACAGGGTGAGCTCCTGTTCCCCCCCCCCCAGCTCCTGTCAACCCAACAGGTCGAAAACTCACGTGAGTAGATAAATGGGGACTCTCACTCCGGTGGGAGGAAAAATGCTGGCGGCGCCTTGCACAGAGAGACGGGACCAGTTGCCGGTAAGCGCAAAACCGCGCTCGCCCGAAAAGGGCGCGAAGCAATGGAAACCCCGCCTCCTGCGCTCGCCAGCTGGGCTCTGCTCTAGGAAGGAGGCTCTGGCAAACCACTTCCGAAAAACAATTGCCTTGAAAACTGCAAGGATTCGTCCAGGCAGTCACTGCAGGGTCAGTAATGACTGAGCGCAGACAAAAAAAAAAAAAATTTAACAGTCACCATAAAAAATAATGCATATAAGATCTTAAGCCAAAGAATCTGATGCCTTTACTTACTGTCTAACTTTGCTGTAAGTTTAACAAAATAACCGTACCATTTAATTTTACTAACTGCTGTTCTCAACCTCTGCTCACAAATGTTTCAACCAATCAGTCTGCTTGATTAAATAAATAATGCTTCAAATATATTTCAATGAATCCAGAGATGTCTATAGCTGAAGTAAGGGGAGAAGAGAATTACTTAGTTGGGAACCCAGGTCCAGATCATAATCCTGATCTTTGATAATTATAATGGGGCAGGCCTCTTACAAATGCATGTTCTCTTTCAAGTTCAGATCCCCCTCTTCCTTACTTTTTATCCAAAAAATATCTTATATGTCTCCAGACCAACTCAAGGTGTAGTTCCCCATGCTAGTCTGGAGTCAAATCATGGTTTGCACAAGCCTTGGATGTTATGACATGGTAGAATTTGCTCATGCCAGGAAAGGTGGTAAGAAATCAGAGGACAGTGGAGTGGAGATGGGAATGTTTGAGAGAGAGTTCTGACTCCCACCTTTCAGATGCATAGTTTGGAGGCTGGTTGGAAGCCAACTGTGATAAGAAGTTAAGAAAGAAGTCAATAAAATAATATACACTCCGCACAGGGCCTTGTGATGTATTGCTCTTTAAGAAAGTAGTAATTTTATTACAGGGGGTTGTCAAGAACAAACATCAACTTTCTTCCCAAAATGAAGAGCTCGGGGAAGTGAGCGTTTGTCATTATGTTTAATTTGCGCATACCTCACCATTGGAAAGGCCAAGGGAGCTGGGCCGAGAACACAGCTGTACGGGCGCCTCGACTAATTGCCTCTCCATCCTCAACCTCATTTATCTTCATTTCTTCCCAATTATGCCACATTATCAATAGTCTCTGTTGCATCCGAGTCTTAATCCCCTTTATTCAGGCAGCATTAGACAGTGGCAGATGACTTCTTGGAGGTAGTCAGAGTAAACAGCTAGGAAATGCCACCCCTGGCAGATGGCGATGCTTCGCGAGAAATGGGCAAAACATTTGGAAACACGTTGTTGGGCAGTGGTATGAGGAGGCAAGCTGTCAATATTTTTATAAATGATCATCGAAGTGCGGCTTGCTTAATATCAATGGAGCACCCAGCCAAAATTAGTAAAGTTTGAAAACTGTTTCAAAGGATGTGTTGCTGTAGGCTGGGAAGCCTTTTTGAGAAGAGTATCAGGCTGAAGCCCACGTCTCTTGATTTGAAGCTAGTCCCTCACCCATATCAGACACATCGATTGCCTTCCCTTGTCTGGCCCCATTTTTGCTTTTTGGAAAGATGCATTTAGAAGTCACTTGGAGTTAGTGATATCCTTTAGGCCCTCTTTGTTCTCTGCATGAGGGATGAGCAGCTTTCTCTCTGTCGAGAGCTGCATCTATCTGCAAGCAAGTTCCTGGGCTGTGTTCAGTGGTAGGTGGGACTTAAAGGAGCAGTAGGTGGGGCTGGTCAAAAGTGGGCAGGAACAGTCATTTGGTTTCTTCCTGACATCCTCCTTTTCCCACCTTTCTCATTCTGAATTACTCTCTTCTTGCCTTTCTTCCTTATATCCCTTCTTCCCTCCTCCTTTTCCCCTTGCAGAAGACAAGAATAGATTGAGCTTGAGTTGCTTGCTTGTAGAAGGCTGGTAAATTAGGTTGAAGGCTGCACGATATCTGTTGTCTAACTCATCTCTTCTCTATGCAGAGATTGGGTGAATATTCTCTCTAGTGCACGTACGTAATAAATGCTGGCACAAGGACACTCAGCTACCATCAAAGATTCCTCACACTAACTAATTAGTGAGCTGAGTCCTAACTTACTATGAATTGGCAGAATGCTAATACGTTTAGCCTGTTTCCTCCTGGTTTGCTCTTCACACTAGATTGATAACTATATAAAGCAGAATTGGCTTTCTTTGTGTACAGTCAAGCCCTAGAATCCTGGGTTTTCTTTTTCTTTTCCCCCAAACAAGATAACATTCATAAGCTAGTAAGTCTTGGTACATTATCTTGGCTTGTAAAGAGAGCAACAAGCTGAGATCCTGAGTTTACCTTAATTGGTGTAATATGAAATGTTTCAGGTTGGTTTTGCCAGATGCACTAAGGAGAGGAACCAAGCAAGAGTAAGTTGCTTCATGTATAATCGTGCTTCATCTTTCATAAGTGACTTACAAATGCTTGAGAAACATGTTATCAATACTAGCAAGAAAAAAATGGCTTTATTTATGAGTTGATTAGATTTATAGCCCATCTGTCCTCTCGGAGCGCCAAGTGATGTTCATAACGCTGCTTTCTTCATTTTTCCCCCAACCAGCACCTTGTGATATAGGTTGGGTTGAGATGTCCAAAGCGGTAGTGATCGGATGTGGTAAGAGGATGGAGAAAAGAGGTTCAGCCTGCTTGTTACATTTTTTCCCCACATTTTGGGAATGGAGGCATTTTTATTATATGAATAGGTGTGTTACAACCTGTATGAAGCTGAGCATACCTATTTTGTCCATATCTGGCAAAAAGGTGGCAGCTATCTTTCTATAAATAGGTGGTTTGCTACAAATTCTAGCAGTGCAGTCCTGGAGATCTGCAAAAAAAAAAAAAAAGTAGGGGTTGATAGCCACATGTATCCCACAGCTTGTAGATTGCTGTTTCTAGATACTAAGCAAGGTAAATCAGTAGTAAAAATCTAGGGTCCCCCCCCCCCATTTTTGGTGGAAGAGCAGCATTACAGGTCATTTCAGTTATCAATCAACTGAGCCCTAATTTTTCTCACCTAAAGTTAGGATTGGTTTTCACAAAGTTGGAGAAAATCTGGGTGCTTCCCCCCTTATCTTTTTATTATACAATTATCAACAGATTACCACACCTAAGTTGTGACAGACATATTTTTTAAGTATGACTGACTGATGGACAGACTGGGAATTGCTGAATTAATGGGCATATTTCAAAGGCTTGGCAGGGCTGCGCTGTAATTACATCAGCTGAGCCACTTGATAACTTTTTGGAAGTAGACCAGCAGAAGGCCATCACTGGAGTTCTCCATTTTTAATATGTTAGCATAACCAGTTTTGTGGCTTACTCTGAATATGCAATATAGCATCCTGTTAATGTGAATATGAAAACCGAATCATCAGATGCTGAAAGGCCTTTTGGTAGTTCATTCATTTTTCATTTTAGACGATAACAAGCCAGATTCTTGGGGGAATTTCTTCATCCAGCAGTCTTCGAGTTATTTTTCCTCCCTCGCTTTTAAAACTGGATCCATTCTCTTGCTCTTCAAATGTTCAGGTGCATTTTAGGAAACCACCATAAGTTGCTCTTATTTTTCAGTTATAATCATTTATTGGAAATTCAGTCCCACTCTTTTGTAGTAAACACTTAAACTGCAACCTTTTCGCTTCCTGTATTTTTATTCAGGAAAATATAAAATAGAAGACAGACATGGAACATAAACCCAGTATACAGTATATCGATCTGTATCTATCATCTATATCTATATTCTGATTTATTTTATTATTCTAGCTATTGAGGTTTCAGTCTGTGAAAAGAACTATTTCCTGTTTCCACATTTCCACTAATGATATTTTTTTCTGAAAGCTTCCCCAATTTCTTCATTTTTATTTTCTAGATATTTGTTGAAAAGTTTGATTGTTGTTCTTTTGCCTGCAGTTTCCTTTAATGCAGTGTTGTCCCAACTTGGCCACTTTAAGATGAGTGGACTTCAACTCCCAGAATTCTCCAGCCAGCATCAACATCAAAGCCACCTGGAGCACTGCACTGGCCATGCTGGCTGGGGAATTCTGGGGTTGAAGTCCACTCATCTTAAAGTGGCCAAGTTTGGACAACACTGCTTTAATGAATTAAGTTTTGTTTTATGATGACCCTTAAACTATGTAGTTCACTGCTACAAGACATAGGATAGTCATCAACCTGGTCATCTTTCAAAGACAACTTTATGAAGGACAAGGCTATTAATGGATCAGTGATGGTATGCTGGAGAGGACAGGAAGAAGATGCTACTGTCCTCATGTCCAGCGTCAGGGCTTCCTGTGGAGAACAGAACCCTGGATTAAGATTGCTTTTGGTATGATCCCATCAGCCTTACCAGGTAGGCCAGACAGGAAACATGACCAGATGAGCTAATTCTACTTCATTGTAAGTAAACTAACAGAACTTTGAAAGTCTGAAAGTACAACCCCCCCCCCCATTGATTTTACCACCTGAGAAACTAGGGAGTGTCTCTTCTGAGCCTCTTGCCCCACCCACTTTCCATCTGTGGGCTATGCTGTCTATTATCTGACCATTCCCTAGGCAGCCTCTCTTCACCCCACCTCCCAAGGTCTTTCCCACATACCATTGCTTATTGAGCCAGGCTGGATAAGACTGAATGTGTGCTTTCCAAGGACTGGTATATAATAAGCACACCCATGATGATCAGAGGGAAAGGATAAAGCAAGTTGATACTAGATTTCTATGCATGGACTCCTGAAAATCTGCATGCCAGACCCTTCCGTTTCTCAATTTTAATGAATGTATCTGCAGAGTTAGCTCACAATGACCAAATCCATTATGAATTTAGAACTGGAAGGATCATGTAAAGCAGGGTTCATAATTGCCAGGAATCAATGTGCCCAGATAAGAGATAGCTGCTTTAGTACCCTCCAGATATTATGGACATTGATTCCATTATCCCAAGCCAACATGGCCATTGACATGGCATTGTGAGAGTTGTAGGCCAAAACAACTGGAGGGTACCAATTATCTCCCTCTGTTCTCTGCTCCATGTATGTGAAGGTTCCTGCCATAATGTTTTCCATAAGCCTTCCCTGATGTAACTCCAGGAAATTTGTGGAATGTGAATCTGGTGATGTGATGAGGACTTAGGAGCCTCCTCACAAATATACTGGAGTTGTTTGCCTTTGAACAACCTCGAGGCCACTAATAAGTTAAAACAAATGTAATAAAATGAGAATTACAACGTCTCCAAAAGCAAAGCAGCTGTTAAAACAGTTGGGCATCTTCCAGCAGTAAAAATAAGTCAGTACAGCAACTTAAAAACAAATCAGTCTCAGTATTTTAAAACTATTCTTGGTCTCAAAGCTATCTAACAGAGGGCTGTTAAGAAGGAGACAAGGAGACCCTCTGGATTACAGCTAGACCTCCTAGATGGTTGAAGTCATAACAGTTCTGAAATACAGCCCTCTATTTTTGCATCCACAGTTCAGAAATGGGAGTTTTCCCATGACTAGCAATATATTTAAGCTCAGATTTGCTGGATATATGAAATATAAAAATAATGCAAAGTTATGTACACTTGCTTTCTGCAGAATTTTTTTTAAAAATCTCTGCTGTGGAAAGAAAGGGAGGGAGGGAGGAAGGAAGGATACAAAACATTGTGTGTCTCTAAGATGTAACACACATATGCATGCACACACCAGCTTTTGAGAATTCACCATGCATGGACATCAAAGGCATTATTGCATTCAACAAGGGAATTCAATTCTTTGCTCCCCCAGAAATGTATAGCCACAAATCAAATGTCAAACACAGATAGATGTAGTGGACAGCGTGAATTTCATTTAGAGAGACCTCAGCATTTTAGAAATAGATAGAATTAATCTGAAACCGAAGGAAAAAACAATGTCAACCGATTGAACTTGGATTAGTTTTTGAAACTTTTCATACCCGCCAAACTTCTCAAACCATGAAACAAATCTGCATGTTGCAGACTCTCCTTCCTTAGGAAGAGCCAGCTTTAAAAACTAAAATGCTACAACTAAAATCTAGAAGATGAGCCCCTAATACTTTACCTAGAAATCCTTTTCTGAGAGATACCTTTCCAGTGCTGTGACGCGGTTGTCAGGATTACTGTCCCACCAGATACATCCCACCATAGCTGCCTGATGAAATGTTTTACAATCAAATACTGTGCTTTTGTTTCTCAACTTAAATAGCAACTGGCAGCCCCAGAGGACATCATAAAAATAACAAGAGTTGTTGCACAAGCCAATCTCAAATCAGGATCTCTTTTACTATCGGAAGATGGTAAAATGTATAGGAACACCATTGCTTTATTCTCATTCCATTCTACCCCTCCACTTGCTGTAGAGGTGGACCTTCTTGGACATTCAGTGGATTGACTAAGAACTAACTATAATGGACTGTCCCTGGTTTCCTGGAATATTGAGGGATGGAAAACTAAAAAGGATGACGATTCCTATTTGGATTTATTCTGTACTTATGGCTTAATTGTGTTGCAGGAAACATGGCCCCAGGAGCCACAGGTTGTGCAGGGTTTCATTGCAGGAAAAAAGAGGTCCCAGAAGTTGTGCTGTAGAGGGCCTTTGAGTGCTGATCTCAAACAACATTGAGGTCACAAACATCCAGCTTAAATCTTGTGAGCTCGGGCATCAGTAATTAATTTGCCTGATCAAGAGCTTCTAATTATATCTCTCTTCCCCCTTGCAGGCTGTTTTGCTTGACTAACACCCATTGGGGTAAATTGGAAAACTACCTCTTCAAACTCACTTGAGACCACCCAAAAATGGCCATAGGCATGGCAGGTGATTTGAATGCCATCAGAAAAAGAAATGTCATCAATCTATGAAAGACTGGGCCAAGTGTTTAAACTAGGCAACCCTCCTTGTGCACAGGCAAATGTTGAAAGCAGGTCATGAGTACTCCCCCAACTTGGTGCCAAGTTGAGCATGCCCAGTCATGAGGCACCCTTTTGCCAAAAAGCAAATGGGTGAAATTGCTATATATTCTCCGCTCTAATACTCCAAGATGTTTTATATATCTTTGGGCAAATGGGCACACTCTGAAACAAAACCTTGGGTTTTTGGTGGGCCTGGAGCAGGCGGACCCTTTGCTGTGTTTTTATAGCAGACGCTTAAGAAAAATTAGAAGAACCTAAAATGTATAAAATGAAGGTAGTGGATTTAGCAAGCTGGTGCCCAGGGGCATACAATTTTCTATCTCTGATTGAGAATTTGTCCCAAGTGTATGGCAGCCTTGGAAGGTGGGTAGGGAAGGACTCATCAGGTTGTCAACAATGTTACAATTATCTGGTAGCCACCATGTTCCCCCCCCAGAATTCTCCACTTGACAAACTCCACTGAAATGAAGACCTTTCCAGTGCAATATCCTGTAAATAAGATCACAATAAGAAGACTAATTTGGACAGCCCAAAGTCTTCCGTGGTTTCTCAACCCTTTGGCATTTGACTGGCTTTTCACTAAAGAAGAAACCTTGGAATAATTCTGCAAGTAAATCTAGTAGGATAACCGATACAGTTGTAAGCATAAATGTCTGTAAGAAGCCATGATGATGTCAGAACCCCGACACATGCATCATGATATCATTGCACAAATGATGCAGTTGTCTACTTGCATCATGACCTCTAAGACAGGTACATAAGTCACATCAATGAGGCCATTGCACATCTATTGTCATTCACCCTCCCTGTGGACCCCTGTGATTGTAAGAATAACTGCAGCCCCTGACAACATTGTACATTAGATGTTCTTCTGCATATAGCCCACTTTGCATCTGTGTTAACGCTGGGGATTCAGTAAACAGAATGGAAACTCTATGTCATAAATTGTTACAAAGGGAATTCTTTCCTCATATTAATTAAGAAGCTAATGTCCAGGGATTGGTTGGTTTAAGCTGTGTCATTGCTTGATAGAGGATTCAGGATTTGTAGATTAAGTTATTTTTAAAAATGTCAGAGAACGGCATTGAGGAACAAAAACTAAAGTGACTAAGATCATTTGCCTACCTATGAACTCAGTGATTTTGTTGAAAGATTTGGCTTCAGGTTTGCAGGTCCACATGTATTGCTTAAGCATCACTGGATGACATATGTGTGAATGAACCAACAGTGATCAAACCAGACCTTTCATATAATAGAACTGAGAATGGCAAACCCAACCCTCGTCCCTGATTTATGAGTACTCATTCATTCTCCTGGGCAGAGCATGGGTATATTCAGAATGCTCCATACACTGGCTGTACATGCACAACACATCTAAATTGGACTATTGAATTCACCCAACCCTAACCCTAACTACAAAAGCTGACTCTTGCAGACATACACTTTGCTAAACTATACATTCTCACTGTAAGCATAAATCTTACACATGCCATCAAAAAATTAAGATGATTGACATATCAACGTCATTAATAGTCAGCATTTATTATACTCCTATATAAAGGTGGTTTGTATCCTCCCTAAGTGGGCAGAACCTCATGGTCCGTCCCCTGTGCAGTTTAATTAACTTGGCTCAAGCCAATTGTGGGGTCTCCCCTTGTCAAATGGGTTGTGGGGAATTTTCCCCTTCACTGGGTGTTCATAGTATGCTAAACCATACATTAAGCAAATGGGCTAGATTCTGCAACACAGTAAGCTATGGGGAAAAAAGTCACAAGTTTAAAACTAAACAAACTTAGCATGCCAGGTGATGTAGCTACTGGGCCTTCAACCAACTGAGTAGGTGAGTTGGGCAAATGCAGCTCCTGCTTGTATCACTTCAGGAACTTATGAGATATTCCAGGTCACACTGGGACACTGCCCCAGAAAAGTTCAGGAGTAGATTGCTTTTCATTCAGAAGTTGCCAAGTTTCTTCTCAGGTGTGACCAAGCAAGTCTGGAAAAAACCCTGCCTCATGATCTGGAGACCAACTGCCAGTGAGGGTGAACAGATTAAATGGACCAGCAGTCCATGTTCCGCATGTTCTTAATGATGTCTCTTAGCTGACTGGTGGCATAAGATTCTAACCTCCTAGTTCTTCATCAGTAGATAGTAGTAGGCCAGGGTTCAAGTCCAATGCGTGTCTGTGCTAAGGTTCAGTTGCTGATCCCAATCCTGTATATTGTTGTTGCTGTCCCTGTATGTAGCATTAGATTATCTGGCAACCATTTGCACAGTGGCACCATGGCTCTGCATGTTGTGGGTTCTCCGACAAAATGGTTGCCATGGAGCCTGCCATGATAGGCATAGCCTACTATAACATACCCATTTTCTACAAGGTGAACTAAAGAGGTGGTTTCCCACCATCCTTTCCAGCCTTCCAGGAAGCTCTCCAGCTTACCTTGGTCTTTGGGGGGGAGGGGGGGGAGGAGTTCAGCAGTGGAAACAATGACCCACAGAGGCAGGGGTCTCCCTTTAATTGGATGTGGAGTCCTTGGTGCTCTCTGAGCTTGGTTGTTTGATTGCAGACATTTCATTACCCAACTAGGTGATATCATCAGTGGTAGTGAGTGTGGGGTTTGGTCCCTGCTTATATCCTTGGTGGAGGTTGCCTACATGTAAATTTCTCCCATTTGTGTGCTTTCTAAAGTGTTTGATGCCTATATGTGGTTCCAGTAGAAGAGGATATCTGTAGCTCAGGGTTGAACTGCCGGAGTCCTTGGTGCTCCCTGAGCTTGGTTGTTTGCTTGCAGATGTTTCATTACCCAACTAGGTAACATCATCAGTGCTAGGGAGGGTGGGGTTTTCCCCCTGTTTATATACAGTAGCTTGCCCTGTCTGTGTTGGTGGGGATGTGGTTTTCTCCTTGGTAGTTCCTTGATTAGGGTATTGGATGTATTTAATTGGATGTATTTAATTGGATGTATTAATTGGATGTATTCAAGCAGAAGCTAGGCGCCATTTGTCTGAGAGGCTTGCATTTGGATTCCTGCACAGGACAGGGGGTGGTATTGATTGTCTCAAAGGATCCTTCCAGCTCTAGGATTCTGTGAAATACAGTAGGTACTATCTCGGTTCTCTGAAACATAATGCCTTGTTTTCCTTCCCTAGCATCTATCATACAGACATTCTCTGGACTGTATCCAGGTATGGATCATCATCTTAATTTACACATTGCATCCGCTGTTTAGTAAATGATGCAGACCTGTAGTGGTGTTAATTATGATTAAAAAAAACAAATCTGTTTTTTTCTCTCTCTCTTCTATCAGCCATGGAAACTGATTCATCTTGCCTGTGTCAAACAGGCAAATGTTTCAGCACCAAGTTTGTCTTGATCATGAATCTGTTTATAACATTTGGACTCCTTTGCAGCCCTTTGTAGATATTAAGATTGAGAAGGATATGGCAATTTTGTTATACACATTGGGCCATTATCCTGCGCAGTCCCTTACCTTGCTGTGTTTAGCTGCCAGATATAAAGGAGGGTTCCTAAAAATGCTACCTGCGTTTGGACCTTCCAACGTTGCTATTCAAAATCCCAAGGCTAGGATCACACATTAGGATAGTTGGAATCAGGCCATTTTCCATAACCTTTTCATCTGCCTCCAGTAACCTACTTCTATCTCTTAAAAGACATTCCAGTAACTTCTTTAATCCATTCATCTTATTTGTTGTCTTTCTACTTCCCCCAACTTTGCCAACCCTGATCACATTCTCTAGTATGTCAACTGCATGCCCAAACATATATGAGTGTCTGCTAGTTGATCATTACCTGTGGGGAACGGCCAGTGTTTGTTTGATCCAAGACTGATTAGTTATCCTTGCAGACCATGATACTCTTCGCATTTCCAAAAATTGTAATTTGAAGGCATCTATCTGCTTTCTTTCACACATTCTCAGTGTTCGGTTTCCACAGTTGTACAATACCAGTGTAAAGACCATTGCCTTAACTTTCTGATCTTGTTTAATTGGAATTTAATTGTCTTTGTTATTGCCTTCCTTGGTAGGATTGGTTTCCCAATATTCTCTTTATATTTGAGCTAGAGGGGGGGGGAAACACCATTTAACACAAAATTATGTTTGTCTCCCTACTATTTAACACTCATATTTAATACTCAGCTGGTTTACTTTCCATTTTTTCTTTAATTCTAAGCTCTTCTGAGTCTTTTTATTTTCAACTAGCAAAGGGGTATCATCTGCCTATCTGAAAGGGTTAATGTTTCAGCCTCCTCTTTTGATTCCAACTGTCATCTTCTCCAGTGCTGCCATTTTTATAAAATATTTGCTGCATAAGATAAAAGGATGCTAGGAAAATACGTGAGTGTAAATAATTTGTTTAGACATTATGCTTGAATGTAGCTTTTCTCTTTCCATAATACTGCTGAAAGATCTTTTGCCCAAAGGCCAAACCTTGTAATATGTGAGCAGGGAGAAATATTTATGCTCTTTGCCCACCCAAGAAAAGTTTTAAGAACTGACAAATAAATAAGATTAATAAAATGCAATGTGAGTGAATCTCTTGAGCTCTCAGTTTGCTTCTGACACTTCCAACTTCAGTGGAAGAGATTGAAAAGTTTGGTCACAGACCAGAGCACATTTTCCCATTTATTTACTTATATAGTGAAGGGCAGTGATAAGGCACCCTACTGTGTGTTGGCTGTGAGTACAGCATCTAGCCAAC
This sequence comes from Liasis olivaceus, assembly GCA_030867105.1. Lineage (NCBI taxonomy): Eukaryota > Metazoa > Chordata > Lepidosauria > Squamata > Pythonidae > Liasis > Liasis olivaceus. The sequence continues at coordinate 13,728,473 of CM061361.1, forward strand.
ATTTTTTAGATAGATGATATAATTACAAAACAAAATGTTGGTGTCAAATAACCATGATACCATTTTGTTAAAGGACCTTTTGGAAACCAGAATTAATGGCTAGATGGAAAGTGTTTTACGTGTTGAAGACTCCTTGCCATCTTTCTGCTGAAGCCGGTACACACACACACACCAAGTGGTTTATTGCATTTTCACTTTGTAAACAATATTAAAGCAATCCATTAAAATTGAGACCCATTAAAGCAGCAAAGCAGAAGGGAAGTTATAACTAAAGAGTACAAAGTACACACTGTGGGGCATTCTTGGGCACTGCTGAGTGCCACACAGTAAGAAAAGGTTAAAAAAAATGATCAAAATCAAAATCCAAACTAGCAATATCAATCTTCTGGTAGGCATGGTCACCAAACTTTTCTACAAGTCAGTGCTGGTTCTGCTTCTGATAGGAATCTCAGTACTATGCTTGATTTTGCATTTATGCTTGACTGTGTTTTACCTACAAATATTGCTACTATTCACACACAGTGTAGAACTATTATTTTTAAAAAATAATGTATAACAAACGTAATAAAAATACAGATGGAACAAGAACAATTGAGTTAGAACAAGTATGCCACACACACACACACACACACACACACACACACACAAATACAGTACTTCCCCCCCAAGGATTTACACTTGAAGATGCAACTTTAAAAAACTTGGGGCAATGCATCTAGACCTGTGTTTACCAGCCTCAGCAATTTCTAGGTGTGTGGACTTCAAATTCCAGAATTCCACAGCCACCATGGTCATTGATGAGAATTCTGGGAGTTGAAGTTGCCACGGTTGGGAAACTCATCTAGATATTGTACTGTGTGAAGCAGTCATCTCCTAAGATGTCTTTCTTATTTGGAGAGTATTTTTATTGAAATGAAAGCCCCCCCCCCCCCAAATTGGAAAACATAGGGGGAATTGAACTGCTAAATACGATGAGCTTTCAGATTCCAGCAAGCTATCTTCTACTTTTTCAAAGCTGCTTGGTATGTAGTGGCTCATCATAGATCTATATTCTGGAATGCTGTCATTTCTAGAATATATATCTAGAGACGAAGTCTGAGTTGTACCCCATTCCAGTCAATATGGATTTGAGGTCGTCCCTGTAAAATGTGTGAAATTTATGATGACCAGCTGACACAAATACAGCCGTACAATTGAACTCCACTGTAATTATGCCACATTATATTAGAACATATGATATAATTTAACTTGGCATAAACACATCTTTCTTTGCCCATGCAAAGCTCATCGTTTTTGCAAATTACACATTTGCACTAGTAAAGATAATTCATAGCTTGGCTGTACGCATAAAAATGATGGAGTATTTTCTTTTTTGCTCAGTCATTGATCTTTCAGATTTTACTGTTTGATAACATGAATCACATTTATTAGCCAAGTGCTCATCGTAAAGAATGGAGAATGCTTCTGTGCTGTTATCTTCAATTAAGATACATTTTTCCTCCTGCCACCGTCCCGTACATGTCAATGAAATATTATGGATTCTAATTGGAAATCAAGTTAATGAATTCCTGGCATTGTCAATAATCCAGACAGACTCTCTGAACCATACCTCCCTTTTACCAATTCATAAAATAATGGAATCATTTTATTGAATAGAGGGGGTGGAAAGAGAGAAAGACATTCCGTATAGCAGAAATCTCCTTTGAGTGTTTTGGTCTATATGTAAAAAAATTGGCATAGGGTTTAGAGTGCAGATAAGGTTAAGTGTTGTTTAGTTTTTATCTATTTTTACAACAGGAGGAGAGACTTAAGAAAGTTGGCCAGGTTCAAGGGGCAGAATGAATTTTCTTACTGGGTGTATGTAAATCAAATCCATCTTTATAATGGTCATAGGCCAACATAAGGATGTCAATAAGGTTATATATTTCACCTGCATATAGATATTGGTGGAGTTAACACATTGCATCAAACTTTAAAAAGATTTATTTTTCTTTGGCTTAGTGTACACTGCAGATCCATTCATGGTGATATATAAACCATGATTCAGCGTTTAGTCTGTTCTGAAAGCCCAGCCAGGTGTAGCTTAATGCAGTTCAACCATGGCTTATTGTAACTTGTAACGCTAGAGAGGCCTTGTGATAGAAAATGTATCCAACCAACTATATTAGATGAAAGAAGATGACTAAAGCCTGTTATCATCTGCATTTTACCTGCAGCCCACCCCCACCAAAAAGTCTACATACTGTTCCTGGCTTATTGAAAGTTTGCTAAGAAATTCTGAATTGTCTAATGTATAGAAAACGCTTTATGTCAACAGCACTCATGCACTTATTTTCATGGTTCTCTGTTGAGAAATCAATGTCCCCCAGTGGGGGGGCACCCTTTTCTGCTTCCAGCTCAGAGAATTGCAGATTCTGTTGAATTCCCATGCTCTAAACAACACAGCAGGCTCTTTTCACTCAATTAGGAGGTTTGCAAATTAATTACAGTTGAAAGGGATTGCAAACCAGGGCTCCTGATTAAACATCTCTAGGATTCATGTATGTACTGTGGCTACCTGTATCTATCTGTGGCTCAGATTGTTCCTTTGGCTGGACACATGGTGACCCAAGACATGGACAGGTGCTCTCTCCCACTTTTCATCCTTTTTTTTTTTTTTTGCATCTCTTGAGTTTTATTAAAAGGAAGAAAGCTAGAATTCATGGAATATGACTCACCTTTAGGTGTTCTTCTGCTTGTTTACTTCCTAATCCGGGTGGGAATGTGTACACCTGCCCAAGAATTATGGTCTGCCAAGGGACCTCTCCTCTACATCCCATAATTGCAATCAGTGGATTATGTAGATTTGTGATAAAGAGCCTTTTTGACTATGGCACCTAATTGTGGGTTGTCATCCTCCCCGAGGCCATACTGACAGCAGTGTTGGCTTCATTTAAGTATCTGTTCTCCCACATTTTGGAGTATCTGAGATAGTAGGTGAACATGTACATTATTCTCATGTAGGTTGTTTTTCATTTGTGTTTTATTTTGGTTAATTGCCTTGTTTCTCAATGATATCCTACACCAGGCTTCTCCAAAGTGGTCAGTATCGACCCCCAAGGGTCAATGGGACTATCCATTATTGTTATTGTTATTATTCGTAGTACTAAAATTCATATTTATTAAGTTATTTTCATATCATAAATGGTTGGGGGTCAATGAACAATCTGAAACTTCATGAAGGGGTTGATGAGCTAAAGAGTTTGGGGACCCCTGAAATCTGTTTTGGGGTAGGTCATCAGTAAAAATAAAAAAAAGTAAGGGAAAAGTAAGGGTCTGATGATTCTGTGCAGGGAGAGGGGAAATAATTAGGGAAAAGCCCAGCCATGTTTAAAAGGGGGGGAAATCAATGTTCTGTATGCTGTCTTTTAGGTGGAAGTGAGTCCTCATGGGATAAAGAGAAGCTCCAGTCTCCAATTCCGACAGGATCTCATCACGGAATTAGCCACGCAGCACTGTCAGGACAGCCCAATTTGGCAACCACTCATCCACTTAGTCCTCTGCAACAAAACCATCTGCTCACAAACAGTACGTATGCTAGCACAAAAATTCCAGCGCTGTGTCGCGTTCGGAAACGTCCCAGGGCCAGCCCTGACATCAAGCGGGGGGAGACGGCGTCTCTAGCGGCCATTTCTTAGTTCCTTTCACTGCCAGGAAAAGGAAGAGGGGCGTATGGAATTGTCTGCCATGTGCCCAGATAACTTAAGTACTATATATTTTCACCTGTTGGGGCAGGCTGTACCATTTGTTGCCCCTCCTTAAACAGAATTTGAGAGGAAAGCTGCAAATATGAATGGGTGGTGTGTGTTTTCCTTCCACACTTTCCCTGTGAAAGTATGTGTTGGTAATCAGTGGCTTCTAGACGACCTGATGAATATTAATGGAGGTGGTCTATTTGGAAATATGAGGTGGCCAAGCTCCTTTCTAAACATGAACTTCTTCCCCCCCCCCCCCCCCAATTATACTGTTCATGGAAGACTCCAGGCACTGCTGAGAAGGGACTCAAGGTCACAGTTTGCTTAACACCTGGTTTGGGAAGTGTGGGTCATGTCCGCTTATCTCAGGATTCACTAAGATTGTCTGAAGCATCTCTCGGGTAGCTATCCTTACCCTGGTTAACATTGATTCATGTTGAACATTTGGGGGGGGGGGGGGTAGCTTACCATGTTTTGTTAATGCAGCCCATTTGGTTATTTCAGAACTATTTGGTAGTTAATGTATTGTGCTAACCCAACAAATTGGTTAATTTAGAAACCAGTGAAGCATGTTGCATTAATGGAGCCGCTGAGATGTTGGCATTCAACAGGGATTTCCTCCAGTGATGTCATAATCTCTGTGGGACAATGAGGTCATTTAAAGCCTGTCATTTCAATCCCGTTTTTTTCTTTTGGTTGTAGTGTTAGATCTAGAGCCAGGAGCTGTGGTGTCTCTCCCCATCCTCCACCTTCCATCCTCCCCCTATATTTAAGGTTAGAATTTGGGGGGGGGGGGGGCGTTGTGCAATATGCTAGTTCCCTTCTTGCATCTTTTAGTGTCACCCTCACTGGGCTGTGATGTTCTTTGGTGAAAATCAGTGCAATATTTTGCCATCAACCTCAACTGGATATGAATAGTGCCCATTACCTCCTTGTTGTGTCTGTGTTTGCCGACAAGAAATGGAAGATCAGAGTCACTTCTAATGGAATATCCAGTTGTTTATAAAATTGGAAGTGATGAACCCCAGTTACACGGGATCCGTGGTTAATTCTACCAAGCCTTGTTCAATGGTTTACCATCACTGAAAATTAGGCTTTCCTCTCCCCCCCGCCACCCTGCCCCCAGCATCGTCTCATGCCACAGAAACCAATTGGTGTCTCTGCAAAGTCCACAAAAATGTTCTATTTTATTGTATATTCTGCTGCTATCGTTTTATTGCTATCGTTGTTGCTGTGGTTGATGTTGACTTCTCAGTTGTCTTCCACATGGTGATTCGAGGGTTTATTGAATAACAAATAATTATGCTTGATCTGCAGAAGGCAGACACATTTCCTTCTCCCCCCCCCTTTGAAAACCTTTGATATATTGTCCCTTAAAACAACGATGGGCTGTTACATTCTGTTTGTCATTTGCATGTAGTTTGCATGTCAATTGGATTGTAAAGAGATAGGCAGCCCAATTCAGACAGATGGTGTCTGGGAGCGCTGAAACTCCATGGAGTACAAGGAAAGATTACCAGACTGCAGCGGAAGAGTTGATGAGGGGACAAAGACTGCCATTAGCAGTTGAGGTGGGCTGGGTGAGGTTAGTGAAACAAGAGAGATCACACGTATTCTTTGCCAACCAATCATAGCTCTCGGTGTATTGTGTATAGATAAATGTAGATGTAGATATAAGGATTTTCCCAGCATCTGTTCTGGCATCATATTGTCTTCCAGATAGACGCAACTGCTGATATTGATTCATTGGGATCATAATATCTTGACATCTGCATATCTCAGGCATAGTTCCAGTGATCATTTCTCCTTGGTTTAGGTAGAGGGTTCTGAATGAGATGGGGGGTCTCCTGTTGTTTCTTTTTCACAGATGAGGAGAGAAGAAACTGAAAGCAAGAACTTAATTCCCTTCTTAGAGGTGACCTTTTTGCTGTTCTGACCACAGCTAGGTTGAACAGAAACTAAATCAAACCGTAGTTTGATCACCTGGCTTGTAAACCTAGAAGATACCTCTCTTTCCCTCTGAGAAGGACTTATGCAGGCTCATTTTTTTATCATTGAAGTCATGGTTGAGAATTTAAACATCAGAACTTTAGATGTACTTTATGTGCTTGTGGATAATTTCTTAGACATCTTCCTCTTCTACCTGATTTTTTTTTAAATTTACATTCTCTTTTTTTACATTCTCTTTTTTAATGGGAATCTGGACTACCTCTGGGACCCACATATTTCCCATTTTTAGAAAATCTAGATTTGAAATGCGTACAGCATATGTGAACTATAGTGTGGGAAATGTGCTTACCTCCTCAGGAAAAAAAGGCAGAAGTAACTTAGGTTAGTAGAGAATATCAAGGTGGTGGGGGTGGTAGAGAAGGTGATAGGTAACAACCTCCCTATTTTGTCCTCTGAAAAATAGATGCTTTATGACTGATGACACCCATCATGGTAGCCATCTTGTAAATAGGTAAACCAGTTCTGTGGCAGTACCAGTGTACACTCTGAATTCCAGATGTGCTACCAGTCCTGTGGCTGCATTAGATGATCACTTTAAAGAGGTCTGGGGTTGTTTTCTTATCTATCTTTGTGGCATACCAGTTTTTATTTCATGAATTCTGTTCTTAGAATTGAATTCATTATATCTGTCTACAAAGTTCAAGGCAACTGGTGCTCCATAAATCACAGAACTCTTTTGAAAGATACAATATTTTCATTATATGTTTTAAAAATCGGCAATCTTTAGCATAAAAAACAAGATTAATACTTTTTTGTTGTAGCTTGCTGGATAGAGAAGTGTCTTTGTTGGTATGTGCCCTTCAGTTACATATCTAATTTCAATCCTGGAGTATCCATCCAAGTTGGCTTTTTTTCTTTTTTAAAAACCTGCCCTATTTTTCTTGTGTATATTAATACAACTCCATTGTTATTCTTGAAGCTCAACCTCAACTGCAAAGTATAGAAAATATTTCAGGCTAATTATGGTCCTAGTTGACTCAGTCCGTTGAACCTTCACCCTCTTGAATAAAATTATGTGTGAAAACCTTAGGAAATGGTATCTTTTAACTTATTTATGGGCAGTGTTTTTTTGTGTTTCAGGGATAGATCTACCATTTATGATGATGCCCCATCCTCTTCTTCCCGTTGGCCTACCTCCTGCTTCTGTAGCAATGGCCATGAATCAAATGAACCATCTTAATACTATAGCAAACATGGCTGCAGCTGCACAGATGCATAGCCCACTTTCAAGAGCTGGAGCATCCGTAATAAAGGTAAGACTCAGAACACACTCAGAACGGACTGTAACACAGTTGGGTTAGATGATGTCATTTCAGCAGGAAGTAAAATTTCATATAGGTGCACTCCTCCCTCCACCCAGAAAGCCAGCTGGAGAAATGTTTGTCCACTAGCTTTCTTTCTGATATGATAGGTTCCTTTCCCTCTCACATTAGGAGGGATTTAAGCATGGTTGTTCCATCATATAAAAAATGAATCATGTGCCTTGTAGATCATAGAACAAAGGAAAGCAGAAATTGAGAATTCCCATATTTTTTATTGATATAATATTATAATTTATATTACTGGCAAAACCATGTTCCTTTTGCAGAACTGGGAAATGATGGACACGTGTAAAAATGATAGGTATGAATGAAATTGCCAATAGAGGATTTTTTTTTCTTCTGCTTTTTTAACCGGCTATTCAGGGAAAGAAATTTAGGGAATAGAGTCACTCAAGGGAAGAAATGTATATCTCCATATCCTGTGTCTGATCATCCCAGTCTGGATCTTGACCCCCAGTGTATTTTTGAATTTTAAAATTCACAGAGTTTCTCTGAAGATATAATGCAATGGATATCTGGAGGAAAGTGAACTGTTAATGTAATAATACATTTATTACTGCATTTGTTTTATATACTTTTTGAAAATGCATGGTTTAAAAAAAAGCATAACTACACATGTTTAAAAAATCATTAAAGTTGTGGTCCAGTTAATCAGAGCCACAATTTTGTTCAGAGCTGGAAAACAAGGAGAGAGGGCCAAAGAATGTTTGGTAAAGTAGTCTCTGATTATTTATTTAATTTGTCTATCATTTTGATTTCTGCAACCCCCTCACTTATGCATGATTCTAGGCACTGAAAGAATTATGAACAAGAATAGAAATAGCCATGCCAGGGAGGAAACCACAACAATTAGTAACAGACAACTCAACTCAACTAAGTAAGGGGCTCACATAATGTCCCACAACAGTGCCTGTGTTGTTTAAAGCTCTCTGGAAGGACAACCAAGTTGGGGTGGTATGGACCTCAGGGAGAGTGTTGTTCCAGAGGGCAGCTGCCTTCTGGATTTCATGAGACCCTGTTGGGCTCACACGATGCTTCCAGTGGTTCTATCGTGCCCTTATTCCTCTTTCCTGGCATGGATGCCTCCAAGTATGAAGTCTTCAACCCGCAGCATTCCTCATTGCTGAGAATTCCAGATGCTCACGTTGGGGAAGGCTGATCCAGGCAATTTTGAAAGTGAAAATGATAATCCCTGGGACCAGCGAGAAAAGAATGCAAACCAAGCATTCTCATAGGCTCCACCAGAGCTTTGTCTGATGGCATTCAGGCAGAACGTTTCCATGAATGTCTTCATTCAGCCATTTACCTTTCGAAGCTCTTTTTGTAAAGCTTTAACTGAGCTGCTTCTCTGGTACCAGAAGATCTTGGCTCCCTGGAAATCTTTGAATGAAATGATTTTGTCCTGTATCCCATACATCACATTTGCCATCCAGAACAAAGCTGTCTGTCTCCACATCCTCTCTGCAGTACCCCACCACCTGTCTCTAAAATGTGCCTGCTCAGCAAAGTTAACATTTAGTACTCTGGAAAGAAATGTCATAACTATGAAATTTGATTTCCTCTGGACAAGAACACTATAAATTAAGCAAAGCCAAGGTAGCCAGGTTTCAAAAGTCTTCCTTGCCATCTATAATCTAACCTAATGTGATTAGCAGCTCCTACTAGTACTTCCATAGTTAAGGATACTGTCAAAAACTCTATTATAAATCCCTGCCTTCAGGGATTTACAGTCCCACTGAGAAAACTTCCTCACCGTTTGAAACTTGGCTCACTGTGACTCATCCGCAGGATCAGAATTTTAAACAAAATGTCAGGTAGGTATATTTTTCAAAAGTCTAAAGTGGACTGAGCAGAAAAAACTGGCCCAGTTTGGGGGAAAGTTGAATTTTTTTAAACAGATGAAATGAGTGATCTTTGCCAAGGTTTAACCTTCCCCTCTCCCAGTTGATATGGTTGTAAAGGCCCTAAAGACCTGCTTATGTGTCCAGGCCTGGGGCCCCAAATGTGTTAAGGGCCCCGTTTCTTGGCCATACTGGTAATTATGGGATAATTTTTCTTGGCTGCCATATATATTTATTTTGTGCTGTATTGTGCTTGTTTTAATTGTTTTCATGATTGTTCGCCCCCCAAAGTCACTTGGTTAAGATGGGCAGCTATAGAAATTAAAATAAATAAATAGCTAAACTAAACTACTAGTCCCCTTTCAGCATTTTATGGGATTTAGTGAGGGATTAAGCCTTATCTTTGCAAGGCTCAAGACACCAAGTTTAGCCCCTTTAAAAAAACCACTCAGTTCCAAAAAATAGAGCCTGTTGTTCCGAGGGTTTGAAGGATTAATGGGCAACCTCCCCTCTGAATAATTTGGCTTGCTCACTCTAGTGAGATGTTACTAGTTATTTGGAGGCCAGAAAATTAAAGTGTCTTCTCCAAATAAAGTTGTCCTCTCCTGTGATAGCTTGTTGGAGAAGGACTGGGATGCTTTTTTAAAAAAAATTAGGGGGTCCTGCTTTATATTTTCTATCTATCTACACTGGTTTGATGATTGTTAGCTGCCCAGGGTTATCTGATATGAGCGGCCATATAAATTGTTTCAATTAATAAATAAAATAAAGCCCATCTTCATACCTGTCTTGGCCACAGAGCTCACAGGGAGTCTTGGGGTCATCTTGGTGGGGAAAAAGTATCCCAAATACTCCCAATTGTCTGTGAACGTGCTATCTGTGGAACTCACTGGCCCAATAAGTATCTCTGTTGTTTTCTTCTCTGTGCTTCTTCCATGACCAGCTACAATATTTGGGTTCCCAGAGAATGTTTCCAAGATGCCGTTGGTGGATGGCTTTTTAATCAAATGTAAAATGAATCTGCTGCTACTGCTGCTGTTTTTTTAAACATCAAAAGAGCCTCTCAAGCATTAAGAATCTCAGCGTAGTGGCACATATCTGCCCACATCAAAAAGGTGGGCTGATTTGTTTTACAACAGAAAAATGAAAATTTCTGCCAGTCTGTAGATGGTGGTGAACCCGATGGACCAATGATTGATAGTCTCTGGCATCTTTCCGTATCCTTTTCTGGATTAAGTTCTTAGGAAGGTACCTTATACCGGGCAAGAAAATTGGTCTATTTAGCTCAGATGTTGGCTGAACTAGAAATCCCTAAATCCTTTTGCCATTGGATACATTTGCTGGAATGCTGGGAATTGTGGTTCAGTAATAGCTGGAGGTCTGTGGATTCCCTCCTCCTGATTTAGACCAATATTATCTATCCCAGGACTCTATGCCATCTATCATCTATCCCATCTCAGGCTCTAGGACTGTGTTTGTCCTTGGGACACTTCCAAAAGTGTTTGCAAGAATCTATATGTTAATATGACATGTGATATATAATAATAATAATAATAATAATAATAATTATTATTATTATTATTACTACTACTACTACTACTACTACTACTACTACTACAACAACACCTTAGGAGAAATCTTATTAATTATATGTCATTATTCTAATATAAAAATAATAATCAATTTTAATTGTTCTTGGACTCTTCTACTTCTTTGTCCTGTTCCACCCACGTAGGGTAGTGCATTAGCATACCACTCAGCCCTCCCCTCCCTCCAAAGTTCCCCATTCCTGATCTACAAGAATCATTGATATCCTTTCAGGCAATGCTATATCCCACCACCTACCATCTAATCATTTTTAATGAGGCTGAATCTGAGATGTCCTGTTTTGCACTTCCATTTTGCTACATCTTGAGCAGGATGGTCCTCTAGTTCTTAAATAATCACAGTTCAATTTATTGCCTCATTTTGGGGATTGTGCAACATTAGGAATCCATGCGTGTCCCCTAGGAAGGAGGGTTTGATACTCACAAGTGCCTGGTGACTTTTCTTATGCAGCTGTTTCTGGGACATATAATAGCACTGTTTTTATATTTAATATCTTTAACTTGTTTTTTTTCCGTTTGTTTGCTTGAAAACCCTCACATTTTCCTATGAAAATTAACCTGGTCATATTATTAGCCTTTCCCTATGCTCCAGGTCCTTTTAATGTTGGCTCAGCCATTAGCATTTTTAGTTAATAACAAATATAGCTCTAATGCAGACTTGAAATAGCATTCATGTCTTTTAGCCCTGGGAACGTCAGACACAGCAGCAAACAAGGACTGTTTTTATCATGGAAAGGAGATTGCAGTGAGCTGGAAGGAGGGAGAAGGCTCAGTTGGTTGAAAGGAAATGAACACTGGGCGTTTTTTGTCATGTTATAGAAGAGTTACCCAAATAGATGTTCTGGCATTGCATGTAGCATTTCTGGAAGGCATGCTTTCTCCTCAGGTCTACTCCTACATTTCATAGGAGGCATACTTTCCCTTTGAAACCAAGTTGTGGAGTTCTTCCTCTTTAAGAACATAGGAGGCTTGCTTCTGCTAACTCTGATCACTGTTCTGTTTGCCCAGTATCGCAAACACTGTCCGGCATCTGCTTTACAGAGTTTCAGGCGGGGTTATTTTCTGCCCTTATGAGAAGATGGAAGAGATTGATTTTAGATACGGTCATAGACCAAAACACTTTAAAGAGAATGAAGCCAGATTTTTCTGCATTCCAACCAAATGCTCTGTGGTAGGGTTGGAACCTAAGCCCTCTTTTCTTCTGGGCAGAAGGGAGGGGTCTTTTCAACTAGATTTCCAGACAGGATTTACACAGTAAAGCTAAGCCATAGTTTGGTTAACTCAAGTTAACTGAACACACTTCGATTTGCCCAGCTTGCTGACCCTTGAAGTCTGGTTTATGAACCACAATGGGTGGGCTCACACAACATGCAAAGCCCAAAGTAGACAAATTACCTTATGACTTAGTATGTTGTATGAGCCAATTGGAAAAGGTTTTGGATTTTTCTGGCCTTTTGAATCCCTCTGTAGATTCAAAGCACTTCTCCCTGTTTTTGGCTGCGTGGTCTTTGTTTTCAAATATTTTACACCCAGCTTTAAAGGCTAGAGTTCCCTGAGTAAATAGATCTCTCCCTTTTGTATTTCAGTGCTTGTGTGCATGTGTTTTAATTAGAATGAATGGAGAACAGAAAGTTTGCAGAGATGTTGAAGGACTTTCTGACTTCCTCTTTTTTTGAGATGGAAATTGGAAGAGATGAAAAAACGAGTTTTCTTCTTCAGCCAGTCAGTGTCTTTTCAAAACAAGGATTGTCTAGCAACTCAAGGCTAGGCAGACATTATTGGACTACAGCTCCCATCACCCTCCAGCCTGGCAAGTGGTCAGGGATGATGGGAGTTGCACACCAGCAATATCTGGGGAACCTTATATAGCTTATTCCGGTCCTTCTGCATTTTTCTGTATGTACATAGACTGACTGGGATGTTAAATTTTCCCTAGTAACACAGTAAGAGTCTGAATATTGTAGAGTAGTGATTAGGAAATGTCTTTACAAATTCCTTGCCAAAGTATTGTGTTTTTGAATGACTGTTTTCCAGGATCATCTGATGATTTGTTAACTTGTTTTGTTGTTGTTGTTTATCTGAGCAGGTGGCAATTAACAAGTTGGTGAGAAATGGTCACAATGCAGGGAAATTAGTAAGTGAACATCTGGTATTAAAGACTAAATGTTGCTGAAAGTGGGGTAATTTTTCAAGAACATAGATATATGTGTCTATTTCCAAAAAGACTGAAGATCTTTTTGGATGGGGCATATTTCAGCATGTTTTATATGTAAAAGATCCTGCATTTAGTGTCCTCTGTAATTTAAAAGATGCAGGTGGGGATGGGAAAAACTTCTGCTGATCAGATTAAATAATACTTGGAAAAATGTACCAGTGATTCATCCCTCTGCCTATACCCCCTGTTTGTCAATTTAAAATATAAAAAAGATCCCTGCAGACATTAGCTTAGCACATGTCACAAAATGCAAAGACATAGGCTAAGCATTTGAATACTGAGCCAACATAATTCTTCATGAGGAAGTTTGCCAGGAAGAACCATTACATGTCAGTGCCCTTTGAGTAGTCCATCCTGAGATGGCCAAAAGAACAATAGTAATGATGCCATCTCATTGATGAGATAAATAAAAAAATGTGTTAAGATAGTTTCTGTGCTTACTCCCTTTCCCCATAAAATCACAAGTTTGTGGTCTGTTTCTGATTCTCAGACCAAATCCTGAATTGGGGCATTTCTTCGGTTGTTTTCTGCTTTCTTTTTCATTAGTAACTTAATGCCCTTTCCCATTGCCCTGCCCATCTGATTGCAGAGAAGAAGCATGGAAACAAACTATATGAATAAAATTTCCAATATTCCAGAAGAACTGCAAAACACTCTTGTTGGCAGAGAAATGCCATTAAGTCCTTTAGGAACTCATTAATAGATTAACATTTGGGTGAGTAATTATAGCTGCAGTGGAAATAAAAATAAACAAGGCAAACCAGCATGTCACAATTCCTCTAAACGCTGGAGATCAATACTATGAAATATCACATCTGAAGGACGAAGGTCAAGCGGATTGTGCCAACACTAGGTAAGCTGTGCATAGACAGAGAAAAAAAAACTCTGCTGTGACTTTGGCTGGGTTGATTACTGCAAATGGGGAGTGGGCAAATTCTGAATGATCATGAATGGGAACAGCCAATATTACGGTACGTTACAGAAGTTTTGGATCCAGTGAGTAGCTGAAACAATTGAGAATTGAAATCCAAAATACCTGGAGCACAGCAAGTTCGTTTATTTGCTTGTTTGCTTATTGGATTTTATACCCTGCCATATTCAATAAGACTCTTGGTGGCTTACAGTGAATACAACAAAATGACAACTTAAACAACAATGTAGAATACCAATGCTGACAATAAATAAAAGAGGGTGAAATAATAAAAGTGGCAGAATAAATTTTAATTGCTTCCTTAAAGGTCAGTGGGGAGGGGACGAGTCTGATTTCCAGTGGAAAGCCATTCCAAAGCAGTGGGCTGCTACAGAGAGGCAGTGCCACTAATCTTGGCTCTTCTCACCTGCCAGAAGGGGGGGATCATTAGCAGCGGTTCTCTACAACATCTGATAGATCAGGCCAGTGTAGTCGGAAGAAGGCAATCCAGGAGCCAAGCCAGGAAGGACTTTATGGGTCAATACCATCAATTCTAATTTCTACTTAGAAACTTAGTAAGCAACACAGGTCCTGCGGAATTGACGTTGTATGATCCCATTGTCAGGAATGGGTAAATATGTTGGTTGTTGCATTCTGGACCAGTTGTAGTGTCTGAATATTCTTTAAGGACAGCCCCATGTAAAGTGTGTTGCAGTAATCCATTCAGGTGGTGATGAGGGTATGGATCACTGTAGCTGAGTCTTCTTGCATCAGTTATGGTCCTGCCCTTGAGAAATGGTTGACGAATTTCTCCTTTCTCTAAAATGATCAGAGAAATCACCCACCCAATTTGTCTGCTCATAAATTAGGTGGAGATTTTTAAAAGGCCATTTTTGTGCCCAACTCTACAATACTGCAACAGAAAGGGCATTCTAGAACCAGATTCAATTTGCAGAGGTAGAAGTTTGAGTTTTAGTTGTGCAGGCCCCTGGTGAAATCTAGAATTGCTTCCTTTTGAGATCCAACCAACACCTAGTCTTCCAGTCAATATAGATAGCAGTCAGGGATTTAAAAATGCATAGTCCAAAAACATCTAAAGAGGTACACATTCAGCAGCCTTATGGTACAATAAAGGAAAGCAATTTAATGCAGACCAAAAAGTAGCACCTTGGACAGCTCCAGTGAATATTCAAGTCTCTGAGATTGTGGCTTCAGCAACTGATGATTTCCAGTGGCTATAGAGATTCAGCTACACCTAGATAGCTACTCCATGTCCCACTAAGAGAAGCTGCTTCAGGTTAAGGGGTGCATCCTATTCAATACCCACTTCTTCTGAGAGAGCAAAGGAGTCAATTGTTCTACTCTTGAATTCTGGACTAGTATCCTCGTAGTCAAACGATGGCAGTCTGTCCTGTTCATACCAAAGGAGTACTAACCTGTTGGGCTTTTTTCCTGCACAATGGATTCTTTTGTGGGCATTCCTTCCAGTTTGAGATTTCTTAGAAACCATGTTCTTGCCTATCCCTCATGGAAAACCAGATCAGGGATACATAAATGAAAAAAAAAAATGATAATATATCAGTAATGAAGCAAAAAGGTAAACACCAAAGACAATTAAACATTTCTAGCAACCAGTACTAAGTCTACAACAAAGCCAATGTGGTATAGCAATTAAGATGTTGGACTAGGATGAGAAAGACTGAGATTCAAGCCCATCTTCAGTTTGGAAACTCATTAAATTATTTTGGGCTAGTGATTCCCAACCTAAAGTCGTCTTAGTATTGTTGTTGTGAGGAAAAATTGGAGGAGGAAACACTACGTATGCTACCTCAAGCTCCTGGAGGAAATATGGGATATAAATCTAGCAAGCAAGCTTCAAATCAGTCTACAGGTACGTTGACATTTTTCACAATTCACACAATTCATTTTTAAAAGGATAAAAGAATAAAACAGCCTATTCAGAGCCATTCACACCTCTGAACAAAATGGGACAATGAGCAAATTGGCCACAGAGGAAGAGGGGGTAGATGCATGAAGAAGAAAGAGGTGGCCCTTCTGGTGTTCTTGTCCTGAATTGTGTTGACATGTTATATCTAATAACGAATTGCACTCCAAAGTTAACTAGAAGCAGTGCAGTTTGGACCACACTGGAAATAAATGATTTATCCAGATTACAGCTGGTATTCTTGTTTTTACAACACGTAAGGTATATTGCAATTTGCCAGGGGCTGTTGATTTCTGCAATAATTGCTTCCAGTGATGTAGACATCTATGTTAGTGGTCATGTCTACATCCATATACAGACAGTTGAAGCTCTGCAAAAGTTCTTCTGGATGTCCAAACTATACTGGACCAATATTCTTCAGTCCTTCAAGGCAATGAAAATTTATACCCTGGTTTTTGTTCAGATATATAAATATTTTACCCCCACCCCTGTAACAGTGCAACCTTTTCAAAGCTAGTTTCATTTGAGTTGAAACCCTCTTTTAATATTTTTGGTGTTTATATCTGTGTACACACACACACGTGTGACTGTCTGCTACTCAGAAGGGTTTTTTTAATGTCTTGAATTAGCTGAACAACAGCTATGTTCAGAAGAGAACTGAAATATATACAAAGAGTGGCAAGGAGCTGTAAAATCCACAAATGACAGTAAAATCCAAAAATGAAGTCATCAAGGTGTAAAGAGATGGTTAGCCTATCAGGTCTGCAATTTTCCAACTGCAATGTCCTCGTTGATTTGTTGCGAATACTGTTAACCCTGTGTTTGGAAAATGCCAGGGACATGATTGCTTGTGTTCTCATTTGTAATAAAATAGATTAACTTGCTGTGAAATTTTAACTAGACGGAGACACAACAGTAGCTACCTAATGAACCACAGCTCATTGCTGTTAAGTAGCTTAATAGAAGCATACTGATTACACCGCTGAAAAATGGATCTGTTTATGTGCAAAGAAGAGGCCACTAGCATACATTATAGCAAAAAATAGCCACAACTGCCTTTCATGCTGGAGAGGACCTTACTCTGTACCCAGGATTACCTTGCTGTAGCTAGCAGCATCTAAATGACATAGTACATACATGGTGCTAAGCCATGGGTACATGATTGGCTGAGTAAACCACTGTTGGCAGGTATTGAACATCAGGGTAAGCCATAAACACTGCTTACAAACCACAATGCTGAGTTCACAGCCCACCCCACCAGAAAAGCAGATCATATAATGGCTTAGCATGATACCTGCACTCAACCAATACAGAACCAAGATGCTCATGCCACAGGTATCTACCTACATGACTTTCATTCAATTCAAAGCGCTTCATCAGAGTACATCAGTAATGACTGAAATGTGAGAGTTGTACAGCTTTATCCTGTACCTGAAAATATTACTTTCTGTGGCACAAGGGAATTACGCCTTTAAGGAGAATTGTTAGTCAGCAGATGCTTGTTAGACAACTATTCCTAATAAGACTAATATATGTTATATATATTGACTGTATCCCTTACTGGGAAACATTGCTGTTTCAGTGTACTGGTTCCTGTGCATAGTTAGCTCTCTTCCTATAAATAAAGACTTGTTTGCCACCTGAAGTAACTTGATTGTGGATCTCAGACCTACAGTAGAACCATGGGGTAGTTCTGGGCCAACACATGCTACACCATATTCACATTAGATGGAAAGGTGTGTTATAATTCTTTCTAACAAGGTTTAGATCTGGAGATATCTAGGGAGCCATGGAGATGAGCTTGGAGAAGACATCCAGGAGGTGTTAGAACAACAGCAGGTGCAGAAGAAGCATGCATTAAGCCCAGAGAAGTAGGAAAGTATTAGAAAAAGACTCAGACTGACACCCTGGGGTATAAGAGGGAAGGAAAGGAAAACACAGGCAGACTTGCAAGATTCTGTTGCTCAGTAAAGCTTAGTCCTAGCTTTCCTGTGGAGTCAGTTTTCTGATCTGGTCCACCTTGTAAGGCTGACAAAGTATAACTCTTATTTGTGTCCTTATTTAAGTTTTTTTTTTTTTAAATCTCCTTTCACCAAAATGTAATCCTACAGATATAGTCATAATAAAACTGCAAACTGTGTTCATTGTTACTAGTAGTTCTGAACCATCACCAGGTTTTCGCTAGTGATACATTGCACAAAATAGAACATTGAGCCTTTCAAATGTATCTGATAGATGCAAAGAACCAGTACTCCTTCACTATTATCTTCAGGTCTACTAATCCAGGGATTATTTTCCTAACAGTAATACCTTTTTGACATTTATTTGGTGTTCCTTCCTTTCTTTTCCCAACACAATTCTCATGTCTGCAGTAATATTCTACCCATGTCCTGAAAAATGACAGAGGTTTGTTTCACATTGCTTTAAATCAAAAATTCCCTTAAGATGTACCAAACTTGAAAGGCCTAGAATAGATTGCTATCTGTTTAAGCTTAACAAATATTTTTAATTAGTAGGCTAACAGTACAGCAATTAAAGGCTTCCCTTTTAAGTTTTATTAGTTATTGTATGTTCATTAACTAAGAGATAATTAGTTAAGAAAGCATGTCCATTGAGGATTAACCACTGCATAATAGATACGCATCTGTGATTTTGAGGTTCACTTGGTATTGAATGTCCAATAACCGTCCTATTAAAAACACATTTGAGGCAGTGTTTTCTGCACAATTCATTTAGAACAGATGATACAACATACTCTGATAAAGGCTCTTTGTCATAAAACTCTCTGCACAACATTCAAGAGGCTTTGCTTGAAATAGGAGGCCTAGAAAAACCTTGCTCTGGAGTGCAAAACTCCAAGGAAGGCCTAAAAGCAGAAATCAGAGATTGTTCTGGATTAAATAAGGGGTCAAAGCCAAATCCTCTCTGATGCACCAAAAGTTGAATCTTAGCAGATTTGGGACAATCTTTGGCAGAGTTGCAGTAAGATAACGTCAAGTCACCCTTCTCCAGCCTTGTCTTCCGGATGGGCTTCCGTCTCTTGGTAATTTCAGCAATGAAGAATGTTGCCTGGGGAAAATAGGTATGCATGAAGGGTAGTCAAGGTTAGAAAAGACTAGTTTATACTTTGGATGTAAGGGCTGTACTTCTAAGTGGAGACCTAGTCGTCTGCCCCTAAGACCTGTCCTGATGGCACTTTTGTGGACATTGTTACAAACTCATAATCTGAAGCAAGTTGTAGAGGAATGCAAAGATCAAGTTGATGAAGGAATGCAAGAACCATTAGTAGAACTGTTAAAAAAGAATGAAAGTGACAATGTAGACCTGGAAAAGGTGGGTGCAGAAGAAAGAGCCTCAAAATAGCTTCACCTTGATTCTATATAAGAGGGGGTAGAAGGAAACTCGGTCAGGCTTTCAAGATTTGTTGTTATAACCTCCAATAATAAAGTGGAGTTCAGTAGTTCTTGTGTGTGTTTCTTGACCTGGCCTATCTTGAAGGGCTGACACAAGGTTAAACAAAATTAAAGCTGATTTTCTTTCTTGTTTTTGTAGGGAGCAGTTGTCTCATCTAATTTTCTTTATTCCTGCACCCCCAGGGAGTGATTGGGTTGGTCATCCTTAGCTATTGCCTGGTTGCTAATGAACTGCAATATAGAGATGGGGGGGGGGGGGGGAAATAACCTGTTATCCAACTGTCAAGAAACAATGGCTGTCATTTCAAAAGAGAGCCACCTCACCTAGTCTCGCTCTCCTTGTCTCTTGTCTCATACCTTCTTTGGATTTTCTGCCAAGGCCACTCTGGTGGATTATTATTCTGGTATCACAAGATATCGTAGCATGCTCTAAAGGTGGCCTGATCATTCAGGTCGATTGGCAGTGATGACTGTTGGGTGTTCAGGGTGTACAATTCATTTCAGTCTTATTGAAAGTATCAATCCAATGTGATAACCCAAGCCCATTCAGAAAATCAGCCTGATTCTGTTTGGACATCCAAATTGAATTGATTCAATTCAGACTTCTGAACTGGTTTGGGGGAAAAAAACACATGGAAGGGTCCATCTCGCCCAAACTGATGCAAAGGCCTCTGATTCTTTTCCATTTTTCAAATTAGTTTGGAAAGTCCATATAGAGAATCATTTGGATCACCTTCAAATTGAATCCCTAAATAAATACAATCAATTGCTTAAACCCATCTTCTTCTTTCTTTAAAGGAGAGGATTCAAGACAGCCCTTCACCTGCTCCATCTGTAGAAGAGGGCCAACGACCCGGGAGTAATGCCTCTTCACATCAGAGCAGCAGTGTTTCAAGTTCTCCATCCCAAGTTGACAACACACCAGACAGAATTGGTTTGTACTCTTTCACTGTTGACTGTTTTGAACTTAGGAACAGCCCTGTGGAAAATGGGGGAAAGAAATTATTGTGGGCAGTGAACATATATCTGAAAATTATTATA
Source organism: Liasis olivaceus (assembly GCA_030867105.1). Taxonomy (NCBI): domain Eukaryota; kingdom Metazoa; phylum Chordata; class Lepidosauria; order Squamata; family Pythonidae; genus Liasis; species Liasis olivaceus. Next base: position 13,748,511 of record CM061361.1, read on the forward strand.
GACAGGGAGGGGAAGAAGGGGAGAAATGAAACAAACATATATATGCTGGGGTCCGTGTCATGCAATAAATTGCCAGTGGAGTTGAAACCATCCATCTCCCCATTATGGCTTAGGAGGGGATGAAATATGTTTATTTTCCTGGACCTGTTAATGCTGGTGTTTTAGCTTAGTTTTTGGTCTTTAGATCTATTAAGTTTTAGCATTTAATAGACTTTGTTTTTATTGTGTTTTGTAAGGCTGTTCATATTTCATTTTGGAGAACGAAATTTCACACAATGTCCCATTGAAGTTTTGAATCCAAACCAGGCTGTTTCAAATGGTTTGCAAGCATCCTAAGCTTGAAACAGAGGCATTCTAACATACACACAACAGCCTGTTTCACCCTCAAGATTGGAGTTCCATCCTTGAAAAAGGACATTTTATAAAATGTCATACCTGAAATTCTTCAGAATGAAATGTTTTACATAGTTCCAGCCCAAAGGAGTGGGCAGCATATAACTGAAAGAAAGGAAAACAGTAAGGAAATAGTGTGTGTGGCTATAACATTTCATTGATAATTCAGGTTAAGAAATTAATGATGCATGCTTAACCCCTATTGGGATCTGTCCCAAAGAAACAGTTAAATCTACTGTGTGCTGAGACTGCACTGGAGTGGGATTAGTGCAAATGTACCAGATGTATGCCAGTATCTGTATACCGATGTGATCATATAAAGGCAAAGAACATGCACTGTTTGCCTTAGAAATCAGGTGAGGAACTTGGTATGCCAGCAAGCAATGTGAGCAAAGTGAAAAGTGAGTGCAGGTAGTCCTTGTTTAGCAAGTGCCTTGTTTAGCGACCATTCACAGTTATGACGGTGATGAAAAAGTAACTTAATGACCAATCCTTGCATTTACGACCTTCACCAGTCAGTAAAGCAAAGGAAAGTGAAGTAAGATCATAAGCACAGTCGCAGTTTCACTTAAGTGACCACTTTGCTTAATGACTGAGTTGCCAGTCCCAATGGTGGTCACTAAATGTGGACTACTTGTATGGTTCAAATCTGTGCTTTCTCCTACAAACCCATATACATGTACTCAGTTTCTCAAGCATATGATTTCATTGGACATCTATCCATACTCTTCCCTTTACAGCATTTTGCCTGTTGGCATGTTCATTCAGTAACTCCTTCCCAGATATTGGGGAAAAGACCACCCAGCCCCATGTCTCCAATTTGCATTAGGATGAGTTGAAAGATCCAGAAAGACTTGTGCTTGTTTAAGAAAGAACATTATCTTAAATTATGCTAAGCCCCCCCCCCCCTTCCCAGCAAATGTTAATGAAATTAGCAGCTTTCTGACCCTATTCCCCAAATTACAGAATTATGAAAATGGTGGGAAAAGGTGAAATGGAGAATATTTGGCCATATTTGGCATTGATATTTTAAAATATTTAAATGCCAGCAAATCAGTGTCTGTAATTGATTGTTTATGTCTGTAATCAGAATTGGGTTTAAATAACCTATAAACTGTTAAGAATGCAACATTTTAATCAACAAAGAATAAATCTATCCAAAACTCATGAAGCTACTATATTTGCATGATTTTGCAGGTGTCGTGTTGTTGTTTTCAAAATGTTCTCTCAACAGGACGGATGATCATTTCTGAGCTCTCATCCATCAGCTCTGATTGTTAACCATCTAGCTAGCTGTATTAAGCAAGAAGAAGAATGACAGAAAATCACCTGTGCTTTTAAACTCTCTGCTCTATTAAAAGCATTTTTCATCCTAAGTAATTTTGATGAATCAGTTTTGTTAATTAGTTCATTTGAAACTTTCGGGGGAAAACCCACGACTTGTCTTCTAGCTTTTCTTTGCATTGTGCTGTCAAGCCTGATTACCCCTTAGAGAATTCTCTCAAAGTTCTGCTCCTTTTTGGCTATATGCACATTCTCATTTTATGTAAGGTCAATGCTGGGACTGAACTTCTGGTTCCCCCTTTGACTTCTATGGACTCACTTGCTTCCACTTCTCTGATCTTGTCAGACTTCCCAGGTAGACCAGACAGGAAACACGACCAGATGAACTAATTCTACTTCATTGTAAGGCTACCTTAACAGAATCTTGCAAGACTGAAAGTACAATTCTCCCGTCATCTTCTTTATAGCCTGACAAGTTAGGGAGTGTCCCTTCTGAGCCTCTTTCTCCACCCATTATGCAGCTGTGGGCTATGCCCTCTCTTATCTGACCATTCCCTAAGCAGCATCTCTTCCCCTTATTTCTCAAGGTCTTTCTCACCTACCATTACAGATCTTCTCACAGATGTTGAAAGTCTGAAGGCAGAGCTGATCGCACTAGTGTAGTAGAGTTCTTGAAAGGCTAAATGGTACTTTGGAGTGCATGAGAGCACACATGGAGCACCTCAGCCCTTAAATTAAATGGGGCTTTTCTGAGGATTGCCCTACACCTATGGAGGGAAGCATACAACTTGGGAAAAAGCAAGTGCCTGTTTTAAGGAGCTGCAAACAGGTGCTACATGTATGTACTCATGTATTCCAAAGTATCTTTTTGTCTATAAATCCAAAATACTACACAACCCTATTGTGTAGATTCTGTCATTATAATCAGGAGCTCTATTCATAGGGTATAGATTCCTCCATATGCTCAAAAGTTCTGATTACATATTATAAATTATGTAATATGATAAGAAGTTCCCATTTTGGGGTATAGATTCCTCCATATGAGCAGGAGCTCCAGCTATGTGGATGGTCCTACTTGATATGAATGTCTGCTGTTCCTCAAGTTGTGCTAAGCAAATGGAAGATAAAATGCTGGAGACCCACAATTTTCCAACCTGCATAGCCCCATATTGTCCTATAGTAATTCAAGCATACAGGATGTGTTGAAGAAAAGCCATGATAGGAATAAGTCTTAAGTTGTCTGTTGCTGTATAGTATGACTGCAGTTTTTTCAGTGACTGTTAATGGAGTCCAGATGGCCCCCATCATTTTGATCTTTCTTATGGTGCTATAAACCTGGTTGTTCACTCAGACATTTGGGCTAGGGTTCAGTTGAGCCCTGTTTGTTGGCTGTTGTTTTTTATTGATTGCAAGACGGAATGATCGATTTGGACCTCTGACCCATGATAAATTGAGTGTGGTTGTAATTTTTTTAATTAATTGAATTGCTTTTTTGATTTTGGTATTAATTTCTTGTTAGCCACCCGGAGTTGCAATAACAAAATTGGCAGCCATGTAAATTGTAAATAAATGAATGAATGAATGAATGAATGTCCTAGTTTATCTTGCTGTGGCATGGTTAGTTGAGTCATGCCATCAGTGGAGAGGGGAAACAGAGCACCTGATGTGTAAGTTCCTTTTCAAGACTTCTATGATCTCATTGAGGTCAATTCTGGAGAGGGTTTTAGGCTCTACAGCCATAAACCTTTAGTCGCAGAAGGGTGACATATGTATTATAAATTGCAGTTCCTCTGAAGGAAATGTGGTAAAATATATTTCCAGTCCCTGAACCATTGTCTCAAGCTTAAAGTTTCTGATGTATATAGTATGTGCTTAATTAGACTTTTTTTTAAAAAAAATTGTAATACATTTGATGCTTATTTCTCTCCCTCCCCTGCAACCTCCAATTTTCTTTTAGGTATGTTGTCAAATATTAGGGAAGGAGAACTGGTAGATCAAGAACCTGGACCCAACCCAAAAAAACTCTCAAAGGAGAAAGGTAACTCCATCTCTTATTTTTGTCATGCCAGAAGGTTTTTAGAGTTGTTTTGCTGCTGTATACCCATATGTTGAAGTCAGAAGGTCTGCTTTCAGAAGTAATTACAGCAGTATGTAATTTGGAAATTGGTTTGGATTGGGTGATATTTGCATTCAGCTTCAGTATTTTGCCATATGACTGTGGAGGGGACATCCTTGACCCCTCCCTCAACACTGCCATTGATGTTCCTTCTTCTAAAGGACTTAATCCAGCCCTCCAAGTTAAACACCTTTTGAAAGTAAATGTGGCAGAGAAATCATCAACCTAATAAGGAACTTATGAATGAGGTTCTAGGTGAAGGTCCTAGGTTTTTGGTGAAGGTCCTAGGTTCTAGGTAAAGGTCTAGGTTAAAAATGAGAATCCTGAGAGGCTGAGGGAGATAGGATTATAATTTCAAAATCTAGACACTGATACAAAAATCATCTCACATTTTGCTGGCTTTTTGCAGGAAGGGGACACGCAAAAGGGAGATAGTGCCACTGATCTGGAGGAAGCTAAAATTGAAACGCTGGGCTACTTTTGGAGACCTTGTAGAAATTTCTAGTTCCTGGAGGATTTGGGGAAATAATAGCAAATATTCTCAAAATAAACCTTGAGAATAATAGTGAGTTCTTTATTTATGTTATTCTTTATTTACCTTATTGCTGCCCCATTCTCTGTTGGGTGGCTAAATAAAGTCAAACCAAATTCTTGGTCTACAGTTAAAGGGATCTGGAATGGGGGTAGTAAATTCTATCTTCCCTTGCTGTCAAAAGTTCTTTAGTGGTCCAACACTTAGAAAACATAATGAACAGATTTGTTGTTATTATCCTAGACACCAAATATATTTCTCTGAGCAGCAAAAGGATAATCTCACTTTCTGTCTCAAAGTCCCACCCTGTGATCCCACATCTGATAGAATTTCATTGGGTTAGTACATGGGAAAAGTGCTGCTTGTTATTCATTCTGTGCTTAGAAACTTACTTCTTTCACTCAGTTATCTTCAGCATTTATTTATTTGTAAGTCTTAGAGGCCACCTGACTCCCAAATGACTGTTGGCAGTAACTTACTGGTTGGATCCTGGTACCAGAATTTAATCCTGGTTTTGATGAAGCTCTTTGACTTTTATAGATCAGTGCTGTGACTATAACAATGATGTAAATGTGTGCTTTTGTCTTATAAACCCTAGTAAGTAAGATTCAGTGAGTAAACCCCACTGAACCCGGCTTTAAAAAATTGATAGTAAATTGCTTTGTAGTCTATATGAATGGGTAAAAAACACTGTTATTGTGCGTACTCAAGATGGCTTAAGTCTTGCATACTTGATTATGACTCAGGTAGTTGGCAGAAAATTGCATTCTTGAACATATCTCAGGCTTTCCGTAATATCCAGTTTTGCTGATTCAGATTAAGTCTACAGAATAATGCTAATCATTATGGCAAAAATAGATTCACACTCCATCTATCAAATCGTCTGTCAATTCAGAAATGCATAAGAGGTGATCGCATCTGTGTTGCGGCTTCAGTAAGTTGCTCCGTTTCTTTGACTGTACTTCGCATTAATTGTATCTTGCATTTGCAATGAATTGAATTTACATTAATATAATGAACTAATTTTATTAATGCGTTTGCATTAATTGTATCTTGCATCTTGCACTTTTGAATGTAAATTAAATTGCTGATTGATTGATTGATTGATTGATTGATTGATTGATTACATGCATTTTACCTCCTCTATTCCTTTGATTCAAGGTGGCTTGTAAAACCATTAAACAATAAAACAGATAAAAATCCATTAGTATCATAGGAATAGGGTTGTGCTCCCTGAGAAGCACCATTGTAACTGACTTCCTGAATGTCATCAATTGGGGAGGCCATCCTAGTTTTGGGAAGAAAGCTGTTTCAACATGAGAGTGCTGCAACTGAGAAGGACATCCGATGGGTACTCACAACAGCACCTCCCAGCTAATCCATGCTGACTTGAAATAGATGGCACTCTACCTTAAGAGCTTTATAGGTGATGGATTCTGCCTGCCAGTCCAGGTGGAGAGAGAATGTCAGCTAAGGGTCCAAATCTATCAGGTGAAAAAGGAGAGGATACAGATTGGGCATTCCCCTTCTCTGGAATAGAAGGAAAGGGTGGATCCCACTCTGATGGCCTTCCAGAGACTTGTTAAGGCCTGGCTTTTCCAGAAGGAAATAGAATCATTCCTAGAAATATTGGTTCCAGAATGGAAAAATGTGATGATTACTGATTTTCTTGTATTGGTATTTCCTTTTAATTGTGATCTTCATTTTGCTGTGCTCTGTTTAGAGTCCTACCAGATTCAAGCAGTCGATGGATGGATGGATGGATGGATGGATGGATGGATGGATGGATGACCCACCGTTTGAATTGGGTTAGGAACTTAGTGGCAACCAGAGCAGCTTCCTGAACATAAGTATTATTCTTCTGAAAGTTACTGCTGGTCAGCAGGAGGCAGTTACATTTTGTACCAGTGGTAGCTTCCAGATCATCTTTAAAGGTAGTCCCATGTAAAGCAAATTGCAGTAGTCTAACCAGGAGGCAACAGTGGTATGAATCACTGTTCTCAGTGCCTCCTGGTCCTGGAAAGAACACAAAGCTGGCCAAAGGTTCTCTTGGCTGTGACCTTCACCTGCTGCTCTAGGAAGAGCTGTGTACCTAGGCGAACTCCCAGGGAGTGCACCAGCTGTTTCAAGGGAAGGGCAATAGGTGGAATTCTGTTGGCAACAAAAGGCTTCTGCACAAACAGTAACTGTCTCTTGCTGGGATTCATTGTGAGGCTCTTCCACCCCTTCTGGTTCCTTGCAGTCTCCAGGCACTGGGTCAGCACCTCCTTTGCATCCTCTGCTTGGCCTGGAGGAGAGATATCTAACTGGATGTAATCACATATTGATGATACTCATCCTAAATCAGTGGATTCCACCACAGGGATGTTTCAGAGAATAAGGGAAAGCTGAGCCTTAAGGCACCCTATGTTAAAGGACCTAAATATTCCATCTTTACTTCACTGCTTCACTACTCAGAAAGAAGCAGAACCACTGCCTCTGACTCCCACCTCCCATAGGTAGCACATAAGAATGCCATGATAGATGGTATCAAATCCACTGAGAGGCCCAATTGGGCATGGAGGAACACACTACTCCCATCCCAGACTCATTGCATGTTCTCCACAAGAGTGCCTAGTGCAGTCTCCATCCATTGCTCAGGTTTCAACCCCCAAACAGAAGGGAGCCAGATAATTCACTTCTTCCAGGCCCCTGTGTAGTTGTTGCACCCACACCTTTGCTGAAAAGGGGAGATTGAAGACAAGGTAATAGCTGTTCAACTGGGTTGAGCTTCACCATCACCTCTTTCAAGGCCAGTGGCATTACCCTCTCTCTCAAGGAAGTGTCCATCACCTTCCAAAACAAGTCCCTCATCTCTTCTCTGGTGGTAGATACCAGCTAAGAGAGTTTAAATTTTAATCTTCTCTTGGCCACAATTACTGATTTGAGGTGTGGCCCTCAGCATGACTCCCAATTGGCAAAATGGGCCCTTTTTCCAAAATAAGTTAAGTGGCTCTGCTTTACATGAACCTCAAACTCTGAATTTTTCAGACTCTACCACTTTGTCTTTACCAGGGTCAATATTGATGATGATGTTGATGTCATCATCATCATCATTAAGGATTTAGGAACTCATTATTGAGGGGGTATGTAGTTAACACAAAAGTATCGACATTTATTAAGTATGGCAAGTCAGCAGTTTACACAGGCATGGTAAACATATGTTTTCACATCTGGTTTCAGTAATATCATCATGATTTTAAAAATGATTTATAGCTCTGTGAGCCATAAACTGCCAGCTTTGCTGTAACTCGAAGTTTTTCAGGGATTGAGCAAATTATTGAAAGCATGTTCTGGTGGCAGGCTCGGGTGGGGGTGGGGGATGAACACCTACCCCTCCAAGTGATTTACAGGGCTTGCCCTGGAACAGTGCCGCAGCAGATCATCTGTGGTAAGTACCCTAGAGTAGCTAAGTAGATCTTTCCGCAAGACACTGAATATGGAGGGTGTGAGTTTGTCCCTATGCATGTAAAAGACAAAATGCAGGTCTTCCCACAGAGTTCTAGGGTGCTCCCCTCTTTGGGGCTGTTCTGCCAGGGCAAGACTGAAAAATTGAAAATTTCGCTACTTTGCCTGAATTACAATCCCTTTGGGACGTGCAAGTCCTTTGAAAAGTTGCTTTGGACTGTGTCCAAAACATCCCACCTTAAATCCTTAAAACACCTGCGCTATTACACCTGTGCTCTTTCGGAAGCCGTTCTTGGCTATTTCTGCATGCCCATCTCTCTCACTTCACACAGACCCGGGCTAACCTTTTGCCCCATGTCAAAAGTCTACCAGCTTTCCTTCATCAAGAATGCTCAGGGCCAGCTCAGGAAAATGAAGCAAGGGTCCAGATGCTTTGTCTCCACTCCCTGCTTTGAAAAGATTCACATTCTGTCAAAACAGACACAGAGACATTTTTGTGGCTACTGAAAAGGGCTACAAAATTAAAAGTGGCCAAGCTGTTTTAGAGTTGCAGTTACAGCAGTACTGTACTTGGCTGACCATGGCTGGGAATTCAGAAGTGGTGAATTTTGAAATTCATTCCTAGTCTAACTTGCTGGAGAAAATCTATCTATGTGGTCACTAGGAGTCAAAAACGACTTGATGGTACATCGTCAGTCAATCAAAGTCTAACTTGCAGCCCTGGGATGGAGGGAGGGAGGGATGGATTTATTTATTTATTTGTTTGTTTGTTTGTTTGTTTGTTTGTTTATTTATTTATTTAATATGCCATCCATCTCCCCCAGAGATATCCTAGTGGTCTCTCATCCACCTACCAAGCAAATCCAATCTTCCTTATGTTGTTTGAAGATCAGCCACATTGAACTAGATGCTGCCACCTAAAGCGCATTAATGTGTGTTTACCAGCATCAGACAGATAGACCAAGTGATAGTAAACCACTACAACCAATATGCTTCTTTCTCAGAATACTTTATAATCCTGTTGTATTGAAATACTGTATAAGAAGTGCATGGTATAATAAATGTATGAAAGCCAGTTTGGGGTAGTGGTGAAGGCGCCAGGCTAGAAACCAGGAGACCATGAGTTCTAGTCCCACCTTAGGCACGAAGCCAGCTGGGTGACCCTGGGCCAGTCACTTTCTCTCAGCCCTAGGAAGGAGGCAATGGAAAACCACCTCTGAAATCTTGCCAAAAAAACTGTCTGGGTTTGTTCAGGCAGTCACCAGAAGTCAAAACTGACTCGAAGGTGCACACACAAGAATTAAATGTAGGCCCCAGAAAATTCTGCTGACTTTGCTTAAATGAATCCTGTGCTGAAATCTGGCTTGCAATTGGATGGAGGTGTTTTTCTGTTTCCTTCAGGGAAAGTGTCTTCTGTTTTTCCACTTTACTGTTAAGGTGCTTGAAATTTTACTTAAGCATTCCCTGGGGGATTTTTTTGATTTTGTGATTGTTTTGGGGTCATTGGAGGGGGCAGAAACCACCCTGACTAACCATCGCCAGTTCACAAATTGGGGGTGGAAAAAAAGCCCATAGGAAGAGTTGCTTCTTGTGGTGGGTCTCTGTTGGCCTATCATGGGATGCACTCATGTGTATTTCTATGCCATTCTTTTTGGAAATTCCCTTTCATAATGACAATTGGTGGGAAAACAATGCTGAAGATTTTCGTTTCTGCATGGTACTAGCCCAATTAAACAAATATACCTAATCGATTGGAAATTCTCTTTCTCTGCAACCAGAGTGCACAGAGTGAAAAAAAGGGGGGGGGGGGAATAACAAAGTACATTGATTTTGGATGAAAACTTGGAATGCTGGAGTGCCTTTGTGGGAAGAATTTTGGTAATTGTGTGAAACAGATGCCAGGTTGATTGGTTTGGAGAGGAAGAACAATTTGTGTTAGCCTTGTGGAGGGCTGAGACCGAATTATTTCCCTAGTTAGTTTATTTTCAGACTGAAAGTAGAAGAATATATTTGTGCCAACACAAAATATTGTTAAGTTAAAGGCCTGATTGAATTTGGACATAAGTTGTTATTATATGAAGGACAAAAAACGGTATGCTAATTTCTGGAAGTCCTCTTTCCATTCAAAATATTTGCCTGGCACCAATTTCCTTCTCTCCATGCCTGTGTTTGTTTTAAAGCATTACGTTGCGCAATATTGCCATTTTTAATTCTACTTTCAGCTGTCCTAGCATCTGTTACCGCTGCTTTCAAAAACTTTGGAAATCATTTTTGGAAGGTGGAGCGGGGTTAATAACCCTCTTTCAGATGAACCAGTTCCATTTTTTTTGAGCGAGGAGTGAAAATTCATGAGTCAAGATCAGAAGAGATCAGTGTTTTGGCTTGGGAATGTAATCGCTTTTTTTAAAAAAAAAAATCCTATTGATGCTGGACGCCATGTGCTGTTTCATGTGCTACCCCACAGCAGATTGTCCAAGACGAATCAGGCATCACAGATAAATCTAACAGCATATGTCTTTTGTTTTTCATAAGGCAGGCGAAGAGAAGCCATAGAGTACCTATGCAACAGGCTAAACCCTGGGGACTAGCAGATGGAAAAGGGGAGCAGATATTTTAAGGTTTCGTTCCAACCAAAATGTGGTGCAAGCTGATAAAAATGCAGTTAGCCTTTAAGGTTATAAGCTTTAATTGTCAATTTGTCTCTTGTTTATTTTTGAATATTAAAATATTTATCCTCCATCGTATAACAGCAGAATGTTGGGCAGAAGGCCATCCATAAGAATGAATAATATCAGTAATAAAGCTGCCTAGCTAAAATAAGGACCTGGATGATCAAAATAGATACTCAGCTGCTACCCCTGAGAATTTAATAATGAGTAATCAGTTTTCCCCTTTTATCTTCTCGGTGATGACCCCCCAATTCTATCCAGGTCCCCTCTTTATTGTCCTTTTAGTTATCAGCAAAATGTTTTTATTGTTGTTGCTTTTTTCCAGGGCTTTTCTAAAAGCTCTGTTATCCTGCTGGCTGGGTCTCTAGTTGTCGAAAGCACTTAGAAATAAATATTCTTTTTGGATGTTGAGGCTTTTAGCATTTGTGAAATCGGGAGCAGTTTTTTGTTCTCTTTCAAAAAAAACACCAAACAAAACCCTCCTCATTAAGCAAAAGTGGCTTGGTGCTTCAGACCTAGCTGACAGTAAACTTAGAAGCTTAGCTAAAGATCTTGATCCCTAACTTTTACGTGGGAAGTGGCCGGTTGTTTCCCTAACAATTAATTCAGTAAGCAGAATTTAATTGGCCACGGGACAAAATTATTAAAAGGGTAGGGGTGAAGGTAAAATTGTCTATCTTAACTGAGAGTTCAGCCTGCATGCCCTTTATCTACACTGTTGCTGAAGGTGATTTTGGGGTTACTTTGACAGGATAATGCTCCCCATTTTCAATTATTACCTCTAACTGCAAACGTTCAGCGTTTAGCTAGGTGTCAGAAGGATGCCAAATGAAAGCATTAGGGGCATAGAAGCAAAGAAAGAGATTCAAGGTTCTTTTTCAAGTTTCTTGTGAAACACATCAAGAAAAAGAGAGAGTATTGATGTTGCATTGTGGATACAAGGTGGCTAATTTGCACCCAGCCAGTCAGCAAATCCCATAATTCACATGCAAAACCTGAGGTGCATCTTTGATGTCCTAAACTAAGTTGAGTTATTGGGAGGCATTGCAAGATTTTGCCCTGCTTCAGTCAATACAAAACATAAACTAGAATGTTTTTCAATACCATTAGGAGGAGCGATCAGATCTCTGGGGTTGAGGGTATTCACCTTCCCAGATATTAGACTGATTTGCAGAAATGGTTGTGCTGTGTTAAATCAAAGGAGTAATGTCAACACGTAGACAAAAGTATGGGTTGCCAGACAAAGACAAAGAAGGTCTTACTTGAAATTCCCATATAGCTTTGAAGATCACTAGAGCAACTCTAAGCCAGTCCTTTGCCCTCAACCTACCACACACAGTTCTTGTGAGGATTAACTGGGAAGATAAAAAGTACTAAATAAAGTAAGTTGAGCATCTTTGTGGTATTTCAGTTGTTAATTGACTTCAAACCTGATGGACTTTGCTTTGTCAGGAGTCTCTGCTTTTAACTGCTTCTTGGAGTTTTTGTAAGTTCGTGTTCATGGCATCAGTCTCCGGCCATTTTGTTTTTTCTCCATCTCTTTTTTGTTTGGCTCCAATTTTTCTAAGCATGAGGGTCTTCTCCAGGGACTGTTGTTTTTGCATTATATGTCCAAAATATCTAAGCTTTGTTTTCATTATTACTGATTCTCTAGTTTTACTTCATCTAATACTGAATTGTTTGTTTTTCTGGTTCAGGTTAGTCTCAACAACTTTCTCCAGCACCGCCCCCAATTCAGATACAACATGTTTTCTTTGTTTGGCCTTTGTGATGATCCAGCTTTCACAGCCATATGTTAAAACTGAGAAAAACCATGGGCTTGACAATATGTTGAGAAAGTGAGAGATCTCTGTCCTTCAGATAGTTGTCAAGATTTCTCACAGGGTTTCTCCCAGACAGTTGTTGAGATTTGCCATAAAATATTTTCTTTCTAGCTTCTTTCCCCCATAGATATTTGCATTCTTTTATTGCGCTGGTTCCCTTGATTTCTGTAATTTTTTAAAATAAAGCTCTTGTCCTTCCCATTCAGTTTTTGTCCACAGCTTCTTTGTGTTGCTTATTTAAATAGAATTTCTTGTTTTTCTCTGGAATTCAGCAATGAGATGGACAAATGCAGTCTCTCCTGCCTTTTGTTTCCTGTTGTTCAGCTGTCTTCATTGTGTCTGCAGACAACTGCTTTGCCTTTCACTTCTTGTATTTGAGAAGATTACGCCACTGATTTCAGTCCAGAGTTCTTTAGGCACTCTGTTTATCAAATCTAACTATTAAATCTACTCTTTACTTTCACCACATAATGATACAGTTTACTGCTGAAATCATATCTTGTCTGATGTTTTTATTTGTTTTAAGTTGTAATTTTGCAGGCTTGTAGTCAGATCTTGGTTTTGCTGACTGAGTAGAACTTTTCCATCTTTGTTGGCGTACAGTCCATCTGATTTTGATGTTGTCCATCTGGTGAAGCCCATGTATAAGGTTGTCTTTAGGTCGTTGGAGGAAAGCATTTCTTATAAAAGTTGACTTTTCTTGGCAAAACTATAATAGTCTGTCTCCTGCTTAGTTTCATACACCAAGGACAAATTTTCCCATTATTCCAGATATTCTTTACTTTGGATTGTAGCATTCCAGTTGCCTATAGGGAGTATTAAACACACATTGAAATCATCCTGTCACTTTTGGGGTTATATCTAATAAATGACTTTGGCACACTTTTGTTAATAATGATGATGACTTCATTTATTCTATGGCTTTCTGGTCCACAGTAATTGTCCAGTGCGTCTCCATTGTGAAGTATCTTGAGTTCCTTACAAAATACAGTATACGAAAGTAAAAATTAAATTCAAGCTTCAGTGGTTCTGTGTTGCAAATTTTCAAAGGTTTCTCTCCCGCCCCCCCCCCTTTTTTTTTTTAAATGGCTTCAGGTTTTCTATCTTATTTTCAAAATGCTTGAAAATTTGTTTCAAATTCCTCTTGGTGGTGGTTTAAAGGTTAGTTTATTACTGGAACTGGTGGAGAATGCTTCAGTTTTTGTGTTTTTCTGTTGCACATTTTCCAGGTCTTTTGAGGAGTCTACGGCTATCCACATTTCACCATTTGGGGAAAAATAGGAGGAGTTCTTTTATATCTTCCCTTGGAATTTATTTGAAATGTGGGAAATCAGGAACGTTGTAGATTGCTGGTGAGGTGATTGTATAATGAAAAGTAGGACATTAATGCACAGAGAGACGCATAAGATGGCCCCCTGCTAACTAAATCAGTTTTAAAATGTGACACTAATTTTTCTCCTTTGAAAGAAATTGGAAGGTGCATTTCCTTTCATCAAACAAAATAAGCACTAGTAGAAAATAAAACCAGATTTCCCCCCCTGCACACCACTACCAGCAGTGCATGTAATATGGAAGACGTTGGAGGCAAGAAAAATGTGTCTGTATGCAACATCACAAACGTGGGACTTTACCCACATTTATCCCATTGACCACAAATGTGGGTAAATTGCAGTTTGTGCAAACCATTTGTTTATTTTTAAGTCAAAACCAGAAACCACAGTTTAAACAAGGTGTCCAGTTTTGACCCGTCTTGCAATAATTACAGCAACTGAGCCCTCCTTCGTATCAAATGAGACTCCTGATGCCTTTAGTGACATACGAAATCTTCTTCCTCCATATGATATTCTGGGTAACAGTATAGAAGTACTTGTCAATTGTCTTCTTAAGGAATGTTTTTCTGATTTCCCAGTCTAGCCTACAGATCTGAGATTCTCTGGTAGTTTCCTATCCGAATATAAACCCTATTACTTTTTTTCAAGATCAGCCAAGGGCTGGTAGCTTAACAAATCTACTTACTACAGATCAAGAAATAAAGGAGAAACTTCGCCCAACATGCATCAGAAGAAATCATTTGAATCAAACTTTGCAGTCATGTGGCCTGAACCAGACCATTGGGTATACGAGACCATTCCTATTTGCAAAGGCATAATTTTGTGAGCCCATTCTGCAGAAATAACGCCGTATAGCTGCCTCTTGTAAGAGCAATCCCAAAGATCTTTGCAGCGCTTGTAAAGATCTAGAAATTGCTTGTGTGCCCTTGAATGAAGACCTGCTTCTCTGTCATCCTTCCTTAGAGAAACAACTGATAGCAATCAGCATGATTGTTTCCTGCTGGTGAAACATTTTTATTTTTACTACGATATTAGTTGGACATACATTTCCAGAAAGAAGATATAAATATGTTTAGCCTCTGAATATAAGCTGTGTAGAAATGTTATATTACTCACTTGGAAGTAAAAGTGTAGGTGACATAGAGCAGAGAGCAGGCTTTGCTTACAAATCAGGTGGGTGATGAGGTTGCAAAAGTTATATTTTCCCTGCTTTCATTGGTAGAATTTATTAGCTTCTTGGAATTGATTCTGGATGACTTTCATTTGCCATTGGGCTAAAGTCACGAACAAAATGATGATATACCGCATTTTTGCTCACTCATCTTTTTATTGCCTAACTATTGTTATTGAGTAAAAGACATTCAATATATTTCACAAAAGAGGCACAGAGCGAGGGGGAGAGGGCGAGCAGAAAGGGGAAATGTCTCATTGTCTCTTCCCCCCTCCCCCTCCCCATTTTAATTGACATTGGTTTCTTTGACTGCTAGGCTGGCTGGTTGGCCACCGTGCAAAGACAGCAACTGGGAGGAGCAGAGGAACAGATGCCTTGATGTTAGATGAGAGTACCTAGAAAGATGTCTAAACAACGTGGGGTTGGGTTATTTGCCCAAGAAGAATGAACTCAAGCAAAGTTAATATCAGTGCACTGTATGAAAGTCTTGGGGTCGTTATCTCTGGGAAGATAATGTTAACTCAGCAATATCATTGCTTTGATCTTTGGTTACCCTCTTAACAAAACTAGATTGTCATTTGACTGACAGCCTTGTCAGAGAATGAATGAAGAGTGACAATCCAATATTGAAAATGCAGCATTTACAGAACTTTTCGGCGTCCCAAGTTTTCTCATGACACTGCTTCTTTTGTGGAAGACTGAATTTCACATTTTTCTGGGGTTTTTTAAAAAATAAAAATGTGTTTCTTGCTAGCCGCAGTGAAAACTTATGATTTTTTAGTCTCCTGGCTGCCAAAAGCTGCTGTCTCCCTTGACAAAGTTGTTTTTGATGTGTTCATGCTAGCAATGCAACCAAACAATCTCAAGTTGGCAACGCTAGGATTTATCGCTTGGAACAGACACTGCTCTGGCAGTTTTCAGGAGTCAAACCAAATTATGAATTCTGCTACTCAGGTGATTGTGTTTTTCCCCATTGTGAGACTGTTTTTATGGTTTGTTATTGTTTTATTTCAGGTTTTTTTCCCCCCCTAACCTACTGAATCTCCAGAATTCAGAAGGAGATAGCAACAGACAGGGTAGAGGGACCACGTGACCGTTGACTAAGATGTCTAGTAACGTAATCCAGTGGTAGACCGTTTGTACTTATAGAGAGTAACTAGCATATCCAAAGATAAACAATTGCATCTGCAACAGTGGAGAAAGGTTTGCAGGATCTAAGCAAAATAATCACAAAGCTATCCAGTATAAATGCTTTGGACGCTCTTTCTTAATATGCTACTTACTTCACAGTGTGGAGTCGAGACATCTGTAAGATTTTAATAGTGATTGGATTAATTGTGACAGATGAAGACTGTGTCTTTTTATTGTTGGGAATATAGTGAGGATGCTTCCAAGATGGCGCACCCAAGAGCACGGTAGATGGCATTGCTTCTAGAATGCCACTGTTGGAGGAAAGAGCCACTGGTCAGTGATAAAGTATATGGGAAAGAGACCAGGGTCTCAAAATCTTGGAGAGTTCTTGCCAGTCAGAAAGCCAACTTGGTTTTTCATCCAGTTGAAGAAAATGATGAGAAGCTGTTAGAGCTAAGGACCAACCTCAATTTCACATTCACTTGTATCAGTGCCTACAGGGATTGATGGAAACCATCTGAGTAGGTGGAGCTGGCTTACCAACAATAAATAGGTGTTGCTATGTCTTCTGTCAGCAGCCCTTCTGTTGCTAGGCTAGTCTTCTGTGGTAGCCTTTTTGTGGGTGCATCCACCACCTACTATCAACATTCCAGATCAGTGTTTCTCAACCTTGAAACTCTAAGATGTGTGGACTTCAATTCCCAGAATTCCCCAGCCAGCCAGGCTGGCTGGGGAATTCTAGGAGTTGAAGTCTGCACATCGTAGACTTCCTTAGGTAGAGAAACCCTGTTCCAGATATAGTCTGAACCCAAAAGGGTTGCCTACCCCCTCAGCTTGTCCTCTCCTATGCTGGCCTCAGGCTTTTCTCCTGGAAATGCTGACCCAATTGTCTTTTCTACACCTTCAAGAGAGATGCGCTGGAATCCACAGTTGTCATAACAGGCTGATCCTCTGCTATGTTCCCTGAGTCAGCTTTGTTCTTTCTCATGGCTTTTATATAAATATTTCATGCTCAAAGGACATGCAACCCTTTCGTTGCTGGGAAAAGGCAGTCTATTTACTTGTAACTGCCATTCTCTGTGGCTTTTGTTATTTTCTTTTTCTAAATCGTTCGGAGCAAGATGAAGCGCTTGGTACAATTCTGCCTTTTGCTGTCTGGTGGCCTAACCGTGTTTGTTCTTATTTCTCCTGGAAACAAAGCAGTAGAAAACAGATGATTTGAAAGCCATTAGAGGACCATTATGCCAGCAAAGCTTTTCAGGGATCGATCAGTTGTTGATGGTTCTACATCTCTATGTACGTACACATGTGTGGGTGTATGAGAACCAGTTTGATGCCTTGGTGAAGGTGCTGTGGGAAGTGGGAAGACTTGGTTCTAGGCCTTCCTTAGTCAGGAAAGCCCTCTGGGTGACCTGGGGCCAGTCACTCCTTCTCAGCCTAATCAGTGTCCAGCTCTGCAACGAGCCAGCTGCAAACTAAAGCTAAAAAAATAAATATATATTTATAAAAAAGAAAAAACTTATTGCAACATGCATGGATAGCTTTGCTATAAGAACTGCAGTGAGCACTGTGCAAAACAAGCACTGACAGGCAGGACAAATCCTAAGACGTGCACACAAAGTCTTAGCATACACATGCATACATACGTACATACACACAGAGTGTGTACCAAAAGTCAGGCCCCACAGATAATGTATTAGAAAAATTAAATTAAATGTTTGAATGGATTGCCATTTTCTTCTAAACCCTTTCTTGCATGTTTAAAGCATGACCTTTGAACATTCCTAAGTACAGAAACATTTTCTCCGGGAAAAAAAAAATAATAAAACATATTGTGACTGGCCTACGGGGCCTGACGTTTGGTACAACTTCTGTGTGTGTGTGTATGTGTGTGTGTGTGTGAGAGAGAGAGAGAGAGAGAGACAGAGAAATCTCAGAAAGATTAACATTTTCACTGTCTCCTTAGCAATCAACATTTCCTTAAAACAGATAAATTTAAGTTCCCCTTTAAAGTCCAGTCCTTTCATCTCTTAGAATAATTATTCCCCTATTCCTGAACCACCTATAGTTTGTCCTGATTGTTAACATTTCAGTAAAATTAAGTTGGAGAAGGTGTTTTTATATTTAGCCAGATTGTGGTGCACATCTGGCTATTTCCAGCCAACCTTCTGAAGCTGATAGGAACCTCAGCATATGGAACGATTCAAAGCCATTCCCTGCCCAGGTTAACGGTGCCACCAAGGGCAGCAATCGCATTTGTTGCTATTATATTTGAGATATGTGGCTGTAACTTTAGCAACAGAGGCAGGGTTTTAAAAAATGTGGGCAGAAAAGCTCTGGATGACCACTAACAACCAATGCAAGACTTTATAGCTACTGGGAGACAGAAGACACCAACCCTTTTTCATCCATGAGTCTTGTATCTTCTCTTTGGAGTGTTTACCATCAGATTAGTTTGTTTTAAAGTGGGCTATTTATTCTGAATATGTTTTGCATTAAAAAGGAAATGAAATCTCCTCTGAATTGAGCTTGAGTGATGGACGTGTCCAAGTAGTTTTCGTGGCCCCAGTTCAGAAGTGGTTTGTCGTTGCCATTTTCTGGAATATGTGGGGCTTCCAGACAGATAGCCCTGGGATTCCCCATCTGAGAACTAAACCAGGTCCCATCTGCTCAACCTCTTCAAGATCAACATGGTTGGCTCCGAGCTGCCACTAGCTGTGCAAAGCTTCAAAGGAGTTACTCTGACAAAGGTTCATGTGAAGCAGCCCTTCAGACCTGCTATTTAATCCAAGCAATCCGCAACAGTTCCTTCCCTAGTTGAGGAAGGGGTCAGGTTGGTTTCTCTAGAACAGTGTTCTCATGGCTGGCTGGGGAATTCTGGGAGTTGAAGTCCACCCATCTGAAAGTTGCCAAGGTTGAGAAACACTGCTCTAGGCTGTGATAATCCTTCTTAGGAGAATATAGCATCCTTTTTGTGCCAATTATTACATTTGGTATTTGAGAACATATGGCTCTTCTCCCAGAATGGTTGGTGTGGGTTGGAGGGAGGATTATTTTTATTCAGTGACTCCCATGACGGGTTCAGCCTACCACTTTTCCCAATGATAAACTGGTGAGCTTACTCTCTCTGAGTCTCCCAAATGCTCTCCCCCCGGCACCATTTTTTTCTTTTCTTTTTTTTTTGCAGGGGGAGGTGAGCAGATTTCCAAGCAAAATCTTGGGCTGTATCAACTTTCTACTTTCCTTTCCTAAGAATGCCAGTGTTGCCTTGGGGGCAGGAGCACAGAAACTTTATTGAAATAAATATAATGCTGAATTATATTTATGAATGCTATCTTTTATTTAAGAGAGTAACTTAAAATAGTACAGGGTAGTGTTCAGAGGCACAAAGATGCCCGCCTTCCTGTAATTCTTGGTCCTCCTTTATATCTTAAGTTTCACGTGTCCTCTGGAAATCTAAGATTGGAGCAGTGGTTCCCAGACTTTGAGATACCACAGTCCCCTCCGATAATAAATGGATTTTTTTTAATCCCCATCCCCTCCCTAAAACCAGCAATTTTACTGGAATAGGGTGGGAGAAGAACTAAATATACCACTTGTGTATCACAGAAGGTCTCAAACTTAAAGATACAACAACTGTCCTCTGAGGACTTGATCAAGCAAAGTTATCTAAACTTACTTTTGCTTTGTTGGGGCAAACCCACAGCTGGTTTGTACAGACAAAGGCAGGAGGCAAAGCCCAAGGCAAGTTCTGACAGTGCTTTTTTTTTGCCTGTTTTTAAAAAAACTGTGAGACACACACACACACACACACACACACACACAGAGCCATCAGTCCTTTGAGGTAGGCCAGGTCAGGAAACAGACTCCATGGGGATCTCTGGAACTCTACTTTATTGTTATTGGGTGTAATAACAGAGTCTTGAAAGCTTAACAAAGATTCTCTCTTCCCCTTTTATACGCAACAGACTCAAGGCAGAGAAATCTTGAGTTTCTTTCTCACTCCTTCTGTTGAGAGCCAGGGAGGTAGCCTTGAAGCAAATATTCAGAAGCTGTTTTGCAAGCAAAAAGAAGAACATTCTTTAAGTCCTGAGAACAGGGGTAGTGTTAAGAGACTCAGGTTGGTCCCTCTCTAACTCACTGGGGTATAATAGGGAGGGGAGGAAGAGGTTAATCAATCTTGAAAGATTCTGTTATTATAGCCTGCCAACACAGTATAGCTCTAGTCTATGTGGAATTGATTTTAGGGTCTGGTCTACCTCATGGGGCTTTCATCTTCCTCATTTTCAGGGTTAAGCTGGTGTTGACATAACTGCCCCTAAATGCCTTCTTCAAGGCAATTACTGTACTTCTCTACCCTCCCTGAGCTGCTTATGACCTCCTCCCCAGCTCCTGACCCCCAGACCCCTACGTTGCTTTTACCGTGATGAGTGTTTTCTTTTCTTTGGTTTTTATGTGTTTAGTTATGGCACAAGCGAGGAGGCTCCTGCACGCCTTTTCTGAGTTTTCAGAGCAAAGCACCTGATAAATGTACTGACCGAATTGTGGTGATAGTAAATAATTGATTCACTGTACTAGGCAGGCTCCATTTGCCACAAAGAAAGCAATCGGAAAAGCTGCCATTGCTTTAAAATATTAAGGCTTTGAAGAGAATTAAAAAGTTGAGTCTGCCAAAAAAGCGTGCTGAAACAGTGAGGCTCGAGAAATAAATTTGCTCGATTCCAAATGATGCTATTTGGAAGGGGGGTGGAGTGTTGTCCTGAACTTTGAAAAGGAACAACCAGCTTGTCACTAATGAACTCTGACAATCATTGTGACACCTTGTAAAAAGCAAAGTTTTAATTATGGTGAAGAAGCCCTGATGGCCATTTATTTTATTAAATGAAAAGAAGCTTTGATAGGTTGGCAATTTTAAATAAAGAAGTGGGGGGGGGGGGAAGAATGTTAACTCTTTACTCACCTGCTACCGTATTTTCTGTTTCAAGCCCCACAGCATGCTGTGTCTCTCTTAGAAACCTGCAGAGAAAAATGTGATTTGGAATTTCTTGGGCTCAGAAAGGTGACTGTTGGAACTCTTAAGTGCTGACATTTCAGAGGGGGGCTGGCGTTAATTTAAACATGTTGATTGTCACGTTAAGTTGCTTTGCAAGGCACCCTGGGAAAACTGGTTTTGAGGGAAGATAGGTCCACTTCAAAATAAATAAAAGTCCATCAGAGCAGCTTTCCCCTTTCCTCTACATGTAACATGTAGTTCGATCGATAGCTTGCTGATAGCTTTCCTGCCTTGATCTGTGAAGTGCAAGATTCTGAAATGCCCTAGATATGCCTGGAGTGGCTGGATCAGTCATATAAGGATATTAGGCCTAGGACAGTTGCCACTTCTAGCTTTCAAAAATATGTGATCTTTAGGCAAGGGAGAGAAGCTGAGCCACGGGACAGTGGAGTATCAGGCTCCTAGAAGAACTTCCCAGAGCTTAACTTGGTTCCTAGGCTCAGATTTGGCTGAAGTTTCTGAGATGCATGGTGTGGCACAGCTAGATATTGCAAACAAGATTGAAGCTTATTAAACAGTCCTCTGTCAATACCCTCTTATACCCATAGCAGTTTAAATCCATTGTTTCTTCCCACATTTCCTTCATTTCAATGGATTCTTTGTGGACTTGACACCAAGTGGTAGTTAATTGTTGACATCTCAGTCCTGAGGACTGCTGATTTATCTCTCACTCCTGATGCCTCTTAAAAATCCCAGCTTTTGAGAACTGTTTCTTTTTTTGGTAATTTGATCCAAGAGAACTAGAGCTATGTCTGAATGGTACCTAGACAGAGTGGGCTTAACCTGACATTGGCTGGAAAGACCAATCACCTACATCTCCCACCATCTATTAATGGTATCACCAGAGCATAGTCGATAGGTGCAGGTCAAGCCAGAAGTGGAAGACTTTGGAACAGGGAAAAACAGATTAGGGTAGAGGAGATGCAACAATTAGGGAAGAAAGAAAAGAGTGAAGAAAGACGAAGTCATAGGGCATTTTCTCATGGCCAGCATTGCCACTTCAAAACATTCCTGTTGTTGTTGTTTAGTCGTTAAGTCGTGACCCCATGAACCATATTGCGCCAGGCCTTCCTATCTTTCACTGCCTCCCTGAGTTGGCTCAATTTCATGCTCATTGCTTCAGTGATGCTATCTAGCCATCTCATCCTCTGCCGTCCTCTTCTCCTTTGGCCTTCCATCTTTCCCAGCATCAGGGTCTTTTCCAAAGAGTCCTCTCTTCGCATTAGGTGACCAAAGTATCTGAGCTTGAGCTTCATTATCAACATTCCTACAATGCCCCAAATCATTTTGATTGCAGCAACTGGAGCAACACTCCCACCCAAACAATGAGGGTCCATGCAAATAGGCTCTTGGTCAGTGCCCCATCCGTGCCTTTTGAGAACAAAGCAAAAAAACAACCAGTCTGGATGGAAAAATGGTACCACCTGGGAGAGGGGACCATGGTGCTATGATGACTTCAGAGTTGAGGAAAGAAAGAAAGTCATGAAGCTAGAGCCAAGAGTAAGCCATATGAAGTAGCCATCCTTGCCAGTGATCAACTAGAAGAAGCTAAGAGAGTTGCTGGCTTAGAAGGAAATGAAAGTCCTATGTTCCCTGTATTTGAGATTTATTTGACATTTATATCTTATCTCATGTATCTTTTGTTTGTTTATTCTTTCCTACTCTTTAACTCTCACATTTTGGGAGCACTTTACTGTTTAATGTAGAGAATATTGCAGATATACCAAAGAGACAGCAGCAGGTTCTTTCAAGATACCACCTAGCCTTGCATTGTAACAGAGCTAAACTATGAGTTGAAAAGCCCAGGATAGATTTTTTCAAATGATTTCATCAGTGTTTAAAAAACATTATATAACATCAGTGACCTTAATCCATTTTGGAACAGCAGGTTTATACCCAAGATTTTAAAGGCCATCAACTCTTCCAAGCAACTTGATCTCCTCAAGATCTGTTGGAGCTCCCAGAATTCCTTTGGCCAGGCTTTCTAGGAATTTTGCAACTTGCAGCCCCAACAGATCTGGGGAAGCACTAGATCAGAAAAGGATTTAATGGCAAAGCCCAACCATTTCAGGTAGAAAATGCCATTGTTTTGATCTCATCAGGTAGCAGCTGATGAGAAAGTGTCTTCCAGAGAGCTGCAACCATTCAAAGTAAGCAACATGAACCCAGGAGGCCCATGGCCTGACTTGGTATATAATGCAGATGTTTTTGTGTGGATCTGTGCTATTTTGCCAGAGGTATATGTGATATAGAGTTGCCCCTGAATCAGTTGATATAACATGACTTACGAGACCAATTCTGCCTGTGATCACGTCAGTCTGAAGCACCATTCCATAAGTCTAGTTCTTGATTCAGATTAAATATAAAGGACGCTGAAACATGAGATCCTGATAGAACTTTATGGTTGTTGGTTGTCAAAGCCTGTCTCCTCCACAACCAGTTCCAGATTTGAAGGAGCCAGTAGTTGTCCAGGAATGCTATTTCTTGATGCTGCAGTTCTTTGAAAAAACCCTGAGAAATATTAGCTGGTGGGCAGTTCTCTCGCATCACAAATGGTGCTCATTATGATGGTTTGCTTAGTTGTCAACGGAACTTTGTCCATGCATTTCAGCACATCGTTAACATTCGGAATAAGTAATTGAAGGTTTTATATAGTTCATTATATTTATTTTACTTCCAGAATCACTGTCCAGTTTAGTTGGTCTTGTGGCTGTTTCCCTCTACCCCTTGTGTAGAGGGATTGTGTAGAGCAGTGTTACTGGCTGGGGGGTTCTGGGAGTGGATCCACGCATCTTAAAGTTGCCAAGGTTGAGAAACACTAGTGTAGAGGGATTGTGGCTGTTCCCTTCCCCCACACAAAGTTTCAGGAATTGAACCAGTAGCCTTTTTTTTCCCAGCCAAAACCTACTGGGGTGGGGTATAAATCCAAACAAAATCTGCCATAAAAATGGGAATGTATTTTATTATCTGAGAACAATTGAGCTGTATTGGTTATGCACTACTTCATTAATCTGAAAGGCAGAATGACCCCATTTTTCTATGGTCTTCAGAACCATGGAAATGGCAGCTGGAGAGGCCCTCGATTTGCAATCCTGTTCAAACGATGGCCAAGATGGACATATTTTTCAGGTCATTATGAGAGCTTGCTTCTCTGAATATTCAATGAGATATTGGCTTTGTCTCATCACTGCAAATCTATTTAGTACTCAGCTGATAATGCTTTATAGCAACTTTCTCCGATCGCTATCCAACTGGCTCATTATTATCACACTGACTGGCAGTTGCTTCTTACGGTTTAATAAAAGACTTTACCCTGGCTCTGCCCAGAGAAGCTGGGAGTCAACCTAGAACTTCCATATATGAAGCCAACGTTCTGCCATTGGA
The DNA here is from genome assembly GCA_030867105.1 of Liasis olivaceus. NCBI lineage: Eukaryota > Metazoa > Chordata > Lepidosauria > Squamata > Pythonidae > Liasis > Liasis olivaceus. The sequence continues at coordinate 13,772,845 of CM061361.1, forward strand.
CTACAGCCATTCTCCAGTAGCTAGAGTTGAATAGAATTCTGGATTTGGTAAACGTGTTGTGTTTCCTCTTGAGGGTGGGTAGGAACATTATTTCAGGGCATGCATGATCCAACCTTCTATTTTATCACAACACAACCTTGCAATTGGGTGGCTGAAGTTCAACGATGAGATTCAAGACTGCGGGAAGATCTGAATCAAATCTTCCCATTCTTAGGCCATTGTTACTATGCCGAGCTGGTTCCCAATTTTCATCTGGAGCTATGCAAAAAGATCTGGGGAATGGTGACCATTAGACGATCTCCATACAGAACAGAAAGGGGAGACAGAATTTCTAGAAATCAGTTGTATTGGTCAAATGCCCTTTATTTCTCCCAGTAGGTACTGTATACCATATTATTATAAAGGTCCAGTCATGATGGCACTAGGGAAATTAATAGATCATGTCCTCAGTGGCCTTTCGAGGAATGGGGAGGGTGAGGCTTCAATTTCACCTCTTAAAATTATTTAAGCAGGTGCTGTGAGAAAGCTATTGCTTTTATATGACTCTTCAAATGTTTACAACTAAACATTTTTTCCCTGTGATTGAATTTTTCACAGTGCTAAAATACCACCGAGAAATATGCTTCCTATCAGCTTTATTGCTCCCCGGATGGTTTCTCGACAAACCTTGTATCTGCTTGCACACAAACTCTCTACTGCAGAAAGATATCTTGCTGTTTTTAACAAGCTGTGCTGCTTGGAAAGGCTATGTCTGTCGTACCAGGGGGAATGTCAGTACCTTAAGAGTAATACCATTTTAAGAGTACTATTTTATTAAGGCAGACGTGAGTAATTTGTTCTTGACTGTTATACACCCCAAGTTTATTAAGGGTATTTTACATCTGTGGAAGAGATTACTATTTACTTATTTTTTCCACAGCTCAGCTTTAATAGAGGATGTGAGATATCATTTATTAAGACTAAGGAAAAAAGGCTCTAATAGGGAGAGTCATCTTGTAATATAAGACCATTATAAAATAAACTTTAGAAAAAAGTGGGAAATACAATTTCCTTTCTGCCCTTCATATATCTTCAATTTGATTGATTGATTTCATTTTGGGCTTCAGGGTTCCAAGCTTTAACTTACCTATTTTGTAAATATGGTCAGAAATTATTGTTACAGTGATACTGGTATTTTCAAGAGAGAGGGACATGTTTGAATTGGATCTTTACCCTCAGGGATTCACAGGTTGTGGTCGGAAGAGTCATGAGGGCAGCTGTGACCATACACACATACAAAGCAGGAAGAACTTGGTCTTGACCAGCATTTGGCTTTGTTGACCATACCCTGCAAACACCCCATTTGCCAATGTTCCCAAAAGATTTAGATGGCATCATGTTAAAATGCATGTGTCCCTTGCAGTATGCTCTTCTCTGAACTGTGCTGTTGGATTCCAAGCATCTCACTTTGCAAATCTAGAGAACTTGTAGATTTCTTCCCTTCCCTGTTTTGCACAGAACAAATGTATGCATCTTGGAACTGGAACAGTTGGAATGGAATTTTGTTCAAGCTGTTAGATTTCTTCTGCTTTTAAGAGGACTAAGCTACAATCCACACTAGCAGTGTTTTCTTGCCCAGAGACACATGCTAAGACAGTTTTTGTTCAAATGTATTTTAGGTGACTCTCAATATTTTTTGAGAATGTGAGGAAAAAAAAAAAACAATTACATTCCTTGTGCTGTTGATTTTTTTCCCTGCAGTTTGTAGCCCCTTATCAGCCTCTAACAGGTACCTTCCATTGGAGAAGACGTCCCAATATTATTGGGCCTATCAGAATGTTGAGGGAGCTTGAAATGGTACTTCTCTGTGTGCGGAACAGCAAATAGTGTGGCTTTGGATACGCATGGGGTTGGGCTGGGTTGACTTATGGAAACCTAAAAATTCTATGCCTCAAGTACATATACAATCACTGAGTACTAGATCAGATCATAAAGTTCTTTGGCAGAGCCTTTGATCAACCCAAGAAATCCAAACCATCCAGCCGCTGCTTAAAGCAAAACTAACCAGCAGGGAGCATCAGTGACCCTTTTTTGCAATCCAACCTCCCAGGGTCATGCCAACAAATAATACTGGAGCTATTTTCTTGGGGGGGGGGGATAATAATAAGTGAACTAGGGTCATTAAGCCTCCAATAAGCACAGCACAGCTATTTTATAAGAGCTCCAATTCCCAGCCCTCCATCTCCAGTGACATTATCACATCACCGCCATGCCCTTACAACATTTAACTGCTAAAAAAAAATGGGGGAGGGGGAAGAAAGCATGGCCTCTAACCATAAATGCTATTGCCAGCCCTTTCTTAAAATCTTCTAGTGCGCTACCATCTTCTTAAATAATTTTGTTTCACGGTCAAACAGCTCATACGGTCCAGAAATTCTTCTCCTCTCTAGTTGAAATCTTACTTCTTGTCCTTTTTACCAGCTTCTTTGAGTTCTAACAGATTTGCTCTTTTCCAGATAAAACATATCATTGTAAATAAAATATGGACTGCTTATAGAAGCAGGGCATATGTTATGGAATAATTAATAATGGTCTAAGATGTAAACTTGAATTAGGATAATTTTATATTCTGGAATCCATACTGAAGCAAAGATGTGGCTGAAATGCGGAAAAGGTCTTGGAAATAGGCAACAAGGTCAGATTGCTTACTGCAATTTTCCCAGGAATAAAAAATAAACATTTGGGTTACAATCTTCCAGAACTTCAGCTTCATAAATTTTGATCTGAAAAGTGAAACTTAGAAACAGTAGTGACCAGATACATCAGTCTTAATTCCCAAATGAATACATACTTTTTTCTCAGATTCCCAAGGCAATATTTTTTTTAAAAAACTTCTCTTGATTTCGTGGGTAACTAGAATAAGAGAGCAGATAATTTTTCTGACAGAAGTTCTGATACCAAGAAGTTCACTTCTGAATAAAGCCCAAAATATATCGGACTGAATCCAGACTTAAATTCTGCTTAATTGAGATCTACCAGCAACAGTGAGACCAAGGTAATCTTGACTATCTTGGTCTGTTCATTTCAGTTGAGTCTGCACTAAGCACAGTTCGGGGTGGATCCAAGCCATAATGTGAAAGGTATTTCAACTTGGAAGCTCTACAGAATTTTGTGGTTTTTCCATGGATTATAGTCGGGGATTGAAAGTGAATCGCCATGAAAGCTTATGCACTTAAAACAATGGTTGTTTTACATTTCCTATAACATCTGGAAAAAGAATTAAGATAGAGATGATTTTAGCTACTAGACTAGTTCTTTGAGTGAACTATTCCAGTGTTTCTCAACCTTGGCAACTTGAAGATGGGTGGACTTCAACTCCCAGAATTCCCCATGCTGGCTGGGGAATTCTGGGAGTTGAAGTCCACCCATCTTCAAGTTGCCAAGATTGAGAAACACTAAACTATTCTATCTGAGGGTTTGGTTACAACTGCTGTAAATGATGTGCAAAAATCTAGGCTGAAAACTCTCTTCTGCCATCTAATAAGCATCTGTTTTTTCACTGCTATAATACTGTAGCCTCGGTGCCAATTTAGGAACAGACTAGAGGCTTAGTGAGAGAGAATGTGAGCTGGACTGCATTGCCGACTCTGGCGACCCAATCTTTTAACATTTTGTAACATTTAATAACGTGTTCTTGTTGGCTGGCTATCTGGGGTTTCGTCTCCATCTCTGGTGGTTGCCTGAGAGATTATGACATAGCTATGCAATGGTTTTTTGGGGGAAGCTGGCTGCGTCCTGTTTTTCTTTCAATTTTATTTCGGCCTTGGAGGATTGTAAGAAGCATGCATGAGTTGTAGAGATGTCACTGAGGGGGCTATAGATAGAATTTTCAGCCTTATCCTTTCACTTGTTTTCTTTGCATTAGAAGTGAAATAGAGGTGCTAAACCTATTTGGGTTGTGTGATCTTTGTGGTGCTGCAAAAAAAAAAAAAAAATGAAACTAGGGACTCTTGAACTTCCCAACATGTCTAATGCCTCTTTTCTGCTTCTTATTTCTTTAAAAAAAAAAAGGTGACTTAATTTCAGTGTTGGGATTGGGGTGAGGGGAGAAACTCTGGGCATTGCAAATACAGATGCTAAGGCAGGATGTGGCCTGAAGGTTGCCTACTCCTCTAATGGGTCCATAGATTTTGAGATAGGTTATTGAACAACATCAGGGAATTGGGTTGGATGTGGGCCTCTCCAGTCCTGAAACTGGATTAATCTTGCTCATTGTTTTAACCCTTGGTGTAATTAAAGCTGAATGTAATGGATGGCATTTCTTTCTAAGGAAGGGTAGTTAAGAAGGGGGGAGGAAAGGGGTGTTAGGATCTCGGCAATCCTTGCAATATGTGAGAAGGGCTGGTTGGTTTTTAAAGAGATGCACTAAAAACCACCTACAGTGTGACAACAAGTAGTAGGATAATTACTGAAAATGAAGTCTTCTCTGCCATGCATTTCCTTGAACATCTGTTGTTCCATATGGAGTCATAAATATTTGCTGCAAAATAGCTTTAAAAAAAAAACAAAGAAATCATCTCGGCATTAATATGGAAAGGCTGAATCTGCCAAGGAAACTCAAGATCTTTAAAATATTTTTTCCCCTCTAGGCAAGTTTCACCTACCCTTACGAAGCTTTTTGTGAAAAAACAGCAGCAACCAAACCAAAACCTTAGTGGAAAACAACAAGTATCTTATTTGGTCTGAGAACAAAAAATTGAGTTGATAGAAAAGTTTGGGCCTTGGGACATGGAAAAAGATTGTATGAATTGGACTGCAAAGAGCTTTCTGTAATCTGGTGCCCTCTACCCTTGTTGGACTACATTCCGCATCATTCCTAAACCAATATCATTGTCCATGTTGGCCCAGATGATGACAGAAAGGCTGGTATAGGTACATAAGAAACTATCAGCTGTGATTGAGGTTCATATTTTCCACTAAGCCTTAATGTTTGGCTTTGGCTCAGCACATTGTATAAACCCAGCCCTGGAGGTTCAGTTCACACAAGACTTATGGTTTATTTAATGGTGGTTTATTCAACAAGCTATGGGTAAATATACTATGGCCAATCAACCAACCAATCAGGCCAGTCAACCATTTTCCACTAATGCTGGCCATCAGTAATTTTCCAAGGTGTAAAATAGACTTTTTTCCATTGCATGCCCTCTGAGGTGCAAAGCAGGTGACCTGCCACTGAGTTTCTTTATGTTTCAACATGTTTGTTATTATTTTAAGTACCTGGGATTTGATGTTGAATGTTCAATATTATGTTTTCATTAAAACATGTATCAGTAATTATTGCAAATACAGGTTCTTATCATAACTTATTCCATGAGTATCAGATGAGTTGCAAAAATCCAGATAGCTATTGGATGTTAACACAGAGGCAGAGAAACCCCCAACCTGTGACTCCCATCTAATGGTAATCTGGATTTTTGCAGCTCAGACCTGGCAGACCTATCTTATTCCAATCCATTCATGCTACTAGTTCCAGGTAGATGTAAAGACATAGCATGCATGTTACAGAAGTGAGCTCCGTCCACCCAAGCATCCACATTAGAAGGTACAATGATTGGGGTTTGACTAAAACACAGAAGTATTTTAAGAAGGTTGGAATATAAAAGGCATGAAGGAATCTCTATCATTTGGAGCCATATCTGTCATTTTTCTTGTTCAGTGTTGACTCCACTCATTAGCAGCAGCTTCCAGGGTCCAGAGTTGCCAAATTCATGCATCACCCCAAGCTAAAATGTGGCTTCTTTGATTTTTAACTTAGTGCAATGTAGACTGAGACTTAGCATGTTATATGAACCCAAGTAATTATGACTTATTGAACAAACCACTTAAGCCAGTGTCGTCCAAACTTGACCACTTTAAGATGAGTGGACTTCAACTCCCAGAATTCCCCAGCCAGCATGGGGAACATTTGGACAACACTGACTTAAGCGAACCATGGGTTACGACAATGCATGAAGCTAGCTCGTTCTTCCCAGGAAGGATTTCCTGAGAAAGAAACTTTCTATAATTGCTTCCTTGTGTAATCTGGAAATTGGTTTCTACAAGTTCACAGATGCTACTGCATCTATTATTTAAGTTTCACTTATGTAATTTGACCAGAAAGGGGTGAATCATGTGGCGAAGATTCACAGCACACTGATGATCTTTCTTTGCAGCTGGTGGAGTGACAACAGCCCCCAGCCTTTTGGTAATTGCATTTCCAGTAGATTAAAAATGTCCAGTAGATTAGACTAGTTTGAGGTTGACTCAAAAGCACATTCACCCAGGTGATATCGAAGGATTTGATATTTGAACCAAATTTTGATTTGCATACTTTGGGAACATTTTGTACAAAATAAAAAAATTAGTAAGTCCTTAACCTCTAAAAGTGAACTGCTACTGTTCTACTTGTGTTGTTGTTATTGTTACTAGGTTTTTGCTGCTATTATTTGAAATGGAATCATTTAATCAGCAGATAATAAATACTTGGTCATCCTCATTCGAGCTCAGAAGCTAAGCAGGGTTGATTGGATCTGGTTACCATTTAGATGCAAGATCATCAGGGAATATTATAGACTAGACTGGGAATTTGAAAAATACCTCTGAAGAAAACAGTGGCAAATGACTTCTATACTGTTGTCAAGAAAATGACATGGCTGTGTCCATGAAACAATCAGGAGTCAATTTGGCTTGAGGGCATCTGCTTTTTTACAGTACAATAAAAAAAATTGGATTTCCAAATATTTGGGCCAGATTGAGTTTTTAACTAATCTCTTCCAGAATTAAAGGTCACCCTCAAGATTCTTTATTGTTCCCCCAGAAGATGAAGAGTAGAATTTCTCGGTGGTAGAGCACCTGCTTTGTAGCCAGAAGCTTCCATGTTCTATCTTCATCATCTCCAGATAGGGTTGAAAATAATTCAGCTGAACTTAGAGAATTACTTTGCCCTTGTTGACATTCCTGACATTCTTGTAACTCAGCAGACAAGCTGCTTCCTATTTTTCCAAAACATACTTGACTAAATTACCGAAGAAGTGAGAAAGAGAAGCCAACAGAAGAATTCATCAAATGAAAATAATGACAACAATGGTGATAATTAGAAAAGCTTGCTTTCTTATCTGAGAAGGGTTAAGAAGTTATGAGACCACAACTTTGATTAATTTGATTCTCTGTTCATGCTCCTCTGAGTTAGGTGCTCACCAGCCCAAATCACTTCTGCTTGTCCAAGACAGCACAACAATTCCCACCTCTTAGAAGATTGGTCTTCGCCCACACCAAACTATACTTTAAAAAAAAAAACCTGTTGACAGTGTGCTATGGCGTCAAAGTTTATTGTGCCCAGTTACAAATAGGTATCATTTTCAGTGATATTAATCCACACGGAGGTAAATGTCATGACTGTATAAATTATCTAGTCATCGTTAAAAAGGGGTTGGATCACATTCCAAGTGTAAATTGTCATTTTACGTTCTACATGTATAATTCTCCTTTGGCATAATTTTGTGGAATTGCCCTGCTATTTTCTAAAGTTCTAAAGTTATGTCTCCCCATGACTGACATCTTGTGACAGTGCCCACATCATGTTCTCAAAATCCTAAATATGCCCATTTCAGACCAGAAAAGTTGGGGACATCTTCAGTGAAGTAAACAGGACCATAATGTGTGGTAGGAAATGTCTATGGTTTTGGATGAAACTATTGTATTGAGTTCTTCAAATACATTTGCAGCTGCTTTGGAATGTGGTGGTGATCATATGCTATGCCTTTTAATGCTTTATATTCCTATGTTCAGCACACATACTGATAAAAATTACTTGGATGTCTGCTCATCTCAGTTCCATGCTAGAAATTAGGAGTATCTAAGATCAGGCAACATTAACAAATGAGGTCTAGAAGTACAATTTTTCTCTTTGCTCCTCTAGATGGAAATAATATTGCCCATTCCATAAGTTAGATAATGCTGGTCTAACTTTATTTCTTGTGTACACTGGCATGTTCATACACTTGTATGAATAAAGTCTCTCTCTCACTGTCACTCATGGCCCTGGCCAGAATCTTGGATGCTAATACCTAAATACACCCATCAACAGCTTTGCTCTCTAGCTAGAAAGACAGAAATACTTGCATTGCAATCTTAAATCCCCTTTCCTGGGAGTAAGCGTCACTGAACTGGATGGGACTTGTGGGACTTAGGTAGGATTTGGAAGGCCTTGAACAGATTAACCAATGCCCACGTCTTCCTCTCTGTGCACTTCTGTAGATGGCAACGGCCCCAAAGGGAGTCACCATTCAGATGTGAAGACCTATTACAAGATTGAAATAGATTTCTAATGCTCAGATCGTTCATCTTCTCAGTGTGTGATTTCAATCAGAGGGGAAAATGATGAATTGTTTGACAGGACTTCTTCTTTTTTTTCCCCTCCCTTCCCACCCACAGATGCTAAACTGTAATACGCTTCCCCCCGGTCTTTCCTGGCTATTACAGACTTTCACATGCAATGTGACCTTGGCCAGTAAAGCATGTTTGGTTAGCACAAAATCTTAATCATAAGAAGTCATAAGTAGGATCCTTCTTCTTTACTGCCCCTTTTTTCGGGGACTTGGAAATTTATGGTTGGTGGGACAGGTAGGATATGAACAGTAGGCCAAATGGAGTGCAGGGTTATCTCATCTCTGTGAAAACGGCTGTTGGAAATCGATGTGACCTCTGCTAGGCTGTCATCACATTCCCACCCTTGGTGTCCTATTTGTCAGGAGCTCAGATCTGGAGGCTGTCTCCCTGTGTCTCTCTTGGGCCAGATTATCAAAATGAATCATTGCCTGGATAGCTGTTATATTTCTATTTATTTTCCTGCTGTTGACTAGCTCGGGTGAAATATGGTTTCTTTTTGCATTTGATCCTCACTGCAGCCAGTGGCACCTAATTTAGTTGTGTCTATCTCTTTAAAGAAGACTAATGCTACTTTGGAACTCCAATCTAGCCTACCGCAGCAGGACCAACCATAGACTGTGTGCCTGCTGCCGGTCGATATGAATTTTTGTTTGGCCCATTTTAGTAGTATTACTTTCTCCTTGCTTCTTGCTCCACGCTGCCCCAAATCCGTTTGTTACAATCTCCCTCACTCTTCCCTTCCCTTTCTCTCTTCAGTTTACCTTGCTTTGCTCTTTTAGGGCAAAGCGGTTAAGACAGTATCAATGTTTTGATCATTTGCATGAAATATCCAAATAACAACACACAAACACACAGATTACAGCCTAATAAGGGGAGAGTGTGTGATGTGAAGATTGATTTTTTAAAAAAATAATTGGGAGGTCAGGTGAAACAGATTGGTTAAACTTTTATCTGAAATATTAATTGTATTGATATTACAAGGTGCAGAATCTTAACAATTCTAAATCACCCATTGTACCCTAGGCTGAATGCAGTGCATACCCTAAGCAGTGATGCTCAGAACATGGGCTAGCTTGCATTCTTAACAAATCTTAAAAAGTAATGTGGAACTACAAGTCCCAGCATGGCCAGTGGTGAGGAATGCTGAGAGTTGGATTCAACGACTTCTGGAGAGCTATGGAGTCTCCATGTCTTTTCTAAGCTGTGGCTGCAAACATGGTTTTGGACTGCTTTAGAGCTGCTACATTCACAAGACACATTATCACTTGGTGTATATTTTATAGCCTAGTCACTTAAAGACAAAAAACACATCACTGAATTTCATGTTTTCCTCTTGAATCAGGTCGGATAGACCAACTGAAGGATGTATAGTGAATTTTCAAGTGTTGAATTAAATGTTCTTGGAAGGTTTCCAAAATGGGTGTTAGAGCCTGATCTGCTGGAGCAATTGCTCTGGTCCCAGTGATCTAGGAGAGGTCTTTGCAAACATCTATCTTGGGTCCTTATTTAATTTAATTTTACTTGCTGTCCAGGACTCCAGGAAAAGCTGCAGGGTTACTATAGCCACCATTTTTATTCCCACAATGTCAAATAGTACCTTGGAGGCCATTTATATGGTGTCTAGCGTCCTTTTCATTTCTCACATCACTTTAAAAAAACTTTTCACAAATAATTCATAATTATTAATAATTTAAAAATTGTTTCTTGATGGAATGGCGAATACACTGCTTAGTTGTGTTACTCAAAAGGCATGAAACACTGGAATTCTAGTGAATTTGGAAAGTGAGATGGATGGTTATATCAATTAAATGAGTAAATAAATAAAAATATGTGGCTCCATTGGAGATAATGTACCTATGAGTACGGGTAGTCTTTGTTTAACGGCCACTTGTTCAGCAACTGTTCGAAGTTACAATGGCATTTAATGAGTGGTGGTTACAACCGGTCCTCGAAGTTCCGACTGTCCCAGCACCCCTGTGGTCACGTGATCTCAATCAGGGCGCTTAGCAACCGGCTCGCCCTTAAGACAGTTGCAGCATCCCGCGGTCACATGATCGCAGTTTGCATCCTTCCCTGCCAGCTTCCCACAAGCAAAGTCAATGGGGAAGGTGGCAGGGAAGGTCGCAAGGTGCTCCAGAAAGTCTCCCCCACCCACACACCCCTCCTCAAGCCTCACTGAGCTCGCACCATGCCGCCTCTGCCACTCGGGCACCCTCCCCCACCCAGCAGCAGCCACTTACTTGCCTGCCAACCTGCTTGCAAGCTACCTGGGACTTGCAACATCCTCCCAGCTTCCCCATTGACTTTGACTATTGGAAGCCGGCAGGAAGCTGTGAGGAGGTGCTCCCTTGTTGACCCATGATCCTCACTTAACAACAGCAATGGGAACTTCAGAGATTGCTGTCACTGAGTGATGTGGTCATATGATGTCATGCTTTACGACCGCATTGTTTAGCAATGGAAATTCCGGTCCCAACTGCCATAACTCAAGGACTACCTGTATCTCCATCATGCTGGACAAAATGGAAAAGGAAACTACTGTGCTGCAGAACAGCCTCCAAAATTGTTGAGAATGCTCTTGGATTCCACACGAGGCCCCTTTTTTTTTTTTTTTTTATCTGCACTCAATCGTTACCGATTCTGCAGTGACTGCCTGGACGAATCCCTGCAGTTTTCACGGCAAGGTGTTTCAGAAGTGGTTTGCCAGAGCCTCCTTCCTAGAGCAGAGCCCAGCTGGCGAGCGCAGGAGGCGGGGTTTCCATTGCTTCACACCTTTTTTGGGCGTGCGAGGTTTCCACGCTACCGGCAACTGCTCCCGTCTCCTTTTGCAAGGTGCCGCCAGCATTTTTCCTCCCACCGGAGTGAGAGTCCCCATTTATCTACTCACGTAAGATTAACATAACTAGCAGTTGTAGCCAATGTTTCATTTGGAAATTTGCCCTGGGAAAAAGACAAAGATAAACTGTGGCTCTATCCTGAGTGTTTGGGGGCACAAAGGAGGTATGAGTTTGCTTTTTGATCAATGGGATTTTTCTGATTTGGCTCTCCCGCTGTGGCAGCCATTTTGCGAATGGGCAACCAATGTAATTCATCTGATTTAATTATAATTTATTTGGAAACACATTCAGGGAAATCAAACACTACCAATTTTCAGCAACACAACCTTAAAAATGGGCTCAGGGGCCAGATTCAGATCACGTCGCTTATGGATTTTGGAAAATTATGGAAGTTAGCATAATGAACGGGCAGCCTTAAAGAGAAATAGATAAATTAATGGAGCATATGGTCTATCAGTCATGATAGGTGTATAATGGTGATCTGCCAAAATCTGCGATATCGTTTCTAAAAAATGCTCTTAGCTTGTAATAAAGTCTTCTGTTTATTCCCAGGACATTTGAGAATTTCTTTCTAATTCCTCTTAATGGTTTGTTTGTTTGTTTGTTTTTAGCTCAGTTTACTGTAGGAGTGGCAAAGAGTGTTACAGTCAGTGTTATTTTCTTTGGCACATTTTTCCATTACTCTGAACCTGTCTGCAATCTACACTTCTAGCTAGAAAAAGCCTCTGTGGAGGAGTTCCTTCCTCATGTCTTGGAATTTAATTAAAGAACTGAAGCTGGAGGGGCTACAGATCACCGATGATTGCATAGTGAAGATTGGCCATTTACATTGATTGATTGATTGATTGATTGATTGATTGATTGATTGATTGATTGATTAAATTTATGTGCCGCCAATCTCCCCCAGAGATTGTTGGCTACTTCATCGCAGGATAAGTGCAAGGATTCCACATTCCACCCAAAATTCTCACCTCCTTGAAAAGTAATTTGGCAGTCAAATTCTCTTCTGCCTAACTGAATGAGAACTGGTCGGAAAAAGTGCAGGAGAAATTTGACATACTACCTGTGATAAATAGAGTCTTTGAATTTCTGTATAGCCATTCCTGGGAAACACAACCAGGAAGAAGTTGTGACATGTTGGTAGGCATCACTTAAGCATCTGAGTAGCTACTGGGAAGACAGGATCCTGGAGTAGATGAGTATTGGTCAAAACATTTCTTAGTTTTTCCAGTCTTGAGTTGAATTCATCGTTCATTCGATTTCTATCCCGGCTTTAACTCAGGAGCTCAAGGTGGTGTATGCAGCCCTCTCTCCTCCTACTTTTCCCCCCAGTGAACACCCCACCAGGTAAGTTGGGCTGAGAGACCGACTGTGGCTGAAACAGGACAAAGCCCCATGTCTCTCTGATGCCAGTCGCACACCACCTCAACCAGGGTTCCTCAACCTTGGAAACTTGAAGATGGGTGGACTTCAACTCCCAGAATTCCCCAGCCAGCATGGCTGGCTGGGGAATTCTGGGAGTTGAAGTCCACCCATCTTCAAGTTCCCAAGGTTGAGGAACCCTGATCTTAACCACCAGAGTGTCTCTCTATCATCAGTCGGTGTTCCTCAAGCGGTCAGGTGCTGATTGCTTATGACCCCTCTTTTGCCTCTTGTCTTACAGAAGAAGTCCAGATCGCCATCCCAATAATCAAACCAACCCTAGAAAAGGTCCAACTGGCTGGACAGACTTTGCCCCCTGGATTCCCTGCACCATTCTTATTTGCAGACGGGCTGTCTTCAGTGGAAACTCTATTAACCAATATACAGGTGAAGAACTCCAGTGATTGTTCTCTAACATTACCCTCTGTAAATGTATGAAGGAGACAGAGAATGAACTGGGCTAGACTAGCCTTCCTTGACTTGGAATCCTCCAAATGCATGGGACTGTAACTCCCAGAAACAGTCAGCGATGGAATTCCCACAAATACCTCCGCTCTGACACAGTATATTTGGAAGCTCAGTTTCCAACGTAGGGGTTCATGGCTGGCAAGGATTGTGACAGATGTAGTTACAACTTTCAAGGAAATATAGAGATGAGCTTGGAATGGACGAGCCATTAAAAGAGGTGAAACAGTAACTTAGTCCTGGAAAAGTGGAAAGTATGAGAAAGAAGCTCCAAATCACCTCAGCTTGATTCGGTGTGTAGGAAGGGACAGGAAGAAGCTCTGGTAGTGTGATGGAATGGAATTATGAAGGCCAAGCTCAGGGAGACAAACATTTTCTTAGCTTTCCAGAACCGTGTGGGAGGAACAAGAGGATGAGACTGGCACCTCCCTGAGGAATTCACACTGTTGTGGCTGGAGGACTTTGGGAACTGGGGTTTTATTCTGGGAAGATTCTTGCTAGAGGTTGTAGCTAATAAACATAGCTGGACTGAATTGGCTTTGTCTCTTGGAGTTCCTTGGGCTAGGCCTGACATCAGTCTTCCCAGACTAAAACCCCAGTTCCCAAAGTCCTCCAGCCACAACAGTGTGAATTCCTCAGGGAGGTGCCAGTCTCATCCTCTTGTTCCTCCCACATGGTTCTGGCGAGCTAAGAAAATGTTTGTCTCCCTGAGCTTGGCTTTCATAATTCCATTCCATCACAGGTAGGATTTCAGATTTCTGTTATTATACCTTATAACAATAAAATAGCATTCCCGGAATCCTTGTGGTCTCTGTTTCCTGGCCAGGCCTACCTCAAAGGGCTGACAGAACCCAAACTTGGTATGGATTACAAAACCAGCTACTCTTGACACCCCACAGGAGAAAAAGGCATATCTTATACACTGTGTGTATTCTCTGGAAAGATATAAAGCTAATGGCTGTGCTGGGCTGTGTTTGATGGGGGCACTAGATAGGAAAAGTCTGCTTTATCTGATTACCTGTCATCCCAGCAGGTGATACTTTGCTTTCTCAGCCATAAAATAAGGCAGGGGATGGACCAGAATGATGAACAGGGCAAAAAATAACGTCGAACCGCTTTTCCTTTACTAGGATACATATTTTTCCATCATTATCACCATCATCCTCATCCTTCTCCTCCTCTTCCGTTAATTAGATGTGATGGTTGAGGGAGATTTCACCTTTGCTTGTTTTTACAGGGGTTGCTGAAAGTCGCTGTAGATAATGCGCGAGTGCAGGAAAAGCAAATTCAGCAGGAGAAGAAGGAGCTAAAGATGGAGCTGTGCAGGGAAAGAGAATTGAGAGAAAACCTGGAAAGACAGCTTACAGCTGAGCTGCAAAGCAGAGGTAACCTGAGAGAGAAAAACATCGAGAGGCAGAAATGTCTTAAAGCATCTTCTTGTCCTACCCCAATACCGATTCTCTTGAGGGACTTAGGGCAGTAACTCCCATGCTGGCTGAGAATTTAGGGAACTGAAGTGGATTCAGTAAACGGTAAAATTGAAGTGGAAACAGAATCTACTTAAATTCAGTTTCAGTAAACTGAAACATAGAGTTTTGTTACCAACTTGGTGTGTTAGGAGGGGGGAAATGCATCTGACACAGCCAGTGCTAAAGCTGAGAATGATCTGTTGCCTTCCATTGCATCCAAATATGTTCTCCCGTTAGAAGTGCTGAAATAATATTCATTCTACGTGGTTCCATATATGGAAAGGGTGGGTGGGGGACATTGTCCTGTTCCTCACCCTTGACAGCAGAATGGCTCGAGCCCCTTTAAGTATATAGCAGCATAGCCATTGACGTTTGCAAGAGTCCTCCTGCATGCCAGATGCCAACGGAGGTGTCCTTCTGCCTTCAGATCTTGGGGAACTGCTTTTCATAATGGCTCGGTTGCTCTTTCAGCCACAATTCAAAAGCGCTTGAAAAAGGAGAAGAAAGCGAAGAGGAAATTGCAGGAAGCTCTGGAGTTTGAATCAAAGAGGAGAGAACAAGTGGAGCAGGCACTGAAGCAGGCTACGTCAGGGGATGGTCTCAGGATGCTAAATGGTAAAGGCTTTTCTGGACCTCATTTGTTCAGCTGAGGGGAAGAGGCAGCTGGGGGGAATCCACTGGCTAGTGGGAAGGGAATCCACCAGTGAGTCAGAAATGTCTTCAGTGACCCATCAGTGATGTTCTACCAGTGATGAGGGATGAAACAGGGCTGTGCAAGATTATAAACCCATTACAGTCAGTGGGGGAGAAAAAAGTAAAAATCTTCTTTAACTTCTATCCTGGCTCAGCAGGAAATGGTGGTAGCTGCACCATAACATGTCTCTTTGATTCCCTTAGGAACTTTTGAAAATTTCCTCCCTCTCCTTATAAAAATGGAGAAAGCCCACATGTTTCAGCAACGCAGGAATCAAAACCTCCATATAATACAATAGCCCAGTAGCCCAAGATGATCCAGGACCCAAAGAAATGAAGAGCAAGTCCCATCTCCACATAACCAAATATAATTCTCTCCACGCTCAATCACAACATTTTAAAAAATTGCTAAATCCAGGTAGTCCTCAACTTACAACCATTTGTTTAATGACCGTTCTAAGTTACGATGATGCTGAAAAAAGTGACTTACGACCAGTCCTCACACTTTCGACCATCACAGCATCTCCACGGTTACATGAACAAAATTCGGGCACTTGGCAACCAGCATGTATTTACGACGGTTGCAGCCTCTCAAGGTCATATGATTGCCATTTGCAACCTTCCCAGGGGGCTTCCAACAAGCAAAGTCAATGGCGGAAGCCGGATTTGCCTAACGACTGTGAGAAAAGTCGTAAAATTGGGCACAACTCTCTTAACAACAGCATCGCTTAACAACGGAAGTTCCAGTCCCAACTGAGGCTGTAAGTCGAAGACTACCTGTATAATAAAACTTTCAAACTATACCATTTCCCAAGGGCAAAAAAAAAAAAACCCCAAAAAACACCCAAAGAATGCTATGGCAATAAGTTCTAGCAAAAATCATGCCATAATAAATTTGTTAGTCTTTATTTCCACGAAATTCTTTATTATCCAAACCAAAATTGGAAAAGAATAAAGGAAATCTAACACTTTTAGATAAATTAAATATATTTATATGATAGGTCAACAAAAAGGGAAACATGATATTTAATCTTTATTCCTTTTTTAGAAGATTATAAAAAATAAGCAGAATAGCAGAATACGAAAGATTACCAATAAAAAAGAACCATGTAATAATAAAAACAATTAATAAACAAGAACCACAAAATTAAAACTAAAGAAAAGAAAAAATACCACCCAAATCTTTTAAAAACTTTAACACACCTTAATAAATTGCAGTACTAAACATCTAATAGATGTATTCAACATATAGATGTCACTGGTTTACAAAAGATACCTTATAATACAATATTATTTATCAAAGAGAAACATAAAAAGAAATTACTTAAAATACTATTATATTATTGTAAAATATAATGATACCTATACCAAAGAATTTGTTTCTTCATTCTTTGGTTAGCTGCAAGTGCTTTTTCCAAAATGGATAAATTTCACAATTCCAAAAGCCAATCCTTAATGTCTGGAATAATATCACTTTTCCAATTTCTCAATATAATTATTTTTGCTCCCATTCCTCCCACCCGATACAACTGTAATTCCTCAGAAAAGAAAAATATATGACATACTGAGCGAAACTTTATTATAAAATAACATAAACTTTTTTAAGCCTCCAAGGCCATATAATTTCCACCCAACTATTCCCCCTTCTAGCTTTATTTATTCACTTAAAACATTTTATTTTGTTCTTCTTTCCAACCCTAGAGCTTTTGAAAGTGTCATGTCAGGTTCTGAAAATGCTTTGGAAGCAGCAGGGCTGGACAACTACATAAAAAGTTTTAAATGAATATTGCAAAGATCACAATGGAAGTGCATTTTAGAGGCCCCAAAAATGCTTAAAGGGGATTAATAAATTAGTGAATCATTCTGTGATGCCCTGAGACAACCTCTTGTAAAAACATCTATGAAGCGTTGAGCTTCTGAGAAAAAAAATTGGGACATAAGGTTAACAAATTACCCAATATGGAGTAACAATATTACTCCATTCCGTGCATATCATGTTTCAAATATTGTGAGAGTCAGGACAAGAGGGGTTAAGAACTTACTCTCATCACCAGAGCAACGAGGAACAGATAAGAGGATGAGACTGAACCCTCCCTAAAGAATGCAAGGGAGGTTGGAGGGTGACCCTGGAATTTGCTCTCACTCTGAGAAGATTTCTGTAACGGGAGTAAGGCCATTAAACTTTGCTGGATTGAATCTGTACTGTCTCCTGGAGTTTCCTGGGCTAATCCGGACAAATATGACCATTAGAGGAGACAGTGATATGAATGTTGTGCTTTGCAGATGCTGGGATTCCGGAGATGGAAGTTGACCACAATGGAACCCAACATGAGAATGCAGCAATGCAAGGTATGGGTCTTGCAGAATATACCATATACTATATTAGAGGTATGTCCATGCCATGTTGTGCCAGAACTCCAAATCTGATCTTGCAATATTTCTAGTATTGGGCTAAACGTGCCATTTTTGCCCTTGAATTTGGGTTCCTCACAAGGAGCCTCGCCCACAGAGATGGTGTAAAGTGCACAGGTTTGGAAATGATCCTTGTGGCTTTGTGGATCACAGGACAGCAACAACAACAGATACAGATAGTTGGCATATAGGAGAATATTGCAGCCATTTCTTCTCCCCATAAAGCCTTGAGATTATCGCTGGTGCAAGTGGAGGTCTCACATGATGGAACCAGTGTCCATGCAAGACAAAGTCCAGATCCTGGTAAAATGACAGGATGACAATTTGCATGCTGGGGATCCTTAAGAAAAGATTCATCTGTAAAACTTGGGATACCATAATACCTTTTGATAAATCTGCAGTATAAACAAGCTTAATCTCATAAAAGGTGGAGAAACAGCAGTCTAATGCAGGAGCAAGACCAAATGAGGGAAAGAGTTCAGTGTTTGGGCTTTCAGAAAAGCAAAAAAAAGACAAGTTATGGGGAGGCAGGATTTGAGACACAATCGTGCATGGTGTAGACCTTGGGGACCTCCAGTAAAATTAGTGGGAGATTCAGGAAAGAAAGGAGGAGGAACTTATTTACACAACGCAGAATGAATTCCTGGGAGTTTACTGTCACAAAATGGATTTATTAAGAGTGTGCAAAATGGATTCAGAACCATTGTTCTGAATTTGAAACATGTTGTTCTACGTATGTCAGGAGTGTTTGGAGCTCAAAACAAACTCAACTCTAAATGGGGCTCGTACATTTCCAGAATGATCAGAACAGAATTGGAACACTTCTAGTTTGATCAAAACAGCTTTTTAGAATTCAAAATGGAGCTCCAAATTGGCTGTTCTGAATTTGAACTTTTGTGTTGAGTCAAGTCAGATCTTTACTTCAGTCATTGACCAGCATAAAATAACATTAAAACAATAACTATTTACAACCATTCCATCCATCCGGTTGAATGTTGTAGACATCGCTTGTGTTTATAGCCACCGTGGCAATGATTTAAGATAAACTTGTGGATGGTAAATTGTTACTGATGCTAACTTTGAGAACTATATGCAAATGGCATGGTTTGCTTAGCAAATGCTGGACCACAGCAGCAGAAAGTGAATGTGGTCTGTATTTAGTTGTTTTACAGTATTTGTGGACTGAACAACAAGGTGGGAATAAAAGCAACAATATAAATAAATGCAATTGAATAATAAAAATGATGATGATGATGATGGCAAGGATGATGATGATGAAGATGATGATAATGATGATATAAAGCTATTGTGGTCATCCATAATCAATGTGGACCAAAAGGCACTTTGGAATAACGTGGTTTGGTAGTCTTTTGAAATGCAGGAAGGGATGGGACAAATAGTGACTTGCAAAACATGGGGCTATTGCTGAAAAACCTGCCTGCCTTCCCTCCTTCCACAAATTTATATACCTCCTCATCTAGCCAGGGAACCCAGGACAGTGAACAAAAAGAAAAACATCAGCTAACATGTACAAATCCATTAAAAATAAACTAGGTCAAGGACCCTAATATTCTCCTTCTCAACACATCAAACACAAACATACCTATGCCAGAGGCCCATTAACATCTTCCCTGGGGGAAGATCCAGGTCTTCACAACCTTCCAGAAGGCCAAGAGGGTTGGGGCTGTCTGTATCTCAGGGGTTCCACAAGACAGCAACGGGACAGAGAAGGCACAATTCCTGGGGCCCACCAGGTGGCACTGCTTCACCAGTGGGACCCATAGCATGACACTGCCCAATGTTGTAGGATGGATGGAAACCATCAGGGACAGACAGACCCGCAAGTATGTCTTACTTGTGAACTTTATGTCCTGCTTATGAGTTTCCAAAACACATCTGCTTGTCCCGATGGGAAGCAGGTTGCTGAATGAACAAGGACTTTATCAGTCCTTTGCTCTATCAGACATCGTTCATCCAGCATAAACTGCATCAAAATGTTACCGTTGTTGTTGTTGTTCTGTTTTATCAGTTCACATGAGTAACAAATGAGGCAGGGGGAATGAAGATCGATGCACATTATCCTATTTTGCCATTTTTTAATGTCTCCTTCTTCAGTAGGGAATGTAGGAGTAGAATCCAAGACAGAATGCTAAGAAGCTTTAAAAAAGTGGAACAAAAGAAAGGGGTGTCCTCTTGTCCCTCCATCACCCTTGGGAACTATTGTGGTTCCTTGCTTTAAAGCCTTAGTCATCATTTGGATACCCAACTGCCAGTCACTCTGCTAAGGAAAGATTTCTACTTGAACGCTCAGGGTGTTTGATGTCCATAATTCACTTGTAGCCAAACATGGGGACAGCAGCTTCAGTTTGTTTTCATCAACCAATCTCCGTTTCCCATAAAATAAACATACGGGGTGTCATTAAGTGCACCTTCAGATCAATGATTTTTGCAAATGACATTCAAGGACCGTTCGAGTGCTCCATTTTTTGCTGATAAAAGCAAATTAAATTAGTGCAACTATGAGCCACGCTGGTAAAAACTGAGGCCAAACAGCAGCACCATTAGCTAACAAAGTAATATTTTCTCTTTACTGCTTTCTGCCATTTAGTTATTATCCTATTGGAAATCTAATTATAATCCTTTTACTCCCCAGTCAAACTTCACAGTTTTTGCAAGCTTAGCACTGACATGTGATTTCATTACATTTGATTGCTTGTGCCCAGATTGACTTAACTTCCGTCAGAGACCTAAAAGCCCTCTCAGTTTCTCAGATTCCCTGTTTGCACATTAAGGCAACAGCTCCTTTAATTAATTAGCATGAAGTGCAGTAACATGAACTGCTGAACAGAAAATAACATCATTTTATGATCGCAGGGAGATTTCTTCTTTTGCGTGTTGATACCTTAGTTAACGTTTGTGTATTATATATTGGGGAAGCAGCTATAGGTGCAAAGAAAGGAAAAGATCATTTGTGCACGTTTTCCATCTTCTTTTTTTTTTAAGTTGATGCTCTTTTATATAATACAAAGGCATGAGAAATGTGAGAATCCTTAACCTTGAAGGAAGCAAGATTTGGAGCAGGATCTGATCAAAGATAAGCTTGCCCTACTTTTGTTTTGTTTTTTTGCCCCGATAAAGTTCAACTGAGTTGAACAAAGCTATGATTATAAGTGTTCTTTCTTGTTAGGAGCTGGAAAGCAGGTTTCTTGCAGTTGCTTATTCCCTGGCCAGTGCAGTGCTCCAGGTGGCTCTGATGTTGATGCTGGCTGGGGAATTCTGGGAGTTGAAGTCCATACATCTTAAAGTTGCCAAGTTTGAAAAGCCCTGGTCCAGGGTAACCGGCAAGTAGAACAGAATATCTTTTTGGGAAAGAAAGGATGAAGGAAACTCCCCAAGTGTTTAACTCTTTCCAGGTCTAAACACGAGGCCAAGTTAAATTTATTTATTTATTTATTTGACAAATTTCTATGGCTGCCCAAGTCACACACAGTGACCCAGGGCGGCTCACAAAGTAAAACCTTCTGAGTTGGAACATTTTCAGTTCAAAGGGTGGTTTTGAGAGGAAATCTACTTCATTCAGTCCTCCTTTGCCAGATGTTTGAGGTTCTGACATCCTGCTGATAGGGATGTGCAAAATGTACCATTTCAGGGGTGGGGCATTCCATTTTTCCTCCAGGCCGTACCAATCTGGCCATTTCAGGGATCTGTTCAGTAATCTATTCTGTAATCTATTCAGTAATCAGGGATCTATTCCGTAATTCTTCTAGAATGGTTTGAGAGGTTTCCGAGTCCAAAAAATGGACAGATCACTTCCAGAATGGCTAGATCAGGTTTGTGCTGAGGAAAAACCAAGCAAAATGATACCTTTTCCACAATTTCATGTACCCATTGCATTATTTTCTTTTAAGATAAATGTTCCCTTTTCATGAAAATTCATTCCTCATTCATATTTGACATCGCTATATGATACCTAAAGCCAAATCATAAGGGGGGCAATTCTTCATGTACTCCTTCTTAATTGGCTTTATGACAACCCCAAGGAATTGAGTTTGATTGGCTGAACTGTATCATAAAGCCAAATCAAAGTGAGGTGATGCTTTTGCCCTTATTCTTCTGTTGCATTAAAGAGATGAGAAAGACAGTAACACCAAGCCTCATCAGATACATCCCTCACATTTGCCAGTGACATCAGCAACTTAGCAATTTGCTCCCTGAAAAACCACAGAAAGAACTCCCTCCTCTTTGCAACCTTTAGAGGAGTGAAAATGATGTGAGTGAAGCTGCGACGTCTGCTTTTTATTGTATAAAACAAAATCACATTATCAAAGCTTGTACCAAGATCTTCCTACAAGCGCAAACAGGGTGTGTATTTCAAAATACTGAATGTCTTCCAGAAATATGTAGGAGGTGTCACAATTAAAAGTTGCCTCCATGATGAAAAAATCAACCTGTGCAGGTTATATTTTAGGAAGAAAAATGTCTTAAAATCACTTTTCCTGGCTGATTCATGCAAGGAAATGCATTTATCAAGAGCAATACTCCCATCTTCCCAGATACACTAGAATTTGTACCCTGTATCCTGTACAGAACAGTACTGTTATTTTAATGAGGTTGAGGACATCTTGCTAGTCTCCTCCCTGACATTTTACTACCCTACCTGTAGGGAGATATTTTGCAGAACAACGCCTGAAAATGTGTGATTTACTCCCACCAGCTTTCTTAAATGGCAGCTATAGGATAGTGCATAAAAACTGTACTTGCTACAAGATGTAGGCATTCAGAACCGGGTGTGCATGTATATAGATGTAGTAGATATTGATAAATATAGATATAGCACACATTACTGCAAGTCCAGAATAGGGGAGAGTTTCCTTGAACGTTAGCATCCTTGGGATGCTAAGAGAGACACATTCCTGAAGATTAAGATTCCCACCTCTAAAATTACTGGTTCTTTTTACCCTCTGTGACACCAAATATGGAACAAAGGAGAAACATCTCTATTCTGTATTAACTACCACACATTGGGGGGGGGGGAATACAACCCAAAAGGGGAATTAATATCATTAACATAGGATTTGGCTCACAGGCAAAACTGAGATCCTTCTTCATGTTATGCAACATAGTTATCCTTTTCTAAATGTCTTGCTTATTAAGGCCATCATGAATTTCATGGCAGGTTATAAAAGAGTCTATCATGCATTGGGGCCTCATAAGCATATTTTAGTGGTGGGGAATATCATTTACACCTTTTTATATTGTCAATATTATCTCTAGAGAATTAAATTTTGCTTCAGACTACTGTAAACCCACCATTTTGCTCACCTTTGTCTAATTCCATTTTTAACGGAATAAAGCAGAGATAATTGAAGGTTTGATTATGGGATAAACCTAATAAAAAGAGTACATTTATGGCCCAAAGATTTATTTAATCTTCTTGACTATGTAACATGTTGAAAAATGCTCAAAAAAGGAAATATCAATAAGTACAGAATGTTCCCTGTAGGATGAATTTTTGATCCATCTTTTATTCTTCCTATAACCAGCTAGCACAGTACTTTCAGTCAGGGAAAAAGAGGCAGATTTGGGAAGAAGTAAAAATAAGGTGATTATTAGTATTAGTATTAGTATTATTTAAACTTGTATGCTGCCTGATTCCCAAAGAAAACACCATTGCATTATAGGATTTGTCACATGGGCATTTCATGGTCAAATATAGATGTGGACCATCTGGGTTGGGACCACACCACCATATTGCTGGTGGTGGGTGATGGAAAACCCGGAGGTCATCAAGTTACTTGACCCTATCTCTTAACCACCGTGGTATCATTTTGCTGCCTCCCCGGTTGCCCCCGATTTCTGATTAGGGGGGAGGGAATGGGAACAGTTCCATCATGATAACCTCCTGATATCAAAACAAACCCTGCAAAGCTGCAAACTACTAAGAAAAGTGATTATCCAGTGAAAAACAGGATGCTCACACATCTTTCTCAGCCACCTCATATTTAACGTAAGGCTGAGAAGCCCATCAAAATGTCCTTCTCCTTTGAAAGAAATATTGAAAGGAGTTTTTTCCCCATCACGTTGAATGATAGTAGTTGAAAAAATAGAGTTCAGTGCTGAATGCTATCACATGAGAAAGAGACAGACAAAGAGGTTGGCTTTGCACTCTTCCTAAGACACCAGTGTTGCTCTTCTCCACAATTGGAGATTGGAGTGCCTGCATTGGGGAATTCAGTTCTACTCATGGAATTCTAAACTGCCAGCTTTTCTATCAGTGGAGAATGCCAACACTGCAGAAACAGATCTTCCCAAAACATGGGAAGTAAATGGCAAATCACATTGGAGTGGATAGAAGGAGAACATCTAAACTTTTTTTTTATTTCTAAGTGCCTCCAAAGTCCAGTTTTGCTCCTCCCCACCACCCTTAGTTCCCAGGCTCCTGGACATTCCTCAGGCATTAATTTGTCCATGATATCTATTTGTGTTTATGTTCAGGCCCCATATTAGATCATCACTGTTCCAAGAGTGCAGGCCTTCTTTAAAACATGAAATATTCAATTACTAATTAGCTGTTTCCTGTTTGTAATGGAGCAAACATGCTGGATGTGGATTAAAATTCAGCTCCTCCACTCATCTGTTTATAGTTCCAGATGTTTTTGTTTTATCTAGGAGTTTACTTTGACAGCTCCCGTTAAATGATAAATCACTCATATTATAGCTGAAATGCATTTCAAAATTGAAATGTAACAAAACTTGGCAATTGCTCCAAGGATATGTGTCATTTAGCTGGTCAATATAGGTTGTGTCCTAGTGTAGAGGTGGTATTGGCACATGCAAATCAAAAAGGAGAGATCAGTCAATTCTTGACACACGCTTAGTTAGGTTGATCATTTTACTATAGTTTCTAAAATTAGTTGTTAGTGATAGAATTGCTCGGGCTTTAAATCTATTCTCGTACAAAAATAGATGCAGATTCTTTCGGCTCTTTGTAATGCTTTTATTTTTTCCTTTGACCTTAAAAGATCGTCTTCTTTGTTTTTAGCGAAAAAAGTAAATGTCTCTTGATTTGGTTTGGATTGTCAGTACGAGAGGAACAGATAAAAACCAAGGAGAGGAATTATTGCTCTAATAACTGTGCATCATAACAACAACAACAACAATAATAACTCTTGCAGATGGCCTGGGCAGGTGATCATTATAACTAAATTTGTTTCATATTATCCTTATTTACCCCATTCACTCATTACCATTTCAGTAGTACATTTTTCATATTCCAGATTCTTGTTCCCATTTTGTTCCACAGAAAATAAGTTACTAAAGAAGAATTGCTTTGGTACTTTAGCGATTTTCTAATTTGCAAACAATCAGGAAGCATTCAAGGCACATTGAGGTAGTGTTGGGTCTCCTGATGGTAGATTTGGATGCAGTCGCTGGTCTTCTTTCATTTAGTTGAAACATGAATCCAGGCACAAGGAGTGACTTTATTATATGGGCAACTAATGTGCAATGTTCTGCTGGAATGGGGAAAAAGTGGTTGCCCCTCCAATCAGGAGACACGTAGTATGTCTGGCCATAAGGGATGAATGTAAAATCATGTTGAGTTCATTGCAACAGATAAACAACTACGTGCATGTTCACTGACATGGAATTGCGACTGTATATCTAACATATTGTGCTCTAAGTTGGACTTTTTAAGAGGTACATCAGAATGTATGACCCTTGACACTGTCTGTCATGTATGTGGTATTCCTAAAAATAGACTTAGATTCAAGCTTTCAAGAACTTCAAATAAAGCCAACGGAATTGCAATATTGTTTTCTTTTCTTTTCCAGAAAACAGAGCATACATCAAACCAACCATTATGTACTGAAGATGCCTAATATGACATGTTTGTGTGGGGGGTGGGGGTGGGGGACATATAACAGTCACTCTGAAGATTATATAACTCCTGCAAGAAGTCTCTTCTAACCCTTGATGCCTTCAGTGCTGTGTGAAGACCCAGACTGGTAACATTGCAATATGGACACTATCAAGGAATCTACAACTCCTGTGTTGAAAAATTGCTGAACGGTCACTGAGAAATATTGAGACTTACAAGCTTTGCCATACCAAACCTTTTGCAGCAGAACATTTTAAGTCCCAGAAAACAAAATGGGGAGGAATCAATTTTAGCATTTTTAAGCACATATAGCTATGATTCCCTGGAAGATAGTCTCCATGGGCCTCTGCAGGAGGAGCAAGAGGGGGCAAATGATGACACATCTGTTATGATGTCATAATGCAAATTACGTATGTCATCACGTCATTACATATTCACACTGGTTTTGCAATGATGTTATGACACATGTGTTCTCATTTTGATGTCATCATGGTTTGTTATGGTGCTGCAGCCCCTCCAAGCATTTACTATTACCACAGCCTTCCCCAACTTGGCACCTTCCAGATGTGTTGGGACTACAAATCCCAAAATTCCTATCCAGCTTAGCCAGTGGAGTATATATGAAATGAACCAGGTTGAGGATGGCTGTATAACTGTTTAACAATGGCACAATTAATTTAATAAGCTGCAGTGGTTCTTTCTGGCTGTAAATCCTACATGTCCAGTTTTATCACTAAAACAGTTCACCACAGAGCTGTTTCAATTGTGTTTATAAATTTAAGCTTTGTTTACTGAAGCTGAAAACTCAGTATATATTACGTTTTGAAGAGAAAAGTATGTACATTTTTTAATATGATGATAATGTAAAAATTGTCCTTCCTTGGATGACCAACTAAAAAGTGTGAACTAAACCCCAATACTCAACATAACGAGGGGATTATAAAATTGATGCTTTTTTAAAAAAATAATAAATCAGTTCTGCTTGGTTTTTGGTCTTTTCACACAAGGGACGAGGGAAGGATGAACATATGGTAGGATGTTAGATAATGGAAACTTTAAAATATAGTTTCTCTGTTGTATCATATTAAGTTAAAAGTACACATTCTTTGTTAAAATGTTCTTGCTAAAAACTACAGTATTAAAACATTTTTGTTTGACTTTGGAAATGGCTTGATTTTTTAATCATATTTTTAAGGCTGGATTATGGTTACCAGATGTCATTCATTTCACATTTTCAAGCAAATCAACTGAATCTACTTTTCGAGGACTAATATACAGATTGAAACATAGTAATCTTTTGGTGTTCACGCGTGTTCAAATTTTGCAAAGACTACTCACAAAAATTACAGAATTTTTTTTAAAAAAACATTTTAGGATTCAATGCATAGGAAAAAAAGTATCCTTTAAAAATACTTTGAAAAATTATGCATTAAAACCTTGATTTAATAGATCATTCAGGGGAAGGGGAAGGGCGTCCATGAAATCTGAAAATCTGTTCTATCCAAATTTGCATCATTTACATCAATTTAGCCTGTTTGCATAATTTCATCATACACATTTAGTTACAGTATTAGATTTATATCCCATATATTGGATCTCAAAGTGCTTATAGACGGTGCTTCATCCTCCCATTTTTCTTCAGGTTAGGCTGAGAATGATGGGCGAAAAGTCATATCAAGTCCTTCAAAGCTGGCGAATTCAGGAAACAAGAACCACAGGGATTTCTGCAATGATCTGTACTTCTAGGAGGGTAACAGAATCTTGACAGCAATTCTCCAGATCAATTTATACCTATCGTAATTACGGCACAGTTACTCTGAGTCTCTCTTCAGGTTTTCCCAGCTCCCCTGAGCTATGGAATCTTTTTGGTGTCAGTTTTCCTCTATGTTCCCAGGTTCTGCTAGGTGTTCCCTCATAAGTCACCTTTGGACTTGTGGGAGAAAGAACCTGGATCTCCCCAATGCCAGTCCAGTATCTTAATCGCTATACCACATTGGCTAAAAATAGCAAGGAGCAGGCAGCATACAAGCATGGATAAATAAGTGGAACTTCAATTTCATGGGGGTGAAGTCCAAATGAAAAGTTAGTCCTTTGTATCTGAAGATACATAATTAGACATGATTTCCTGTGCATTCTGTACATTAATACATTTTATTAATGTATCCATATCTGTACACAATTTTTTATACATTACAGAATGCCCCTTTTTACATTTTTTGTTAAATCAGAGGACTGCATGGGAAAACTTGAAGCACTGAGAGAAAAATTCACTATATTTTGGCTTGAGTTTCTGTAAAGACAATTTAATTTACTTGATCTGTATTAAATACAAAGTTTGCTGCTTCCCCTGCTGTTACCTTGTGTGGGGTATACCCTTCGAGACTTAATCACATACATGACTCCCCAAAGTTTTGGATTTGGCCCCCACGTCACTGCAAAAGTTGCCACTAAATTGATTTTTTTGCTTCCCCTGTAATAATTTTCTTCCGCCGTTGCATTAATCGTATTAACTGTATTTAATTTTTAATTAATTACTTTGAAATGTAAAATAAATAAGTTAGGTTTTGCTCTGGACTTGCCTACTTCTTTCATCTGCCCTGATCCCATCACCTTCCTTAATGGTGGACCCAACGCACCAGTTAAAGATAGAATGTGACTCTTGTCTCTCTGAACATTGTGAAGTCCAACGTACATCATAGTCTTAACTTTTCAAAAGCTCAGAGAAGGGTTAATAAAAAACTCAATATTGTTAGAATTAAACAACTCATTTCAGAACCCTACCCATACTGCAGAGCAAATGTGATTGTTTTAAAAGATAAGTCATCTTAGCATTCTTCTCCTCCTCAAAGACCAAGCTACTACATTTGTATTAGCTTGGTGAACACTTCATTGATTTCCTCATTTGCCCTTGCAAGAATAGTTTTAAATGTCAAAGCACTGGCAAATGAGATTTAAGGAACCAAGAAACTCCAGAGGAGGAATCTATTGTAGAGTTGTTATTAGCTAGTGCCTGATAAATATTGACTAACCAAAACATCAGACTTTCATATCTCAAGCTGGTGTGATGTGCATACTGGTAAGTAATGTCACATTTGAAGGATATGGAGAAAGTTAATTCACTGAAGAAATGTCTAATTTAAGAATCCTAGCTAGCTGCTGTAGGTCTAAATAAGATGTCCAATCAAGTTAAAATGATCAAATATCTAGGAGTCATTCTCCAGGCATCTGGCAGCTGCGCCACTTACAGAAACCATATTGTGTAAACTTTTCCATGGCCAATTCCATAACCACCTTCCATCAAACTAGTGGTGCTTTCTTCATCCCAGAAGCCATAAAACTCTACTCAGCCAAAGTAATTCCCCATTTATTGTATGGTGCCCAAGTAGGACTGTACTGTAACTCTGTCCCTTTAGAGACAATTCTGTCTAAATTCTTACGGAAAATATTCCAAGTCCCTAAGAAGGTTCCCAAATATCTCCGAAGGGAAGCTGGGCTGCTGAAAATAAAGACAATTATGAGCCCAGCCTTTCTGCTTTTTGATTTTGTGTGTGTGTGTGTGTGTGTGTGTGTTATCAGGTTGGCCTAGTTCAACATGCACTAGGGAATAACTCCATCATACACTGGACAGTAATGATGGAAAACAAACTCCATTCATTAGGATTATCTTGGGCAGGCAGACAGAATGATGAACATATTAGATACAGAATAGCAGAATAGCTCCACCTCCTTACCTAAACATCTCTTCAGCAGCTCTGACCCTATGTGGAAACCAGTGAGTTACCTGAACTATAAAACAATACCTAAATTTAGAAGGTTCCTCACCCTGGCTGGGGGTGATGCTCTGCCTACTGGAAGGGAAATTCAGAAGAGTTCATTATAACAAACAATTATGTCCTTCTAGATCAAACACAGTAGAATCCCTAAGCCATGCTTTATTACACTGCTTCTTCTACAGAGATCTTTGGAACAGGTACACTGCACCTGTTTTAGTGGGCTTCCAAGCAAGTATGGACCTTTTTTTTAATGTTCAACTACTGTTGGCTGATGAGTACAACGCTCTGGCAATGGCCAAATCTGCTCTGCTGCCTTTAAGATTAGGAACCAAGTTCTGATCCAACAAGAGAAATACTCTGCCCCTGGATTAAAAAAAAAAAAAAAACTAATTCCTTTCTGTCTTTTTCTTTTAGTCAGCCTTTAAGCAACAACAACAACAACAAAAACATGGCTTTTCTTTTATTTTTCTTTCTGAATATTTATCAACCTAAGTTGAATTAAAAAAAAAAAGATGTTCAACCCATAGAACCGTATTCATTTGAGTTAAAACCCCAACTTGTGTCTCCAGAAGCTCAGGAAAAGTTAAGTGTGCACCTATTGGCAATCTGAATGAACATTATGGGTTCCTAGAGCATAGCTTTAACAAGATCACACTTCTCAGGATACTAGATGAGCACTCCCCCAAATATTACCATCCATGTTCATTTGCTCCTTCAGCTTTCAGTCACAGTAGATTTCTTATGTATAGCATGGATGAGTTCCTTGCTCATCCAGTGATGCCTTTTGTGACCTCTTAATTTCCATAAACCAGTTTTGACCCTGGAATTACTGCTACAGGAATTGCACTTGACTGGTACTTTAATGACAGGTTCAATGGAGAAGGCATTAAATGCATTAAAATATGACAAAAGCAACAATATCAACACAAACCTGATTCAGCAAAGTGTACTTCAACTGTAATTTGTATTTGTCTTTTTTGCTAGATGGATGATGACAGTGACGATTATGTGCCATCAAGTCACTGTCAATGCTTAGCAACCACATCGATTTTTTTCCATGATGCTCTGTCCCTAACCTGGTCCTTCAGCTCTTCCAATGGTGCACCCATTGCCACTGTACTGAGTCCATCCACTTTGTTGCTGGTCATTGTCTTCTTCTCTTTCCTTCCACCTTTCACAGTATTAGAGCCTTGATGTGATGGAATGTATCTACGAGGAGGAGAGCGATGTGGGAGATCAAGGCTATCAGGAGGGAGGGGGTGCATTCCAGAAAGGGAAAGGAGATAAGAGACAATGCAGTCCTCAAAGGGAAGCACAAGAGGTTCAGGACAGCCACTCCCTAGAATCTCCCAGGTTATGTCCACTAGTTGCTGTAGTATAGATTTAGTTTGGCAAGATTCTGTCTATAAGGTGTAAGCAAATAAAGGAACTGTACTCAACTGGACTGTTTCACCATTGGTCTTGGGCTGGGCCTGACCCTTCTCCAGAGAACTGGGTCTTCACATAATGTGTCTGAAGTAGGGTAATTTGAGCCTGGTCATTTGTGCTGGAATGGCCCTAAAAATATTGAGGAAGATGCCTTAGAGAAGAAACTAAGCTGTATGCTTCTGCATTCTTATTAGCTTCTGCTTGCACTACTTAGTAACAAAACTACAAATCATGATAACATTTAATCAAGAACAACACTACTTCTAGCTGTCTAGTTACCTCTATCCCAAACACTTTAAACAAAGTTCATTTCTTCTCCATTAATGTGTTGAGGGTTAGGCTAAGTACACATGAAAGACATAAGGAGCTATAAAGTTCAGGGACTGGCACAGAAGAAAGATCAATTTGCTAGTATTCAAATTACCAGCAAACCAAATGACCCATAACTGGTCTCTTGTTACTGTTATTACAAATGGTAACATGATGCAGTGGAACATCACCTGATATAATCTGGAAAGTAGGAGGTCGACCGAGCAGCAGATTACAAAAGAACAAGAATCAAGTTGGAGTTGAGTCTGTTGACCTTTCTCCACTTCCTTGGCAGATCAATCATACTGACTTGTAGTTATTTCCTTTATTTGCTTATGCAGAAATGTACATTTCACTTTTCCTTTGAACAAACTGAAGGAGTGACTGTTTTAAACAATCCCATCTGCCTGTTGCAATCTTTTTTACCATCCCTTCTAATTTCAAGAGTAACAGTTCCAGGAATACTATTTCTGAAGTGCATAAATCCCACTGGCCACCAGATGGCTGCAAATAGATACAAAAAAGTATAAACTATTTGTCACCATCTAGTAGTCATCCAGTGTTTTGTAGCCTAGATATGGTACCTCAGTGGAGCTTACATAGATCACTGAGTTTGGGGGAAATTGTCAGCTTTGAGCTACTTGGAAGTTGGATTTTTGAGATCAAGACCTCAATACCTGATTTGGAGAATGAAATTAAAGCATCACCCAGCCCCAGAGAATACAGATAGATGATTTTTCAAACCCAATGGAGAATTGCTGAGTTGGTAATAGGCTTTCCTGAAACTAAAGGTTACCTGGGAGTAAGGTCCTACTTGGGAATTTTCTCTAGATGGCTAAAGTGCCTGCAGCTGCAATCTGGGTGAGGTTCTTCAGGGTGTGGCTGTAAAACCTACGATTTCTACTAGTTAATGCTGAAATGGTCTTTGAATTCAGTTCCTGAGCATCATGTTCTTGGTCTTTCTAATGCATCTCCTGGATCTCTGGAAGCTGCTTAGACTCTAAGTTGGTTTGCTCCTTGGTGATGGATCTTGGCTTGCTTTCTAACTGTACTTCCAGCTGACTGTGAGTTTTCTTTATACTTTTTTTTTTTACTTACCTGCAGGGCAGTCTAAGGTGTAGTAAACAATATAATAGCCCTTGGTTTAGAATGAGGATGTGAGTTTGAAGAGGGAAAAGGATAAGTAAGAGAGCTTGTGGTTTGCAGGACAAAGTCTCTGGGTTCAATCCCAGCATCATGGTCCTGAGAAAGACTTCAGGCTGAAATCTTGAAGACTTGCTGCTAATCAGTGACAATAAACAAGCTTTGAGGATCAAAAACTAGGAGTAAGACAGTTTCCTACTTGGGCCACTATTTGTTCTTATCTGAATTGTATGTGGGGTTGTCCTATACGTTAAAAAGGGATAACAAAGAAGCAGCAAGCCACAAGTTCTATGTAAAAGACTCCCTTAAGCCATACTTTACTTCTAGTAGTTACCCATTGTTTTATTGACAATGAAGTAGAAATGGTTGTGGCTTTCTGGTTTTGGTTTTTTAAGTCTAGCTTGCAGCTGAGACATTTTAGTCTCCTATCAAAATACTAACCAGGTTGGAGTCTTCTAGCTTTTTCAGGAACAGCCAAGGTCACTAGCTACTACCATCTGTAGTCCAAATCTCCTTTTCCCTGCAGCTTCTGAAATACTTGCTTCTTTATGGAGCTGCAAATCCCTTCCCTTATTTAAAAACAAAAAAAAAACACGCAAAGGAGATGTCCGCTTTCTAAAATGTTGATGCCCCTTTTAATTAGATCAAGCAAATAGCAAAACCGGGAGGAACTTAAAAAAGTAGACGTCGCAGGAGGTTGACGACGATTAAAACACTAATTCAGGAAACAATAACACAGTTGAAACCATAAACAGTTTTAAAGCTGTTTATTTAGGTTTGTGTGGGAAGATGCTGGGGCTCAGACATCCCATAATCTGTGTAGCAAAGGAAAAAGGGTGGTCCACTCCTTCGCCATGTGAATGTCAGTGGTGCCATAGGAACCCAGAACACAAGCATGTGGCATGTTATGTGCGAACTGCAGCATCCATATGCACGTTTATACACAAACATAAAAGCAATTGCTATCTATTTACAGGACCTCGCTGAATAAACGTGCGATTGGCATCTTATTCCTGAACCATTAAACCATTAAAAACCACACACACACATACAGAAGCAATCGGTTATTATTTCAAATGGAAAAATTAATTGTAAATAACTGGAAGTCAATTAAGACGGGGTTCTGCTGGGTAATGCAAATCTTTTATAGTTTTGCTTCAGTTAACTGCCTCATTAATGATTTATAGATGCGTACGCAGCTGTGGGAACAGCCGCATTATCTAATGTACTTTGAGGATAATTACATAAGAAAAGAGCCACGCAGTTTGGCGGAGGCCTCTCTGAAATAACTTCCTGCTGTTGGTTCAACTGCATTAAAATGAACAATCGTTAGAACAAGCTTAGGATGTTTTTTTTTTAAATTGTGGTTGGGGGTTCTACCATTTCTAGCTCTCTCTCTCTCTTTCTTCCTGTGTAGGCTGGGAAGGGAAAAAAATGCCTATCTTCCAACCTGCCCTGGACCAGCATTGTTGATTATAGTCCATAACCTTGAATGAAGAGGTCTGCATCCTGCGGTGAATGGATTTAGGCTGATTGTGTATGCATATACATGGTGTATGATGTTTATGAAAAAAGATGGACCTCTCCTCTCTTGCAGCGCTAGCAAAAGAAAACAGGAACTAGGTTATTTTTTTTTCAAGCAGTAGATGAACCTGTTCAGTTTTCTTTCGTTATGCATTTTTTTAAAAATGGAAGTGGGGATACATTCTCCTTACGTTCTTCAGTGTGCTGCCAATTCCAAGTTCACATCAGTAGCCAAGACAGTATCTCTGTTCATCCTGGGCTGAAGACTTCCTTTCAACTTTCCTTCTCTTGCTTTCCCTTTTCCACCTTATTCTCAGGGTGCTTCACCACTTCTTTTGAATTTCTCTCAGTTCTATCTTCCAGGTGATTTTGTTGCTAGAGGCAGCAGAGGAGGCTACTATTTTCTGAAGATGCTCTGTCTGCTCTTATGTCCCCATTAGAAATGGCTCAGGTGTCAGGTTCAGCCCAAAGAACTCCACGAGACAGTACAGATATAGTTCTATAGCATCTATTAGTTTCCACCTACAAGACAGAAATCTCGCCAGACTGAATCTAAATTCCCCAAGCCAGCAAGCAAACACTGCGAATTCCTTAGGGTGCTGCCAGTGTCATCCTCTTCCCCTTCCCACGCTCTTTCTGGGGGCTAAGGAAATGCTTATCTCCCCGAGCGTGGCCTTCACCAAACCATTCCCTCACATCAGGGAAAGATTTCCACCTTGATGTTTTTAGGGAGCAAGGAAGACTGCAGCCAGCAGAAGGGGCTGTATAGCACAAAGGTCATCCATACTACCTTTCCCCCCTTTGTAACTTAAATCCCAACATTCTTGAAAATTCTCTGAAATTTTCAGTTTTGATTTTTCAAAATCTTTTCTATCAAGATGATCAGAAAACTGATACACAAATCTGTAGGCTTTTTCTGTCTGGCACCTAAAGGAAGGTTCTACTCTTCCAAATGCTTGGAGGCCGGATCCAAAGGTTTCTAACTTTTTTCCCCCTTCTACTCCTGTTCTTATTCCATTTCTCCCTCTGTCTCTGCATACAGTCTGCAGAGAGGAAGGTATTAATTGATTGCTTGTCAAAGGCTTGGTTTAGCACAGTTCTACAATTTGGGATAGAGGTTATTAATTTCAGTCCGAAGCCCATTAATGGAATACTGATTTGAAGATAAAAGGGGTAATTAAAGCCATGGGCATTTAGAGAAAGGTTTTATGACTCCTCCCCTCCATATATTGGTGAGGATCCAACTTGAACCATGGCAGTGGTGCCCTGAAAGTATTCACATCCATCAGTTCTTAGCTAATTATCAATAAGCTTCCCCAAACATAAATTAAAAATCTAAAAGACAGACAATATGTGAAGGGGAACTACCATTTTGTTGATGATGTTGCTGGGGTCTAAATCCCCTTTACATTTTCTTGAACGATGGGCAGAAATATTGATGACAATTTCTATCACATCCTTTAAAAAGTGGAAGGTGCAGAAAAAAATGAGTTGTGTACTAAAACACACGATCTTCTTCTCATTTGCTGTTTTTATTATGTATGTCCCTTCCATAACATCCCATTTGGGAAACACGGGCATTGTTTTTCACTTGTCTTTCCTATTACCGGGTGCAGATGAACCTGGAGGAGAAGTTGTCTTATTAGCAAGGCTAAAGATCTCTCACACCCAGGCTTTTCGGTGCAAAATGTTTTTATTCGCGGTATACACCTTGGGAGGTCTTGGCCCAAAGAAGTGATATAAAATGGAGGAAATAAACTAGATTCATGGACACCAGGTTTAAAAGGATACTAGTAGCAAGATGTTTCTCCAAGTTGCCTTTTGCTGTCTCCTTGGCAGTTATGTGATATGAATATTTGAGTTGGGAATCATATATTCTGTTTAGACCTTGGAGTCTAAACCATGCTGTGTGTAGCAATGCAGATTAAAATACCTTGACAGATGGCTATCCAAGTTCTGCACCATCTAGCAAAGGAGAGCCCCCAACTCTGTTAGGTCATTAGTCCTGTCAAATCGCTCACACTGTTCAAGAACATTTTTCCAAACATTCCACTATTACTTACCTTCCAAAGATGTCTGCCTGAACTTTCCTACTTGTTTTATTATTTTAATATGGGGTAGAGTTGCTTGGACAATGGAGGCAGCTTACAATTTGAACACAGCAATAAATACATTGGGGAATGCTGAGTGAAACAGCAGCAGAGAAAATCTTTGAAAAAAAGGAAACCAGAAACCTGAATAGCTATTTTGTGTTTGTAAACATTAAAAAAACAAAAAAACCCTGTGTCTGTTACATTATACACATATAATGCATCGAAGTCAATAAAGCAATACTAAAGAGAATCTGAGTTTCATTTGACATTCAGCTGAGAATCGGGGAGCATTTTTAAATCTTGGGATTTAAATCATTTTTAAGTCATTATTAAATCTTGGGATAAGCATCAATTTAAGACCTATTGGGGTGCTCAACCATGTTGGCCAGCCTTTCAGTAACTCTTTTCTATTTCCTTTTATACCGGTATTCTTGATGGTTGGTCCTTCAGTAGGAATTCAGAAAAATGGGAAGCTCAGACAGGCATTCTAAACAAGAAGAGGGCCAAAGGGGAACATTTCTTGGCCCCCAAAAGTAGAGAGGTAAACCTAGATGTACCTCTTTTGCAGAGATTGAGCTAGCATCAGGTTTGAGAGCACCCTGGGCAATGTGTTCCCAGATAAGCTAGCTTTTCTATTAGTGATCCCTGGAAGATTAAGATAGTTGTAACAGAGAACTCCAACCACTGCTGAACTGCTTGGCTTACCCGCCATTTTTATTTCCCACAATGGTCCAGAATGGCACTAATTTAACTATTGTGGGAAAATAAACAGGAAGTTAAATTCAGTTGGTCAGTACTGTGCAAGCTAAACATGGAAGGACCTAAACTAGGATTAAGCCATGGACCCCACTAAAGGCTTTGCCATTGTTCAAATATGGCAGATCCTGGTGCCACATCATGACACCAAGTAATGGATGGCTTAGTCATTCGTGCCTGTTTTTATCCTCTTGGCATCTCTGGGGCCCCTTGAACAGGGTGTGATATGAGTTCTCGGCCCTTACTAGCGATGATGTTCATTCCTTTTATTTGTTTTGCCATCCTACAGTCCTAACGACAGCTTATAAATAACATCGCAAGAGCTGGGAGCATATTTACTGTATATGTCAGGGAGAAATGTTTTAAGAAGCGGGAAAGGTTTACTGTTTCACTCTATTTGCTATATTGAAAGGGTAGGGCCCTTGGGTTCAGAGAAGGAGAGGAAGGGACACAGGCTGAGAAGCGGAGTTCTATAAATTATTAGAAAATTTCACTGGAGGGTTGAGTAGCATCTTGGGACTATCATCTAGACACCTCATCCTCTCTCCTAAGATGTTTGCAGGGCAATGGGTCCAACAAATCTATTGCACTTTGCAGGCTGCCCTCGTTCAGTTGAACATAATTTCACTAAATTTAGAGCCATCAAGACTCCAGGCCATTAATATGTACGGGTAATATTCTTAAGACTTCAGATGTCGAGCTTTGGAGTAAGCAGAGGCTCCCATTAGTAGCTGCTACAAGGGCATGAAAGTTCAACTTCTGGTTATTCCCATTTTGTGTGGAGACATGCATTTCTATATTGATATTTTCTAATGAATTTGACCAATCGATTTGTAATTACACTTCCAAAAGCTGTATTGTAATTTATATGAATTCAGTGTAACTATGTCTATGTGTATGTACACACATGCTACATTTTGGTTTAAGCGACATTAAAAAAATCAACTGCCAAAGAGATTTTGTTAGTGGATGATATGAAAGACTAGTAAATAAAGGTAAACATCTGCTGGAAAGATTAGGTATAAATTCAGCAAAAAAGTTTATATTTAATTGATCATTGGTACATAACTATTTTGGATGTTGGATAACCCTAAGACAAATTTCATTGTATTTCTGTCAGACTATTGATGCTATCAATGTGATTAGCAAACATGAAGCTGTTTTGGTTTTGTTTTATTTTTCTAAATTAAAGATCAACCCGACGGGATTTTTATAGCAAGCACAGTTGGAGACAATAGCCATACACCACTTCTCCCCTCATGTGCTGTGTGCAATTACTGTCCCCTTAGATAGTTGGATATTTCATATCAGAATTAGAAATCCTGTCCCAAAATCTTCCACGCAAAGCTCCAAGAGCAAAGATTATGGTTTTCTACTTTTATTCTCAAAATGCTTGAGAATCTCTTTCAGATTTCTCTTGAAGTTGTTTTTAAGATTTATGGTTGGAGATAGCATTGAATATTAGGGTGCTTGGAGGGGAGGGTTGTGTGACTGATCTCTCCCCAGTTTTGATTATCCCTGGATTATTGTAGAAAGACAGACAGGAGATTCATGCCCATTCCAGGGCTATCTGGTCATAAATAAATCCAAAACATTATTCCTTTTCATTTGAAAAAAATCAAAAGTGCATTTTAAAATCAAATTGAATAAGAACCATTTGAAAGAAAAACTACTAGAACGTTTTCCTCTTCAGTATTTGCGGGGAGGGGGGAAGAGTGAGAGAACCAGCCCTTGGAGAAAGAAAATTGATTTCTGGAGTGTTATCTCTCAGGTATTGATGGAAAGAAAATTATAAATGATAAGTGGCTAGAATTTGGGGACGTTGTCTGCACAATAACCAATAATGTCCTAGAAGAGTTGGATTATTGGTCTACTTCTGTATAAATTTAGCACTGAGAAATGCAGTTGGGTTTGAACTTTTCCAACAGTGGCTTGAAAATGAAGAAACTCTTTGTTAGGGACTCATGGAATAACCTTCTTCCCTTGGTTTAATATTGTGTTTAACAAAATGCATATTAGTCAATTCCTCGAGTGAGTTTTAATCAACATGATTATTACTTTGCATTAGCCGGCATGAATTTAAAAAAACTTAAGTTGAAGAGACGTACTAAGTGTGCTCGACTTAAGAATGGTG
The DNA here is from genome assembly GCA_030867105.1 of Liasis olivaceus. Taxonomy (NCBI): domain Eukaryota; kingdom Metazoa; phylum Chordata; class Lepidosauria; order Squamata; family Pythonidae; genus Liasis; species Liasis olivaceus. The sequence continues at coordinate 13,811,588 of CM061361.1, forward strand.
CACACTAAATAACAATATTTAGAGGTTGCACACTAACTACATTACACCAAACATTTTAGTAGAAAGTTATGGTATCAATATTTTCAGCAGAGGGTGAAGTCCAACATCTGGAAGGATATAGAGTTATTGGACAGCAGACACCCAGATGTCAATGGTGTGCTTTTAGGAATAATGCTCAAGATGCCAGTTGACATCACTGATTAGTGCCATGCCAAAAAAGATGATCTTGGGTTTCAATCAACGATCAATGAAGAATGTCCTATCTTTCATAATACATCCCTCTCTCCAACGGGGAGTGGGCTTCTGGCTTTCTAATTTCTCTTCTCTCTCCCTATCCTGTAATGAAGTAACTCCTCACACTGGGCTTTTTAAAACTGAGAAATGCAGGGGGCTCAAAAGGTGATGAAAAGCTACGTAAGAAAAAGCATTTGCAACAACAGGAAAACCCACCAACCAGAAAAGCCAAATATCACTAAGTGGAACTCCAAAGGAAGTTGAGAATAAGAATAAGGTAGAAAAATGGGAAGAAGAATGTCAAGATAAAGTTTGCCACAATATTATTTGCAACAGAATGCTCCAGCTTTTCCATATCTAAAAGCCAGGCCACAGCTGGAAAAAAAAAAAAAAAAGCAAAGAGGGGACAAGAAATAGGAGAGACCCTGTGTTCTTAGAAGCAGACAGATTTGTGTGCATTCATTATACATTTCCCAGTTTTGTTATTCCAGCAGTGTCAAGGTTATAAAAGATAGGTGACTTCAAACCAGGTGGAACCTTTAGCTTCATCCCACTTTGTTTACCCACAGTGGCATATGTAGGATAATTTATTGGAGAAGCTAGAGTGGTTATAGATTTTACCTGTCACCTGCCTCCACGCTGCAGTCCTACAAAACCCAGGTGGGGAGGGGAACTTTGAGCAGCAATCACACCATAAATGTATTCCCAAACTTCACTTTTCACCGGGTGAAACATACACTTGGGGAACAGGGCAGAAACAGAAGTTTGCTACTTTAACACAATCCCAGCGTGGCCCAAGGCTTTCTCCTGAATCCCATCAAACTATTACGTTCTTCTTATTTATCCATTAAAGTCATGCATGTTTCATTATTCAGTTGCTAAATGTTGATTGACTTCTTTTTTTACTTGCTGGTTTCCTTTCTTTTACCTCATTTTCCATCACTGCAGAAACTCATATTCAGTTCCTAAGGAGCTGCCATGTTGTTCTTCCAGAATGTGTTGGGAAAGTGAGATTCTTCTGCAGCATTGAGATTTGGCAGTTGCTTAGAAGAACATGATCTAAATGAGAAAGGATGAAGGATGTTCTTCCCTAGAAATGGGAGGGATAAGGTCAAACAAGCCCCATTTCTCTATTCATTACTCTGGGCACTGGTTTTGTTAAAAATGAAAACTGAATCCTGTTCTGCTCAATATTTTATTTCTTCTGAAACAATGGATGAAGCCCAAATGGTCTTTTAGGCTTCATTTTACATTGTCAAAAACATCTCCATGCTATAATATCCAATTAACAGAAGATATAAGAAAAGAGAGAGAGACTGAATATTTTTGTTCAAAGATGGATAACATTATTGGCTGGTGGGAAAGCAAGCTCTTGTATGCAGTGTAATCCATGCTATCTGGGTGAAAATTGGTTTTGGTTGATAATATGAAACGAACCAAATATATGAAAAAGGAAGATATGAACTAAGCCACTTTCTTCTGTCCTTTGAAATGTCTTGAACACATACCAGACAATAGCGAAACAGGACAAAATTATGAAAAGTCATCAAAGCGTGCAACCTTTTAACTACTTCACAAACGAAGCTCAAAAAAGATTTTGAGTGTTGAAAAACGGTGTTGAGCAATCCCTGAACTTGTAGGTCATCCCAAATTTCCTTCTTGTAAAAGACTTTGTAACACCAATGCTTTCAGAAAGTTGTCTACACGCAACCCTTGCTATCTTTCCCTAATCCTAAGAAAAACCCTGTAGGCAGAATTACAGTAAAAGGACGAAATTGAGCAGGTGCCATGTTACCATCCTTACTATCTGCAGGAAAGTTAACTTTCCCTTGGAATATTTTTGGAGGCTAATGCATTGGAACGGAGCAAATGAAAATGTATTAATTTCTAGAGAGGGAGAGCTGTGTGAAGTTCAGACCAAGAGACCAGTAATTTATTTTACATTTGAAAAACAAGAGGGAGTGATTTACCAGACTGTACCCATCAGCCTTCTGGAGTTCCTAGGCAGGGAGGGAAAAATTGATAGAGATGTTTTAGAAGGGTTGGCATCTCTGGGGACCATCTCTTGCATTTAATAAGGGGGGGAAAAGCACCTTTTGCGCATCCAATAAAAGTTGAGCCTCTCATGAAGATTTATACCATATTACACTGAGAAATTCAATGTGCAACGATCCCCTGGTGTGCTCAGAGCTCAGAGTAATTCTCCTTGACTGTGTGATCAACTTAGATTCGATGTCAGCTCTGCTGAATTCAATATTGTATGCTTATAGAGGAAGAGATTCTCCTCAGTTCATAAGGCGGTTTGCCCGTTATCTTAAGCAAACTGAAGTTGCCGTCCTAAGCATCTTGGCTGCTAATTGAATCCCATAAACATAATTAATGCATGACCACCAATATCTCAAGATGCAACAGTGGCTGCAGATTTAATACAGCTTTATGTTATAAACATTTGATTTAATTTATATTAAAAAGTTTTGAGAAAATGAATGGACGGTTGTCGATAGCCACAGAGAGAACTGAGTCAGTTGAATGTAACGAAACTAAATGGAGACATTATTTGCCTTTTTTTTCCCTACCAGCTCTCCTTCAATTTGATGAAAGTGAATTTGCTTTTGACATTTCTTTCGGAGGAGTAGGATAATCTTGTAGATGGAATGTAGCGCTCTTGCGCCTACTTGATAATGAGATAACCAAAGGCTGTGTCATGTGTTAATGTGCTATCCTTAATTCGGTAGTCATCTTTCCAACAGCCTGCAGACTTTCTGGCTTCCCACACATCCCCTCAGTTCCCAAGGAAGATAACAAGAAAGAATTCATCCCCTTGGGTTTTGAGTTAAGCGACACCTAAGGAGTCTTCAGAGTGATGGAAAGATGTGTCACAGAAGCTACCAATATCAACAGTAGCACCTTTTAAAAAATAATAAGCTCAAAAATTCCACTGAGAGAAATGTGTAAGAAATTCTCAAGCATCCTGAGAATAAAGAAGAAAAACCAACGCCTCTTTCATAGTACAGTAGAAGCAACTCTCTGAGAAATATGCAAGTTAGGTTACAACGCAGCATTCAATGAAAGATTTGAACAGATGACTTTCAGTCAAAATGCAGTGAGGCTCTTTGTTGCATCTTGTCATTGTCAAAGATTCAGTAGATAGCCATGAGAGAGATGTTCACCTTTGTGGTCACTCCTAAAGCATGAAATGCCTTTCATGAGGCAATCAGCAAGGGATCTTTTGTCTTGCACTTAAATGAATAAAAGAGGCAGACAAGAATGGTATTCATGATGTCTCTTCTCATTCTGATGACATCTGGACATCATTTCACTGCCACCAACTGTTTCTTTGAGTACCTGTAAGCTCCTGCTTGTAGCATCAGTAATAGTATCTAGCCACCTTGTTTTCTCCTGACCTGCTGTTTTTTATAACTTGCAATTCTTTCAAATTTTAGGTTCTTCCTGAAAGACTCTTGCCTTCACATGGTGTCCAAAACATTGACAACTTTAGCTTCATAGAATTGTAGAAGTGTAGAAGTGTGAAGTTGGAAGGGACTACAACAATAATCTAATCTAACCCAGTTAAACCACACTCTTGTCCACCCTCTTCTTAGAAACCTCCAGAGATGAAGAAAGAACCTACATTACTAGAACTTCCAGCAAACTATCCAGTTTTACGTAATCAAGCTGAAACCTTTTTGAACAGACACGCATAGCCTCATTGCTACAGCTCTATGTCTCCTTTCCTTGGTGAATTAAACCCCACTGATCTTAATTCTAAGGCTTCTGAGTAGACACTACAGGACATTAATCTGTAGGACTTCTTTAGTTTTGCTTTTTTGTTTTGCTCCCACTAGCTTTTCTAACCATCATTGGCTGTAGCAATGCAATGATCTGAATTCTGCTATCATGTTTTGTAGTGATTTTGGCTGATTCAGTTGTCTCCCACCCAGACAAAGTTAGTCCCACTGCAATGTGTGAGAAGTGAGATCTCTCTGATTTAATGGAGCACATGTGTGACCCCACTCACAGCCATAGATTAATTATTGATGGCAAGTATCTTGAGGACTTATATTCCTTCCTTTAGTATACCACTTCAACCTCACTAAAGTTCATCCTAAATGTCTCTTAAATAGACAAAAACAGCTATAATGTTATGAGTTCAAAGGACTTCAGTCAGTGCAAAAACCATGAAGAACCTCTTGGTGAAAAGGCATGGTATTTTTTTTAAAAAAGGAAAATTGAACATGAAAAACAGTTCATTTGAATCAGTGTGTGTCCAGCTGTCAAGGCCAGCATTGTCACCTGGTAAACCTGGGCCATTGCCAGGACATTAAATCCCAAGGAGGAACCACTGATGATGCCTAAGCCCTGCACTTTTTCCCCCTCCCTGCTGGAGTGAAAGTCTAAACCATGCTAGAAGCCTGGATCTTAAGCCTATTTTTCAGTTCTTGAATGGTCTCCTGAGCTGGCATTGCTCTGTAGCATTTAAGAAAATTAAAGGAATGACTAGCGTTAGCAGTGTGGAGATCTTTGGAAACTTGCTACCATAGTTGAATAAGTCTATTAGAGCCAACTAACAATGGAGAGTCCCAACTGGGGGACATTTTCCCCATAACTTCCTCAAATCTGGAGCTACCCCTATCAACGTTACTCTTGAAACATCTCATTTCACCTGCACCCAAGGTTTTTCAGGAATGATGTCCTAGGCTTTAATTGCCCAGTTCCCCATCAAACCAGTTCAAACTATGAACTATGAATAAAAATCTGCACAATTTGAGACAAACCTATTGTTGGTTACATTCCTTCTGAATTATTTCTTTGATTCCTATTCTGCTGCCTTTGGTTGTTATGGCATGAAGCCCTACCTCTTAGTAGTCATACCTGTTTCTCTGATCCTTCTGAACCTTTGGAAGGAAAAACAGATCCAGTGATGATTTATGTTTTGGAAGGCTGCGTGATAGGATTTGACATTTTCCAGCTGAGGTGTAGCCCTCTTCCAGCTCACGCTTCATTACATTTCACTCCCTTGGAGAGGATGAAAGGAGTAAAAATAGCCAGGTTGTTTAAAATGTAGAAAGGCATGAATTAATTCTTACCAGATGGCCTGTTCAATTGCCATCTTCATAAAAATTAGGGTTGACAAACTTTTGTCCACCACAAAACCAAAATAAAAGCTAGATCACTATATAGGATGGGAAGGCTTTATGTACTAGAGTGAAAAGCCATATTTCGCTTCTGTCCAGTTTCTTCTAGAAAATTTATTAACTTAAATAAATCAAAATATGGCCTGAAACTGATTTTCACACTTATACTTGTGTATCAGATGTCACCTAGATCTTTTTATATAGCTTGAGTGCATAAGAAATTTGGCAGCTATGCCATAGCAACAACAGATACCTTAATTTCAGGATTGTGGGTTGTAATGTACAAGAAACATGAAAAGAGCTATGAAAAACTGCTTTTGGAATGTATTCACTTTTTTGTTTGAGAGAATGCATAACATCCAGGTGTTCTTACCTTATTTTATTTGGGTGGGAAAGCTTTTGTAGCCCAACCTGGCTCCAGTGACGAGGTTCTTCTGTGAACCAAGTGTTAGTGCAAGCTAGGACCCACATCTTCCCCGTTCAGATACTTTTGGGTGAAACTAGTTGGACTGGATCTGGGCTTGTAGAAGAAGGTGCAGGTTCTGTGGACTTTGACACATGGTGACTGTAGTAGGACTCCAAAGAATCTATTTATCCACCATGAAGCATATTAAGGTGGTCTGCACAGAAAAAAAGGTCAACATTTTATGTCCTGCAAGGCATCTCCTAATGCAGGAGAAAGACTCAGCAGTGGGCAGGCTTTTAAAGGAGCTTCTCATATGAGGGAAAAGTCAACACTGAGCAACTGTACTAAGATGTACCTTCTCTCTGCCCAATGCATCAGATCATAAAATTCTTTGGTGTCACCTTCCACTTATTCAACTTCTATGTGTCTTTTTTAAAATTGTATTTTTAGCCCATTTCATGACACCAATGCATGCTATATAATTACCCATAAGGCCCAAGAACATGCCTCCATCCTTATTTGGGGAACATGACAACGGTGATTGCTTGGCACCCATTAGAAGAATATTGCTTGAAAAACCATGATTATGCAACTGTATCAGGACTTAGAGGTGCATGCCAGGTGCTACATTCCAAAACACAATTGGGATAAGCAACTCGGTCATTAAGCAAAATATCACTAAGTGAAACTGCAACTGTGCTTATGACTGTACTTCAGCTTTCCTTTGCTTTACAGACCTGTGAAGGTCATAAATGCGAGGATTGGTTGTAAAGCTACTTTTTCATCACTGTCGTAACTGAGCAGTCACTAAATGAGTTATGCTTCAGTTATGTATTTAGAAACTTTCCCCTGTTGTCCCACTAAAATTTATAATTTTGTGGCAAATGGTAAGTCTCCTGGGACTGGATGTGACCCTGGGAAAGCTGTACTCTGTGACCCTCAGAAATAAATCAAATGAAAAGTTTCACTTGGCATATGAGAAGTCTGTTAAGTTTGGTTGCCACATTCAGCTTAAGATGTTCCCTGTTCATCATACATCATAGTATGAACTTTTGTCTTTGTTCTCTAACAATTTCCTTTCCAGCTTGCTGTAACTATCCACTTTTTAAAAAGTTCTGCTTGGTTCCAGATTTAAATAATAATTTTTAAGAGGTTACCAATTCATGAAGCTTTATTGTTTTTGGACTGGACACTACTTTGTCCAGTGTAAAAGGCTTTCTGTCTTTCTCTCCCTCTGTCTTTCTTTTTCCCTTTCCCTCCCTCCCTCAACAAATCAATTGGCTCCCAGCAATGTTGATATACAGTAGTAGAAAGAATTGAATGACTTTAAAAAAAATGAATGATTCAGACATTAAAATGTTCTTGACAATATTTCCCTTTTCTCCCCTCCCCGCACCCCTAAACGGTGAGAAGATAATGTGCCCGGCAGAGCATATAATACATCTCCCCCAGTTCGGCTGCAGGAAAGCATCAGGCACCAAAAATATACAATCTCTTTCCAGAGAATTAGGTAACAATATTGCAATGTAGCCTTCGAAGTTCTAAAGGGATTTTGACAAGTTTTGCACAGTCAAATCCCATTAATAAGCTGGCTGCCTTCCAAAGCTTTTGAGCACACTTTGTGCTCATCAGCCACATTGTCCAGAAGGTAAGGAACCCACCTTCTCTTTCTTCCCAGCATTTTAATTGCTTTTCTTTGCGCTAAACGAATATTGAATGAAAGAAAAAGTCCTGCCTTCTTCCCATAAAGATGATTTGGGTATGAGGAGCAAATAACGCACACAGAGCCTAGATTCAGATACCTTATCTGCTTTTGGCTTAGAGTGTTTCACGAAACCTAGTATACTGTGATTTATTCAACAAACTATGATGAAGTAATTCATGATTTAGCCAGATGCAGCATGCATGGAAACACAAAATTTTGGATAGTTTCTTCCTATTTCTATTCTGCCATTTCTTCAAAGGGCAGCTTCCAATGATCTTTACCCAATTCTCAAGGTGACGGTTTAAGGCAGTGTTGTCCAAACTTGACCACTTTAAGATGAGTGGACTTCAACTCCCAGAATTCCCCAGCCATCCATGGAGTTGAAGTCCACTCATCTTAAAGTGGCCAAGTTTGGACAACACTGGTTTAAGGCCTTATGTCCTATATAGGGAGTGGGCAACCAGCTGGCTATGGAGATCCATTTTTGCAATGTCATATCTCAGGATAATTTTTTAAAAAATCAATTTCTAATTATATGCATTGTGTGAAAATAGCTGATATTTCTGATATGCTGTTTAAAAATCAGATAGTGTTTAATGAGCATGAATATATTTTAGCCATGCTCATTCAGTTGTCTTACCAGACGTTAGCTGACTGCTGTAGAGCATAGGGTTTTTTCCTTCTCTCTCACTGTGTGTGTTTGCATGTGTCACATTCCCTGTTATGAGACATGATTAATGAGGTGAAATTCCCCCTTGGTGTTTCCTACCAATCAATAGGCAGATGGGCAGAAGTAGATGTTGAACAAAAAGACATTGAGAAATGCTTAAGTGATTACTATTTTTGGTGGCAAAATAAGGGAGAAGGTTGCTAGGTGTAACAGAGGCAGCGTCAACCTGCCTGTGCCTTCGCCATCTTTGTGTTAGTGCCTCAAGCCATTCTGCTTTACAGAAGATCGCATTATTTTCTAGAGCTTCAGATACTCATTACATTGGCTTCCCCAGTTTGGGTGCTCTCCTAATGAATGGAGTAAAACTCCCGGAATTCTCAGCAATGTCTAGGTGGTCTAGGGAATTCTGGGAGTTGAAATCCCAGGGGGTTAGGCATTTGCTTCACTGAGACTAGGTTGGACACAGAGTAGTGGTAGAAACCCATTCTAACATCCAGAAGACAGTGCAAACCATATCCAGAAAGCCAGGTCAGATGTGTCCATGAAGACACCAGGAGTCAAGTCGGCTTGAAAGAGATTGTACTTGTATACTCACTTAGCAGATAACTTCTATGGAATTAAATGAGAAGTATTATTTTATTAATACTTCACCGCAGACAGAAACTGCAGCCATGAAACTAAAAGATGCTTGCTCCTTGGGAGGAAAGCTATGGCAAACCTAGATAGCATATTAAAAAACAGAGACATCAACTTGCCAACAAAGATCTACATAGTTAAAGCTATGGTTTTTCCAGTAGTAATGTAGGGCTGTGAGAGCTGGACCATAAAGAAGGCTGAACGCCGAAGAATTGATGCCTTTGAACTGTGGTGCTGGAGAAGACTCTTAAGAGTCCCCTGGACTGCTAGGAGGTCAAACCAGTCAATCTTAAAGGAAATCAACCCTGATTGCTCATTGGAAGGATTGATAATGAAGCTCAAGCTCAGATACTTTGGTCACCTAACGCGAAGAGAGGACTTTTTGGAAAAGACCCTGATGCTGGGAAAGATGGAAGGCAAAAGGAGAAGAGGACGGCAGAGGATGAGATGGCTAGATAGCATCACTGAAGCAATGAGCATGAAACTGAGCAAACTCAGGGAGGCAGTGAAGGACAGGAAGGCCTGGCACGATGTGGTTCGTGGGGTCACGAAGAGTCGGACACGACTTAACGACTGAACAACAACAATTCTATTAATATTGATTTCTTCCATTTGCATCACACCCTTCCTCTAATGATGGGTTTATTCCCCATTTTAAATAAGAAAAGTCCAGTTCAAATTGTCAAAAGTTTTCTCTGCATCTAGAAAAATTAATTTTGAATAGAGACATAAGACAGGATAAGAGGATTGTGGGAGTAAAAATTAAAGAGACTTACAAGAAGAGCCTTTGCAGGTGATTGGGTGCTGGTTTTGAAAGTTCCTTTAAAAGGAATTGAAATATTAATGGGAAAACTAAAAGAATTTGGTGCATTAGCAGTTTTTAAGGTTAATAAACAGAAGACAAAGTTGTTAACAAAAAATATGAAGATACAAGATCAAACAGAATTGATGAATAAAATGGGTTTTAAGATTGAGAAGAAGGCAAAATACTTAGGTATTAATATGACAAATATGAATTGTGTGTTTCAAAATAATTATGTTAAGACATGGAATGAAGTTAAAGATATGTTAAGATGGGAGAAAACACAATTGTCATTGCTGGGGAGAATTTATGTGATTAAGATGAATGTTTTGCCCAGAATGTTATTGTTTCAAACAAGGCCCATTTTGACAACTGATGTACCAATTAAACAATGGCAGAAAGCTATATCTGAATTTGTGTGGCAAGGGAAAAACCACAAGTTAAATATAAAGTGTTACAAGATGCAAAAGGAAGAGGAGAACTGGGGTTACCTGATCTGAAAATGTATTTTGCAGCTAGCTGTTTAGTTTGGACGAAAGAGTGTATGTTGTTGAGAAACAGAAGGCTTTTGGAGCTAGAAGAACATGACTTGAGATTTGGGTGGCATGGATATTTGTGGTACAATAAAGTCAAGGTTAAAGTGGAATTTAAAAATCATTATGTTAGATGTGCCGTAGTGAGAATATGGAATAGATACAAACTCAGGTTGTGCCCAAAAATATCTTTGTGGCTCTCAGCACAAGAAGCATTTTATAGGAGAGAAATGATAAGAAAAACAAATGGTTAACTTATTGTGACATATTAGAATTTTGTTAATGAGAATGCAAAATGAAATCAAGAGAAGATCTGGTGGCAGAGGGATATAGTTTTCAATGGTTTTCTTATGTACGCTTACTGGAAAAATTTAAAGTAGATAAAAGAATGTTTGGTTTTGAGCATTGTAAGACTGAATTTGAAATAGAACTGTGTACAAATGGTGAACGTGTTAGTGCTAAAATGTATAAACTATTGAGATTTGAAACAGGAGAACAAGTGAAAGAATGTATGATAAAATGGGCTAAAATTTTTGGTTACAATATACAAATGGAACGGTGGGAGAATATGTGGTTGAAAGGATTGAAATTTATATCATGTTATAATCTCAAAGACAATTGTTATATCCTTGGTATATGTCACCAGAGAAATTGTCTAGAATGTATAAAGGCACTTCAAATTTATGCTGGAAATGTGAGCAACAAGAAGGGACATATTACCATGCTTGATGGACATGCAAAAAAGCTAGAAAATTTTGGACTCAATTATATATATTAATTCAGAAGATTTTAAAGATGAATATATCATTGAAACCAGAGGTTTTCTTTTGGGACTGATGGATAAAGTCATGGAACTTTGTTTTTATACATGACAACTGCAGCGAGATTATTGTATGTACAAAGATGGAAAGTTTTGGCATTACCCACCATGGAGGAATGGTTGGTGAAGATGATGGATCTTGCTGAGATGGCCAAGTTGACAGCTTTGATCAGAGAAAAGACATTATCTAAGTTTAGTGCTGACTGGAAACCCCTTATAGACTTTTTGCATGAAACAGGAAAAAAAATGAAATTATGATATATTGTTTTGATTATTAGAAAAAGAAGATTATGGTTACAGCATGACTTACATTTTTTCTATAGAGTAAGAAGTTAATTTACATCTATACCTATAACTGCTGTAAAAAGCAGATCGGAAGCTGCTACTTTATATATTTTTATGCACTTTTGGCTTTATCTTTTTCTTCTTTCTTCTCTCTTTGCTTCTGAATATTAGTTCTTGTTAGCTTTTACCTTTCTTTTTTAAAATTTTAGTCAAGTAAATTCAATCCATGTTACTAAAAGTCTGCTCTAATTTAGATAACTTCTAAACTTGAAATGTGGATTCAGTGCTCTGAGAAATCCAAATTTGGGATGTGGTATAAATCCATGTATAAAGATGCAGTCAAGGATTGTGATGACCTCCATGACTGAATGGAGATTTGAATCTGGGTCCTTTCTGACCTCAATCCAACACTTGAACCCTGAGATCACCCTGGCTTTTTGATTAGAGTTTGAATAGGATTGCACTGGGAGTTAGTTGAATTTTGGGCCAGTTGAAAATGATGGAACAAGCTGGCCATTAATTAGGTCCAATTGATATCAATGAGTTTTAGCTGCAACTAACTTACATTGTAATCCTATGCTTGTACTGTAAAGTAATTCCATCTTAAATGTTGCTGCCTCAACAACTTGGTAAATGCATTTGGTGAATGCTAATATCAAAGTCTTCTAGTTTTACTCATCTGAAAGTTCCATGCCAACAGCAGTAGCAAAAAGTCGTTAAAAATAAAGAGGTTTTCTGGATGAATTTGCATTTAACAAGCCTTGGCCAGAGTCAAGTCCTAAAATTTTGTATGTACATGACATGGCCTTGTCCCATTTGTGTCCTTGTTGTACCCACTGCAGACCTGTTCTCCACAAAATAGTTGAACATTACTTCTGACTATCAAAAACTTGGATGACCTAAATATGAACCCTCAATTTCACACGTAAGCTACTATAAACTAATTTTGGTGAGTTTGTTATTGAAACTGGTAGTACATAACTGGTATTCTTCCCACTTTGCCAGTCTCCCACCAGGCGCCTTGAATTATTTCCTATAACCAGGGATTGGGTTACAGATAGGTCTTTGGATGGTCAGGCTGGTTAGAGTTGATGGGAGCTGGCATTTAGCAATGTCTGGAGAGCTACATGTTACACATCCTGGCCAAGACCAACTCTAGACAGCCTCTTCTTCCTGGCACCTCATTGTTTTTTGTGCTTCCTCTGCTAAAACTAAGCAAGTAGGGAAAATCTGGAGAGGCAGCGATGGGCCACATAAGTGAGAAATCTCAATAGCAAGTAGAAATGTGAAGGATTTTCAGTCTAATCAAGTCCCATTAGATTTTGCCTATCCTTTGTTTCTTCCTCTCTCCATACATTAGGCAAGGTTCAGAGGCAATTGTGAAGAACTCTCAGCTATAACATAGCAGATGTTTAGCTCAAAGGAAAAGGATTTCTGTAATCTTCCAACAGATGCTTTCTTGATCAAAGAAGCTAAATTACCCAGCAGGTCCTTCTGCTAAAGACTTGTGATGGCCCTAGCAAAACACATCTGCCTTGGCCAACAAGGGTGGTTTCCACAGTCTTGGTTTTTAAGTGAGCTTTCAGAGCAGAGTTCAAAAACCACAAGTGGTATATTAACACCATCGCCTCAAGTAGCAATGAAAAGTTTTCTTGGGGGAGAAGAAATGAATGAGTTCTGTGAGCCAATCTTTTTTGATTTTCTTTTTCCATTTACAGCTGATAATGAAGCCATTAAATTTTAAACAGTCTAAAAAAGCAATGGAAGTCAAGTTATACGATTGCGTAGTGTTATTTAAATGGTGGTGTTTGTGTGTGAGGAAGAGAACTGGGCCTCCAAAAATGAGATTGTGGTTTTGATAGTGGAGGTGGTAAGTCAAGAAATGAGTTGCAAGCTTTTATGTTCCCACACCAAGCCTAGTTGCCATGTGGCTGAATCCTCCATTCGTTGACTCCAGAAATCAGTCCGTCCACCAGGCCTTCTAAAATCCCAGACTCAATTTTCCATTTGAGTTTACTAAATAACTTACATTATTTTACTATTAAAATAATGATAAAATAGACTGGGAAGGGCTGTGTAATACTTGCATTACATCTTCATCCTACCCTGCCCATTTATTCGTCCTGGGTTGAGTATGGCCTTCAGCAGGTTATCGAAAAATCAAGTATTTATTTTTTATTTATATTTCAAATTTGGTCACTGCCCATCTCTCTAGAAAGTAATTCTGAATGGTTTACAGTAAAAGCAAAAATAAATATTAATTAAAATACAATCAAAACCAAGGTGCTGCTGGTAAAAAGGATATTAACATACAGGAGCATCTTCAAGGTGCTAACCACCCCCAGGGTTGGTTGCCCCTTTTCTCGCCCCACGCAAATTGGCAGAGCCAGGTCTTAACCCCTTTCCGGAAGGTCGAGAGAGTGGGTGTCTGTCTCACCTCTTGAGGGAGGATATTCCATAGGGTGGAGGCCACACAGTGAAGGCTCTCCTTCTGGGCCCCGCCAGTCAAAGTTCTTTCATCCACAGGGTTCATAGCATATGCTCTCTGCCTGACCAGGTGGGATGGGTCAATATAATGGGGGTGAGACAGTTCCTCAGGTAACCCAGTCCTGTATGGCCTTAATATCTTCCCCCCTTCTCAAGTTATATATCTCTGTTCTAAAAACCCTATTAATTTTACAATACAAACCACAACCAAGCCTAAAAGATTAAGAAAATGGCAAAATGTGAATGTTGTTGGGTAGCAGGTCTTCATAACACCCATGGTGAGATTTTGAAATATGCCACAGGTTAACACTTGGTAGGGTAGCAATGAAGTCCTTGGAAAAGATATTCAGACGCTATGATACATCTGTACCTACAATGCATGCAATGGTTTCCCCTGGGACACTCTATGGAAGCAAAAGTTGAACTAGATAGAATAGGATAGAAAGAATATGCATACTTTTGAACTTTGATGTTGAAGAAGACTCCTGGGAATACCATGGATAGCCAAGAAAGCAAACGGACAATAGGACGAATCAACCCAGAGTTCTCACCCGAGGCACAAATAATCAGGCTCAGATTATCCTACTTCAGACACATTATGTGAAGACCCAGCTCTCTGGAGAGGCTCTAGTTCTGGGAAAGGTGGAAGGAAAGAAAAGAAGAGGACAAGCAGCAGCAAGATGAATTGACTCCAGTGGTGATGGGTGCACCACTGGAAGATCTGAAGGACCAAGTAAGGGCCAGATCTTCCTGGAGAAAATCTATGTGGTTGCTAAGAGTTGACACCAACTTGATGGCACATAATCAGGCATAATCCTGTAATGGCTAAAGTGATCAGGTATAACCCAAAAGGTGCATGCTTGACTCCCTCACAAAACCACAGAGTTTGTGGAGAGACTTTGGGTCGGACACTATCAGCTCAACTTACCTTGCAGGATTATAGCTGTGAGGATGAAATAAATACAGACCCACACAGGCACTGCTTTGACCTTCCCAGAAGGAAAGTGGAAAATGAAATAAATATATTTGCATTTCACAGTAGTAACCTGTACCTGAACTAAGAGAGCAAAAAAGTATACGTATCTGGCTGATGAGGTTAACCCCTAACTTTTTTGGGACATGCTAGTTTTTGGCATCCTAAGAGTTTTCTTTATACTGAACATTTGACATGCAGAAGGCCACTGATAGTCGGAAGTAATGTTGCTCAGTAACTTAGCTCTTTAGTATCCCAGGAAAAAATAATACACAAAGAAGTAATCTGATGACTTCTCCATGCAAGATTGTTGCCCTGTTTGGCTCCTTTATCAGGAACAAGCATATTCACACCAAACTCACAATGACTCAGTCACGAATATACAGGGGGTTTAGTGAGGTAGTGATCTCCTTAGATTTTTAGTTTCTTTTTATTTATTTGAATTTATAAGCCACCCACCTCTAATAGACTCTGGGCACTTAATGTCTTTCAGAATTAAAATTCTTGCTGATCTTAGATCATAAATAAAAGGAATAGAATTAATGCTCTCAGTTTCAGCAGGTAACAGGATTGCCATGTGTTGTCATGAGAACTCATGAAATTTGGAACAGAGAGAGATACTGTGTATATAGATATATCTCCTCTGCCCACAGACGTAGCAGAAGATCATACCTGGTGCTCAACACTTCAAAAGATTGCTGCTTCTTGAGGGTGTGCATCATGTAATGGAAAGAAGATAGATAGATAGATAGATAGATAGATAGATAGATAGATAGATAGATAGATACTTAGTTGAATGTGTATGACCTTCCCTAAAAGAGAGACATGATGTTTATATTACCAGACACTTGACTGCCTTTCTCCAAAGTAAGTTCGGTCATCTTCGGGAGCTGCTATAGACAAGAATCATGCTGCCATCTATAGGACAGAGCAGTGTGACGGGCGGATGGAAGGTACAAATCACATTAATAGTGATTTGACTGCAGCATCCTTCCCCCAGAAGCCTGAAGACGCTGCAGTGAGAATGGTCATCGACACCCTCACGCTCTATCTCGTTGCTGAGAATTTTGCATAGTTTATTCAAGTTCTTCAAAGCCTGCAACATTTGAGCAGAAACGGCATCAGGACAGACTGTGACATTCAGAACACCACCGTTATGTACGATAGATGAGTTTTCTAGTCATTTTTAATATTAAAATATTTCTTACCCACCTATATCTTAGAGTTCAGGGAGAAGCAGAAGCAATAACGCCACAGTACCCATTACAATGATAATTTCTTTAAAAGAGGAGAAAAAGAGTAAACCAACTGGAACCCACTAAACTGCACTCAATGAGACCCAAAGATGTATTTAAATTACTGGTTTTGCAATGAGGAGTTGTAGACTTAAAGGACAGCTTCATTGTCACTTTACTCAGCAGAATGGCCTGCTGTGATATTTAATTGTTCTTCTTGAAGAAGGTCATTGATCAGTGTCATGCCCCATGCAGCTGGGCAAGACCAAGGAAACGAACTATACAGACTCCAGGAAGGTATATTGAATGCTGGTCTGGGGAAAATACCCTGAAAAGTATAAGAGGATTTCTCAGCCTCATGTATAATGAGTTAATTAAAGTGGAGTTTCTTTGAATACTCTGAAACATTATTTTCCAGGTTTCTCCCCACTTGGACTATGTTCTCATTGAAGAAATAAGCTGCCAGGAGGCTCACTCTGTATCGCTTGGTTGTCTATATCCATGTTTTCATCCATTCCTTTCTCAGCTTCCCCAAATCTCTCACAATCTGCAAGAAAGGCAGATGGGAGGAGGTCCGAAAGGCTGTGGGTCGATCCATGCATAGGGCCCCTTAACTGAGTGACTTTATATGGACCACAAGTTGTACCCCCAGGTTACCTTAATCTTTCATCTCTAAACCATAAAGGAAACGTTTCTTCTCTTCTAGTCTGAGGGTGTCAGCCCAACAAGGTACACCAGACTAAGAAACCAATGCCATATAGCTCAGGATTACTTTTATTGTAGCTGCTATAGTAACAGAATCTTGCAATTCTGAATGTGCTTCCCACTCCCTCATCTTCATGTGAACTAGGGAGGGGCTTGTCTGAGAGTTAGTTTCTCAAGTTAGTTTCTTGGCCTGGGACCAAGCCCCTCTTATCTGCTCATTGCCTTGGTAATGGCTCTTCCTCCTGTCCTTCAAGGCCATTCCCTATTCCCTCTACAGAACAGTGTATGCTAATCCCAAGTGAGCCAATATCAAGACTAGTATTAAAGTGAATGTACACATAAAGTGGAGGAAAGTCTGTACACTTGCATGTAATCATTCAAGCCATGTTTATGAAAAGTAGACCTATGTGAATCAGGACCAGTTTGAATCCTCAATCTGCTCTGAAAAATCAATTTGGATATCTGAGTTGACTGTAGTTTAATCAACCACATTGGGCTATATAATATCTATCTATCTATCTATCTATCTATCTATCTATCTATCTATCTATCCCTTGTATGAATCAATCCATACTGAATTCATCTGGGTGTGCCTGATTCAGTTTGACTCACTGAATCAGCTTTGAATCAAATATCTGAATCTCATAATCTCATGGGCCTACTTTGGAGCACCATTAAATATTTATTATATTAAAGAATGACTGCAAATGTATTACAGATATATCATTTCCTAGGGGAATACCTGGAGACTGGTACCCTCAGGGACCGTCCTCATGCTCTAGTGTGTGAGGCTCAGAGTTGCCACTATAATGTCATAGAAAATGAAAATAGTAGCCAAATGGCACTGTTTGCGTCTCTTGCCATCACTGTCTCCTCTAATTTGCAGAGCCAACCTCTGGGAGAAATATGGTTAGCATCAGAGTGGGTTCTATGAAGTGGCACTTTGCAAGAATCCCTTTAAACTTAGAGGTGTTCATGAGTGATAGATGCTGGTCAAAAGAAGATTAAGTATTACGTCTTATGCTTTTACTTGTTCAATTCAGGGTTAATGGGCTAGTAATAGAGTGTTTTGATTTATACTTCCAAAATCTAGCATACTGTTTTCAGAAAGTTCTGTTTTCTTGAGAAAAGAGCTCCTATTGTTTAAAAATCTTATTCTCATGGTGCTTGCAAATTTCTGTTGAACATCTCTTGGTAGTTGTTTCTGAATTCACCTTATTGTTGCAGAATGCTTTCAGGGTGGGGTTGATTACACACCTTTCCAAAACTCTATGTTCTCCCTGTGTGATGGAATGGAATTATGAAGGCCAAACTCAGGGAGGAAAACATGCTCTTTCGTCTCCTGAGGGATAGGGAGAGATAAGAGGATGAGGCTGGCACCTCCCTGAGGAATTCACACGGTTGTGACTGGCTGACTTTGGGAACTGGGGTTTCAGCCTGGGAAGATTCTTGCTAGAGGTTGTAGCTAATAAACATTGCTGAACTGAATCTACATGGTTTCCTGGAGTTCCTTGGGCTAGGCCTGACACCCTGATTGTCTTTGATTTGAAAAAGCCCCCTGAGAGGACTTCTGTTATGATATCTTCTCTTGGAATTGAACTGAAACATGAGAAACTACCAACATGATGGACCATTGGAGATATGATTGTAGAATGAAGCACACTTATATAACCATGCATGTCCACCTTGTAATCAAGATAAGTTTTAAAAAAAATACTATATTCTACTCTTGAGAATGTCACTGAAAGTGTCATAGTCTTTGGAGAAATAATTGAAAGCAATTTCTTTTCCAGTTCTTGAATGAAAATGATGTAATTCAATGGAAACTTGAATGGAAAGAAGTGGCATAGCTCTTGTTTTGATTGACTGTTATGAAAACCATTGGTTATGAATATACCATACATTTAAAATGATAAATACTGAACATTTTAATTTTGTTCATATCCATCAATGTAAATGAAGCAGACATAGTTGGTATTTTATTCTGAACTGACATCTGCTTAGTAACGCTCTTCCTTCTGGCTTTGTAAAATCCTTTTTGACATTGCTGGCTGACGTTTGAAGGCAAAATTCCATTTTATTTTGGATAATGCACAATTGGGAAAGGAAAGAAATCTCTGGGTTTTCATTAGAGCTTATATTGCATCCTCCTCCAACCTGTCACTCTTCAAATTTGTTGTGGACCAGCTGATTGGAGACTGCCAGTTTAGGGACAGCTAGTCTGATGTACCTTGGAAAGAACAAATGCTACATTTTAGTGATTGTTTCTTCTTTGGTGGGAGTATAAAAGCAGGATATAGGGGTAGGGGTCAATAGGAAAGATCTGGACAATAACTGCATAATAGCTACATAATTTAAAATACCTAATGTGCAACACAGTGATGTCAGGTTGAACACTGAATATGAGGAAATGAAAATGGTTACAGTCTTATGTTCTCCAAAGTAGGGTTAAGATAGGACTGATGATGGGAACAGAGGAGCTTGGTTGTGGGGAGGGGGGTAGAACCTGGTGCAGAAGCTGGCTCATGGTAGAGCTGGCCCTTGACCAAAGCTCAGATTCGCGATCTTTGAAATTCCCAACAGAGACTACTCAGAAGCCTCCAAGAATCTCATAAGCATCTTATGTTAATTTTCTTGAGTCTCACAATACCAAGCCAGCTGGTATAGCATAACAGCTAAGAAAATGATCTGAGAACTTACTGGCTCAAATTTTGCTTCTCAGCAGGTAGCTATAGGCAGACTGTTCTCTTTCAGCCTCGGTTCCTCCTACGTACCAAATAAAGAACAATAACATTGTCCTACAGGGTTAAGGTTACTGTTTGATAATGCAAGTGAAGCGGCTTCTCTCGAAGAGTATGAGGCATTCTTCTCTACAGTGGTTGCTGAATTGGAAGATATGGACATTGTCTACCAACACAAGATATAGATTTTTAAGCTTCTGCTCTTGGTTATTACAGACTTGTTCATTTCAAATAATGGAACCGTTTGTCCATGCCAGCAATGTGAAGTGGTGGACAAGAGGCAAAAGGTGTAGCCAAAACAAATAAACAAAAAGTAGACATTTCCAGAGTGTGAAGGCATTTATAATCCCCCTTCCACCAAACTCGGTTTTCTTTCCCCATGAGTTGATTTCCTATGTCCTATCATCCTTCTCTCATTTTATTCTGCCTTATATCCAATTTAATTTTAACTTACCAAAAATTGATGCTAACCAAGAAAAAAGCTGGAGATCACAGATGAAAGCTGGAGGTTGCAGCTAAGCTCCAGAACAGTGTTTCCTAACCTTGGCCACTTCAAGGTATGTGGAGTTCAACTCCCAGAATTCTCATCAGTGGCCAAGCTGGCTGTGGAATTCTGGGATTTGAAGTTTACACACCTGGAAATTTCCAAGGATGAGAAATTGCTCTAGAATATATTCCAGGAATCTCTTGATGGGCTTCAGGTAGGTAGGTAGTGGTTAATTCAAGAATTATCTGGAGCGAATGTCAATTGAAGATGGAAAGCTTGCAGCTCTCAGTCATAGACATCTTCTCCAAACCATGCTACAAGGCTAACCCGGCCTGGATGATCCAATGTGCAAACATTTTAAGCGTCAAACCTAATCACAAGAACATGAAAAAATGCCACTAAACAGCTCAAAGTCTCTTCCAAAACGCCAAGCTATGAATACAAATGCGATCTCTGCTGTTTGATCAGCACACCACCAGTATTGGCACGGCTGCAAAACAATACTTGGAGACAAAACTTGTTAAGTAGCAAAAAAAACAACAACCCAGAAACAAAAACAAAATACCCACATTGTCATTACAACTTTCGCTTTTTTGCCAGACTCAAATCCAGACTTATACCAATACATTTAACATTTCTTACCACTCTGAAGAAAAGAATGTAAAACGAGCCCATGTTTTAAAACAGCAGGGAAGCTTCCAGTGCTACAATTAACTGGTAGCATATGTCACTGTTTCCAGGAGGATATTTTAATCCCTTTAAACATTAATGTAGTATTTTTGCTTCTGTCGCAATACGGCAGCCATCTGTATTGGGACCTGGTAGGAACCAGGAATATGTGGCAGAGAGAAAGAAGGAGGGAAGCTGAAAAAAGGAAAGTTGATTCTGTGGACTATTCTTTTTCCTTTTTTCAATCATCTGGAATCTCAAACAATTTAAATCTTTTCTGAAGTATTAAAAATAAACCAGATGGTGGCCAGCATAAGGTTTACGTTGTTTGCTTTCTCACAGTATGATTTGAAAACAATAACACATTGATACGTTCTTCCTCTCCTCTCTCAAATAATATGCCTGTGTTCAGCATAGTCTGCTTAACTCCCATCCTAACGTCAATTTATCTAGCTGAAACCCAGCTATCTTTTGAATATGCGTTTCATAGCATTTTACGTGCTGCTCACCAGTTTAAAAATGTATTAAAGATAAGTCTGCGAAAATTGCACATGATCCCTCGAAAAAAAGGCATTTGATTAAGCAAAACTGCAAACATGCGTATTTTGATATGTTTCAGCCCTATGAAAATCAATGGGGATTGTTTAGCTATGGTTAACCAAGTCCCAGTGATTTCACTGAAAACTTTTAATTCACTTTGTCTAGTTACATCCCTTTATTTTTCAAGGATAAACATGGATGCTACAACAGCAGTACCTTTTTTAAAAACCCACTCAAACCAGTTGCCTTCAAGTCCAAACTGGAAACCCAGTGAAATGTTCCTTCCCCCAGCTCTGTGCTAGCAAAAAAAATGTCCAGCCTGTTTTTGACATTAAATCAAATCTCAGTCTATAAAGGAATTCCTTCTGCAAACCAATTATTGTTGTCCAATAAAAACAGACACAATGACTGGCAAGATACCAAACTTTATATATCTTTCATTTCTGCATCTTCAGCCTTGACCTTCCTTTGGCTGCAAAGTTCACAGAAATGTTTAAGGGATCAGCATCTCTACTTTTTAGACACTGAAAACAGAAATGCCAAACGTGGCATTTTGAGTTGACAATCTGCTAGTCAGAACACCAAAATGTTTTGCTGAAGGGGAACACGGGTCTTGCAAGTATTGAGAAAATGGCTTTGCGTACACTGTAATGGTTAAAAATGGTATTTTTAAACTTTTAAAAATATCTCCTTGATAGATGAATCTGAAAATAAGGAACATATCCTTTCTTTATGGAATCCCATTTTCCCTCAATATTTCAAAGAGCTTGATGTTCATTTTTTTTAAAAAAAAGATACTCATATTTTACCTCTCATCCTCAAGAGGAGGTACACAGCAATCATAAAGCTAGATATAGATATGTGTATGTTTAAAATGTATTTATTTATGCAATTCCTATAGCTGCCAGCCTCAATCCAAGTGACTCTGGGCAGCAAACAATTTCAATCATTAAAACATTAAAACCATTACAAATTATACACATAGGCAGCCGAGAATTATCGTAATGACTATATAAAAATCAATAGTGCAACCAGGTAAGGGGGCCCTTAACACTTTTGGGACCCCAGGCTCAGGCACATAGCCAATAAAACAAATTCAATTCTTAAAAGTACAAGAAGATCAAACCCAAAACAATATTAAAAGGGAGGTACCAACTATGCAAGCCATTGCTATTGCTGAGAAAATAATAGTAATGCATTAAATGTATCTGGCGCCCGACCCCCAGCTAAACTTAACAACTTTTAAATGTGTTTTTGTGCGTATTTCTCCAAACACACACATCCAGTATGTAATAACAAGCAGCCCTTTTTGTAGGCAGCTGGTTAGCTGGTGCTAGAAACAAATCTCAGAGCTGATCGTGTTGCACAACTTTCCTCCAAACCATAGAAGGAGCACAACGCTGAAGTAGGGTCTGAGCCCAAATCATCCAATTATTCCCTGCTTTTTGCCAAATGCAAACTGGTGAGGTTGAGTGATGAGTGGCCTAGCCCAATGCACAGGTGTGCAAGCTCTGTTGGTTCAAGGGCCACAGGTGGGCATAGAAATGGAAAGTGGACATGATCAAAGGAAGAAGCGGACATGTTTATATCTCCTTCAACCACTTTTTCCCCCCATGCTGAGTTTCCTTTCCTCGCCTATTCTACTTTATCTGTTCTTAACATCACACAAATGTTAGCTTAGTCAGAGCTCACAGGCGGCGGTTCTGCCTGGCTATTCTAAGTATGGAAACCGAGTAGATGGCTAAGATGCAAAAAAAGGGTCTAGAAGTTTATATATGCACCTGATCTAATGCCTGAGTAGAAGGCAGCAGTGAATACCGGGATCCAGATGGGCTTCCAGAACCACATCTCCTTCAGTAAATTCCTCCATCATTCACTTCCTTCCTCATTTAAAATTTAAATTTAAAATTAAGTGCAACTTAATTTTCCCTCTCAAGGGCAGAGTGTCCCCCAGATTTCTCACTGTTCCCCTGAAATTTGTTCAGTTACACAATTTTCCCTCTCTGCTTTTCCCATCCTAAGAGGTACAGAATGAAGTTTTCCTTCTAGAACAATGTTTCTCAACCTTGGCAACTTTAAGATGCATGGACTTCAACTCCCAGAATTCCCCAGCCAGCACCGTGTGTGTCCTTTGATTGGTTCAAGGAGCAGTAAGGCAGAGATTCTGTGGGGCAATCCAGACAGGTGGGGAGTGGTGCCTGCAAGAGAAAATGAAGACATCTCAAAAACATCAACATTTTGTCCATGTTCATTTTGCATATATGGATTAGGTTCACCTGTCTTGTTAATAATGTTTTGGTTAACGATGATTTGTCATTTTAATTTTTTTATGCTTTCAAGTCATTCTTGATTCCTGGCAACTACCTGGAAAGTCCCTGCAGTTTTCTTGGCAACATTTTTGGAAGTGTTTTGCCACTGTCTTCTAGAGATGAGGGAGAATGACTGGCCCAAAGTCACCCAGCTGGCTTCATGCCTAAGGCAGGACTAGAGCCCATCGATTCCTGATTTTGTAGCTTGCTGCCTTACACCACTACTACAAATTGGCTCTCCAACCATGGTTTACTAAACCATTATTAGTTTGGGTTCATGTAGCCCACTAAGCTGAGCCAAAGGAAATTATTTAATAGCTTGGTGTGATAGGAGGCAGGTCAATGTTTTAGATATTTTGAATACAATCACCTTGTAAGTCAACCCAGGAAAATATGTGAGTTCCTTATGGTGAAAAAGATGCCTTCGCTGAAAAGAAGGAAAAATGAAGCTTTCCCCCCCATTTAGACCTCTCTATCAAGTACAGGTTTCATGGCAAGGGACAAAAGTCCATCTCCCCAAACATTTGGCCCAGCATCATTCATAATATCACCTCCACCAATGGCTTCTGTCACTTGTTTTCTCTCCCAGAATAGCATTCGGGTGGAACGTTCAGAACATACTTGCTAGATTCTCATCAGAGATGACAAAGGCATTCATTGAAAGTCATAGCATTTGGATGAAACATTGTGCGGGTTTCCTCTCAGGAGAGATATTAAATAATTTCAGGTGCAACTGCTCCAAATACATTTTGAAACTGTTGTAAATAGAAGGGTGCTAAATAAAGGATTCAAGCAATCTGTTCTACACGCTGGAACCTTCCAGAGGAAGCAGAAGGAGTAGAGAATTTCTGCTAAAGTAATTAGCCAGCACCAATACTTACAATCTATTCCATCCAAATGAATCACTTCCTCCTGTGGGTCATGCCCAAGATTCAACCTTTGTTGGTTTGTTTTCTTACAGAAAAAAAATTAAAAAGTAAGCCTATGGCTTGCTGTACAAGAAAACAGAGTATTACACCCTTTCTGATTTCAAAGAAGAAATCTTGTAATTTACACTTTATATTTTGTGAATCCCTTTCAGTCAGAACTCACCTGAGAAAATGGTTTGCAGAAGTGAAAAGACAAATTCACTTTTGGCAGGGAAGACCAATCCCATCTGGGATTGCCATGAAGGTGAAGCTGCGGAGGCTAACAAACTATTCCAGTAAAAATTATGAAGCCGAGGATAGAAAGTTTGGTCTTTCAGTCACTTGCAGCCAGCATAATCAGACCAAGGAGGAGGAAGATTCCAACGATCTCCTCAAACTCTTTTGAGCTCTGTGTATCTGGGAATAAGATGAATATAGCCTGGGAGACTTGGAGCTTAAAATGGCATTTGACTGGCCATAAAAATTTCATGTAAGGCAGAATTCAAGTAAAGCCAGTGCACTTTGTTTGGATGGATAAGGTATATGGAAGAGTTCTCATCTGATCCAGCACCTTTTGAAGTGAAACAGCTGAGTAACATATGGATAAGAGTGCAGTTCAAACACAGAGTGCAGTACAAAATGTGTTGGTTCAATTCCTTGCCATCTCCAGTTAAAGGATCAGGTAGAAGATGAGGGGGAAGACCTGTATCTGAAACCACTGAGAGCCTGAGAGATGTACATTTTAAGGAAACTGAGAGCTTGAAAAAAATTGTATTCCCCTGAGCTCTAGGCAATTGGAATTCTGACAGAGCGAGATATAGGCATAAAGAA
Organism: Liasis olivaceus; assembly: GCA_030867105.1. Lineage (NCBI taxonomy): Eukaryota > Metazoa > Chordata > Lepidosauria > Squamata > Pythonidae > Liasis > Liasis olivaceus. The sequence goes on from CM061361.1 coordinate 13,836,699, forward strand.
TACATGAGAAGAGGACAATTTGGACAACAGTTGTACCATAACTACCACCCAGCAGAGAAAAAGGAGGAAGAGCAATGAGATGAACAGAGAGGAAGAACCCATCCCAACCAGGTGAAATGTTGGTTCATAATGGGGGAGTTTTCTCAAGAACGTTAAACCAGATCAGGTCCAGCATTAATCTAATCCAGATCATGTTATGTACAGTGGCTCTCAACCCACCTATAAGAGAACAAGAGTTGAAGACCTCTTTTCCCTGCTCAGCATACTGCCTCTGATTCAAGAGGAAACACTTAGCCATGATTGCGAGTAGTCCCAGATTGCCTTATCCCTTGTAAATTTGTAGCAATTGCTCATACTTCCAGTAATGGCTTGTTCCAGCCCAAATCACACCTGCAACCACACTATACTTTTGTTGTGACTCGCCCAGAGTTCCCCCATTGGGGGGAGATGGGCGGCTGAAAAATTTAATAAATAAATAAATAAATAAATAAATGAAATACACTATACACTTTCTCCTGCAGTGGAAGAGACAGAATTTCCTTCCTTCCTTCCTTCCTTCCTTCCTTCCTTCCTTCCTTCCTTCCTTCCTTCCTTCCTTCCTTCTCATTCAGGAGCAAGCCTATTTCTCATTAGCACCACTGAAGAGGTTAGAGTCAGTTTTGATCACAGAAAGATGCTAATGATCTCCCCATTGGCCATTTAAACCCAGAATAGCAACCTTAAACTATCAGTTGACTTTTCAAGTTACTCCATAAAGCAGTGGTTCCAGTAGGGAAACAGCTTCATTTCATCTCTCTTACTTTAGACCAAGGCCATTTGTTAAGCAAAATCATCATTCCGCTTACCCATAATAATTCCCAGGAGTCCACAAGTGATGAAAGATGCCATTCAGAGATGACCGTCTGGACACAATGTGAGATTCAAAGTAAAAGTGAAGAATTGCCTTCCTTTTTTAATTAAAGGATTCACTGTGTGTATGTGTGTCTGTGTGCGTGATATAAATATTAACCCAGAAACCTGGTTTACATGGTTACCAGACCTTTAAGCAGCTACATCAAATATAGTCCAATGGTTAAATGGTTCAAACTCATGGCATAAATGTCAGGTTATGCTAAACAAAACCACCTTCCATTTCTAATGCAATAAATCAGGTATTAGAATGTTTTATTTGGAAAATATCTATTTCCAAATCCTTTCTAATAAAGAGCAGGCTTGAACACATTATCACAGCAAAGAAGTGTGAGAAGTGAATGCAGAGTTTGTATATCAAGAATATAAATCCTTATTGTTTCTCACTCACTTGATGCATTCATGACCAGCAATGAGCAGATACCAAAAGCAGAATATAATGGAGGTACATATCCAGGGAGAACCACTTTGGTGTAGTGATTAAGGCATCAGGCTAGAAACCAGGAGACCATGAGTTCTAGTCCTGCCTTAGGTACAAAGCCAACTGGGTGACCTTGGGCCAGTCGCGTGCTCTCAGCCCTAGGAAGGAGGCAATGGCAAACCACTTCCAAAATATTGCCAAGAACACTGCAGGAACCAGTCCAGGCAGTTGCCACGAGTCAACACTGACTCGAAGATGTGCATGCATGCATGCACGCGCGCGCGCACACACACACACACACACACACACACACACACACACACACATCCATTGGACCCAACATTGGAAAAGAAGCAGTGGGGAGAGTACCTTCAGAAGGGGGGGCGGGGTTCAACTCCCACTGACACTGTCGGTCCACAGTTTCCTCCTATGGTTCTACCATGCAAAGAACCTCTATTTTTATTTATTTGTTAATCTCAGCCCTACCCATGCATATCTAAATGGAACCCTTATTATTCCAGAGTAATATTTCTCTGATTATCTGATGCTTGGGACAAGTCGCAGCAGAGTGCTCTGCCCTCTTCTTCTACCTGCAACTCTTCCAAAGGCATTTGGCCAGTCACCATTACAAGCAGAATATATGTCCAAAATCAATGATTTGTTGAAAACCACAACTAAATGCAAGGGAGGGATATGACCTAGACTTCGGTTCCATGCCCCCATCATTTGCTCTTCCCAAAATGGTTTCACTGTAGACTGTCTCAGACCTTCTGCAAGCATCCAGCAAAGGCATGGGGGAGGGACAAGTCCCCAAGATTGGATTGTCCTTGTCTCACACAAGCATTCAAGGAGAGTTTTACAATGGGATACCTGCTTGCTTATACCAATAATATAGGAGGGTACCTTATCGCAGATCAGATTCTATTTATTTGATTTCATGTTAACTACCTGGGCTGGCAGCAGCTTTCATAGTATCAGGTTGAGATCTTTCCCATCATGTAGTACCTGATTTCTTAGTCACCAGGAAATTACCTGGGACCTGCCAGAATTGTGCTCCCTAAGCACGATGGAGATCCCTGCATGACTGAGGATTTTAACTGTATATGTATCTTCAGAGATGGTCTTATACAGGTACTGTCTGGATGCCAAGAGAAGCATGTCAGTGGAGATCCACAAAAGCACCCAACTAGTGTGAAGCCACCACAAGAAGACCTTTTTGTCTTCCCAGGAGCTGGTCAAGAAGAGATGGAGTAGGTTATTCTCGTTTCACTTCAGATCATATAAATCTTTCACCTTAATATGTTTCTTTAGCATCTTTAGTAGGAACAAAATCTTGGTCTCCATTAAGTGCTGAGCATCTTGAATAAAACTAATTGATGGATAAATTCTAATCCATCTAGTAATTTCACAGATGGTGGAAGAAAATAGTAATTTTATAGAATGTGTGTGCAGTTGTGAAAGAAAAAGCATTGTTCCACACTAGTGTTAATATTTGAGTAAGTAATTTAACAAGAGCATATTTTGGCTCAATAAATCAGGAGGTATTTTGAAACAAGATCCAGTTCTATCAGAAAGAAAGAAAAAGGAAACTTAGTATGAATGTCACACAATGGGTTTCAGCTTCCAGAAATACAAAGGAGGAAATAAAAGAAGGGGAATAAAGGAGAAATTTATTCAGTACCCATGAAAAGGAGAAATTTGTCCAGCTTCCAATCTAAAACTTGACTTTGGTGATAAGATATCTGCTGTTAATGAAACCTTGGAAAATAATTAATTTAGTAGCCAAAGAAATGTTGCTGTCTTTTTAATTTGATGCCAACATTTTTCCTTCCTGTTAGTGTTTCACAACAACAAAACCTAAATGCCTAATTTATTCTTGTTAATATAAAATATAAAAAATATCCCTGAAGACAAGAAGGGTTAAAAAAAAATGAAAGCAAAGCAAAGGAAATATTTTGGGGAAACACAAATCTGGAGTAAAAATACCTAGAGATTTATGCTGAACTTTTCGAAAATAAACCCCTGCAATGCATTTATTTGTCTTTAGAAATATCATTTCAGAAGGCTATGGGAAAGTTCAAGGATTGGGTATGAGAAATGTTGGATTGTCTTCTTTCTTCCTGAATGCATTGACTAGTTCCGTGCTGTATTGCCTTTTCACTAGAAAATTTGCAAAATGTCCTAGAAGCTGCCTCTTGATCCAGATCACCCAGGATTGCTTTGAAATAGGCTACCCTTAATCCAAGCAAGAGCCTAGTGAAACAAGTCTGTATCAGAGAAATTTGTGATATTTGCAGTAGTGGGAATCCACAAGGAGAGTCAAAGAGCAGCTGGGCTTTGAAATAGCCAAGACAGTGGTGTTAAATCCAGAGATTAGGCCTGCAGCCTAGTCAAGATATAGACCAAGGTTCAAAAGTTCAGATGAGTGAGCTGTATTTGGGACTTAGCCATGCAAGACACATCTGCCACAGAGCCATTTTCAGTCCTGGCCTGGTTCAGTGGAGGGTTTGTATTAATCCCTGTCCTAGGATCTGGGTCTGAGGTGCAATGGCTTCTACAGTAGGGTTACCAGATGTCCAGCAAAAAGGGGACAAGTCCTGCTTTGTGTCTTCATGTCCTCCATCTGGCAGGTATAGCCTTAATATCGAATATTGTCTGACTTTTTGAGTGTCTTGTTTCTTTGGGGGGGGGGGGCTGTTTTCACAACAGTAGTCATTCAAACATTTGTGTATCATGACCTTGTAAACTACTGCTTTCTTTCCCTTGTCCACCAACAGACTCAACAGTCTAGATTTACGTTATTTAATTTATTTCATGATTCCAGCAATTGGCTTCAATCCAGACCCTTCAAATCTATGATCACTGGAGTCTGTAGATCACATGACTTGTCATATCTTTTGTTGGAAAGCGTGTCATCATCGATTCTAGATTATTGCTAGCAAATGTTCTTGAAAATAAAAATTTGTTGGAAAAATATTGTGACTGAAAAACCAGTCTTTCTGATGCTGGAAAAAGTAATTTCATATACATGTAGGCCTAAGTACTTTTTCGCTGTAATTTTTGTCATGGATGCCAAGAAAGGTAAACAGTTAATGTGTCCTCCTTCTCCCCATTTGCCCTCCTTTCCAATTGTCCATGTCCTCCTTTACCTGTTCAGATATTTGGTAACCCTATTCTAGATCCACTTTCTGCTCCTCTTATTCATCGAAGGGGACCATGACAACCCCTTCTCCAGTCTTGTAAACCCCCTGATTTTCAAATCCAATGCATTGCCTTCAATTCTGTATGAATTTACCCCACTTACATGCTTGCTTCTCCTCCTTCAAGTGTCGTAGCCTTTCTGGTTCTCCTGATGCATGCAAAGTGGATTCCTCAAGCAAATGGGTGTTCCCCTGCCCCCTTTATAGAAGCTAAGCCTTCTCCTTTTTCTTTTCAGCCATCCAATTCCGAACAGGAGCTCAAAGTTTTTCTGTGACATCACAGCATTCAGCTAACACTACAAGGGGCAAGCTTACTGAATATCTAAGGCCAGCTTGACCGTTATAACACTATATGGAAAGTGTGTCATAAGTAATATCAAGTCTTAAAGCTCAGGTGAATTGATGGTTTGATGCCTTTCTCTGAAAGATTAACCTGATAAGTATATTTAAGAAATTCTAATGTGCACATTGAAAATGAAGTTACAATGATGCAGCAAGCCATTCTTCCTGAATCAGCAGTTTCTCCAGATATAAATATAATTTTCAGAATGGAATCTGGCCAGGATACTCAAGGACAAAAAAGAAATAAAAATGGCTTTTTTATCAGTGCTGCCTGAAGCAATTCAGGAATAATTATATATAATATCAAATTATTCAATTATGCGGTAAAGATGGCTTTTTTTCCCAATTATGTTTTTAAACATAAAAATGCTAATACCTCATCATTTCACAATAGAATGCAAGCCACAAAATAGATATAATATGGGCACATTATATATGTATATTAGAACTTTAAAATCCAATTCTAAGTTCAAAAAAACCTAATTAAAAAAAAAGAAAGGGAAGGGGGAAAGCCTCTTTACTTTTAGACACCGAATAAGGAGTTTCATTTTTTTTAAATTAATCCCATCGGTACTTCCATACCATAGGACCAATTATTAACAACTGACTGAGCTGCAAGTTAAGCCTGTCACTTTTCCAAAGTAAGGGGTCCCCCCCCCCCAAGAAATAAATCTGTTTAGAAGAAATGGTCTTTTTCTGAGTTTTTTCTTAATCATGTTTTCCTTGCACAAATGACATTCTGATTCACACCTGTTTTCATTCTCCATTCAGACTTCAGTGTTTAGAATGTTGCATTTTCCATAATTGTATTGCCTGAGAACAGTCAGTACAATGAACTCATCCCCCTGACCCATGGATATCAGCAAGTGCATTCTGAAAGTGGCACGGTTATTCATGTGGTCTTCAAAATAAAGTATAACCTCTTTGTAATGAGGTTTGTTTGCAACTTTGGGGGAATAAGGACCTATGGCTTATGGAAAGGATTCTACCTCCATGGCTGGACCATGTTTGTGAGATGTGACAATCTGGCAAGGATTAGGATATGTTTCTGCATCTGTGCCATTGATCTCATTCCCTTGGATGGTAAATCAATTGCTTTCAGAACCTTTTTCAAAGAAAAGAAAAAGTGCTTTCCCATTATGACGGTAGAGGGTTTTGGCGCTGACTTACCTGTATCACAGGATAGACAGGAGAGGTGCGCTGAATTTATTCTCTCATGATCCACAGCCTCCTTGGGTCCTCCAGTTCAAGTAAATCCCAACAGAAAGCAGCAATAAAACTAGTGCTTTTGGGGCCCTCACTGTACCAGGTAAAGACAAAACCCCCATGTTGAGCTTGACTATTGGTGATTGCATCCATGCATCTTGCTTAAGGATGTTACAGAAGTAGGTTGCCGTTGCTTTCTTCTAAGAGGTTTTTAAAAATGTTCAGTGTACCCATCAACCCTGAATGCTCAGGTGGTCTCCCTCCCATCCATGGACTAGGGAAGCCTGACCCTCCTTAGCTTCTGAGATGGCACTGCCATCAGCTGAGGCTCAGAGTGATAAGCTAAGGTCAAAAGGTGTTATAATGAAGTTCTAAAACTTCCCCCAACTTTTTTTGTTGAGATTATTTGAAATTTTAAAGTTAATATGTTGGAAGCTGTCATGTCAGAAGGCAAAGAGCCAGCTAAGTCCAGTTTCACCTTTTATTTCCAAGGCTTTCTTGGAAACCAAGGACTAGCAGGTGGCTATAATTCAGTGTTTTGTTGGAACGTGTTGCCACTTGCTTAGAAAGAAGACAAGAAAGGTATAGTAGATACTGGGCATCATCCTGGAACTCTAGAGGGAGAGGCAAGGAGTAACTTCACCAGTTCACCTTCTTGGAAGTAGATGCATTGTGGCTGACCATGCCTTTCATGGAAGCCCTGAAGGGAATGTAAAATCCCCTCTTCTGCAGCCATTTTGAGGTGCCCCTCAAACAACCACTAGAGCTAAAAAGATTGCCTCCCCAACTAGATGGCCTACCAGCTGCTATCTTAAGTTGTGATTCTACAATTGTATGCACACATGTCCCGAAGAGTCTTTATTGCCCTTCACACTAAGGTTCTGAGGAGCAGAAGCATTGTTTTCAGCTAGTTCTCCATTAATGTATCGTGAAAGCATCAATATGTGTGCGGAAGAGTATATTTTGGTTCCTGCTCAATACAATATACTTATCCTGAATATTTTGGTTCCCATGACTTCTGTGGCAGCCAGTCAAGATAGAGATTTGAGATGTATATTTGTTTCTGCTTCTGATCTCTGGATGACCTACTCAAGGAATTCAGACTTTGGTCATTTCTCTGGGGAAAAGAGACTCTAATACCACAAATGGATTATAGTGTAGTGCAAGTTCAGTGTCTATGTACACAATCCATTCCATGTTGGATGGACTTACGATGCACTCAGCTGACCACCGTGATCTCTCAGCTCCCATGGCCTGCTACATTGACTATCAAAGGGCCCCATTGTGGGGCCAGGTTGGGTGCTTCGCAAGGTGAATCAAAAAGAAAACAGTGTAGACAGAGCATCTGTTAGTTCAGGATGCTCATAAAGTGTCTCTAAGAGAAAGTGATTTAGCTTCTGTTTTGGGGAAAGCAACTTGAGGGCTGACAACAACATGTTGTCTCCAAACTTTTTTGCGAGGGAGGGGGCAGTACGAGGTTACCTGATCTGGGCTGCAAGAATCTGGATCACCACTAGAGACCAGCAAATAGATAGTTTTCTGTCACCTAATGGTCATGTTTTGCGGCCCAAATCTGGTAGCCTTAGGTAATCTGCTGAACCCTTTTCCACCAAAAATTGATAGAATGATTCATTACTATTGTGGGATGGGGAACATTCCAAAATTGCAATGGCCTATTAAAGCATTAAAAAAAATGCCTAAAACTGTCATCCCAAATCTTGCTAAAAACAGGATTCTTGGCCCCACTCATCTCTCTGTGTGTCCCAGCTGAGTTTGCCCCATTATCCCAGCCACTGCAGCCCTTCCCCCACAACCAAGTATCAACTGTGGTTCAATGCCACCAACACTCTGATCCCTAGTGACCCCAAGCTATTGGAAAATCTTTCTCAAGGAACAACCCTCTGCTTTTCTAAGTCATTGGTCTCCTTGACACACTGTTTTTTCCTCTGCTATGGAACTGAAACCTACCCTGCTGTGACCTGGCCCATCGAAAGAAAGAAGAACCCATCAAGAAAACCATAACCGTTAGCCACAATTTAGAGAGAGAGAACTCCATGTGGATGTAGCAGATTGGCCTTTCATTCTCTGTGTGTGCCTTTGAGTCAAAATGCCACACAATGCCTCTTCCTATCATTCTTCTCCAGAAGCCTTTTGCATTCGATTTCAAAACAGCCATTGATTCGGCTCCGTTCCTGCTATTTCTTTTGGTAAACAGATTGCATCAAACAAGCCAACCCAGATCAACACATCTTGAGCAGTGCTGGACACATATCTCAAAGGGTTTTTTCTTTTTTTTTTTGTTCTGTTTTTAACAGTATGATTATATAAAGGGCGATTTTCTGACAACACATTCTGAGAGTGATTTCTTAACTAAGAACCTGAAGGGAAAGGGGGGGGGAAGTGTGTGTGTGTGTGTGTGTGTGTGTGTGAAATCTGAATAATAATTGGCAATCATCCAGAGTGACCACCCTGGTATATAAGAAGGGTGGACTGCCCCTATAATTTGTCTTATTTTGAGTTGGCTGCAGTGCGGGTTCCTGTCTAGAAGCTTGTTTGATTCAGGCATTTCCTCCTTGGTCTGCTGACCCTTCTCTCTTTCTCTCTCTCTCTCTCCCCCTCTCTTATTACCTTCCAGGAAATGATTAGGATTAACTCACGAAGCTAGTGAGGATCATGCAGTTTGACCACCCAGTCACACGGCCCTTGTTTCCACTCTCCAAAGACTCAAAAGCAGTTTGAAGATGTTCTGTGAGCCTTGTCTCTTCTGCTGACTCAAAATGCTAAAGACAAGGAGCAAAAATCACGGTCCCCTTCAAACCTCTGTAGGTGCTGCAGCAAAAAGGAGAATCAAGAAGAACACCCTCACTCTATACCCCAAAAAGAAAATCCAGTTGACTGGCTTTTTAGCGCCCAGCTGGTCCCCTGTGCTAAGAAAGATGGAAATTGACAAAACCTGTGTTAATTTTATTCTGTGGAAGTCTTGATGGTCTCTGAGCTTGGTTGTTTGCTTGCAGACATTTCATTACCCAACTAGGTAACATCATCAGTGCTAGCGAGGGTGGGGTTTGGTGCCTGTTTATATACAGAAGCTTGCCCTGCCAGTCTTGGTGAGGATGTAATTTCCTCCCTGGTGGTTGGTGGAAACAAAAAGACCAGAACACATCCTCTCCAGCAGCCAACACCCAGAGAAGCAGGGATCAACACCAGACAAACAATGAGGCAGAAAACAATACTCTAATCAAGGAACCACCAAGGAGGAAACCTCACCCCTACCAAACATTCCCCCTACCCATAGACAGCTAGCAAACCCCACACTAACACTGATGATGTTACCTAACTGGGTAATGAAACGCCTGCAAGCAAACAACCAAGCTCAGAGGCCACCAAGGACTCCGCAGTTCAACCCTGAGCTACAGAGATCCTCTTCTAATTTCATTCTGCTCACTGAGGATCCTTAAAGGCAGCATTCCCCTGACAAGACCCAAGGCTCCGGAAATGGGAGGAGAGGTGCAGAAATGGAGCCACAACAGCTGAAACGAATAGTACAAATATAATACGTGCACACAGCTGCACTGGAGCTGAGCTGGGAATAAATCAGCCCTGTTCTCCACTGCTGCTGATTGAGCAGGAATAAAATGGCACAAAATCCTCCATGTGGGAGTGCCCTTAATTCCCACATGGGCATTTCTCTCAGGTTTCAAAAACCGTGGTGGCTTTGCACGTCAAACAAGGGTTATGACTGCTGTGCTAGTCCGAAAGCCCTGCAGCAGACTTTATTCCAGAAAAGCAGAGAGAATGCAAGAGAAGGGTTTTTATTTTAAAGTTGGTCGTTCCTGTTGCATATATATGCGTTTTAGGGTTCTCTCTTTCTGTGTCCCACTTTGTATCACTCAATTGATGTTTATATATACATTTATGTAACAAGATAGGTGATGGGGGAGGGTACCTGTCCAGTAAGGCTCACCTAGAGAAAGGAAAGTGATTGACAACTGCTTTTCTGGAATGCAAAAAATGAGAGGGAAGTTATTCAATGGGAGGATGAGATAGCCTGCAGTCTGGACTGAATACCTTGCACATTGTTGCCCAAGTCTAGATAGGATTTCCTAAGGCAGTGTTGTCCAAACTTGGCCACTTTAAGATGTGTGGACTTCAACTCCCAGAATTCCCCAGCCAGCATGGCTGGCTGGGGAATTCTGGGAGTTGAAGTCCACTCATCTTAAAGTGGCCAAGTTTGGACAACACTGCCCTAAGGATACCATATGGATCTGCCCTGCAGCTATAAGCAAAGGTTTATTTCAATGTGAGCTGCTCATGAGTTTTCTATGCACAGCGGAAGGAGTATAAATAAACTGCATGTCCAAACACAGAGACACAAAATTACACAAGCCAGCCAGCAATCCAGGACTATTGGTCCTGGGACTCTTTTTTGCGGCTAGTCAGAACACAGAGTCACTTTTAGTTATCCCAGGAACAAACCTGTATGTGGGGAGTTATAGCATGATATGCCCAACTGGCAAATGATAAGGTAAAAAAATGAACATTTGGTGGGTGGGTGGTTATGCTGCCAATCTTAAATCATCTTGCTATTTATGTGGGCGTCTCTTCATCCCACTGGGGGAGGACTTTAAAAGCCAAACCACCTTAGGTGTTTTGTTTTGTTGTTTTTAATGTTTGCTGCGCTCACACATGAGCCACACCAGTCCCACAATTTACTAAACTTTTACTGAGTTATTCAAGATTTTATGATACCATCCAGTTCCGATCTGGATTTCAAAGGAACTTTTTAAAAAGAGAGGAAGTAATGGACTGTAACCAGGAAGAAAGACTCAAGGCACTTAATTGGAACAGCTTTAACAAATAGCAAACTATCTCCTCTTGTTCAAAGTGCAGGAGTGAATAGAGATTCCTATATAGCTAAACGAGCACCGTTCTCACACAAAAAAGTCATCTCAGTGATCACAGGAACTCATCTCTTTGCTGGAGAAGATTAATAACAGGAAGGTGGGATGTTGGCTCAAATCTGTTCCATAGAGAAGCATGTCTGTTGCAAATCCCATCGTATGATAGAAAAGAAAAATGAATCAGCTCTAACCTAAACACAAACATGAATCAGATCTCTTTTGGTAGCCCATCCTGATGAGAACTGAAGTAGCTAGTGTTGGAGGACCTAAAGGGAATCAATTAAGCAACACGTTTTTCTGTAGCCAAGGAGAATTGGCCAAGCTCATACATGAATAGAGGTCCTCTTTCATTGTCTTTATATTTCACTGGCAAAATAATGCTTATTTCCAACGTTGTGACTAAGCAAATGAAGCCTGATCTCTATATTCTTCATGATGATACTGTGATTAAAGCTGGTTTCAACTGTGATGTTGCTTGTTATTTATGTTGCTGCTTAATGAGATGCTGTGCTTTGCATGGCATGGCGTTTTTTTGAGTCTAAAGTATCAGAAATCCAGAAGCAAAATGGAAAGGGTTGGGGAAAAGAGAGAAAAGATAGTTAGTTGCATGCCATACACATGGTCAACAGTTTATTGGACCATGAAGACCAGAATTACAATGACTTAGCTGCACTACAGCTTGGTTATTTTCTACTAGGCACCAAGAACTCTGCTCCTTTGTGTACTTTTCTACCTTGCTTGTTGATGTTGCTTAAGTGATTTACTCACTAAGTGAAGGGATATAGTTTGGTGGTAAAACATCCCCCGGTCCCTCGCTCCAGGCTGGAAAGGGCTCCAGGCTGAAAGTCTGGAAACCGCAGCCATTCAATATAGACCTGGATGGGGCGTGTGATGGAAGGCATGAGCGGGGAAAATTCTGGAATGGAGCTTCAAGGTTACAGGGAGGGGGGAGAGACATTTCAAGGAAAGTGTCTCCTCAGCCCCCAGATGGACTGTGTGAAAGTCAAGAGAAAGAGACTGGCCCCTCCCTAAGGGCATGATGGTTATAGCTGCAGTCGTTGGGGGATTAGAGTTAGTCTGGCGAGATTCTGTCTATTAGGTGCAAGCTAATAAAGAAGCTGGGCTGATTTCTGGACTGTCTCGTGGTGATTCTTGGGCTGAACCTGTCAGGGTGGTTCCAAATTGGACCACTGTTTGGTGGCCAAGAGCTGGGTGGGTTGCAATAAGCTGATGCTGGTTGTAAGCTCCTATTTTGCTGGTTGGGTTTCCCTGGTTCCTCTTCCATATTTAGCCAATGTTAGGGCTTTTATGACAGTTGTCGTGTATTTCCAGCAACAAAATGATGGGTGAGCAAATCAATGAGTTTTAGCAATACATGTCATTTTGGTAGTGTGATTAAAGAGGGCTTCTGAGGTCATAGAAAGGATGTTGGGGCTATTTACAACCCTCCCTTCCTCTCCTTTACAAACCACTAAGCTATAAACCATGAATTGAAAATTATGATAGCTGAGTTCAAGCAGCATACTAAACCGAAACCAAACATCTGCTTAATATGATATATGGGCCCAACCAATATGTACAAACCATCAAATGGCTGAGATCTGCATCGTAATTATTTTTTCTTATTCTTTTTAACAACTCAGCAGGTCAGTGATGTAAAAAGAATTTCCCTAGCACTTTTTCTGTACTTTTCTAAACTTGTAACAATGATCTGGAATTCCACACCATGTTTCAGATAGCCCTATTCCAAAACAATGAGATTTTCAAATGTAATGTTTGCCTTAATAGAGGGGGGAAACGATGACTGGTGGGGAAAGAGAGTAAACTTTCACTGCTTGATGCAAAATTAATTTAGGCTTATTGTTCCATTTACAGGGAGGAGGAAAAATGATGATTGCATACATAAAAGTACAAATAATAAAAAGTCTTACTACTGCAACAGAACGTTATGAAATGTCAGCTCTATTTAAATAAAGCTTAACTGTTGTTGTTTTCCAAATTGGAGAAAGTGCATGTGGTTTAACTTAAGGTCATAGATCCTCATTCATCTGTTTTTTTTTAAGAAATGAGAGACTTCCTTCCATCATGCTCTGCTCTTAAATGATGTTTGAATAAGACTATAAGAAGGGTCTGTGTCAGTGTTTCTCAGCCTTGGCAGCTTTAAGATGTCTGGACTTCAACTCCCAGAATTCCCCAGTCAGCAAGCTGGCTGGGGAATTCTGGGAGTTGAAGCCCACACATTTTAAAGTTGCCAAGGTTGAGAAACACTGGTCTATGTGGACCAGGCCAAGATCCCATCTAGTTCCACAGACAGTGTTACACTGTGGCTAATGGGGCATCTTGGAATGATAAGAGGACAGTTGCCTGAAAGGACTTACAATTTCAAAAGGGGAGACAATTGAAATGAAGATGGAAAAAAGCCAGTACAAAGTAATAAAAATTGAATATGCTTGAAATGTTTTGCCTGAAGTCCAATACAAACTGAAATAAGTATTTGCATGCTTTTCTAATGGAAAACTAACCAATCCATGCAAAGGACATAACATATTGTCCTTCCCACTATGTAAACCAGGCCAAATAAATCAACTCCCCAGGAAGGCAAAAATTGTTTTAATTAAGATTGGCTATACAGTAGTAACAGAATCTTGTGATTCTGACTGTGCTTAACCCACAGATCAGAAGAACATCCAGAGAGAATTTGGGCTCAATTTTTCATGCTTTTGTTCCATCACCCAAAAAGGGCATTTTACTGAGCCCAGTAAGAGGACCAACCTTGATATTACAGTGGACGTGCTCAACCAATTGCTGAAGGCAAACACCTGCTAGGAATCTTCTGCCAGATCCTACTGCTTTCTCCTCCTCCTCTTCCTTTCCTTCTTAAGTGACAACGTTGAGATGAAGCAACATCTTCCTTGCTCTCCACTCCACCAATGTGTTAGTCCAGAAGGGATCTATCTTAACACATTCCGAGATCCGGAGTCATTATTACCTCTGAATAAACATAGGTATGTCTGCAGTTGTAGAGATATGCTGCAGCCTTTGAATGATATGTTTGCTTTTTTACAGCATTCTGAAATCAACCTAGAAAATGATCCCCTGTGTCATCTTTCACATCCATCTCTGATTTCTCATTTGAGGAAGATTTTGAGCTCTTAGACAGATTGTGGCTGATCATAAAGATTCCAGATTTTTGAGGGAAGGGGGTTCTCCTAAACCGGCTATCACATGATGCTGCAGAAAGTCCTTAATGTGTGAAGGTCCTCCATCTGGTGCAGAGAGAAAAGGTGAACCTACTCAGTCAAGGGCAAGTGAATCTATCAAAGGCACTAAGGCAGAGAACTTTTCTGAAGCTAAGAGGTGTTACTCAAAACTAATAGTTCTCCTTGTGAGTAGAATTCTTAAGAAAACTGGATGAACCTCAGCTGAGCCTTAGGTGAGGCTGTGAGAGTTCAAGCTATAAAATAAGTTTAGGCTAGCTGATTTCTTAGATGTTGTTTGAAACCAGCTCTTCAGTTTGTAATGCCGTGTTCTTTTAAGTCCTCATAGGGGCTCTGCTTTTGAATCTAGGCTTTGATTATTGCTTACTTACCCCTTTAAATCCTCCAAAAATGATGGAAAGTCCCACACACTATGAATGGGTTTTGGGGGTGGAGGGGAGGAGTTATTAAACTCTGATCAGCTAATTTCCATTGCTTCCAAGACATAGCAAGCTATTGCCCACGCCTGGTAAAGGTAATGCTTTTTATATACATTGTGATGGGAGATACGCACAAACCTTATGAAGTTAGATACATGAACGAGGGAGTAAATAGAGTAGTGTTAATTTCAAGCTCCATTAAGAATAAGATAACAAATCAATTTGAGTTAAATGGGGAAATGGACAAAATAGTGCAGGCATATTTTTAAGACTTCTAAAAGGGCATTAAAGAGAAAGAGTATGGGAAAAACCATTAGCCATTATTTTACTTCTTGGGTTTCTTTTAGTAGAAACAAAGCCCAAGGCAGAGTCTTCCCTCCCTTCTTTCCCTTTTGATCCCTCCCCTGTCCATCTTCCTTCACAACTTGGGTTACACAAGAAAGACAAGATGGCTTCCTTTTATCTTCACAGGCCGAGTTAGTCTGTGGGTGGGCATTAGCAATGAACGCTGTCGGCTGCTTTCTGTCATTCCTGACCAGAAGAGTTTTTAAAAGTCAGCGTGGGTTTCAAAAAGTTGTTGACTGCGGTAGAGGTCTGGAAGGCCAGTTGCAAAGATTAATCGAAACAGTCATAAGCAGTCTTCCTAGCTTTTGGCAATGATGGAATGACAATATAACTGCCACCACTCCCAAGTGACAGGAGAGGCTCTTTTCAATGTCTGTGGTTGTTTTCGCCTTTCTATGCGTCGCTGCTCCTTCCTCATTAGCAGGTGAAATGAGCTGGAAAGAATGCTTATCAAAGCTACAGTAAAAAGGGATGGGATGGAGTGAGAAAAAAAATTCATAATGGCAAACTAATACATTAAAATCCCTCTGAAGTTTATTTTCTGTGTTAAAAATTGTTCTCCAGGCTATCTCAGATGGTATCTAAAGAGAAGAAAAGTCTGAAAAGAACACACTAAGAACTATGTTGGGTATTGAGCATCTTATGTTCTTAAAAGTTAAAAGCTATACTTTCTGTGACACCTAACAAACTCTAAAGACTGACTGATTATGTGCCATTAAGTTGGTGTAGACTCTTAGTGACCATATAGATAGATTTTCTCTGTGAACTCTTAAGATACAAGATGGATGTAGTCGTAGTAGTACACTTCTTACTATACCCCACGTTTGGATGTGAGGAGGACTTCAAACTGGGAAATTCCTATCCCCTTTTCATGGCTACATCAGGGGTGGAAGGAGATGTATCAAAAACCTGCACTGGTAATGTTAAATTAGAGTTTGGTGTTACAAATGAACCAGAATCAGTTCTCCCCCCCTTGCCTTCCTCTGAGTATCTTCCACAATTTATTAACTCAATTTAGTACAGTGCTGAAATCTGTCTTTACGTTTCCAGAAAGTTCCTCCTGCCAGCAGCTCCTAGGTCAATAGAAGACCTTTAGATATTAGCTTCTATTTTTCTAGTTCATTTTGAGGGTCCTTTAGACTGGATTTTTTCCCCACTTTGCTTTATTATTGTGAGATAGATGAAAATAATGTTGTTTGTTCTTTCTCCTTTCCATTGTTTTGTAGTTCCCTGGCTGGCCCAGTTTCTTAAAAAAAAACCTAGTTAGCAGATTATTTCCTTTCTGATGTCTTCTCTTTGAGCTTGAAGAATGGGAAGCCAGGGAGGCTGTTTGCTCCTGAAATTTCTTTCGAAGGGGAACAGAACTAGAAAGCAATTCTCACAGTAGACTATGATGTCTTTACATTTATTTAGTGACAAGCTAGCCAAAGAAGGTCCATGGAAATATCCAGGTTGTCTTCACAAAGCCCTGTTTGTGGTCTGCAGCCTCTCTTGGCTTCCCATGCTTCTGTTCAAGGCAACAAGAGGGAACTTTGACAGCCCGTGACACCCAGCAGCAAGATTCCCCCAGAAGCTTCTGTAACCACATTATTAACAAGAAAAAGATGGCATAAATCTCAAACACCAAATGCTATCACTGCTTTGGACTCAACGGAGCATGGATCTTTTTTTCATTCTCTCGGTAGCCATCCTTTGATGAGATGTAGCTAAGCTTAGCAGAGAAGTGTGGAATCTCTGGATCTTCTGAACTTGCAATGTTTTCAATCTCCTTTCTATTTCCCAGGCTCAGAGAAGACCATTCTGGGGGCTTTTTCAGTCAAACTCCTTTGCCCCGATTGGCTGTGATGTCTCTGAGAAATTATTGAAGCATTTCTCCTTCCCTTGAAGAAATTCTTCACTTGATTTCTTTGCCTGCAAATCTGGTGGGAGATTTGGGGGGGGGGGGGGGGGGAAGGATCCAAAATGAATGAGATTACCCTCCCCCCAAATCCTGAATGAATTTCCTGCATTGCTTTAAAATCAGACCCCTGTAGCAAGTGTGGTCTGTCCTATTCTGTAGCCTGCTAGATGGGAAGAAAGAGAGAAACAAGTAGAACTGGATGTATTTTGAAGGCAAGGATATAACATAAAAGGTCAGGTGGCCTTACTCACCACCATTATGAAGTTCTGGCAGAAAAGCAGTCATCAACTTTAAAAAATATCCCTGCTTCTAGCTGCTGATAGTCTAGGGAACTCATTATCAATATATAGTTGTAAGTCTATTATGGCAAAATCAGAACCTACAAACACACCACTCCTAACGTATGGATATTTAACAATTGGGGTCAACCAAGCAAGTCCTTTTTTTCTACTTGAAAACTAAACAATCATATTTTCTTAACAGGCAAATAGCGCTGTTTTCTCTCTACAGGAGAGCAATCACAGCTTTATCAATGTGTCATTTCTACAGCAAAGTGTTTAAGAAACATAAATTGACTAAGAAATGACTGACTCTCCCACAAAGCTTTCTGCAGAAGGGGAAAGGAAGAAAATCAGATATGAAAAAAATCAGTGTTTTAATCTGAATCCTTTCAGAATCCTTTAAAAGAATAAAAGGGAAGCTGTCTGCTAGCCAATAGGCTTCTTTGCTTACTTAATAACAGCCCAAATAATCTCTAAAAAGGTCTGTGATTTTTCCAGGCCATCTTGATATAATCAAATGGAAGACCCATTTAGCTTAACAAGCATTATGATTAAATCATTCACTCACAGATCAAAGGAGATTTTTAATTATGTAAACCGGTTGTTCAGACACATAAAATGTTCCATTAAGCTTCACAATTAATATGTCAAGTCCTTAGGAGCAGCTTTGACTGTGTATGTTTTTCCATTTTCTATGAAAAAAAAAAGTTACCATTTGAAAATTTCCCCTGGACCTATTGATTGGGAAGGAAGCTATTTTTGAACCTGTAAAGCAGAAAGCAGCCAGGATACTTTATTACCTCTTTCAGCCTCCCCTATAATTACTTTTATTTTTGTTTTCTTTCTGCAATTGGTACTAAAAAGCATTTTGTCACCAGATGTTCATTGGGGGGGGGGGGAATGTGGCATTTGTACAATTATTTTGTTCACAGCATGGTTGGGCTTCACTGAGGGAAAACTCCCATGACTATGGCTATAATAGCTAACTATAAAGTTTCCCGTGGAGGAAAACAGAAGATGGAAGGAAGTCAGAATTACAGAAAACTGTGAGGGCAATTGCATCTAGGCCTTATGCAATCTCTTGTGCCCCAGATATGCTGTGACTTAACTTTGCAGCCCTAGGCCAGTGTGGGTTTATTTAATTACTAGATCAGATCTGCTTAATAGCACAATTCTTGTGGGCAGATTACAGAACTAACAAAAAACCTGTTTCAAAGTCTCTTCCTAGTACAAGAGAAAGCCTGAATGCAAAAGCCACAATTTTAATACAAGGGCATCTAACATTTCAAACCCCTCCAGATACCTTTTTCTTTTTTAAATACCAGGGGAAAGCATTTTAACCTGGAACTGGAAAATTAACAACAGTGACCTGGTGTGTTTTCCATAATTGGGGGCATTCAGAAGAAGCCTCTGAAAATGATCAAGGTCGACATATTCTGGGAATTTATTATGCCAGTATATCTCAAGAAGTCCAGTTTGGGTAATGCAGGGATACAGCAATGCAGTAGAACATAAGTATACCTTGTGCCAAGCTCAGACTGAACCAGATGCTTCTCGCTGTCCTTCACGTCCAGATGGATCCAGTTACCAGTCTGGGTGAGCAAAGTCAGAAGTTAGAAAATTATTTGGGGAATATGTTGGCCTGTCCTACTGCATGCCACTTTCCCCCAATCTGGGGAAGCGTCGCTGAGAATCCTAGGAGTTGAGATTCACACATCTGGAGCATGCCCAGGTTGGAGAAGGCTTTATCTTGAGCCCCAGCTTCCTAGAACGTTACTAACCTTTCTCTCTTCCCCAGCATAGCTCCATGGCTGCCAACAGTCCTCTTAAACATCAGCCTTTGGCATCCCAAATGGGATTTGATGATTTCAATATGGCCATTTCATAAGGAGTGATGCCGGCTGACCTTCCTTTAAAAAAGAGTACCCTTGTCCATGGTGTGTCCAAAAGATAGGTGGGTAGCCTTCTCCATAAACAGATTGTTAGCTGGCCATGCTAGGTGGGCCGCTAACGAGGAAAAATTACACTTCAAAGCAAACAAACAGCCAGGGCAGTTCTGCTAAAATATTCAAGCTGTATTGGTTATTGAGTAATTTATTTCTTGCCAAAGTTTTACTAAGGAAAGCAAATCATGGGAATGGAAGGCTGCTGACACTAAATAATCTTGGAAATCGGAGGGAACAGTTGTAAGAAAACTGATTACTACTTAAGAATGATGAACATAAATCCTTCCAAACTCTCAAGGCCAGCTGTAGGCATCAGCAGTTTCTCCCCCCACCCACCCCCCGTCACCAAAGGCTGTGCCTCCTCTATTCAAAGCAACTCAAATAACAACACGAGTGTGCACACATGGAAAGAAATACTGTTCGGTGCTGGGGCACAATTTATTCTCTCTGATCATTGCCCTAGACCCGGGTGCAGAATTTTATTGGGATGAGGGCCGATCAATTGGAGAATAAATGGAGAGGGTCACACTCCAAAAACAATAGCTAGGGCCAGGACAAATGCTCAATTTGACTTGATTTCATATTGTTTATCACTCGATTCAATGAAGGTTAAATGTAACAATATGATTGCTCTCCAGTGAGGTACATAACCATTTCCCCCTTCTATCACTTAGAACTTACAATTTAACTGTAATTCTTGGTAGTCTCGATCAGCTTCTGCTAAGAATTTGGGAGCTCCCTATAGTCCTGAGCCTCATATTGTGTCCCTCCAAGGGTTCTACAGAGTTTAGTCAAAAAAATCAAGATGGTGCCCATGATGGTCCATTTGATGGGGGGGGGGGGTTCTTTTTTTTAATGTGACAGATGGAGCTTCGATCCCCACCTTGACTTTTTTAACCACACCCTGCCAATATCCCGGAGTCGTCCTGTCCTAGACTCATGTTTCTAGGGAGTCCTTGGTGCTCTCTGAGCTTGGTTATTTCCTTGAAGATGTTTCAGCACCCGACTAAGTAACACCATCAGTGCACTGATCAGTGCACTAAATCATCATTGCATCAGTGATGGCATTGCTGATGTTACTTAGTTGGGTAATGAAACGTCTGCAAGCAAACAATCAAGCTTAGAGAGCACCAAGGACTCCACAGTTCAACCCTGAGCTACTGATATTCTATTCTATTGGTAATGCTTCTAGGGCAGGGTTCCTCAACTTTGGCAACTTTAAGAGGGGTGGACTTCAACTCCCAGAATTCCCCAGCCAGAAGTCCATCCCTCTTAAAGTTGCCAGGGTTGAGGAACCCTGTTCTAGGGTACACTGGGGTTCCTGCTTTACCAGATCTAGCCAACAGGTGGCAGTATAGTTTTTAAGATAGCAAATTCAACTTGTACTTTAACCAGCGATAGCCAGAAGGGGGCCCAGAGGCATCTATAGAAGAAATTGTTTGGGAAGATAAAAAGCTGATTTATGCTGAACTGGCCTCTTGGTCCATTAAGTGCAAATGTGTGTACAATTTCTTTGCGGCCATTGACTTGGGATTCTAGGTATATCCTAGGTGGGGTTTTCTGCAGAATGTAGATTTCCCTTCCCACCTCCTAACTGGCTATGACTATATTTCAATATGTTTACAGAATTTTTACCGGTTTCTTGAACTTGAAGATCATATTACCTAACAATTTCCTTTCCATTAATGCATGAAGCGTCTCCTTGAACAAGAAGATGTCAGATCATTGTCGTCATCATCATCATCTAAAGCCTAGATAAGCACTGCATATGGGGTGGAGGTAGGGTTAAGGGAGGCTCTTTTGCTAAAGACAGGTGACTACATTTTTAAAAGGATTATGAAATGGAGATTGCTAGCAAAGGAGACTTGTGCTAGCTTTGCCAATTTCTTTAATTAAAGTAACCTTCATTCCACTTTGTTTTCTGCATCCAACCTGTGTTGCTAATTTCTGGTATGTTGGAGAAGCAAAGATTTTTTTGAATTGGGGGCGGGGGGGGGGCGGGGGAGCAGAGAAGTTTCTTTTAATGTCCTTTGCTGTCCCCTACTGGACATTGGTGGGCAAGATGCATTTTCCCCCTTCTCTTTCTGAATGTTTAGAAGCATTTACAAAACAAAACAAAACAAGCCAAAAAGGATGAATTCAGGATTATCAGTCTGCTTTGAAGATGCCCACAAGTAACCCTTTTGGTCCTGGGGACATTGGGGAGAAACAATGCTTCCAGCCAGAAAATAACTAGCCTTTATCAACTGATGTTCTCCAGATGTGTTGGGGAAGTACAACTTTCAGTATTCTGCGCCAAGTCCCTTGAAGTATGCATGATGTAGGGTTGAGAGCGCTCTTCTCAAACTGGGTATCCTCCAGAGGTGTAGGAACGTATATTGCAATAATTTAATTTAATCAAATAATTTAATAGTACAAGGTTGGGGAAGTTGGAAGCTGAGTATCAGACTAAGATTGAAAAAACACCAGTTCCAATGCCTGTTTAGCCCTAAACTAGTTCTCCAGTTGACCTCAGGCCAGTCACATCATGCTTCATCACAATTTGTTCAATCATAATCAAATTTCAAAGACAGTTATTTGGTGTATATGACGCGCTAAGCCAAAACCAGACAGGGCACAATTGTTGTATAAATCCAGTCACTGTTTCCTAAGTGGACCCCACCTAACCCCAAATTGTTGCAAGATGGAGAGAGAAAGATATCCGTACGCTCCTCAGAGGAAGGGCATCACAGTTTGGGGGAAATTAAATACTTGTCATTATCACAGGGTGCGGTTCAGGCAATGGATTGGATCGTGACTTATTCATACTTAGATTTATTTCAAATCATGGGAATTAACTAATGACTAACATTCTACTGACTCTGTTGGGTCATCTCTAAGATAGATTTGGGTCCAATATGATTACTTTAAAATGGAATTCTAGTAAATGTACTTTCCCATTAAAATAACTTCCTCTTCTTTGTCTCTATAACTTGGTAGGTACGAATAACTGCCTCTCTGGATTTTCTCTTTGTTTGTTCGCCTTTGACTAAAATTGATTCTCTGAATGGTTTTGTACAAATATGGACTGTTCTGCTCTTGTTTCCTTTCTCAGATTCATACGGCACATAAACAAAACTTCAGACAGGATCCTTAGTACCTCTGTCTAAACACACCTTAGTGTTGGTGACCACCAAGTCTTTTTGATCTGAGCTACATTAGGATTTTCTTCTTACAGAATGGAGCCTTTTAAGCAATGAGCATAAAAAAGCAGGCAGAGCATCACACCATCGTGATCACCATCTTCACTTTTTTGAACCATACCTTGTGGACACCTCTACGGGATGTCAGTGCCAAGACTTAGGGAGAAAAAAAGTTTCTCCATAGCAGAAGTTTGTTTCTTTTTTAAAAAATCTTTAGGGTGAAATTTTTAAAAACCACAGATGTCAGGGAGAGAACTCAGAACCGCGTAAGGAGGCGTTCTGGGTCTGTAGAACCCTAAAGAAAACGCCAAAATGTCTATGATCCTAGTAGAAAAGTTGCTCAGTAAAAAAGTAATGGAAGTGTTTGTACATATGTGCAAGGCGCTTTTATGAAGAACACCTGCCAGGTTTCTGTTTCAAAGGCTGACTTCCAAAACTAACCCCGGGAGAGAAATATTTAAAAGCAGTGAGTGCTACAGTGAGACGTGATTTGGTTCAGTAACAATGGGAAATAAGGTGAAAGAGGGCACTGTCTTTTGGGGGGTTGACCCTTCCTCTGGATTGTCTTTGTGAGACTGATTAGAGTTCTCCGTTTCAAGCTTCTGGAGAAAGCCATAAACTTTTATTGAGTTTTTATGTTCCGCCTCCATTCTTGTCTAATATGACTTTTAAGGGGAGAACATTTGCATCTCAACAAAATGCACAAAGCTCAGGATGGAAAGAAGATACCTTTTCCAATAAGAAAAAGAAAGGTCAAAGGGGGGGAGCACGGATTAAAAAAAGACCATGCATACATGCAAATTAGACTGCAAGAATATGTGTGTGTGTGGGGGGGGAATTATTCAGATAATAGCTAGGATATCTGCCAGGCGTGTCTGCAGGGTATGGTCAAGAGAGTCCAGATGGTGACCACAGTGGTGCAATTTAAACTCCACCTGTTTTTGCTGGAAAACTGATAAAATAAAATGCATGCGTCCCCAAAGAGTCAGAATAATCATTTCCATTCTTTACAGCAAGAAAAAAGACGTTATACTCATTATACCACGCTGAGGATTCATGTATGGGAAGGTGGGAAAATGTAGTTTTTTAGTTGTTCCTATCCTGGCTTTCCATCTGTCAAACATTCAAAAGCAGCTAAGGTTTAAAAATACAGAAATACAAACAGAACAAAAGAACACAACCATTAAAATCCCAGGACATGATATAGGAGTGATGAAAATACCTTTAAAATTGGTCGCTGTCTTTCCAAACAAAATTTCTTCAGGCACCTACAACTCTGCAAGTTGGCAAATGGGGTGTCATGGTCAAAGCCCTCCCCATTTTGTACAGACACATTTAAAAGGGGCAAGGATTCATCTGTGACAATGCACCCACCATCTTGCCAATTTTGATGCCCTCCTTCCCCCCACACGAGACAGTAGTATAGTGTGGCCAAAATATTTTCAAATTTTGCAAGGCAGAGATTGTCATACAGGGTGTACTTCAGCCAGAATACTTTGATTGCCCTCATGAAATGACATTGTGTAATTTCTTTTTTAACATCTCATTTTTAAGTTAATCTAAGGCACTTTTAAAAGTGTTGAAGGTTCAACCATTCTACAAAGCCAGAAAAAATAACTTTAAGCCACAGGTGCCTACATAAAACTTTGAAGAACAGCTGTGCCTAGCACTGATTTGTTGAACCAGCTTTCTCCATCATGTTCTCCAGAGTTGAACTACATTGCCTAAAATTCCCTTTGGCCCAGCTGGCAAAGCATTATGGAAGCTGTAGTCCCAAAGCTTTGGATGGTGCCACATTGAAGACATCTGCCTTAGACTTCTGGATTTCTTTTACTACCAGAAATGGGACTCTCTTAATTATTCATTTCTAAATTCAGGATAGGAACCACCCCCATGTGGATGAAAGAAGTTGAGTTGTTCCAACACCTTTTTTCGGAAAATAAAACAATGGAATTTGATGCCTTTATACCGAAGCCATCACAACCCTTAAAAATGAACTAGAGCCCAGCTGATTGTATTAAACTACCAGATGCCAGTGAATAATACAGTATAATTAATCTGCTTATCAATTCAAGTTTCTGAAGTCCATGTACATGTCACGCTATGCAAGCTATCGACTGAGATATCTACAATCTGCAATATATGATGAAATGTATATGCACATGTGAAAGAGATGAAGCAACAAAACTAAGAGTGTTTATCCTAATCATGGTTGTTGTATTTCATACTTTAAGTCTGTGTTTCTCAACCTTGGCAACTTGAAGATGTGTGGACTTCAATTCCCAGAATTTACATTTATTTTAATAATTCATAAGGTATTTTGCAGTGGTTACAGGTGAAGACATAGAAAGCTATTCCTCGCAGAGCAGAAATAAAGAGAAAAATGAAAGTCTGCAAAACTGAAGCTAATTCTATATGATGCCAAAAATCATGTGAAATAGAACATTACGGAGAGTTGGAGAGGATAAACCTTAAGAAAGTGAAGGTACAGGTTCAAAAAATATTTTCCCCTGTCCCCTAGGTTTGGAAAGCTGGTGCTAGACTGCTGCACACCAGAAAGGTGGGAGATGAGATCTTGTGGCTTTTAGAAATGTTTGCTTCTAGCCATGATCATGCAAAAATGACAAAACTTGTATTGTGATGTCATGATGCCAGCTCTGCCCTTTTGTATTTGATTCATGACATTGCAGTGAAGTACAAAAGGAACAGACTCACATTGTGATACATGTTTCTTACTTGTTATCAAGGGAGGGAGGGAGGGAGGGAAGGAAGGAAGGAAGGAAGGAAGGAAGGAAGGAAGGAAGGAAGGAAGGAAGGAAGGAAGGAAGGAAAACTAAAAATGGTTTCTTAAGAAAAAGCAAACTTTAAACCAAAGTTTTGTAACTGACTTACACCTGTGCTTGTCAATTCAGGTTTCATCAGAGGCTGGGTAATGAAAAAGTAATGAAATGAGACTGGGAGAACTCAGGGAAATGATTCAGTATTGCCTAGGAACAGGTCTGCGTTTTTGCTGGAATCGGTCAGTGAGATTTGCTTTTTGGTAAGATGCCTCTCGGCCCCACTAGGTAGACCAGACCAGGAAATCAACTTCGCAGGAAGGCTAAAACTATGCCTAGAATATTTGGATTCATTAGAAAGGTGAACACTCCCATCTTGCAGCATGAAACAACCTTTTAACCCTAACCTTCAAAGGGTATGCCAAGGCCAGTACTCCAAAAGTAGGAGATGTCACTCACATAAATTGTTGCAACCAAAACAAAAACTCAATCGAGTTGAAATTAAATTACAGGTAGCATGATAATTCCACACATCTTTTACATTGTCCCTCTTCATTAAAAAAAAGATCAGAAGGCAAGTTTTCAGAGGGTCTGGCAGATCTAAAATTGTAGACAGCCAAGGAGATGACCTTGGAGAAACTACACAGAGATGGTTACAAGAACAAAAGCATGCTTTAAGCCCAGGAAATAGAGAATAGAGAAGTTTCTCTCCTAATAGAGAAACATTAGAAAAAAACTCAGCCCAGCTCTATCCTAATTCACTGGGGTATAAGAGGAACAGAAGGGAAAACACAGTCAAGCTTTCAAGATTCTCTTCCCACAGCCTATATCAAGAAAGTACAGTTTCCATCAAACTTGTGAAGTCTATTCCCTGACCTGACCTACTTCAAAGGGCTGACAAAGAACCATATACTTTTAAAAATTAGACCCCAGAATTCTTCCACACCTGCCTTATATTTTGTTCCTTAAAAAGGAAACAAATGAAATCATTGCCAAATAGATTAACGTGACATTTTGAACCTCTGCAGAGACTCCCTCAACAACCAATTTCAGTATTTGGCAGAGGATAAACCCCACGTCCACAAAAGAAAGCTGGTATCACAACATAGACCTACAATGTCCCCCCAAAGGGCCATGTCTGAATGGCCTGGGTAAGCTTTGGAACTTGAGCAAACTTGGTGAAGGATGAGATGTATTCAACCCCTTTACCACCCACATCCTTCCCTCGGTCAGCTGTTGATCTTGGGCAGATTAACAAGGAAGGTTGTTTGTGTTTATTGTCTGGCCAAGGACAATTTACAGTTCAGTTATGCTGGAGAAACAACTTGTTGGTCCAAGCACGCTCCTACTATAGCCCCAGGTAGAGGTGATAGATCTTGCCTTCATGGTGATAAAGTGCAGCCCATGGGCTAGCTATACAGAATATAAATAAAAGACCTGTAGATCTATTAGGTTCGGTGGTTTGACAACGAGGGGAGGTATGTAGGCACAGCCCTCAGTCTTGAAAAACTGCAGAACCCAAGCTTTTTCATTGACGGAAGAAGAAACATATTTCAGACTCTTAATCTTGAGCTACCTTATGAAACATTCAGGTCCCACGGACTTCAACAACCGTCATTTATGTGTGGCAGCATGCCAAAAGGTCGTCGTCGTAGCACTGGTCTCTCCGGAGTGGCACCTGCAAACTTTACTGGGCTTGCAGCTACTTCCCGAAGTGAGCATCAGATTCCATACCCAAGGGGTGGGCTTGTGTGTGGCACTTTTGCTGGTGTGCTGTTGTTTAAAATCCCCCAGCTTCCAAGCAAAGCATCAGTCTCAGCCATCATCTCAATTTCCGAGAATTCTTCAGGGCCCTGCCTTTATCCCAGAGGCATTTTTAGAAATATTATGATATTACAAGAGAGGCATTAGAAGATTGCGCCCATTGGAGACATTACAACTCAGAACATTGGGAAGCAGGGATGCCACACGTGGGTGGTGAACATGTAGCAGTGGACAAATTGTTTCGATGCCCTTCAGAACGTGGATCGCATGCTTGAACCTCAAGACGGTCTTTGCTAAGGGACAGAGGACTTTGGAACCACAGCCCTGTTTTACTGCATATTCCAAACTGACCTATAGTAGATACTGTACTTTTAAAGGAAAAAGGTGTCTAAAAACCCAGCCATGTATTTTGGTAGTGAGATAGTGCTTAGGAAACAGAGACAAACCGTCCTTCAATTTATCTCACCAAAAAGCTCTGTTAAGGTTGATTTTATACTTCATTTTTAAGCCAAGATGGTGCTAATCCAGGCCATCATCATCATCTCAGATTCTGCCCAGAGTCACTTCCTAGTGAGATGGGCGGTGACCAAATTTGAAATATAAATAAGTAACTAAATAAAATAAAATCTCTAGAACCAGTGCCAAGAATGCCTTTTCAGTGTGACTCTGTTGTGCTAGTGTGACAATAATTTTCAAAGGGACAAGGATCCGTAGGAGAAAAACGGTCATGGCACTGAGCAGGAAAGAAGGTTGAATGATTGAAAAGCTAAATTTTAAGGATTTCAGTCTTTCTCTTTAAAAAAAATAAATAAAACTAGACCAGCTTCTAAACCTCATGGTCTCTGTCTCCTTTCAAGGGGCTGGGGCCTGATTCCTTACTTTCCCTTGTTAATTTCTTTTTCATAAAGCCACCTTAAAAAGAGCTTATTGCAGAAAGACAGGCTATTCGTGTCTGCAGAAATAAAGATGTGCCTAAACCATTTTGATTTAAACAGATTATTGAGCACACTTGTCATCTCGCTGGGGAAGTCTCTGTTACTTTTAATTTCTATAAAATGCCAATAGACAGGTTTGATGGTTCTCTAAGAAGAGGTAATTTTCCAGCCAAACGCGTATGCGTTATTAACTTGTACGAACGTGTGATGCTGTCGAAGACCAAAATTCTATACGGGGCTTAAAGTGAGTGTATCAAGTGAAACTTGGAACTGCTAATTCAGCATTCAAGAAGCTGAATATAGAATGATTATAGCAAACAATATCTGTTTGTGTTGTTCATTAGTTGCACTTGAAAAGGCAGCGCTAAGTGGCTTTATTGCGTTAAGATAAGGGAAAATCAAAACCTTAACGAAGCTTTTTAGTGAGATAAATCGGAGGAAGGTTTGTCTCTGTTTCTTAAGCACTATCTCGCTATCAAAAGTTAGAAAGCCACGACCTGAGGCTTAGATGACACGGATACTTAAGGGGGTGTCATGGTTGAGACTTGGGCAAACCCAGGGTTAGTTTACCCAACCTTAGTTGGATAACTCTGTCAATCTAACGTCACAGGGTTATTGTGGAGATAGTTGAAGGAAGGAGCAAACTACAGATCACCCCTTTGATTTAGATCAAATTATTTGTCCACCCAGTTCTGGGTTCTCTGTCTTGATAGGCAGTGATACACCAGAATCTGGGGAAGATATTTCCTGCCATTGACTTAATTGATCCTTTTATTTTTGTTGTTTTAACTGGAGGATGAGAAGAATTGAAGTTGGAAGCTTCTAACACAAGGCATATTGTGTCTTGCATGATTTTACTATTTATGTACATATAGGGCTTGTTTTTACAGCTGATTTTTAATGATTCATTAATTTTAATTATTTATGGGGTATTTTTAATTGTTTATGGGTTTTTGTTTTTAATTGTGAGCTACCCAGAGTCACCCATTGGGGGAGATGGGCGGCATACAAATTTTAATAATAAATTTTTTAAAAATGCCACCACGGAACATTGTGAATTCAGGAGCTGTTTAAGATCATGGTTAAAGGTCAATGAAGTCTCTCTGGCTAAATTTATTTGGTCATCATTATTACTATGGCAATTGTTTTGATTCTTGTGTAGAAGAATCTGCAGAAAATTTTCTATACCTCCCAAAGAGTATTATGTCCATATGCATCTTTTAAAATGCTACCTAGTGACCATGGTTTTTAAAATATATTTATATGGTGACTATATTGTTCTGTATATTAATTTTTGGTCATACATTTTTCACCTTCTACTCAACCGGTATTGCAACTTCCTCCTTTATGGATTACTCATACGAATGATCTCACACAGAACACACACAATGAGTGGGAGAATATCAAAGTGCTATGAAGCCCATGGAATCAGTTCTAACTTGTCACCAAAGGTGGGGAAGGCAATTTAGTGAAAGTAAACAAGGCCAATATACTGTAAATCAGTTGATGACCATTCTCACAACTGAAAACAATAAGAAGTAATTGAGAGCAAGCAAGCAAGGCTAGCAAAAACAAGCATGCCATCGTTTTCACAGACAAACGCCAGATGCTCAAAATAATAATTTTTTTAAAGGGCCACTTTTTTTTTAACAATGCATGACACACTTATGACAAAGTGTGTGAAGTTTCAGCTCAGCCCTCATAATGATGTTTGTATTTTCTGGTAGGTGCAAGAATGCTTGAAAGAAATTTTTCATTTTTCAATTTCAAAAAGAAAATAGGATCATATTCTGATTTAGGTTCTTATGATCTGTTGGCCCCCAACTTCATTGCTATGTAAGATGATGGGAGAGATGATTTATTCTTGGCTGTCATTCTTTCTGGAGAAGAACAATCTTCTTCTTCCATATTAAAGTGACTTTCAGGCAAATCGATCAACCATAGATCACGCCATAAGACTGTCTGGTGATGTTAATAAAGCATTCTGTAATAAGAACTTTTTATGAGTTGTATTTATAGACAGTGAAAAACTCTAATATACTTCAGTTTTAACTGATAGTGGGTGAAAATAAAGCTTGAAGTCATTATGCTGTGGAATTTTACAATGTCAGGTGTAGAACACCTTTCTTTCTTTTTTTTGGAAATAAGAATTCACACACAACTTTGGAGGCCTTAGAGGGATTAAGAGTGACTCAGAAAGTCAGGTTGGGTTTACAACATCAAGCTTTAAATCCAAACCAAAAACAAAACAGTATCACTTAATGGGTGGTATGAATCCACCCTCAGTATATTTGGAAACCAAAAAGTAGTTTTCTTGGTGTGCGATCTGATAATAGCAAAGCAGGAGGAAGATCTGTATGTGAAATAAACCTTTGCTACATGAATAGGGTATGGTTGTATAAATGGAAGAACTCTAGTCTTAGGGCTTTAAATTGGATTTCTGGCATCCTTATTATGTTGAGTGATCCAGCCCATTGGGTAGGTTTATGATTGAACGTAACTCCCTGATGGATGAATTAGCAATCAGGTTAAACGTGTTGCGTGAACACAGCTAATCAGGGAACTAAGTCAATTAAAACATTCACACAGTGGCTGAGTTAACCAACTCAGTGGTTGGATTTTGAAAGAGTAAGTTATATGATCCCAACCAAATGTGGCTTGTTCCATAAACTGTGGATAAATAATTTTGTGCTTAGCATGATGTTGGAATATAGTTTCTGTCATCTGAAGATTAGTACACCTGGTTAACTTGCTGTTCCAGTGGCAGCCACTGATGGTGCAGCTTTGATGAGATGATTTCATAGCATGACTCCAAAACTGAACTTACTATTACTATTCTATCTGCATTTGTGAACCAGTCTGTTGCATGTATACAAGTTTTCCCTGGATTTGGAAAGTTTGTTACCCATATGTGTAAATTTCTGTTAAGGCAGGCTGGACTGCTAGATTACTTATATCAAGCCACAAGAGCTGAGTTATTTGACGTTCTGATGGTGCTGAATTAAATTGCTAAAGTGTAATCTTTACAATCTGTCACTTCTCCAGATCTTTTAAGTGCCACTGAGATCATCCTGGAAATTTCAATCACCAGAGAGGGCCTGGCTTTGGAAATTATTGATGTCCCTAATATGGTAATATGTCATGGCAACAATGACATTTTTGTATAGATCTCAGCTTGTGTGGGTATTAAAGAAAATGAAATGGGAGATAAAGCAGTCAAGAAGTCTTCCCCAAATCATTCAAAAGACCTAAATACTTCAAAGATTAGAACACACATATGCACGGTTCAGTCAAACAGCAATATACAACCTGGCTATGTGAAGTGAAATGTGAAGGTTAAATGGCTAACAAGATTCACAAGATAGTTGCAGAATGACTCTTGAGTCAGCCTAATGCCTACTCAGGAGTAAATCCGACGGTGCTTGATGGGGATCCCATGAAAGTTAGAATACAAGTGCAGCTTTATCTTTGATTTCAGCCTACTGACAAATGATAGAAAAATCTATCAAGAAAAGGATGCGTTTATTATCATGACTCTGTCTACAAAATACCCTGTCTACTAGGTTAACTTCTGAATTACAATAACCTCTTACCATAAGATTGATTAGCTATGAACATTTTGCAATTTAATCTATATTGTATATCAAGCACATACATACATATGTCTACACACATCTAATGGCACTATGGCACATTTATTAAAAAACTGTAAATATACATATTCACGGATATGCTTAAAATAGTGGCCTGAAATAAGAATAAATGAGAGGATATATTTGACCCAATCAGGACAGTGAAGAATATAGACTGGAAAAATGGGGTAGGGGTGGAAAATAGGATGAACCCTTTTTCCAAAGGGCACAACTATCTGGCTGGGACCCTGAATGAGTTGCAGGTCCCACTGATCTATAGATCAGTGTTTCTCAACCTTGGCAAGTTTAAGATGGGTGGACTTCAACTCCCAGAATTCTGCAGCCAGCCTTGCTGTATCCTACATCTTCCCTATAGATCAGTGCTTCTCAGCCTTGCTAACATGCTAGCTGGGGAATTCTGGGAGTTGAAGTCCACACATCCTAAAGGTGCTGAGACAGAGTTGAGATTGAGTTGAAGATTGAGTTGAAGTCCACACATCTTAAAGTTGCTGAGATTGAGAACCACTGACGTAGATATTGCCTAGTTCTTTATAATGCAAGTGATTTTTTAATTTGAAGTGGTTTAACCAAAATGGGTTTACCCTGCCATTGTTAGACGAGTTAGAATAGTTCAGTTAAAAGACAAACCCAACATTGGATGTGTCATCTCTAACCAGGTATAGGATGGATCAAACTTAGCAACCCCTGTTGCACATAAGGACAGCAGATTAAGGTACAAGATGTAAAGCCCATTGGTTGCATTTATTCTTACCCCACTTTACTCAAACCAGTTGTCTGCATTTAAAGTATGTGACACCCTGAATCACAAATTAAGCAGAGGACTGGGTTTGGACATCAGTAGATTAAAATGGGCTAGTTTTGCCTGAATACAGCCATTCTGTGACACAGACCTCATGTTCTTTTCCTTAGCATCCACTGTTGAAGCTGCAGCTTCACTTTGGTGGAAGGAACATGTGGCCCCCCCAGATGTTGTTGGACCCCAAATTCCCCCAGTCTCAGCTAATGCGCCAGTGGCAAGAGATGCTGGTTGTTGGAGCAAGGCTATTCATATAATTACCTCTCCCTTGAGTTAATGGTTAGGGTTCCTTTCTGGAAGGAACACAGAATTTTTTCAGGGAACCCCAACCTTCAGAAATTCTCCCCATGGTGAAAATCTGCTTGTTAAGGCCCTTCACTCTGTGGTTAAGCTGAGGTCCATTGTCAGGTTATAGTCATATATACGAGGGGAAGAAATTCTGTGGCTCTCCATATATGGCTGAACTAAATCCCTCCATGTTGGCCGTACTGGCTGTGGCTGACCGAAGCTGTGGCTGAGCAAACTCTACCGGGCCACAGATTCTCCATTAGTGCAAAAAATGTTTATTTAAAATATTATCACATCTTTGTATTAAAAAACTCAAAGTTCTTCAGCCAAAAATTCATTTTTGGAGTATGGCTGTTTTGTAATAAGATAGTATTTAACTATTGAAAACTGCAGTAAGGAACTGCCAGTTTTAACAAATTCCCATTCTCCAATGTTTGCCTTCGATTTTGGTCCATGTCATGGCTAAAAGACAGTGTTACCAATTTTCAAGTTTGCTATAAAGTGTATAGTGGAGCCACTGATTTAAAATCCTCTGGTTTCAATGGGAGTTTTTGCATGTTCTTAGATTTTATTTGGGGAAAGATTTAAATGCTTCATTTTAGTTAGGTAGCGAACATTATGATTAAACCTAACACCAAAGCTTCAAAAAAACAGCAGGAAAAGAGAAGCTATTGGGAACAGTGGGACGTAAGATTCCAACCCAAGATTAATGTTACCTGTTCGTGATCTTCAGGTATCTTAACGCATACACACACACACACATGTAGAATGGTTTAGGAGCTGTATCATTACTGGTGTAGTTTTGCAGTAGACAAGAGGAAGGGAAAGTAATGATGTGATCCTGTGCTTATCTGTTCAAAAGTAAGCTCTGTGGAGCTCCGTAGAACTTTCTAACAGGTATATAAAATCATAGCCTAAACATGGTTCTTCTTTCCATGAGAAGCATTTCCAACAATGCCCTCTAGTGGCATGGCTTGAGATGAAAAGGCAGAAAATAAAGAATTAAGCCATGAAGTTTCATCGAAAATGTGGAACAATGATTTACAGGGAAGCCTGTCCCTATTAAATTTAAAAACGTGATTGATTTGAAAAAGACAAGACGTGGAGAAATGTGTAATTGGAATGTCTGTCCTTGGAAATGGGTTGCCTTCCAGTATCTCTTTCCTTTTGAATTGCAAGAACTATAAGCCTTTAGTTGCATTGCATTATTTCGGTGGAAGACACTTAATTTTCACAAAATGAAACATCCACAGTTCAAAGCACAAAAGGGAAAGGAATCCTTCAACATAATTTGTGATGTATTTAAGATTACAACCTTAGGGTGAGGAGGAAAAATTAGAGATAAAAATGACTTCCTTTTGCATAGACACATACTAGGTTGAACTGTAATATTGTGATAGAACAATTTGCACATAGCAAGTCCCAATAATTGCAGTGCAACTTAGTGGGAATCCTTAAGAAGATTTCTACATAATGATGAAATTCCATCATAAGGTATTGTGCTTTCTTTCTTTGATGTTTCCTGATTTGAATAGCAGCTGATTAGGTGGATAATTGTTTACAAACTTGACTTCCCCCATCCTATTTTTGTTTCTACATGTCAAGAAATCTCTTTAGCATTTTTATGCAGGAAAACTAGGATCTAATTTAAAGAGTGGGCTTGCTTGACACTGAAAGATGAGTATATTATCAGTTTAGAGACTGTGTAATTTTAGACATTCTCAGAGTTGTCACCCATTTTCCTGAAGCGATGTACCTTTTGAGGTCTCTTGATGAAAACAATATCCTATACACTTTTCAAAACAGTGCAGAATATAAACTGTGACTTGAATGGGTATATAGTAGGAGTAAAGTAGATAGCTCTAAGGTTTTCCAGACAATACATTATAAAAGCAGGAGACATGGCCAGATTCTGATGTAACAGATACTTACAATCTGTAAGTATTGTTAGGAAGTGCCCAAGTCTGATTTGGTTCTAAGAATCAGTTGCACATACTAAATGTAATATAACCTCTCTTATTATTGTAATAATGGACCACCTAGCTCAATAGCTAATTTTCTTGGATAAATGGCTACAAAGACCAGGATATCTGCTGACCCCTGAATTGCTTCACCTTTATGAGTTTTATCATGATCATATTCTCCATGGCCCTTTTGATATGAGGTTATCGATCAGGAAACTAAGAAATATGCTTTAGAGACCACATTTTCCTCAAATTTTGTAGTTCATGTTTACCTAAAGGAAATGGAACTCGTATCTCCATTTTTACAGCAGTAATTGCCTGCAATAAAATATCCCAATAAAATCTGTTTGAGATATTACTGTGGAACTACAATACTGTTTTATTTTGCTATCAATGCAAGTATAGTATTGATAATAAGAAATCCCATCTATTCTTGTCCCAATAGCCATCAGCATAATAAAAAAACCCAGACAACCATTTTGCCATCAAGTTTGATATCAGCTTTACTTTTTCACAGCTAACAATACAAGCCATGTTTAGAAAAACTATTACAAGATCCTTCCAATCAGTTCTGGTATTAAAGATACATCCATTTTACATTCAGTGCTTTTTTTAGGTGTGGGGAGTAAAAGCTAGTAAGTGCACAGTATCTTTACATCAACGTTTATATAATGCAGGCACTACATCTGAATACTTGTAACCAGAAGCAGGACACTTTCATAGATGACAAGAACAGAGAGCGATGGATCAAATGCAGGAGCTGAAGTGGAACCATTTACAGCTTCCTTACAACAATATTTTAAAAGAGAAATGTTGTTTCTCAGTACGTAAATTAGGAATTCCATTCTCACATGCACCCTATGTAGAAATACACAGCTTTCTTCAAACTGTGGTTTAAGCCAGTAGGCCTCATGCTTCCTGCTGTATACAACACTGGCAGATGGGCTGGGAGTGAGCAGAAATCGTTGGGATTTACAAAGAGAAAAGAGAACCGTTAAAAGAGCTCACAAAGTTTGTAAAATCCAGGCTGTTGTTCATCTCTTCCAAAGAGGAACCCGTGGAAATCAAACTCAGCCAACGGGAGGCAACAAATCAAGACACAGTGTGTGCCAAGCATCTCAGTACAAACTGGTTTTCTTCATGATCCGCAAAAACTCCTGCTCATTGACTTCCCCATCTCCGTCCCGATCAGCTTCATCAATCATTTCCTGCAGCAGGACAAAGAATCAGAGGCAAAATCCAGTGAGGTGAGAGAGGGGCTATGAAAGCAAAGATCACAATTTCAAAAACTTGGTTCAAAGGGCTTCTACTCTTTCCTATTTTCCCCCAATGTGGTTAGGCTTGTACACTGGCTGAATTTCACTTATCTTTTGCCACTCTTGCAGTGCACTTGTTCATATACCAGAGTTCAGCTCATTTGAAATGAGTTGAACATCACCGTTTATAGAATTGCTAAAAAAGCAAGTGAAAATAATTTCCAACCTGAAGCTCCTCATCGGTAAGGTTCTCCCCCAGTTCTTTGGCCACACGTTTAAGGTTTTTGAAAGAGATTTTGCCAGTTTCATCATCATCAAACAGCTTAAAAGCTTTCAGAATTTCTTCTTTTGAATCTTTTTCAGCCTAAAATAAGAGACAAGTCTTCAGATAGGTCAAACAAAGTGGAATGAAAACAATCAGGGTAATGTTATAGAGAGCTTTTATATTTTAAAGCAGGTTCTGCCCTGAATTAGTTGAAGAGAGCAAATAGGATTCTATGAGAGATGGTTTTTACTGCTTACATATCCAACCTATACTTTCCTTCCAACCAGAAAAAATTGTTAAGAGTTCCATTGATAGAAGAGACTTTAATTTCAATTCATTTCCAGTGCCTCACAAGTAACTAAAGAACAAAAGTGACATCGCTCTACCAGTCCCTGAGCTGAAGTCTGATATCTGGAGTTATGATAGGAAAGAGCCTGGTTTCACTGTTTGACAAATGGAATGTTGCCATGAGAAATCCCGATATCTTTAAACCTCTTCAAGAGTTGTAGCAAAAAGACAGATTTTGTGTCAATATCTAAAGCAACATACCATCTTCTGGGTCATCACTCCTAAGAAGTCACTGTAGGTAATCTTCCCTGTCCCTTCCTTATCAATATCAAGGATCATTTTCTTGATCTCATCTTTCTTGGGCTCAAACCCAAGTGCTCTCATGGCGACCTGAAAACAATGAAAAGAGGCTGATATCTCTGCGAGAACAGAGGCCCACTAACGGAGCTGGCTCCCCAGCTTTTCAATCTTGTTGTGCAGCTTGCCTTCAACTCTTTTACGTCAATGTTGCCAGTCCCATCAGTATCAAACAGATCAAAGGCCTCCCGGATCTCTTGCTTCTGCTCTTCGGTGAGTTCAGTTTTGGGGGCTGCTTTCTTCCTCTGAGTTGCTGCTCCCAGGGACGCCTTCTTATAGCTGGAGGCCTTCGAGTATGGATGAAAGGCAGAGGAGAATATTAAAAGACATAACCTAGTTTTAGCTCTCTAGAGTGTTTCATTTCTGAATACTCCAGAGATCTTGGACTAACTTTGAAGAGTTTCAAAGACTTCTTCCTCTGAGGTCCTGGTAGCTAAATTACTGCTGTCTTAAAAAAAACAGAGAAAAGTTCCCATTTTCAGCATGCTAAGTTATATACCATACTGCAGATACTGTGTGATTTCCAGAAAGTCTTGAATTATTACTTTTTGAACACATCCTAAATCAAATAAGTTCTAATTTACGCGATTGGCCTGTGAATATTCTGGTTTTCATTCACCCAATTAATAAATAGCCGATTATAGTCGTGTAGAATACATTATTCCTAAA
Source organism: Liasis olivaceus (assembly GCA_030867105.1). NCBI lineage: Eukaryota > Metazoa > Chordata > Lepidosauria > Squamata > Pythonidae > Liasis > Liasis olivaceus. The sequence continues at coordinate 13,873,981 of CM061361.1, forward strand.
GACAATCCTTAAAAAAATAGAACTTTACCTTCTGATTGAAATAACACTATCATATGCATTATCCCAAATTTTTAAATTATCACTGAATTTATTGGTGTTTACTCTCAGGAAAAAAGCACATGACTGCAACTTAAAATGGAGAATGCTGATGTACTGATCCTATCGTAGGGAATATTTTTTAACTCTCAAGGAATATCAGCACTGATGTATTTGGGCTGCATTCAGGGGTGTCCTCAGTTTGTGGTAAAAAAAGTCAAGATGATGCCCACGATGGTGGGATGGCACATAGAAAAAGAGAGGGAGCCTCAGTTGCACCACTGTGGCCACCATCTTAACTTTTTTTTACCATGCCCTGCAGACACCCCTGGTTGTATTACTTGACAGCATATTCACATCAATCAACAGAGCTGAAAAAAATCTGCCTCCAATCAGAAAAGTAGTAAATCAGGAGAAGCGACTCAGCCCAGCCTTTTCCTGCAGAAGTGCTAGTTTTCTATATGCAACAAGGTCCTTTCCTGGTGAAATAAAGCCACCCCGGAGTTGGTGACTTCGTGGGCGTCTCCTTGCCCTGAATGACTAGTCAATGTTTCTTGGACTTTCCAGTCTAGCCTGCGCCCTGGCGTCAGGGGCATCGCCTGGTGGTCTCCTTACCAAGCCCTAATCATTTCCGCGTCTTGGGCCTACAGGTCGTTCCCCTCCCGGGCCCCAACGGCAGGCACGGCGTGGCTGGATTGGGGCCGCTGAGGGGGGCAAACGGCGAGGAAGGCGCTGCCCCCCGATCCTGACAAGGCGCCGCAAGATCCAAGCCGGCTCGAGGCGGCTAATTTGCTCATTACATTAGCATAGGGAACGGATGCAAATTCGAGCCGCTAACCGCAGCCTGTGTGGTTTCGGCGCCCTAGGGCCGGGTCGGGCCTGGCTTCGTCGCCGCCGCTTTCTCCCGCCCGCCTTCCCCGGCCGCGAACACACTGACCATCCCAGAAAGCGGCGCCGGTCCTGAGGCCAACCGTTGGGAAAACGGCGAGCGCAACCGTCGCCCCAGCAGCCGCGCCGCTCAGGGTCGCGCCTTCCGATTGGCTCCTCTCGCCACGCGCCGACGCCGCTTGCAACCGCCTTCGCTATTGGCCCGCGGGCGAGACGCGCGAGAACCGCGCTGGACGGCGGTGGGGGGCGGTGGCTGCGGCGGAGGGAAATCGGTGGGGGCGGAGCCGACGCCGGGAGAGGGAAGCCGATTGGCGACCAAGGCGGAACAGCCAATGGGCGAGCCGCCCCACTCTCGGCAGATTCTCGCCACTGGGGCGGGGCCGAAGCAGAGGGAGGAGTCGAACGCTACCTCAGGATACGATTGGAGAGGCTCGGGGGCGGGCGTGGCCTGGCTCCCCGCTGCTATAAAAGCAAAGGGGCGTGGTTGTTTGGAGGGGTGGTAGCTGCTGGAAGCTGTGCGGGTGGTCCTCCTGCTTCTGCGTCGGTCGGTTCGGTTTCGGAGTCTCGTGGCGGGGAGTCCCGCGGGCGGCGCCAGACCCTCTTCCCTTGCCCCGGACGAACCGGAATAAACAACTGGTGGGAATAGCAGGATTCTGACTAACTCTCTTCGTCCTCGCAGAAAGCGCGAAAAGCGCTGCAGAATTGCCGGAGAAGCCTCTGGACAGGATGGCCGCGCACTGGAGGCCGGTAAGCTGGGGTATTTCTGCAAAACTCCTTTTTCTCAGCGGGGAGCTGCGTTTGCTTCTGTGCGGGCAGTACAACGGTGGGGGCTGCAGCGGAGGCACCCGTGGCTTCCTCGGTGGGTGCAGCGCCCTCCTGTCCCTCCCGCGGCTTCCAGAGGAATCGGCTGGGCTTCTGCTGGAACCCTGGCGTCCCACCCCCTTGGCTTAAAATAAGGGGGCCGGAGGGGGGGCCTGTTCAAAAGGCTGCTTCCGAGACAGCGGCCGACTCTGTCTCCTGCCTGGGGTAGCCTGCAGCTGTGAATCTGCCAGTGGGCTGTTTTTGCAGCCCAGGTAGCTTGATTTCTCGAGCAGATGGTTTTTGTGCTCCACTAGTAAACTGTGGAAAGCTGTTGCAGAACACTAAGTGATCAACCTTGGCAACTTTAAGATGTGTGGATTTCAGCTCCCAGAATTCCCCAGCTTGCTGGCTGGGGAATTCTGGGAGCTGAAGTCCACGCATCTCAATTGAGCTTGCTGGCTGGGGAACTCTGGGAGCTGGAGTCCATGCATCTCAATTGAGCTTGCTGGCTGAGGAATTTTGGGAGTTGAAGTCCACGCATCTTAAAGTTGCTAAGGTTGAGGAACCCTGAACTAGTCCCTCCTTGATCTAAATCCGTGCTTTACTTGGCTGGGACTTCTAGGATTTCACTGGGAAACCTGTATTCTGAGCTAGCCCTGCAATAACTCCTGCCTTGTTCTGCCAGAAGGAAGTTGCATTTCTCCCAAACGTAACACACTTGTTTTGACAGGCATTTTATTCACGAACAGCTCCAAAGGCGGTTGAGACAAGGATGTACCACTGCACTGAGGTTTTCTTTTCTGCTGTGACTGTTACTGGCACGAGTTCTTTCCTGTGGCTTTCTCTGCTCCCAAGAGCCAATCACAACAGGTTTGGAAAAGCACTGATTGGGATCTATTTGCATCTGCTTCCCACAGGCTGGTAAGAAGTGCACCGTGATCGGCGGCTCTGGATTCCTTGGTCAACACCTCGTGGAGCGGCTGGTGGAAAAAGGCTACTCGGTCAACGTGTTTGACATTCGCAAAGGCTTTGATAACAGCAAGGTGCAGTTTTTTCTCGGCAATCTCTGTGAGAAAGAGGTAAGGGACAAACTCAGGTAGCCTGACATGGCTTATGGTTTGGTCAATGTGAAGTTTGTGGGCCTTAAGCTCTCTGACTGGAGCTGGTGAAGGCTGTTTGGGAGTGGTTCTCTGGGCTCGTGGGTTGGTTTATATCATCCTTCCCCGATCTGGGTGGGTCCTGTCCAAATGCATGACGTTCTTTCCCAGAGTTCCCTAGCTGGTATGGCCATTGCTGAAAACTCTGTGGTTTCATGTGGTCACCACAGGAGAGGCACCTGGGTCAAGACATGGTCAACACATGCTGGCTGGGGAATTCTGGGAGTTGAAGTCCACACATCTTGAAGTTGTCAAGATTGAGAAACATTGTCTTAAGATCTAAGAGTCTGCATAACTGAAATTTCTCCTTTAGCTCACTTCTTAGAGGTACCTAAGATACAACTGCCACGTATTCCAGATTTACCACCGTTCTTGCTTCTTGACTATCTGGAGGTCTTCAAGCAGAAATTGCATAGCCATCAAGTACAGATGGCCTCACTCAGAGGATTGATGCAATGGCCTCTCCAGTTCTACGACTATATGTCTTCTCCCTCTCAGGATCTTCTTCCGGCTTTGCAAGGCGTGACCCTGGTGTTTCATTGTGCCTCACCCGCGCCTTCTAGCAACGATCGAGAACTTTTCTACAGAGTCAATTATTTGGGGACCAAGGCAGTCATTGAGGCTTGTAAAGAAGCTGGTGTCCAGGTAAGGCTGAAACAAGGATGTAAAGCACGAACAGAAGCGAGAAGCAATTGCCTGATGGCTCTATCTTGAAAGCTTTAGCCGTCTAGAGTGGGGCTTTTCAGAGTGGGTTCTGTGGATCCCTGGGGTTCCTTGAGGACTTGAATGGGCCCCACAGGCCTAATGGGGGAAAAGAAATTCCCTACAAAGAAAGTAAGGGGGGAAAAAGGCATAGTCCCTTGCAGTGAGTTGCTGCTGTTAAGTTTTTTATCCTGCCTTTTTTATATATAATTCAAGGTGGTGAAGATACCTAATAGCCCTGCTTCTATTTTCCCCGCCACAACAGCCCTTTGAGGTGGGTTGGCCTGAGAAATAGTGTCTGGCCCAAAATCACCCGACTGGCGTTCATGCCTAAGGAAGGCCTAGAACTCAGTCTCCCGGTTCCTACCAGCACCTGAACCACCACATCAAACTGGCTCTCTTGTTTCCCCTTAGTCTTTATGGAGAGTTTTCTTTTAATCCCTTGTAAAGATTTCTTTTCCCTTAGTCACTAAGGTGCAGTGAAAAGGGTGAGTGTCGTCTGATGGGACCCAGGAAGAGAGTCTTTTCTTTTGTGGTACCCGCCCTTAGGAACTTCACCCCTCTGAGGTTAGATTGGCTCCGATCCTACTAGCCTTTCAGAGGGCTCTGAAGACATATTCGCCTCCATGGCTCTGAAGATGTCACTGTGCCACCGCGCTTGGGGATCTGGCTGTAGCGTAGAGCCTGTTCAGTGGTTGCCCTGCGTGTGATCTACGGATTGTCCTCTGCCACTGATTATGGTTGTGTTTCTGTATTTACCCTGGTTTTTAAGACTCTTTTTAGGATGGGGGTGTATGTTTGCTTTCATTGGTCATATGTGAGATGGGCAGCTCTACAAATTGAATAAGTAAGTTTGTCGTCTGATATGCAGAAGCCCCACCTCTACGATTTTTATTTAGTTTTGAGCGAACAGATTCCGTAGCGTGGAAATGTTTGAAAACCCTAGGGCAGTGTTTCTCAACCTCAGCAACTTTAAGAGGGGTGGACTTCAACTCCCAGAATCCCCCCAGCCTGGCTGGGGGGGATTCTGGGAGTTGAAGCCCACCCCTCTTAAAGTTGCTGAGGTTGAGAAACACTGCCCTGGGCTGTTGTATCTCCAACTATAGGGAGATTGCTAGTCTCTTTGCAATCATTTCACATTGTCCATTCTTTTTCCAAGAACCATTCATTCTTCTGCTATTTGTTGCTTGAACTACCCCAAAGCCTATGGCTACCCAGATGGTGTTTAAATGCAGGGCTGGCTGAAGGAATTGGAGTACCACGCAGAGGCTGGCTGGAGTCAGCAACTTTTTAAGACCTAAGTTCCAGCCCATGATTCTGGTTACAATTGACCAAACCCTATTATTTTAAAAATGGCTGGACTCTTGTGAAATGTGGTGGCGTGGTGGTGCAAGATTTTAGCTGTTTTTTACATTGTAAAGAGATAGGTTGAAGGTATTCCACAGATGGGGGCAGTCTCAAGGTGCCTCTTTGCCAACCCCGGCATACAGCAAAAAGTGGGAAGTTTCAGAGACCTTCACTGATTGTGGTGGCTGCAACCATAAACGCCTTTAGGCAGAATCAGAAGAGGAGAAATCTACCAGCTGTATATGGAACAGTTGTGTTTAGAGGCAACTTGTCTTCAAGTACTAGAGGGTGAAGTGTAGTGGTAGAAGACAACTTCTATCTTCATCAAAGCCCTCCTGGAGGATTTTTTGGGAGTATCTGTCTAGACTCTGAAAACTTATTTGCTTTCATAGACAGAGAAAAGCACCACCCATAGACTTGGATCCAGCAGGGATCTTGTATTGCTCTAGCTTGTATCCTTGTACCTGGCAGTCAATGTGTTTCAGTAACTTCCTTGACATTTTTCTTCCTACCCTTTTGCAGAAACTGGTGTTGACCAGCAGTGCCAGTGTTGTCTTTGAAGGTACAGACATCAAGGGTGGAACTGAAGATCTCCCTTATGCCAAGAAGCCCATTGATTACTATACAGAAACAAAGATCCTGCAGGAGAAGGTCTGGACCTTTTGTGGTTAATGGTACTTCATTTTGCTCCTAATGGATCTACATAGGCTTTTTCCTTTTTCTTATTTTTAGGAGGTGCTGAATGCCAGTGAGCCAGAGAAGAATTTCTTCACCACTGCTATCCGCCCACATGGCATATTTGGACCTCGGGATCCTCAGCTCATTCCAGTCCTCATCCAGGCAGCCAAGAGTGGCAAGATGAAATTCATGATTGGGTAAGCCAAGTTCCATCTACAGGGTTCCTAGTGTCCTTTGAGCTTGCATTTCTTCTTGCAGACGTTTCATTACCAGGCTAAGCATTATCAGTGCATAAGGAAGAGAACAGCCTTAAACATATCCTTCCTCATCACACATCTATTAACTAACACTGAGATAAGCAGGAACCTATATCTGATAAACAGGAACAATCAAGGCTGGTAGGGACAAGCTACCACATATAAACACCCAGCAAATTGCACTACCCCATGCATTGATGATGCTACCTGGCCTGTTAATGAAACATCTGCTGAGAGAGAAGCAAGCTTAGAGGACATCAAGAACCCAACAATTCAACTCTGAGCTACATATCTTCTCTACTATTGCAAGTCCAATCTATTTGTAATTCTTGTACCATTTTCTCTTCTGGAATGAGCACCTGCATCCAGAGATAATTGCCTTTGCTTTGAGGTTGGGCACAGGCAGTAGGAATGTCTTGGCTATAACTTTGCATCCATGAAGTATTTCCCAATTGAAATAACACATGGCCAATGATTCATTTATTCTTTCTTACTTTCTATTTCACTGTGGCTTTTAAAAAGGTTTTAATTATCCTTAATTTTCTGCGGGCCTGTTTGTGGGTAATGTTACTGTCAATAGGTCTTATTGTTTTATGGTGTACTGTAAAGCTTTGTGATTTGGTATGACTTGATCATCGTGATGCTGTTACTGTTATTAACCTAATTGTATTCTTTCTCCTGTTCTCAAAAATTGTTCTCTCCAAAAAGTGTATCCTTTTATTTTTTTTAAATAAAATGATAGAAATTGTCTGGGGTGTCAGCTTAAAAAATTGGGAAAAGGCAAAGGGGCGAAGGAAAAAGTAAAGCACGGAAATCAAGTGTGAATGAAGAAGGGAAATTCTCCGAGAGCTAAGAGAATCTTCACTAACTAGCATTTGTAGATGGTTTAATACTGCTTGAAGCATCAACATGTTCTGTGTTAATGGCATTTACACAAGTAATGTTGCATCCAGCAGACCCCTGTGTTTTACAATTTGGCCCATGCATTTTAACGTTGCTTGCAATCCTTTCTCTTCTGCACAGTGATGGAAAGAACTTGGTGGATTTTACCTTTGTAGAAAACGTGGTCCATGGGCACATCCTGGCTGCAGAGCAGCTTCAAAGGGATTCTCCCCTGTGTGGAAAGGTAAGGCCACCCCATGGTTGCACGGAGCTTAGAAGTGGAGCGTACAGCTTTTGTTAACTCGAAGGCCCATTTTCCAGAAGTGGAAGGGGCCTGATCTATTTTGGAAGGAACCTCCTACAAGACTTTAAAACTCCCTAAAAATGCAAAAAAAAAAAAAGTGGGGGGGAAGCTTTGGCCACACCCATTCTGGGGACTTCAGAAGAGATGTTGTTGGGCTGTATGTGGTTCTCAAATTGCACTTTTTCACCTCTGGATTAAACCCAGCAACTTGCTGATCATTTCATTCACTCCGGGCCCTTTCTTGCAAACCACCAGAGACTCTCAGAGAAATAAGCTATGCTGAGAAGCCAGAAATACGTCTTGGAAGAAAGCAGTGTAAAAACAAAGTGGATACAGCCCTGGAGTTATCAGGAGTTGAGCTTGTCTTGCAAGAAAGTTGACCTAGCCATAAACAATATAGTTAAAATACCGCCTGAAGCATCATGAAAGGCTGTAGCATCGTGTTCCCGCTCACTTCTCCTGAGACATTTCCGTCTTCCGTCTGAGACAAAGGCTGAAGACTTTTATGGATAGAAGTAGTCTAGCCAAACGTATCCTGCTGAGAGGAGATCTGTTCTTATCAAATGCAGCTTTGTCCTTGCCAAATTGAAAAAGCTAAAGTAATTAGGCTGAATGTTTGTAATCGAAAAGGATGAAGCTGCCCTTAACGTTCTTAGCTTAACAAGGACCAACAGCTGCAAGCCTTCGTAGTTATTAAGATCAAAGTCATCTTGAACAAATGTCTCTCCCAAGGGCATCTTCATGTTTCCGCAGTTAGGTTTTAATGAGGCTCAACCAAGAGGATAAATTGACTTTGGATTGCCTGGATGATGTGCCCTTGGCTGCAGAAAGTTTGTCTGTCCTGGCTTAGGGGGAGAGGGCCCAGAGTGACATAGTGCTGAAGTGTTGAGCTTAGAAGAGGTCCATGGTCAGCTCAGAGGGGTGGTAGGTGGGACAATTGGAGGAGAGACTGCTATAGTCACCTTCAGCTCCTAAAGAAAAGATGGGATGTAAATCAAAGACCTAATTATTTTGTATGGATTGTCTGATCTCTTCCCTGATATTCCTGGGTGTGTTTCTCGTATGCTTAGTTTACTAACTTCCACTTCTTCTCCTTGTTTGTCTTGCAGGCTTTTCATATCACAAATGATGAGCCCATTCCCTTTTGGGAATTCTTGTCGCGCATCCTCACTGGCCTGCACTATGACCCTCCCAAATACCGCATCCCTTATTGGCTAGCTTATTATTTATCCCTTCTCTTCTCCCTGGTTTTGCTGCTGTTGAGTCCCCTCGTCACTGTTCATCCCACCTTCACTCCCATGCGGGTGGCCCTCGCTGGGACTTTCCATTACTACAGCTGTGAACGAGCCAAGCGGGACCTGGGGTACAAGCCAGTGGTTCGCCTGGATGAAGCCATCTCAAGGACCGTCAAGAGTTATCCCCATCTCTGCAGGGCCACATGATAGTCTGAATTTCAAGCAATATCTCCTGAACGTCTGCTGTTGCCTTCCTGATTGGTCTTTCCCTTCGGTCCACTTGCCACCAGGAAGCCTCAGTTTGGAACAACTCAGCCTTCTGAGGCTGAACTACTTCAAGCCAAGTCTCCAGAGTAGCTGCTGACCCAGGATGAGCCTGATTTTGTACAGGTGTACCTTTTTTAAAGAGCTTGACATGTAAGGTGCATTGACTTTGTGGAATTTCAGGAGGGATGGGGGGGTCTTCCTTTTCAACATGTCACATTTTGGGCATAAATAGATTGCTCCCACCTCTCACCCTTAAATACAGCAATCTTGTTTTGAGTTTTGTCATTACAAAGGGAGGAGCCAGGTGTGTGGACTGAGGAGAAACTGGAGAATTTAGACTGATACTGTGTCTGGGGCCAGTCATTTCTGAATCTTGTTGAGTTCTTGGTCTTTGAGCTTGCTTCTCTTCCTACAGATGTTTTATTCTTGTTTATCTAGTGCTGGTTGGCTGTGAGCAACCAACACCCTTCCTCATCACGTGACTATTAACCAACACCCAGATAAGTAGGAGCCCTCAAAGAACTTAAAAGACCCCACCCAAAAAGCAATCAAGGAAGAAAAAAATAACCCAGTCAAAACTGGTAGGACAATCTACTGCATATAAACAGCCAGCAAACCCACCCCCTCCCTGCGCTGATGATGCTATCATGAAACATCTGCAGGAAGAGAAGCTCAGAGAACACCCTGAACCCAACAGTTCAATCCTGAACCCCATATATTCTGCACTATGAAGCATACAGTACCTGCTTTCTGATGAAATCCAATTACTTGCTAATTTGGGGAGAAGAATTTATCCCCTATAGTAAGACCATGTGGGTGGGGGGACCTTTTAATTATGTCTGAACTTAAAAAAAAATTCATTTCTGAAAGTATCTGTGTATTCCTTTTTTATATTATCCCAAAACACACAAATATGGATTGAGATGTGAATATTAAAGAGAGTTTCTGCTCTTGTTAACCTGCGCAGCCAAAGGACGGTTGTCCTTTGACATAGCAACACCTTGGTCATTTTAGAAAATTTTGCAGTGTGTTGCCATTATAGTAACAGCTGTCTGCACATCTGGTGACTGAGTTTCATGGACAACAGATACGAACTTTCCTCTGGAGAGAGTTCAGGGCCCTTGAGGCCATTGTTCTGAATGAGCAATGTCCCCATTATAGACTTATGGAAATAATCCCTTTAGTAATTGCTAAGTCTGGAGGATAACACCCTATTTCCCCTGTAGACAGCATCCAGGGATCAGAGTAATACTATTAATTTATTATGGTTTTTACAACAGTAAAAATCAAGGAGCGTAATTAGCATTGTGTATCTCTTCAACCGTTGTCTTCCTGGTACAGGAAGGGGTACAGTTGCAGGTTATCCTGGACCGCTCCTGTACTTTTTCATAACAATGGAAGTGCGAAACTGTGTTAGTTTATGCTACCTTCAGAGGGCAAACCTGTGTGCTGTTTCTTTACTTCCATGTTTTGTTTTTTAAGGGAGTAGGAACATTCTGTCACTTGCCCATTTAATTTCCCCAAGTCCTTTCTCTCTCAAACTTACGTGCCTTCTACCATCCACAGGACCTCCTATAGCCTTCTAATGGCTTCTTCCTTTCCCCAGGAAGGGAGCAGTGTTTCTCAACCTTGGCAACTTTAAGCTGTGTGGACTTCAACTCCCAGAATGCTGGCTGGGGAATTCTGGGAGTTGAAGTCCACACATCTTAAAGTTGCCAGGATTGAGAAACAACTGGGTTAAGGTGTTGGAGTAGGACCAGAGACACCCAGGTCAGGTCCATCTTCAGCCATGGAAGGTTAGTGAGGGACTTGGGGCCTGTTGGCCCAACTTAATTCATAAGAGTTATTACTGAGGGGTGGGGGAGGCAGGATATACACCGAACAAAATAATGTTGAGCATGTTGCTTACTAGCGCTATCCCAATTACTGAAAATAGGCTTGGATAATTAAAAATTTGCAGGAAACGTCCCAGTTCCAGTCAATTAGAGGATGAAGGTAAGCCATAATGTGGTTTTATTTCTGGTTTTGACTTAGTGTGCTGTATAACTTTATCCCAAAGTTTGTAAATAACAGTTTGGGTGTATGGACCCAGCCAATTAAGACTTATTAAACCAACCATGATTAAACCTATCTAGTCAGTGAATCACTTTTTCCAAACTTATCCTGTCTGCTCCTTCCCTTTGAAGGGCTCCTATGTTGCTTTTTGAGAGGAAAGAGGCAAACTGTGGTAGAGTTGATAAGGATCTGGGGAATTTTATTTGATTTCCTTGAAGCTGTAGCTGTCTTGAGTGCAATTGCCTGGCAGAAACACGGGAGCGAAAGGCTTAAATAGATAGCACATTTAAAAATATTTAAAATTCAGGTACCGTTGCATTAGAGCTTGAGGCTGCTGGTGCTTCATGGAATATAACAACTATTAATGAACCTTCACACTCCCGGCACAGTTTTCTTTTGAAGGGATGAAATTGATGAAATCTATGTCAATTTCACTTCTGGGTGGTTTGCTGCCCCAATGAACTCTGTTGTATCAGGATACTTGAGAACCATTCCTGATGCAGAAGCAGTCATTTATCCAAAGTAGATAGGGCAGAGCTCTAAAACAATTTCAGGGCAGCAGTTCTGTTTTCTTTGAAGAAATATCTCCCAACCTTGAGATCTCTCTAAGCCTTGAGGTTCCAGGCTTAAACTGATAACGAATCCACTGGAATTGGGTGGCCAATAAATTTCAATAAATTAACAAATTAATAATCATTAGTCAAGGGAGAGCAAAAATGGGGCAAGTGGGTTGACGAGCTTTGTGTTGCATGGAATTCCTTTCCGCCCTCTCCAGTGACTCAGAGCCCTTGCAATGCTTGATTGTTGGCACACCCTTTGGCAGAAAAGGTTCAGATGAGGCTCAGCTTTTGTTGTGAAGAATGCATAATATCCTTGCATCAGTGGGCAGTGTCCCTCAGTATTGCTGAACTCACTCCTTGAAAGAGGCAAGGAACAAGGTCAAAGGATGAAACCTCCATCATCACGCACCTAGTTAGGGGTCCATGATAAGCATATCCAACTATCCCAAGTGGGATGCAATGATGTGGGTGGACAGGAGGATATATTTAGAAGGAACAAGTAATGCAGAGCTGAACTGGTCCCTCCATCCACCAGGATTGCACCTCTCAGAAGGCAACTTTATATAAGTAGGCGGTACCCTGCTCTTCATACATTGTTATCTATAAGTACATCTCAGCAAATAGCATCAGGTTGATTTGCCCAAGCTCAAAAGCTAAGCAGTTAGACCTGGTTAAAACTGGGTGGGAGACCATGAAGGTATTCCAGGATGGTAAACATGACTTGGAATTTGAGCAACATCTTAGAAAAAGAACAATGGAAAACCACTTCCATATTGTTGAGTAGAAAACTCTGGACATGATTCACTAAAGGGTGTTTCCATTTATTCACTAGGAGTCAAGCTCAACTCAGTGAATTTACCATAGGAGCTCTGTGGATATTTTAAAGGTTTGAGAAGCTGCACTTTAGTGCCACACTGGAGAATTTTCCTGCATTTTTGGATGACTTCTTCAATTTGACAAAAGAGAATTTGCTTTTGAAAATTCATTCAAAAAATAAATTCTGGAGCGTGGTGCTTGCTTGCTTGCTTATTTATTTATTTAATCAATTTATATAGTCGCCCATCTCACAATTGTGGTTCAGGACAGCAAAGATAGGATTAAACCAATAGGAGCGACAAATAATAGTAATAATGGCATCTGAGGCAATCCGGGTAAACACAGGTTGTATTAAGAGAATTTCATTGATGAGGTCACCCAACCTCTGGTCCCCATGTCTGAGGAACATCCAAAGCTTCAAGGAATTATAAAATGCCAGCAGGGTGAAGGCCAAGTGAAACTTGGGGGTATGGTGTTCCGAAGGGCAAGTGTTGGGACAGAGAAGGCATGGGGTTAGCCCAAGTGGCACTCTTTCATTGATGGGATCAGGAGCACATCTACCCTGCTGGATCTAGTGGGATGAGCAGGAACAATTGGAGAATAACCTGGTTGCATAGCCATGAAGGGCTCTATAGAGGATAACCAGCAGCCTGAACTGCTGGTGCTGGTTGCCACTGATAAGAGTGTATTAGGGACAAGGCAATCAAGGGATGTGTGAAAACCTCCCACCTTTCATTGTGCAGCCATCTCTCTCTAGTCTGCAGCTTCCCTGGCTGCTTGTACTTCCCATAACATTTGAGACAGTAAAGGCGCTTCCTCTAAGGAAACTTTTTCAGTAGTCAAGCTGTAGTCATCACGAAGAGGAAGTCTTGCCTTTGAGAAATTACTGGAGAATTTCTCCTTGGAGAAACACAGAAGTCATTCTCCTATTTTTTTTCCATCCAGAAATTGCTGGATGGAAAGCATCACAGCATTGCTGTGGCCAATGCATTCCTTATGGCTGGCTGGGGAATTCTGGGAGTTGAAGTCCACACGTCTTAAAGTTGCCAAGGTGGAGAAACACGGCTTTATACAATATCATATGCATATTATTATTTGCATGTTTAATGCATTCCATGTGCATACTCTTATGATCCTTAAAGCAATCTTACAAGGTTGGTCAGGGTTACCTGTGTATGACTGGCAAAGGATGGCTTTAGGCAAGCCAACCTATTAATGCTTCCTTGAATTCATAGTGGAGCCCAATGGAATATTTTTGTTTCATCGTACCTCATTCCCTTATTAAGTTTCAGCATCTATTAGAATGTATTTGCAACTTTCTTGCCTGTGCAAAAGGACACTTTTACAAGCCCTGCAAACCGGTGGCTTGCAAATATTCCCTTAGCGCAACATTTTAAATTAAAATACTAAAACTTAATGTGCCTTGATTTGCTTTGCCCATCGGCCTTAACAACCTTAGAAAGAATCCAACTATTTGCAGAATTTAAAAAACGCCTGCAGCCTTCCAAGTGACTAACCCTAGTTTAACAGTAATCCTGCTGAGGTGTCAAACTGCTGAGCAGACATAAGAGGTATATTAAAGCTGGTGAAAGATGTTGCACAGTTCTTCTGGTGAAATCTTCACGGATGTCGAAAGATTCAGAATAGCAAAATAGACTAACGTCACGTTAAAAGCACTGAAATTTGCCAGCAATAGTTTGGGAGCAAAGATGATACTTTCTTCCAAGAAGAACTACCGTATTTTTCCGTCAATAAGACGCCCCCATGTACAAGACGACCCCCACTTTTCCAACCCAAAATTAAGAAATCAATATTTTAAAGATAGTGCAGAACACATTTTTATTTAGTAATTAGTTAACATTTACCTGATACACTTGGTGGGAGGAGGTCCAAACCATCTCTCTGCAGCTCTATTTCCATGCTCTTTTGCATAACTGATTACATTCAATCACGAGTGAAACTGCCGATAGCTTGTCTCTGCAAACAGCCTTCCTCTAATTGGTTTGTTCAGCATCAGCTGACGCCAGTTACATAAGGCTCGTGATTGGAGGAAGTCTGTTTGGGAGACAAGCTATTTCACTCGTGATTGGAGGCTAGCAATAGGAGGAAGCCTCTCTGCAGAAACAAAGTATGGGCAGTTTTGCAACCATGCGGTTCTCTCCTCGGCTGACTTCCTTGAATAAGATGCCCTTCAATTTTTAGGGTAAGGATTTTAGAAAAAAGTATCGTCTTATAGTTGGAAAAATACGGTATATCTCAAAATGAGTGGCTTTGTTCCCCCCACCCCAACTAAGAAAAACCCTAAGCAAAACTCTGTCACTCTGTCTCATTTTGTGATGAAGCATTAAGGATATTTCCAAATTAGATAACTTGGCACTGGATTTGCTGTTTGAATTCAGCATTAAAAAACACAAAGGATGCTCAAGCTTTTGATGAAATGATGGAATTTGCCTGACCTTCCAGATTTTTCTTGGGTTTAATATTAACCTTGGGAAGAGGGTTATATTGACTCTCCCACTCACAATTAGAGGGATGAGGAAACCATTGGAGAGACATATAAAAACCCATTTGATTTCATGGAATCAATGTCAGTCAAATCAAACCTTTATTATGGTCACAGACCAGCATAAGGAAGGTGGGGTACAGTCAATAAAAAAGCATAAAAGAAAAATCGGGGTTTGTAAAAAAAAAGTTTTGAAAAGCTGAAAGATATAAAACAGAAAGTATATATAAAAAACAATCTAAAAGGATCTAAAAAGGGGAGGGGGGTAGGAGCATTAGATGGGTGTGGTGGGACACAAAGGTTAGTAGATGGCAGACTATATCAAATTACAGAGCACTCTAGCATGACGCACTAGATGCTCATTAACTCTAGTTTATGGCACAGGTCATCATCTGATGGATTCTGAGTGCTGCTGTGCAGAACCTGGCCACATTATATGTTGTAGCAGGGCGAGTATCTGAAAGCAGCAGGGAGCTCTAGAAGTGTCCTGTGCACCCTGAGTATTTGTGCAATAATGGTGAGATGAGGCTAGTGCGGATGTCTCTGTAATACAGGCCCTGGAGAAGCACAGGCTCCGTGGTTTCCACGTGTCCAGCATCACAGGGGCCTCGTCCCTCCGGATAAGGGATCTTCCTGTATTGGCCTTCAAGGACAGCTGAGGGGAGGGCACGGCATCGTGCCAGGCTTTCAGTGTCATTCCCCTGTTGGGAGGAAGAAAAGTGTGGTGGATATTCCTACTGTAAAGTTTAAAGTGTTTAGATAACTGGAGATTTATATTCCTTCATTCATGCATGCATGCATTCAGTTTGGATTCCGCCTGACTCCAACCAACTCTGGGTGGCTCGCAGCAATAGCAGAATATAAAAACAAAAAAAATAAGCAGAACAGATACAAAAAAACTACAAAACAACTATGAGATGGCAATCCAAACAACAAAGCAAACAGAACGTCACAAACAGGGGAATCCCATCCCCCCTACCCCATTTTTAAATAATCCATTTTTTACTAATTGTCCACAGACCTTTAAACGGTAAAAACATAAGGCTTTATGAAAGAGAAAATGTATGCCTTCCGTTCAGAATGCATGTTTGTTACTACAAATTAAGAAAGATGCTACCTCGTAATATTCTTGTCAAATCTTAAATAGAAAAGAAATGAAAGAAGAAAAAGAATGGAAAAGAAATGAAAGAGAAAAAGAAAGGTATATAGATTTAAAGGAGCAGCTTCCGATCTTCTTTACGGCACAATTCTATTTTAACCTCTCTAAGTTACATCATGACTCTCTTCTTTCTATAATCTATCCTGTCTAATCATCAAAACCATCAATCATAAGTTCAATGCAAAAAGTCCATAAGGGGTTTCCAGTCACTAACAAATGTAGTTATTATCTTTTCCCTAATTAAACAGGTCAGTTTTGTCATCTCTGCAAATTCTGTCATCTTCGCCAACCATTCCTCCCTTGTGGGTATCTCAGAGTCCTTCCATCTTTGTGTGTATAATAATCTCGCTGTAAGTCCCCCTGAACTTGACGGGACCTCCTTTCTCACTGGGTATACTTACAACACGGTTTAGTGACCATGCTTCCTAATGGCCCTTATACATTTGCCAGCTTAGGTTAAAATTAATGATGGGCCAAAAACCTGCCTTGTGATTTTCAGATCTTTTCTTCTATGGGGGGGAAAAATACTATTTTTCTTTGTTCTCAGGAAGGTTGAAAATTTCTTTCATATTTCCATTGCTGCTATTTTGGGGGTTTCTTGACTTTTGGAGGGGGTGAAGGGTACCTCTGCTACCCTCTTCAGTTAGAGATCTTTCTGTTGCACTTACTGAACTGGAATCTCCTGGGGGAAAAGCTCGCATTCATCTTTCCTTGGGATTCAAAGGGAGCAGAACACTGAAGGGATGCCTGTAGGAGGACACGCTCAGAAGATATTCACACACAGCCCTTGGACACTTGTAACCTAGTAAGTGCAAGGTCGCCACAATGTCCAGGGGCAGTCTTCCACCCCTCCTTCTTTTCAAAAACCAATCTGTTTTCATCCAACCGAATGAGGACCGGGCAGGCTGAATATACCGAGGAATTTGAAGCATGGTAATAGTTGTAATGCCTGGGTGATTGTGCTGCACTGGGCCAGAGGTGAGAAGTGACTTTTCTGGGCAGTTGGGATGCTCGGTTGCGGGGGGGGGGGGGGGGGGGTTCTTCTTGCATCCCTCAGAACCTCACCTGCCAGCCCTTCCCCCCCAGCCAAACCTGGCCAAAACTTCAACTATGACTTGCTTTCCTTTTCTCCTCTGGCCCAGGACTTCTCCAGTGACACAGGGGAGAGAATGCAAAGAATGTGGAAGGGAGAGGCAATTCCTGGCTGAAGCAGGAGTGGGGGGGCTCTCTTTCTCCCTCCCTCTCTCTCTCTCTCTCTCCCTCTCCCTCTCCCTCTCCTGTGCCTGGGATGTAGGAACCTGTTTGATGCCCTGCAGGGTAGGAGCACCCTCCCACTTCGTCAGTTCTGCCTCCCATAACAAGGCTGGGCCCCGACCTGGGAGCCTGGCTGCTTTGCCCACGCAGCGCACTCCCTGCAGCTCGCTCGTGCGGACGGAGGCCGTGGCATGCTTTAAGATCGCTCTGGAGAAGGAAATCCCCAGGCTGCAACTGGGCAACTGTCCGAAGTAAGTCTCCTTTGGTTCTGTTTGGCCATCACAATCCTTTTGGGGACAAGAGAAGGGAGCCTGCTTCTTCGGCCGTCTCACCCCAAGTTAAAGGCTCCCCTCTGTCCTGAACCTTTCAGGGTTTAATTCCAGAAGAGGGGAGCCTGGCTTGGGATGAGGGGGAGCAAGAAACCTTGCCTTGCAGCTCCCCCCTCCCCCCCCCCTTTACTACCCTCTCCACTGTTTTTCCATTTTCTCAGCGCATATCGATGAAGGAATGAGATGTGTGGGTGATCTGGTTTGACGTATATTTGTTACAAGAATAGATATAAAATGCTCTGTTCCTGACCAGGGCTGTACAGTACTCTGGTCCTTCTTTTCTGGGTGCTCAGCGTGTCCGGTAAAGTGTTTACAATGGTCTTTTGAGGTAGGCCCACAAGTTCTGGAAAAGGGATGGCTTTTCAGGCAGAGGCCCCTCGGCTGTTATACACTCATTGTAGCCTAAAGCGGGCAAAGTTTTGAACAAGGTCAATGAAGGATTTGGAGTAGATCAGCCGTCTTTGCCTCCTTTTTGCTGTTTCAGGAGAGCAAGGAAATTGCACAGAGTTCAGAACCCTTAAACACCAAGGCTGGTTGGCTTTACTGAAAATCCCCATTGTCTTTGTGCACTTCTACGTTTTGTGCTAGCAACTCTGATCTGTATTTACGTGTGTTGGTGCAAGCTACCCTGTTTGCTCAAGAGGTTCAGATGTTTTACTTTTCTCTCTAACTCAGCGATTCTTTCCACCCATGGGGTGGGATGGGGTGGGGTGGAATCTGTCTCCCTCACGGCTCTGCTAAAAACTGATCGATTCTCCAGAATTAACGTCCGGATTGCCCTTTCCCAGGTTCGGCTTTGCCCTTTTGGGTTTCTGTCACTGGGGCAGGTCTTGGTAAAAAGGGGTTCTGTACTAAAAAAAAATGTAGCCCTGTGGGTAGGCAGAACTTGGCACTCTTTTCTCAGCTGGGTGTCCTCCCTCCTCAGCTTGGCAACTTCATACTCTGCCCATGCTTTGAGAACATCTGTCAGCTGAGGAATGCAAGCCGTTCTCAATAACCACATGAAGAGAATGCTAGTTTTTAAAGTAACCGGTGTAACAGAGATCTGTGCCAGATATTTTCTACTTTTAAGAAACTCCTCCTTATAAGGCATTGACTAATTGTTTCTGGATGTGACTCCTGGACCTTTAATAACTGCACCACAAGCAGAAATTAAGCCAAACAAAACTCCAGCAGTGCTTAGTTATTATATGATCCTGGCCTATGTGCTTCTCTCTTCTTCCTGCTTGTCTCCTAATTTTATTTTTTCAGCAGCCCTGTGAGGTAGGTTAAGAGGGAGCCAGTAAGTATGTGGGACAGTTGCAAGGTCTTCCAGTGAACTTCCCAGCTGACTGGGGTCATGATGATTGAGTTCTGTGATTTTCTACTCTTCTCCAGCTTGGTGTCCACTAGATGTGTTGGCCTACAAGCTTCTGTAATTGGCAGTCAGTGTGGAGATGGTTCATGATATCACCTCTCTTACATCATTTTTCAGTAGATGAATGCATAGTGATGACTGTCAAGTGGGTTGCGTTTCTGCCATTCAGCCATGACTTAGTTGCATGACAGTTTAGTGTTGGGGACATCAGTAGAACAAGTTCCATGTCCCTACAAGTTGTGTTTGAGGAGGAGTGGTGGAATTTTACAGCTTCTGCCCCACCCAGTGGCTCTTTGCCCATGAAATTTATTTTGCTCAGTTCCTGTCCTGTTTGGGATGGAGTGAATGTTTACAGAAAGGAGAGTCTCCTTCTGTGATGGTTCTGGGAAGTCTTTTCACTGACCCATTTTCAGCTGACCACAAATCCAATATGATGTTGCCTTGATTGTCATCTTGGCAACCTGTGAAGGTCTGGCAGTATCATACCATATTGCATTAGGGAGCCAAGAAGTTGGTCTACTCTATGGTGCCTTCAGTATTCCTCTAGCATAAGAGAATCCATATTCTCCTTCTCCCCATTCATTAACAAAGCCCATCACTAGGCTGCAGTTTAGGCTTTGTAAAAATTGTGTGCCCAGCTAGATGGCCAACCATAACTGTTGTCAAAAAACTAAGTAGCGTTGGATTGAGTTAATACTTGGATGGGAGACTATCAGGAAATACCAGGGCTGTAGTAGACTAAACCAGGTGGTTGAAAAAAAAACATTGGAAGAAGGGAATGATAAACTACTTCTGTATTGTTGCCCAGAAGGCTTAACATTTCTTTTCAAAGAAAGTGGAGAAATGTGATTGCTCAATAATAGGGCCCTTATACCCAAAAGGTTCCAGGTAGAATTTCTGGTCCACATTGATCTGGGAAAGGCCACTGTCTCAAAATCTTAAGGCAAATGCAGTTCATCTATTCCCAGTCATGTGCCCTCAGTATATATCAGACCAAAGCAACTATCTACCTCCTCCCCAGCTACTGGGCACAGTGGTTAGAGAGGTTAAAGACTTGTCTGTTGTGACCCTCAGCAGCAAGGGCTGGTGGGAACACCAAGGCGGGGAGAATTGGTGAACATAGTATTGGAGACAGAGGGACTCAAGTTCTGACAAGTCATAAAGAAGTCATTGAACAGTGTCATAATATTCTTTGGTCTTCACCTAGCACAACATCTGAATCTAGCAGTTGTGGTTATAAATCATCGTTTATATCTTAGCAGGCCAGCTGTGGTTTATTATAGAAGCAGCAACTGAAACTTAGTTTAGTGTTTTGCACAAACTGCATTATCGTTTATAAACCATGGGTTTTGGCTTAACAGGCTGTGTAATCTGAGTCAGTTCAGACATGATAATTAATGTGTTATGTGTAATGCGTTAGTCCTATTTCTCTTCTGTGTGGAGTAATCCCTAGAGCCAGAAAAAGAGTGAGGAAGTGGATGTGACAGCGATGCAAAGTTTCAAATGGGTGACTTGATCCAATACCAATTTTCCCTAATATCCAGCTTGAAATGATTCCTCCAATTGATTTTGCAAACTGAGTTGAGCAGTCAAACTGAACAGGGATTTGAATTATGAGCCAAAGTGTATTTGATACTATGGTATATTGGTCAGTGAAGTCCAAGGAAATATGTAATGAGTAAGCTTTAAGGGCCAGGTGGAGAGAAAATCTTCCAATCCTGCTATTGTGATAAGGAATCAGTGGCCTTAGATGTTGCTCAGCTGCAGGTCTAAGTAGTCTGAGTCAAGAGGATTAATGGCTGCAGGTTAGCAACGTCTGGAGGCCCATACGTTCCCAGGCTCTATTGTAGGGGTCTGACTGTAGTGCTTCCTGTACGCAAACCATGCCAGGTGTTCCACACGTGAGTTATGAACCTTCTGAGAACCTACAACCTATCCTCTTGCATAGAGCTCCCTTGTACATTCCCTAGGTGTTTATATTGCAGTAAACCATGATTGGGTTTGACTTCATGCAACATGCTAAGCCTTAAGCCATATTTTCCCACCCAGAGTGGCTGGAGTCAGACAATTCCCTATGTCAAACAAGTCATGGCTCATCATGATACACGGACTCAAGATGTGTATGATTGAGACCCATGGTTCCTTTGGTTTAGCACTGCCTAATACAATTAATGGTGGAGTTGCAATTCTTGAATAAGGCACTGTCTTGACTGTGCTATCCAATTCCCTTCACTGGAATTGAATCGGGATCTTTATGCATGCAAAGTATAAGCTTTGCTATTGACTTATGGACCTTCTGTTTGTGTGAATGTAAGGGAGGGTGGAGGGATTTCTTCCCAATGAGCATCTTATGGGCTTAATGCTCCTTCTTGTAATCCCCATCTCTCCCCACTGTAGTATTTCCTCCCCTCCCTCTATTTCTGTAAACAGGATGGATCACCAATTCCAGCGTGGAGTGCTGTGCTCTTAAGTGCTACTTCTGTTCAGGCCAACCCAAGCGTGCTGTTTATGCCTAATTGATTTGACTGGCCAAATTAGCATACATCATATCTCTCTCATTCACTTACACTGTTCCTAGATATATACCAGGTTGCAATATTGTAATAGTGTAGTTGCTGCCACCAGCTTTGATAGCTTTCAAAAGCAACTAGAACAGTCTATTTGTTTCAATTCAAGTCTAGTAAATAAGCTGCCATAGACAATATAAACAGTATGAGTTACAGTTCATTATGAAGGCTAACCAGGAGGATGAAGGAAAGCCTGGGAATATGTGCAGGGCCAAATTCTGAAGCCCATGACTCTCACAGATCATATATCAAGTCACAAAACATAGAATGCCTCATTATCAACTAGGAATTAAGCATTTGTAATATTAGGGCTTTTCCCCCTCCTATAATTCAGGCTAGGGAAATATATCCATTTTAAAAGATGGGATATCTTTCTAAACCTTTCGACTATTTCCTTCTAATCTGACAACATTATATATTAAATACTGAGCCTAATGTAATAACTACGAGTTAGTTGGGGGGTGCAAAGTTTCAGAATCTATTTCAAAAGTGTGCTATAGAGTGCATGAGGGTGTGAGCGTTTCCCTTGTATGCAGCTCTTTAAAGCAGCTGCATCTTTTCCCAGCACTGTGTTTTGTTCATGTCTCCACATCTTCAAAGGACCTTTTGGGAATGAAATATGAAGCACTGAACAGATATAGCCAAGTTATTGTCTACCCTGGAATTGCACCCTCCCCTCTTCCCATCCTTGTTATCATCTGCAATTATTTCTCATGAATCCTAGGTTTCAAGTCAATTTTTGTCGAGCTTGTACAACATGCTAGACCAAGCTAAAATGGGGAATTTGTAGTTCAGTGGTTGTAGAAACCAGCCCTCACATTGGTCTCTAGCATAGTTTATTTCTTGGCCCAAACTATGTTATGTAACACAAACGCTGTGTCTTTTTAACTTGGGTTTAGTGTTTTGTTGTCAATCAGCTCATAAAGTAAATCAGCCCTTAAGACTATAGGAGCTTCTTCCTAGTAAACTGGATACTGGAAATATAAGTGTGATGTAATCTGAAAATCACCTCACTGGTATGAGTAAAAAAGTAAATATCCATCTTCTCTTTGTAGGTTTATGAATAAATTTACAGGCATTCTGATGATCCAACGGTAGAGAAACTTCCTTAACTCGCTGTGCAGGTCGAGGCAGCCACAGGGCCTCCTTCCTTGTTCAGTAGAAGAATCTGTTGAATAACAATTTAGAATTAATTGTAAGTAACAACAATAATTGCTTTTAGCTGTGGTGGGGTGAGGCACATCAGAAGGTGTTAGTATGGGCAGGAAGTTTACCAGTTGTAAATCAGCTACAATAGGCTTAATACTGAAACTTCTGTCTCTTCACCTCAAAGATGTTGGACTACTGTTTCCATCCTGCTCCTCACTGATTCACATGTAGACGTACCACCCATTTCTTCCTTTGAAGACTACTTGGAATTTCTGATACAGGGATCAGATTGTCAATACACTAATGCAACCATCTTTTCATAAGTTGGAAGAACTGCATCCTTCAAAGGCCATCTTCTACTAATGATTTACAGTATCTTCATAGTGTGGTCTCACCGCCACTGTCCACATTTATTTTGGCACAGTGATGGTTGGCTGGATTGGGTGAGAAGATACTGTAAGTCATTAGTGGGGAAATAACCTACCTGGGTTCCTAAAACTGAAATGCTGCACCTGGAGATGAGAATCTTAATTAGAGATGGAGATGGAATCTTTATCAGTTGGGCTTGGAGGATTTTCCTACACCCACAAAAAAGGAACACCCTGTATGTATGTATGCATGTATGTATATATATGTGTGTGAGCATGTATGTGTGTGTATGCAATCTACACATGTCCTTATTCAGATGCCTACTTTTTCCAAGTAGCACACTGCAACTGGCATTTCAGTCTTGGGTTTATCCCCAGTATTGCCAGTACTGTGTTATGGAATAGCAGCATAAGCATTCAGAGATAGCCAAGAAAATCAGTGGATTCTCCTGTACAAAAACTTGAGGATCTACTTAGGGTTGTAGTTCTACTTGAAAGATTGAGAGGTGGGGAGAGCTTTAAAGAAGGAACTGGATAGCAAAATGTCCAGGTGTGAATAGGTGCCTATGATAGAGTGACTCTGATATGGCACCCTTGACTTTTGAAGTAAGAAAAATCCATCTCACTCTTGATATTAACAAGCAACTGGGTCTATATTTAATTTCAGCTGCAAAATAGATAAGGAGATTTAATGCTAGAGTTCAAGGGCACAGGTTTGCAGCTAGAGATAAAAGTGAGTAATCTGTTCTCAAATCACTACTGCTGAAATTTAGTTTGAAGAAGCCACTGCTTTTGTTCAAAGAAGAAAGATATATCCCTCCAGGAGGAAAGTACATTCAACACCCTGTAATTTCCAGATTTTCAAACACTGCTTACAAAGAGCAGACAGAAAATTAGGGCTGATTCTCCAGTTGGTTTACTGCTGTTTTGAATGTTTTGGGTAGGGTTTATTTTTTATGAAAAGTTGCTGATTAGGTGTTTCATTCTGCAGTTCAGATATTTTTGAATATTCTCAGGTTTCTGTACATTTTGCAATATAGCTTTTCACACTGGGAGTGGACCTGCGACCTGCTCATGCTTTTTACCTATGAAAATTTGTAATTAGCATTGAATAATAGGATGTCTGGAGACAGAGGTGGGTGGGACATTATCCATGCATCTAGAAATTCTGGGAGTTGAAGTCCCAACACATCTTGCGTGGTGTCTCTTATAATGTTCAAGAAATGCAGTATTTTGCTGCTCGTTGACCCAAGCACAGCCTTTTTAGGTGGCTCTCGACCATCTGGAGCCTCACTTCCCATCAACAATGGCTAGGCTGGCTGGAGATGAGGGGAGTTGTAATCCAAGGCATTTGGATTATAGGTTCAAGAAAGTTGCTTGTAGAGGAAAAGGTAGACAACCTCCCCTTGGCCTTTGGTGAAGGGTAGAGTGCAGGTCCTCCAGCATACAGCTCATGAAGTTAAAAACATTCACATTTTTTAAAACAAAATACACAGCTGTCACTGGCTGATCAGTGTCCCCCCCAACAAAATCCTCTTTTGGGGCTTTTGGGACTCATGCATTCTTCCCCCAGCCAGATCTTTAGTTTTTAAGGATGATACTGACATTTGCACTTCAGACATTCTTGTTCTTATTTGCTTCACGTTTTCATGTTCTGAAGTGCCTTGATCGTTCTCAGGATAGAAAGCCCAGCTATAGGTATTATATTAATAAGAGTGGTATCAACAAAACAGAAAGCTGAAGTTTAGTTTTTACAGAAGTGAGTGCTCTCTGTTCTGATAATGCTGAACAAAAATTGTGTGAGTTGAAAAGCTATACTACACTTCATTTCTCACATGCTTAAAAAGCTCTCATGGGCACCTCCATCCAAACCTATCCATAGATCCTCTTGAGCATAACTCCTGGTGACCACAAGGACACATCCACGTAGGGGTTTTTTTTTATCCCTAATACAGATTGCCTTGCTACAGGCAGCTGTTTTTGACCTCCCAATTTAGACTTCATTTCACCAAATGCTACCTTAGTGTCGATAAAATCGAACCCCCTCCCTGGAAAAAATAACAATCTTCTTGCTATGCTGGTCTGTGGATATTAGTAGTTGTTAGATCTACCTACTTTCAGCTCTGAGTGGGAGTTTAAGATTAGCAGGTGAATTGCCTGCAGTCAACAAAGTCCGCAAGTGCTGATCAGAGGGGGTAGAACTTTCTGCTCCTGATTCAGCAGCTTAAGAGAGAGGAAAAAATGTATTTTGTTGACATTTCCCAGCTCAGAAAAAGGAGTAGAAGCCAAGAGAAGAAATGAGTGGGCCGATCCAGTTTTAATTAGATCTTCTGCAGGGTTTGAAGTACTCCAGTATAGGAGATATGGGCTGTGAGTTGGCGCTAGATGTTTTCATGCCAACTTGGTTAAGGCCACCCTGAGCTTGAATGTGGAGGGTTTAGGCGTCCTAATGAATATTAAACTACAGGTTAATATTACAGGTAGTCCTTGTTAATGACCATTCATTTAGCGACCATTCAAAGTTATGACGGCACTAAAAAGCTACTTATGACCAATCCTTGCATTTACGACCATTGCAGTGTGCTTGAAGTCATGTGATCATGATCTGGGCACTTGGCAACCAGCTCGCACTTATGATGGTTGCAGCTTCCTGGGGTCACATGATCACCATTTATGACCTTCCCAGCCGGCTTCTGGCAAGCAAAATCAATGGGGAACTGCTTGATTCGCTTAATGACCATGTGATTCACTTAATGATTGTGGTGATTTGCTTAATGACCACTGCAAAAAATGTCATAAAATCGGGTGTGGTCATGTGATGCCTCACTTAATGGCTGCCCCACTTAATGATGAATTTTCTGATCCCTATTGTGGTCATTAAGTGAGGACTACCTGTACTCCTTCCCTATTCAATTTCTGGAGTCATTGATAGCAACATCCTATAATTTAAAGAAGTTGAAATTTTTATCTTTAATATTTATATCCCCCTCCCCAAATTCACAGTCATTATTAAAACTTCACATTGCTAGTATACTTTATTTTTAGTGAGGGCAAGCTTCATCACTGTGTCCCCTCAGAGTCACAGGCAGAGTTCTTTCATTGTGCGAAACCATGATATGGTTCATTACATTTTGACTTAGTATGTTCTGTGAGCCCAGCTATCATGGTTTGATCACCATAGTCTACAGAAACTTTCCAAGCCTGGTGTTTCCAAATGGTGGCTCCAACAAGAACCTGGGCTGGGTAGACATTTTTGAAGTTGCCATCCAACCAATCTGGAGGGCACCAGCAGGGGAAAAACTGATGTTACAGGTAAAATCAGCCAATTCTATTGTTCCCCCTCCCCCAAGAAATCATAACTAAAGAAACCCTGGCTTAGTGTGTATGTCAGAATCCCAAAGAGACAATTACAACTAGGCTTCTTGGGGACAGGAAGAATAACAGAAATGTTACTGCCTCAGCACTAAAGTAAAACACTGTGTACACCTTGACTGGTTTGTATAATGCTGTAAATTAGGTTAAAATGAGCTGGAGTAATTGAATAGGTTGTGTGAGTCTAGTGGTTATCTTAGCATGCTGGAGAAACCAGGCCACTGAATTAAGCCAATATGGTTGGTTGGTTTGGCCATAGCATATTATGTGAACACAGCAGTTGGATTTGGTTTCCCTAAATATAGAATATCATTTAGGACAGGGATGATCAGGGTTTAGTCAAGGCCAGGTCTCTTTCATGGTCCCCCTTTAGTTGGAGCCGGTATTCCTGGGCACTTGCTCGTGGCTATGCCATGCAAAAGGAGTTGCTATCTGTGCCTAAGAATTTTTTCTCCTTTGCTCCCTATGTTTATCCTATCTGACTGAGGAGTGACTGAGGGCTTCCCAGTTTTGAAAATGGCCCTGTAGTTCACCCTCTACTATACACTTGTGTGAACCTGCTTCCTTGTCCCAATGGCATCCTCTTCAGTTTATGTGTCAGCCTAGTTACCAGGAAGTGGTGTTGACAAACATGCCAGCAGGAAAAAGAAGTTCCATTTTGGCTCCCAAACACACACCTCGATTCTGAACTGTTTCTTTTACAATTCTGTGTGGTTTCTGTCCCCACCCAGTTCTCTGAAATATGTGTGTTCCCATAACAGTGAAGTATGAAATGCCAGAAATGGAGTCTGTCTGGGCACACCCTCCAAAGGGTTCTCCACGAAGAGCGGTGTGTCTGGAATGCCCCTAAGAATAACTCTGCACTACAGCCAAGGCTGCCTGTCTTCGGTGGTGCTTCCAGCTGTTTCTTAAGGCAACTTCAGAAAGTCCAGTCTGGATTGCAGTGGGATGGCAACGGGTCTGGTTGATGCTCCCTCTGGATTACAGCCACTGTGAGACTTGACTGATCGCTCCTCTGCTCCTTGCCCTTCCTATCCATGCTCCTGTGTGGACCAGTCTACCAGTGCCTGCCTTTTCCTCTTAGGGATGGTTCCCTGCTCACTACCCCATGCCTTCCCTCCCAGATGTTTGCACACATGGATGCCTTCCCCTCCCCCCCCCCCACTTCCCACATTATCTTGTTTGAATTTAACCCAGATCCTTTCTTTACTTCCCTGATGGTACCATCGTCACTCCAATGCTGCAGTAATCAGAGCAAGATGGGAACAGGTTGTTCTTTCATTCCTACGTTCCTCTGTAGGTCCATGGAAGCTTTGTAGCAAAAAGGAATGGATAATTCAGTGTAATAGAAACTAAGCTGCCATGTACCTACATTGCCATTTAAGTTTTAGAAATAAAGGAAAGGGAAGCTTGTGCGCAGGAGGTGGGAGAGCAAGAAGAGTATCAGCTCAGCAAGGTAGACCAGACTAAGAAACCAATGCCTTATAGGCCAGGACTACTTTTATTGTAACAGCTATAGTAGCAGAATCTTGCAAGTCTGAATGTGCTTTGCCCTCCCTCACTTTATCTTCATGTGAACTAGAGAGGGGCTTGTCTGAGATGTTTTCTCAGGTTATTTTCTTGGCCCGGGCCCAAGCTCCTCTTATCTGACTGTTGTCTTGGTAGTGGTTCTTCCTCCTGTCCTTCAAGGCCATTCTCTATTTTCTTTACAGAGAACATGCTTCACCCAGCTGGGGCAGAAACCAAAAGGGGGCCCACTGGGAGATGTAAGGGTTAAATGGAGCTTGACCTTTTAGGATACTAGGGTTCATTGATTTAACAGGCCATCATTGAATCAACTGCAAGATTGTAAAAAAGGGCAATCAAAGACAGGGCTGCTACTAGAACTGGAGGAGATCATCCATCCTGAAGGGCTTAAGATGCTTCAGGTTGGAAAACAGCTGGAATAAAAGCTGGAAAACACAAGGAGTGAACATATTTGCAGTAGGCTAGAAGTGGGAGAAAGAGGACATCATCCATTTCTGCACTCAGGAAGTCAAGAGAACCCTATCCTGATGATGGGCCAAGTAGAAAGTGCTGATCTGCCCTAAATTTTCTTACTAAGCATTGCTGTGTCCATCTGCATAAAGGGCTGAACTATAATTGCTCTGGAAATAGTCTCCTGAGAAGCTGTGTCTGCAGGATTCCACCCAGGGTCTTGGAGAATTAGGGTGGGGGTGGGAGGAAGAGTGAAGAATCTGCTATGAAATCTTCACTCCCTTCCCAGTTTCTCCACCAGCAAAAGGGACGAGCAGCTTCAGGTTCAGAATTAAGTATCATTTCTTTGGGGAGAGTGCCAAGAGGCTAACATCAATGCACGAAGAAAAGGAGGAGGACTTCCCAGGTTCAACACATAGCGGAAGCTTGTTGGTTGTCATTTAGGAAGGATGGACAACCTTTGGCAACAGTAGTGAGAGTGTGTCCATATTTATTATTTTATTCTGAAAATGCATATGCCACTCTTCAAAAATACTGAGTTCTGAGTTCTCCAAGAGTTGATTTTTATGGAGTATAACAGTATCGATGCACAAGATGGGAGATATCCCCAGATGTGAAGGAACTTGGAGGCATGCGGGAATACTTAGAGGGGGAAAAAACCTAAGAGGGCAAATAATAATAGTCAATGATAGATTGTTGGTTAAGTAAAGGAAACACGGAAAAGGCATCTGGAATCATGAGCAGTAGAATACAGTGATGGGTTCACACTGCATTAAGTTGTGGTTTCTTTGTAGAACAAACCACAATTCACTGGATTTGTAAGCCATAAACTGTGAGTCATCAGTCACAACAGCTCAAACCTAAGCATATCATGCTGTGGCTTAGCATGCCGTGTGAATCCAACCAGAGTTTCAGGTGTTATGTGTGAAAAATGTTGTCTTTGGGGTGATTAGGGATGTCCTCTGCTCCACTACATGGTGTATCCATGTGATGGAATGGAATTATGAAGGCCAGGCTTAGGGAGATAAACATTTTCTTAGCTCGCCGGAGGAGCGTGGGAGCAACAAGAGGATGCGACTGGCACCTCCCTGAGGAATTCACACTGTTGTGGCTGGCTGACTTGGGAGCTGGGGTTTCAGTCTGGGAAGATTCTTGCTAGAGGTTGTAGCTAATAAACTTAGCTGAACTGAATCTGCATGGTCTCCTGGAGTTCCTTGGGCTAGGCCTGACAATCCATGAGCAACCTCCCCTTTATCCCATTGCAGATCTAGATTCACGATGCTCTTGATTGGGGACTTGAGAGCCAAGTTTTTCCTCCAAAACTCTAAGTCACCACCCATCTCTCATTTGAACTTGGAAGAGCTCATCCCAAACATTCAGGCTGCACTTGAATTTCTGGCTTGGCAGATTTATGCAAAGCTAGGCATGTTGGCGGTTTTCTTCAGCTGTGGCTTTGGGCAACAACAAGCAGTCCTTGCCAAGATACAATTTTTCCAGGCATGAATCATGATGCAATCCCAACCCAGGTCTTTTGTGACAGTCTTCTCCTACCATATTTCACTAGTAAATGACAGTTGGAGGGTAAGCCTGCAAGATTAGCACTTACAGCACATGAGAGTGACCATGGGCCAAATGCAACCTTGGACCATTCTTCTTTGGGACCCTACAGCTCCTGAAATCATGCCCAGTGAAATTCAGGAGCAGGCTACCACTAGAGACCAATGTGTGGTAGCAAATGAGCAAGCAAACACACAAACAAGAAACGTAAAGGTTCAGTAGATTGATTCTGGGGGCTGGGATGGGGGGATAGAGAAAACAACAAGATATGTTACGGACTTAGCACACCCCAAAAAACAACAACAAAAGCTGAAGGCCCCAAGCCACCAAAAAACCCAACCCCTCTTGGAAATCCAAGCTCATTCATGAAAGAGCATGGTATAATCACCCTGCTCCAATGCTAATCTTGCTCCCCACATTCCCATCCCTGTCCCCCAAACATTTGGCCTTCCATTAACAAAATGTTGCCCCGTCCTGGCTCTGAATGGCAGACTAAAGATGGCAAAGAGCTGGGTTCAAATCCCAATTCAGTTTAGCCCCGAAGGTCACGGATGTCCTCCAACTAGCTGCATGTTCTCTCACTCTAAGTAAGATTAACTGTGATCCCTTATGGACTTTTTGCGTAAAACAGAAAAAAATGAACTTATGATTTATGGTTTTGACAATTTAGCTGGCTAGATTATAGAAAAAAGCCATTTAGAGAGAGAGGTAAATTTATAATTGCACTTATAACAGCTTATAACAGAAGATCAGAAGCAACTTCTCTGTATCCTTTTTCTTTCTTTTCTATTCTTCTTTTCTTTTTCTTTCTTTCTCGCACCTTTAGCTCCCTGATTTCTTTTTCTTTCTTCTTTCTTACTCTTTCTCAGTTTGTATTAGTTTTGAACCTTTGCTTTTAACACTTTCAATAAAATTATATTAAAAAAAAAAAAAAGAGTAGCTGTGTGATATTAATCCCATCGAGGGATGTCTGCAGGGTCTAGTTTAAAAAGTCAAGATGGTGCCACTATGGTGCAGTTGAACTTCTGCCCACTTTTTATGTGTGTTGCATATAAAAATGCTTCAATCACACCACCGAGGGACCATCTTGACTTTTTTGCCCATGCTCTGCAGAGATCCTTGCACCTTGCTAAGGTGTGTGTTATAGGTATGGCTTTCTTGAAGCATAAGGGAAGGCTGAGGAAGGCCTGTGCGTCTCCCGCTGCTTTTTACAGGAATAATCTGGTTTTCTTTTCTTCCCTTCTAGTTACATCTTTGTGCCGAACTCTGGGAACTACACTGCAAGAAAACCAGTGTGAACCATGCTGTCTCTTGGCGCCGTGAAAGGTAAATGAATATTGTGGAATGCTTCAACCCAAACTGGGTAATGTGCTTCTGCTAAACCTGAACTACTGAGATACCTTGGAGTTATGCTACAGGGTAAACCATAAATGACAACAAAACTTTATTACTGTTAAAGTCCAGAAATCAGACAAAACAAATAGAGATAAGTTAGGAGTCTAGTAGTGCTTTTTCAAACTAACCTGTTTTATGAAAAGACATAAGTTTTTGTGAGCTACAGCTCACTGCATCAGATACACAGCTACAGGAACAGCTAAACCAACGTAGGATTTAAATTATGTGGGATTTAAACCGGGGTGAGGCAGGGGGAAAGAAGGAAAGGACAGGATGGTTGTGCAGATATAGGTTATACCTGAGACAGATTATAAGCACTTTCTCAGTTAACAATTGTAATGTATTCAAATTTTATTTGTTGTGACCTTCTGAGATAGCCTGAAACTTGTTGATGTATGTGAGCTCAGCAGTTGTGCCAGTGAAGTTTCCTTTCCTTTCCTTTCCTTTCCTTTCCTTTCCTTTCCTTTCCTTTCCTTTCCTTTCCTTTCCTTTCCTTTCCTTTCCTTTCCTTTCCTTTCCTTTCCTTTCCTTTCCTTTCCTTCCCTTCCCTTCCCTTCCCTTCCCTTCCCTTCCCTTCCCTTCCCTTCCCTTCCCTTCCCTTCCCTTCCCTTCCCTTCCCTTCCCTTCCCTACCCTACCCTTCCCTACCCTACCCTACCCTACCCTACCCTACCCTACCCTACCCTACCCTACCCTACCCTACCTTACCCTATCCAACAAGCTACTTTGAGATCTTTAAAGCCACTTTTCCTCCTGAATGATTTAGTCAAAACCAACTTGTGTAGGATGAGTAGGTCCCAGAGGAGAGTTTTCAGGCCATGCTTTCTAAGTTCATCTAACACTCATTGGACTCCCTGGTCTTTGGGGCTTCCAACTTCTTCTTGATCTGTTTTTAGATGGCGTCATCCTACCCAGTGAGGAAGACCGGAAACGGATTATTACCCAAATGAAAGTACGGACAACCCTGAAAGGAGACAAGAGTTGGATCCAGCAGAAGTCTGATCCTGAGGTGAAGCAGAACCACAGTCCTTTGTGAGTATGAAGCAACCCTGCACCAAAATTTGCTTCAGCTCCCTGAGCATTTTCTTCCCCTGCAAAAATGGCTTCTCTTTTACCTACCTCACCCTCGGGAGACACTTCCACACTCTGTCCTCATTTCCTTCTGGCTTACAGAAGAACCCAAAGAACATCACTCAGTCAGTGTCTGCCTCTCATGTACCTTTAGTTGATCGCGTGTGAATCGTACTTGCCTCAAGATTCCCCTCCGCCCCAAACTGAGTGGCTGCTATTTGTGGGAGAGGAGAGAGGGTGACAAAACAGCCAAGACAACATAGGGATCAAACCTCTCTAGGGAATCAGGAGAGGTGGCTTGAAATCAAGGAGGCAGAATGAGGCATGTTTCCACAGCTGTAAGCTGGGCATAGGAGGAGATTCCACCTTTTTGCGTGCAATTGTTTGATATCTGCAATCTGCTGAGAAAATGATGAAATAGGGAGGGGCAAGGCACTCATGCATCACCACGCAACCCACCTACCACTTGGTGATTCATTATTATAATTCTTCCTCTGAAACATTAATTTTTTTAATGCCTTTTTTTTTTCTATCCAATTGAATTCAAGCTAAGCTCTTCTTCAGGTCAAGCTCAACTCCTGATAACTTCCGGCACATGTCCATGTTGGGTTTTTTTGGGGGGGCAACAGGAGGGAAAAACTTTGCAGCAAAATTCTCCCACAATGCCTTTTCAGCTTCCCAGTCTAGTGTACAACTCTGGGCTTTTCTGAAAGGCATTTTCAGCCTAGCACTAGTCTAGATTCCATGCATCTGTTGTTTAGTTGGATACTCATTGATCCAGTTCAGGTCCAAATCTATCCAAACATATTGTCTTGTGTCCTAGAGAAAGAGTCTTAAGGGATCAAGCAGCAGCCATTGCTTCGTTTGCAATCCCTACCCTGCCCCTGCAATTTTGTTTCTTCTGTTGAAGAAAATTGCCATGGTGTCAGACTCCAACAGAACACTCCCAGTGAGCTCTGCAAGGGCTAAGAAATCCAAGCATGGATTGCCCATCCCTGCTGTAGAATTATATCTAAAATTTCGCATACCATGTGTAGAGGGCAGCACTGACACCATGAGGCCACTCATGGATAGTTCAACAATTACCCTAATGCTAAATGCTGTATCCTTGCCCTAAGGCAGTTACTCTGTTCCAACTCTCTCCAGATGTGCTGGACTATCCCACCATCATCTTCCAAATAGGCTAGATGCTTAGAAAAGATCATTCAAGAAGGATGGGAGAGATGCTTCAGTGCAGATGAACTAGTATTTCATTTGCCTGGTCTGTCTCTCCCACTCTTTCTTTATTAATAGATTTATATCCCACCTTTATTTGTTCAACTCATGGCAGTGTACATAATGCTTCTGCCTCCTATTTTCCCCACAACATCAACCCCATGAGTTGGACTGGGCTGAGAGAGAGTGACAGGCCCAAAGTTACTCAGCCAGCTTCTATGTCAAAAGGAGGACTAGAACTCACAGTCTCCTGGTTTCTAGGCTAGCCCCTTAACCACTACACCAAACTGGCTCTCCACAATGGTGTCAGTGAGATGAAATGATATTTTCCCACTGCTGTTTTGGCCATAGTTCTTTTCATTTCTTCTTCCCTCACCCTTTTGGTTAGACATTCTCCCTCAAGGGGCCGAGGCGCCATTGAGTGACCTCTTGCATCAAAGGTTTGTTGCCAAACTGCAGATGCCTGTGGTGACTCTCCCACTCATGTTTCTCTTCTTTGGGGAACTGAAAGGGAAATTTTGGGGAGTTGTAATGCGTGTCCAAGACGAAAAAGCTTACTAGTTTGCAGATTTTTTCCCCCTAGGTATCTAGCAAGGCCAAGGGCAAAACTGAAAGGTCCGACCTGAATGTCCTAGAAGCCGTGACAGAACAATATGGCTGGTTCTTCTGAATCCAGACTGCCTTCTGCTTTCATGCTCATTCATTAAAAAAAAGCCAACCACAACTATTTACTCTAAATAAAAATGGAACCCAAATGTACAAAGTTGCTAGATATGTTCGTTGGTCTAGTCTTAAGGACCTCTTTCTTATTAAACAAACTAGCCAGAAAGAGATACTATCACATAGACATGGATTAAGCTATCCATCTCATAGCAATGCATTGCTTAAGTTTCAGTCTGGGAAGTCTGAGAGCTTCATGAACAAAATAAACCTCCATTTAGGTTAACGTTCAGATAATCTGCTGGGGATGGAGCTGAGTCAAACAATGGATAGGGCCAGAGCAAAAGTGGGTGGAGATGTCTGTTTTATTTTCAACTCTCCTTCTTTTTCCTGACCCTGTCTTTTCTCCCTTCCAAGCAGCAGGCCAGACGCTTTTAGCAGAAGTCTGATCTAATTTCTTGAGGGGTGGTAGTAGTGAAATTAAACCTCGAGTAGCATTGAGGTAGCTCATAGCACAAGTTGCACATCTCTGTTGAACAGATCCCTTTGTTCACATGGGGTTTAAGTATAGACCTAATCTTCTGGTGTTAAACCAGTTTCTAGAATTGACACTGGCCATAAGTTAGTGGCACAGAAATATTTTCATGCATAAATCACCTCTTTCCATAGCTCAGTGCCAGATCCATTGTGAATCTGAGGTGCTACATCCTGCCTTGTCCTGCTAGGATGCTAATATCCTTATTCTGACAATCTCTCTCTTCTTCCAGGGTAGCGTGTACAGCGCCATCTTCCCAAGGAGAACCACAGTCTCCTTCAGCCCAGAAAAATCTTCCCCCAAAGTGAGTGTGTTGCTTTTTCATTATATTTTTTATTGTGATATTTCACCCAAATAAAATGAACAAAAGACACTTCCACCAAGATTGGCACTACTGACACTTCTATAACAGGGGGAGGCTTAGATTACCTTCAGTGATTGAGAAAGTCATGGTGGGGGGCTTACCTGTGATGAAACGGTTCAGAGTTTGTGTCTCTTTCTTCCATCTAGGTCTCCTAGCACCACATCATCTTCTGGGTATCTCATCAGGTGAGTCAAAAGAAATTGAGCAAGGAAAGAGGGAAGAGATCATTTCTTTCTGTATCTGCGATTCCTGCTGTGAATGCTGATCCTTTCGTGGCATCAACAGCACAGCACAGAGGGTGGAGTTGTTCCAAAAGCAGCCAATGTAGTGGTTTTAGAAACCCAACAGAATGTTAAAACTACCCATATAAAACTAAGTAGGATGAGGGAATGCAAAGGAGCAGGGTTCCTCAACCTTGGCAACTTTAAGACGGGTGGACTTCAACTCCCAGAATTCCCCAGCCAGCCTTACTGGCTGGGGAATTCTGGGAGTTGAAGTCCACCCGTCTTAAAGTTGCTAAGGTTGAGGAACCCTGCAATGGAGTATTCTGTAAGAGGGCACTGAACAAGCACCATTCCATGTTGCAAAGCTTTGTTATAGGTCCCATTTGTAGCAGTCTATTCACCCGATGAAATTTGACACAAGAATTTGCTTGCCTTCTCTCTTTCCTCCAGGGGCGTTTTCACCAGGACCATTGATAAGTCATCTCCTTCAAAGACAGTATCCAATGGGGCACAGAAAAGGTGGGTCTAAGAGTCAAACTTAAACTTTGTTCACTTGCTAATAAGAGGAACAGAGGCATCCCAGTCACCTGCAGCAGTTTTTGCTGGATTTCTCTGATACCATTACTGGATGTAGCGGGGGACTCCAATTTTCCTCTGCTAGAGCATGCATACCCCCCCCCCCCCCCGCAAAGAACTACATGCATTTTTCTGCATGCAATGTCTTGTGGCTTGTCACTCCTGTCCTAGGCCTTAAATACAGCTCCTTGACTTTAATTAATTAATTAATTAAAAATTCAGTTCAATTCAACAATGTCATCTGTTGGGGCCTCAGAAGCATGTTGTGGCCCCAGCCCTCTGGAATAGTATTCTTCCAGCCATCGTCAACACCCTGGTGATGTTCTAAAACAGTGTTTCTCAACCTTAGCAACTTTAAGATGTATGGACTTCAACTCCCAGAATCCCCCAGACAGGATGCTGGCTGTGGAATTCTGGGAGTTGAAGTCCGCACATCTTAAAGTTGCTGAAGTTGAGAAACACTGTTCTAAAAGGCACTGAACATCTGGATCTGCTCCAAAGCTTTAAGGCAAGACAAAATCCCTCTAAGATGTTGTCTTGTAAGATTTTGTTCTTGTTTTGCATATTTTTTTTCTGGATGCACGTTATGTTTCTTTATTTTATTGTTTTGGCTTTTTATTGTATAAAACATCCAGAGTTGGTTAGAATGGAGCATTCTTTAAATCCATGTAAATAAATAAACAAGATGCATTTAATCTGTTTCCTTCATTAATTAAAATTAAAATCCATTTAATCATTGCGCAATTGCAGATATCTTGTTTTATTATTTATTTATTTTATTAGATTTGGAAGGCTGCCCGACTCCTAAATGACTCTGGGCAGTTTACATACTTAAAAGGGAAGAGAGAGAGAGAGAGAAACAATTGAAAAAGAAAAAGAAATACTGTATATGTCCAGACAAAATTATTCATCATATTACTAAACAAAACTGCCCTGGGCTCCCTGGGAGCAAAACCACATTTTCAAAGACTTATGGAATCTGTAGATTGGGGGCCATGTGAATCTTGGGGGTGGGGGAGCTGTTCCACAGGGAAAGCAGTTGAATCTACTTGCTCTTCTGTCCCATGTTTCCTTACATCAAGGGGAAATCCAGAAATCTGGTTTAAAATGAAAAATGATTACAGATAGTCCCTAGTTTAAGAACAAGTTCCGTTCCCAAGCTCTGTCCATAAGTTGAATTTATATGTAAGCCAGAATACAAGTAGTATTGTGTAGTGAACTCAAATCATTGTGTATTTAACTCAAATTCTGCTATAATAGGCTCCATTCTTAACTATAGGTCATCTATAACACAGGCGTTCTTAACCCAAGGATGATCTGTATTTACAACAAGGACACTAGAATACCCTTGAGTCCAGCCTGGTTCTCTGCTTTCCCCATCATTTTTGGGGTGTACTAGTCCCTCCAAACTAGTAACTTCTCTCTTTGTTGAACCTCTTGATTTCCCCTTGCTTTGTTTTCAGTGCCAAGAGCTCCAGCCAGACCTCCTTCTCCCAAGGGCACAAGATGTCCACTGAGGATTACAAAAAACTGTGAGTATCTCAAAGTGAAGATGCAGGACCAGCTGCTGGGCTAACTGGGAGCACAGCATAAGAGTCGTCATTCAACCTCTGTCGGAGGATTAGTGTTTCTTTCCAGGTAATTAACTGAAAAAAAAACCCACTGCTCTTTTCTTTTTCTTCTGTGTTTCAGAGCTCCCTACAATATTAAGCGTGAACTCTCACACCCAGGAGATGGAGAACCCTCTGTTTCTCCAGAGGAGCAAAAAAAGAGGTACCTCAAGAAAGTCTGGGATGCAGCAATGTGGCAACAATCTGGGTGGGGCAGGGTGCCCTCCAACACTCTTTATCTAACAATAGATGCATCTGGAAGTTCCCCAGCTGGGAACAGAGGAAGGTGCTTCCTGTGGAATCAAACCCTCGGTCCAACTAATCTCGTATTGTCAACTGGCAGGAAGATGTCCAGCCCCACCTAGAGATTCTGGGAATTAAATTTGTGGGGCCTTTTTTTACATGCAGAGCAGGTGCTTTCCTTCCTGGTGAGCTGTGGCCTTCAACCAGTCCCCCCCCCCACTCCCCGCCCTCACCATTTCCTTCCCAAGATGTCAAGTATGTGAAACTGAGGTTAAAGGGCAATTCAGCCTGAGAAATTGGAGAGCGTTACAATATGAATGTGATGGATTATAGATGAAGATATGGATGAAACTTCAGATAATCTGCTGGGTACCACTTGGGGGTGGAGCTGAGTCAGGGGGTGAAGCTAGGTCAAGTGAGTGGGGATGACCATTTTATTGCTAGCTCTCATTTTCTTCTTTTTCCCCTCCAGGCTGTAGACAGGGGTTTTTAGCAGGAGTCTGAACGGATTTCTCGAATCACTTGAAATTAAGTCTAGGGTGGCATTAAGGTAGTCCACAACCTACTGAACATCCTTGTTGAACAGATCCTGCTGTTCACCTGAGATTTAAAGACAGATTTAATCTTCTGAAGTTCAACCAATCTCTGGAGTTGCCTTATTCCCACTTTAGTTGAACAGCATTTGGATGGAATAGTCTTTCATTTGAAAAATTACCTGCAAGTAAAAAGCTAGCCGGTCATGGAAAAGGGGAGGAGCCTCTTCCCTAGATGTGCATATATATAAGGATGGTGCCAGGATAGAACCTGAGGTTTTTATGAGCCGGAATGTTATGTCCATTCATTGACTTTTCCTCTCTTCTTCTGTAGGACAGAAGCTGCAAGCAGTGTGCTCAGGCGAACGGCCGGCAGAGAACGCTCCTACGTCCTTTCAGCCGCCAAGAAAAGCAGCGGGTAAATCTAAAAAAAAGTGCCGTGTTGACTGGGGATAATGGGAAATCTGGAAGGGGTCATTTCTTTCTTTGTAACAGTCCTAGACCACAAATACAAAACTCAGAAAATCAATAACATTGCTGAAGCTGAATACAACAGGAAAGCGTTAATGCAGGACGGTTAACTCTGCATGAATTCCAGAGGCAATCTAGCAGAATTTAGAGACATTTAGGGAAGCTGAGTTGTCTGGATGTGACTACTGAAGATAGAACCAGTCTCACGGCTGTAAAAATGACATTATATAATGTGTGCAGATGTGCTTCTGGAGAATGCATTAGAAAGGAACATGGGCTAGGGTGCTGATGAGGCCCATTCTTCATGGGCAGACCTAGTCCACATATCGGATTTGGAAGTGCCATTTGAGGAAAAGTATGAGCAAGAAAGAAGATCAAAGTTTTGGTGAAGTGAAGATGAGCCATAGCAAAACTGGGGAGGGAACTCAGAAAGAACAGCTGCAGGTTTTATAGCAACGTGCCTGTGTTTGTAAAGGGAGCAGTGTTTCTATTCCCTTTAATAACTTTAATTCACAGAACAATGAATGTACTTTCACTGGGGTACCCTGATCTTTTGAACACAAAAGGTTTTTCATTTTTTGTATATGTAATCAAAAGCTTGTCTGTTTGTAGAAGTCCAACACAAGAAGGACCAGCCTTGGTGGCCAAGAGGTAAGTAAGATAATAGTCCGTTCTAATGGGAGCAGAAATATTATCATTTTTTCCCCTGCCAGTTCTAAAGCAGTGTGTTGTAAGAGAATTTGCTCTGAAATTTCTGGGGTTTTTTTCTTTTTTCTTTTTTGGTATTCTGGTAAGATTTTTATGGGTAGGTGGCCAGAGAGTGTGATGGCATAGTAACACCCACAAAAAACAAAAAAATCTACAACCAGCCATGGCACTCTACCAACATCTCCAACAATCAAGGCAGCTGAAAGAAGACCATCAAGAGGAAAAACAAAATATATTCTCAAGCACTCTAAGAATAAGGAGAAAAATAGAATCGTCTTTTACAGAGGAAGAAAAACTGCAAGGTAGATTTTGGAACCAGCATTAGTCCATTCAACTGGATGAATGGTCAAAGACTACAATGGATATTATAATTACTTATTTTGGGACGTCCGGAGAAGAAATGGAGAATGGAGCCGACGACTGTGGCAGAATGAAGAGCCAACAAATAGACTGGCCCTTCGTAATTCCTCTCTGGGAAAGGATAAGGAAAGGATTTGAGATCACCCACAAGTGCTCCAGACAGTTGCTCCTCGCAAGGAGATTGCAAGACAGTGGTCTCTGGTGGATTTAGAGCTCTGGGAGATGAGGGAATAGCCATCTTGCTTAAACCACAGTCAGTGCCTTCAAAAGGACACTGGGTTCACATACAGTATTTTTTTTTTCTAATCACTTTTGGAAATTGCTTGTTAACTGCTTTTCAGATATTAGGAACCTTTGGATCAACAAGTTTTACAGCATTGGGTGAGTTTCCTTCAATCCTTAGCGAAAGACATTTTAAATACAAGTTTAAGGACCTAATTTTTTTTCTTTTGGAATAAACAGCAGAAGAGCGAATAGAACTTTGATTTTGGAAAGTTACAAACAGATTAAGGGTCCAGATGGATTTGAAATAAGATTTTGGAATTAATTATAAGAATCCCTCCTGTGGGAAAATGCTTTTGTTTTGAATTCTCCTAAAAAAAAAAAATGATAGGTTAAGTCTTTGAAGGTTGGGCACTAGAGGGAACCAGAAGGAACTAAAGATTACAATTAAAGGAGAAGAACACTTAAATTTAACTTACTAATACAGAATGAAGCAAAATATTTTAACATTAGATATATTGAAGGATATTTTTGAACAATGGACCCAGAAGTTAATTTTAAGAGTGTCTGCCTCTATAGATAGGCTGTGTTTGAAAGATGTTATGAAAGAGGAACAAGTTTTACCTGACAAGATTGAGACTGATCTGAAAGTGGATTTAAAACTGGCAGGCTAACAAGAATGATATGGAAAAAGATGTTACACTGGACATACAAAAGAAACTGGCTGATGTCCTAATAATTAAAAGGATATATAAATAACAAATCAAGAGAGTGACCTGGATAATTTTCCTACATTGGATTTACAAAAGAGACTTGTTAAAGCTTTGAAGAATTTTGTGAGAAGGGACAAAGAAAAAAATGAAAAGAAATCAACTTCTAGGACATTGAAGGAATTAAAGATCAAGATTGTTAAAAGTAAAAGGAAGGAATGTAAAATTGGTTTATTTGATCAAGGTTAAAATAGAAATGTTGTTATCTCTGGTAACCCTTAATGGACTTTTGCTGATCAGGACTGAAACGAAAAGGCTTTAAGGATTTGTTTATAGATAAAAGATGAGATATGAGAAGATGAGATCATTTGTTGTATTTTAAGAGAAGGTGATAAGTTACTAAAATTATTTATACTTGTTCTGATGAAGGAAGAAATCATTTCTTTATATATTTCTTTTCTTTTTATTTACTGTATTCTTATTTTCTCTTTCTTTTTTTTCCTTTTTCCTTTTTTGCACTTTCTATTTTTTATTCTTTTAGTTTGTATTAATTTTTATCTTTGTCATTGTAACTTTTAATAACATTACTATACACAGTATATAAAAAGATATAAGTACTTATAATAGTTTTGAAACCTGAACCTTGAAAAGAAGTGAAGTTCATGCTAGGATAAACTGGGCTCAATCAGTCTGAAACCAGTTTCACGATCAGTTGGGACGTGCAGTGTACAAATGCACACTTTAAAATGCTTAGGGTTTTTAAAAGTTAATTGTCTTAGGGCAGGTGGAATCGTGCTGTTCTTCATTCCTTAATTTGATACTTAGGTTGACAGTTGGAGACAGTTGGAAGATTTGAAAGGGAGGAAAAAATACAGACTATGGCATTTGTGTCTTCTAACGATAGAGAGGTGAGAGGAACTATATATATCATATGAAGGGCATTTTGTTTTCCTGAAAGGGTTGACGTAGAAGATGACATTGGTCCACGATCCAGAAGTCAGACCGTACCCGCCTCAGCATGGTTTAGTAGTCGTGGGAAGAGGTAAATAACCCAATACTATTATTGTTGCTGTTGCTATTATTATTTTTACCATCCCCATCATTATTTCCTTCCTCTTCTAAAGCACCTACATTTATCACTGATAAAGTGCATATTATTTTCTAAGCACTATACAAGAGTTTGTGATGGATAAACATTTTGTTCATGTGTCCTCGAAATGGGCAAGATTCTTTTTAAAAACCATGCAGATATGATACTCAATGATATCATGTGCTGTAATCTATTTGCTAACACTGCGGTTAAAATCCTTGTATCAACATTAATCAATAGATTAATCTCATTGACTCATTAAGTATGGAATGGAATGTCTCATAAAAGAAAGATTCGACCCTTTTTCCCATGCTAAATTGACTTCAGGGGGAAACTCAGCTTTAAAAATTGGGGAAAAGATGGTGATATGGAAAAATTGGATGGAAGGGGGGATACTGACTTTGGACCAACCGATTGATGATGAAGATGAATTTATAACATATGCTGTGTTAAGAGATAAATATCATCTATCGGATGTAATCCAATGGCAATATTTACAGCTACAACATTTGCTAAAAATAAAAGGCTAAATCTCCTTTTCAGACTTGTTTTCGATATCCATATTTTATCATCCCATACCCTAAAAACATGCAACGATAGATTTAAACTTCTGCTTTGCTTGACTCTAAGATGAATCTTTCTCAGTTGGATTAGTAATGCTATGCCTTGTGTAGGAATAACAATAGTGCAAACTAACCACTGAGTGTTTTGGGTTTGCCAGCAGTACTAATGGAGAAAGAAGAACCTCAGAATCTCCCTGGAGTGAATCAAGATCGGCAAATATTTCTGTGAGAACCAGGTTAGTATGATCTGTAATTCTTTCCCATCCAACAATATGGCAACCAACCTGGCCGCAAAACATTAAGTGTGTCAATTAAAAACAGTACACTACAATGAACTAAAATAAACATGTTGATTAAAATAGCAGTTAAGCTTGCAGATGTAAGCTTCAACTGCAAGCTGCTATTATGATTAGGTTATAGCCACTGTAAATTACAAAAAGGCACAACCTTTTTATTCAGATTCATGCTATATTAAGGAACTTCCCATCATAAGGTCTCCATGGGGATGAGGAACTGGTGGTTCTCCAGACGTTGCTGAACTACAGCTCTCAGCATCCCTTACTTACCTTGCAGGTTGGGGCTGCTTGAAAATGGACTTCAGCAATATCTGTGGAAGGTTCCCAGATTTTTATTTAGCAAATGTACAGTGTAGCTGAATCAAAATGTCAGGCTCAGAGAAAAATAGGTTCGATGGAGCCAAGACATAGGCTTCATAGGTCAGGACCATCACTCTGAATTGACCTTGGAAGCCTACTGGCAATCAGTATGGTGACCAAAAAATAGATCTAATAGTTACATATTGTAGAAGCTCTCACCTACTAATAATCTGGGCTCCACATTAAAGAATAATAATAATAATAATAATAATAATAATAATAATAATTATTATTATTATTATTATTTGTTTGCTTTTATAGTGTTGACACAAACAGCTGCAGAAACGTGGCCTCGAAACCCTACCTTGGAACCTCATTCAACTACTCCAAGTCTATGGAGAGCAGGTAATGTCCATGACCAACTCCAGATAAGGTATCTTACGTTTGTTGGCTTATTTAGGAGGTTGGAATTTTCAAGATGCTTTTTGAGCATTCCTCCTGTTCTGAGGAGTGACCCATTCTTTAACTTTCTTTTGTTTAAACTGGGGACATGCTCAGTTTAATTCAGGTTGATTTCAGCTTTTCTGTGGGTTTTATAAGAAAAAATGGAAAATTGCAGCTCTGGGATTTGGCAGGTAGATGACT
The DNA here is from genome assembly GCA_030867105.1 of Liasis olivaceus. NCBI lineage: Eukaryota > Metazoa > Chordata > Lepidosauria > Squamata > Pythonidae > Liasis > Liasis olivaceus. Next base: position 13,917,348 of record CM061361.1, read on the forward strand.
CTCAACACTTAGATGCTCTCTATGATCTTGTTGTCTGATCCTGGAATATATTCCCTAAGAAAAATTCCCGTTTCTTCCTTTGCTTTTTTCTTCTCTTTTTACTTTCCTAAAAAATTTATACTACACAATTAACAAAACAGCCTTTAACCTTAAAGAAAACTTCTAAAAAATTAGAAAAGAGACAACTCCAAACAAACTAAAAATACAAACTAATAAAGAAAAATCTATATTTTATGCTTATCAATCATCATTGGTTTACTAAAAATACACTACTATAATATAATCAGTACAAAATATTATTGCAAAATATCACAGAATCTCTGCCATAGTAACACGTATTGCTGCATCCTTTGGTTACTAGCAAACATATTTCCTTTTCCAAATCAATTACACATTTCCAACAACCATTCTTTGACATCTGGAAGAACATCACATTTTCAATTTCTCAGTATGATTCTTTTAACCACCCCTCATGCTCGATTCAACCATAGCTTGTTTTCCTCTTCTAGTTACAGATCAGATCAGGAGAAGCATGAAATGGGTTCCGGACATGATTCTGCCCCCAGGATCCCTACTTCTCCAAAGAGAAGGTAAAGTCCATATGACTCCAGTTTGTTTATACAAAGGCAGCCAAGATCATCCTTAAGACATTTCCACACTGGGCCTTCACAGTTCTCTTGGATCGGCTTTGCCCCACTGTCTCTCTTAGCTGCTCTTCAGGAAGAAACACGCTGAAACAAGGTCTTTGCAGAAGTGATGGAGCATAAGGCCTCCCCTGCCCCCTAGGCTCTGTCCATTTTTGGAAGAGATTAAATTGCCCTAGCAACCTATTACTAGTATTTCTCTTTTAATAATTGAGCAGAAAAGGAATGACTGGGCAGCTTTTGAAGCCCTCAGCTGTGAACACTGAGATGTTTTGAATGCCCCATGAAACAGACTCTAGATGACAGGGTGGTCGGGACAGGACACTGGTGGGACTTCACTTTTTCCAGCCTTCTATTGGGCACTGAAGGATCTGCAATGGCTTCAATGGGTGTTTTCTGAGTTTCACGACTGGCAACAGGGATGTCTGCATGCCATGCCCATAAAAGATGGGTGGGGTTTCCATTGTGCAGTCATGGCCACCATCTCATCTCTTTTGACTCCCCTCCCCTGTGGATGCTCCTGACCAACAATGGTGAGGCTGGTTATTGGTCAGCTGAAGGTTTAGGAAGGAAGTAGAAAGGATGAAGAGATGCTTTCTTATTTCTGTTGTTTTCTACCCACAGTGAGAAGAATGAATTGCAGAGTCCCAAGTTTTTTGACAAGTAAGCTCTTTTCCAAATAGCTTCTTTGATTTCCATCCTAGCAGTTCAAGGTGATATCTATAGTATAGCATAGGAGTCGCTGCCTTTCTTCCAACCGGTGAACCTATTCTCTTCCTCCTCTTTTAATAATTTATGGGACAAGTTGGGTTGAAATTCCCAAGCTAAGTGGGGATTTAAACCAGCTCTTTTGAAGCATACTTTATTTAATTTGGGGGAAATGAGATATAGGATCTTCATGGAGAACAATCATTTTCTCAACAGATCTGGCCTGGAGCACGAACAGGGACTCTCCAATGGAGAAGGAAAACATAAGGACCTGACCTCAAGAGTTGCAGAATTCTGCAAACATCAGCCAATCACAGAAAAGTAAGAATGTAAAGTGATTGTCAGCATTCGACAACCAAGATCCTTCTATAAGAAAAATTCCAAGTAACACACTTGGATAAAACTTGTTTTAGTCCCAACAAGTATGTTCCTTAAATATTTATTTTGAGTTTTCCAAAATTCTTGGATGCTGAACAAACACAGGTGTGTTAGGCCTGATGGCCTTGCTAGCTGAGGATAATGGGAATTGTAGGTCAACAAACTGGATGGCACTAGCTTGAAGGAACAGTGCTATAAGTAATTCCTCAAAAGTCAGTAATCACCTTGCTATATGGGGACAACAGAACATAAAGCAAATGCACTTCTACAATAGGGTTTATGACTCCATGGAAGCACATCAGGCTTTCTAGATTATTTTCTCCAAAAACTGTGTTTTAATTGACTGTGTATTTTAATTAATTTTCCTATTCAAAGTTTTCAAAAATAAGAATGGTTTTTCTGTCCATAGGCTTATAATCTAATGGACACAAAACAAAGGAAAAAAGGGATGAGGAGGGAAAAGGAAAGCAATCAAATTGAGGTTTTCTTCAGTAACACATCCAATTCTTCATCTAATACTGCACAATCTCTATCTGTCTTCCTTTTTCACCAGGGAAAACACTGGGGGTTCCTCAGGCATTGGATACAGCAGATCGACTCTCCTTGACAACAGTGAGGGTGTTGACTCAACAAGGTATGGAGGAGAAAGGGGGAAATATCCAAGCATCAGCCTGCTTCCCAAAAGATTTGTACCAAGTTTATGAAAAGAAGACTATTCTGCCCCTGCCACCCCATTTTCTAGGAACAGTAAAGCAAAAGCTCCTGTAACATTGGTTGGCTCCAATGTTTTTCACTGATATAAAAAGTTTAACATAATCTTGGAGGAACTGGCTGTCACATTTTGAACACGCATTTTTATTTATCTTTTATTTATTCTTAGATTTATATCCTACCTTTATTTTGTGCACCTCAAGGCATCATACATAATGTTCCTACCTTCTAGTGAGGTCTGTTGGGCAGACAGAGAGTGAGTGGCTCAAAGTCACCCAGCTGGCATGGTTCTTAGCTATGCTGGCTGGGAATTTTGGGGAGTGTAGTCCCAAAAGAAGTAGAGGGCAGCAGGTTGAGGAAGGCTGTCTTAGGAAAATCAGCTATTCAGCCTACCTTCGAAATATGGTTACAAAGGCTGTGTGGCCACTTGACCTGGAAATCTTATTTTAATCAAATTGGTGTCTTAGCCTGATGAATTAGATTAAAACAGATTCCTCCTAGTAAAACTATCCAATGGAGTTTTGCACATGGGCAAACACACTTTTCCAGAATTAAATTGGCTCTCCAAATGGATTGGCTAAGATGTAATGGTATGTGGGAATGACCTTGGAAGACAGGCCAACAAGACACAACCAAGGGAATGGTCAGTTAAAAGGCAGCTTAGCCCACAGCAGGAATATGGGCAGGGCAAACGTCTCAGAAGGGATCCTCCCTAGTTTCTTGGACTGTGAAGGTGAGTGGGGAGAGAAGTCCTTTTAGACTTGCAAGATTCTGTTCATGTAACCTTACAATAAAGTAGAATTTGTTCATCTGTCCATGTTTCCTGTCTGGTCTTACCTTACAAGGCTGACACAAGTTGATTTGACACACTAAATCCACTCAATTTTCCCATTTGAATTAATACATCAAACTGATTTTGCCTCCTGAATCAAATCAACAGTTTGTAAGATGCCGTGCATGTATGTCACTAGAACTTTGTACTTCCATCACCCTTGAAGATGCCACCCCAATCAATAAATATCTCCAAAAGATTTCTACACAGAGCTAATGAGGCATGTAGCTAGATCAACTCAATGTAGTTTATGGCTTTTTAGCTTAGAGTGAGAGAAAAAAAGGAAAGACATGACCGAGGAGTGTCAAACATATGGAAAATGTAGATGGAGAGAAGTTTTTCTCCCTTTCACACCTTATTAGAATTTAGGGCAGTTGATTAAAACTAAATGCAGAGAAACAGAAAAACGAAGCAGAGTTTACATCTGAATTAGTTGCCTTCATTCATGGCAGCCACTACTTTAGATGATTCTAGGGACTTGTTAAACTAAACAGACCTATGGAAGAAATGGCTATCACTGTCACTAGTTTTGATGCCTACATACTACCTCAAGAATCACAGATAGCATGCCTGAAGTGATAACTCCCAGGGAGTGATGGTGGAAGAAGGTTAAGATGAGCTTTCTGGAGTCACCTGGCTGGCCGTTATGGACACAGAAAGCTGCACTAGATGGGCCCTTGGCTTCTTTCAGCCTCAAAGCTCTTCTGTTTCAATGAATTTATGGTAATTGATTTTACAGTACCTAATGGTCATTATAATAGTGTGGGACTGTTTGCATTACATGGATTTATTATCTCTCTCCTTTAGTCTCCTGCACTTGTACTGGACAGAATGATTCCATTGGTGGCTGTAGATGTCAGAGGGCACTCCCCCATCTTGGACTTAATGTCTTCCTTTTTTGCAGAATCTACTCGGAGCAGGAGAATCCAAGCAACACAGAATACAAAAAGGTGGAAGGTTACCTGGCCAAGTAAGGAGAGGGAAGGAGATTTGGTCTTTGTTATTTGTACAATTCGTGAAGGTCTTCTGCTGAGCATCTTTACATTAACATCTTTTGCATCATCAGCACCTTGCTGAATATTACATTTTATTTAAGTTTTTGGGTGGATGTGTACACTGTGTACTTGTTACAACCCTGCTGGAAAATGTCAGGGTTAGGATATGTGTACATTTCTATCTGTGGCTTCAACTGCTATTAAAATATCATCATTAAAAGTATTTTCTATGAATTAATAATAGTATTAAGGAGAGGAATGATTTGCATATTGTAGAAGTTCAGAATATTCTATAAATGACCCTATTTATAAAATAGGCCAATATTCTTGCTTTCTTGCAACTTGGTTGGGGAGGCTGAAATGGAGAAAAAAACAGAACCACAGAAGGCCACAAGGTAAAAAAGAAAAAAAAAGCTATGACTTTTCAGAAGTGCTTAATGTTTTGCATTTAAAAGCATTTAGAAAGCACAACTGAAAAAGCATTGAAAACGTCCAATAAAATTGGAGGCTGCAAGAAAGGACCGGGGAACTCTGTGCAGCAACATTCGACAGGGACAGATTGGCCAACGCTATTGCCCTTTCTTGCCAGGTCTGAGCCACAGCCTGGGGAAAGTCGTCTGAGCACCACTGGAATCCAGTGTGAACTCCTAAGTCCTGCCAAGAGGGAGGAATCAGACGTGGACACTACCAGGTGAAGTTTTGGTTCAGTAGAAAAACTGGCTTGGGAAAAGCATGATGCTGTGTAGAACACATACTATGCGCACAGAAAGTTTGGGGGAAAAGATTCCTGCTGGGGGAAATGAGGCACAATGTGACCATCTTCTGCTACAAACTAAGAGACTACATGTAGTTCTTGCTTAATGATGGTGATTGGGGCCGGAATTTCCGTCGCCAAGCAATGTGGTTGTAAAGCACAGTGTCACGTGACCACATCACTTAGCAACGGCAATTGCAGCAGCCCTGGTTGCTGTCATTAAGCGAGGACCTCATGGGATTGCGACTTCTGACTTCCTGCTGGCTTCCTCATTGACTTTGCTTGTGGGGAGCTGGCAGGGAAGGTTGCAAATCGCGATCACGTGACCATGAGGGTGGTGCGATGGCCGCAACTTTGAGAACTGGTCATAAGTACCACTCGTTCAGTGCCATCCTAAGTTTGAATGGTCTCTGAATGAGTGGTCGTTAAGCGAGGACTACCTGTAGAAGTTCCTGTCCTCTCTTTGGCAGGAACAGAAGCTCAGCAGACCTTTTAGTGCATCTGTCATACCTGTCTCTGCTCAAAAGAGAATCAGCAGATAGCAGAGGTAGACTAAAACATAGGCATTCTCTTCCCTTCCTTGGCAGGTACGGATCCCTTGCCAGAGAGAGTAGAGTTGTCTCTCCAGAGAACCAATGCAGACAGCAGGGGTCAGATGAAGGTTCAGCTGGGTAAGGAACTGACATTCTGCTCCCAAACGTTTGATGAGATACTGTAATAGCTAGTGATGAGCAACTGTCCTGCTTTATTTTCTTTTTCCTGCCAAATTTTCCTTCAACTCAAGGAAAGAGGATTTGGCTTTGAAATGCCTTTCAAAGAAGAAGAGAATGTTGGAGAAGCTCTCATGGATGGAATGTGAAGTTCTCAGCCTTGCTTAGCCAAGAAGTGGCCAAGAGATTCTGCAGCTCTCCTATCTCTGATTGTACAATCCTTTCCCCATCTGCCCCTTGATTTCCCACTTCCCATGGTTCCTTTAAAAGGTTCATTTTTTAAAAACCTCTCCTGATTCATCATGGGAGTTGGTAAATCTCCCTCATTTACCCCCGTCCATTTGCTCTGCCTTTGGAAATGAGCAAGTTGATTCTGTGCATCAGTTAGAAAAAAGGAAAGGCAGCATAACTTTGGAATCTTCTAAATTCCTTTGGGAAACAAGATTTGACCTTCTGACTTCTTGGGTTAGACTAATATTTTTAGCTTTAGCCTATTCAGCCATGGGCTTCAAGTCTGATATGTATTAAAATCATGACAAGCTTGTGGCATTTGATGGACAGAAGAAAAGCATACCATTCTATTTTCTTCCACATATCTGTCTTTGAGTTTAAGAAGGGACACAAAAATGGTAAGATTTTAATATCAGGGTACAAATGGACCACTATCTACTGTTAATTATTTCTCCCTGCTTTTGTTTCTGTGTGTCAGGCTATATTGGAGTTGGGACTGAACAGAGAGACAAATAATCGAATACATTTGAAAGCGTATAATGAACTGCTACGGTCATGATTAAAAAAAAAAAACCTGACATACTTCATCTTCCTGGTGAGGATAGATTTGCCTTTTCCTTAATCCACAATTATTCTTAGTTCATTACAACAAGCAGCTGGAGGCACAGTTCTGGGCCAAGTTTAGCTGTACACTCCTTTTAGGTGGGTCACGTTGTAGCCTGGTACAAAATTGTGGCTTCTACTGATGGTAGTTTATTCTTTGTGGGCCTTTCGGCTGAATAGGGTGTTAGGGAGGTCTTAAGCATAGGTGCCCACTGAAGTGGTGGCGGTCAGTGACAAAACACTTGTTGTGATGTCACAAGGCATGTTTTATCATTTGGCGTCATTGCAGTTAGGAATGGACACCCCATGGTCTTAAGTAGAAGGAACGGAGAGAGACCTTGCTCAGTGTCAGGGATGTGCTTGGCACATGGTTGGTTTCAGGTTCATTTCCCTGATGCTCCGTTTTAAAAGGGATCAAGGGGGATTTTAAAAGGGATCAAGAATCAGGGGATGGGTCAGAACATTATTTTTCTATCCTACCTTTTAAGTTTAGGAGGGCACCTGGTTTCCCTGGTCCTAGTTCTCTTCTTCCTCCTCTGCTTTCTCCTCTTCTTCTTCTAAGTTTAGACTTAGTTCCTCAAGGAGAGTTTTCTAGGTCAAATCCTCTTTCCTACTTGTACAACTTTAAGAACTGCTGGAATTCTTCAGCTCAATAGCATCTCTGTATTAAGAAGTCTTGGAGTCCCAGACTTAATATTTCAGATTAAGTCATCTCCCTCTTTTCTTAAAAGGACTGCATAGATTATGCCGTCATCTGAATGCATTCATGGATCGATGGTGCCAAGTGCTCCAATTAAAGGTGTCCACCACCTTCTGAGAGTGACGAGCAAAACCAGGTTTACTGTTAGAAGAGTATTCACATACCCTGTGAAGCTTCTCTAACAGATAATAGGAAACTATTCTCCAATGCCTTTTGTCAATTGAGGGATCCTTTTTCGAGCATATTAAGCTTATATTCCATATAATCACTGAATTGGTTCTAAGCAATTTGGCTGTTAAACAACATAAAAAGTGTCTTTCTTCTCTTGTACTGTGTTATATTTTTGTTTCATATCGTTCAATCTCTTTAGAACCCGCAATTCATTTTACTTTGGGGTCCTTTGTTATTGTGATCATCATGTCTCATGGCTTCATGCAACTGGTGGTGAGAATGCTGAACAGGATATGCCCAAAGTGCGTCACTTCTTTGCCAGTTGACCATAAGCATCTCCTCAGAATAATTTTAATTATATCCTTCTTTCCTTTTGATAGAAATCTAACCTGCATTTTCACGGCCAATTGGGCTATACTACAAAGAAGTGTGATAAGGCCTAGATTTAAGACTGAACGTATGATATTTATTTTGCATTGTTTACCCATCTCTCCTTCTCATTTCTTATCTTCTGCCCCCCCCCCAGGTTCTTCCAAATGGGTGCTGGGGTTCTAAATTCCTCAGCAACCATGTGGTAGCTTACATCTTCTTCATCTGAGTTCTTTTCAAATAGCCAAATATTTTTGAGTGATATTTGAAGAATGACTTGACATTGAACACATTTCATGAGAAGTAACCCATGAAATCGGCTACTTGTATTCCTATCAATGTCTTCCTTTCTTAAATCACACGGCTCCAATTCCATCTACAGCTTTGCCGTTCCCTCTGAAACCGATGGGCCTTGAACTCGTTGTGACTTATTCAGTCCATTTCCTTCTATAAAACCTGGCTGGACTGGAGCCATTTCCAGAGTTTGTTTTTCTTCTTTATGGTATTTTCATTTTCCCTTTCTTGGATCCCTTTAACATGTCCTTCTTCATTGTAATCCTGAGCATATTACTTGGATTGCTAGAGCCTTTGACTTCTGTTAATTAACTCCCAAGTAGATATGGTTAGGATTGTAATCTTGGTTGTCTCACTCTTGTTAGCATTATAATAGTTTGTCATTTTGCAAACTATTTGGCATTGCTTCTTCAAAACCAGGCAGATGTGGTGGGTTTTCCTTTCCACTCAACTGCTTTACATCTGGAGGATGCTACTGTTTGCTTATTCACAGTGGCTTATTAATATACGCAGGGCGTTCTTGCAAAGCATCCCAAGATCACTTCGGTGCTGGACAGCATTTCTCTGCAAACAAACATGGGTTTCCCAAATTTTGCATTCCACATTGCAAGAATAAACAGAAATCTTCCATGCTTATGAATTAATTAAACCAGTAGTTTCTGGCAAATATTCTCTGAGTCAGTCTCTGAGAGAGACAGAATTTCTTGTACTCTCTGCAGAGGAACTACTTTTAGCATGTTAGACCAGTCATAGGAAACCCAATTTACAACCTTCCCTGTGTTGGACATTGGTCTCAGGACTTTTTCACATCTGGATCGCCAAGCCAGCCATTTCACCAGATCTTCAGAGTCTAGGAATGGAACTGTACCATACAGGAACAATCAACTTTACAACCACAGAATGTTGGGACTCAACCATGGAATGGTACCATACTTGTACAATCAGCCATTCAACAGCAGAAGGTAAAAAGGCAATAATCAGGGATCAAAAGAAGAAGTGGGTAATTTCTAGGGATAAGAAGACTTTAGACCCTACTTTAGAGAAGATAACTTCATAAGACTTTGAGGGCATTTGTCTATTGAAAGGCATCATTTCCTTTCAGAGGAGCTGTCCAATTAAAGAATTACTGTAGAAAAGGGAAAGCAGGAACCATGAAGAAGCTAATCAACATTTAGCAGGCTATACAGGCTATACAGGCTATACAGGCATGCAAATTCTCCCATCACTGTCTTCCTCCTCAACATGAGCTCTATTGCTGTTTGAGTGATAGTCATGATTTCTAAACTTGCATCTTGACATATCAGTTAGCACTTCCATGCTTTTTGTGGACACGTGGCCTCTTTTGATGTTGCAATCCTTTTTGAGTGTTGTTCCTGGGACCACCTTTAGGAACAACAGGGGAAAAATGGTTTGCAAATCAAATCTGAAAATTTCGTACTTAGATATCCAGACCGTGCTGCCTTATTAGATTTTCAGAGAGCCATAAAATTATGATTCTTCAGAAAGTATTTGGGATGAGTAAGATCATGCTACCCCCGAATGACAAATCACAGAAGTTGTAATTGTCATATAAGGTAAATTAAGATGTTTCTTAAAGCTATAAAATTATCTGGCCAAGAAGAGTCTGTGTTCCCTGGAACTGATTAAAAAAAGTGTTTTCTGTAAGAATTCCCTAACAATTGCAGGGTTAATCTTTGGTAAACTCACACCTTCAATAGAGGATATGAACAGGAGAATGGATTGCATTTTTTCCAGGATACAATCTAACCTCGGGTTGTGGGGGTATCCTGTTCTTGCAAAGAGAGTGCTCGGAATGCAAAAAAGCAGGATGTGCATTATATAAAAGCAATGTCTCTTTGAAACATTCAGGCTAAGCTGAGTCATATTGAGAATTTCCCTTTCCTATATGTGCAGTACATCATTTCATTTGTTGTTACGTTTCTTTGTTAAGACTCAAATTAACACGTACCTACATTTCCTCCTAGTATGTCTTACTACCCCTTCAGAGACCCTGGGACTAGCTTTCCAAAAAGCCATAGAGTGCCCTTCTATAAGGACATCTGTGACACAGAGAATGGAAGGTAAGGATAAAGAACTGAATACTCTGGTATTTACTCATTTGTGAATTATTAGAGTCTTTAAAAAATCAGCTTACATGCTGATCTCTGTCTTGTGATTCATATATATTCTATTGGTAGATTCCAAGCATGCAGCTTTTGGGGAATGCTATAATTGCAGAATCTTCACCAAAAGTTGGACTAATAAACTTCCTCTGTTTAATAATTTATTTCTCTTACATTAAAGTTTTTGTTTGAGTTAATGCTGTTTGTTGTATTTGTTTATATCGAGTATATTGAAAGTGCTTTCGTTATATTTCTCAGGAAGACCCTTTGATTTTTTTTAAAGGAGATAAATAAGAACTGCTAAAACATTTTATTTTTAATTTAATAATTGCATTGTTGTCCTGCCATTCTCCTTCAACAGTTGCACTCAAGGCAACGGTAGGCAACTCAAGACAGTCTAGAAGAAGGTACTTGAACCAAGTCTGTGTAGCTTCAGTAAAAGCTGCTGTATCATCTAAAGATTGTGCCACAAAATTAGTATTAGGGCATCTTACATTCATTTGCTTTGAGTAGTAGAAAAAGATAACTTGACTTGAAAACTTTTGATGAAGTCCAGGAATAGTTTTGCTGTGATCACCAGTGCCAGGACCAGCTATAATACTGGGCAACATGAGACAACAAACATCAGGAGCAAGGAACAACAGGTGAAATATTGGACTTGGTGTGGTGGTTAAGGCACCAGGCTAGAAAATGGGAGACCATGAATTCTAGTCCTGCCTTAGGCATGAAGCCAATTGGGTGACCCAGGGCCAGTCGCTCTCTCTCAGCCCTAGGAAAAAGGCAATGGAGAGAGCCAGTTTGGTATAGTGGTTCAAGGCACTAGGCTAGAAAATGGGAGACCATGAGTTCTAGTGCTGCCTTCGGCACAAAGCCAGCTGGGTGACCTTGGGCCGGTCACTCTCTCTCAGCCCTAGGAAGGAGGCAATGGCAAACTACTTCTGAAATCTTGCCAAGAAAACTGCAGGGGCTTATCTAGGCAGTTGCCAGGAGTCAAGACTGACTTGAAGGCACCCCCACCCCAAAAAAAGTCATTCATCCCTTAACATAGCCACCAGTTCTTAAGATTTCTTATCACAACCAGCTGGGCTGAAACAGTTCTGAAACTTTGCTCAAATAGTTAATAACTCAGCGACACTTGAGGAATATGTCTTTAAGAATAATAATAATTTATTACTCTTCTATGCTGCCCAACTTTCAATGACTCTGCATGGCTCACAACAATCAAAGAAAGACATTAAAATCAAATCAATAAAACGTAAGAAATAAAGATAAAAGATGGCAAGCCCAGTGAAGCGAGGGGTCTCACCCTCCCTCACCAAAGTCCTGGGAGAACAGCTAGATCTTCCTAGCTCTTCTAAACAAGAGCAGGGTGGGGGCCATCCAAATCTCAGGGGGAACCTCATTCCAGAGGGCAGGCACTGCTTCAGAGGGCTCTGCCCTACAATGTTCTTCCTTCCAAAAACCCCGGGCAACTTACAAGGCCAATGGGGCAATGCCTATTGATCTACACAACTATCCTACAAGGTAGGTTAGCCTAGAGAGACATTTTCTGGCCCTGTTTTTACAGTTCTATCAAGCCCTGCAGGTGGCATTAGAGTCACTGGTTCCTTCGATTCTTTCTATGCACTGCCTTTGCTAAAAATTTCGTCCTGACCCATTCATGATACAGCAGCTGAAGAGCCTTATCTCACAACCTACATGATTTACCTGAACGAGTAGATGCATTTTTATCCTTTTGTTGCTTGCACCCTGCTGATGTCTCTTCTGCAAGGAGGGGATAGAGTGGGATGATAGACGGCACGACAACCACATCTGAGTGTCTGATCTGTCATGCGTGATCGTACTCACCCAAAATTCTTTTCTCTTGCAGGAATTTGATGGATTCAGAGGTAAAGGATGCCACTGCTTCCTCCCAGCTGAAGACCTCTTCTAGTTATGATTCAGATTCTTCCACATCAGGGTAGCGTATATTGAAGAAAGAGTTGGGGGTCTTTCTTCTAGCTTTCTAATACACCAGACATCACATCTCTTATCAAACAATGCCTCATCTGAAGTGTGTGTCTCTTTTGCTCCTCTGTAGCAAAGGTCTCCTCTTTGTGAAAGAATCCATCAAAAGCATGGAATTGTCCTCCTCACCACGTTACAACAGGTAAGGAAACCGAAGATGAAGGCAAGCCTGCAAGTCTACAAAATCTCAGGCCAATCAGAAGAATTTGCTTGCAATGTTTTGTCTGGCTCACCTTTTGTTTTGGGTTCTTTTCTGCTGCTATTTAAGAATGGTTCCACCAATATCAAAATTCTTCTCAAAACCTGTTAAGAAAGGGCATGGATATTGGAAGGATGAAGTAAATAATTGCTCAGGTGGTGTATCTGCTCTTGGGGGACTGTCTTTCACATCCTCCTGAGAAATCAGTAGATTTTCTCCAATTGTCTTCACATTAGTATTTTTTTTTTCACTTACCACCCTTGGTTCACTCATGTCTTCTTCAGCATCTAAATACCATTCATGCCAGTCAATGATAATCTAGTGGTCTCTCTATTACCTTTCTGTGTTTTTGCAGACATAAGTTGTGGCAGGGTGTTAAATGCAAGTGCATGTGATAGTAGGCAAATTGCTTTTCCACCTTTAATTAAAAGTTTCCCCTTTGCCCAGCATTTTTTATTTGGCTTCTGGATGAAATTTCTTTTACCAAAGGGCATCATGGAATAATTCAGCATTGTATCAAATGCTGCACGGGCCCTCAGTTTTAATTTAGCTTCTCACTAATTATGGGAAAGCACTGCTTTGGGGACATGAAAAACAATGATGCCCCTTGAATTTAGTCAGTAATTTTAAAAATCTTCCTATAGAACAATTATATTGTCTTCTCTCCTTTCTTCTCCAGTCGCAGCTTGGTTGACTTGTCTGAGCTCGAGAAACCAAGCTACAGCAGTGCCAGCTATCTGAATAACACACCTCCAAAAAGGTAGAGCCAACCCTTGGCATATTGTTCCTGTTGTGGTTTGATATGGGATCCCTTCCAAACTAGACAAGGGCCAGGTTTCCATGAACCAGGCTGTAATGGAATGGTGTTGTGCTTCAACATCTTGTGAGAACCTAGCTACTGTCTTATGTTGGGTGAACTACCCCTGGTAGGGTTTGTTGGGAAGGTTCTACAAATACAGGAATCATTTTTGATCCAGGTTTGGTGTGCTGTCTGAACTCACCTAATAATATTTAATTAACTCTGATCTCAGAACTCTAATTAAGAGACAAATAGAGCCTATCAGCCTGAAATCCAGCGCATGCAGAATTTTATGAAGGAGTCAGTGTGGTTTTTGCAGCTGGGTGCAAAAGACAAGGTGTCCACCTTCCAATTTCACATATAGCAGGTGATACTGACAATAGGACAGGGTTCTTCACAGTGCAGGATTACTTGGGGAACACAGTGCAGGGTGTGCTTGTCATACCTCTGACCTCCAAAACTTCACCACCACTTTTTGCACCCTACTGATAGGAGGATATAGCCCTAAGAGCTCTCTGAGCTGTGTGAAATCACAACAGCAGTGTATCTCTTCAATAAGAAACTCTATGAAGTTAGAAGAATTTTTACAACTGTCTTTTGATTTGCATCATCTTCCTTCCTTCTAGGCCTTTGGAAGATGTTTGTACTTATTGTGGCCGAGTAATCCGCAACTGTGCCAAGATATCTGTGGAGAACCTCAACATCTGCTGCCATGAATATTGCTTCAGAGTAAGAGTCCTCCTTATAAATGTGGTATTAATGGAGCTATAAAGTTGGGAGGAGAAAACAAGATGGGAACCTTCACTACCCAGCTGTACAATGGGATGTCCTGATCTTCAAGTCTCACAATTTCTGTCTGAACCTCCTAAGCTTTAGCATGTTAATTCATGCACAGTCTGATTCAGACACATGGCAAATACATTACAGATGGAGTCACTGATTATTCATTAGCCGTTTAGCTGCAGAGCAATTGGAGCACAAGTACACATTTTTTTTGGTAGGTATGCAAAAGGTATGTTCATGGCTAAATAGAGAGCAACTCTCATACTTCTTCTCTTGCAGTGTGGAATTTGCCACAAGCCAATGGGAGATCTCTTGGAGAAAATCTTCATTCATCGGGATATTGTCCACTGTGATAAGTGCTATGAGAAGCTCTTTTAGGTGAGCATATTCTGCAATGGAATAAAAAGGGGTACTGTAGAAGGGCAGAAACCAGGGGGGAAATATTGTTGGTAGCATAAAGCTTAACTGTTGGAATGCATGCTTAATAACCCTCTTGGGAATGAAGGTACAGGACAATTCCTGCCCTCTGGAACGTCATCCCCCCTGAGCTGAGACTGGGCCCTTGTTGGCCTTCGAGAAGAGCCTGAAGACATGGCTTTGCCATCTGGCCTGGGGATCTGATGATGTTGGTGTATATATATAGACATATAGCCCACTAAATGGTCACCCGTTGGGGGAGACGGATGGCATACAAATTTAATAATAAATAAATAAATAAATAAATAAGTAAATAAATGTCTATATATGTCCGAATGGCTGTATGTCTAGGAAAATGAATGATACTGTCCCACAGTTTGTATTTTAATGATGTTAAACAGGTTTATTCTTTAAAGCTTTTAATGATTTCTGTGGGTTATTTTTTTTTAATACTTTTTTTTAAACTTTGTAAGCCACCCAGAGTCACGGTAGCGAGATAGGTGGCCGTGTACGTTTATTAATACAAATAAATAAATAAACCAACAAATACATTCCAATGTGCAGCATAAGTGACTGCCCAAGGACGCACATCCATTTGATGACCGAGCCAGGAATTTGAACACTGCTCTCTCTGGTGCTGCTCCACCACGAATTCCATGTCACTCCTCCTTTTAAATCCTTGCTCTCTGATAATAAGGGACCTTTCCTCCTCTTTAGTTTCTGCATGATAATAACTGGATTTTGCAGTAGTTACCTGCATAGCACACTACATAGAAAGACTGAAATGGATGTTGCGTTCCATTTGCTGCCCTCTCTTGCCATTGTCCCTGCCCAGCTGATGCGTTCCCTGTCCAATTTTCTCCTAGATTTCACGGAATGGAACAGCCTGCCCCAAGAGAAGCCTGCCTTTATCTCTGTGCCTGGGTTCTTCGAAGTACCCTTTGATCCAGCAAGCACCCTGTTTCCTCTGCTCTCAAGCCATTCCTCCTTCCTCCTCTTCCATCAGGCCAGGCGATTCACATTCAGCAACGCTGGAGTTCGGTCACGGGCAGACTGTGGACAGAATGGTCTCACTGGGGATGCTGCATCCGTGATCACGCGCATTGCTGCCGGGGTTTCCTCTTGCTGCATCTGGGGGCTCCTCCGGCTCAGCGGCTGTAAAAAGGTCTTGGTTGCTTGTCCCAAAGTCCTTTCTTCCAGGGTGGCGCCCTGAATAATCCATTCATTCACTCTGGCCAGCAAGTGATAAAAGCAGGCTTTAGCAGGAATGAAAGGAAGCAGCATTACCTGTAAAAAAAAAAAGGGGGGGGTCAACTTATCTTTACCAGGGATATTTCTTATTCCAGGCATTTATCCCTGGGGAGGGAGGTCGTGAGCCACACTTAGGAAAGTTCAATTCCAAAACACGGGCCTTGAATGCCAAGGACTCTAAATGGGTGTGCAAAACCTTTTGATTCAAACCACCTCCAGCTCGAAACACCTCTTTTCAACCGTTTCAGGAGCGTTTGGCGCTTGAAACTCTCCAGAATTACTTGAAGAGTTAAAAATCTCAATGTTTTGCACACCCCTGCTTCTACGTTTGCCTTCTGGCATCCCTGGGTTTGATTTGATTTTGAAAGGCTGTGCACAAGGCATTGAGATTAGGCCTCCTACAGTCTTTTATCATTGGCTGAGGCTGATGGGAGTTGGAATCCAAAGCATCAGGAGAGTCACTACCTTGCTTGTTCTTGTTCTACCCAGAGTAGAAAATATTGAGCTAACTCAGTGTTTTTCAAATTTGGCAACTATAAGATATGTGGACTTCAACTCCCAGAATTCCCCAGCCAGCATGGAATTCTGGGAGTTGAAGTCCACACGTTTTAAAGTTGCCCAATTTGAAAAACACTGAGTTAAATGGTCCAATTGTCCTGTTCACTGTCTGTTGTATTTTCCTTCCTACCATAATTGCCTCTCTGGAAAATAACTATTTTATAAATATCTCTGATTCTGTTGTGAGATTATATATCCTTCACTGTTGGGAAATCAGCTATGGTTGATTTTCTACCATACTTGTACCACGTCTCTAATGGAATAAGCATATATGCGAGATAACATACTTTTAGCAATATTCCTGAGTTTTAATTCCTTTATACCTACTCTTTTCAGACTCAAGTGAAGCGATCTATACTGAAGCTTTACACTGGACATTTAGTTAGTAGCTTAATATATTTTTGTATATTAGCTGAAAACCTTGAATAGAGATCTGAAGGAATATACAAGATCGTTTTTCTATGACTACTGTATCAGAACTTCTAACAAACAGTAGGTAAAAGAAGGTGTAAAGATTTACGTATCCTCATTTTCAGCCTCTGCTTTCCACTCCTGCAGGCTATATCAGCTTTAACCTGGGTCATTCCTTATTTCCAGCTAGCAATGCAAAACAATGGAAAAAAGGCTTCTCCTGAGTTAAATCCCCTAAGTTACATGGGAAAAATAGTGGAGTGTTGGAACAGGTGCTCAATCTACTGCAGGATTTGCTTTATATCTTTTGGAATAAATGAAGCAATACACATTACAGCCTAAAAAGGAGGAATGATATAAGACCTCTCAAATCTAGAACCCCAAAAAACCCAACACCATTCTTTTATGGTGTGAATGTAGGTGCTGCAGACCAGACTCCCTATATTTTGCTTATGGAATATTGGAAAAGAGAGATGTTGAACATCTCCAAATCCATTTTCTTTGAGTGCTGCCAAAGGAAGGTCTTCTGCATTTGATACGGGCAAACGATGTTGGGGAGGTACTTAACCCTTTTCTGGAAGATCAGGGTCCTGTCTCAGAATTCATCTTCCCAACTGCTTGATTCCAGAAAGGCAATGGACCCAAAAGATTTTGGCAGCTTGCTAATTGCAGATATGTTACAATTTTCTCCAGTTGATTCCTGATGGGGGGTTAGAAGCAGGGTGGTCAGCCAAACAAGGCATGGCTTTTTCCTCTTTCCCTCCTCAAGTGTTTCCTTTGCTAAGAATGATGATGTAAGAAGTAGTTAGATGTGAAAGATTATATGATCTAGACCTCACCCTGTAGAGCTGAGACAGGAAGACTACACTCATACAAAATGCTTCGTCTAAAAGGGCACGCTGACATTTTTATTTATGGAGAAAATAAACCAAGCTGAGAATCCTTGACCATTCAGTTTCAAAGCTAGGGGCAATCTTTTGACGGCCTCTGGAAGGGGCATATTTCAGCTACATTAAATCTAACTTAATGAACAATTCCTATCTTCCCAATTATTGGTCCTTAGTGTGAAATTACTGTACTCTTGCCTTCCCCAACCCGTCATTCTCCAAATATGTTGGACCACTACTTCCATGGGGCTTAGCTGGTTGAGAATTATGGGAGCTGTAGTCTAACTTTTTGGAAAGGTCCTCCAGTTGGGCAAGGCTGTTTACTAAATAAGAAAGAAAAAAGACAAACCCAAGTTGTGTGAGGTCTGTTTTTTTTTAGCCAGTTGTCAATATTTATCTTCTCTGTTGACTTCCTTTTAATGTAAACTTTTGCTTCCCGTTGTTCAAAGGTGGAGTTTTGCTATTAGTGCATATAGTTTACCTAAGCAGCAGGTGAAATTTTAGATGGAACTGAACTGTTGTTCTATGGAGTCCCTGGGATTCTCTGAGCTTGGTTGCTTTCTTGCAAACGTTTTGTTACCCAGCTAGGTAACATCTTCAGTCTAGTACTAGACTTCATTCTAGACCAAAGATGTTACCTAGCCGGGTAACGAAACGTTTGCAAGAAAGCAACCAAGCTCAGAGAACCCTGAGGACTCCACAGTTCAGCCCTGAGCTACACATATTCTCTTCTGTTGTTCTATTTCCTTGATGACTTGTATGAAAGGTTGCTTTGGGAAGGCACCTCTAGGTCATTACAGAATGTTATTTTTGTTGCTTTGCTGTCTTTCTTTGCCAGTCTGTTTTCTCCAAAGCAAATTCTAAATCTCCACATTCAGTTCTAATAAATACTCTATGCAGAGAGCTGATCTGAGTCCTTCATTTAATGGTGTGATGTCTTTCTCAACGATGTATTGGTTTGTTCTTTGGAACCAAAGATGTCCGAGAGACCCTTTCTCCACAAATGACACGCGTGTCACCTGGGCAGCGCTGAGATGCCATAAACTCGTCCTTGTTACTCTTTAATCGGCACAATGCTTGGATGATGCTACAAAACACTCTAGGTCACAAAGGACAGCCCAGCCAAAGAGGGAAGATGAGGTCTTGTGTTGTTGCACATAAGACTTGCCCTTCCCAACCTGGCACTCTCCAGATGTGCTAGGACTGGTAATGGCCACGTTGCCTGAGAATCCAGGAGGCTGCAGTCCCCAGACTTAGCGCCGGGCACCAAGTTGGGTAAGGCTGGAGGAGACCACGGGTTCCCAGAAAGGTTTGGATGTCCAGAGACTGAATCCAGGCCTGTTGGAGACGTTTTCATTTGGAACAGGAGGCAGAATTTCAGTGCCCTTGGCGCTGTTCCAAGACGCTTCTCTCGTAGCTGCTGTGGGAGGACATACTCGTGAATGAGAAAACGGTGCGCAGCCTGGAGAAAGTCTCTGAGCATTAGAAAGTATTTAAACTGAGGACACACGCAATTTTATTTTTGACTTCTGCGCAGCTTATCTTCCAACCCTATTTCCCTCCCAAGTATCTGGCTGCGCGGTGCAGGGCTGGGGGATTTGCGTCGCTGAGCTACGACTCTCAGCACCCTCATCGGCGACTTGCCCTTGATCCACAGGGCCACCGATTCAAGTCTCTCCCTCTCGGGGCGTTTCTTTAATTTTTTTACAGTCTTGATTGCCTGCAGAAGCATTTTTAAAAAAGGCACTTTTCTTCCCCTGATTCAAGCCACGAAGAAGATCCGCAGCTGCGCAACCGAACCGCCGCTCGGCTTGCACTAGAAGCGCTCCTGTCCGCGGGCGTTCCCCAGGAAGCCGCGTTCGCGCGCACGCCGCCCCGCGCGCCCCCGGCAGGCTCCCCTTCTCCGGCCCGCCGCCGCGCCCCGCCCAGCGCGCAGGCGCACTAAACCCCCAGCCCCGAAGAACCGCGCGAGGCCGCGGGCTCCCTCCCTCGGCCCCTCCCTCCCTCCGGCCGGCCGGCCGCCAGCCAATCCCCGACGTCCCCCCGGTCCCGCCTATGCAAATAACGCCCCGACCTTAGCGCCGCGGCCAATCAGGCGGAGAGGGAGCCGGCGAGCGAGCAGCCGCGGCAACAACGGCGGCGGCTGGGCTGCGCGTGCGCGTGGCGGCGGCGGCGGCAGGTAGGGGTGAGCGCAGGCCCCTGAGCTCGCTTGGCCCCCGCGCCTTCCCGCTTCCCTCAGGCGGCGCGGCCGGGCCGGAGGCCGGCCTGGCTGCCTCCATCCCTCCGGGCCGGGTCTTCCCCGCCCCTGGCCTCCATTCTCCCCCTCGACAGGCCGGCCGCCCTTCTCGCGTCCCTGAGGGGTCCTGGCCTGGGCGGGCAGGTGAACAGGCCCCTGGCTTGGTGGGCTGGCTCTTCGGGCCCTGTCGCAGCCCCCCCTCCCTATTCTTATTTTGGTTAATTCATTTTCTTTCTTTGCGGGGGGGGGGGGTTCCTAAACCTCAGCTCCTGTCTAGCCTGTCTTTTGTTTCTCTCCCGAGAGCATCTTCCCTGCTTTTCCTTAATTTGGGGCAGCCTCCGTCCGGCCTTTCCCTTCTGCAGCCCCCTGCACCCTCTTTCCCTGCATTTTCATGGGCAAAAGCCACCCCCGGATAGGGGTAGGGTCAGAAATCAACGAGGCTGCATCTGTTAGGGACTGCGTGGTCCTCTTTCCTTAATGCCCCCCCCCCCAAAGGATGGCATCTGTCCTCTTTCCTTCTCCGTCCACATGTTTCTTGCTTCTGCTGCTTGGAGCTGTTTAAGGCTGGGGGGGGTGTCTCTCTGGGCAGATTGTCCCCGTGTTCCCCTTTTCCTCTTTGCAACACCTGACTTTCTTGGAGAGGCGGATCTGGGCACCTTTTTCCCTAACTGAAGGGGGGGAAATGTCTGCGTAGCAGCTACTAGTGGTAACGTAGTCCTTTATATATTATTTCCTTTTTTCTCCCTGTTGCGGTGGCACTGCGCACATCCTCCTCCTCCTCAGCCCCATGCGACTCCTGATGCCTTGGGCTGTGAGGTCATCCACTGGGACGAGGGTGGATCTGTTGCTGTGGTCGTGTTTGACAGATGCGCCGGTAAGAATTTACTCTCTTGAACGGCTGAAGGTGGTGGAGGCTGGAACACTGAGCTTTCGGTTGCTGTTACGCAGCACTACTTGTGGACAGGTTGTTTGACTGCAGCAGTCTGCTCAAAACAGGATCAGAAATTGTAGATGAAATATGATAGTACATTTTCATTGTATTTTTTAGTTG
Organism: Liasis olivaceus; assembly: GCA_030867105.1. Classification (NCBI taxonomy): domain Eukaryota; kingdom Metazoa; phylum Chordata; class Lepidosauria; order Squamata; family Pythonidae; genus Liasis; species Liasis olivaceus. Next base: position 13,938,170 of record CM061361.1, read on the forward strand.
GCCCCCGTCTTGTAAATCGATTTAATAAAAGGAGACTCTTTTAAAACTGGGGGGGGGGGGTAATTTGTGTTGTGTAACATAGACCTGTTTATAGATTTGTCTTGATGCAAAAATGAGATCCAAGATTCGTCTCTGAAGATATGTGGCAATAAGAGAACTTACCATGTCTGGTGAGAGTTGCTACAGTTTCATTTTCAGTAATTTTATTTTTTTAGAAAAAGCCATTCCATAGAACATTGTTATTTTCTTGTGGATGGATGCATATAATCTGACTCAGATTATAGGGTTACTATACTATACTAGACTCTCATGGGGACAATCATTTAGTGACTAGGATTTAGATTAGAAAGACTGTTGAAAGGGTACTTCCTCCTCCTTTGATCTCTGAACCAAAATTATCTCAGTATTATTTCTTGCATTGCTGCTTACCCTATGCAGAGTTTGAATCTCAGAATATGAGGTGATGGACTTTTCTATTTTGCCTTGCAGATGAGGCACAATTTGAAATTACATTGTGAGTTTTAGTGCAGGAGATACCTAGGAATTTAAAGATTCATTTTGTTTTGCAAGACTTGAAAATTTGAGCAACAGTTTTAAATCACCAACAATATTATTTGTGTTAAGTCCCATTTAGCACAGAAATGATATAGGAAATAGGTACCTGTATTGTTACTTTGGTTTTTCTTCATTTTTGGTGAATAGCATATAAACTGGAGTAATAAAATATTGGTAGTGCCCTTGTTTGTATCATTCTATGTATACTTGGTTTACTATTAATCAGGAAAAGAGATTCCATACATATTCTTCCCAGTGTCACTATTCTCTAAATAAGTACTGAGCTGTGGTGAAGTCTAAAATACTCTATGTTAAAGCTACCCTCCCAAACGATGTATATATTTATGTCATATTTATTTTATTACAATAATTTATAGGCCACCTGATTCATCAGACTTCGTTAAGCAAAATCTTTGGTTTCTGGTCCCAAGCCACTAAACTGCTGTTGATCTTGGATTTTATTTTCTTATCAAAGCCTGCAGAAACAAATTTATAATTGAGCATATGGGGGAGGGGGAGCCACATTTTCACAGTCTGTGTTTAATGAGTGAAATGCTCAGTTTTTCTTACATCAATTTTTAACCTTTCAAAATGGTAGTGTTGCAGCTACTGGCCACTATATGGGAACTGCAGTAATATGTTTGTCTTTCAGATCTTTAATCTCTGAATCTTTTTTTTTTGTACAGATCTAGGCAAAACTTGTCTCTGAATTTTAGACCAGTAATATTTAAGAAAGCTGTACTGTTTACTAGATGACCTTTCCAAACAAAAGCTTCTGTTGAAACTGCTTCTATATGGGGAGCTCCAGGTGGAGTTGGGAAGATTTTTTACTTTACAAATACTAATTATAAATGTCTACTTGTGTAGTAGGTGCAGATTAGTCATGTATCTTACAGCAGTCATTACAGTTGCTGCTTATACTGAGGAAGCATTGACCATGACAAGATATCCACTGTAAATAAAACATGCTATTCCTGGAGATGAATTGCTTTTAGATTCACTAAGGCATTCTTGATGTATCATCACACTGAATACATTTAATTAGTAGGAAAGCTGATAGTTTAAGTGGTTTCACTGCTTCTTTAATATCCATCTTGTATAATATCTTTTTCTAGCAAAATTCGTCAGGGGTTCCATGAAGATGGTTGTTCCTGGGAGCACCACTGTAATTCAGCCAGACCACAATCTTGGAACTGAACTGAGCCGAAGCTCAGCAGAGAACTCGGTGATGGGTCCTGATGCAGAACCAATGGGTGATCAGGTGGGCCCTGAGCTGGAAGAAGTGAGGAAATTGCAGGAACTTGTGAGGAGACTTGAGCTCCAGAATCAGCAGTTGAGAACTAGAAGCCTTCGAAGTGTGCCAGAGGCAAAAATGCTGAGCCAAGCTGATGGTGGTGTGGATAATTGCAATTCCAGGCTCAATGGCATGGAAATGAATAATAGCATCAATGTACTTATGGATAAGCAGGAATTGCAAATAGTGGCGGACCTGCATTCTGCCCTGAGTAAAATAAGATCAGAAGCAGAGGAAAGTGGTGAGTTCTTGAAAAAGGATGTAGAGACTACAATACAACACAGCTGTGGCAATAGTTCTGACAAAGAGCCTTCTAGTGCAAAGTTTATGAGCACTACTCAGATGCAGAACAGTGATGCTCACACAAATGATTTCTCTCATTGGGATTGCAGCCACACAGTGCTGCTAGAAGGTTTCACCACAGGTGATGAGCCAGCATTGAAAATGAAGGAAGCAAATACAAATGCAGAAGATCTCTTGAACGAGACAGCTCTGGATGAAGTAGAATTGCTAGAGTTAGAGAATGGCAGTGATGAAGAGGACAGCTGGTATGTACTATGAGATTACATATTGTAGTTCAAAAGGATTCATGCTAAGAGGGAATAAGGCTATCATCATATTTTTTGGGAGCAGATTGTTATTTGTTTCTTTTTGTCTTGAGATAAGGAGTCAAGGTTTAACTCATGTCCAAAGAGATTAAACCAAACTGCTTTAGTTTTTGTCAACAGTTTTCCAAAGTGTGAAATGAAAGCAAAAGTAGAAATTAAGCCCCCCGGTCCCCAAAAGCATCCGTGAACACAGCAGTGTGATGGGAAAATGGACAGATCAATGTGAAAGGAAGAGGATCAATTTGTAATAAGCTCTTGTCTAAATCATTTAAGAGAAACATTGGAATAGAAAAAAGTATGGAAGACCAGGAAGACTATATTTCTGTTTAGAGAGCTGCAGCTGCTTTTCTCATAAGAATTGCCAAATGTAGAGGAGACTATTGCCAATAGTAGTTCTATTAATAGTATAAGTATTTGCATAATAGTTTATCTGTACACATAGCTAAATGTAGGATGTGAGGTCACCTTAAGCAATAATTCCTTAAGTAATCTTTCCTTAAGCTTGTTATTGAAGAAATAATTGGATTGGGCAAAAGAGAGGACTCAATTTTTTTTTCCGGCAGTGGAGATAGACGGTGGGGGGAGGGTTATACTTGAAAAAAGTAGATGGGGCAGAACATTTTAAAGAATTAAATAAGCTTAACCTGATTATATCTTATTAATTCTATATTTTCTATTACATTTTAAATTACCATTGGTGACAACTTTTGGAGAGGTTCTGGGGGAAGGATGCATGGTGGTGGAGGCAACAGTTTGTGTACCTCTGCTATAGAGATTCACTTCATAATATGAGAACATTATTTGGAGGATCAGTTGCTTGATCAGTTTTTGTGAAAACTGCAAGTGTTGTATTTACCTAAGTAGGTAGTCTAGTTTAATTAACACTGGATCTTGAAAACTGAAGAGATGTTACATTATTATCCCCAATCATTGTTTGACACAAATGTTAAAACGTTTCTTCTGCCATTGATTATTATTTTCTTAGCAAACAATTATGTATGTGAAAGAGTGAAATAGACTAATGAGAAAGTAGGATAGAGAGATAATTTCACCATTAGATAAAGAATGTCTTATTATTCTAATTTGGATCCATCTTAAAAATGAAAGTCATCTTCTTGTCTAACCACAGATAGTTAAGAAAGGCAAAAACTTGCTGTATCACTTTCTTTGCTATAGTGTTAGACCTTTGTTGATAAAATACTAGCACAAGCTTAGAGATATTGAAATAGTTACTCCAGTCTATAATGTAATGGCTGGATGTTGAGCTGCCATGTTGAACTTTTTGTCTTTCCACTTAAGGTTGTATGTTTCTCCAAGAAAACCACCAACAGATGGAAAGGAATCTCCCCTGAAATGGTGTAGACAAGTATTGGATCACCCTAGTCCTGAGACAGAGGCAGCTTGCCGTAGCCTCATCAGCAGACTTGAGCAAGGTAGGCCCATGGACCGTCTTGAAAGGGCCCTCGAATGATCACCGAGACAGCAGTAGATTGAAATATTATCGTTTAGCTTGTTACTGTACTTTTAAAGAATACGGTATAATGGCGGTATGGAGAAGACTTGAGAAACGTGGATTGGATTGTGCATTTTCAGATAATGAGTTCAGTTACAACGTTTTGAAATCACGGCATTGTGTTTTGCTTTTTTGCATTTGCTTGAGGCAGTTCAGACCCAGTTACATTATGCCAAATGGCTAGGTGGGGTATCGCCGAAATGGTTGTGATTATTAGATCTATTTCCCACCTTTATTTTGTACAACTCAAGACAGACTACATTATACTCCTGCCTCCTCTTTTCCTCCCAACAACACCCCTGTGAGGTAGGTTGAGTTGAGAGAGGGCGACTATCCCAAAATCACCCAGCCGGCTTCATGCCTGCTTCTAGGTTTGCCATAAGTTAGAGAGTTTACATGCTCCTTTGGCTGAGAAGCCCTAGTAGGAGAATGTTGTCTGCCCTCTTTAAGTTGAACATTGTAACAACTTAAACAGGTTAGTAACTTTGTCAGCTATTTAAATAAGCTTGTCAACAGTTCCTAGATTAATATAAATGTGGGAGAAAATGAAGTTACACTGTTTATTGTTTTACTCATTCAGTGAGCTTTCAGAGAATCTAACTGCCTATGATATATGAGATAAAGCCCTGAGTTACATGATTTGGAGGACAAGGTGGTTCAGAATAAAATGATTGTTTCTCATTAATAATGCAACCCCTTTTTTAGTTTTCAGTATTGTGTTACATCTCAGTCTTAGATAATGATGGAAAATCTTTATTTGGTTTTCATGGTTCTGTACCAAGTATTTTTTGGTTCTTCATGCTATGATTTTACAGTTCCATCATATCTAGCCAGCCTTCCAAAACAATTAAATTAAAGTGCTTTAAGGAAGCATTTTGAGAAATGGGCCCAGAACAGTTTTCCCACCAGATAATATTTTCATTAGATCATGCTACCTGTATATGTCCTCAGTGCCTCCTGAAATATCTGATTCATGCTGAACATTCTTGACATACGACATCAGTATCTCTAAAATCGTATTGGCTGGAGGGAATATATTCTTTGCTGCTTAGAGTAGATTTCAGTAACATAAACATAGTTGCTCTGAACAAAGCTTGCCTGTTCCTCGTCCAGAATTGTCCACCTGGGAAACTTACAAGTTATGTACAGCCACACTTCCAGGATGAGTTGAGAGATGGAAAACTGTGCATTTCTTCAGTGGAGAGAAATGCCATAATACTGGATATCTTCTCATCTGGCCTGTCTGTTATCTGGGAAGCTGTAGAGAAGAACCACAGCTCCTCTTTCAGTGTTCACTGTAGCACTTCAAACTGGTCAAGTATGTCCAAGGTGGACATTGTAAGTTCATACAGCAGCGTATATTAGTCTGACACTTGCGAGTCCCAAATGTTAAGCCAGGAAAAGAACATCACATGGAGAACTAAGAATTGTCTTCATTTGTTTTAATTCCAGACATTAAACTGTCAGCCATAATTGGAAATTGAATTTATTGGTTTGTATCATGACTCAGGGGGTGAGTGTGTCTGGCATGTAATGCATGCAGATGTAGTTTGATATGCTCTCCCCCTCTCTCTCCTCATCTGAGTATCTGCGTTTAACGTGGTAACAATTCATGGCTTTCTTGTATTTTCCTTTAGCCAGTAGGTGGAAATCCCTGTATTGCAGTCCGTTGGCGTCTCCAAGTGTGCATAACTTGAATACAGACACAGGGTCCTGTAGCAATGCACTAAACTCTCCTGGGCACTACAAATCAACTAACAAACCACTACTAACTTGTGGTAGCTCAGGTATGGCATGGCATTTGGGATACTTTCAGAGGAGTGGAGGTGGGAAATGCATGCTGGGGGAGGAGGAGATGTGACTGGTTTGCTATGTTCAGTTAATGTGATAATCTAAGGGCTTCTTTTCTTCACCTAATACTTTAGGAAAGCTTCTTGTTTAAATCTTCTTGCTTCTTTGTGCTAATTTTGGGATGTTTCAAAAGGTCCGTATTATTTTTTGTGATAAAGGACCATTGTCTGGCACATCTGCTTCAGTCCTAGGGCATTTGATTATTCCTTAGGAAAATGAGGAGTCCTCTTTAGCAGGGCATTTTTTGTTGCTTTGTTACTTTATGTGTGTGAAAATGTTTTAACTTGCATGTATGTATACTCTTCCATGGTTGGTGAGAATTAGATTGATGTTGCAGTCCTAGGTCTATAAATAAATACACATTTCTTGTCTGCTTTGCCTGAACTTTTCCAAAGGGTGGAATGACCAGTATGCCTTGGAGACAATAGCTGAGGCAGCTTGCAAAGTTCACCTAGTTCATGTTGCTGTACAGAGAGTTTTAGAGCTTGTATTTAGAATCAGTATTTAAAAGCTAATTACTTATTGCATGCATGGTTTTTTTTAAAATAAGGACAAATGAGAGGCTGTTAGAACAATTTTCTAAGTATTTTTTGGACATCTGGGGTGGAGAAGAAAGAACTTATTAAGAATAATTTACTGACATCTTAAATACCTATAAAAGACAATACTGAATTGCCGTTTTCAAGTGGAGGCTATAACACTAACTTGTATTTGGTTACTTTTGTCTTTTAGTATTTAAACAACTAGTAATCCTTTCCTCTTTTAATCACAGAAAACTGTACACATCTTTTCTAGTTTGCAACCAATTAATTTTTTTTAAACTGCCCTAAGAACTGTTCAAAAAGCAATGTAGAAATTACATTCTAAGTGGGTTTTTTTTTAATTTGGACTGATTACTTGAGGATTATATAACAAATAATCCTTTCAGGGTGATCAGTGAGCCTAAAAATATCACTTTTCATATTTAGTATATTACTGAATTATTACTTTGGTCACCTAATGCGAAGAGAGGACTCTTTGGAAAAGACCCTGATGCTGGGAAAGATTGAAGGCAAAAGGAGAAGGGGACGGCAGAGGATGAGATAGCATCACTGAAGCAATGAGCATGAAACTGAGCAAACTCAGGGAGGCAGTGAAGGACAGGAAGGCCTGGCGCAATATGGTTCATGGGGTCACGAAGAGTCGGAAACGACTTAACGACTCAACAACAACAACAACTGAATTATTATATCTGAAACTGCAACTAATGAGGAAAGCTACATCTAGTGATTGCCTACAATTTGTCAGTGAGAAATTGTTCTGCAGCTTTTAATTGGGTACTCTTGCTTGCTCTGCAGGTCTGAAGTTTGGCATCCCCTTCCTTTGCAGATCTTTATCATGATTTTGATCTCAGTCGTGTCAAAATTAATTCTTTGCTGAAGTGGAAATTTTCCTTCCATTTGATAGTAACCAATTAGGGAAGGAGACAAAATCCTTACCGACCTTGCTTTCAGATCCTATCTTTTGCTTTCTTTATCCTGCCAACTAATCAGTGCACTTTCAGATACTATACAGAGTTTTACCCAGACAGGTTGCTGTTGCAGTTTGCTTCTGTGAATGTTGTAATTATTCATGCAGTTAGCAGTTGTATGAATGACTTTAATAAATCAGTTGCAGTGGTGCTTTTGGAAGCCATTCATACTGTTGCTAACTTTGTGAATGGTACCTTGTCTTGTTTCATCCTATACTGTTTTAGTAATTTTAATTGCTTTCTGAGTAACAAACATTACAACTGCTGCTTCAAAGGGAATTAAGACTGCTCTGGTTAGACATGAATGCATATTCTACTTAAATACATGTGAAACTTGCCGTATAATTAGCTTAGGTTCTTGATTAATGAGTCAGCTACTGCTTCTTTGAAAGTGTCCAGGATTTTATAAATAAGTAGCCTGCTTGTCTGTGACAAATAAGAATCTGCCCTGGGTAGTCAAGCAAACAGTGGGTTTTTCCACCTCCTTTATGTCAAAATGACGTATATTGGAGAAGGATATAAACAAACATTTGTGAGCTAATTATATATTTGCAGTAGGGCTTGGTGGCAAAAGGTCTGGTTCTCTTGTCTTGCCTATTTTTTTTGATAACCTCACTTTTCTACAAAGTATTAAAACCAAAATCAGAATGTGTTTTGTAGCATGCTTGGGCATTATTCTAAATTCATACTGTGAATTTGAAAAGGCTAATTTTGAAAAATCCTAATCCAGCTCCAGCAGGAAGATGAGAGTGATCTTGACTGATGCAATCTAAGAAGCTTTGAAATATGAAGACTTGGTGATCTGGTAAAGCCAGTAGATGTTAATATTGGCATGTGTGCCCTTCTTTGGTAGGAGATGATGGGGTATATCTTCAGCCACATGCCCTTAGGGAAACCCTCCACTCATACTATGAAAACTAAACTTGCTTTGTAGCTAATGAATTGAATTTGCATTCACAAACACTTCCCTCATAGTTTTGTATTTGTGATGCTATAGGGAATGATGGTTGTTTCTAAGTGTTTGACCATGTGGTGATGGCTATCTGTGGCTCCATCCAAACCATTTCACAGGCCATAGATCCTTTTCTTCCCCTGCATATCGCAGTAACAGAGTTGCCAGAAGTTTGTAGGAGGGGGCCCAGACTAATGTCCATTGCCTGTGACCTTTGGGTACGACAGAGGACCTGAAATGGTGGCTGTTTTAACTACAGTTACCATATGTGGCAGGATAACGTTTTCCTCCCTATTGAATACCAGAAAGAACTCTCTCACTTTGAAGTCATTGCTGGTCAACCCTTATGATAAATTTGGTTACCTTATAAGGGTGTTTAAGGACAAGACTGGGAAAAAAAATTGTATACAATGAGAGTGGTTGTACAATTGTATATTTTTAAATTATATCTGTAACTTCCTCACCCTTACCTGCTTTTTCCCCTCTCTCCCACCACTTCTAAGGTTATTTGAGCATGCATTCAGCTTTGAGCTCTCAGTCTTCTGTCGATAGCGAACTTAGTACCTCAGATGACTCCATTTCAATGGGCTACAAACTGCAAGACCTGACTGACGTACAGGTTATGGCCCGCCTACAGGAAGAAAGTATGTGAAAGCGATTTATAGTATTTCTGTCTCCACATTAAGGCTGCATCATCTTCTGCAGGAGGATTTTTTTTAGAAATGCTCGATAGTACAAAATATTATTTTTCTGTTTATTGAATTTAATTAGAAACAGCATAAGAGTACCCATGGATAGTTTCTTAGATGAGTAATTGGATGTCTCTGCTAGTAAATTAGAATGTCCCCGTTCAGTGACATGAAGAAGCCTGTCTGTTGTTGCTTTGGCTATGTCAGTCTAGGGGCACCTGCTCTTGAACTCATTGCAGCTGCTTCTGAAGCACAAGGGTGTTCCTGCATTGCTTAACAGACTTGGGGAAAAGAAAAAGGACTAGCTATTAGAGCAGGTTACAGTAGACTATCTCATTATGGAGCATTTAGCCTTGAAATTGCAGCTTTGTGAATGAACTACAATATCCCACTATGTTTCTTGTAAGCTAACAAGAGGTTCTTTATAGTTCAATATATTATATCATTTGATTTTTTACTCTTAAATGTGAGTAGAATGAAAAGGTTGTAGAATGAAAAGGCTGATATGCCAAAGTTTACCTAAACTTCTGAGGAAGGCCCTCTGGATTTACAAAGTGCTGTCAGTACTAAAACTCTAGTGATTGTCAGTCTCTGTTTACTTATGCCCCCAAATACAGATACCGGTTGTGAGTGCTGAAATATATGTGAACTACTAGTTCTGAGATTGTGTCTGCAGAGGTGTTAAGGCTAGATTACAACCCTCATTTTGGTACCTTTAAAGTTATTGAGGCTACAGGCAGGAAATGCTGTCATTGCTTCCTGTGTGCTTCACCTGGGTTGTATTGGGTAGAAGTCTGATGTGTTTGCTTTTATGTCTGCTTTGCTAGCCCATTAGTGGGTAATGTTAACATATTATCACCGGTATGTTAGACGGTATGATCGAGAAGTAACTATGTCTTCTGTGGCTGTGGCCATACCTCAGGTCTTCGCCAGGATTGTGCGTCCAGCTCAGCCTCTGTTTCCCGCCGCAGTTCCAGCGCCTCCTTGCATTCCTTGCGCAGAGGCACCTACAGTGACCAGGATTTTGACACATACAGTTTGGAAGATGAGGATGATGACTGCTCCTTCTCCTATCACAGCAGTCACAGATACTCTCCATCCCCGCTCAGTTCACCACGATGCCAGTCTCCATCCACAAATACAGATTATGGGAGGGCCACAAATACCCGGATTCGGCCCCCACGGAGGACAGTGCAGAGTCCTATGCAAGACAGACTAAAGTATTCTGGGAATGAAGGTATGTGGCACTGTTTCTGAATCTTGCAAGGTTTTTGAATGAGTGCCTATATAACGACAGTTGGATTTTTCATTCTTGTTATGTATCATTTACAGAGGAACTGCGTCATAGCATGCCTAATCTGGCTAGGACAGGTCTGCGATCTTTGGAGTCAGTAAGAAATAGCCGTAGCTTGGAGTCAGATTTACAGATTCCCAGTAGTCGACTCTCTAGAATCCATCAGGAATCAGTCAGTAAGTTGGCTTCTTCTGTGACTATTCCGTGACATTTCAGTTGGCGCTATTACTGAAATAGGAAAGATATAGTGTTGTTTGAGAGATCTTAGTTGGCCCCAAGTTTTAATGGAGCTGCACATTCCCTGAAGTAATTGTTTTAAGTTTGGGAATACTTTGGGGTCCCTCTTTGTTTTTAGTTCTTACAGTATTGACCAGAAGTGCCTTTCACAACTTCATCTGGTAAATCAGCCGGGCCTTTTCTGAAGAAGTGTGCCAGACCATAGTCATTCTTAATGTAGGAATCTCAGTTGGATTATTCTAATGCATTCTACATAGAGCTGCCCTTGAAGATTGTTCATAAATTTCAGCTGTCCAAAATATGGCAGTTTCATTTGCTAGCATGTGTGTTATATTACTACGAGTTTTGCCAAATGTTTTGGCTACTAATTTAATTTCTGGGTTCAGTTAACGATTTGCCTTCTATAGCCCTCTATGGCCTGGATCTGCTTCAGCCATGTGAATCTGCCTGAAAACTTTTCTCTCCTTCTGATCCCTTTTGTTCTCTTCCCTGCTGATAAATGTATGACAAATGGAGATGAGAAATTGAGCTCTTTTGAATATGGCACCAAAATAGACATACATTTTATAATTATTAACATTGTCTCCATTTCATTTTTTCCTCCATTCTGCTTTAAGGTCTGACTCCAAATAAGCTTCGTTATTCCTCTGGTGCTGGGCAGTCACCCTTGACAGTTCGACAGCCCATGAAAGCAGGCTCCTCTGCTAATGCTCTTCTAACACCACGGCAGCCAGTTAGAGCTGCTGGGTATGCTAGTCCTGCTGGCAGAGTCCGAAAGCTGCAGTCTTCCACACTGAATCCAGGCACTTCAGGTAGTGGCAGTTCAGTGTACAGAAGCAATAGTATGGTCACAGGAGCAAAAAGCTCTCTTCCTAAAAATAAAGCATCGGTTGCAGGAGCATCCAATCTGAAGAGCAAGCTGACCCAGCCAGCCAAGAGGTGAGAGCTAAAGACTTGAAACACCAAGCCCATGCGGATGATGTGTTTGGATTGTGATCTAAAACCTGAGGACTACTTCGTGTGCTTGACTTTACCAACAGCATTGAATTCTAGTATGATGTCTACTGGACTCATCTCCCTAATTGTGCTCACCATGTGGGATATTCCATCACCTAGTAAATGTAATGAAGCTCCTAAAACCAGAACTGCAGGATGAAGGGTTGGGAGTGATCTTGTGCCTGTTCCAGCTCCCAAAATGGCTAAGAAACTAGCCAATCTAGCAAGCCAAAGAAAGACTCCAGCTCAAAGCTGGGAAGAGTTTCTTTCATTGTAAAGAGCCCCCCATCCTCTTTCCTGGTTTCAGATTGGATCTAGGGAGGAGAGCCCAGGAGTGCCCTGCATGGCATTTCAGAGGTGCAGTCGAGGGTGATTATCAACTTGACGTTCATGTGTAAAACTGTAGGCTTGTTCTTTAAAAAACTTTATATCCTATCTAGTTTCATTCAGCAGCGATCAGTATTTATAACAGACCATGAGCCAAAACAGATAGCAAGAGGTACTTGCTTTTTAAGTAAATGAATTTTTTTGTTGACGTCTAGTAACGGATAACGCTACAGAAGTCTCCTGTCTTTTGACTCCTGTTTATTAAAGCATCATGTAAGTAAAGTATCTCTCCATATATCCCAACAGGTTTCCAAAGGCTAACGTGTCTGTTGACGACTCTTGGAAAGATGGGTGTTACTGAACCAAACCAAAAAGGCTGATCATGAACAATGTTTGTTGGGTATGTAATTGGACAACAGCCCAGCTGGCTGGGCAGGAGGACACGCTTCAGCCTCCGTTTCTCTCCATTGCCACCATGCTTGACAAACTGGAATGATGTTTTTCTGAATTTGGACAACCTTTTGCCTTTGCTTTGATGATGGACGTTGACTGCTTTTTTTGTTCCTGCTATTACAGTCTTACTGCTGAGCCTTGATTAAAGTCGTTCTTGTACCTGAAGGTACAGATGGCTGCCTGAGACACACATTTGAAGATTTGTTCATGGTATGCACAAGGAGGGGAGAAGAGCATGGGATAGAGCTCCTGTGGCAATGAGAATGTTTTTGAGTCTGTGGGGTTTTTTCCTCTCTTGCAAAAGGCAGCTAGAGAAGGTAAACATAATTAGAGATGACTGTTTCTTAGGTCGCTTGGAGTAATTTAACTTTTCTAGGAAATTCAGAGGATTTTTTTACTTGTCCTGAACAGGCATCTTCACTACTTTTATTATAGAAGTTGAAGCAGGTTTTTTTTATAATAGCTAGTGCATCATCTGTCACAGGAGAATGTCTTAAGCTGATGTCCCCATCACCTCCAAGACTGTTACGTGCTGTTGCCTGCAGGCTGATGCATACCCCTTCAGTGAAGTCTTATTTGCCCGTTTGCTCTCTTCCTTATCTTTTAGCTAGGCAAGACTTAGTGTGGGTAGTAGCAGCACCTTTGCCAGCTAAAAATGCACTTGAAGTGTTCCTTTCCCTAGTCATCTTCACTTAATCCTTGATACTAAAATCTACTTTTCTGCTTTTGTACAAGTCTTTTCTACTGTCCTTTTTTTTTGGTTGGTTTTTGGATGAAGGAACTTGTTTTTTAAATTAAATCAGTGGCTACTGGAGCTTGCCAAATGCAAGAATACAATCATACCTGGGAATGCAAACTGGCTTGCCAGCCAGCCCTACTTTTTGCCACCAATGTGACTTGATATTGTAGTTAATAAATGTGAAGGGGCTAGTGCTACCTTGTCTTTAGTAGCAAAACTGTGTCCTGCTGCTTTTTTTACATAGATAGATAGGGTAGGTAGTATCCTTAAGCAAAAAATGTGTTTCCCCCCAAACAAGGTTCATCCCTGATGAAGGCAGCATAGATTTTTAATGAGAAAGGTGGAAGAAAAAATCCACTGACTTAGCAAAAGCAGCAGTAATGGTTTGATATGGTTAAAACCAAGGTGATGACCCATAAAAATACACAGTGAGAATTCATGAACTAATTTTAAGCATTCCTGTTGGTAATTTGCCAAATGAATGAATACTTGGTACAGTTGAACATTTTGTGTTTGTTTCCTGACTGTTGGGCTGAGTGGTTTCCTTTTGATTCAGAAATGTTAATAACACTTAATTGTAACCACCCTGACTTAATCAGTAGGTATAACTACTTCTTGCTGAAGCTATTACTACTTTGTGGATGAGCTCACTGGTCATCTGATGCAACAGGATAGCACCTTTAAACAATTAAGAATGCTTATATAACCTGCTTGCATTTATTGTGTGATGCTTCATGAAATAGCAGCTGAAGCTTTCCCTGAAACTTAGAGATGGACAGCTGGTACTCAGCAGCACTTCAAAGGGTCATCAGACAGTAGATGCAAGGGAGAATGTGTGTAATCAGATGTTGAATGGGCGTGTCGTAAAATGTTCTAGCCCACTAAGAATGCATCCTGAAAGAGTGGCCATTAAATATAAGTATTACTGGATAATAATTATTACTTATAGAATACTGGCTGGCCAGTAGGCGATTTCAGATTTTTGAACCATTCTGTAAACACTTAAGACAATGTTGTGAAACTAACTAACAATAAGGTTATGGGTGAGAGACCACTGTGGACTACCTTTTATAGGCAGCAGGGGATAATTCACACCGTAGACTGCTGGTGGTAAGATAGCCATGCACTTTTTCTGGCAACAGAACTGAAGTTGTTTGCAACTGCGACTTTCTGGAAAGTTTCTGGCATTCCACGCTAGCCTGGTAGTCTCTCATCCATGTGCGAACCTGCCCCAACCATAAAATCAGTCAAGATCAGAAAGGTACTGCCACCAGACGTAATGGTGTAATAGTCATGTGAAAGCTCAGTATGAACTCTGAAGCCCATTGATTTTCTACTCTTGGATCCCTTTTTCCTCACAGTACACCTGAACCATGTGCCTCTAGCACTGTGTTTCCAGAACTTTATAAAAGCAAGTCAGCTGTCAATAAGGTATTTTTACAAGGAGAAAGACTGATATCAAGTGTCTGCAGTTCAGTACATTTATTTAAACAGATCTAACTTTATTTTACAATAATGCATCAGTGCATTTTATTAAAACAGGAGGAAGCAGTTTACTTAAAGGCATTCAAAATGATAGAAAATTAACAATTGCTATTAACATTTTTTAAAACATGCACAATTAATTCAGTGTTGGCTTGTCCCTGCAAAGATATTTGGTGGAGAGAGGGAGGAAAAGAGCCTTTCTGACCATGGCAAACAAGGGAAGCTGCAGCAGGCCTAACCTCTGCAGGATGCTGAGGAGAGCAAGCAGAGTCTACCTCTGTCCAGCTGAAAACTAGGATGAGGTCATAGAATACCAACACTGGGGGAGAATGAAGAATCTCCCTATTTAAGATGTTAATATATGTCCTCCAGAAGCCCTTTACATTATGCGGGGGGGGGGGGGGCGTTTTTCACAAGTGGTTTACGGCAATTTTATATTAAAAGTTAGTTTTCAATACTTCATGCTTCTCCATAGCCTTTTCCTTGAAAATCATTAGCTTGGGATCCCGATTACCTTTCAGATGCCTGCCTCTGTGCTTTTGAGTTAGGCACAATAGCTCCACCATGCTCAAAAGGAAGAGGGCAGTCACCAGTCTCACACAGTGTGTGATACTTGGACTCACTGGAACAGCTTTTAGACACACCTCAGGAGATGAAGCCACAGCTGAGTTCCATAGCACAGTTTGAAAGAACATTCCAAACTAGGCAAGAAAAAAATAATCCAAGACACAAAAATTACAAATAGTAGCAATGTTACAGCAATATTAATACTATATACTTACCAGTCACCCAAGTTGAAAAGCAGAACCCCTTCATTTGCCCAATAAGAGGGCCACAAAGGAAGCTTCAAAGGACAAAGCTACAGACTGTCATGAGCTTAAGAAAGGCACTGCAGGAAAAGCAATTTTAGTAAGAGCTGATCACATATCTGGGCTAGGTCTATGAATAAGAACTCATTGGCTTCAGTGGTCCCCACTCACATATCCCCTAAGGTACATGGGGCCTTCAGCTCCCCCAACCTGCTCCAGCAGCACTCAAGGACAGTAAAGTGCAAAGCATGATAATGCAGATATTTAGAACCTCCCATTGTTCAATGCCTTCCTTTCCCTTCAGGAAGTTCTGCCATTTCAGAGAAAGCATCCTTCAGGTTTTTAAGGAGTACCCCCATGTCCTTACAAGGTGATAAGGCAAAAAGACTCAAGTGTCCTGGAAGGATGAAGAGTGTGAAAGTCCACATGTGATGAAATACATTCCTGTGCATCTGTGCTTTCATGTGGTTGACTGGCTCAGACAGCTATTTCTGTACACAGCTTGGCCAAGAGAGGCCCCCGCAGGCAGCTGACACGATGATATAAATGATGACCTGTGGGGGGGAAAGTGTTTAGGAATTTCCACCTCCACATGTCACTGGAGGAAGAAAGTCTACAGACCAGTGCTTGGACATGCTGCTGCACTGCAGCACAAGCCACCTCAAGATTTTTCTTGTTCAAGATGGATGTTCTAGCTGATCACAAAATATAATGCAAGAATGCCAAAAGGCTTCAGTGTTTCAAGGTATCAAAATACAGCACTCAGACCTGAACAGGGCTCTTCATTTATTGTATGTGTATCCTCTTCCCACAAAAGCTTGGAAGGAAATAAGGCAGAGCAGGAAACAACAGAAGAAATCTATATGGGAGAGCAGATATCCCAGCCTTCCATAAAGGAAAAGAGTTCTCACAGCTCAATAACTCTTATAGACCAGGACAAGAATAAGAGGACATATTTTCCTTTTATAGCCAGCAGAGTCCCTCTACCTCCCCAAACCTTCATAACAGAAAACAACTTACAATTGATACTATGGCAATTATGATGGTGAGCTTTAGGTTCTTCATGCACATTGCTCGGGCCAGGTTCCTACTAGTTGTTTTGAAAGTGACAGACTAAGGGGGAAAGCACAGGAGAGCAGTTAACACAGACTGCGCCCAGTATATCGTCAGTCTGTTCAGAAGACACCACCAATTCCTCCCCACCGAAGAAATGTTATTTAACTGTTACTTTAATTCATACTTTTGATACACCTTCTGGAATGCCTTTTTGTTTTTTTAATTTCTTGACAGTCTCCCATCCAAGTACTAACTATCTCTGACCTTTGCTTTGAGATCACAGCAGGAGTACCTCACTGCCCTCTGCTGGAGATTCTTGACTAGGCTTCAGTGACATTCAGAATACAGGAAGTCCTCACTTAATGACCCTAACTGGGACTGGCAACTTGGTCACTAAGCAACACGGTAGTTAAGTGAAATGTCACGTGAACGCTTAGTGCTAGTCATTCTGGCAATCCCAGTTGCTGTCACTGAGCAAATCCCACACAGTTGTTAGGCAAGGATTCACCCAGATCCAAGCCATTCTTGGAAGAAGGTAAGGGTCTGTCTCTACTTCAACTCCCCCATCCACCTATCTCCCCCCCATCTCTGCCCTTTTGGCCACCTGGCCTTGCCTGCCACCAGACCACGTGCCACTACCAGCCGGGTCCTTCTTTTGTGAAAGAAGGCCCTGGCTGGCACACAAAAGGAGGACCTGGCTGGTAGTGGCATGTGGTGCAGCACACACCCACCTGCAGCTGTCACCCACCAGCCTGCGGGATG
This sequence comes from Liasis olivaceus, assembly GCA_030867105.1. Taxonomy (NCBI): domain Eukaryota; kingdom Metazoa; phylum Chordata; class Lepidosauria; order Squamata; family Pythonidae; genus Liasis; species Liasis olivaceus. Next base: position 13,955,300 of record CM061361.1, read on the forward strand.
TTTCCATGCTACCTCTCCCACATATGGCCAGGATGGTGGGCCCAGCGGAGGGGAGGCAGGCCAAGATGACAATGAAGATTGGGGGGGGGGCAGCGGTGGGGTAGGTCATAAATTTGGGACTGAATTTTGTTCACATGGCTGTGGGGGCACTGCAACAGCCAGAACTTCAAGGACCAATCATAAGTCCCTTCGTTCAGTGTCGTCATAACTTTGAATGGTCACTGAACAAATGGATGTTAAGCGAGGACTACCTGTATTCCTAATTGCTGATTTTTAGGCAATGTTATTCCCAAGAACACCCACAGCTGCCTCTGCCTATGTAAGACCGGTTGATTTCTCTCTGCAAGGTCAAAACTCAAAATCTGCCAACTACCACATGCTACTTTTGCTCTGAAAAGAGAAATATTTGGCTAGGTATATAGAACTCTAGCAAAGAAACATGTAGTTTGTTTTACTGTCTCAAATGCCCAGATTAGAAGGTACATTCCGAAAACATGCACTCTATGTTTTAAAAGCCAGCTAGTCCAAGAAAGGGCTTCGCCTGTATATACTTTCATTTCCTCCCCCACCCACCCCGCAGGCCTTCCCTCAAGACAGAGCCAACCCTAATGAATTCACTCAACCATCTTCAGAACTTACCGAATCCACAAGGTTTTCTGTTTTGTCTATCAGCAATTCCAGCTTTTCTCCTCTTTGAGCCACAAGATCTTGGATAAAGAGAGGGCACTTGTAAGAATTCCAATAGAAAAGCGACTCTCCAGCAGCTTTTTCCCAGACCACAAAAACTGGATAACAGCATTGCACCATGCCCAGGTATTTGGTCTAATTACACTTGGAGCAAGTTCCTTAATCAAGAGTTTGGAGTATGAAACACCCTTCAGAAGTTCACAGAGGATCCAGTAGATTTGGAAGCTAATATATCCCCCAGTTCAAGCAAAAATAGAACAGAAGTAGTATAAATGGCTCTTACTTTGTTCCACCCAATCTTTTTGCCAAATAAGTTGAAATGCAGCCCACAGGCTTCCTGTCCCTTTCCCACTCATACCCTTCCCACAAAGCATTAGCCCTTGCCAAAACACATCTCTATTTCTTGTACATGCATCACCCTCACTCAGTCACTCTTACAAGCATAAGAGTCATCCATACCTATATTGCGGACCATGATCCCTTTAAGTTCATCCACCTGAGCCTGTGTCTCTGCCATCTGGTCCGGGCCTTTGTTCTCGGAGTGATATTTCTACATGACAGAAGAACAGAGGAAATCTAAATGCTACAGAAAATCAAAGATGTGAATAAATGGTGGAGATGGAACTTGGGAATGGTACTTGTAAAACAAGTCTAGCTAAAAAAAAAAAAGATCCTAACGTACAATAATACAATCTCATGATGCATTGACAAAAGCAAAGCACCCAGGACACAGGAAATAAAAACTCTTTTTTTGTGTGTGTTAGGTCACATTTGCCCAGCTCTTGAAACCACACTTTAAGAAACCAAATTAAAGAACATGCAGAGACCCAACCGGGATAGTGGGAAGTCTGCAAACCATGCAGTGGCTAGATGAGCTAAGTAAGTTTAGTAACCTGAGAAAGACAGCATTAAAGAAAGGCAGGATACAAGTCCTCAACAGCTAAAAAGTTACCTTGCAGAATATTGAGCAGAACTGGAGAGAAGTGAATTATGATTAAACGTTAAGAGAAATTACCTAAATGTAATACCTGTTCTGCAGAGGAACAGCCATATCTCAGGAAATGGTGAACTCTTCTTCACTTAAAATATTTAAGCAAACTAAAATGATTCCTTTTATGGTTTATGACATAATCAGCCTTGCACATTTCAAGGCAAGATGCAAGAATCATATTTAAATGAGCATGTACATTTTTCTATGAGCAATTCTTAAAAGAGGCAATGCTAATGCAACCTCAAGAACAATCCTCTTGGGTTTAAAGAAAACTGATCACCCAGTTTTAATTCAAAGTAGTCTGTCATCAGAAGATTAGATGGTTTACATCTAACTCCAGAAGGGGCATGTGTAGTTCCACTTCCCAAAATGAAGGATCTTCACAACGACAGCACAGGATCTCACCAGCTGTGCTGCCAAAACACTGGAAAACTCGCTGTTCATGGCGTATGGCAGGGCAGTCTGTGCTCGAGAACCATAGGTGGTCTGAAACCTCTTCTTGATTTCATTCAGGAATGTGAAAGCTCTGGAACGCTCAAAATTCTGAAGGAAGAACAAAATAGACAAGTATTAACAGCTGCGAAACATGACAGCTTAGTATACTATTTGCAGCAGAAAGGTAAAATACATAGTGAATCACTGGAAGGGGCATAAATAGATCCAAGTAGTATATCGAAGCAGGAAGTACCAGGGACAGATAATGAAGCCATTGCCTTCATATCCTGTTAGTGAGTGCCCAAACTGGCCAGCTGCTCTTAAGAATACAATGGTAGATTTTTCAAATGATCCAATTGAGCAATTCTTAGCAATCTGCTTCCCAGATCTGATCCATATATTTTAATCTGAAGGTTATTCTTAAAAGCAAATTTTCATGGTAGAAGCCCCACTTTCACTCACACCAAGTTCTACATAACCAGGGACCTCTTTGGGTACTCAAGTAAAAAAACAAGAATCTAGTTTTCTTGACAGGATAACTTCCAAGGTTATCACAGCATGAAATATCCTTACAACAATGAAAGGGAGCAAGAGCAAATCCTTTCAGTGCAACAATATCCCAAATGGGCATACAACTGTATTTGCCCATTTCCAGCAACCACCTTTAGAGAGTGCAAATTTCACCGAACGCCCCATCACAGCTTTCTCCCATATACTTACATCATCTGTGATGCAGAGGTATATAATCCGGTCCTGACAGATATAGTGGAACAGATAACTGAGGGGAAAACAAGACACCAAATAACAACATTCTGAAGAAGCTCTACCAAGACAGAGATTTCGACATAATGGCATGCAGGACAGAATATACCATGCTACATGACATTTAAATCACTTGTTTTGTTCAGTTCATGCATAAACAATTTTGCTAGTAATCACATTCCAATTTCTCAAGATACTGAACTCTCCTTTGAGTTGGGATCACCTTATGATAACTTCATGGATATGTCATAGATACTTCCATCTTGTTTTTTGGACAGTGCTGTGGAAGTGGTTTGCCTTTTCCTTTTTTTTAGCCCCCCCCCCCCGCCCTTTCCCAGGTTAATCTACAGTATTAAAGAGGAGGAAGCTAACCAATAATTTAAGAGATGAAGGAAAGATGCAATTACTATCTATCTAAAAAAAAAAAAGCTACGTCTATTTGGTCTAAATAAAAAATACAGAAGCAAATACCAAGTACAGTGGTACCTCGCGTTACGAACTTAATCCGTTCCGTGACTCTGATCGCAACTCAATTTGGTCGCACCGCGAGGCAAATTTTCCCATAAGGTTCAATGTAAATACGGTTAATCCGTTCCGCCCTCTGAATTTGGTCGCGCCGCGAGGCAAATTTCCCCATAAGGTTCAATGTAAATGCATATGGCTCTGCATTTTCTTTGGAGCCATGCTGACAAGCACACCAAAAACCTTCCAAATGCCACAAAACACACCACAAGCCTCACCGAACGTCTCCTTGCTACCGCGATCTTGCCCACAGGAAGCCGCGACCACGTGGCAGCAGGACAAATGGCCGCGGATCCGGTTCGTAGCACGGGGCGGAGGTTGCATGGCGAGGTAAATTTTTGGGGCCGGAGCTGATCGTATCGCGAACAATTCGTAAGGAGGGGCGTTCGTAACCCGAGGTACCACTGTATCACAAAATGATAGAATAATTCTAATTGAAGAATGGATCCAAGCTTGCAGGGCTGTTCCTAGCACATTTTCACTTTATGCAAAGCTTTAGAAAAGTGTGCTACTGTGCTTATCTTTCGTAAAACTCAGAGCCTCCACTGATATCTATCAACTAAACACTGTTTAGGCTCAGTCATACTATCTTGTATCATGCTACCTCAGCATCTATTGGCCCCAATCAACAAACCTAGGTAGCGTGCAAACCAGCAGCCCATGTAGAAGGGCCCACATCAACTGCAGCCATCTACAATCTTAGGGAAAACTTGCAGACAGCATGAATTCTTTCACTGGGTAGCTAAATCCTACAAATGCAAGCCGTTGGCTAGAAATTAATTTGCAATTCTATCTACTTATAGAAGAAGGGCAAATCACAGCCATGTACAGCCCTCCACTATTACTTCCTTTTGCAAATCCCAAAGTAGTTCCTGAGTGGGTGGGACAAAAATATTTAGCCCATTTGTTGGAAGTGAGAGTTAATGAGGAATTGAGTTACTTAAACATTGAAAAAAAGCTTCACCTCTTTAAAAGCAAAAAAAAAAAAAAAAAGTTCAGTTTTCCCATTTGGGCAGTTTAAGTAGCAAAAAGATTTATTGCCCCTCACAACTTTTGTCCCATTCCCACAAAGACAAGATATCACTGGACATGTATCCTGTGGCTTTCAGGGGTCCAGAAATTACAAAAGGAACTACAGGCCTCACGTTTACCAACATGCAGGTCCAAAATTCTCACTGAGAATGCCTGTTCTCTGGAAATTATTTCCAATGTTTTTCCTCAACCAGTATTACCACCAGCCAGACTTGCAGCTGTATATTGATGAAGGCAGGCCTGGTTTAACCTTTGCTCCAGCTGAAGAAAAGAAACTGAGGTATGAAGTATTCCAAGATCATCTGCACATCAGCTGGAACTGACACACCAATGCTTTTCTTTACTGCTCCCTTCCCCAGCCCAGCAGTAAAATGGCTCTTCTCATTTCATCCCATTATTTACATCAGATTCGCCTCCATCAAACTTTGTTGCCTTTCCTTCCCAGAAAAATACTCACTTTCCATGCGAGTAGGTGAGTTTGTTGTTCTCAGAAGGTATCTTGGCCAAGATCTGCTCTGTAACCTCCAGGAAATTCCCTCCACACCATGCATGCTTGGCTAGAATGGTAGAGCCCCTGGCTACAACAGCAAACAGGATTGCCATAGCTGCAGGCTGGCTGCAGGGACAAGAGACACAGAATGAAAATGTTTCTCCTCGGGTCAGAGCACAGCCACCGCAACACAACACAGTCTGTGCCCCCATCACGTACACAGCTATAAAAAACAAAAGCAACCCTATGCAGAAATCCTATGAGAAGACAGTTCCCCCCCTTTTCAAATGCCGTGGAAAAACTCAGTCCTGTTTAACTATAATCAACAAGCACATTTTAGATAAGCTTATATCTTACTAGTGACTTGCAATTTCCTGTCACCTAAAATATGCACAAAGTCTGTGCACTCCAAAAAGATGCACATACCCAAATTAACAGGTCTTACAGGATACAGAAGTAGGGAAACCAAATAGGAAGAGCATTGCTGGAATGAGTGGAGAGAAGAGGAAAAGTAGTAGATAATTAAACTTGTAGCCGCTTCCACTAAAGTGCGGGGATCAAAGTATTGGGCAATATCCTAGCAAAATGCAATCCATTCTGTCTACTTTGGTTAAGTGCCATGTCAGTGGTAGTGATAGTGACATCTGGGTAATGGGTAATGAATGTCCAAGTTCTCTGCAAGAGATCAGATAGTTATTTCAAGTAATCTAAGAGAGATTGTCATATTGCTCTAAAAGACAATTTAAATTTATTAACTATGTAGCCATAAGCCATTATATGAGGTTTACACAGCAAGATCACCTAGTCAATCTTCACTGAGTTAATACAGGGTATTGTTCACGTTTCCTTTAAAATTGACTAACACGGTCCTCCAGTATTGGCTCTTCAACTTTATAGCTGCAATGACTACAGAAGCTATACACTGTGAGATCTGGATAACATAACCTAGTAACAACAGTTATCTTTGTCCTTATAGGGCCGACAGAGTATTCAAGGCCTTGAGGATGTTTTCCTGGACAAATGAATATAAGAGATAGTCAAGAAAGCAATAAGGCAGATGCTCACTCGGGGAATGGCAATATGTACCAAATCCCTAGGAGGACGTGATGGTATCTCCCATCATTGTTTAAAATCTTAGGACTATAAGCATGAAGTTTTACTACCCAGGAAAGCGGCTCTCCCATGGTCTGTTTTCAGCCTACCATGCCATGAAATAAATCCAAAGCTTCTAATGGCTTATCAGATCTAAAATCATACAGAAAGAAATCCAATATCTCAATTTCACAGGATAATTCAATATTAGTATATCCATGGATGGGAAAGAATATTACTGCAATAAGTCACAGAATGTCGATTTCCAGATCGTCAACACTTCAAAACTTTGATTGACTGGAGATTTACCATCACTCAGTTAAGTGTGTTTATAATAATTAATCAGTTACTATAATTAATTTGGGCTCATGAATGATCAAATCTCATTCTGCTACAGAATAAGACATTACAACAGAAGAAATACAGATCTGGAGGGCAGTGGAAGAGTAAACTGCACCACTCTTCTTCGTTTGGGTTCAGCCTCTTCCACTGCCACAGAAACACTGCCCTCTGTCATCTTCCATTTCTCTTTCCAGTTCCTTCCTAGAAGATAACGATATCACAGCATGTTCAGGAACCACAACATCAGCTCATAAACATACCGCACAAAGTCTGGCCTATTCTGGCTTCCCAGTGTGATAGACAAGAGCCCCATGTGCTCAATGGACCTGGTCTTTAAAAGTACTTCATGTATTTGAAGTTGTTGCCCTCACACTGTAAACATTTAGTAAAGCTGTGTTCTATTTATGTTTTTGTATAAATCTCCAGAACAAAGTTAGAAGACCATCATTGTAATCCTAGCCACCTGTTGTTCAGTGTGACTAAACTTTTCCCTACTTAGCTCAAACTTCTTTTTGCCTTGCCCAATATTGCAAGTTTTATTCATTTTCATTTTATACCCAGCTTGAGGTCCAACTTCTTTCCAGATGGTGTTCTTATCTAAATAGGCACCATTCAGTTCTTGAATGTGGCCATGACATTGTATCAAAGAAGCAGTTCCTAGAAAGTTGCAAACTTTTCTAAATAAAATCCAGCAGACTCTTCCAAAGAAATGCAAAGCTTTCCTTAATTCTTTCTCTCTGATCTGTGTGTCCTTATAAATACAGTGAGAACCATGACCTCACTAGTATTATCAATCCACATCTCTCTTACATCAACTCAAAAGCTGCAAGAGATGACTGCTCTTCTTCCCTTAAGGGTGTGGTTTTGTGCCTGGAAAAAACCCACCTTTTCTATGAAGCCTTGAGGGCTTCACTGCTTAAATCATATCCTTGCTAAAACTGAGTCTGAATAGATCTAACTAGCCCAAAGAAATAATCTTCCCTCCCATTCCCATGGCAGATTTTGACTACAAGATCTTTTGCACAGAGACCAGCTTTCTCAGAGTCTGCAAAACGCTTTGATAACTGAAACCTGCCCCCCCAAATCAACTTGGAAGACATTGTAAACATGTTAAATAATCACTCCAACTTTCCTCAATCTGACACATTTCAGCTTTACTTATTTATAAGATTTGTACAGCTGCCCGTCTTATACAGCATGACCTTGGGTGACTCACAAGCAATAATAAAACACTAAAAACGGTAATAAACGTAAAAGCCGACAAGGAACCTCCCAGAGTCCACAAACACAACACATCCCCACACATCCAGAACAAAGCTTCCAGGACTCCAGCCTGACACTACTCCAAGGCTTGTGGGAAAGGCCAGGAGATAGGAGCCTGATAGATCTCAGCGGGGAGGATGTTCCTAAGGGCAGAGGCTGCCTCTGAGAAGGCACGCTGCCTAGGTCCTGCTAGACAGCAACATTTAAACCTGGAGTTTAACTAGGCCCATAACTCATGGCATTCTCAAGCAGGTAGGAGTTTTATTTTTGACCCAGTGAGAGAATATCTCACAAGAACGGCTGTGACAATAAAATTGGAGGAAGGTTCATTATGTAAATTACCCTGAAGTCCTGGAGAAAAGGTGGAAATGAATCCAACAATTCATTAGATGGCAAGGTTACCCAGTAAGGTGGTGGGGCTGTTCAACTGGAGCCAGACAGCTAACAGTCGGTATGCTTTCATTTGCATACCTTATTGAAAAACTCTAAATAGTGTTCAGTTCCAGCAAGATTCCAAGCAATCCCATCTCAAAGACTCTTCCACTCCTGAAGACCCCATTATTCATGTCCTCCCCAAGGAAGGAAACACTGAGGACCAAGCTGTGCTGCCTGACATCTCTCTCAGGCTCAGAGGTAGAAGAAAGCAAGAAACTTAACATCCGGTGCATCTTTTTCATTAAAAGATAAAGACTTGATGAAGAGATTATTTATTTATTATTAAACTTGTATGTCACCTGACTCCCCGTGACTCTGGGCCACTCATAACAATGAAATTACTATAAAACCAATTCAGAAGACAAAGATGAAGAAGTGATTAAAGATGGTAACAATGACAGAAGGGGAAGCAAGGGGTCTCCCTCTCCCACTCCAAAGACCTGAGTGAACAGCAAAGATCCCCACTGCTTTCTTCTAGGATCCTATTGATTATTACAATCATCTGTTCAATCCGCAAGGCACCTAAACTGCCGTGACTTTCCAGTCTGGCCTATGGTGGTGGGATATCCTAGTGGTCTCTCATCCCATTACTAACAGGATTGATGCTGAACTAACAAGGACCACAGCACCTTCCGGAGGAAGAGCTGGGCGTGGGGGATGAAGAGAGCCAGGGCGCATTTGCGCAGCACACAAACAGGCCAACCGCGACCCAGAGAGCCAGTCTGGGGTAATGGTTCAGGTGCTGGCCGAGAAACCAGGAGTCTCCCTGAGGCATAAAAGCTGGCTGGGTGACTTGGGCAGGTCTCTCTCAGCCCACCTCACAATGTTGTTGTGGTGGTGAAAACGGGAGGAGAATTAGGTGTGCTACACACACACACAAGGTGGGATAAAAATATCATCATCCTCCCAGGTCAGCCACCAGCCGGCTGTGCAAACCCAGCCTGTGCCATTCACCGACAGCGCGCCCCATGGTGCGAGGCCAGAGCACTGGCTGAAAAGACGAAGCCACAGGCCCGACTAGGGGCTGGCCTAGGCCAGGGAGACCCGGGTTCAAGCCCCTCCTCGGCCACAGAGGTCATTTGAGGCCGGCGGCCTTCTCTCAGGCCGTCCTACTCCACAGGGGAGTTACTAGGGGTCCACGGCGGGAGGCCCGGAGGCAAAGCGGGGTATAAGTGCACTGGGGGGGCAGGGCCTCCCCAGCGTTGCCATAGCGACAGGGCGTTCACCTGGCTCCCGCTCGGCCCGGGCCGCCGCTACCTGGTCCAGGGGCGGCAGACGGGCCTGAAGTCGGCAGAGGGGAGCGGGCCCGCCGACCGCCCCCGCCTCGGCTCTGGGCAGGCACAAGCACGGAAGGCAGCGCCCGTTCCGTACCTTGCTGGGCGCCCGCCCGAAGCCCCCTTTCACTCGCCGTTCTCCGTCGCGTCGTTCGCAAAAGAAACCAAGGCCACGTGAGCTTCCGCCGCAGGCCGCCAAGGCTTCTGGGAAACAGAGTCCGGCCGCAAGACCCGGCCCGAGCGAGGAGCCGCGCCGCGCCGCGCCGCTGCTGGGAAGTGTAGTCTTTCGCAAGGAGAGCGGCGGAAGTAGCCACCGATTGGACGATTGGGAGGAAGTAAGGGGGCTGCGCCTTGGACGCTTTTAACCCCTTCAGGGCCGAGGCGTTTCCCGCGCCGCTTCTCGTAGCATCCTCCGTTTGAAAGCGAGAGGGGAGCGGATTCCTGACTTGGCAACTACGACTCCCGGCATCCCCTGCGCCCCAGCGCATGCGGGAAAGATGGGGGACGAGGAGGAGAAGCAGCAGCCGCGCGTGTTGCAGATGGTGAGACCAGGCGAGGAGCGCCGTTCTTCTTAAAAGCTAGCTAGCAGGCCCAAATCCAACAGGTGAAGCCTTTCCCTCGGCCTAAACCAAATCAGCAGCCACCCAGTTATCAATGGAAACCGATGCAGAATATTTCTTCTCAGGCGGTGCTGCTGGGACTTCTAAGGGCTAGTGTAGCAGGCCGAAATCCACCAGGTGCAGCCTTTTTCTCCGCTTTTAGCCATTCGAAAGCCACCCTACATCAGCAGCAGCAGCAGCAATGGGAACCGCTGCAGAATATGAATTCCAGCCCAGGATAAGATTCTTGCTCATTTTTTCTGTCTGATCACTCTTACAGTTCACTTGGTGCTACTTTTTCATGGAAAAAAGAGGATATTCTTCTTGCAGGGATCCAGATTAAGGCACCTCTGGCAGCTTTTGATGAACTCAGCTTCCCAAGAGGAATTCACCACCTTTCCTCTGGCATTGCCTTAACCAAGTGTTGAAATCTGTAAGCACAGCCAGGATGTAGCAAAAGTATTTTTACAGCAGGCATGTCTGTGCAATACCTGTATAATATTTCTGGGTGGCCGTCCCTCCAATGTATATTCTGCCTCCTTCCAAGGCACTCGGAATGCCATATAGGCTGCTTTCTGCAACTTTCCTCCTGTGAGTTAGCTTAATCTGGATTAAATTCAGCCTGGGGTGTGTGTTGCAGGCCCCCGGTTTGCTTCAGCTCCACGGCGGGCAAAGAAAAAGAAGTTTTTCTGATGCTTCTCCCAGCTTGGAAATGCAGCCGGTTGTCAGAAGAAGGACACAGCACAGCTGCCATCTGTTCATTCTCTATGTTAATGGGGAGAAATAACCAAGCCTTGAAGCCAAAGGATATTACCATAGCTAGGGAATGGATGAATAGAGAGAATAAGTAGCAGAAAGGGCTGGTGCTGCATCTCCTAACACAGGTGTACTGCTCCCAAGACATTTTCACCAAAGAAATAAAAAAGATACTCCGCCCTTACCTTCCAGCTCCTGATGAGATTTTATTCCTGTCCTCCTGCCTGCAGGTACGAGCTGAGGGGTCAGACAAGAGCTGTGTCACATTTGTGCTCCACAATGAGGACCACACCCTTGGCAACTCTCTGAGATATATGATCATGAAAAAGTAAGTAAAGTCTTCTGTTGCCAGGTGGATTCAGCGCCAAGGTTTCTCAATAGGACAGGGAAGGGTTTCTGCTTCGAAGAAAAGAAGAACAGCTTCAGAGCACACAGGGGCACTCCTATAATACCTCTTGACCACTCAGAAAAGCAGCTGGGCCTTTCCTGGGATTATGCACAACCACCGTGAAATCCCAGGAGAATCACGTTTGTTTAAGGGGTTGCAGACAAATACGACCTGCGCACACTTTCAGAGCACCTTTTAGCCTCGAATCCAAAGCATTGCTGCACCCCTATCTCATAAGTTAGTTGTTGCTGTTTGGAGACAGTGCTCCGGTTCACACTTCACAGTAAACGGTGGTTTGCTGCACTGCGGTTTGTTAAATAGGTAGATGGGTTCTGCAGTGCACGAAATCGCACAATGGCTTTGTATAATGGGGGTGCAGTGGGACATGCAACTGGGTGTCTATATGAATCTGAACATCTTAATAAAGAGTATTTGGATGAAGTAGGTGATTTTGGACTGGCTCTTATAACTTAACTTAAACATTGCTATGCAGTTGGAGATGGCTGCTCGGCATCTCTACTTCTGAAGAAGAAAGTAACACTGGCCAAAACGGCTTTTGTCAGTTTTACAGCCCCAGCTTAAGTGTCGGTTTGTGGTTACGATTTCACAATGGTTTGGTATTGTCTTTTGTCACTTTAGGCATCACATAAAATCACAGTAAAAAAAAAATTTGGCAGGATATCTGAACAGAAGTGCTTTCGGTTGTCCGTTACGCAGCATATACCTGTTTGAGTACTGAGCGTAGAGCCTAGCTTTTCCTAGTGTATAATTTTCAGAGCAGCAGACGCACACAGAACATCCTCTCTTCCCCTCCTATAATCTGCTCTTTGTTTCTCTGTAGCCCTGAAGTTGAGTTTTGCGGCTACAGCATTACTCACCCCTCTGAAAGCAAAATCAACTTCCGCGTCCAGACCAGAGGTAAGAGCGTGCAGCTCCACTTCCTGAAGGGCCACAGAATTGGCTTGCCAGCTTCTTGTATCATGAGCAGAAACCTCGTGCCAGCTTTTCTGCTCATGAGCTCCATTGCCCTGGGGAAGATTGTCTTTCCAGAATGATTACATGTTGCCATCCATTTTAGGATAGGGAGGGAGGGAGAGATTCTGAACTAATTCTGCACTAATTAAACCACAGAGCAAGGATTTTGTGCATAAAAGGTTTGTGCAGAAAGTGCAGCTTCTGGGCCCTATAAAACTTACCTTCTTTGGCCTCCCAGATTGCAATATGTCAAATGTTTCATCTTTTTCTTTTCTTTTCATTTCTGCAGAGAGGAGGTTAAGAGGCAAAGTTGTTGTCTTAAATCTTGCAGAAGCTTAAGACACTTAAGACACTCTTCCTTTCTTAAAACCCTTGAATGTCTCCCTCACAAACTGGATCCTTTTCTCCCCCAGGGTAGCCTTTGACATGCCCTTTGAACTCTGGCATGATTCTCAAGCCAGGAGAAGTTTGCTGGCAAGCCAGAATTTAAGATATTGGCTAAGAGACTGAGGAATTGGAAGTGTCCAGTTAAAATCTGGCTTCTGCTATGAACATGTCTAATGGTCTTGAGCAAGCCATTCTCTCCATCCTGAGATTGTTCCCATCCCTGCCTAGTTTCAGGGAGAATAATACTAAGTACAGAGATTGCTCTAAGAATTGTAGCTACAAAGTGTGTATGAAATGGCTGATGTGGGTCTCCCGGGCTGTGTGGCCGTGTTCTGGAAGTTTTGGTTCCTAACGTTTCGCCAGCATCTGTGACCGGCATCTTCAGAGGACCAAGTCACATCACCCTGGGCACAGAGAGAACCGCTCCTGTCCGTCCTCCTGTCCTCTGAAGATGCCGGTCACAGATGCTGGCGAAACGTTAGGAACCAAAACTTCCAGAACACGGCCACACAGCCCGGGAGACCCACATCAGCCATCGTATTCTGGCTGTGAAAGCCTTCAACAATATATTGTGTATGAAATGGTTTGGATCTTCAGATGCTACACAGATAATAAGTATGCAGCCTGCTTTAGATAACTTGGTTGTTCGCCTTCGATGACCAAGAATTGCATGCAAGCATAAATGCAGAATATATAGGCAGCAGTATATATAGAATATATATATATATATATTTAAAAGATGTGCAGAATATATAGGCAGTAATGTGTGTGTGTGCGTGTGTATGTAAAATAAATAGATATTTAAAGGGTATATGCAGAATATATGGGCAGCAGCAGGGGAGGTCAAAAGGTCAGATCACCATCAAGGCACAAGTACAAAGGGGCAGGTCTTGCTTGGCACTGCCATGGCTGCCATCTTGACTTTTTTGACTTCCCTTCTGCAGACTGTCACTGCAAACAGGCTAGGAAATCAGCTAGTGGGGGAGGCAGAGGGCTCAGCTCCTTCTTGGTCTTCCATGCTAATGGCAGAAGGAGGTTAATAAAAATGCAGCATAATAATTACTGTTCACATCACTCACTGACAAGGGGAAATACATGAACTGGAGGATAAATGATTTTTATCCTATTAGGGCCCCAGGGGATGATATAGATTTTAGCATTTTATGACTTTGATCATCGTATTGATGTGAGCTACTGAGACTCTGGTGATGGGAGCGGTGTTCAAATACTATAAAATAAATAAAGTTGACCTATTGTCTGATCACCCAGGGGGCCTACCTGCGGTGGAGGCGTTCCAGAAGGGACTGGAGGACCTTATGGGTGTCTGCCAGCATGTACTTAGCACATTCAAGGTGGGTCAGAGCGGTTTGCCCAGCAGACCAGCGTATAACATGTTAGGGAAAGGAAAGAGAGAAGGCTGCAGATGAAACGAAGTCAGACCAACAGTTCTGAAGCTAAATGGCACAGGGAGTAAGAAACCTGACATAGAACACCTTGAAAACCCAAACTCTTCATTGGACAGCGATGCCCAGGGGGATCGTCAACGTCGGCAAGGTGGTGCATCATGATATATAAACAGGCACGGATACAAGTCTTCACAAAGGCTGGGCTTACAGTGCAATCCTCCATCCACCGTCTTGCTGCCTCCCTGCAGATCCACTCCCGTTGGATACCATGAAAGGGCAGTGCCCCTTTGGTCTAAGGGGTGGCTGTCATATCTAAGCCAGTACAGGAAGCGGGACCCTCTTTCCAGCAGTTGGTCTCCCAGTCTTCTTCATCCCAGACACTTGTAGTGCTGTCTTTCTGACAGGGTTTGGATCTGGAACAGGGAACTGTGTCGAAAGGTGGATCAGAATGAGGGAAGCACTGCTGTGGAACCCCAGTGCAAGCCCCGCCCCTTATTGCATGCATCACGATGTTGCACACATGTACAAAAGGGGCAGGACTTGGGGTGTGATGTCGCTTTGGTCATTGTGACGAAAGCACAAACGGCTGCCAGATGCCCCTGGAAGAGCCTGGATGCCATTCTAAGGAGGAGATCTTAAGAAACCAATTATTTGTGGCCATTTTCAGGCTGGGATGGTGTACAAGCAGAAATCCATTAATAAAGGGACTGGTCTAACTGACTTTTGATGTACTGTCTGTCTCTGATTCTGTAACTCAGGGTTCCTCAAGCTCAGCAGCTTTAAGATGGGTGGACTTCAACTCCCAGAATTCCCCAGCCAGCATGGCTGGCTGGGGAATTCTGGGAGTTGAAGTCCACCCATCTTAAAGCTGCTGAGCTTGAGGAATCCTGCTGTAATCCAAAAGCTCAGGATCTTTGCTTGCTTTTTATTGTAGGCAAGCGTAGAAGAATACAAGACCAAGAATGACGGGACTATGGAATAGCATGGCGACACCAACATAATGGATAAACCTCTGCACAGAGTAACTGGCTTGGGGACTATGACTTATTAAAAGACATTTTATTTTTAAAAAGATCTCCGGAGGCTTTTCTAAAATCTGCATGATGGAATCCTCATTCTCCATTTCGGTTTTAACACATCTGTCGCCAGGGAGTGACGAGAATGCTGTGTTAATACTGCCAGCCTTTTATCAGTAGTGGTAACTATTCAAGGGCGCGGGTTTGTGATTGACCCAAAATATATATTTTTGTTTGACTGTACAACTGAATTCGAAATCTGTTTTTAAAGCTATCAGAATAGCCGAGTGTGATGGTCTTCCCCAAAGTCATCGAGGACTAAGGCGTGTGATGGTTTTACCTGACCACAATACTAATAAAAAGGTATCTGAAGGACATACAGTTGGGGAAGTCTGGAATTTTGTGAACTAGCTTCTGACAGTGGGGACATCAGAGACCATGGGAATGATAGTTTCACTCTCTGCTGCCCTGGTCAGACTGCACCTGAAACACTGTGTCCTGTTTCGGTTGCCACAATACAAGAAGGATGCTGAGGAACTGGAGAATGTGTAGAGAAGGGCAAAAAAGGTGATGAGGGGCAATCCTATGAAGAACAGTTCAAAGAACTGGGCACATTTAACCTAAGGAAGAGAAGGCAAAGAGGAGACGTGATACCATCTTCCAATTCGTGAAAGGTGGTCACAGGGAAGAGGGCGTGGATATATTTTCCATTGTGCCTGAGGGTAGGACAAGAACCAGTGGGTGGAAGCTCTACAGAGACCCCCAAACTTGAAATAAGGAGGGATTTCCTGACTGTGAAAGCTATTAGGTAGTGGAACAGTCTATCTTTTGGAGTTGTGGATGCTCCATCACTGGAGGTTTTCAAGCAAAGGTTGGACAGCCATTGGTCTGGGATGAGGAGAGGATTCCTGCCCTGGACAGGGGGTTGGACGAAGACCACGAAGGTCCCTTTCAGCCCTCTGATTCTATAATTCGTGAAATTGTCTCATAGGATACTTGCATTTTCCAGAGGCTCATGTGAGACCAATAAATTAGAAGCATTATCTATTTAGCATTTGTCTAAACCTTTGCCTTGATTCAGAGTGCTTTCAGTCTTTCCTTGGTGAGGATCTTGGGTTCACATTGAATTAAGATAATACAGGGTTTGAATGAAAACCTTTCAGTCCCTTTACAGCAAGGCAGTTCCCCCAAAAGGTTTAGATGCTGTTGAAAATTTTGTTCTTTCAAGGCTGTGGATAGCTGTCTCTTATATATTGATTGTATCATTTCAGCTATAATTGTAGACCTGAGATCTATTAATACAAATGCTGCCATCACCAATATTTGTACCTTTTTAACCAGCATTTTATCCAGAGAAAAATTGCAACACAATATTATTTTAATCCAAATTAAACACACTTACATTATGGTTTACATAGATTGTCAGATAATCCTAAATCATAATACAAGGAGCATATTATAAACCCTTCAGAGGCTACTTGAGTTAAAAACAGAAAGCTCAGATGCTATGGTCTGGATCAGCTGGAGATGTAGGAATGTTCTGGATCCAAAATTCAATCTCTCATAGATCATCTTTCCAAATTAAATTAGAGGCCTGGATTGTTAGCATAGACTTCTCAGGTGTCCCCTATGCTTGGTGGGAATTCTAGAAGTTGAAATCTGGAGAGTGTCAGGTTGTGGAAACCTGGTCCAGTAGAGGCCTAAAGCTCATTTAGCACTATGAGGCTTATCCTGAAGGAAAGACATTGAACTTGATGGAGCTATTCCCAGTAAATGGATCTAGAATTATAATCTCAGTCTTTATCAGCAGAATATTTAATTCTCTTCCTAATGCAGAGTTTCTCAACCTGGGCAACTTGAAGATGTGTGGACTTCAAGTTGCCCAGGTTGAGAAACACTGTCCTAATATGAGGAACAAAATGAGAGCAAAGCTGCCTGTATAAAAGGGATGGGGGTGGGGGAGAAGGATAGAAATATTTGCAAGATCCAAAACAATTAAAGGCAACTTGGATGAATTCCTGTTCTGAGGATCTGATCTTTTACATATTTATGTCAGACTTTGGGATGCAAGTTTGCATTAGGGTGTTACTGTGTCCATACTGTCATTTTGATGTAATCTCAGTTGCAAATGAACTATGAACTGCACTGCACTTTCTTGGAAAGGAAAATGGTAGTGCAAGAGATTCCATCTTCCTACCTACTTAAAGGTATAAAGCGTAGCTTAATAGGAAATCACATTTTATGATCCTGAAGCCTGGATGATGTGACTATGACAAGCAATGCTCATTGGGAATAGCACCATTTTTCAGGTATGGGTCAACCCCTACCCTTTTCTGTCTTCTCCTGCCCCAGTATCACCCCCTGGCTTCTTCTGCTTGGTGATGCAAGGCAGAAGAGTCTGGATCATGCCCATTCTTATGGTCCTAAACAAATTTTTATTCCATAAGGAGGAATAAGGAAGGAAGAGGAGATGGTGATCATTAAAAGATCAAAAAGAGGAAGAATAGAAGAGGAAGACAACATTTTTAGCAAGGATTTTTTAAAGGGTTGTGTCTGAAGTCAGATGATTGAGACCTCCTGCCCCTAGGGAAGAAAGGTGAATTCAAGAGGAATACCCCAAACCAAGGTCCCAGCGTCCAAGATGTCCGTCTCAGAATTCCAATGAAATGTCTTCATCTTGTTTCTTCCTGGATCTAAGATGAACTGCACTTGTTACTAAGATGAGAGCTGCTCCTGTCGAGTTCCTGCCCATTGGCTTTCCATTTCCCCATGGAGCCCTTATCATCTGTTGGTAGGATGCTAAGTGCTGGCCGTTGGCACCAGCAGCAAAGACAGGACTAGGAGACACAAAGCAGAGATCAAAGTCATCTAGAGCAGGAGTGGAGAGACTGCAGGCTTCTGAGCACTGCTGGTTCCTCCGACTTTACCCAGTACTGGAGGAGGATAAGTAGAGATTGACAGGTCGCAGACATGGTCATGAATCACCTGTGAACTTCGTCTCATCCTTCCTGGCTCAGGATGGGCTAAGAAGTCACTAGTTCTAGCTCTGCCTTCACACTCTCTGTCAATCTTGTGAATCAGGTAGGGTGGCAGTAACCACAGCTGGCCCAATTCTGCTTGCTGGTGGTAAAGGAGACGGGTCTGTGTTCTCCCCACCATAATAGATGGTTTGCTGTCACTTGCAAACCATCTAATTTTCATCTGAGCCTCTGCTAAGTGGAGTTGGAGGCAAAAAGGATTACGGACATAGAACTGAGGAGCAAACTGCATCCATTCCTAGAGTAGGACAGGGATTTCTTGAGAAAAGGAGAAGTGATCATAAAAGGGAGAAGTAATAATAACAAACTGTTCCTCTCTATTTTTACTGATACTGATCGGGCTGCCTCACTTCATGTCCTCCCTCTTTCCCATCACATGGCATCTTTTCGTCAACTCTCTTACCTGAAAGCAGTTCTTAAATTTCCGGCTGACAAAATAGAGAGCCACAGGGTTGATGCAGGAATTGAGAGAGGCCATGTTAATGCCAAAGTAATCCATGACCAGAAGGAAACTGGATGGGAAAAGAAAGGAAAGACCCATCATGTAGAATGTTAAGGTGAAGTAAGGTAACACCTCCTTCAAAGAGAAGGTCAACTCTTGATGACTCCAGAGACATATCGAGCAGTTTTCCTGCCAATGCTACGGAAGAGGTTGCCACTGCTTTCCCATCTTCTGGGATGTTCATTCAACTTCCCAGCCTGGTCTATAGCCTTCCATACTTTATCCTATTGGAGTACTAACTAGAACATAACCTGCTTAGCTTTCTGTATCAGCAGAGCTGAAGTCAAAATATCAGGGAAGGAACAACCTGTTTCTGTTCTTTGACAATTCTTTCAGTTCAAGTCATCCAGACAGTCATCCAGACAGTCACTCATGCCCTGGTCACCTCATGGTTTGACTACTGCAAGGCATTCTCCATGGGGCTGCCCTTGAAGACTACCTGGAAGCTTCAACTGGTTCAGAATACAGTGGCATGGCCAATTATGGGCATGCCTCAGTATGCCCATGTAACACCTCTGCTTCACAAGCTGCGCTGGTTGCCAGCTTGCTTCCAGGTACAATTCAAGGTGCTGGTTGTTACCTATAAAACCCTATATGGTATAGGGCCTGATTTCTTGAGGGACCTCCTGTCTCCCATAGTATCTGCCCAGCCAATTTGATCTTGCAGGATTGGTGGACTCTGGGGCCCTTCAATTAAACAATGCCATCTATCAGGACCCTAGAAGCGTGCCTTCTCTGTAGCAATACCTGCCCTCTGGAATGAGGTTTCCCCCAAAGATCCAGATGACCCCACCCTCTGTTGTTTAGAAGGGTCTTGAAGACCTGGCTGTTTGCCCAGACCTTTGTTGAGGGAGAGTGAAGCCCCTTCATTCCTGTCTGGTTTGTCATTCTCGCCATCTTCCATTTTTTACTGGTCATTATTGCATTTCTCTTGTTTTAGTTGTTGTGAACACCCAGAGTCATGGGGAGTGAGGTGGCATACAAATCTGATAAATTAAATCAATCCTATGCTTATCTTGCAGAAGGGGCTTGCTGATATAGAGCAGAATACCTTTGTGAAACGATCTTGGACAAATGACCTAGATGGTGATCAGTACTAAATCGCCCGCATTGCATGGGATTGCCCCGTGTCCTGATGATGCCAGTTCTTGTAAAGCCCAGCCCAGAAGCTTCCATAATCAAAGCAATAGTTAGATCAGCCTGAAGACCTTATATCTTGGGGAAAATCCATTAAACTCTTGGAAGTGATTTGTACCATGCATCCTTAGATGTTTATCTACCTTTACAGCCCTGCATCAAGACTTTATATTGCATTTATCCAAGAAATGGCTGTCTTGTTTGCAGTTTTATGGAGATTTCTCATGGATGTAGTCCTGAAGGTCCCAGCTAGGTGGGGTAGACATCATTCAATCAATATATTTAAAAAAATAAATAAATAAAGTGAAGAGACTAATTGAGACAAACAGCTTTTTTTGCCCCGGGGTACTTAAAGTCTCCACCATCGCCATATGGCTTTTCTGCATATTGATCTCACCTAAGCAGCTCGCATCTATCAGCATCTTGTGGGTTATAGATGGTTTTCTTGAGGATCCTGCTGAGATGGAGAGGAAGCCAGCAGAGGGCAAAGATTACCACCAGACAGAATACTGTCTTGGCCACTTCCCGGCGCTGGAAAACACACATGCGATCATTGGAATGAATAGAAGAAGATTAGAAAAAGATGGACAATTCTCTTGTATGTCATTCCATCCTGTCCGCTCCATTGTTTAGATCAGGCCTTATGAGTCTCTGCCTTTTCCTGTCTCCCACCTATTTCTCTTCTATTATTTCAGATATGCTTTATCTATTTGTGTTCTGCCCAGAGTCGCTCTTTGAGTGAGATGGGTGGAGACTAAATTTGAAATATAATAAATAAATACATACGTCTTTTAAATAAAAAAATAAGTAAATACGATTGCCCTCACAATCTTAAATATAAAATTAAACACAAAGAAGAGGCAAATATTTCTTCATGCAGGGTGTAATCAACCAGTGGAAGGTCATCTGGGGGACCTCACCCGCTTCATGTGATCATTGAGGGCCAGTCTCATGCCGTTGCTCTTGCTCAACATCTCGCAGGACATGAGGGAATAGAAGACCCCTGTGCAGGCCAAAGGCAAGCAGAAGTAGAATCCAAAGAGCCACCAGTCTTTCACATCCTTGTAGAACTGTGGACGGAAGGAAGGAAAGAAACAGCTTCAAGGAATCTGTGAGCGATGCACCACCAAGCTTGCTTATGTGCAGAGACTGGGAACATGCACTGTGCTAAGCAATAGCGTGGTTGTTTGAGTTCTACTGTTGTGTGAAGCAGCCAGTTTTGGTTTTTAAAGAAACCATAGTTAAACAATCTATAGATTAGTCTGATGTGTGAACTCAGCCTTTCTTTGATGATAATATGCATTTGCCACCAAATGTCAGACCGCCACAAGCTCACTCCTGCAGGGTATTCACACAATCTAACTCAGAGTAAAGAAAGATGGGCTTGTTCTAGAGTCCATTTTAGTGCTCTTCCTTCTGCATTGTTGGTGGGTAGATCTCACAAGACTCCTTATCCTCAGAGAATTTGCCCTTGGGGCTCTAGGCAGGGAGGCAGAAGCCCTTGTCCATATCTTTCTATGGTGTCCCTTATATTTTCAAATTTGAGGGTCATACAGGTACATTTTATGCTCATTAATTTTTAAGAGATGTGAGCTCTTCATTCACATTCTGGGTTACAAAATACATTTACCAAGCCATGCCTCTGTGCAAAGCTTGGCTTAGATGTATTGTCTTATTGTCTTATGATTCGTTTTCCTTTCTGGTAACAGGCTTTCTACAACAATCTCCCTCCCTCCCTCTCTTCCTGTGCCTACTCTAAGCTAGTGCCTTCCATATATGGTGGGATTACAACTCCCAGACTTCCCAGCCAGTCCTGGTGAGAAGTAGTCCCAGTACAGTTAGGGAGCACCAGAATGGAGGAGACTGACAAGTAAGACATTGGCTGGAATGAGGGATGTACAGAGTGAGATCAAGTGTCCAGACAATCCTTGTGTCCTTCAGCTACTCCCAACTAGCCAGAGGAAAAGGGCCTGTACCTTCAAAGCAGGAAGAGATATACATTTAATGCTAAGCCTACTGGTTGTTCAGCTTCTCTGTTTCCTAGCACCACCAAAGGAGAGAACGCACCATCATAAAACTGGATTTTTGCTCTGGGGCCAGCAAGCAAACCCAATGAATCTGTTCACGGTAATTCAGTTTCACCAAGTCAAAAGCAATGGCTTCGGGGATGGCCAGGATGATGGCCAGTGCCCAAATGAAAGTTACTTCCACTGCCTTCCACATGGGGATCCCGATGCCTTGGATCCGACTCCAGGAAGCCACAGCTCGGTACCTACATGAGAAACAAAGGAGTTGCTCTTTGCAGATTCCTACCTAAGAGATTAAGACAACACTGAAAAATAAGTGGTAGCCAGCAAGCAGGTTTATAACTGGGCAGTTACATATGGGATGCTCAGCAAGGAGAATTTCAAAATACCATTTGGGGCACCTGATCCCTTTGGGCTTGAATACACATTGCATGTGCTGACACAGTGCATTCAACTCTTCCAAACCCTTGCAGAACGGTTGGGTTCATGAGCTGCATTCCCTTTCATGTAGGCAAGGTGGAGTACCTTGTATAGAGGGGAGGTTCGTAGAGCCAACCAGGGATACAGAAAAACCAGGCAGAGTTTTGATTGCACCATCACGGCCACCCTCTTGACTTTTTTGACCGAGAAGGTGATAAGTCAGGCTGAATGGGAAATGCTCCAAAGGGCTTATTACCTGTCTATACTGAGCGCACAAAGGCTGAGGACGGTAATGCCAACAGAGGCCTTCTGTATGAATGGCACCAGTTTACACACCTGTACACCAAAAGGCCAATCTTCTGCAAGAAGCTGTGAAGAAAGAAAGAAAAAAAGGAAAGAAATCATCATTATTTGTCCATGATGGAAGATTCTTGGGAGAATGTGGGGGTATTTGTGTAACAGAGAGGCTTCAGACAAATTAGGCATTTAGAAGCTATAGTCCCTCCAGAATCATCATCATCTTTTCAAATGCATCCCCAGTTCCCAGCATCTCTGAGTGGTTAAGCTTCCTTGCTTTATATTTTTATTTAGACTCTGTATATACACTTGCTCTGCATGATACAGTAAAAACAATCACAACCACATAATTAAAAAAAGACATATTTTAAAAACTCTTAAGAACAAGAAAAGTGGGAACTTAACATCAACATGTCAGGCTTTCCTGAGAATGGAACTAAGAAGGCTAGGAACTAAGTCTTTTTTGATACAAACAGAAGCCAGGCAAAAATACTGAAACATGAACAAGCATGAGTGAATGAGTCTACTTTTAGCCCCCTCCAGTAAAGGCTTGCTTCAACTCCAGGAACAATTCGTTCCTTAGCATTTATTCCTCCATAGAGAAAGTACAATTGATCGTAGAGTTCACACACATCCCCGGTGGGACCCATAATGAATGTCCAGGGATGGCACAAGAATGTGGGGTAGATTGTACAAACATATGAAATCCTATCAGTAGTTTGGACCTATGCCCTGTAAGAATTATACACCACTGTGAACACCTTGACCTAGGCTGAAATGGCAGCTAGTATGTAAGTAAAATAAGTTAAGTCTCTTTCAAGTTGAGTTTAACTCCTGGTGACTTTATGGACACATCCACACCATTTTCTTGGCAGCAGTGCAGAAGTGGTTTGCCCCTGTCTTCTGGGATAGCTTTTTGACTTCCCCAGTCTAACCCAAAACACAAACTTGGGTGTCCAAGGATGGCACATATAACACTTTTGCTGCGGGAGCTGCATTGGGTCCCAGTTTGCTACCAGATCCAATTCATGGTGTTGGTTATTACCTTTAAAGCCCTACATGGCATGGGTCTAGGCTACCTGAGGGATCCTCGTCCTCATCACATTGACCCATCCCATCCGTTCAGGCAGAGAGGGCATGTTACGGACCCCATCAGCAAGAAAATGCCAGCTGGCAGGGCCCAGGAGGAGAGTCTTCTCTGCCATTGTCCCCACCCTTTGGAATATTCTCCCCCCAGAGGTGTGGCAGGCCCCTACACTCCCAGCTGTCCAGGAAGAACTGAATAGCGGTAAATATGTGTAGCTCAGGGTTGAACTGTGGAGTCCTTGGGGTTCTCTGAGCTTGGTTCTATTGTTCAGTGCTGAAGATGTTACCTAGCCGGGCAATGAAACGTTTGCAAGAAAAGACCCAAGTTCAGAGAACCCCGAGGACTCCAAAGAACTGAATACCTGGCTCTGCCAGCTTGCGTGGGGCAAGAAGAGCTTTAACCAACCCTGGGAGTGGCTGGCACCCTGATGACATTCCCCAAGCCTCATCATTTCTAGCTACTGTCACTTCTTGGAAGATATTTATTATTTATTTAGGACTAATTGTTATATTGTATTTTTAATTAATATTGATATTTTCTGTAAACCGCCCAGAGTTGTTTTGTAATGAGATGGGCAGTGACAAATTTGATAAACAAACAAACAAATAAATAAATTACAAAACCCTAGTGGAAAATAATACTGGCCCCACTTTCTCCTGCCTTTCCACCTGCTCTGGGTTGGTCACTCTTGCATCTTGCTCCTACTGACCTTTTGGGAGCAGCTCTCTGTCTAATAGAAGAATACCAATTAAGACCGATAGCCAAAGATTGCCCATCCTGGGTTAGACAATACTATGCTACATTGACCAATTGTCCAGTTAGGTATAAGCAATCTCTAGGTGCCTAAGTCATCAATGGCTGGGGTGTTCTCCAGCTTTTCCCCACCTCTTCACCTCCTCTTAGGTGGAAAGTACTCTCCCAACCTAATCAAACCTGGAAAGAGCAGGATTATTGGACAGGAATGCATGGGTTTGAAATGAATTGCTGCAAATGATTGTAAGTATGCTATAACTGTATACATGATTGTAAGTATTCTGTATCATGGGGTTTGTGAAGATGGAATAATTGGAAGAGTGAACATGGAATAACTGACTCCTATCTTCTTCAACCATTCCTTATTCTGCACCTCCTTTTAAAATATTTAAAACTGTTTCTGCTGAATTTTCTTTATATAGAGAGAGCAAAGATGTTAGAGAAATGTCCAAATTCAGTAAAACACTAATTACTGCTGCAAGGCTAAATTCAGGCAGAAGGTGAGATGGATGTCAGTTCCTTGGGATCTCCAAGGGATCTTAAAGTACTTGGATCCCATACATCCTCCACAAGGAGCTATCCGGACTGAACTAAATTGGTCCTTCTATGAACTCCAGCCACTGTGGGGCATATCTAGACAGACACCAGGTTGGAGAAGATTACTCCAAATATACAACTTTTTTGAGTCCTTGCCAATATGACTTCTGACTAAAGGAGATGACTATGTAAAAATCCAAAACAGAAAAGTCTGAGAGGGAGGGGTACATGAAACAATTATATTTCACAGATATTTTGGCTTGGAGATCTCCTACTTAAGTCTAATTTTTCTGCTTTTATGACATGTGATCAACTTCTGGCTCTTGAGCTACACAACAATAACTCTACTGGTTTTTTTTTGTTTTTTTTACTGCAATGCAGTGCAATGAAGTGGGAGAAAAATAATAGTAGGATATATGTTCCATGTTTCCACTCTGATGTCACCACTGAACTTTCAGAATTCTCCTTATTCTCCCATATCCATGTATTCTGGTCATTGCAGCGGCTAGTGGATTACATTCCTTCGGGTGACCAGAGCAGAATGTTTTGAACACTTTACCAGAGGGGTATTCTCAGGGTGTAGAAATTCCACCCTACCTCAAGTGACAGAAGTTGGATGGCCAGTTCTCCGCCAAAGACCTTTGGCATCACTGCTATTCAGAGCCCTTTTTGACTGGAGAGATCAGGGATCAAATCTGGAATTTCCTGCAGTTAATTATCAGCCTTCCCAGGTAGACCAGACAGGAAACATGACCAGATGAGCTAATTCTACTTTGTTGTAAAGCTACATTAACAGAATCTTGCAAGACTGAAAGTACAATTCTCCCGTTGTCTCCTTCACAACTAGGGAGAGTCCCTTCTGAGCCTCTTGCCCTACCCATTATCCAGCTGTGGGCTATGCTGTCTCTTATCTGATTGTTCCCTAGGCAGCATTTCTTGGCCCAGTCTCCCGAAGTCTTTCCCGTATACCATTACAGTAATACATGTACCACTTTCTATGGACTCTTCTTGGTTGTGTCCCAGGCAGATGCATCTTTTTAGATCATGCATGGGCTACCATTATCAACCTTATATTTGAGCATCTGTTTACTTCATCTCACCGATCAATAAAGTAAAGCCTGATTTGAAAGAAAGGGTATCATAGCAATGTGATAAACCCACTCTAAAACCAATGGTAAGTTATAAAGGTGATGAATAAAATAAATAAATACCTTATATACATTAACGGGCAAAGCAATGAGGATGTAGAAAAGGTCTCCAAGAGCAAGGCTGGCGATGAGGACATTGGGTCCGTTTCTCATGCACTTATTCTTATAGATGATCCTTAGCAGGGTGGAATTTCCAATTATCCCCACTATGAAGATAGTACAAGAGACAAATGTGTTGATGTATTTGAAGGCTTCCCGGATTTCTGTTGGCTTAGTACACATGACCACTGGTGGAGCCTGTGTGATGGGATCCCCAGGAAAGTCTTTTGACTTGTTGGAGGGGACTCTAAGATCTGGGAAGACACCGGCCTGAAGGATTCTGTAAGCTTGATCTTGCCCCAGAATCTCCAAAGGGATGGCGCTGTCTTTGAAGCTGTTGGCCGTCTGGCTGGAGACACCCAAGATGAGGCAGGAGGCCAACACCAGTGCAGTGAGAAGGCTACCCATGGGGAAGCCAAGGTCAAAGACCCATACCGTTTTGTGTGTGTTAAGCATTATGGTGTTAAAGGTGTCATCTGCAGATGGAAGACACTGACAAGGAATCTGGATAACAAGGAAGAAGAGAAAAAAGTGATGTTAATATAATCAATATCTTCATGATTCCCCTTCCATATGATTATTGTTCATAGAGGATAAGGGTAGGCAACCCACAGCCTATGGGTCTTAAATACCTCCTGGTGGTTTGGGTGGATTCCAGAGCCCTTTCTACCATTGCCATAGAAATTTGCCAGTAAAATAGATGAATTAAACCCTAGGGATGCAGATAAGAGAGAAAAAGTTATCTGCCTCTGTAATTTCCATGAGGACTAGAAGTAAACCCCAAAACCAGAATCTGTAATGTTCAAAACTAAAAGGAAAATGTTATAATTGATAGATGGCAAGGTGATGTTTAAGGTTCCTGGGGCAAATGGAAGGATGTGCACGCACACTTTTACAAGTGTCATTTCCTCCTCTTGATAGACCTCTGTGATTCTACTGATGGAAACTACATATGATCTGGGGAAGAACTAAGGTCCTTTCCTCAATGCCATCAGGAGCACCTGTTATACCAATGAAGATAGAACAAAGCCGTTCCATCAGTTCTGCTGAACTAGCAGCTTCATTCTTTCTTTACTTGCTTCTGTTCCAACTAGTGAAGTTTTACTTAAACAAGAAGGGGCTACATTTGGCATTCAGATGTCAGTAGTGTTTCTCAAGAGTCCAACATCATTAGCTTCAATTACATTTTTAGTTGGCAGGGGGGAGGGGGAAAGGTGATCCTTTAATAATAATGGATGTAGGGCATGCAACCGACTTTCTCCTTAATTTTTTGGATTTCAAATCCCATCAGCCACAGTCAGCATGTCCAATAGTAAGGACTTATGAAAATTATACTCCTAAATATGTATAGGATATTAGGTTCCTAACTCCAGACATGTAATTTAGTTTAAGGCATGACATCATCAAAAGCTGTTGGAGCTAGTTCAGAGTGAGAGAGACCAGAATGAAGGACACTGTCACTGTTATTAGAAGGAAGAGATCTCTTTCAGATAAAGAGCTGTAGCAAAGCTACTAATCACTGGGACTTCAAATATTATCCAAACAGTAAATTAAGTTAAATTACATTTCAGTTCTATTCACACACTTTGTGATTTACAATAATAGCTGAGTGGACAGCAAATTGCTGAATCTGGTATGTAATGTTATTTCCTTTTTTGTGCAAATGCAGAGTAAATTCAGCATTTTTAAACAAAGTTACTGAAAGAAAAAAAAATCATTCTTTGGAAAGCAGTAAGTTGCTTGGAAACTGAAATTCATAATTAATACATAATAATATAATATTTACTTATATAATTCCTTCTGCAAAGCAGTTGCTGTACAATCACTTTGCTGTTATAATTACAAAACTTTTTAAAACAATCCTGGATCCAAACTAATAATTTAATTGCGAAATTAATGAATAATGAAAGGGAAAGAACTTCAAGATGAAAGGGATAAAAAGCCATTTGGGATGACTGCATTAAAATAGGATCCCCTGCCCTAAAACATCAGTCAGTGAAAATTTCAGATGCAAGAATGCCTGTCAAGCTGAGATCCATCAAAATGTAAGCCCTAGCAATGACTTTTTAAGGCTTTAAGTGCTACAAACTTTTCAGCACCAAATTATAATCACCAAATCAAATTTGGAACAATTAAAATACACATAAACCATGATAATTTAAATCCATAACACTAAAATGTTATAACACTAAAACATTAACACAATAAAATAAAACTTCCATTGAAGTATTTCTAAATCAGTAAACAGAGCTGTCAGCTGACTTCGGTAGCTCAAAGCTTCTCAGAAGACTTTTATGCCTCTGACAGTGATTCTGTGTTGCTTGCCTATAATCTCAGCTCAAGCGGTTTTGTGGTGCCGGCTTTCCAGTTCTAGAACTTGGGAAGATTTCAGAGCCACATGCACCTTGTAATAACATGTAAATGGAGGATCCAAATCTCATCCATGTTCCCCAATTGTTTAAAGCTAGCTTCCACCGACCATACCTCAAAAGTGTAAGAACAAGAAATTCACAGTAAAGAGGAATTTGAGATCAACGCAATTTAGAAAGAGTCATCCCGTAATCACTCCCTCCACCCCCAATACACCTCCTCTGTGGCTTCCCTTCCTCTTTCAATTCCCAACTCTTTCCCCCCACTACTTTAAGAATTGCTTAAGCAATCTCTAAGCTGTCCCTGTTGTACACCCATTCCAAAAATGAACCATCTACATATCATGTAGCACCAAAACACACACCCCAAATCTGAGCAACCAACCGTTTGTCATTGTCATCTTGCATGGACTGAAGCCCTAGAGAAATTCCACCTTGAACATTTTGTTACCTTGGCAGGCCGGTCAAAGGAAGGAATAATCCTTGCGTTATGGTCATACACTCCAGATTTCCCTCTCACCAAAAAAAGTTCTCTGGTGTTGTTTGCTGGTTAGAGGTGTTTAGAACCAAGGGCTTCTTATCTCTGGTGCCCCAAAGATGCTGCTGCTGGAAGTGCTGACGAGGTTACGTTTGCTGAAATAGTGCTCTGAGGAGGAGCAGTTCTTATTTAGGACCCAGACCCAGGGGCTACAGTCAATAACATGAGACCAAGAAGTGGAAGAAATTGGGCGGACATGGAAGGTTTTGTCATGTGGGAGGAGAACATAAACAAGTTGACTGCTTCGGGCTAGGAGACGGTGGAGGAGGGGACAGTTATGGTCAGAGAAGCATCATGTGCAGTAAGCAAATCCCAAAACGCAAACTCATCTGATCTGCAGCAATGGATAGCTGATACATGTTCTGTTTCTCAACGTTTCAGTTAAAATTTTTGTTGTTGTTGTTTTCTAATAAACGAGCAAGGAATTGTTTTGCTCATGAAATATTCATCTTCCTTCCTTCCTTCCTTCCTTCCTTCCTTCCTTCCTTCCTTCCTTCCTTCCTTCCTTCCTTCCTTCCTTCCTTCTCAGTGTATTGTTAACCCCAATATAGATTATTAGTGGAAGAAAATGTTAAAAGAACTACCAAAAAGTGCAAACTCATGCCATGAGGTCAATGGCCATAAAATCTTATGACTAAATATTTCTTACAAGGAGGATTGTAAAGTGGGCTGAATGGGTGTGGGGAAAAAAACAGGACGTGCTTTTCTCATCAATACGTTAACCCACATGAAATAGAAGGAGACATGAACTCTACAGAACAGCGTATCTATCCATTTCACTTTCCCACTTTGACAAGCACGCCAAGTTCTACTTGTAAACAATCTCTGCAAATATTTTTATAATGCAGTCCATGTATCTTTTTTGCATGAATTTGTCCCTAATATACATTGATCAATATACCTAGTTATATACTGTGATGCACCATTAGGAATTATGATGACTACAGCCTTCCTCAAACTGTGTGACCTTTAGATGTGTGGTCAAGTTCCAAATCTCACAGTGCAGATCTGGAGAATGTGCAGATAAGAGAAGGCTAGACTATACTAGAGATAGAAACACAACAACTCTCCATAATAGACAAAATTATAACCAGATGATTTGAATGCCTGGTTGGCTGCTTGACCTGTTGCTAGTTCAAGAGGAGGCTATCCAAAGCCTCTAGATATTTTGCAGCACAAACATCCTAGCGCCTCAGCATTGGTTATGATGGCTGGGGTGCTAGAATTATCATTGGTTGCTGGGGTTCCTGGGGATTGTAGTCCAGAGCATCTAAAGATCATAAGGGTGAACCTCCAGCAGGTGACCAGCTGGTTCCTATTCTGTAGCCAGAGAGATTGGACCAAGCATTGAATGTTTCATAAACTCTTTGCCAAGGAAACTTTATATACCAGATATCTTTGCCATGAACAATATCTTCTTCTGGTGAATAACAATAAATCATCTTCTTCTTCTTCTTCTTCCCCTTCTTCTTCTTCTTCTTCTTCTTCTTCTTCTTCTTCTTCTTCTTCTTCTTCTTCTTCTTCTTCTTCTTCTTCTTCTTCTTCTTTAGAAATAATTTTTTAATGATTTTGCAGGATGTTTGGAATTTAGGATGGAAAGCCAATGTAGTTTTTCTTGTATTTCAAGTTCTCTTCTTGGAATAAAAAAATCTAGAATATTGCAGCATCAACTACTTCATATATAATTCTGATCATTACATTTTGCCACCATCATCACTATCACCATCTTCATCACCACCATCTTCACCACCATGATCAATATATCATCATCATCATCATTTGAAATCAAGAAATTCAAAGATGGATCAGTGGGCTAACAAATCCAAGAAGATATTTTTCTCAGCACTCACAGCTTAAGCTCATTGCTTATGCTTTGAATAACTGTTGATTTTTGGGGGTATAATTTTATTAATTTTTTTTTTAAAAGAAGGTAAAAACTAATACAAACTAATATAACATGAGAAAAAGTGAGAGAAAGAGAAGAAGAAGAAAGGCATCAAAGAGAAAGCTAAAAGTGCAAGAAAGGAAAAAAAGTAATAGAAAAATAGAAAAAAAAAGAAAAAAGATGCAAAGAAGTAGCTTCTGATCTTCTTTACAGCAGTTATAAGTACAATTGTAAATTTACCACTTACTCTATGGTTACAACATAACTCTTTTTTCTATAATCTAGTCTGCCTAATCTAGTCTGTCTTATCATCAAAGTCATAAATCGTAAGTTTTTTTCTGTTTCACACAAAAATCTGTAAGGGGTTTCCAGTCAGCAATAAACATAGATATTGTGTTTCTATGATCAAGGAAGTCAATTTATCCATCTCAGCAAGATCCATCATCTTCACCAACAATTCCTCCATTGTGGGTAATGCCAAATCTTTCCATCTTTGTGCATACAATAATCTTGCTGCAGTTATCATGTACAAAAACAAAGTTCCATGACTTTTTTCCAACCGCTTGTCCATCAGTCCTAAAAGAAGAACCTCTGGTTTCAATTGCATATTAATCTTTAAAATCTTCTGAATCAGTTATATATTTGAATCCAGAATTTTCTGGCTTTTTAACACGTCCACCGAACATGATAAAATGTCCCTTCTTTTTGTTCATATTTCCAACATAAATCTGAAGTGCCTTTATACATTCTAGACAATTTATCTGGTGGCATTATACCAACGGTACATCATTTTATAAAAAATCTCTGTAAGATTATAACATAATGTAAATTTCAATCCTTTCAGCCACATATTTTCCCATTGTTCCATCTGTACATTGCAACCAATTTTTTACCCACTTTATCATACATTCTTTCACTTGTTCTTCTTTTGTTTCAAATTTCAATAAAAGTTTATACATTTTAGCAATTACATGTTCATCATTTGTACACCATTCTATTTCAGACTCAGTCTTACAATGTCCAAAACCATAAGTTCTTTGCCTACTGTAAATCTTTCTAATAATTGTAAATAAGAGAACAATTGACAACTATATCCCTCTGCCACCAGTTCTCTTGATTTATTTTACATTCCTCTTGACAAAATTCTAGTATCTCATGAAAAGTTAGCCATTTGTATTTGCCTATTACTTTTCGTCTATAAACTGCTGCTTTGTGCCGAGACCCACAGAGGTGTTTTTGAGCACAACCTGGGTTTGGATCTATTCCATATTTTCAGTATGGCATGTCTAACATAATGATTTTTAAATTTCATATTAACCTTGACTTTATTGTACCACAAAGATCCATGCCACCCAGATCTCAGGTCATATCCTTCTAACTCCAAAAGCCTTCTGTTTCTCAGCAACACCCACTCTTTCATCCAGACCAAACAGCAAGCTGCAAAATATAATTTCAAATCAGGTAAATCCAATCCTCCTCTTTCCTTTGCATCTTGTAATATCTTATATTTAACTCATGGTTTTTTTTTCCCCTGCCACACAAATTTAGATATATCCTTCTGCCACTGTTTAAATGGTGCATCAGTTGTCAAAGCAGGTATTGTCTGAAACCAAAACATCATTCCAGCCAAGACATTCATTTTTATCACAGAAATTCCCCACAGCAATGACAGTTGTAGTTTCTCCCATATCTTTTTTAACTTAATTCCATGTCTTAACATAATTATTTTGAAATCATATGCAATTCATATTTGTCATAATGATACCCAGATATTTTACCTTCTCAATCCTAAAACCTGTTTTATTCATCAATTCCGTTTGATCTTCTGTTTTCATATTTTTGTTAACATCTTTGTCAATAACTGTCGAACTGGAATAAAATGTAGATTGACACGTTGACAGGAATACACCACCATTTATAAACCATTTCCTGATTGGTAAAGACCAAAAGAATGAAGAAATTTATCCCAGTCATATATCATATAATGCATCTTGCTGAAGTATATGATATGTTTTGAGCATTAAGACAGGAGACAGTTACTGCTTAAGGCAGATATTCTTTGTGTGACCAGAGATCTGCAATCAACAGGGTGCAGCAAAGTCACCAGACTGGATGAGGCTGAAATTTGAGGCCCATTTTAGATTTTGAAAGATTTTGGGGGGGATGAACTTAAAGCAAATTAGATCTGCTAAGGCTAGCAGATTCTTAATACCTCTATGGTTACTGTTTTTTAGATAAGGGGGAAGATGCTGCTGAAAATCCATATTTTTTTGTTAAATTTTGGTACCATAATTTTGGAGGAACTTTAACAGGGGTTAGAAATTGGGTCTGGAGATCATGATGTAGATAGGCAATATTTGCTGGGCCTTCCTTTTTCAGTCTAAATCTCCAAACTGTAAACAGTTTGGTCACCATAAAAATTGAGAAATGTTGAGTAATTCAAGTTTTCACTTTCAGGATCTGGAAACGTCTCCTACATGGGTCTTATCCAGCATAAACTGCACCATATCTATCTACAAGCTGTGTATTTAGTGCAGTTTAGATAGATCTTTCTCCTTGTATTCAGTGTTTCACAATAATGAAATAATTCCTAGCTCCATCTTCCTGCTTCCCAATGAATTCCATGGCACACTCCATGTAACCCTTTCTTATCCAGAAATTCTATTCATTTCAACAGTGCAGCATAAGTAATCCTCTTCCTGGTGATGGCTAAGATCTACAGTAGATAAACTATCTGAAGGAAGTGGCTTACAAATAATACTGAAAAATACAGAAATACATTTTGGAATGTACGTAGCTTGGCCCTTGGAAAATTATCCTGGGCTACCAGCAGGATGCGACCCACACCCATTGACAAAATGGACTACAACATTATCAGAATATGGAAGACTGTTGTTTTCCTGCTGCTTTTAGCATAGTTATCAGAATCATCTACATAACTTCTAAGCAATCTGTTTCCCACTATCCAGATGATCAGCAATGGGAAAAAGTGGGGAAGAAATCTTCCAACCTCTGTGTTTACCCATCCCATGAAATCTATAGCTTTGGCCATGTATCGAATAAATGAACAGAAAACTGACATCAGAACTGCAACTTTCAACCACCGGTGGAATAATATTTCAGCCCCAGAACCTTCTGTCATTGATCTGAAAGGGGCTTCCCAGAACAAAGGAAGTTCAAAGCAAGATCAGAATGGATGATGGCTGAGTTATAATTCATCAAAAGGTTCTGTTCCAATCCCTGAAACTGTGCTGGTATAAAAGTTCATTAAAAAAAAAAAAATCACATCTCATGTGAGAATTGGCTTATTATCCAATACCAAGATAATTGGATTATCAGCAACAATTGTTTTATGAATAGTGATGGTTAACAATGTGATTTCACTGATCATATTTTCTGCCTTACTTTTTGTTTCATTTCCCCAGTTTACAGTTCCCTATCACCACCACTGTACTTATATATACTTATAATTTAGGAAAAAGAATAATTTATGTATCTGATGACATGGACTCTCATAATAAACAGGCTGGACCTTAAAGAAATTGCAATAATATTCATGTTTATAAAGCACAAGCCAAACACGAGCAATTAAAAAAGGCTTTTGAAAAGTCTGATTTTTAAAATGGTTAAGTTGCAGTTGAGTAAGAAAAAAAAAATTAACTCTAAGATTTACTTTAAAGTATGCAGTGCAAATCTTATAAATAAGAAATCAAGAGATGTCTGCAGAAAAATAAAAAATTGGTATCTGAGCTGATGTTCAGGTGAGTTGGAAAGATACAGGCGTTCTGCTTTTGTAAACAGGAATAGCATGTCTGGAAGTCTTAGGTTAGATCAGGTTTCTGGGTTGTTTCACCTTTCCAACTATCCCTAAATCTGTTCAACTAAACATGCTTCAGAAATGCTTTCAGATCTTTGCACTAAATGTATCATGGTCCAATTGGCAGCCAGGTGCATAGAGATTATGAAGGTTATTTATGTGTGTGACTCTTAGGATGGGTGATCTTTCCGTTTTAGTTTCTCTTAGTTTCTCCTTTTTCCATCAGTAAGTTTGGTTTCTTCCATTCCTGTACCATTTAGAAATTTTTAAAAAGTTCACACAAAACTGCAAGCTTCTTTCATTTGCCATCTGACCTGATATATGGGTTTTGCAAGCCTTTTTTCCTGACATAATGTATTTGGGTACATTATTTTCACACACTGTTATGGGAATTGGCATAGAGCTTTGACAAGTTCAGAGAAATGCAGATTATGAAAAAAAACCCTGAGTTTAAATTCATGCAATGGTTTGAAAATGCAAATTTAGATATAATCACATTCAAATATAAGCTAAATACAATGTTTCCTAGTCCTTAATGTTTACATCTCCCAGCATACTTTGATCATATCCATGCAAGCGAATACTTTCATAAAGTCCTGTTCTTCTAATTTCAAATTTCATAATATCCTTGCTTCATTTCAGCACTCATAGAAATGGATTATTCTTCCTTCCTAATGAGAATCAATTCATTAGGAGAGGCCAAATCATTTTGATTGTCCAAATTTCAAGGGGATGTAGTGGAGGCAGAGGAAGTTCTGGGACCTTTCCTGAGAGAAGCATCACTTTCCTACATGGCTGATCCTGTAATAAAAACTCCAGTTAAAACCAGAGTTAGAGTTTAAAAAGCTGATAGATAAAATCTGGATCAAAGGAGAAAGTAGAAAGGACATTCAAATGCTAAAGACATGGACATGTTATCTGAGACCAATAACATTTGTCTGGCTGTCATTCTTGACTTGAAAAGTCTGTTGCTGATGAAGCATGAAGGCAGAAAGTAAGCATTATAAAGTGGAAAAAGAGATGAGTGTGACTATTAGACATTCTGTAAAATGCAGCCTGAGTGATGGTTTTAGAGGTAGAGAGAGAGAAAGAGATTAAATGAGCGTCCATGATCTGGGCGTAGCCAGTTAGCAACGAGGATGGGCTGTTGCAGCAACACAACCAAAAAATTCCAGTCTACTGGACTGAGCCGTAAGATGTGTGTGAACTAGAGATCAGCTGCTCCCAAAGTTCAGTTTCCAGAAGCAGCAGCTTATGTGGTAGGAAAAGGGAAGAATGAGCTAAGTTCAGAAGAGCTCTCTGTTTCTGTATGTTCACCAGTATGGATCTAGGGAGATATTTCTGTAAAGGCTAAATGCAAACCATAAACTTATCACACTGAAGTTTGCAAATGTTATTTGGAAATTGGAAGAGAGCACTACAGACTCCTCTTATTTGTCTTTTCCACTCCTGTAGACATATCCTTCCATTTCTGCAGACACCATTCTAGATATTAGGCATTACATTTGTGATTGACTGATTGATTGATTGATTGATTGATTGATTGATTGATTGATTATGTGCCATCAGGTTGATGTTGACTCTTAACAACTACATAGATAGATTTTCTCCATGAGGATTCTTCTCAACCTGGTCCTTCAGGTTTTGCAACAATACACCCATCATCACTGTAACTGAGTCCATCCATCTGCTGCTGGTCATCCTTTTCTCATGTCTTCCTCTTTTCTCAGCATTATAGACTTCTCCAGAGAGCTAGGTCTTCACATAATGTGTCCAAAGCATGATCATTTGAGCCTGGTCATATGTCCCTCAAGTAAGAACTCAGGGTTGATTTGTTCAATGATCCATTTGTTTGTTTTCTTGGCTATCCATGGCATTATCTCCCTCTAAATAAGCTGTTAAATTTGCACACAATCAGGTTTTACAGTGACTTTGAGATTCTCGATAGAGCAAAGCAGTGGAGAAAGAGGAAGAGGGGTGGGTAACAGGGATGAGCATTTTGCTCATCAATCAATATTCCTTATGATTGCCAGTTAGAGCAAAACCTTTAAAGCAGGTCTAGAGTTAAGGAATATTTCTCTGAATAATTTGGAGAGAAGTTTTGATGCTCGTTGTGGCATATGTGTATCAGGATAAAACATAATTCAGAATAAATGAATATTCTATCTCTGCCGTATCCAAATAGCTGGTGATGGAGAGGATCTGGATAATTACTCATCACAGTGGACAGTCCTGGGACAGTTGGACAAATGATGTCTCTTGGTATAAGGCAAAGCCATCAAAGTTTTACTCAAAGAATTGGGAAAAAAGCCAATCTTATTTAGCCTATGAGAAGTCAAATAATAAGGCCTTAATGAACAGGCCCCAAGAGAGTGTGTTCCTCCACGTCTTCCTGTTATGACAAAAAGTAGCTGGGAGAGTGCTAAGGATCAATAAATAGGTCTTGTCTGCAAATTAAGAACAGTTACAGGCAACAGTTGGTCATGCAGATTAGGGGTGACTGGCTTAATGAAAACCTGGTGAATGGAGCTGTTATTTGCAAAAGACAGAAAGTTCTCTGTGCAGCTGAGCATATCCAATAGTGGTTGGCAAGTCACAAGCAAAACATGTGATTGGGAAACTGTTGAACAATAATGGGTCCTCTTATTCAGAGGGCTTTGTGTTGAAATCCAGATTTTAATGGAATTCCTTCCCTCACACAACACTCCTTGTTTTAGACATAATATTTGGCAGATTAATTGAATACATCTCATCAGTTCATCCATTTTTTAAAGTCATAGGACTGGTAAGATCTTGTAGACCACAGGTGGAAAACCTCTGGGACCAGGCTTGCAAATGTTTCTGCAAAACCTTAAATTTGCCTCTCCAAAAGTTGCCACTACATTTCTCTCTCCCACGTCCCCCAGGCTGTTGGAGGAAGGCGATACTGTATTGCTTTTCTTCAGATCACAGTTGATCCCCTAACAAGAAGCCTTAAAGCATCTGCTCTTGCCACCATCCTGTTGCCAACCACATGCCTCTAGGAAGCCCACAAGGAAGATTGGAGCAGTAGAAAAGTAGACTTTTCCCATGGTTATTCCCTGGCAACTGGTAGCCTGAGGGATTTGAAGTCTAAATACTTTTGTAGACCTGGTATCACAGAGTGGTGGGCCTTGTTTGCAAAAGCTTCTGTGTCCTTCTAATTAGCAAACCTGGAGAGGCACCAGAAACCATCTCAGGGAGGGGTTGAGCATCCTGAAAACATGGAGAGGTTAATTGAAGGCATGGGGCAAACAAGCTGTAACCTTCCTCACTTGCCCTTGTTATGCTAACAGCATTCGGCAGGCAGATTTAATGATTCCTTATTACCTGCTTTCCAATTAACCTCTTGCCCACAGATATGGAGAGTTTAAAGGAAGCTCTCCCACCACAGGGACTTCTAGTCTTGTCAGACTTCAAGTGAATGAAGATGCTGCTGTGGCAGCTAGGTTCATATTCTCTTGACGGGACAAATAATTCATATTTAATAGCATGGACACAGAACACACAGGACACTGGAGAGTTTTCCAGGGTCCATCCACACTGAGCCCAAGTGTTACTCTAGTAAGGTCATGTAATCACAAGGTGGCATATTCTTACTTCTTTTCCTTTCTTAATCATGCTGACATTGCAGTAAGGATACTCAGTCTGATATATTTCTTAAAAGTGAGGCTGAGTCAAAACCCTCCAACTTTGCCACTGGTTTGTGGTCTGCAAAGAGGCCCACTTGTGAAGACAATCCAAACAACAATTTAACATAAATGTGAAGAGAATAAGAAACAGGCAGGGGAGAAGGGGGTAAAGAAAGAAAGAAAAAAAGAATACAATTCTTCTACTTTTCTACAATACAGGTGCAATAGTTATCTTCATAAAAATTCCTGCAATTCAGTTTTTAAGAACAACTGAACCTTGATCGGATGGAATCTTATTGTCCAGTCTTTTTTTTCCATCAATGGAGAATCAACTCCAATGCAGATTTTACAGATTTTGTTAAGCCAACCTTTAGAACAGGGTTTCTCAACTTTGGCAACTTGAAGACGTGTGGACTTCAACTCCCAGAATACCCTGGCCAGAATATGCTGGCTGGGGAATTCTGGGAGTTGAAGTTCACATGTCTTCAAGTTGCCAGGGTGGAGAAACCCTG
The DNA here is from genome assembly GCA_030867105.1 of Liasis olivaceus. NCBI lineage: Eukaryota > Metazoa > Chordata > Lepidosauria > Squamata > Pythonidae > Liasis > Liasis olivaceus. The sequence goes on from CM061361.1 coordinate 13,993,968, forward strand.
CCTTAGAATCTGGTGGAGAGGCATCTTTCCAGCATTATCACCTTTTTTGCAGCTATCCAGAGCTTTTCATAAATACAAACGTTCTAAATTTTGCTAATGAAGGACAAGTGTATGGGGCTGTAAATTGCCATGTATTTACCTTACTAGGAGAAAGTCCGGGGGGGCTGTCAAAATCAGCAAGATGACAAATGGAGCATGGCAACCCATGAGGGGATTGAGGGGATGGGGCTTGCATTGCCAATGTTGGCTTGCTGAGAGGGCCTGTGCCAGAATAAGGGCAACTGAGATTCCAGTTTCATGGCTTTATGATGACCCCACATTACATATTACACTTGGTTCTACAACAATAGAAACAAAGATTATCAGGGAAACTACATAGCAAAGTTTTCCTACAATGGAGTGCATAACTCCCCATTAACTTGGCTTCTGAGTGGCTCTCAAACAAGTAGAAGGTCGAGCCCAACAAAAATTAAAATTCCTTTCATTTCATGGCCCCTTCAATTTATTTAAATCAAATGTAGTTAATATAAATACAATCCAGTTGTAGAATTAATATTTTCCTCCTCCTGTTGCATTAACAATTACTATTTGGAAATCTCTTTTGGAGATCTCTGGGGGGCCACACCCAAGCTTTGGAGCAGGGGTCTCCATGGGGAGTGGGTGGGTCAAACCCAGCAAGATGGCAGATAGAGGGTTGTGATGCAAGCCCCACCCATTTTGAATGTGTGTACAGTATATGTACAAAAGGGAGTAGGGTTTGCATTGCTAACTTTTATTGACCATCTGGTTGATTTTGGACACCACTGTTTGGTGGAGTTGCATGCAGTTCTGGAGCTTCAGAGAGTACAACTCTGTCCTAAATCATGTTCATTTTGGGTATGGCTAGTTGTGTAAATTTTACCACTTGTTTGTTATATTCAGAGCTGAGCTCAAATGATATGTTCTGTCTTCATCGACATTTTCCATGTTCTTTTTCAAAACACTGCTTATCAGTTTACATGCCCCTTGCTTACCTTCATGTTTTGTGGAACCTTTGGCTTGGGTCATCTAGGTGTCTAATCAGAGAAACGGATTGTGTTTCCTGGGGGAAAATAGCTCTATTAAAGTAGTAGTTTCTAGAACCGGCCCTACTATTAGGCAATATAGTAGCAAATGATGGGGAGAAGGAAGTAGACTCACCTGTATCTCTTATAGGCAGCTGCATTTAACTGTAGTAAAAGAAGATCTTACCGGTGTTAAATTCAGATCCAGCTGTTAGGCCAGAGAGCTTTTGAACAATGGAATGGGAGGAAGTCACAAATTGCCATATGTAATTTCTTCTTTCCAAACTGGCCTCCATAACTTCAACTCTTTAGAGTATCTGAAAAGTGTCCTGTGTCAGGGCATATAGAATGGTCTTTCTCAAGCAGGCTGACCAAGGACAACCCGCTAAGCAGCATCAGACCAAGGAAAGTCTACCTAGATTCCAGGTGGCACCTTGCCATATAAGCACAGCACATACGTTTCTAAGACTCAGGTTTAACTGATATTCTTTCATGGCACTGAATTTGGTGGAAATATTCACATAGATCGTTTAATATTTAGGTCTTGTTTTTTTCTCTTTCTCTTTAACCAGTACAGGGACATCAGATGATTTTTACTAGGTTGTAGGGGTATGTTTTTCCAGCACATAACGCAGATGCATTGTCCAAGCTGCAAATTCCTAACATTTCCAAAGTTTGGAGCCCAAAGCCTTTAGACCACTAGTTTGGCCCTCCCTCTGTGGCCTGCCCCCTTTGCTCTCCTGCCAATGTTTGTTGCATACTCAGAGTCAAACTAAGAGGCGTTTGGGGCATGCTGGAGGCATGTAGCTTTAATCACTGGTGGAAAGTCTGTTGAAATACACCTCCTGCTGTGCTGGGGTGTTAATAAAACATCTGTCCTGGGGTATATCTTTCTTCCTTTCTTCCTTTCTTCCTTTCTTTCTTCCTTCCTTCCTTTCTTTCTTTCTTTCTTTTTAGGTTTCCCAGTTTGAAAGTAAGCATACCCATAATAAGCTTTTAAGAACCCTAGAAGTGAGGGGAGTGTCACATATGGGCACAATCCCCTCTCCCTATTTCCCATGATCTTGTTTACATTTCAAACCAGCTTCTTATCACAACTGTGGGCTAATTTGGGGTGAATTCTTCTGCTTAAACAGGGCTACATCCAATAACATTACTGGCAGAAGCAAAAAAGATAGCCTCACACTTCTGTTGGCCTGCTGTTGTATGTATGTATGTATGTATGCATGTATGCATGCACGCATGCATGCATGCACACATGCTATTTAGGGGGAATTGGGGAAAACCAAGACACAAAGCAATTTTAAGTCTCCTAGGAGTCTTATTAAAGCGCCCTTGTGCTTAGCACTAGTCGTTTTTGGCCCCCAGTCAGGGGTGTCTGGGGGAGATGAGGTCAAAAAGTCAAGAAAGCAGACACAACAAAGGGATCAAAGACCCATCCCTTTTTTACATACATTCCACTTGTGTAATTCATGTAAAAGAGGCAGTGCTTTGATTGCATAATTGTGGCCACTACCTTGACTATTTTGACCTTCCCTGCAAAGTCCCCAGCCCATCATAAATAACATATACCAGTCATAATTACCTTGGTTCAGTTGCATAGGAGCGAAGCAGGGCCAAGAGATGGTCCATTAGTTTGGCTTTCAAAAGGAGAAATTATATTTAGGAAGGACTGTGAGGTTAAGTAACGTCTTCCTCTGGATGATGATGATGATGATGATGATGATGATGATGATGATGATTGGAGTTACTTAATTTGATTATTTACATATCTAGGGAGCTCCCTGATTCTATGATCAGGCAATGCACTCCAATCATCATCATCATCATCATCATCATCATCATCATCTTCATCTGACATATTTTGTATGTGTACAAAATTGATTAATTAGCTTTCATGAACCAGTTAAATGAGAATTGCACTGAATTCAAAAGGACTCACTTTGAGTAGATGTGAATAGCATTGTTCTTTACAAGATTTATTCTGAAATGAATACATCCAACAGGCTTGATCGCTACAATAATTCACTGTGGATGACATTGTCTCAGAGAAATAATCAAAAAGTCAATGGGTTGAGAACCCATAACCACGTTGCCAACAATCACAAACTAATCTGCATAGACTTGATCCATAGCTGGGTGATACTGTTCTTACGGTAACTCCAAATGACACAAGAGTGTGCACATTTTGAGTTCTCCAGAATTCAGTGGAAGCACCCAGCTATGGATTCTGGATTTCTTTTCTCCATTCATCAGTTGGTGGTGGCTGCTTTTCATCTGAGCAGGAAGAAAAATCTGGCTTCCAGTTTGACCTTGGTTGCATCTGATGTAGTCCAACAACTATCTTGAGAAACCTTCCCCCATGTGCCACTGTCTTCTGGGTTTAAGTGCATGCCTATGAAAACAATGAACGTTTTTCTGTGACAGCATGCAAAATACAGTAGATGCATTCAGCTGGATGTTTCAAACACCAGGTTTGTGTTGTCAACAATGCAAACTTCAGCATTTCTACTCAGAAGGAGCTAACCTTGGCTTCAGTGAAGCTTGACTCCCACCCAAGCATTGCCCCTTTGGTCCATCTTTTGGATGTTCCAGTAGGTTAGGATTACAAAACCTAATGTTCCCAGCCTTTTGATATTAGTCTAGAGGATAATCTAATGTCTCATGGTTGAAATATTGTACTTAGGACTATAGTCCTAAGGCTCAAGGTCACCCTCATCCATGGTCCATGAAAGCTCAAAGGTGGGTTTTGAGACACTCATTCTCTCTCAACCCACCCTATTTCATAGAGCTATAGTTGTATGGATAATCAGGAAAGGGAATTCTATGCATAATGTTCTATGCTATGTTAAGCAAAGTATAACTCTAGCACGTCAATAGTTTAAAGCAATAAACCTATCAGTGGTTTGGAAAGGTTGGTATATAATACAGCATTGCAGCTTAAAACATATCCTGTGAGGTGATTAAAATTTCGCTATCTGGTCTTCTTATTCTTATCCAAAGTTTTTCATAGGCTGGGCATTATCCTCTCCTTTGCTTAAGGGGTAAACAGGAATTTAACTGTATTCTAGCCTATCCCATCCAGAATGTCATCATGTGATTAGATGTTACCTCTAATCTGATGGTACCATTGCAGGTGCTTTTTCACTGTTCCCAGCTGCTGCCATTCAATGCTGGTCACTGAGATGCTCCTAGACTTGGACTTGAATGCTCAATTCCAGTCCATACTAAGCCATGAAGGAATTGCAACACTCCTGTTCCTACATATCTACAGAAGCCTTCTTTGTACAGTCCCTGCTTCTGTATCTGGCAGGATTCTTCTGCCACGTATTTCGGCTACCTATTCAAGGCTGCAGAGAGGAACAAGGGTAGGACCTAACGGTGTTACTCTGTGGTGGCAAAACATGAGAAGGATTCTAGTAGCACCTCCTCTGACTAACAAATGGTATGAAAAGGCTTGAGTTTTTGTGAACTGCAGCTCCCTTCTTCGGATGCAAAGAGTGGCTGGAGAAGAGCTGGAGGGAGAAAAACCATGCCTTGGCCCTCGGTGACCGGTAGATGGTGCTGATAGGAAAGTCATCCTGGAACTACTTCTATTTTGCTGGCAGTGATTTCCTCGTTGCAAAGAAATCCTTTCTCCTTGGCTCCCTTTCCTAGCAGTGAGGCTGTAAAAATAACTCCACACAGCTCGGCTCACTGTAGGGGACACCAGGAGTTATTTATGACGTTCCAAAGATTACCGAAAGAGCAAAGTTATGCAGCCGTTGGGAAGCCACAAGCAGAAATGGATCCTGGGCAGGTTGTGATATTCTCAGATTAGCTAATGGAAATGAATGGAGTTAAGATTCTTCCTCTCTGTCACTGGTGGCTCGAGAACAGGCAGGCCCCCTGGCTTGAGATTGGAGGGGGATTCCCTCAGGCCTCTGTGATGAAGGAGGACGATCTGGGAAGGAGCTGGGCTAGAACTGCGACTCAGCCATGAGACAGAGCAAAAGTTGCATAGAGCTGTCCAAATATGCTATATTCCTATGTATATGAAGGAATATGAATATGACTAAGTAGTATGAATATAACCTGCATTAGGGGGGCCCAATTCCAGCCCCGCAAATTATTTTTCGGGCATTGGGTTAAATTCTGTAAAAATGAACATTAAAAAATCAGCAGGCATTTTCACTCCTCTAACATGCAGAACACATGCAGATGATTTTCCCTAAATGTACATTGTTCTGATGCAAATTGCCTGAGAATCCCCAGCTTCCACAATGCTGTTCTTGATACATACATTTACCCATTTCCTTTCAATTGCAAAGTTCCCCATTATAAATCTCTCTCTTTTTGTCCCAAAGTAACTTTTCCTTTCCTTTTCATATTCATATGCAAAGAGCATGCCTTTCTTGCATGCACTTGTCCCAGACAAATTGGACTTCTCTCTCTCTCTCTCTCTCTCTCTCTCTCTCTCTCTCTCTCTCTCTCTCTCACACACACACACACACACACACACACACACACACACACGAGATTTCATTAAGTGCTGCTGCCCGTTCTGTGATGGAATCCATTTTGATAGATCATAAATTCCAACAGAAATCCATTGAGGATTTATTGTATGCCCCTAGATGAGGCTTTTGATTTTGCCATGATTCAAAAAGTGTTCACACACACATAGTTATTCTTCAATAGTAGTACAGCAGATTAATACACATATATGGAATTGGCAACAATCAGGATCCAGAGGCACAGTTAGGATGATTTATTCACCTTTTGTCTGATTTTAGAGGTGGAGAACAGATTTCAGCTCTTTCTCTCTTTCTTTCTCTCTTTTAGGTCCTTTGATCCATCCATCCATCTATCTATCATCTATCATCTCTACTTATCTATCTACCATTTCTATTTACCTAATCTCTTTTATATTTTATCTTATTATATCTATCTATCTATCTATCTATCTATCTATCTATCTATCTATCTAATCATCTCCATTTCCTGATCTCCTCTGCTATAATCACTGGAAACGCCATAATACCATGCTGGGCTTACACAACATACTACATCCTAAACCCAAATTAACAAGTCACAATTGTTGTGTTCACATAATATGTGATGTGTAAACGAATAAATCATATTTGGAGTTAACAATGATAGCCTGATTCATACAATGCACTGTAGCAATGGTTGGTTTCCCACAGTATGCCAAACTGCAAGATGTCGAATTTTGTTTTAGTCTAGCCTGGCCTATTGGTCGAACCCAACCCAGGAGGGTCTTTTTGCTCTCCTGCACTGATGGGCCAACTAGAATAGGAAGGTGGACATCTACCTCTGATTGTCCCACCCAATTTTCATGAATTGTCAGCCTTGTTATAAAAGAAGATTTTCATCACCCCAAGTACAGTATCTGTGTACATTAATATGTATACACACAAGGTAGGATATAGAAATATCCAGTAATAGCTACACAGTATGGTGCTGGTCACTATTTTAGACTTAAAAAAACAGATTGTACACATAGACAATGTTGAAGAGCCTGTGGAACTCCTGATGATCATCAGATAAAATGTACTTAAAAGCGGGGGGGGGGGGTATTTTCTACAGGGAAGTGTAACAAACAGAGATCCTACTCAACTCTGCTTACTTTTCAGATTTTTTTCTGAAAATTTCTCCAGGTGTATCCAACCTCAGATTAGCAGACTGGGTGGACCTCATCTATACTGGTTTTAGTTCCCCCCCAGAGCTGCACAGCAACACCAATCCCATTTCCCCCAAGGATTAAACTGATCCACAATTTTATCTAGGGGAAATACCATACCTCAGTAGTAGATCCCGTGCCACCTGGAGAGCAACCTGGCATCCTTCACATGATGTGGAGTTACAATTCCCACCCTTCTGACCATGGGTAGCTGATGAAAGTGATCAGGCAAAATATTCAGAATGACTACAAGTCGGAAAAACTGTTCTAGGTCTCCAGTTAATAGGTGGTAGTTGTTGGTGACACATGATGGCATCAGATAGCATATGATGGAACGGGAGGCATTCTATCCTGGAATTCTAAGAATTGCAACCTCAACTTTCTCTGGAAGTTGCCATCTTGAGGCAGATTATGGAACAGGAGTCATTCTATCTTGGAATTCTAACCTCAACCTCAACCTTCTCTGGAAGTTGCCAGTTTGACACAGGTGGACTAGATAAACGGTCTGGGCAAAAGCCTGCTTGCTGTCTTGGAGCTATGAATAATTTTAAAGGAGTGGAATATCCCATATCCTCCTATTTGCAACCTCTGGAGCCCCAAGGATCATTCCACCAAAGTTTCATAGCCAATCCTACTTTTTTGGCTGTGCGATATTTCACTTATTTGCCTTAAAACAGTATCCCAAACTACCCAAACCATTTCAGTCTGAGTCCTCCAATAACATCATCATATTTTATATAGCTTTTAGGTTTTATGTAATTGTATTTTTATTTGTTGTTTTAATGAGTTGTAAGCCGCCTAGAGTCCCCCATTAGGGGGGAGATGGGCGGGGATAAATTTAAATAAATAAATAAATAAATAAATAAATAAATAAATAAATAAATAAATAAATATTACCTGCATACCTTCTACAGCCCCCCAGAACACATACACTTTCTTTTTTTAAGTGTAATCCCAAGGTACAAAAAATGTATTGCCCACATTATTAGGTCTTCTTGGAGGTGAATCCAATCTTTGGTGATTATATGGAAACGTCCATGCCTTTTTCTTATTTGGAATGCTTAAAAAATCATACCCATAGACTCACACATACGATTCCAAATAAAATTCACCTCCTAACTTATGAACCCTTCTGTAGCCATCAGTTCAACTGTTGCCTTATTGTGTCCAACAACTGCCTAGCTGCAGGAAAAAAATAGTGTGATTAATACAATCAAGATACATTGTGCCACTTCAAAAGTGGGAAAGAATTTTGTAATTTTTTCAGCAAATCGTCTGAATTCACTCTTCCCACAATAATGCCTAGGTTGGAACACAAATCCTTTGGATCACACACTTCTTTGAGTTCTGGACTGTAATTCTCAGATCAAAAACTGCATGCAAGCTCCTGTATATCAGGTAAAATTAAAGATTTCCTGCATTACCTGGAGTTTACACTGAATGACTTTCCTGATACTTTCCAGATTTAGGTTTCTGTATGGAAGAGGGTCCAAAGATTTAGAGAAAAGAACTTTCCAATCACATGCAATGTTAGGGTTCTGTAAGGTCCAGAGGGAAGGAACCTAAAGGTCCAGAGGCATGGAGGGGGAGTAGAGAAATAGCTAGTCAATTGATAAGGAGACATGTTGTGGGAAGACAAATGGAGTGAACAGAAAGTGGAGAGATGGAGAAGTGGAGGAAGCAGATTAGAAGAGAGAACAGAGAAAGAAAAATGACTAACAGATAACTTCAAGAGGACTTAAATACAGGAAGAGTTGTGGCAGAACAAATAAGTTGTCCAGGATGATCAATTGTAAGGGAATTTAGAGATGGCCTTGGGGAAGGTATAAAAGAGCTGTTAAGGGGGTAGGGGAGGATGGATGGATGGATGGATGGATGGAAGGAAGGAAGGAAGGAAGGAAGGAAGGAAGGAAGGAAGGAAGGAAGGAAGGAAGGAGTAATTTAAGAGGGACTTGGAGAAGTGATTACACAGTCCCAAGATGGAAGCAAGCAAGAGAAAGAGACTGAAAATAACTTCCTTTGATTTTGTTTAGTATAAGATGGGACAGAGGGAAGCTTGGACAGGCTTTCAAGATTCCATTATTACACTCAACAACAATAAAACAGCCTTGCTGGAATCCCTGCTGTGTCTGTTTCTTGACTGGGCCTACCTCATAGGGTTGACATGAAGAGTCTATGAATCAGCTAATGGGAAGCCATCAGCCCCTACAGCAATAACGTTCACATCTTTATCTGAATCAGCTACCCAGATGTGATGCTGCAAGCCTGATTGTCACATTCCACTAAGGCATGTTTGCTGTGACAAAGAAATATTATTTTACTGTCTGGATTTTGAGAGGCAGGTAACGTATTAAGGCCCACTGAGTGGGTAGGCTTGGATTGGCTGTTTTTGGTCAAACAGGTAGAGGATGCACTAGTCTTCCACCCGTACCAAACCTCCCTGGGGATTCCAGTGCTGATTAAAAACCAATTAAATATTAAAACAATTCATTTTGTACTTAAACTGTTCTGATGGCTCCTGCTGACAGTCCCTGTCAGCTCTACTAGGTAGACCAGATCATGAAACCAACTGCACAGGAAGGCCAAAACTACTTTGATTAAAATTGGCTATAATAACAGAATCTTGCAAGTCCGATTGTGCTGTACTTCCTCTTCCTTCTTATACTCCCGTGAATCAGGGAGGCGTGCTTGAGCTCCTTCCAAATGTTATCTGGAGGTTCTGTACTTTTAGAATGGTTCAACCCCTCCTACATATCTTGGTCAAGGTCCTTCTTCTTAGTCTACTGTCCCTTTGAAAAAAGTGAAATGGTGATTTGTGGATTTGCTGATTGAAAAAGAGTTGCATATGGGACAGTAGGGGTCTCTGTACTATAAGTTGAATGATGGAGGAGGGGTAATAACTTTATTTGTAACCGCTGTAAAGAAGATCGGAAGTTTCTTCTTTAATTATCTATTTCTTTTTTTCTTTCTTAACTGTATTGCTTTCTTCACTTTTACTTTTATCTTTTTTCTTTAACTTTTATTTATCTAAAAAATTTCAATTAAAATTATATATATTAAAAAATTCTGTAGTCCCTCTGAAGGCAGCAAGGAGAGATGGGCCCTCTGCGGTTTCTCATGCATGGAGTGTGAGTGCATGCTTCTCCATGGCTGGGACTCTAACCTCAGCGCTTTGGGGCTCCACTGAATACCTGAAACTGTCAGAAGGAAACCCTGATGAATAAAGGAGGGTCTATCTTTGGAGGATCCACTTAAAAATTGTTTCTAGATTTGGGCTTCAGCCTATAATCTATTGGCCACGCTGGGGTGTCATGATGTCGGTATCAGCTCATGCTGCCTCTGGGTGATGGGAATCGGAGTTCCACACTTCTAGATGGCACTAAACTCAGGAATATGGAGACCGAGTAAGTGTTTGAGATTGGCATTTGCGTGTGGATAGTCGGGTCATTCTACAAGGCCCTGGACTACTAATCTCAGAACTGCAGAGAGCCTTTTTAAAAATATATAATTTTTCTTTTTGTTCTCTCTTTTTACGCCTTTTCTTAGTTCTTTCTTCTTCTTTTCTTTCTTTGTTCTTTTTACTCTTTCTTCGTTTGTATTTTATTCATTCATTCATTTTTTTATTTATTAAATTTGTCCCCGCCCATCTCCCCCCGATGGTTTTAGTATTAGTTTTTATGTTCTTTGTAAAACGTTTAATAAAGTTTACTGGAAAAAATATTAAAAAATTTTAAAAAGGAAGTTAAAAATGAATACAAGCTAATATGAGGTAAGAAAAAGAAAAAGAAAGAAATCAAAGAGAAAGCTGAACGTGGAAGAAAGGGGAAAAAAGGAAAAGAAAAATGGGAAAGTAATAGAAAAGAATACAAGGAAATGGCTTCCAATTTTCTTTACATCAGTTATAAGTTCAATTATAAATTTACCTCTTGCTCTATAGTTACAAGAGCTGCAGAGAGTTGCCAAGGCTGAGAAATACTGCAATATACTATGGAAATTGGGTCATAAAACACAAAAATTGATGGTGCAATTTGGGGGTGGGATGATTTAACAAATACTCTTGTTGTGTTAAATATATGCTAAATGTTCTTTTTACTTTTAACTATACTGAGTCATTCTGATTTGGCAGCTATATAAGTCTAATGAATAATGATGATGATGATGATGATAACAACAATAACCGTATCAGGGAATTATGTGCCTTGCAAATAAAAAATAGGCAGAGCTCTGATTGCACTATCCTGGCCACCATCTCAACTTTTTTTACCCCCTCCTGTGCACATCTCTGTTCTCTAACTGCTGAAAACAAGTTTCAACTCCTTCTACCCCAAAAGATTAAAAATATTCACCCTGCCTCCTTCAGTAAAGTCACGGCATCATGCCTATGTGTTCTGTGGCTTTTGAAGGCCAAAACATCTTAAAAGGTAGTGGTCCTCTGGTCTTAAAAGGGCTGACCCCTCACAGGAAGGGTGGCTTGGTTGCTGTTACCTAAGGTCAGAATTAGGAGTGGGAGTGAAGGGTGTGGTTGGGCCCCTTATTAATTCATGTTTCTTCCCTTCAGTCAGCATAGAGGCTATTGCAACCCACTCCTTACTTATATGGTCTGTGGAACACACACGCAACAGGCCGATCCTATTACTGTGTCCTGTCTACTTACAGTTGGGTATAGTCAAGCCACTGTAGAAATCACTCACCCATTCCCTCTCTCTCTCTCTCTCTCTCTCTCGCTTGCTCTCTCTCTCTCTCTCACACACACACACACACACACACACACCAGAACGTGAATTTTCCTTAACACAGCTGGATGCTACTTTCCAGCTGCACCTTGCAGGACTCAACCAAACCTGTAAATTGTACTGTTCTCTGGTGGTGCTATAATGGGAGCAATTTTGCCCGTGCAAACTCTCCTCACAATTATCATTATTTCCAGCATTCTTGGGCAATGGTCCTGTGATCCTTACTCCTGCTCCATAGGAGAGATTCCTAAGTACAGATTTCTTTCCTTCTGGGGGGCGTTCCTTTCTCTTGTAGACGTCGCCTGCTTTTGACCGTGTGCTTGCGTCCTCCTTGAGGACTCCTTACTAATACCCACCAGCTGCTGTGGGAAACGGGATGTGGGAGTAAGCAGGCCTTGGGTCTGATCCAAGGGAATAACTGGGGAATGGATTGATCCAAGATCTATGCATTCCCTAGAAATCAAAGAGGGCAGAGGAGAGGTTATCAAACCCAGAATGCTAGGAGTCAATACATAGACTTTCACCTCTTGGGTGGGGAGGAGGCTGTCTATGGGCCTGTTCCAACCATGGAAAATTGCTGATTAAAAACAGGCATCATTTTCCCAGCCAGCAAGCTAGGAGAGAAAAGAAGAAAAAGGAGAGTCTTAACCCCCCCTTTTTTTTTGCAATCAGAGAGAGAAACGTTCACTCCATTCCCTCTGTTCTTTCTCTCCCTCTCCCATTCCCTCCCCCTCTCATTCTCCTACCAGTGGTGTGTAAGATCGGAACAAACTCTCTGCAGAGCTCATTACGCGGCTGCCCCAGCGCTTGGGTGAGGGCAACCAGGTCCTGTGCGGAATGATTTGGAGATGATTTGTATTTAAGGCATTTGGCTGTGCAGGAAGCTCATGCGGACGCGCTCGCACAAATTAAATAATTGAAATAGCAAGATGGGATGTGTGTGTGTGTGTGTTGTTTAAGGAAAGAACCAAAGGAAAAGGGAATGAGGAGGAGGAAGAGGAAGGGGAAGGGGAAGAGGAAGGGAAGTCACATCTGGGGCTAACTTTGCAGCACAAAAAGAAAGACTGAAAAAAAAAAAAGGAGTTTGTAGAATCAGAAGACTGGTTTGCTGATTGGGAAGGTCCATCTTTCCTAAGCTGGAAGAGATTTCAAAAAGAGCTTTTCCAAGAACCCCTTTGGTAATTCACTCCAAATTATTTCCAGGGTCAAGGTTGGGTAAAACTATTCACAAAGGGTTCACAGGAACAGGCCAATCTGCAAAGTTTGAGTCTACTCAGTTTTTGGTTTTTCAAATGATGACATCCTGTTTCAGCTGCTTTGGTTGGCTTTGTTTAATCTCCCCCCAAACATTGGTGTCCATTTTCAGTCTGGGCTATCAAACCTGGGTTGTAAAAACCAGATGCCTATCAGATAGCAGGAGAGGGGTCAGCTGGATTTTTGCAGTCCTATTTCAAGCGTGTTTCTCCCAATCTATGCATTTTTGGGCATGCTTTTCTTGAATCTAGGCAAGGGCACCATAAAATGCCAGAGCTGTAGGCTAGACTAGAAGGACGAAAAGCAACTCCCCTCAAAGAAGAATGGAAAGACAAACTATTTCTGTCTCCATGAAATTGTCCATGAGTTCAACTTTAAGGAGACTTCACTTTTAAACCTACTGAATGTTTAACATGCCTGCTCTTTTTTTTCCACTTTCAAACAAAACATAGCTGGAAATAGTGCTGCTATTATCTGGCAGTTTGATACCAAATTTGAGCAGCTTGGTCTTAAGGGTGCTTGAGAGCTCGAGATGCAGGCATGCATGAAACATGAGAATCAAGAAAAACAGCTTAGACATTGTTGGAAAAACAACACAATAACAAGTTTTCATTCCTTTATTCCATACTTCCATTAGACCAGGGAGGAGCTGTAGCCCTCCAGATAATGCTGAACTATAACCACCAGCCTCCCTCAGGTAAGGGTGGCTGGAAGCTTAGCAGTACAATGGTGAAGGTGTTGCACTAGAAGTTGGGAGACCCAGGTTCTAGTCCACCTTCAGCTATGAAAGCTCCTATGTGATTTTGGGCCACTTACTCTCTCTTAGCCCAACTTAATTCATAAGGTTATTATTGTGGGGGGGAAGGATGGAGGGAACATTATGTATGCTACCTTGAGCTCCTGAACAGAAGGTGGGGAGATATAAATCTAATATATAAATATATACATACATCTGAACGACCACAGGCTGGCATCCCTGAAGCACAGTTTAGTCCTTATGCATATGTTCATGGGCCTAGCATATCATGCAGATACTAAGTTTGTACACATGTAAGGACTGATCTGGCTGAACAAAAATAACCTTTCCAAATGAAATTTTTTTCATCCCATCGGCCTATGCAAAATTGTTGGTGGGAGGCTTTTGCCAAATATTCTCCATGGAGGGGAGAATTCTTCAAGAGTTCAAAGAAGAATATTTCTCAAAGCCTCTTCCCACCCTAAGTGAAATTATGTTGCTAGTTCATATTGATTGCTAAAGAAAGTTATGGTTAAGAAAGGAACATCAAAAGGCCAAAGTACTTATTTCAATGAGACTAAAGTAATATTAAAGAATACTATATGTGGGTCAAGAGTTGTAGCCAAAATTCTCCACTTGATTCACAAGTGGCCAAAATAGGAAGGTTATTTTGCTGAAACATCTTCATCAAGTTAGAACACTCTGAGAAAATGGATCAGAAAATTCTTTTTTTTTTTTTGAGAAAAGTATTGGACCAGTTGGACTTTGAAGAAGCAGGATAGAAAAAATATTGATGCTGTTGAACTTTGGTATTGGAGAAGGCTCCTGAGAATACCATGGACAGCCAAGAAAACAAGCAAAAGGATCATTGAACAAATCAGTCCAAATGGCCAAGCTCAAACTATCCTACTTTGCACACATTATATGAAGACCCAGCTCTCTCAAGAAGGCTCTAATGCTGGGAGAGGTGGAAGGAAAGAGAAGAAGAGGACAATCAGCAGCAAGGTCTTCCAATGGGTGCACCATTGGAAGACCTGAAAGATCAGGTTAGAGACAGATCATTATGGAGAAAATCTATCTATGTGGCTGCTAAGAGTTGACACCAACTTGATGGCACATAATCAATCAATCAACTGGTCCAGTTTAGTGAAATGTTCAAATAAGAGCAGGAACATTCTGTGAAGAACAGCCTGATATCCTACCTTTGAAAATTGCCCATCTTGCTACCAGATTCCAGTGCTGTGATCTTGGAGTCTTGGGAAGGGGGGGGGGGAAATTGTGGCTCCCCTCTAGGGAGTGCCATTCAAGGGCCTTAATCAGTATAATTAGAACAAGCCCCAGAAGCAGAATTCTTTGCCACCTTTGCAAGTAATAAATAATTGAATATACACTAGCATTTAAAAAGGGGTGTTCTATCTCTCTCAAGTTTAAAATTACCAAATTGGACCATTAATTCAAGGGTTGAGTAAAAAAATGTTTTAGTGTTAGAAAAAGATTTTGGGTGGGTGTATGTGTGGGGACATATATATCTTCATTATAAAAATTTAGAAAGTGCCTGCTAAGATAGTACCACGCCTGGTACTCTCCAGAGTCATGCAGATGACCCATTAAGGAATGCATTAAGGGGAGTATGCAGAGGATTTATTAAAATCTGTCCATCTCAGATCTAAATCTGTCAGAGGAGTGGATGCTTGAGCCTTCATTTGGGGTGAAGGAGTCGGAGGAGGCAGGGAACTGAAGCCCAAAATCAATAGCTTTAGGCCATCATCAGTTTACTAGTCACCACCTCCCTTTGGAGCTCAAAACTGATTCCAGATTCTGTAGCCCAGGCTTGCCTAAGATCCTTTGCAACTGGTTCATCGAATCTTTGTGCAACTTCACCTTAATATGTATTGTCGAAGGCTTTCATGGCCAGAATACGATGGCTGGTGTGGGTCTTCTGGGCTGTGTGGCCGTGTTCTGGAAGTTTTGTTTCCTAACGTTTCACCAGCATCTGTGACCGGCATCTTCGGAGTGCAGGAGCACAGACAGGAGCAGTTCTCTCTGTGCCCAGGATGGTGTGACCCTTTTGTGGGTATTTATAGAGATCTGAAGGGGGGGCTGGGGGGGGTTGGGGGGCTGGGAGGGTGGGGGGGTTAATAAGTGGCTGCTTGTTTTGGTATCAGAATATCTGTGTATCTTCCTGGGGGTTAGGCAGGGTTTTTTTTCCCCCCTGCCTAATCCCCAGGAAGATACACACATATTTAGATACAAAAACAAGCAGCCACTCGTTAACTCAAACCCCCCAATCCCCCCTAACCCCCCCAATCCCCCACCCTTCATATCTCTATAAATACCCACAAAAGGGTCACATCATCCTGGGCACAGAGAGAACTGCTCCTGTCTGTGCTCCTGCCCTCTGAAGATGCCGGTCACAGATGCTGGTGAAACGTTAGGAAACAAAACTTCCAGAACACGGCCACACAGCCCGGAAGACCCACACCAGCCTTCACCTTAATACTTGTTTTATTTCTGGAATGGGAGGCCAGAAGAAGAGAAGTTAAGCTGTCTTATATGTCCTCCTTGCATTCAGGGTTATGGAATCTTCATTCTTTAGACTAAATGAAGAACCTTCAGGATTCTCCATGTAAATTTCTTCTCTCTTTCATGGCCATGCTCTGGATCGATGTTTCTCAACCTTGGCAGCTTTAAGACACGTGGACTTCAACTCCCAGAATTCCCCAGCCAGCATGTTGGCTGAGGAATTCTGGGAGTTGAAGTCCACGTGTCTTAAAGTTGCCATGGTTGAGAAACACATCTCTGGATTATTGATATTAGTTATGCTATCCGGTATGTTCCTCAACAGAAGTGATGGAGGGAATTTAGCGTGGATGTTTTGGCACTCATTGTTTCTACAGCAAAGATAATGCCATGTCCTTTCACTCCACTCTACTCCACTCCACTCTAGCCACACCTTTTTCTTCCCCTGAACCTACTTACAGCTGCAGATGCTCCCTGATTGGCTTTGCCTAAGTTAATCTAGAACATGACAGGATAAAGACAGATTCTTCTCCTCTCAGCAGAGTCTCTGGAGTCCCAAACAGAACTCTCCCCATCTTCTGCTTCTACATGCAAAGCGTGCACTGTGTCACTGTCTCCATGACCCTGGAGGTATGACATTACTGCCTTCTAAGCCAAATCTGAGGTCTATTTTGACCATTGTTCTTACCTATAGCTCTCAGTGGCCTTCTGCTCCTTTCTCTTTTTCTTCTTTCCTGCTGTTATCACTAGATCTTTTCACTGGAGATGCCAGGATTGAAACTGGAGAACTTTTACTACAAAAGGGATGTTCCACCATGGACATAGGGTCATGAGAAAGTGCCAGGCAGGTAAATACCCTAGCAGATAGGAAAGGGAAATTGCAAGACACTCCAAACCTCTGCCCTGTCCAAGTAGTCAAGAAATTCCACTGGGTTCATTTGAAGATATCTGAATATACAGTTACTAATTTGTATAACAGTCAATAACATCTTTTCATTCCTTCTCCCCAAATACCTGGTGGGGTGGGTGTGCTTGGTGAAGGATAGCTGAGAAGAAGACTATTAAATACAAAGTGGTAATCTAAAATCTTTAGTGTATGATCTAGGGCTTGAAGCCCTAACTCAGAATTGGGCCAGTGGCCCTCCAGCTGTTTCCAAATTAAAACTCCCATCGGCCCCTGCCAATCTGGCCAACTTTGAAGGGAGTTCAATAGCATCTGGAGAGGGAACGATCTCTCCCTGCTCTAAACAGACAGGAGTTTGGACTTTCACTCAACATCGTTGCGAAAGTGCATTTTACTCCTGAGACTTGAAAAGGAGATGCTGTTTGAAAGCCGTGCTGTTCTGCTGGGGTAAATGGAAAAATGGCTCCTTCCCAAGTTTTCATCAAGACTGGTAGCTGGTGGCAGGCAGTGGGAGATAATGGTTTATTTGGCTGTTCAAGTCTAAAGCCATTTTGAAATGCAGATTAACCTGCCTTCCAGACTGAAGGCTGAAAGAGATGTTAAACAACATAGTTTAACATCTTAGTGGCTAGCTAAGAGGTCTATAGGAAGATAGAGTCAGATGTAGATAAATACTCTGAGCATGGGCAACTTCACATTTAAATAGACTTAAAGGATTAAAGAAAATCCAAACTATTGGAAGACAGAGGAGCCAACTTCACCATTTGGGTTAGCAATAATACATTTTTGGGCTTTTGAAATGCCACCACACCTTTTGTTCATTCTATTGCAGAAAATAAAAAAAATAGCAATCCATAATCCTGCTAAAATGGATCAGATGAGATTAGATTGGAGTGAAATAAATTAGAGTTGCTATGTCCATTCTAGCCAGGGATATGTTTCCTGTGGCCACCACTTTCCTCCCATAGGACATTTGTAATACAGCTGTTAGCTCAAAATGAACCATAAAACCCCCAAACAACATATATAGAAAAAAAGTCTATTTTAAGTTAAAATGTTTACGAAAGATCTACATTTTAGGGTGATGTGCACATGAAATAGCTATGCTATGCAGATTTTTTAAAATGCAGATTGGTAGGAGTTTATGTGAAATTGATATATCCGATAAATCTCCTTTCCCTAAACTTGCATTCTGCACAGGGGTTGGGACTATAACTTCCAGATACCACCACTGGCATACAAATTCTGGGAGGTCTCATCTGAACCTAGGAGAAGACTATGACAGGTTGGAGAAAGCACCCGGGAACAGCTATTCTGGACTAGCAGCTCCCGCTTCCACTGATATGCTTCAACATTTCCTCAATGCTAAACTTCAAGAATTCTTTGTGCCAAATGTTTCCCTGCAGAGACTGTAACCACTATCTGAGGAGTAGGAGGAAAAAGGAACCAAGGAATAGCACCCCCTCCCAATTTCATTGATAGAAGTGTTTTCTTGGCCATTAGCACCAATGGTAAACATTTTACAACTTAGCCACCCAAGGGCATCCAAACAGTAGCCTTAACGATGTATTATTAATGGAGAGCTATTTATTTTTAACATATTAATTAGGTCATAGAGACTTCCCCAACTCTGCTCTCATGTTGGACTCTCTTGCAGGCTGTTGGTGATAGAATGTTTTTCCTTGGATGCATCCGGTGTGTTGCATTGCTTTACATTGTTTATTCCACTGCATTACACAACTGCTTTTGCAGAGACCTTTCCAAATCAGCCTGGGTGGATTTCTTGTTCTTGTCCAGATGTGAGTGAACGAGAGGTATATAAACTAGTTTAAAAAAGAAAAAGGTTTCCTGAGCTTTCCAAATCAAGCAAGCCAATTTTGGTTCACATCTTCCCCAGCAATTGCATCTAGAAAGATCAGGTTCCCCATGGATCTATTGCTGAGGACACAGTCATACCGAAATGGGGGCTAAAATCATCTTCATACCAGCCTCTTGTTCCTCCTGCCAAATATTTGCTGGGACCATCTACTGTGGATGACACTCTCAGGAAGGTCTGGAGACTTTTGAGTAAGTCACATTGGCAGAACAGAATTGGAGAATTTTCTAGGAACCTTTGGACTTTAGCTCTAAGTACAGATCCATTTCCAAGCCAAAGTATTTGGCTTCAAAGAGGACAGGACCTTCAGTGGAAGGGGAGGTGCTGCAATTCACATTTTTATAAAGGATGAGGGTTGCTGTGCAGGCAGCAGTGAAGCAGTGGGTTGTGCTGCATTGTATTAGAAGGGAGATCAGGATGCTCTTTCTTTGCCTGGCTTCATGGTGTTGGAGATGGTGTTATCTACTTGTGTAGACAGGAGCCCAGTCAGTCCCTGCTCAGTTGCCCATGGTCTGCTAAGATGCCAGCCACAGTTTCCATTGAAACATCAGGAAATCTGTTGTCCATGGTCATGAAACCCTGTAGCCCAACATTGCCCATTGTGTCATCTCTTTGTCCCATGAGGCTTTTTTACCTCTAAGGCAAATGCTGAGAGGTGGAAAAGGTGAAGGGTTTTCACATGTTCCCCTTGAGTTTCTGTCTTTCACCTAGCTTATAGTTAGTAAAATGAGTGTCTGTGTTTAAGAGATTAGGGAACTTCCTGTTTCTTGGTGGGGTTGGGAACAAAAATAATTCAGTGCACCATAGAGTTCTGGAGCTTCCACTTAGCCATCTCTGTTCTAATGGGATGACTCTTATTTTCTGGCTTTAACATAAGCCTTTACAGTAGTGTTTCTCAACCTTGGCAACCTGAAGACATGCGGACTTTAACTCCCAGAATTCCCCCGCCAGCCACGCAAAATTCTGGGAATTGAAATGCACACGTCTTCAGGTTGCCAAGGTTGAGAAATACTGCTCTAGAGGAATATAAGCTTCTAGTTTTTGAAGAACATGAACTGCCCAAGTGTGTCTCTCAGATAGTGTACCACCATGTGCCAAGAAAAATGCAGCTGGGAATTTGCAGCAGGAAATCCTTGGACCGTTAAAGTCCGAGGAATTTTGTTTCATTTCTTTCTATGTACCAGGAACAAAGCATACCTACCAAGTTTGTTACTTTGCTGCTTGGGCTAGACGGTTGCATAGAAAATGAAATTGTTTGTCCCACCAAGAGCATCAGCCTGAAGGCCAACAGCAGGCAGAAAACCATCATGTAAGTTATTGCTTTGATGATGATATATAGGGCACACTAAGAGCATAAATCGTGTTTTCTTCCTTTCTTTTTTCGTTTTCTATTACTACTATCTTTCCTTTAAAAAAAAAAGGAACAAGCTCAGAGAGGAAGTAAAAAGACATGAATGATTCATAGATGCAAAGTGTGTGTGAATTGGGGGGGGAGGGAGATAGAGAAAGAGAGAAAAAGTAAGATTAAGAGTCAGCGAGGCTTCAAAGTGATTGGAGCCAATTTGATGTCCTGTGCTTGGTTAGACCACCAATCCACTAGGGAAGTCCTGTCAAATCCCTGCCCCTTTCCTGCCATTCCCACTCCCCCTTCCTCCTGTCTCCTCCTTTCCTGCAAACAGAAGCTCCAACTTGGGAGTTCAAAGTTCACCATCATCTAATGATGCGAAGGTCTCTCCGAAAACCTGTGTGAGTGGCATCTGCTTATACGTCTGTACTTTCCCCTGGTGAATTAGTCCAGTTTAAAAAGAGAGAGAGAGAGAGACAGAGACAGAGACAGAGGGAGAGGCAGGAATGGGATGCAGGATCTGAGCAGAGGAGGGGAAAATGTGTTTTAAAAATTCTAAGGGCGATGGATGTCCTTTGATTCTGAATATTCAAAAAAGCCCATTAGATTTAAATGGATGGGGATTAATAAAGTAAATGCCTTGATTTGCATGCAAGGGCTGTAGCTGAACTGTTTTGGTGTAGAAAATAGGCACATATGCACACACATACACACATATATACAAACTCCATCCATCCATCCATCCATCCATCCATCCATCCATCCATCCATCCATCCATCCATCTCTCATAGGACACTGCTTCAATTTAGCCACATCACTTAACTCCATCTGTCTTCTGAGGTTTCCTGTGGCAATTCCAATAGGTGGAAGAGGTTTCCGCATGTCTGCTGCTCAGGTGGAGGTACTGGAAGAGGTTTAGGACCAGCGCAGGCACAGAAGCTCTTCCTGGCTTGGGAAAAGCTGCAGGTTGAAGTGAAACATCCCATTGGGGCAAACTGCATCACCTCTTCATCTTCGTGAGCAGAATGCAAGGTAAATCCAAGCTGCTGCATTTCACAGAACGCTCTTGCACACACAAATATTATCTATCTATCTATCTATCTATCTATCTATCTATCTATCCATCCATCCATCCATCTATCTATCATCTATCATCTATCCATCTATCCATCTATCCATCTATCCATCTATCCATCTATCCATCTATCCATCTATCCATCTATCCATCCATCCATCCATCCATCTATCTATCATCTATCCATCTATCCATCTATCCATCTATCCATCTATCCAACTATCCATCCATCCATCCATCCATCCATCCATCCATCTATCATCTATCCATCTATCCATCTATCCATCTATTCATCTATCCATCTATCCATCTATCCATCCATCCATCCATCCATCCATCCATCCATCCATCCATCACCTATCTATCTAATTTACATGGCCACAGGTCTCAGCCTTGTGACTCTAGGCAACTCACAATGCAAAAAGCATAAAAAGCAATATCTCATAAAAAGCAATATTACAGTATAACTGAGACCCCTAAAACTGTCTCACAGCCAAACTCCCATATATACCAGACTCAACTACCAACCTGGCATCAATGCTTGAAGAAAAAGGCAGTCTTTAAGGCTTTTTAGAAGGCTAACTGAGCTGGGGCTGCCGGATCTTGGTGAAATGCTCTTCCATAGCATGGTCATTTGCTGTTCCAAATGACAGAGAAAGGCATTTTTCCAGGGTCCCACTGGATGGCATTGTTTCGTGAAAGGGATCCAGAGCATGCCCCCTCTGGGAGATGTGATGGGACAGATGAAAACAGTTGGAGACAGGCAACCCTGTATGTATACATACACACACGCACACCTATTCATAAATCTGTGAATCTCTCAAAAATTCAGTGGAGGCATCAAAAGAGAACTTACAATGTAGGACTGCAAATGCTACCAGTCAGATCCAAATGGGTAAAACCGTGGCTTTAATTTTTGACTGCATGTTCCCTATAACAGTAACATACCCTAGTATCAAAATTTGTTGTTGTTTAGCCGTTAAGTCGTGTCCGACTCTTCGTGACCCCATGAACCATATTGCGCCAGGCCTTCCTATCTTTCACTGCCTCCCTGAGTTTGCTCAATTTCATGCTCATTGCTTCAGTGATGCTATCTAGCCATCTCATCCTCTGCCGTCCTCTTCTCCTTCTGCCTTCCATCTTTCCCA
Source organism: Liasis olivaceus (assembly GCA_030867105.1). Lineage (NCBI taxonomy): Eukaryota > Metazoa > Chordata > Lepidosauria > Squamata > Pythonidae > Liasis > Liasis olivaceus. Next base: position 14,016,286 of record CM061361.1, read on the forward strand.
GCATCAGGGTCTTTTCCAAAGAGTCCTCTCTTCGCATTAGGTGACCAAAGTATCTGAGCTTGAGCTTCATTATCAATCCTTCCAATGAGCAATCAGAGTTGATTTCCTTTAAGATTGAAGTATCAAAATACCTTCTCCAAACAATATATTTCTCCCAAATATCCCCAAACAAAACTTAGATGTAATGTAAACGTCTTCTCCATGACAGATCATATTTTCATTCAAAGAAATTACTACTACTACTACTACTAGCATTAAAATATGTATTGCAATCTGAAAGCCAGCAAAAGGCATACTGTATGATGCTTCTATCTGTATGTCTTGGTCCTAAATATTGTGGAATAAGAGGAAACCCCCAGAGGCACATGAAGCAGGAAGAGCAAATGGAATCCACTGCTTGATCTCTAGATGATTTTAACTTGTTCAGCAAAGGTTTCAATTCCGAATAGTTTAATGATAAGTACACTACTTTGAGCTGTGCTGTTGAACTGAAGAAAGCCAATATGTGCACATTGCCAAGGGTAGATTTATGTATGGAAAGACTATTAACATCATTCTGCTCTGCTACTTCAAACAAATTCCTGAGCCCAGAATTCTTTAATGCAAATTCCATTCTTTGCACCAGATTTGGCTGTTGGGCATAGGCTTCCAGTACAAAAGACATAAATGCCACAAACCTGACATCTACCTAGCCTTGTGACATTTGTGTACCTGAAATGCTGCCATGGCCCAGGATCAAAAAGAAAGCAAGGTCTCTGATGAGAGTGGCTTTGTGTAGGCATCATAGAGAATCTCTGGGTTCTTCTGTACTGAGATCTTCTGCCTTGGATTCTGCATAGGAAACACGTCACTTCCAAGAAGTGCTCTGACCTCAAACACTGGAGAATGGGCTTCTAATATGTCTGCCCATAAAGAGTCCAATGCATTTCAGCTAGGAGAAACTAGCACCTAAAGCCAAAGCATGCAGGCTCTTGAAAGCATTTGATAGGAGGGCAGCAAGACTGTTGAGGTTTGACAATGAAGCGATGGCAGTTGCTTCCTAGGCAATGTTTGTGCTCAAGAGGTGCTCTCCATGGTCCTGAATCCATAGCCTCTTGTCTGGTTTTTGCGTTTACAGCAGAGCGCAAAAACCTTTTGAAACTCTTTGCCAAACTTTTTGGGCACAGAAATGGAGGGAATGCTATTTCTGCAGATGAAAGAAAAACATATCTACAATTCCTTAATAAACAGGATTCTTTCCTAACAATAACCATCAAAACACACTAGTGGAGGTGGGGGAACATTCTATGGAAGATCTTTCCTGACCTTTTCCCTTAGGATTTAACAGAAAGTGGAATCAGGAATGGTGTACATGGTTGAAGAGATTTGGGGACAATGAACGATGGAACATCTACACACATTCTTTGGCCTCTTCACAATGATAATTGCAGAAACACCACACTCCTCCCAGGAAAAGGTCTCCAAAATTCTCTTCTCCTTTGAAGAAATTTCTAAAGCAAATTCTCTTTCAACCAGTTAACTGAGAATTGGTCAGAAAAACAATGCAGGAGAATCTCTGTCCATTACTAGGTTCAGCCCTGCAGCCTACTGGATGACTCATGCTGAATTATCTTTCCATGTCATCAGCTAGAGCAGATGAGCAAATTCCCCCAGTCTCAGAAATATATTTTATCAAGGTCTATTTCTCATCCGTATGCATTCACACCAGAAATACTTAAAACTCAAGTACACTTGCCTAATTTGCAGCAAGATCATTTAAGCTAGCTTTGTCCCCGTATCAGCAGAATTCAGATATAGCACATGAAGGGACTGTTTAATTTTGCATGGGCATTATGGGCAAAACAAGGCGACAAATTCTGCTGTATGTTTTTATATTTTCTTGGAAGACAAGAAGTTGAATGAAGCTGCTAAGTATTCAAAGGCAGCATTTTCTAGAAGCCAAATAGCTATTCTCCACTTTTTCAGCCCACTGCATCCAATCGACTGGCAATCCATTAATACCATGTGTGCATTTAATTCATGCAATGTTTATGAAAATGTGCAATAAATAAAGCCAACAAGCACATAGCCTGGTTGAGACATGGGTGACAACCTTCTGAATTTTTAATCATGCAAAGGGGGGAGGGTGGAACAGACTTGTGTTAATAAGACTAGTTATTGTGTTTGATTTTTTAAAAAAGAGGCATGGCTCTTACTGAATATTACAACAACAACAAATAGAAACATTTCAGGTCCCTTGTGTTACGGATGTCTACTTTTCCTTTGCTGTAGAGAAAGGGGAGAACAGAAAGAGTTTTGTAGCACTACTTGATGACCCATGACCTGTTGGCTCATCCTTTCCAAGTTATTTCCTTACCTAAATAAACAGAATGACCACAGGCAGGTAAAAAAGCAGTGGGAGTGGGAGCCATTTCCAACTTCCTGCTGGCTTCCCCACTGACTTTGCTTGTGGGAAGCTGGTAGAGAGTGTGGGAAATCACGATCACATGACTGAGGCTGAATACAACTGTTCTGAAGATCCTTGAAATTTCAATTCCAAAGGAGTAATGGGTCCCAGATTTTTGATGCATTCTTTAAGTTAGCCCATTTGAGGTACCTTGCTTCAAAAAATGTTGCCTTGTGATGCACTGTTTTGGCTAATTGAAGGTTACAAACAGACAAACAGACAGGAGAGTTTTAGTAGTATATAGATGCTTAACTGAACTGCGGGGGGGGGGGGGGCATTCTAGAACAGTTGTTTCTAGGTAATATCCTTAGAAGCAAATGGGACCAGTGTAATACAGATAGGTTATGATTAATGCAAGTTCGAATGATGAGATATTTGATTTAGTGCAAATTGTAAATTGATACCATGTTGTACTTAATGCAAGCCAAAATTCAGTTAGTGTGAGGCTAGTGCATGCGCAGTAGTGGTTGGGGTTTTAGACACTGCTCATCTTCGTGTGTGCAAAATGGAGAAAAGGAAGATTCCATCAGAGGAAAACAGTACAAGTTAAAAAAAAGAAGAGGCTTGAAACTTCCAGTGGAAGTATGGCAAACAAAACACATCTCCGACAGAGTGGACATGACGACCATGGCAAAGACCGAAGAACTGATAAGTAGACTGGTTCTTTGGAACCTCTCCAGATAAGGAGAGGATGGGATATCACCCGCAGGTGCTCTGGATGGCTGGTCCTTGCAAGGAGACTACAGGACAGCAGTCTCCCATGGGTTTGAGACCCAGGAGACAAAGAGACCAGCCATCATGTTCACAACCATGGCAGAGCCTTTCAAATGACACTGCGTTTGCCAACCTCACTTTCTAATCACTTTCGGAAATTCTAAGGCTATTACAGTTCTTTGGAATGACAAGTTTTAAAAACCACCTGGTCGGTTTACTTCCTTCTTGAACAAAAGAAAAATGAACTATAAATTTAAGAATTTAAATAATTGGAAAAAAAGTCAAAAAACTAAATAAGATTTTGATCCAAGAAAGCTATAAACAAATTAAGGACCAGATACCTTTAGAACATTGAGATTTTTACTATAAGATTTTGGAAATAATTAAATAAAATAAACAGCATTTCATGGGAACCAGAATATTTTGTCTATCTTAAGTCAAAGCAGAAACTTGCAACTTTAGGATTTTAGAAATTAGACACTAGAGGGGACTAAAGATTCCAGACAGAAAAGGAAAAATTTTTAAAAAGTGCAAATGCCTTTGATTTTCGGTTAGTGTGGGTATTTTCAAAATGACACAAAATGCTATAACATTAGAAATACTTCAGAAGATTTTTGAAGAATGGGGTCAGACATTAGTAGCTATAATATCAGAAATGTCAGCAATGATGTCTACCTCTATGGAGAGATTATGTCCAAAATACGTTAAATCTGAAGCAGAAATACTAGAATCAGGAATACTGGATAATTAAAAAGAAGAAGTGTGGATTACTAGATAGAGAAGGCAGTTAAAGTGGAATTACAAATGAGAAGCCAAGAGAATGACCCTGATGAGGACTTTTCACTGGCTATACAAAAGAAGCTGGATAAAGCCCTGAAAATCAAACTGGAAATACAAATGACAAACTAAGACAATGACCTGGATAATGACTTTTTACTGGATTTACAAAAGAGGTTTGCTAAAGCCTTGAAGAAGCCTCTGTGATGGGAAAAAGAAAAATTGAAGAGAGACCAAATCCTATGACAACTTCTGAATGAATTAACGAGCAAGATTGTTAGAAGTAAAAGGAAATAATATAAAGTTGGTTTGTTTGATCAAGGCTATAATAGGACATGTATTTATAAAGCTCTAATAATCCTTTATGGACTTTTTGCTGACACCAGGACTGAAAAGTTGATGATTTATGGATTTGCATATAGATAAGGGATGGGTTATGGGAAGAAAAGATACTTGTTTGTAACCTTAAAGATGGTGAAGCATTATCAAATTTATTTTTGCTTGTTGTGATGAAGATTGGAAGTCACTTCTTTACATATCTTTTTTTATCTTACTTTCTTCATTTACTTTTTTTCTTTCTTTGCACTTTTCATTCAACTTCTTTTTTTTTCTGAGTTTCGTTTGTATTTGCTTTTACTACTGTAAAAATCTTTAATAAAAATTATGAAAAGGAATAGAAAAGAAGAGGCTCAGTATTATCTTAGAGCAAAAATTCAGTGTAGTTGAATGACATGCACGTGGTCGTAGCATCGCTAAAATAGGACAAATCGTTGGAATGCCTGAATCTACGGTGGAAATTTTTTGTTTCTATTTTGCTTTTTATAATTACTCTATGACTTCGTAAGCCATAAATTTAAAGTATAAGTACAGTAAAATATTCTTTACTGTAATATTTCATTAATATACATATCAAAAAAATATGTTTAAACATTTTAATTGCCTATTTCCATCGAGCTGGAACCAATTACCCTATTTGCCGTAGAAAGATGACTTTGAATAGTGCAAATTCAAATAATGCAACCGTTTTGCAGGATTCACTGACTGCACTAATCAAAGCCTACCTGTATCTACTTATTTGCATATTCATAAAGTTAGCATGAGGTAATAAAAAGGCATCCAGAAAAGGAATAACTAGATGTAGGATGAGTAGAGGGGACGTAACATTTTTCCCTCTAGTGTACAGGTGAATAATCTGCAATAGCAGGTGGATTTATGGCTCCTAGGGCTTTTTAATGGCCTCCCCAAATGTCTCTGTAAATGCTAAACTGTAATGGAATAATGACACTTCAAACATTATATAATATCTTTTTCTCGTCCTCAGTTTTGCACCAATCATTCTCTTATATGCATTTTCCTTCTTATCCACAGCCTCTTTCACTTCATCATTCCAACAAGCATTCTTTTTCATACTTCTCCTAACTCCACACTCTTTTCATTCTTTTCTGAGCCGTTTTCACATCTGCTCTCCTTACAGGGACCCAAAGTAAATATATAAACAAGTTCCAGCAATTTACAATAAAAACCACTTTACAACGCGTCCCTCTAAAAATGTCAAAATGGATCAAACATACTTTTAAAACATAATGTAGAGAAGCTCTATTAGAACAATGATGATAAACAGCCAACATAACGGAAATAGTCTTTGCTTTCTGCAAAAATCAACGTTACTGTATTCCAGATGAGTAAAATCAGGATATCTATGCATCTAATGAAGTGATTTGCAGCTCACAAAACGTATGCCTTCTAATAAAATATGTTAGCCAGAAAAAGGGCTACCAAACTCCTTCTGATTTTTTGCCACCATAGCCAACACAGCTCTTTTCTACAATGCTTCTGTCATTAGTAAACTTGGAATGAACCAAGCAACAAAGAAGATGTTGGAGAATCTACATCAGTTGTCTTATTATTTCTACAATAGGTCATTTTTGACATAGGATACATGTTTCTCCCTTGCCACACAGGACACTTTTAGTTTCTTCTGATCTCTCACTACAACTGCTTCCCCCATCCACCTTGTTTCTATATCTAGATCTGTGTTTCACTTCACTAAAATGAGGGCTTCCATATCCTGCCACCCTGCAGGTTGACAAAAAGCTCAGATTTGCTTCCCTATGCAAATGAAGACACTGGGGCCTTGGTGCTATCCAACCCAGCTGTTCAGAAAAAAATAACTTGTTGACATTTTCCAATCTATCCCTCTTTCCCCACAGCCTGGTTAGGGAAAGAGGTGAAGGGATAGAGAAAGAGGTGAAACTCCAGGACATAGCATTGTCCTGCTTCAAGGAATTGTGGGACCCCAAGGGAATAGGGAAAGGAGGAGAAAGTGAATAGGGTTCAAGGAGGAAGAAAGTGGGTGAAACACTACAGGAAGTGAACGGCATTAATGAAAAATTCAGCAGGGTTGGGCCCAGATGCGTTGACAAAATTGCTGAAGCAGAGATGATTAATATTTAAAAGCCTGGCTGCTGCTTGGCTGCGTCTTGCACACAGATTCCACACATACCCATATATGTGTGTGTGTGTTTGTACACACACCCTTTTCCACTCCCTCTTTTCTACCCCCTCATTCCCCCCCTCCCCCCATGGCCATGTTCTCCAGAACGTGCATTTGGGAGACATTCTCCAGTGATTAACTCCCTCTTGGTAAAGGAGGTCCCCAGTTTTGCTGTACTGGGGAAAGAGGATGTGTCCCGTCCCAGTGTCCCAATGTGCCAAGTATGTGGGAAGGCCGAGCTGAGAGAATGGTTAAAGCACATCATATATTTTTAATGGGGATGGGAAAGCAGGTTGTCCTATTTAGTCACATTAGATGCTCTGTTAACCATATATATATATATATATATATATATATATATATATATATATATACACACACACACACACACACACATATGCACACAAACCAACATTAAATGCTTCTGAGAAACAGAGATCACTGAGTTTCTTGTTGAAAAGAAAAAGGCCTTGCTTTCCACTATGGATGAAATACTTTGTCTTCATCATGTATGCTTCATAAGATGTTACTTACATGAAAAGTTTGCAAGCTCTTTCTGGTTAAAGTGGGTTATCTAAAAGCAGTGAAGCAGAGACTACATAAATATGCACACTGTGGATTTCAGAATCCATGTTTATGAAAAAGGGCATTGCCTGCCACATGGTTTTGGATCTCAATAATCTCACAAACCAAGGAAGGGAAGGAGGGAGGGAGGGAGGGAGGGAGGGAGGGAGGGAAGGAAGGAAGGAAGGAAGGAAGGAAGGAAGGAAGGAAGGAAGGAAGGAAGGAAGGAAGGAAGGAAGGAAGGAAGGAATTACAAGCATTGTACATGACTGAAAAAAATGAGATGGAATTCCATGAATAAATAACTGTTATTTTTACATTTGTATTTCATCTTGGAAGTCTTGAAAGTGGTTAAAGCAATCCACAGTGAAGACATATTAAAAAATAATCCAACACAATAAAAAGCAACCCTTTTAAAATTGTTTTAAGCAAAGAGCTTTGCTCTTTTGCCATGCACATCACCTACATCAATCAGGCTGACCTGCAGCAGGTTCCATTGCTGTTGCATGAAGCAAACCTCCAGAAGCCAGCTCTTCTCTGAAAACTGGCATCTGGAAGGGAGCAAGTGTAGTGAAAGTCACCCGGTGCAAAATCTAGTTGTAGCTCCCACTTCTCTGCCATGATACTGTTACTCATTCATTTTTATTTGTTTACAGGAATTATTGAATGGGGATTTTAATAAATGCCTTTGAGTCAGTGTTGACTCCTGGCGACTGCCTGGACAAGTCCCCACAGTTTTCTTGGCAAGATTTCAGAAATGGTTTGCCCTGGCCTCCTTCTTCCTAGGGCTGAGGGAGAGAGAGACTGGCCCAAGGTCACCCAGCTGGCTTTGTGTCTAAGACAGGACTAGAATTCCCAGTTTCCCAGTTTCTAGCTTGATGCCTTAACTACTACATCAGACTGACTCTCTGAATGGGAATGCATTCAATTCAGATTTAAAAATGCCCACATATCTCTAGATCACCACACTCTTTGCAAGAGTCAACAAGTCCAAGTAGCCCAGATGAGCAGGAGAGACCAAAGCAGCTGGGTCAGTTTCATACAATTTGACAAGAGCTACAGACCTCTTTTCATCCCTTCCTAAGAAAACATCCCGCTCACCAAAAGGCCAAGACAGAAGAAATGGCCATTCTCTCATTGCTTGTTTGCAATAAATGGGCACTTCTCTAGGAAAAAAAGGAGTAACAGGCAGAATTAGAAACACAGAGAATGAATTTCTTTCACCATCCCAGCTGAGCTTTGGGTAGGCAAAAGGTCAAGTGCATTGAATAGCAGAGTTAGGATTTGGAATCGAATGAGTGGTGGAGGCAGACCTTCAGGTCAGGATGGGACTGAATCCAAGCTTGGTATTGTAAGTTTTCTCTGTCTGTCACTTTCCCCCTACCCACTCCTCACCTCTCTCACATCCAGCGGGTTATTAAGAAGATCAAGAGATGAACTTGTGACCTATTATCAGGTGCCGGTAACAGAAGAGGACCGAGGGAGTAGTGTGCGTGCATGTGTACAAAACCCAGGTGATTTTGCTATGAGAGTAATAAGATGCTTTTAGGGTCTATAGCCAGGGAAGGTGTAGTCAGGAAGCTAAGGGAGTTGGGAATCAATACAAAACAGTCAGAATGCACAAATATACAGTAGCATCTTATATTGAAAGTTATTGAATTGTGGTCAATGCTGAGAAAATAAACGCTATTTACATGGCTGTTTTGGATTCCCCTCTCTCATATATGGATACTAAGGAAACACACAGCCAGAGCATAAGGAAGGAGACCGAACATGACAGGAAAAAAAGGGCAAGTTCTACTCTACAGAGGGGTAACTTTACTGACTTAGGCTTGCAAGTTGCCCTCCTCTGTCCCACGTCTTTTCAGTCCTCATACCTCCTCATGAGTGTCTGAATGGCACTGTTGCCGAAGAAAGGGGGAAAAAACACACCATCTTCTAATTGTCCTGCCATGTTGCCTGTACGTTGGTAGAATTTCTGAAGTGGGATCTCAGAACTCATGTAGAACTCATGTAGTAAATGTATGAAGGCACTTCCTCCCTTCCACCCTCCCATCTGAAGTGATACCGTTCAGACACAAGTTACCCACCTCACTGAGAACCAGGCCTTAGTCAGGCATTAATAATGGATTGTTGAAACCAACCAGCTGCAAAAATGCTGCTTCTGTTCTCTCAGATTAATCTCACTCCTGTGAAGAGTAGATATCGATTTTGTGAGTGATTCCTTCCTTCTTTAACTAAAGGGCACCTGCAGCCAGCATAGCACAATTGCTGTTAGATCTTTATGGTCCTCTGTCTGAGTTTTGTTGAATTTTCCTGCTCTCCTGGTGGCAAATGATGCGCTAACATGAGGAGGTCAATATCAGCTCCAATGCATTTCAGTTTTGGAAGAACAGGAAACTTGCAGCTAGAAAGACTATCTGGGGATAGTTGCATCTGTTAATGCAAACATACCTAACTCTGTAGCTTTTATAGAGCCCACTGGCCTGAATTATACTTAGAAATTTATATTTCTTCACATTTGGCCATGCAGGTCTCTAATTACAAAAATACATATCTAAGAGGAAACATGCAACCACCGATAAGTATATCAGGGAGCTGACCCATATCAGCCTTTCTGAAATTCAGCTTGTATGGGTGGCAACGTTCAATCTTTAGCTTTCACTCAGCATAGGAATTCACATTATTTGGTTAGGTTAGGTAACCCTCAACATTTCTACCAATTCAAGCTCATTGACAACCCTTCCATTTTGCTTGGGATTAAGCCAAGGAGAGTCATTTTTTTTGTATCCTTCACTTTCCAAAATAGGAAGTTTTTTACATTTTCATTCTACTCTTCCTTAAAAGAGCAAGGAGTAACACAGACGCACCGCTGTATTCTCACAATAACCCTATGAGATAGGCTGGATTAACAGGATCGGTCTAAACCAAAGTCAAAGATTCTTCGTGTGGCTGGGCCTAGGCTTGCTTGTATTTTCAGCATCAAAGAGCTACCATGGATGAGACATGGTGAAATGCCATCATCAGAGAGGGTTGGGACAGCATTTCTTTTGCCCACGTTCTATAATTTCAAAATAGAGAGTTACAGGTTTCTCACTTAAAAGGATGGGTAAAGCCTACTGAAAATCAGCAAGAAACATCACCATCTCTGAGACCAAGAGAAAAAGAAGATTGGGGAAGTGAGGATTGCCCAACCTGGTGTAAAGACTACAATATTTGATCTGTCACTGGCATTTCTAGTTGTCCCATTGTCACCTGACAGATGCAGAAACATCTGCCTAGAGTGTATCTACAAACAGATGAACAAGGAGAAGCAGCCCCCTGGGCACTTTTTGAAGACCCAATGAATGAAAACTTATGTTGTTTTCCTGGAAAAGGAAAGGGGAAATTGTCTCCCTTTCTCTCTACATTTGGAGTGTCCAGGTCATCAGTGGTAGTGTTGATAACCCACAGCCTCTTTGCGGTTGCTTCAGTGTAAGTTAAGTCGTATTCTTCTGCCATGGTGAAAAGAGTTAAACAAAAACACCACCATGCACCTGTAAATTTGCCCCATTCTCCCCATAACACTAATCAATAAACTATTCCTTTCCCTTTTTCTATACTCTTCCCATCTGCTTTCTCCCTGCCATAAATGATGGATATGATAGCATCCTAAGTCATGAAGACATTTGCAAACTTTGGCAAGTTCTTACAGGAAAATGAGCAGAGTTCTGATCCATCTCTATACCCCTCTAGTTCAGAGTTTCTTCCTAAGCAGGAGTTAGATAAACTAATCTAAAAGGCTACTTATCTCTATGTATAGGAATTACTGCTTGCTCTGCATTTCCTAGTATCTAACATTCCTTTTTCCTAAAATGATGAGATTATCCCTTGCGCTGTTGCTACTGACAGTTTCAAAGTTGCTATGTAGGTCCTATGGGAAACTGTTCAGTGATATTAAACCCTTGTGGGGAAATACTCTAACTCCCACTAACCCACTTTTTTCATCACCTATCCTGCCAATGGTTGAGACTTGAGATAGCTTCCTGTTTGCGAATTCACCCAGCCTAGCTCTTTTAACCTTTAACTGAGCAATCTTGGAGACCTTCACTTAACACCATGATGAGATAAGAACTTTAATTGTTTTTATATGGGTTTCCAAACCAAGAATGTGAGCCTAAGAGTTAGTCAATAATTGACTTTAATTAAGTCAACATTATTTCATTAATATCTCTTTAAGCATCTCTTCTGTTCCTTGCAAGGTCTAAGTGATGACCATGTAGGGAAGGTTCTCTGGTATATGGATAAATAAACAAAAAATGGTACCCTTGCAACAGGGTTAGGCAACCAGGTTTCTTACAGATATTTCAGAAAACAATTCTCACAATCCCTTCAGGAGAGCAATATGTCGCCTACCTTTGTTGGAGAACCTATGGCCCTCCAGGTGAACAACCAGCGCTCAGAAATGTTGAGCATCACCTGGACTGCTCTATGGACAGGAAAGTAGGAGAAAAAAATCCCAAAGTAATAAGTAGCACAGAAGTATTTGGAGAACCACAACTTTCCCATTCCTCCTTTAGAGGTACACAGGAAGAACCCCTTTTGTTTAACACTGCGTACAGCCAGAAGCAAATTTATGAATGACACTTAGGTGAAACCATGCCATTCCAGGGAGAGGTTATGCAAACTAGCAAAAGAGAGGCGATTCTCACTATTCCTTCTTTGCCAGTTTGACTGGATTTTTTTCTATGCTTATTAAAGACAATATAAGAAAAGTCATGATTGTTCAGGTCAAATACCCAGTTTCTTCGATGTCAGTGTTGGTGAGCCGGTCTGGAGAAGACAAAAATAGCCAAAACGTTGGAGTCCTCCTGTGATCCACCCCTTCGGCTAAAGAATCTTCAGCTGAAGTTGAGATGCTCCTATTCTTGAGCCTGTCTGCAGCTCGGCTCCTTTTCTTTGAGTTGGTAGCTCTCTGATAAGGTAAAATCCTCAGGGATGCGTCCACCAGGGACTCATCTCAATCCAATTAGAGAATGTACAGCCCCAGATATCCTTTCTATTTGTAAGTGGTGGAGGACTGTGTTGGGTCCCAAGAGATAGAGTGAAATTGATTTTGTCCTCACCTCTCAGTTTTTGAGCTCTTTCTCTGAAGGAAGCTAGCATTTTTCTTTTATCAATTAGGTATGTAACACTGAAAGAGAGAGGAGTCTCTGTCTCTCTACCTCCCTGCCTCTCTTTTTTCTTCCACCTTGACTTTGGCTGTATCAACTCCCTTCGGCTGCCTCTTTCAGACAAAGATGTGTTACTCCTTTGATCTGCCTGGCAGCCCCCCCCAGGGGATTAGCTGGGAGGTTAATTACTTATCCACTGTCTCCAGATGTGGCAAGAAGACTTGTGGATGGAGAGGCAGCTGTCCTTCCTCCTTTGCTTCCCAAGCCCCACCCCCAACTTCCCTAGCTGCATGCTTCAAGGGGACAGGTGGCTCAGGAAGGTACCCCTGAAATGCCTTTTGATATGACAAATGGTATCTATGCTTCTGCTCTGGTTCCTATTTTGTTTGTATAACTGGGCTGTAAAATATGGATGAGCTCCTGGTCCTCTGGGCTTGCTTTTGACAATCGCTCTCCACCTTCTCCTCCTCCCTCCTCCACTTTCTCTTCTTCTTGCTTTTCTTGGTGTAATTGGGATGGAACATGCATTTATTGCTTATCACTCTCTCTTTTGTTCCATCCATTCGCTGGCTTATTCTACGTGGTTTATGCATTCAAACATGTATTGATTTGTTGTTCAAATAATTGGCTCCCGTGGTGGTGCAAAATGGGGTAAACAAAAAAGAAGGCAAAGTTGGAATTAAAACAGATCATTGCACCCAGGCACTAAAAGCAACAATGGAAAAGTGTCTTAAATAGTACAATTGGATGGATGGATGGATGGATGGATGGATGGATGGATGGATGGATGGATGGTTGGACAAACGGACTCAAAGTAAGTTCTGCAGAGAAGTCAAACTGCATCCTAAAATAGTTCGTCCTCAGAATTTGGACAATCTGGGTGAGCAAGAAGTCTTGTTCCCACCCCCATCCCCTGAATAGCAAAATAGATGCCAATGAATCATTTGGAGAAATAATTTCTACAATGGGGCATCCTCAGAGAAAAGACCCCTTTCTTGTCTTCAGTTGGCCATGTTGACTAGAAATCCTGGGAGTTATAACCCAACACATCTGGGAGGGAGGGCACCAGGTTGGGGAAGGCAAGCACTAAATTTTGACAGTGATAAAGCAAGCTGTAATGAATGATACTTAAGCCAGAATTTTCTACTGGGAACTGAAGCAATATTTCAAGGTCCCAGACAGAAGGCTATTACCAGCATTGTGTGTGTGCTCCAAGTGCACTCCTCATTCAATTATTCTGGGTGGTGTTGTTGGCTGGCAATTCCTCCTGCATGTTTTCTTACCAGTTCTCAGTCAATTGGATGTAAGAGAATTTGATTTTAAAAGTTCCTTCATTCATTGAAAGTGATGTCTGGGCAGTCCATCCAAGGGGGGCATGGGATATATGTGAATGTCCTGTTATGCAATTGTGTGATTTTTTTCTCCAGTTTTCTGCAACTCTCTGGCTTCCCATAATTTTGTTAAATTCCAGGGCAAGACCTTAGGAAGAAACTGTTCCTAAGAATTTTGCTGGTAATGCGCTCTTTTCACCTCTATGGAGTTGTCTCAATTTTGAGAAATGGGTGGACAATTTTCCTTCCTTTGTAGAATTTTGAAAAATTGTCCACCCAATTTTTTTTCTACAGAATTGGTAGGGATTTTTTTTTTAATGTGCCCAGTTCTTACTTTGGGAATTCCTCCTATTTTCATTTGTTTTTTAAACTGCACTGCAAAATTTGTTATTCTTCCTAAAGTATTGACGCCTCTGATTTATGGATGGTGCTATTTTGATAGATAAGGAATGGCACTCACAGTTGAACATCAGCTTTAGAGTGAATAAGGAATATCCAATCAGCAATTAAATTATAAAACAGAAAAGGAATAGCAGGGGAACTGGGAAAACCACTGTCTGGTCTTCAGCTGATGAAATATAATCCCACCAAAGTTAAACTTCACCTAGGGAAAAAAAATCCAGAGGTGCAAACCAGGAAAAAAAAGAGAGATGAAATAAGACTATGAACAAAAAGAAGAGAAAGAAGGAGGAAGGAGGAAGGAGGAGGAGGAGGAGGAGGAGGAGGAGGAGAAACAACCACCAGGGAACCAAATAAGATATCTCAGATGAAGAACTGATTGCAGTAGTTTCAGGATAATAGAAAGAAATTTCTTCATTCATCTCTAGGGATGGGTGATCCTAACCATTTCAGTGATTGATTGATTGATTGATTGATTGATCTATCAAATTTGTCACCACCCAACTCGTGAAATGACTCTGGGCGGTTTACAACAAGATAAAAACTCATTAAAATACAAGATAAAAACAATCCTAAAAATCAGCCAGTTCCAAGAAGGTGGAGAATTGGCAAGTAATTCCAGGGAGCATCATCAGAGGGCTACCTACCCCCAGAGATGGGCAGAGCCCATATGACCCCATCCACACTGACAGAGCCAGGTAGGCACCCACCACACCTCTGGGGGGAGAATATTCCATAGGGTGGGGGCAACGGCAGAGAAGGCTCTCCTCCTGGGCCCTGCCAGCTCACTTTCTCTTGCTGATGGGATCCGCAACATGCCCTCTCTGCCTGACCAGGTGGGATGGATCGAGGTGATGGGGATGAGACAGTGCTGCTGGATGTATCCTTTTATGACCCACAAGTTCTCTTCAGTCTACTTCTGCATAAATGTATGAACTTGGCTGAAGAAATCCACACAGATATTTATGTAATTTTTCATTTACATTGCTTGCAATGTATACCTTTTCATTTTTTCATTGTAATCTATACCTTTTTACTTTTTCACGGACTGGACATTTTGTCAGCTTTTTTTTTTTTAAATAAGATGCATTTTTCTATATTTACCATATGTATATTTACGTGTTATATTTCTTTGAATTAAAAGTTCTGAAAAATATGAATTTTGGTTGATAGGTGCACTCCTGGTTCTCCTATATTGTGAAGGGGCATCTTTAGGATCAGGGCTACATCCAGCTTTCTGAAGGATACAATCAGAAATGGGCATGTCCAGAAAATATTGGGATGAACCCAGAAGGGAAAGTAGGTGGACAGAGTAAAAAGGCCAAACTTATGTTTTGAATGAATTAAATGATTTTAAAAAAGCATTGCCTCTTTTCTTGGTCCTAAATGTTGGTGGAAATCTAATAACTATCAACTGGGGGGATCAAGTGAGGAGACTGCTTCATGGGTAGATCATATATGATCTCCATGTTGCAAATTGTTCACATGTGCACACACGAAATCTGGAATTGGTCTACTACTTTAAAAATAGCAATGGGACAAATTTCTCATCCATCCCTATTCAGCTCAAAATGTAACGCATGTAATACGTTGAAGGAAGATGTGGTAGGACGAATATAAAATCTGAAGCTGGAGAGAAAGGAAGCTACAATTCCCAGACCAGATGGAGTTGTTATGTAAACATGTCTCTGCTGCAGCCACCATTGAATGTTGTAGAAGAGTGCAGAGATGACCTTGAAGAAAATATGCGGCAACCTTTAGTAAAACTGATGCCTAGAATATTCCTCACAGAAGCCTTTAAGATATTCCTGTGACTCCTATCTCCTCAGTGGAGTGTGGGTCGCCTTAATCAAGGCCACTGGCTGGCTACACGCAGATGCAATTAAAGCAGAAACATCAACACACTTTGTTTCTCTTACTGTCACAACAGAATCCCTCATATGGGCTCTTATGCCTATGTAGTCAGATCCGCTCTATGTCCTCCAACAGCACTCTAGGCATTTCATCTCCCGGAGCTCCTTGCAATACCAGGAACTGATGAACAGGAGGAGGCCACATTGGAGCAATCTGATCCAAGCTCCTCGACACCCACCCATTCCAGGCAGTGACTAGGACCTTAGTCAAACTATCCAGCAGATCCCCAGAAGGAACCCCAAGTTCCTTCTGGAATGCATCTGTGTCCATTAAGTCACCTGGGCTGGACCAATCTAATAGGCCCAAACCAATAAATCAATTATGAATTAATTCATGTAGCATCTAGCTGACCTTGGTTGATCCCAGAAGGGCGTCTTGACTTTTAATGTCATTTATTAACCTTTAATGAAAGTTAATAAATGACATTAAAGGAGGGGGGGCTTTGACTCATCTACCTTTTGCCCTACAGATCCCCAGCACTTTGCCCAAGGCCATGGGGAACCCTCAAACCAAAGTCCTGAACCCCTGACTTACCAGACCTGACTGGCTTATCCCACAGGTTTTCACTGAAAACCCAAACAAAAATTTGCTGGATGAGAAATCTGCATTCCGTGAAAGGGAACCGTCCTAGCCCGAACCACGCTTTCTTCCCTTCAGCCTGATTTCAACCAGGTTTCCCTTACGAGGCTGTGGAAGAAGACAGAACAGGATGTCCTCCTCCTTTTGCCAGTGAATTCTGACGGCACTTGTTTCTTTTCCTGGAGAGAGGCTCCCTCTTCCCCTCAAAACAGGGAGCAGGAAAAGAGAAGGAAGGAAGCTTTTCTGTAGAAGTCATTTCGTATCCTTTCCTGAGCAGGAAGTGAATGCAGTTCACAGCCGTGCCCTCTGCCCGCCAAGATGCTAATGACAGTCGTAATATGCTAAGAAGCTGGCAGTGGGCGCCTATCCTGATACGGACTTCCTGGCCCCTGCAAGCCATTTTAATTGCAGGGGCTTCAGAGACAGCAGGTGCGCCTGTCACGTCTAATAATCGACCTGTATGCACTCATTCCTCTCCGTGCTGGAAGAAAGCAGGTTTGTGACACTCCCAGCTTACACCCTCGCCTTGGTGGCTCTTCCCCGCACCCAACTTTGTAGGACGGTTGCACACCTGTCAAACTGATTATGGGAATGAATTTCTGCCCAAGCGATAAAGAGCAGATTGGAAGAAAATCCTCTGTCTCCCCCAGCTTTTGCTTTGCTTTTTTTTTTTGTTCTTCTCAGCTGCCTGTTCTCCCAGCTTGTGGGAGGATTAAAAATGTTAGAGGAAGGAAGGAAGGAAGGAAGGAAGGAAGGAAGGAAGGAAGGAAGGAAGGAAGGAAGGAAGGAAGGAAGGAAGTCATCACTCACAAATCAGCCCTAAATATGCATTGAGAAGGTTTCTCTATGCTTGGCACCAAGTGGGGTCCTAACCAGACCCCAACAATGGAAGATTGTTGTTTCATATATCCCCAGCCAGATGTCCCCCTTTCAAAGGGCTGTCACTCCAAAATGTCAGGACCCCCTGCCCAAAATGCAGAGAGCATCCCATATGTCAGAACATGATTGGCCCGAGGAAAGTCTTCCATTGCAATAGCAAGTTCTAGGACTGGTCTATAGGTTTTCATATTTCATAGGTAAGAGGATTCAGAGAAACTGGAATGGGTTCAGAGAAGGGCGATGAAAAATAATCAGGGAACTAGAATATAAGAAGCAGTGAAGGAACAGGTCAAATTTAACCTCTGAATATGATCACATTATTCAAATATTGAAGGAAGGTCACCCAGAAAATGTGTGTGTGCGTGCGTGTGTACACGGATTGACTCTCAAGAGGTCTGAGGCTGAAGATATTTGCTAGGACTTGGCAAGACTTTTGACTCCTAAAAGGGGATACAGAATGCTTTGGGGTTTTAGGACATGAACACAACATGTGTCTGTAATTCTTTATACAGCTGCATCTTTTCCCAAGATTGCACTGTGGCTCTGCAGGGAGAGATGTGGCTACTTTAACAAGCTGTAGGCAGGACGGGGCTACATTCACTCCTCCATGTGTCCCAAGCCACCTTTTTGGAATTGTATCTGAAGCACTGCCAAACTTTAATTTGGCATTCCCCGTCCAGGTGCATCAAGTTTTAATATCTGCCACTCCCCTTTTTAGCATTTGATCCTACATTTTTTATCTTTTTTATTATTCATTCTTGAAACACCTGTAAGGTAAAGTGCAGTGACAAAGAAAATAGAAAATCACTTTCTGCATGGGCTTTACCTTCTCATAACAATTTGGCAGTGTGTTCACACAACATCCTCAACCACCATTAAAGACCTAGTGCTTGGATGTCTTTAACTTACAAAGGTTGGTCAGTTCTAAACTCAGTTTTTTGTTTGGTTTTGCAACTTAACAAATTGAGCAAAACTTCCCACTTCTCAGTTAAAGGTTCCATGCATTGTGTGAACCCAGAAAATGAGTTAATTCAGGAACAGGGTTGTTGTGAGAATAAAGCTAATGAGAAAGGGTTTTCAGTCATGAAACCAATAACTGGGCATCATTAAGTTGTTCAAAAGCATCTGAAGATTTACAGTAACTAATACAAGAGTTTATCCTGCTTCCCCAATTATTCTTGTATTACCAAAGTTGCAGGTTAAGACAAATCCATTCTAGAAGCTTCCAATATTTTTAAAGCATCTTGTGTTTCTTCTTAAAGCAACATTTGGTATGAAATTAAAGATAATCAGAAGCTCATGTATTAGTAGTATATAACTACATATGAGCATTTCGGTAAGAAGAAAAACTACTGCTTCAAAACAGGAATAAATTTGGGGCAGAACCATTTTGTATGTGATTAGGATTGTGGGAGGAAGAGCAAGGATTGGACCCAGTTTCTCTGTTGTACCCCTATAGCTGACAATTCTGGCTAAGAATCCTGGGAATTGAAGTCTAACAGAAATGCAGGCACCAGCTTGTCAAAGACTAGGCTAATGAGATGAGGCTAATGAATCATCATTATAAAGATTGGTGGAAATCAACTTGGTGCAGATGGAATTGGTAGGACTGCTTTCCCCATACCAGCATTCTCCAGAAATGTTGGAATTACAGCTGTATTCCCAGCACCTCTTGGGGTTATGAGTTGAAGAAGTCTTCTGTCATCCAGTAGAACATTCTGCCCATATTCCACGTGCAGAGAGAAAGAAGAAAGCACAAGGTGAAGCAGGCAGGCTCATTTGGTGTATTGAAAAGATTCTCTTTAATGAAAAATTTAAGCAAGTTTAGCCTCAGAGAGGCTGTTCCCCCTTCAGAATGAACCCCAGTTCTTCTCTTCTTTGTCTCGGCATAGCTCCTTGCCAGTAATCAATCCAGCCAAATGATCAAGCCCACCAGAGACTCGCGGCTTGCTCTTCCTTTCAAGTCAGCATCCCAGCACAATAGATGGAAGAGCTGACCTGGTTTGTTTTCACTAAATAAATATATGAACAAATAATAACCTCCACTTTTTACAGCTGGGGAAAAAGGGAGAAGATGTCCAATAAGGCAAAGGTCTCTGGGAAAATAAGGATGGCCCTGATAAGTGACACCATGGTGCTTTCAAGCTCAGGATCTCTTCACTGAACTGGATCTTCCAGAAAGAGGAATTATAGTCAGTTCTATGTCAGCACATTGTTAGAATCACCATGGCAAAGCCATTGAACAACCAAGGGTGTGGAGGATGGGAACAGAGGAAGGAAGTCCCAATGTGCTGAAGTCTAGAGTTGGACTGATGGCAAATTGTGAGAGATACTCAGGGAGTGTCCATTCAAGGCTGAAGTGGCTGAGACTGTGTGTGTGTGTGTGTGTGAGAGAGAGAGAGAGAGAACCTGGAGGATTTTTCTCCAAGGTGACACCCCCCAGATGTGGGAAGACCACAAACCCTCAAATTCCAAACCAGTATGGCCTTGGCTTAGAATTCTGGGAGTTGCATTCAAAGCATATCAGAAGGGTGCTTAGGGAAGAGTGCCTGGAGAGACTCTAGCAAAATGCTCCCTGTTCGCTCCATCTTACTAGCTTGCCTCCCTCTTCCATAACTCCTTTTTTCACTCTTCCACCCACTCCTTGCTTCTGTATCTCTCTTCACTCTGATCCCCATGGTTTCCCCGTCTTTTCTTCCTTCCAGTGTTCCGCTCAAAATGATTTCTTTCTCTGCTCCCTTCCTCACAACTCTTTCTCATTATGCTTTTCACCACCACATGCTTTGTTCCTCCTCACCCCTGTAGGCACTTCCTTCTTTTTCATTCATCCAACTTCCTAGCCCTACTCTCTGGTTCTCTTTTCCATCCTTACTAGGCAATTGCAGAATTGGCAGCTTTTTTTGTTTTAGAGTCAAAGTCAGGTGCTGCTGAGTCAATCTGCAGTCATGTCCTGCATCTGGAGTTCCCCAGAAAGTTTTTGAAGGCAGGTGGGGCATGAGAAGATGCCAGGCATAGCTGCAGTGTCCCTTCTCAGCATGCAGGAATTTTTCTGTAGATTTCCATGAGGAGGAGGAAAAGATGGATAGGATAGGATAGGATAGGATAGGATAGGATAGGATAGGATAGGATAGGATAGGATAGGATAGGATAGGATAGGATAGGATGCATTTAGAAAGTCAGGTCTGCATCCTTAGCCTGTCCATCAGTTACTTCTTTTCATCATTTTTACACTGCTTTTACACACTTAACCTGGTCATTGAATTCATCCATTTTCAACCATTCATTCACACAGTATATTGAACCAATTCCATTCACACAGTATATTGAACCATCAACCAACCACACAGGCTGGGTTTGCCCACCAATGAATGGCCGAAGCCACAAAATAAAACCCCAAGACTAACCCCAATCACACTGCTAGATCTTTAACTCACACAATTAAAAGAGCTGTGTGGGCCTAATGAGAATTTGAAAAGGGCATTAAGAGGCCGCCTCCTCTCCTCTTTCCTTCTTGGCTACTGCACTCCAGGAGACACATGAAAAGAGAGCTTCCCCCATTTCTCTTTCTTGCCCTACCAGCTGCCATTCATTGCAGTTCCTGAGATCCTGCAAGAAAATGAACTGATCCACAGAGCTTTCCAGATGAAATCTGTGATAGAGCTCTCCTTTCAAATTCCAACAGGCAGTTGGGGACTTCTCCCTCGAAGATTCTCCGAAAGAAGTTAAAAAGAATAAGGCATGGTGACATCAGTGGAGTTGCTTTTTTGGCAAATAGTTGTTCCTAGCATGAAGTCCCCAAGGAGGTATGAATATCTGAATGCAGGGCACGGGGGTGAAATATTTAAAAGATCTCTCCAGGGAGTGCACCGCATACTGCAACAGCATACAGAATAAGAGATTAATCTCCTGCCTTGGCATCTTCTTGGTTGTTCGTACAGCTGAACCCACGTCCTGCCTCAATCATACAAGTCAACGCATGGGTGGATTTCACTCCTGAGGTTCCAAAATTTAGGTGAGATTTGGGGAGCGGGGCAGGTTAAGGGGGCAAAACCCTTGACCATTGGGAGTGAGGACAATGTGCAATATCCCGTTGGGTGAGATGGGCGGCATACAAGTTTAATAATAAATAAATTAAATAAATAAATAAATATCAGATCAAATAAATCCTTATGGTCATAGACCAGCATAAACAAACAATATCGTCGCTAAGAGTTGATACACACTTGGTGACCCTTGATAACAAAAAAGACCAAGGATATAAAAAGAAAACACGAGGAAACAATCAACAGCAAAATGCATGAAGTTGTTGCATTTCTGAGCATTAGATTTGCATGGTGACAGGATTTAGTTGGTTTTGCACTCCACTTGGCTGGTTCTTTACACTAAAGCTATCAATGCGTGATTTAATGAGGAGCATTTGTCCATCAGCTAGTGTACTGCAGAGCCTGACATTAATTACATCTGAGAGGGACGGACACGGTGGGCTTCGGTGCCTAAGGGAGGACCAGAACCTGGATCTTCCCACTCCTAGTTCAGCCCCTTCACCAATGCATCCACCTGGCTCTCTGCAGAACACATGAAGAAAATTCTACCATATAAAACACAGCGGCAGAACTGAACTGAAATCCATGGATCAAACTTATTTCACCTACGACATCCTTGGTTTCCTAGCAAGTATAGCCCCAGAAACAAATGTCTCTGCCTTGGAAGTCCTGTCAAGATGTGAATCAAATAGAAGATGACATAAAATGAATCAGATCTGCCCAAGAAGTTACTTAAAAGAGTGTGATTAACAGATGGTGGGAATTGTTATAGAAAGAGCCATCAATGAAACATGAGGGTCCGACTTGACAGAACCTGGGAGAAAAGGACATGGACATTCTGAAAACAGGACTCCTGGAAATCTCCCATGCATAATTGCAGAAGGTGGAGGGTTGAGATGGGCTAAGTAAAAAGCCATTGCTGTACTTTGGCAGGGGAAAAGAGACATCTTATTCTTAATCTGATCTTCTCTTTAGATATATATAGATTTTTCCATTTGAACAGGGATAGGCCCAACAATAGCGGTCCTCTATTAGCATTATCTCTGTTGACAACACCTCTGAGACATACAAAAAACTTGTCCCATTTCCAGAGGAATTCTGCATTTTTAAAAATGTTTTTTTTCCCCCATTTTGGTAAAGTGATGGATGAGTAAATTCGTATGTATTGCACCTGCTTTCTTTTAAAGGGGAGTAAGTCGTAGATGCCCCGCTAAGTCGCAATATCTCGGTGACCTACGCTAATCTTGAAAAGTTGAGCAGGGTTGATTCTGATTAGTATCTGGATGGGAAACAAGCAGGAAATCCCCTAAGAAGGCAATAGCAAACCAATTCCATATTGTTGCCAAGAAAACTATATGGATTAGTTTGTGAAGTCATCAGGAGTTGAACTCAACTGAAGAAGACTTTACTGTACTTTTTAGTCCTTTTAAGTGGGAAAAATGAAGGGTATCACAAGGTATGTCCATCTAGCTCAGTTTTGCCTCCTTTGTTGGGACTTTTTGGCATTACTGTCAAGGATATCCCCATCACCTGTTGCATTTTAGGGAGTTAGATTTCAACTCCCATCAGTTCTAGCCATGGCCTTCAAGAAACTGTGAGAGCTGTGGTGTAAAACTTGGAGGTCACCACATTTCCCATCTTTGTTTTAAGTCAAGTGAATCTTTGGGATTTAACGCGGGACCATCTGCATGCAAAGCATGTAATTAGTCTCTGAGCTCTGGACCTTCCCCTTCATCCTGACCTGAAGTCACCAATACAGATCATTGAGAAGATGAAGCTGTAGGCTTACAGGAAGGACCTGCTTATAGGCCAGAGACAGACCATGGAAGGCAATGACGTGCCTTCTTGCAAGCTCCATTCTGCTCCTAGGGGCTCAGAAGCCAGAGAGCTCACCCAGAAATGCGTAGACCCTTTAATTTATGCACACCATGAAGATCGAGGAAGGGGATGCTGCAATGTTGGCTGGAGAGATACATGCACCTCCTCCTCCCTGCCCCCGTTCCTTCTCTTCCCCATTTCCAAAGCAAGAATACAAATGATCCAACAAAGCTTTGGCTATCCCAAAAAGCCTGTAGCCAATTAGAGACTATCAATATTTAATTAGCTCTCTGCCATTGTGCAGCCTGCAATGAGTTGCTCTGGCCTTGCCATGCAAGCGCTCTTCCCCCCCCCCCCCCCACTCTCCCTACATCACAGACACACTGTTATGACACATAATGATATTGACAATGAATAATTTAGGGCAGTTTTTCCTTCTCTCCACCCTTCTCTTCCCAACCTCCCACATCAGCCTCTTCATTTCCTTATTAACAGCAAATGCAGAGCAAAGTAGGAAGTTGTGTCTGTCAGGGCTAGACAGACAGACCAAGCTATCCAGTTCTCCCACCAGCCTCCCTGATTCCCTTTTGCTCTCCTGAAATCTGAAGATGGAGGCTTCAAGGGCAGATTCTGGACAGGCTCTCTCTTTTCCCAAGCTAAGACAAAGCAGGTCCCTGGGGTTGGGCAATAATAGGCACAAAAAGGTTATTTATGTTTAAGAATCTTTGAGGAAACTCTTGTAAGGAAGATTGCCCCAAAAGAACCATGGGGAAATGCTGCTGATGGGTCATCAAACCCCCTTCTGGATCTCCCCTATGTAAAAGTGGACACAGTCCCAATAGCAAATGCTCTCAAGTAATAATTAAGAGCTCTAGACTGAAGCAAAGGTCAGTTTGCAGAGGGTCAATATTTGCTCTGGCGGCCTCTTGAGATGTTCTCCCCAGATGGAGGGACATGGTCCTGCTACTCCGTGCATTTCATAACCGAATAACCACAGTAAAATCCAGCAGTTGTTTGCCAAGGGGGGTGGGGCAGAAGGGATAGACTGCCAGCCTGGGTTCCAAGGCTTACTGTCCTAGGTTTTTAATTCAGATTGTCCTTCTTGCTTCTTTTCCAGATATGCTCTGGAGAAATAAAGGTGCCCTTTGCAGGGCACTCCATTTTTTTGTTAAAGAGAAAAAGAAATGCTAAGGGAATTAAGGAGACGTATAACAGAGAGATTGTGCCAAGAATAAATAATGGGGAGGGAGCCTGGAGGGAATACTTAGGGTAGAAGATGGCATTTTGCTCAACCCCTTTCAGATGCCATCTCATGCTTAGTATATACAAATAGTCAACAAGATTATGACAACAGCCTGGAGGTAGTTTTATCTTCTCTGCTAGACATCAGTATCAGGATCCAGTGAGGAACAGATCATATGAGTCTGCTTAGGATCAGGGAGAAGTCAGACATTAGTCTGATAGGACTATAATTATACAGTTATTTCTGTGCCCCCTTTCTGCTAAAAGCCATCAAAGCAAGCCATAGGCAAGCAAGCAAAATAAATTTTAAGACATTTAAACCAAAAATAAAAGGCCAAATTTAATCTTAGGCCCATCTGAAGAGATGGTTGAGTCTCCAGTTCAAGTCCAGCTTCAGCCATGGAGGTCAGTAGATGACTTTGAGCCAGCCACTATGTTTCAGCTCAGCCTTCAGGGTTGTGGTTGTGGAAGAATTCCTGAAGGGAAGGTAGGATATAAACATGAAACACATTTAAAATAAAAATAAAAAAGGAGAGACTCAGGGCCAATCATGTTTCTAAAGGAAGGTTGCTCCATCATTTGGGAGAAAATATCTTACTCCCCGTGGCTGATAAGCAGATCTCTGTAAATGAGGCTGTCTTCAAAAGAGGCCTTTTCCAGTCCCTCCAACTCACCTTGCCATGCAAGAGATCAGTTTAGACCTCTGCTTGGGAGAGAAACAATATTGGAAAATACGGAGTGTGCAAGAGAGAATGTATATTCCCTACTCACTTTGGGCTTCGAATCTGCTCAGGGCTTGCTCTGTAGCCCCCAGAAGATTAGACAACCATGCATGCTTTTCTCTTGTAGGCAGGAAGCAAGCGTGAAGTCTAGAACAGACATAGGTCAAGCTCTGAGAGAAGCAAACACTTTTGGAAAACCAACTGATGGTACACTAATCCAAGGTTGGCAATCAGTCCAATTCAGAAAACAGCAGCATGGGGAAAGGTGAGGAGGCATTTACCAAGCAGGATCACTCTAACTGATGACTGAATTCTGAACCTGGAGTTTTAAGGACCTGGTGGTAGAGATTTGTCCTTGAAAGGAGGACCATCTGGTTAAGTCGATTTGCACTGCAGTCTAAATAGCATCTTGAAGATACTGGATTCAGTCTGGAAGGGATGTGCATAGGAGGGAGACGCTAGATTTCTAGGCACCCCGATTCAGATCAGAAACATGCTTCATAAACAAGCTAACCCTCACCTAATTCTCTTATCGGTACAAGTCTTAATTTGCATGAAATGCCTCTCCAGTCTTCTTCCAGTTATCGTATAAAGTGGGTTGCGGGAGGCTTATGAGTACACGGAATGCTGGAGATTCGAGGCTGTTCTTAGCCCGGCGATATCAAAGCTCTCTCTTTGCCAACAGCAGCAATGCAGATGAGCTTAAAAACAAATAGTGTGCTAATGTGTGCCTTGCTTTCCTTGGAGACTCGCAAAAACTAATCGTGAGCAAAAAGTTTTCTTCTATGCGGTTAGACAGTAACAACATCCACAATTACAATGTATCCATGTGGGATTTCAGAACAAGATACTGGCTCATCAAGAATTTAAATCTACAGCTAACAATAAATATCCAGGGCATGCATTAAATAGCGCCTGCCACCACCATTCCTGGTGAACATTTATTTAAGGCCAAACAGTGGAGATCTGACCAGACAGATTTATATGCCAACTGCAATTTGAGCCATGCACAATACAGGTAGTGTTGACCGCAGGCCTTCCTTATGTGTGGGAACAACAACTCCAGAACTTCTAGCCAGCATGGACAATGGCCATGCCAGTTCTGACGGCTGGAGGACCCTGGGCTGAGGAATGTAGCATACGAGCTATATTTTCCCATAATCAGTTTTATTATACCCAACAAAGTTCATATGCTCTGGTATGTGCAATATAATTGTTCTAGCGTGTTTAGAAACAGCACATGGTATGACCTGCTGAGAATTCTTTACAGCAGAATCCAGTCAAATGTCCTGGGATATGTTGCAGAAGAAAACGATTCAAATCCATTTAAAGTTATTTATGTGTATAAAAGACAGATGGGAAAAATGTTTTCTTTCCTTCATTGCTCCAACAATAAAATGGCTGGAGACTTACTTTATGTTTATTGCGAATTGAGAATTCAGAAAGTAGCTGGTTCAGGAAAGGATCTTTGTTCCCAGTCAAAGTCCATAGGAAGCTTTTGTTCAAAATGTTTGGCCTGCTTTTTTAAAATTTATATTGTGTGTGTATTTATGCTGTCTCGTAACAAGATTTTTATACTGTCTCAGTGATGTGATCCTAGGCAATGTACAACGGAACCCCCCCCCCCCCAAACACATCTGACGTCTACCCAAAAAACCTTTAGCATAAGAGCCCTAAGATGGTTACATACCATCATCAGTTACGCATCAACCCTTAAGGTGGTTTTAGTATAGTCTCTGAAATACTAGGAGTGAAGAGGCCCAACGTATCTTTCAGGACAGCATATGCCTTTTACCTCTTCTAGAGGCAGAACTTTGATCAGACCCACTTAAGATGACCAAATGAGGTGGGTGGACTCCTGTACAAAACAACTTTGCTTGGAAAGCAGGTCATCAATGATCTTACAGAATGGCTACCATGAGACGTGGGGCCAGACTGGACCCATTTCCAGAAGACAAAGCAGTAAGGTTAGCTGGCTTTTGTTCTTTTCCTTCTTCCTTTCCCCCCCCACCCCCTCCCCGGCCCCGGGTTAACTTCTCAGCAAAGCACGGAGCAGCAACTACCCATCGTTTTTATTTTTAAACCATGTCTATGGGACCCTAGGAGGCCCAGAATAACACTTATAAATAAAGACGTCATGAAAGGAATTTTGCATTGCAGCATGACGGTTTTCCGTTCCAATTTGTTTTAATTAAAAGAATCTAAAATTGTGGAAGTCAGATCAGGCAGGGAGCATGGAAGAAACCAGAGATTGTTTATAGGCACCAGATTGCTTACCACTGATTAAAGGGACGGATATTTTCTTTCCTTCAATGCTACTGAAAGAACCACTTCTTACAGTGGCCTCTTGAAAGCTCATCTACATGAGAGCTCTTAACATCCCCAGCACTTTTTGAGATGGTTTAAGCTGTTTTTCTATTTCCTCCCAAAAGAGCATCTTGGATTCTTCTGGTGAATAATTTATCTGACATGTTTTACTGTTTATTCCTGTTTGTAAACTAGCCACAAGCTGGTGTGGAATTTACAAATGCATTTGTTATCCTTGGCTGTTCAATTAACAGTTACAGGACTATCTGGCCTTTCACAAATCAGAAATTTGGTCTACTTTTAAAAATGTCTTGAGATTTCTGGCTAGAGAATATTTGAATTGCCATTAGGTCAGGAAAAGGAATTGGTTTGCATTGGGACTGGGATGGGGGAGAACTGATTTGGGCTCAAGTCCAGTTCTACAATGATTTACTTGGAGGATTTGTTATCTCATATCCAGAAGAGTCCCAAGCATTAATGGAAGGATTGGTGTGGATCTTCCGGGCTGTGTGGCCGTGTTCTGGAGGTTCTGTTTCCTAACGTTTCGCCAGCATCTGTGACCGGCATCTTCAGAGTGCAGGAGCACAGACAGGAGCAGTTCTCTCTGTGCCCAGGATGGTGTGACCCTTTTGTGGGTATTTATAGAGATCTGAAGGGGGGGGGGATGGGAGGTTGAGGGGGATGGGGGGGGTTAATGAGTGGCTGCTTGTTTTGGTATCAGAATATCTGTGTATCTTCCTGTGGGTTAGGCAGGGTTTTTTCTTCTATTGAGTCAATAGAACTCAACTCAACTCAATAGAAGAAAAAACCCTGCCTAACCCACAGGAAGATACACAGATATTCTGATCCCAAAACAAGCAGCCACTCATTAACCCACCCACCCCAAACCTACCCCCCCCCCTTCAGATCTCTATAAATACCCACAAAAGGGTCACACCATCCTGGGCACAGAGAGAACTGCTCCTGTCTGTGCTCCTGCACTCTGAAGATGCCGGTCACAGATGCTGGCGAAACGTTAGGAAACAGAACCTCCAGAACACGGCCACACAGCCCGGAAGATCCACACCAGCCTTCGTATGCCAGCTGTGAAAGCCTTCAACAATACAATGGAAGGATTGTTCGGTAGAATGAGATGGGTTTGGCAACAGTCCTTGTGAAAAGACTGTGGGTGATCTGAAAGAAGTCTGAACATTGTCGAGTAGAGGAACAAGAACTGAACATGAACCAGCAATGTATTGCTACTGCTAAAAATGCTAGCCCACTCTTAGGCCACATTGTCAGAAGGCTAGTATCTAGAACATGAAAACTACCATCTCACTTTAATCTGTTGATCATCTATAATACAGTGACTAATTCTGGGTGTCGTGTTTTAAGAGGGACATTGCAAAAATCTGAAGTGCATCCAGTCAAAATGCTGGTGGAATTAGAAACTTCTGTAAGGAAGAACTGAAAGAGTTGAATACAATTTATTTGGAAGTGAAGGACAGTAAGACATCCAATGTCATCCTGTAAGATGGAGAAGGCTTCTTTGCTGCTCTGGAGGATACGTTTATAACCAAAGAAATGAAATTGCCTAAAATTTCACAGTAAAACATTAGGAGAAGATGGTTAGGATTTATTTTATGATAGAACAGGCTGCCTCAGGAGACTGGAGGTATTTAACTGGAAGCTGAAGGCTCTCTGCTGGTTCATCTGTGGATGTATCTTGCATTAAGCTGCAGGCAACTCTAGATACCTTCCAAGATACCTTCTATCTCTAATTATTCAATTCAAGTCTTCTGTCTACACTTGTATTATGAGAAATGACCATGTCATTTATTTTTGGATTTGTAGCTGAATTCACAATCTCTATTGTCTGAATTAGCTATATTTCTGAAAAATGTGTCCCATGTTATTTCCACTCTCACTCCAGATAATTCAGTATTAGATGAAGGTTTCTCCTTCCCTCCTTTGTTCCTTCGTTCCTTCCTTCTTTCTTTTTTCTTTTCTTTTCTTTTCTTTTCTTTCTTGCTATTAAATGTTAAAAGCATTACAATTAACATTCCTTTTCAAAACTTACATAACTTGAAAAAGAAACTTACTGTATTTTATTAAAAAGAACTATATAGTTTTTCCCGCACAATTTTCTTGTGTGCCATTTTCGCAATGTTTAATTATTTTTAACAGTTTTAATTTACTTGCACACCACCCGTAGAATTTCCAGATATTGGAAATTATAAAAGTTCAATATATTCTGCCTACGCATTGAAAGAAAGCATTCAGAAGATGAAGAAATAATCAGAGAAACTGAGTGCCTTCTTATTCAGGCATAGTCCTAACCCAAAAAAGAAGTCCTTTATGTCCCATCTTGTCAAGGATGAGAGAATGGATAGACTGTGATTATCCCAGTTTATGGTTTCCTAAAGCTCTCGCAGGAAATGTCCACTCAAGGAAGATGACTCAGATCAGTGCTGAGAGACCCTTTGATAAAGATGACAGCAAGAAACAGGACTTTGAATATCTCCATATTAGTCCCTCTGGTATAAACAATATAAAAATGTTGTTCCCCAACATTCTAATCTAAAACCAATAATAGCCATTTGTAGGCTGAGTAAATTGTCACCTCGGTCCTTACTGAAAGAAAACCTTCATCTGATTTTGCAAACTCAGACTTTGATGAGATGGGAAAGATGGTTGTTCCACTGGATTTCAGGTTCTAATTCTCAAGATGACGGAAAAGCTGTTTCTTCTGACAAGATAGGTCCAAATATCAAACTACTCTTTCCCTGAGGAAGCAGCCCAAGTCTCGTCTTCATCAGACTGTTCTGCTGAAGAATTTTGGAAGATGACCCAGATTCCAGATCCAATGGTTCAGCAATAAAGAGAGCAGCTAGTCACAGATTTAAGAGTTCTTTTCATGGCAGCTCCTGACAGCTGAAGAGTCTCTTACTACCATCTGGCATTTTTGTGGGTACAGCCATGGCATTATTCATCCACTTCTAGGATCCCAGCATCCATCAGGGTTGATTGCCTACTCTATAATCCCTTTCAGAAGCATTTAAATTTATCACAATGCCCCTGGCATAGCTTCAATCTTCATTTAAAAAATAAAAAATAAAAAGGTAAAAGTAAGTCCACTAAGATGGAAATTCATAAAATATTTTTGTTCTCCAATGAGACATAAGAGCACCAACTCTACTGATGGAGTAAAACCCCTTTGCAGGTATTTGACCATGGTTTCATCAAAGCCACAACCCTGATGGTCTCATCAAACATTACGATCACCCTCCACTGATTTGCAAATGTCCCCATCCAATCTCCACTGCATTTGACATGATCCCTCAAAGTTTCTCCAGCCTGGTCCCAAGTCATGATTATTAGGAAAGGAATCGCATGAACAAAACTGCTAAAAGATTTGCTTGCACCTCCTTTCATCTCTATTATCCAAGATCTAAACCCAGCATCACATCATATACGTTCTAAAAAGCAGTTACCCAAAAGCAGCAAAGGAGACACTTCCCCTACCCAAACATTGACCATCGCAAAGAAAAAAAGAACCACAATTCTTTGCATCCAGCTTTGCGCGTGCATTTTCTGAAGTGATCAGCGTCAAAGTTGATTATTGATTCAAAGGGAAGATTTGAAGAGCCACGTGATGAGCACCAACTGAGCCCGCTACCTTTTTTGTTCTCCTTCCTCCCCCCAGCTTGCTTGTTTGTTTGTTTATTTATTTATTTCCTCAGCAAGCCTGGATTGATTGTTTCCTGTTTTCTGCCTGCTCTTCTTTCTTGTGCTCCCCCTTTTGGAGTTTCCTGACTAAATTAGGGCAGGCAGGACTCAATTGATCATCCTCCGAAATTCCTCACCTCTTACAAGGGAGGGAAAAAGAAGGTCCCTCTGCATAATTCAAAAAGCAAACACAGATTGGAGAGGGAGAGGGAAGGAAAAAAGAAAAGAAAGAAAAGAAATCAATATAGCCACAACAGATCCTGCAGATAAATGAGCTGGCAAGCATTTCTGAATTGTAAAGAAGAGTTGTCCTTACTGTGGATCAGAAGTTGTTAAGTGATTTGAGGAGAGTGCCTTATTAAGGGCAAGTGTTTGTGAACATTTGGGGTAACTCCCAATCAAATTTTAATGGCTCTATTTAAACACACACTGAGGTACACAATTACAAACTAGATCCTTTTAAAACAAAGTCTGAGGGCCTTGGAATTTTTTCTTTCCAACTCATTTTTGCTTCTCTCCTTCCACGCTAAATCTAACATACCAACCCGCTGCTCCTAAATATATGGATTCAAATCCCAAAGCAGCCGTGCTGATTTTCAATGGGGCTTGTATCTCTAGTTCAGTTATGTTCAGGACTGCCAAAGAAATCAAAGTCCAGAGTGGTGGGCCACCTAGGTAAATGTGGAATATGGATTTAATGATTGTAATGGACAGAAGGAATAACCTTCAGGAACAGGAGGAAGAGCTGCAACCAAAGCATTGGTCAGATAAAAGAAATCTGTGTCCAGTGCAAAAATGTAATTTGAAAAAGTGACTCAGAGAGGACCCTCTCTAGTTCTCAAGAAGATAAAGGGAGGAAGGGGGAGAAACATTCAGATTTGCAAGAATCTGTTACTATAACCTTACAGTGAAAGTTAGCATGCACAACTTTGGTTTCCTAGTCTGGTCAACCTTGGAGGTCTGACAATGATCTGAGGAGAGGACTCTTTAATTGCTCATCAGTTGTGTTGTACACATCTAACATTTCTCTCCCCCATCCACACACATTGCCATTCCATTATTCTAACAGCTGACAGGACCTCATTCTAAAAAGTGATACTTCGTGCAGATGTAGATCCACATTTGCAGCTGACTTAAATTGCTCAAGGAATAAAGTGGAGTTTGATTTAGGGGCCCTGATGCTAAAGATTTAGCTGAGTAAGTAAGTAACTTGATTACCGTCCAAGATCAGCAGCGCAATTGTCAGGACATAAAATGCATGAAGTGCAGCTCCAGAGAAGAAAGTCTATTTACACGTAGTAAATGAGTCTGCAGTGATCTCTTGGCAGCCATTAGAAGCTCTCACACAAAATCTAGCTACCTTGTAAGTGTTATCAGGTGCTTGTGCAACCGAAGCTAAGAAACATAAAAATCATCTGAATGACCTGGAAAAGGCAGTAAAAGATATAAAATTAAGTCATTAGGTATATCTTGGAGGGGTGGGGGAGAGTCATAAAGGAAAACATGACCAATCATTTCAATGATTCCAGAGCTACCACGATTTCCATGGCAAACACATTCAAACAGATGGAAAGGCATTAAACCGTGCAGCCTAGTGTGCCTTTGGTAATGGGCAGTCATATAAACATGATAAATTAATAGATACATGCCCTGGAAAATGCTGTCTGGTATTTGGGCACAGTAAAGGTGGTTGCATAGTGGATTATTCCTACAGGGGAAAGTTTTTGGTGGGAAAAAGCTCCATTTGCTTATAGGAGATAGGATGGTGCATGTCTCCAAGGAGGTGCGAGCAACATGCCCCTTGGAACTGCAAAGCAAAGCCATTTCTAATATTCAGAGCACAGCAGGATCTGGTAAAGCCTGTAAGATCCATGCACAGGAACACATTTTTGCATGGCAGCTCAGCCAGTTAATGCAGATGAGTCCTCCCTCAACTCTTCATTGAGGAGGAACAACAATGTCCTTTCTTACCCTGATGCAGGCACTCCATGCAGCCCTAGAAGAAAGGGTAATAAGGTTCTAAAGGGCCACAGAAATATTCTGCCAAGTCACCCAGTTTTGGGCTACTATTTGTACAATATGTTGCATCATTAACTAAGTTGGATACTTATTTATTCATCACTTTTTATAACGCTGTTTATTTTATTATACACATTCTTATGTATCTTAGATTTTATTATACCCATTGTTTTTCTGTTTTATATATATATAGATGTTTGTAGCAGTTCTACTCTTGGATATTTTACTGTATCTGGCCTTAAGGCTATAATAAACTGATTTGAAAGGGCAACAGAAATGAAATGAGTGTCTGTCACAACAAAAGGGGCGCCTAAAGGCCCCCCTTGTAGAGCATGCCTCTATGACATATTTCTCTCTAGCTGAGTTCAGCCAACCCACCAGACTAGGTGACAATGGGACTGAGCAGTCAAGGTTCAGATGTTGTGGGAATCCAGCCATTGTCTTGGCAAGTTGTGGGAATAGGCCATTCTATCAACAAGGAATAGGAGTAATTAGGGTAGGCATGGCAAGTTTTGTAAACACTGGAGTTGTGGTTTGCTAACTTGGGTTTATGGTTAAGCATCTTGCATGAACTCACCTACTGTATGGTCACTTGTCCCCTCCTGATACTGTTAGCTAGGAGACTTTGGCTCCATAATTAATCCTAGCTCTTCCATTAGAAGGTGTCCCTCTTCCTTCTGAAGTCATCTGTCAAGGATTGTATGCTGATAAAGGGGGCAATTGTCCTGGACCCCACCCATGGGGAAGGAGACATTCATAGTGAGGCTCACTATTTGAAATGAGAAGATTGAATACTTTGTGTTCAAGGCAGTTAAACCAATCAATACAACAATCACCCTGAGAGTTATTTCAGTATCCTTGGTTTCCCTTATTTACTGGGCCGTAGACTTCAATGGACCAAAACAACAAAAAAAAAAAAATTACAAAAGAGGCAAGGAGAAGAATTGAAATGTTCGTTCTGGTCCAGAGTCTCTCAAAAGCTTGAAAAGGTTCTGCCGTAACTGTGCAACAGAAAGCCAAAAATGAGAACAAAGTCTTTTTTACCCTCCCCAAATACTTGCCAGAGAATAAGGAGGCTGGAGATCTCACAAGATGCAGCTCAGGAGCTAATCAAGCAGCTTAGATCAGATGGAGGAGGAACCTTTTCAAATAGTTCAGCATTGTAGCAGTGGGATGGAAAGGAAGCATGGAAGAAGGCCAGGGTAAAACTCCATCAATAGGTGGTGCTGTATTTTTAGTTTATTGGCAAACTGTAACCCTCTGAAGAGCCTCGGAAGGGCCCTGATGAATCTGATCAATAGACAAAACTAAGTCCAATTTTCTGCTCTCACAATAGCTAATAGGATGGTTCCTCAGGAAGCTCGCAAGCAGAATTTGAGAGGAATAGTGCCTGTTGTTCAGGTTTCTCACCACTTAGCATCAAGAGTTCTGCTCTCCCTGGTACATATAGGTGATAGAGGGCCTTCTGATTAGATGTTGGGGGCACCATCAACTCCATGACTTCATTTAATCTTGAAAATGCCAAGTAAGGTCAGACCTGATTAATACTTGGATGTGATACTACCAGGAAATCAAAGGGGTTATATGCCAGATAGTTAAGTCAAAATAACATCCTGGCAAAAATCAGTAGCAAAACATGCCCTTATTGTTGCCAAGAAGAGTATCTGGATGTGTTGGTGTAGTCACCAAGAGTTGACTTTGGGATGCAGGGGCATTTACCTTTGCACATTACCCTTCCAAACATATAAGGAAGTAAAAAAGAAAGATTATTAAGGGATGGTGGGAGAGTCAGTTTGGGGTATGGGTTAAGAGGTTGGCTAGAAACGTTGAGACCAAGAGTTCTAGTTCTCCCTTAGACTGGCTGGATGACTTTGGAGGAGGAAGGAGCATTATGTACACAGCCTTGAGTTGTAAAAAATAAAGGAAGGATAGAAATCAAATAAAGAAAGAAAGAAAGATGGGCATTGTTTGAAAGAAAACATACAACTTGGGGGAGGGGGTTGAAGGCTGCAGCAGGCTTTGAGCAGCATATACGGGGGCAAGCTGCAAAAGGAGGGGAGCTGTGTAAAAAAAAATTCAGTTGGGGGTGAACGTGAAACGAAATGAAATAACAATAAATATCACTACTTTTAACTAATTTAATGGCTTGTTACAGTTGAACAAGCCCATGCATAGTGATCCCATCCTCCTGCACCTGTTTCTGAATTATCATAACAGTAATCAATAATTCTTCCTGCCTTCTTCCTAGCCATCTACAGCATTTCCACAATCTCCTCTCCTGCTCCCTTCCCTTCCCTTCCCTTCCCTTCCCTTCCCTTCCCTTCCCTTCCCTTCCCTTCCCTTCCCTTCCCTTCCCTTCCCTTCCCATTTATCTTTCCTTTCCTTTCCTTTCCTTTCCTTTCCTTTCCTTTCCTTTCCTTTCCTTTCCTTTCCTTTCCTTTCCTTTCCTTTCCTTCCCTTCCCTTCCCTTCCCTTCCCTTCCCTTCCCTTCCCTTCCCTTCCCTTCCCTTCCCTTCCCCTCCCCTCCCCCTCATGGATCACAAGCAATCCCTTTTCCTGCTAGTCTCCCAAACCTCTAAACCAGGGCTGGACTTGGTCTGAAATATGGAACTTCTGAAACCCAGAGTGTCTTTTATAAAATGAATGAATAAATCTCAGTCTGATCCCATGAGCCTTTGGTAAGGCTGAGAC
Organism: Liasis olivaceus; assembly: GCA_030867105.1. Taxonomy (NCBI): domain Eukaryota; kingdom Metazoa; phylum Chordata; class Lepidosauria; order Squamata; family Pythonidae; genus Liasis; species Liasis olivaceus. The sequence continues at coordinate 14,052,086 of CM061361.1, forward strand.
GGTCTGCGTGGGCAAGGCAGTCCAGCTCAAAAAATCTTGAAATTGCACATGTCTGGAATGTGGAAAGAAAAAAGGCTTTTAGATTTTTGCTATCTCTGTTACTGCTGCTGCTGCTGTTGCAATATCTTTTAGCATGATTTAATAGGCATCTAAGAGCAGCCCGGCACTGTCTTTGTTAGCTTGGGGAACGAGCTGTTCTTTTAAAAGGTTCTAATTGCTGAGTTAGAGGGGACGGAAAATGTATCCAGAGGCACCAGTTAAAAGCTCTTGGACCACCATGCTATTTTATCTCCCAATATCCATCATTGCCTCTTGATTTAATTGCAACGAACAGACCCGGATCTGTTTCACTGGTGCTTGCCTCGGCCAGAGGCATCAGGAAGGCAGTAGAAATTCTAGACATATTGATGGTCCGAGGCCGTTGGAGGCCCCAATCCAGCACCGATGAGGAATGCTGATACATCTCTTCAGTCAGAATGGAGGATCGAGCAGCGATGTTTTGCTCAGAGCATCAAAGGTGGGGTGCTTGTGAGCTCGTAGAAAGGCACATGGAAAAACCATCATATAATTGGGGAGATAAGAACTGAGTAAAGTTTTACAACATCAAGCATCCATGGCTAATAATAAATTAGTACTTTCTTTGGAAATACGCCCGCTGGAGTGATAGAAACATCCTGGGAACTAGAAGGAGGTAACAGGAAACAAAGGCATCTATTTGCCTTCTCGAAAATGGGTGTTTGGTGATCAATGCACTTATCAGAGCACTAGTTTTGTGGGTACAGAAGCACCCCTGTATGGGAGCCATCTTGCAGAGGTGCCCACAGCATACATGTAAGGTTCCAACTGTGCCCATCAAATGAAACAAAGTCCTGGGCTGTAACCAGTGGCCACTTTTATTCTCTAGGGGTGCCTATGCCATGCTCCAAGGCATTCTGGAGATAAAACCAGTTGGAGATGAGTGATTGGCTTTCCATTGTGCCAGCTTCCAATTTAATTTTGTCAAATTAAAGTGATATGTGCGTGTATACAATACGGTGGATCTAAAGCCCTTTGTGTACCTTGGCTCCAAAAGAGACCATCTCCTCCAAGCAGAATCTGCCCGTGCAGGTACGCAGGGAGGGCATGCTTAGGTCGCATCCCTGGGAGGAGTCAAGAGGACACGGGCTAAAGTGTTCCTTCTCTGCAGTGGTGCCCACACTACGGAATGCTTTACCTGGGATTAACCTTGGCACCTTCCCTATTGGCCTTCCACAAGGCAGTCAAGACTGCATTATTTGCCTGGACCTTTTTTTCCTGATCGGGCAGCTATGTCTGTTTTAACCTGTTTTGTTTTTGAAGGCTAGCTGATGCTGGTTTTGAAGGGAGATGGAGATAGCGACATATTTTCATCAGAACAAAGGATGAAATTATGCAACAACATCGCAGGTTTTAGAGATGGAGGTGGAGACATATAGATATATCAGAACAAAGGATGCAATTATACAACAAAATCATGAGCTTTTGAGAGAGAGAGAGAGAGAGAGAGAGAGAGAGGCTTCCATGCAAATTGCTCTATTCTGACATGTGGTGCATTTCCGCTCATCCTCCTGAGATGAGTATTTTGTCCTTTGCAAGCAGTACGACATGCTCAAACTTTTGTCATCCTCTGGATTGCCTGAGGCAGTCTAAGTGACTTTCTTGGCAAGCTTTTTTCCTTCTCTCCTCCCTTTTTGCACACAATTTTACTCTGTTGTATGATGCACTTGTGGGCATAAGGGCAATTCATTTCTTCTCTGAATCTCCTCTTTCACTTCCCCTCCCCTGCCCATCCACGATTCCTTGGCCACAGCTGGATAGTGTCTGTCCATCACTGGTGATGTGAGGATCTGTGGAGAGTTTGCCATCTAAAACTGAGGAAGAGTCTCCTTTCAGACTCCTCCTGAAAGGGTCACGTGGGGCATGATGGGGTATACCTTGCAATACTGGGGCTGCCCGGTACAAAACTTCAGTCCAGCCTCTACGAGGAAGGGGGAGAACAAAAACCATCATGAGACATGTAAGGAAAAAGGGAAATAAAACCTGGTTTTGCCACTATATGTTTTTGGTGAGATCCTATATACACTTCTCTGAACATAAGTTCCATTCAACTCAGGACAGCTTCATTCTTTAAAGACACGCCTAGGTTTATGCATTTCATTAATCATGCAACATTTCATTTACATAACCAATTTAGAGTGAGTTCATTTATTTACATTCCCCTGCTGATTTCACAGTGACCATGAAGGTTACATGAGGCTGGGAATTTCTGCCTTTTCCATCGGAATGGCCTGCCATTCACCTTTCAAAAGAGATTTGAAAGGGTGGAATGTTTGTTTGGGAGAAAATATATCTCTATAGGATTACTGTTGTCTTCAGTGAGAAACTTTAACAGTTTTCCTCTTGATTGTAAGGACTATCTCATCCAACAGACCCAATGTTCATGCCAGTTGTGATGAAATTGATTAATTATGTGCCATCGAGTCAGTGTCAACTCTTAGCAACCACATGGTGAAATCGGATCTCTTAAATATGTGTTCTTTTGTTTTTAGTTTTTTATATTTGGGTGATTCTGCAGTATGTTTCTGTCCAAAAGATAATCTGAGCTGCAGATACCTTTTCTACCAAAGCAAATGCTCTTGAGAGATGACATAGTTGTCATGCTCAACGTCAGCAGCAAATGCTCTTTACTAAACTTCATAACTGGCAAAATCAAACAGATTTAAACACTCATCTCTTCAAAATCTCACACTGTTTGGTGCCCTTATGTTCACATGGAGCCTGCTTCTTTTTGTCCCTGTTTGCATCTGCTACTTCTTTGCCCTCACTGCAATTTCATCTGATTGGCAGAGGAAGTTCCAAGATTCTTTTATGAGTATTTAGGACATCCACACATCAGAATGAAGAATAAATAAAAAATCACAAGGCCTGCTGCAGTGAATTACATTAAATGGCAATAAAGGCAAATGGTGTGCAAATATAGTGAAGAAACAGAAGGAGAAGGAATACGATGATGAGAATCAGGAGCAATTTGGGAAAGAAAAGTGAATTAAACAGGATTAATAATATGGATTGATGAGCTTCCCTTCTGATCTCAGAAGGTTCCTAATGTAGCAAAAAAGCACCCTTGGATTTAAGACAATATGAATTTGTGTCAGTGAATTAGTCAATGTTTTAAGAAAAAAAATGTTATTGAACAAAACTAGTTCCTGATTTGGAAAATAAAAGACTGATGAAAATGTCTTCTGTAACATGCTCTCTCCTCTGTCAATGGAGGTACCTTATGGCAGTGAATGGGGAGTCCTGTTTTATTAATGTAATTCAGAAAAATTACCCCACATTTTTCTCTTCCGGTCCTCATTCAATTGGATGGAAAAAGTTGCTTTGAAATTTCTTTCCAAGGAATAGCGGGTTTAGAAGTGTAGTGTTCTTGCATTTATTAAATGACAAGATGATCAAGGAGGTGTGGGAGAATATCCAGGTCTTCATCAGAGAATCGCCTCTCCAACAGTTATTGCCTCCCTGGTTTCTCTCACTTCCAAGAGAAGATTTCAAGAAAGGGACCCCTCCCATGGGGCTTTTTCAGGTGTGGAAATATGGTAAGCTAAGGATGCTTCAGAATGAAGAAATGTAGAATAGAAACCCAAGAACGAACATGGATGACCCTTCAGCATCTTTCACCACCTCCAACGATAAAGTGAGTTCTGAAGCTCCACCAAGAGAAATTCTAAAGAAATTCTAAAGCATCCTGAGAGCAAAACCCAAGCCGTATTTTGTTGGGGATGAAAATGTTTCAGAAAATGCAAGGCAGATTTTGGCAAACAGTTGGTTTTAATATCCCTCCCCCAAAGCCTGTGACATAGCATCAGTCCAGGGAGATGAACCCGATGCCTGCAAACTTCTGGGAAACACAGGAAGCTGGCTGTTTTCCTAGTCAATCCATTAGCTCCCCCAGCCCCAGAGCCTTCCTGGGCTTCTGGATGGAATTTCTCCAACCGAGTCAGGAGGTATTGCAATCTTGTTGTCAGCATTCCAAATGTATTCTCTACAACTCAGCTGTGGTTATTTGAAGCAGGAAAATGGCCCGAGCACAGGAGAGTCAGGTCTGGAGCAACCTGGTCTTTCTTAGGGAATGGCCATCTAAGATTTGTCCTCTCTCTTGGGAGGGAGTCAACTGGAGTCAGGCGATGTCTAAGTTGAATTAAATACAATCATTTCAGCTGTTATCTGATTCCTCTGAGTATCTGCTGCTGCTGATGGTAACAACTTCATATACTGTGTAAAATGTTTAATGCTGTGTATCATCAGTCCAACCATTGCTACACTATACCCAATAGTGTTAACAGTCCAAACCCTCCTGGGGTGGAATTTGGAGGTTGTTCAGTGACACCGCTGACTTCCATTTCAAACTACTTTAAGGAACAGTGTGAAAGGTAGATTCTGATCTTCTCTTCAGAATAAAGAATTTTAAAAAAAAACCAGTTGAATAACAAAACTATTAGGGATTGATAATGTATCCTAGAAAAATCTTCATCCACTCAATGATGCCCAATTCACTGGGAATTATCACACCTTTTCTCATTCCTCTTGGGTTTTTTTCTCCTTTCTTTCCCATTGATTTGTGACTTGATCCCTTCAACATCTCTGTTTCCTGCCTAGAAGGATCACACATGACTCCTTTGCTCCTTTTCACCTCTCTACCATCCCAACCTTGGAAATCACAACTCAGAACTTCTTCTTGAGATCCAAAAGCCACCTGATTTTTTTTCCCACAATTTTTATAAAAAAAAAAAATTAAAGGGAGGTTGGACACATCCAATGCAAGACATCGGGAGACCGCAATGACATGGTGGGGGTGGGGGGAATGCAGCAGTGGTGGGGGGTAGTTGGGATGCAATTGGTGGCCATGGATTTCTCCATATTTTGTAGCTTACAGACAAAGTCGAAAGTAACTGTCAGGATCTGTGTTTCAAGTCTGACCTTCTGCTTTTATCTATATTTTAAACCCCACACAAGGTATACAAGGCGAACATTGCTGTTACAGTCAGAGATTCCTAAATAATGGATGAAGAACAGAGGCTCTGAAGGGGGAGCGAAGCTAGTGGAGGATTTAAAAAAAATAATAAGAAAAGTAAAAAATAAAAATAAATAAAAAGAGAGAGAGATGGGGAACCCTCTCCAAAATAATGGATGATCTGAGTAGCCGGCATGAGAGAGGCCCTTCTATCACCGCTCTACTCTGGTATCAAATGAATCCCTCCACAATGTCATTCAGATGCTGCACCAACTGTTGACATGCAACACTTTCCCCCCACCCCCTTCATAATATGTGCTTTAACCGAAAAAGCTTTGTTTGAACCCAAAAGCAGCATTTCTTGGATAGGAAAGGGGAAGAGGTTGGCAATTTGGCAATGAAAATGCTGACTTAAAAAATCTTTCTATAGCTCTTCCATCCAGAAGCGTCCATAGTGCCACTGCAGTATTGTTCTACAGTTTCTGTTGAACTGGATCAAGAGCAAGAGAGCCAGAGCTGTCCGAACACTTGATATGTGATCTTGATATGTAACCTCCAATCCCCATTTTGATAATTAGCTACAGTTTGCTGGGAAGAGGACCGACTGGTGAATTGTAAACCAGCAAGAAATCATGATAGCAGAAAGTGCTGCATTTGCAAAAGACCATGATGATGGATGGATGGATGGATGGATGGATGGACGGATGGACGGACGGATGGCGTGAGTGAGTGCGCGAGCGAGCGAGTGAGTGAGTGAGTGAGTGAGTTAAAAGGAAAGCTAAAACTACTTTTATTGGGAACGACTATAATAACAGAATCTTGCAAGTCTGATTGTGCTGTACGTCCTCCTCCTTATAGTTCAGTGAATTAGGGAGGTGTCTGTCTGAACTACTTCTTAATGCTATCTGTCTGTGGTGGACTTAAGATATATTTTATCTCATATTGCTTTGGCAATGGAGTTCACATATCTCCATCAAAGTCTTTCTCTCTCCAGATTCTATATTAGAAGGACCAAGGGCAGCTCATCCATGCTGTGAAGGCTAAGAGCCAAACCAAATATAAATCTAAATTGGTTTTAGGCCTGACTAATAGTTCATGTGTACTCCAGAGGAAATCCCACCAGGACTAATCTAAATGTAATGGCTTTTTAGTGAAGGAATTATGAGAAGGGTGGTGTGTTTCTCCATTTGTAAACTAATTTCAGGTGCCTGCTCACCTGACATGTTTACAAATGGAGAAGCACACCATGCACAATTTCCTTGGTGGAAATAGTGGAAAAAATCCTTCCCATCAACTTATTGTTGTTCTAAAGTATGTGTGTGCAAGTGTCTTATCATATGCCCACACTTACATCATTTAGCCTGCTTGTGCTCCCCCCAAAAGTGAAATGTGTCTTACCTGAAGAGCCTATTACTTTCATATTGTTATAAGGACCACACTAGACAAAACTCCGTTTCCACAACTTGGAATTGCACAAATAATTTGATGATTTGTACTTGTGGAACGAGATTTCAAACTCTGACTGGAACTACAATGAAAAGCAAAGAATTAAAGCTCCCTGCTCCAGAATCTAGGTCCAGATTGATGGCACCCTCTTTGCAGATGCACACTTCCAAAACTATTCCTACAATTAATAAATGCATGAATGATTCTGCCTCATTTGTCTCTGGGGTGGGGACTGATCTTACAGCGCATTTATACTGCCAACATAAACCATTTCCAAACTATAACAACCACCCAAAAGAATTTGGGGTTGGGGGGAGATGTTTTAGATCATTCTTCTACAGCTGTTCTTTTAAAAGCAGTTTGTAACTTTAAAAAAATGAGCACACAATATCAAATCATAAAATTGTGTTATTTTCATAATAAAATTAAAAAGAAACTATGAAAAGTAAACAGAGCATTGTAGAGTCTGAAGGATCCCTTCTTATTTAGTGCTCAAGTTTACCCTTCTCACAATTTCTTCATTAAAAAGCCGTTACATTTAGATTAGTCCTGGTGGGATTTCCTTTGGACTACACATGAACTATTAGTCAGGTCTAAAACCAATTTAGATTTATATTTGGTTTGGTTCTTAGCCTTCACAGCATGGATGAGCTGTCCTTGGTCCTTGTAACATAGAATCTGGAGAGAGAAAGACTTTGATGGAGATATGTGAACTCCATTGCCAAAGCAATAAGAGATAAAATATATCTTAAGTCCACCACAGACAGATAGCATTCAGAAGTAGCTCAGGCAGACACCTCCCTAATTCACTGAACTATAAGGAGGAGGACGTACAGCACAATCAGACTTGCAAGATTCTGTTATTATAGTCGTTCCCAATAAAAGTAGTTTTAGCTTTCCTGTGGAGTTGATTTCCTGATCTGGTCTGCCTAGTGGAACTGGCTGAATCAAAAAAGGAAAGGGTTGAAAGGAACTTTGGAGATAATCTAGTCCTTAATCCAGCTCAGGACAGGACTCTACTACTATAGTTTAAACACATTCAGTGAAAGAGATTCCACCACCCCTTGAGACAGTCTGTTCCATTGTTGAACACCTCTCCCATTAGGATTAAACCCATTGTTTCCAGTCACATCTTCTGGAACAATTATGAGTAATTTTACTCTGTCTTCTACATGATAGCCCTTCAGAAACTGGAAGCCAAGTATCAAGTCTCCTATTCTTTTTTCTCCAAATTAAACATACTCCACAACTCCAAACTATTCCTTATGAATTTTGTCTTCCAGACCACTTACCCTCTTTGTTGCTCTCTTCTAGATTCCTCCAGTTTGTCAATGCCTTCTTAAAACATGGTGTCCAAAAATGTGGTCTGACCAATGCAGAATACAGAGGAACTTTGATTTGTCTCATGGCTTCACTGATTTATTAGTGCTCTGCCCACCCTTTCCTGATGTTCAGCTCATTGATATTCCATTGCTAATGGCAGTATTACCCAGCCTCTTTAGCAGAGTTCCTGGGAGTGATGGAAAAGCCTCATGGCTTCCTTCTTTCCTCATCCCAGTAACCTATTCAAGTTCTCTGATTTTCTTATTCTCTTAACAATGGGAGGTCTTTCATCTTAGGTAGGACTGCTGTTGGAAAGAAGGGAGGCATCAGCAGTAACCCTGATTCCTGATTAGGAGACAGATATTAGTATTATTTAAAGCCAATAAAAGGTTACCCAGTGTTCAGCCTGCAAAGAACAAATCCCTGATACAATATGCCATGAGTTGAACTGGGTCCTGAGTAAAACATTTATAGAGACATTTTCAGTGGTTGCTCCCCAAACCCAGGATCTCCCTTTGTCCTGAATTCTTCTTGAAGCTTCTACTTAAATATCTTGCAGGAGGGCAGGTCTAGGTCTTCTTTCAACCAAACAAGACATTTGCTTGGAGCACTTGCAAAAGGAGAAAGACTGACCAATTCCAATTCAGTGGTCTCTTCCAGGGAAAACATATCATTCCTCTTTCCTGGAACAGCCATTGGATGAACTGAATTTAGGAAAAGGGCATCATGACTATGAATAATTATTTATAGAGGTGTCCCCCATAAAGTGGGATGAATTATGGTAATTTCCACCTTGCAGTTATGTCTCAGCAGAGTTCCTCCTTTATGTGTACCTGTGTGATTTTGGAGGATGCTCTGGAAGTCCAGGGACCATGTCTAGTCCTGGGTCCATAAACTATGGGCCCAGGGTTTCAAATAGCCTTCTCCATCCAGCCCTTTCTCCAGATGCATTGGGTGGCAACTTCCAGAATCTGAAGATGCCATATGGGAGAAAGATGATTTAGAGAATCCTTACTTAGCAGGACATGTAGACAGGGAGAGGGGGGAAAAAGCTGTTTGAGCTGACAGGCCTTTCAGCAGTAAGAGCGTAGAGCCTATAAGAGTTCCTTATAGAAATGAATCCCAGGTATTTATTGATTCTCATAAAATGTTGATTCAGAGCCAAGGGTGTTCAAAAGAGGGTTATTTGGGGCCAAAGGTGTTCCCACTTGCTTAGGTTGGCAGGGCCAACTCTACCATTAGACAGAGTGAGATAGCCACCAGAATCAAGTAGATCCTGAGGTAGAGCAAAGTTGGCTGACTTTGCTCTCAACCAGCGAACCTCTTGAGACTCCCCAAAGCTGTTCCCGTTCTCCTGAGCTGGCGCCCGTGTGCCCAGGCAAAGTGCCTTTATTGCTAGCTAGCCTTCTAGTCTAATCACCCTCTCCTAATATATCACACTCAGCACTTTTTGGAAAAGACAGGCAGAGAGGCAGCCAGCTCAGGCCATGAACTCTAGTGAACAAAGCACAAGCATGCACGGGGTGGAACCCTCTGGCACTGCTGCTCCTACATCTTAATATTCAAGCAGGTAGCAAGCAGAGACCGCAAACGTGATGAATGAGTAGCAAGAGAGAAGTTTGGAGGAGATAGGCAGTTTGTTGCTTTGAGGTGTGCAGCCTCATTGACTGGGCTGATGCCACGTTCAATGGCCAGTTGGCATGTGAAATTGATGATAGCTATCTTGTAGCAAATATCCAAAGGTCTGGGGGGTGGGGGGTGGGCCAAGCAAGGATGAATCCATATTTTAGAACAGGGTGCACAGCCTGAGGCACTAGGACCACCTTGGGGTGATGATCCCTGCAAAAACTTTTGGGATCATCACCCCACACCTCCCCCAAGGGTGCTACTGAATTCTGTTTTTGTAGAGAGTAAAGCAGATGACCTTGATGGAGATAAGCAGGAGCTGCTGCCTAGGCAAAAGGGACTGAAACATTTTTTAAGTCCAAAACAGCTAGATAACATCTGGAAACAGCTCAAGGCAGATGTCTCCCTAATTCACTGAACTATAAGAAGGAGAAGGAGGAGGCTCAGAACAATCAAACTTGCAAAATTCGAATAGCCAATCTCCATAAAAGTAATTTCAGCCTTGTTGGGGAGTTGATTTCCTGGTCTGGCCCATCTAGTGGGGCTGACCATTTTTTAACATCAGGTGGGGAAAATGTTTAAATACATATGGAATGATACCATATTAACTGTTTTGAATTACAGGTAGTCCCCAGGTTAAGAATGCCCGGGTTACGGATGACCCATAGTTAAGAACGGCGCCTATTGTAGCAAAATTCAAGTTAAATACACAATGGTTTGAGTTAAATACACAATGGTTCAAGTTCATTGCATAATACTACTTATTGTGTATTGTATAATAACAGTATTATACAATAATACTGTTCTGGCTCACATACAAATTCGACTTGACAGATCTTGAGAATGGAACTTGTTCTTAAACTGGGGACTACCTGTAATACAATGACATTGACTTTATTTCAAGTTCAAGTTTTTGTCCTGGCCTTGCCTATGTTTTGGAGTACCACACCTTGGCATCCATGGGGAAGTAAAAAAAGTGAAGATGGTAGCTACAACAGTGTGATTGAAGTCTCACCCCATTTTATGTATGGTGCACCTGCAAGGCATGCAAAAAAGGGGTGGGGTTTCAAGGGAGCATCCTTGAGCCATCATCTGACCTTTTCTGAATCCCCACATGGATGCTTCTGCTACAACATACACCATGCCATTTCAAGGGCAACCACATCTGCAGGCCAAGAAAATACCCTTGCCATATAAGCCATAATGTCCCATTAGATTGCCTTTTTGGCTAATAGAAGTCAAGCACAGGCTCTGTGTCTGGGCATTCTGTCCTGTGTTCAACATAGCCACTGAAGAGGACCCTGTGTTCCATGCAAAAGCATGGCAAATTTTTGCAGGGCAAGTAGCAAGCCTGGGGGAATACAATAAGATGGAAGTGAACCCATCTTTTCCTTAGGCATCTTGTAACCTAAGCAGCTCATGATATATTGGTTCATGCTGGGAAAAAAAATGTTGAAGGAAAAGGATCAGTAGAGTGCCAAGTATTCTTATGAAGCAATGCTTCTTGGGCAACCACATTCAATCCATGCTCACCTTTTGATTTGTGGCTTGAACTTTGGATCAAAACTTGGTATCAATATTTGTGGGTCATGGCCTATTGAGTTTGATGAAATGTATTCAAGATATAAAATATCTGGAGGTAAGTCTTTTCTCAGCTGAGAAGGTTGGTGTCTCTAGCATGCCAACTGACAGATGGGATCAAACGTTGACATCTATGGTGTGCATGCTGTCAGATCGCAGCTGAAGGTGTGTGCCAAGGCATGCAACAGATACCTTTTAGGAGGCTGTGTTTAGTGCAAAGACTTGGTATGCCAAAGGCTATGTCTGTTGCACTAAGGTTAACATGCTAAAGAATGTTGTCACCACCACCCCCAACATTGAGAAAGGGTCATTTTTAAAAAGAACTACAGTGTTCTTTTTAGCACAACCATGAATGCTAACTCTATGGTAAGGTTACATGAACAGAATCTTGCAAGTCTGAAATTATTTCTCCCCCTTTTCCTTTCGCTCTCCAGAAAACTAGGGAGGGTCCCTTCTGAAACGCTTCCCATGACTCCTCTCCTTCTGTGGGCTGAGATATTTTTTACATGACGGTTGTCCAATCTGCAGCTCTTCCTCCTGTCTCCCAAGGTCATTCTCACAGACCATTACATACAGTTTACAGAATTATTATATTGCAGTGGAGCAGGCGTGTCCCAGGTATGGTGCAAAAAGTCAAGATGGCGGCCATGATGTTGCCCATGAAACTGCCCATTTTCATGTACAGCTCACATAAAAATGAGCAGAGCTTCGATTGTGCCATCATGGCTACCGTCTTGACTTTGTGGACCACCCCCTTCAGCCCCCCCTCCCCCCATGGTGGGGCTTAATAGTCTATCCACAAGGAAAATGCAACTTTCTTTCCCTGGAAGCTGCACTTTTAATGTTTTCCCTTTTTTCACCTCTGGGCGTTACATAATGGGCAGGGCTAAGATTGTTGGCCTGGCCTTTTTTTAAAAGAAAAAAAGGGGGGGGGAGCCTTGGGTGTTTTTAAAAAAATGCAAAATCATCTCCCAGTGCTTTAAGACAATGAACCTTATATAAAACTCAACAGCATGTGGCTAATGGGGCTTAGCCTCCCCCACCCCCCCGCCAGTCAAATTCCACCCCCTTGATCAATGCCTTGAATCCAGGAAAACCGCATCTCCAACAGATAGCAGTCTGGCCTGGGTTTGAAGATGTTCAGCCTCTTTTGCCATAACCCTCCAACACCCAGATTATGCATTTTATCTTCTACCAGCTCTAAAAATCCAGTGGAAAGTTATAAATAAAGCCATCAGCAGTTACTTATGCAGAGAAATTGTGGGTTTCAGTAAACAAAATCACCTTTATGCTCCTCTATGAGATTTCAACAGCAAACCTAAAATAACTTAAACCAGCTCAGAACCTGCCACATATATTAATGTTATCCTTGATGTAGAAAAGTGTAGTATTTTTAAGAGTCTTCATAAAAGCCTCCATGTTTATAGAAAGTCATTTTAACTGGCCAAACAATCATTGCCATGTGAGATCATGCAATACTTCAAAAGAATGTGGCCAAAATTACTCAGTAGATTTTGGGGAGGAGGAGTGTTTTTGTATGTATTAGAATCTTGTGCATTATTAATAGCAATGCCAACAGGAACAGCAGCAAATGGGTTAGAGGCAACTAGTAAGGTCAAGATTAGAGAATTCTTTTCAAGCCCTCTGTGGCCTTTGGATGGTGGATCAGGGTACATTCCAAAACATGCAGGACAAGAAGCGAGTGGGCCAGAACAATTTACATTTAGTTAAATTTCTATTAAATTAATCATACACAATTCATGTGATTTTCCTCTCCCATATGTAAGATTTCTTTGAAGAAGCAAGATAGGAAGATACTGATGCTTTGAACATTGGTATTAAAGACTCCTGAGCATACTGTGGATGGCCAAGAAAACAAATCAAAGGATTATCAAACAAATCAACCCAGAGTTCTCACTCAAGGCACAAATAATCAGGCTCAAATTATCCTACTCTGGACACATTATGTGACGATCCAGCTCTTTGGGGAAGGGAAAAGTGAAAGGAAAGAGAAGAAGAGGACAACCAGCACTAATGTGGATGGACTCAGTTACAGTGGCAATGGGTGCACCATTGGAAATGCTGAAAAATCAGGTTAGAGACAGATCATCATGGAGAAACTCCATGTGGTCAACAATGACTTGATAAAACGTAATCAAGCAATTAATCAATTTCATTAAAACATTTCAGAGCAACTTTAGGAAGAGGTCCATAAGACACATCCAACATTTTTGGAGGTTGTAAGGCCTCTGGTCCTCCATTTCCAGTTGTCTTTAAGTCAGCAAACACTGTTTTGTGTAGCACAGATGCTGAAGATGCCCTGCTATATTATAGCTCAACCTGTGTCACAAAGGAGTAAATTAATGTCCAGCTAACTAACCCCTCCCATCCTTATTCCCACAACATGCTTATCAATGGAGGGTTAATATATTGTGGAAGCACAGAAAGGGTGCTCAGAGGGTTAAATAACAAACCAGTCAGGCACAGGACTACACTAACTCGACCCAATCAGCTACGTGGAAACACTTGAATCTGGTTAGGGAGAAGGCTGTTAGAACCTGGAACAGCACAGTTGCCACATCTGAAGGCCTGATAAAAACGCATTTGTTAGTCTTTAAGGTCATAGATCTATTGTTTTTTGTTGTGAAACTTCCAAACTACTTTTTTAAAAAATCACTTTGCCTATCTAGAAGCTACCTTCAAATATTTTTGTTTGAATGAACAGGACTTAGAGTTCGCCCAACAGAGAGGGAACACTTGCTTACTGACTTCCTTCTCCGTTCCATTCATGATTTTATCAGTGTCTTTCATTTCTCATTTTCTTGCCTTTTTCTGAACTAAAAGGCCCCACCTGGATGTTGCCAGGTTTGTTTCTGTTAGCAAACCTTTCCAACTCCTGAGCTGAGATCTAAGTGGGCCTCTTGGCTGTCCTGCAGTCAAAGGAACAATTTAGTGAAGGACACTGTGAAAAGAAGGTGAGCTGAAGAGGTGAGATTCTCCCAGACTATCCCCACTCAGTGTAACAGATGGTTATCCTGGCTGAACGTTGCTGGCAAGCCACGTTAATGTGATCACTAGGGAAAAGTGAGAAGGATTGCTATAATATATTCATCCCATAATATCCCTAGATTTTTGTTGTATTTGAAGACTATAGAAGCGATTTGGTGTGTGCAATCCACTCCTTAGTGATACAAGCAGGTCAGTGATGATCACTAATATTGATTTCCATCAATGGTGGATCTTGATTGTCCTAACATGAAAATGCACTAGAACAAGAGCTAAAGAAAATAATAATTTAAACAGAAAAGTGTATGTGATTGCTCAAAAGTTATTTACATGGGTAAATTTTAAATTCACGCTTTTGCATTTCATTTATTTATTTATTTGTTTGTTTGTTTGTTTGTTTGTTTGTTAAATTTATATGCCACCCATCTCCCCCAGAGGGTGACTCTGGGTGGCTTGCAATTAAAATCCAAGGCAATAAAAACAATAAAAATATAAATATCCACAATTAAAATATTTTTAAAAACGTATCTAGGTGAATCACTTTTATTACTGAAACATATCTGAATCTTATAGACTCTCTTGCTCTACAATAGAAGAAGACCAGTCTTGAGAAAATCTGCACAGCCAGGCAGGGCTGGGAGCAGAATGATAATCTGAATCCTCCTCATTTTTCTCATAGACTCTGGGTTGAGGGCATGAAGACATCTTGCTGGATCATCTAGACAGCATTCCATCTCGTATGGTAGCTCACCAGATGAATCTGAGAAGCCCACAGGTTGGAGATCCAGGCAGTCCTGCTCTCCCATTCTGGTTCCCATGCCCCTAATACATAAAAGTGGACTGCCACCTATGCTTGGAGGCACATCTATCATCAACGCTAACAGCCATGGATGGGCCTGTTCTCTAGGAAAGTTCAGTGCTGGTTCTTTTCCTTTGAAGTCAAGGGCCTAGCAAGAAGGAAGTATAAAGTGAAACTCAAAGTCTGGAAGACCTGTTGGGTTATATTTCAAGTTGGTTTTTCTGCCTTAAAAGAAAAACATTACAACCTACCAGATTATTTCAAAAACTGATCTGCGCTTCAGATGGAGTTTCTCCAATATGTAGAGCAGAGGCAGGACAAAAAAATTGGTGAGGCTAGAAGGAAAGCTAGATTTGGCTTTATTCAGATTGAATCAAGTGCCATTCATGTGGTTGATTTCCAGATATTTCATAAATTCTCCCTTCTGCAATATGAAAAATTATGATTTGGTAGCAACTTTTAGAGAAGCCAGTGGGCTACATGTAAAGGTGTCAGGTTCTGCACTCTTTATGCTAAACCATACCCAGCTTTAGTAACTTGGAAAATCAGCTGTTGCAGAGGACTGCACATGGCTGTTGAGTGGTGGGCTAGGAACTGCTCCCCTCCCAAAGTAATGAGTAGAACCAGATGAAAAACAATGCTGATTTCATTTCACTTTGATTTAAGATTAATCAAAGTACAGTTAATCTGCTAACTCACCAGTCACCATATTCGGTCTTTTTCTCCTTTCTATCATGTTAAACATTACAAATTGCTAACATCTTTTGGACCTTCTTTACTTCAAGGTTTGGGGAAGCCACAGGTAGGTTTGGAGCCTCAGGTTGCACACTTCAGTACTAATGATCTTCTAGAAGCATCAGAAATACTTGTAAGGAACAGATGACTGTAACCTTGTGAGGTCCAAACATTTCCCTTAAGAATGTGTCACTCTTCATATTTATTCATTTTACTGGGCTTATAAGCTTCTCCAATTGAAGCCACCTATGAACTATATACATCCCAATCATCATAAATTGGGTTTAAAACATACAATACACATTAAAATAAAGTAGCAGCAAACACAATTCATAAAACAAATAACTACCTGTACTGTGTATAGCAATGTATACTACTGGGAGTCTAATTCTTTCAACAGCCACCAAGTAAAAGACAGCTTCTGTTGCTAGAGAGAAGAGGTCATATCTACCAGTCCTTGGTCATATCTACCAGCTACTTGGAGAAAATAGCCCCGTTTTGATGGACTTCCCAAAAACCAGGAGGGAAGGGCCATTCAGATATCCAGAGGAATGATGTTCTGTAGCAGTGACCCAAGATCTCCTTTCAACCAACACCTGAGCTGTAGGTCAATGATTAGAAGTCTTTACTCTGATATATCCTTTTATTACTGCAAGCCATAAGGATGCTTTTATGAGAACCTGTAACAATTGACTCTGCTTTTTCTTCTGCAGTGAAACAAAGCTGTCTTTGAGGTCACGCCTTGCTCAAAATGCACCATCTTGAAGCTCAGCCCAAACACCTAGCCTATGACAAAACCTTTCAGCAGGATTTACTCTTTGCTGGAGTGCCTTTCTCATGAGGAATCTCTAGCCATGATTTAGGGTTTGTTCTTCCTTCGGTTGCAGGGTTGGAAATCTTGAGGCTTCAGGGGCTGTCACGTGACAAATCTCAACAGCCTCCTCTCTTAAAATGGACTGGGCAGGGAGTTGTAGTTCGTCAAAGTCTGGACAGCCATAGGTTCCAGATCTCTGTAGTAGTGATTCAATAAAAGGATTGCAATAAGGGTTATCCTCAGAAAACTTCCCTTATTTGAAAGATGCCTCTCACTTCTACAACTCCATTAAACTCATTAGAGCCTGAAACCTTCATAATATCTTGAGAGCAGATAGACATTTTTAATGTTTACTTCTGCCTTAGAAGGCTTGGATTTGCCTTCTAATAGCTACACACCACATAGGCTTAATAGCAATCAACTATAGCAAGTACCTGTCCAGGATTCTTCCACCATTCTTTAATCCCAGCATCTCCCACCAGAGTTAATTGCACCTCCATGGTGGAGCCAGCTTGGGAACAAATGGATCTTAAGCATTTTCAAGACTAGAGTAGTGCTATCTTCTTTCATCCCACAAGGGCCCATTTGGACAAAGGCAGGAACAAAGCAGTTCATCTTTCTAGCTAGGTTAAAAAAGCGAAAGATGTTATCAAGTTGCACTGGGCTCCTAGTGACTGCAACCATGCAGTTTTCTTGGCAGCATGATAAAAGTGGCCCCATTGCTTGTTCCAGAATGTTTTTTGACTTTGCAGTCTGACCCACAGCCTTGGCATTGCCTAGGGATTCCCAGTTAAGATTTCCTAATTCTCGAAAGAGATTGGGGGTGGGTGGGGGTGGGGGGTGGGGGGTGGGTATTTGCTTGTTTTGGTATCAGTACCAAAACAAACAGCCACTCATTAACCCCCCACCCACCCACCCCAATCCCCCCCCCCCCTTCAGATATCTATAAATACCCACAAAAGGGTCACACCATCCTGGGCACAGAGAGAACTGCTCCTGTCTGTGCTCCTGCACTCTGAAGATGCCGGTCACAGATGCTGGTGAAACGCTAGGAAACAGAACTTCCAGACCACGGCCACACAACCTGGAAGATCCACACCAGCCAAGAAAAATGTATTAATCCAGCCCCCAGGTTAAACATGACTGTCTGAATGTACCCACTGTCCCTCTTCAACAAGAACTGTTCTGAGGTTACAGCTTGAATTCTTTTCTGCCTCACCCCCCAACATGGAGATGGGACATAGGATACATTAGGGCTAGGAGGACTATGGTGGGGGCACTGACTTGATGGATCAGTCTGCTTTAGGTTTATTTCCCCTGTTTGTGCCAACTGGTGAACTAGTCACAACAGATGGCTTGAATAACAAACCAATGCTGGTCACAGATGCTGGCGAAACATTAGGAAACAGAACTTCCAGAACACGGCCACACAGCCTGGAAGATCCACACCAGCCAACAGGCCTTAAATTATTGGTAAATATGTAGAGTCTCTGATTACGTATCTGGCTGAGAAGTCAACTGGGTTAGTCAGATTTCTGGCTAGGTCTATGATGGCAGATCTTCAGGTCCTGA
Source organism: Liasis olivaceus (assembly GCA_030867105.1). Classification (NCBI taxonomy): domain Eukaryota; kingdom Metazoa; phylum Chordata; class Lepidosauria; order Squamata; family Pythonidae; genus Liasis; species Liasis olivaceus. The sequence goes on from CM061361.1 coordinate 14,070,017, forward strand.
GGGAAAGCTGCTTCAATATGATTGTCTTAAATTATAATGTCTGCTGACTTGGTTTATTGGTTTGCTAATTTGCATTAGTTTAAATGACCAAAACTGAGTAGAAAAAGTCAGACAACTACAAACTTTGGTTTCAAAGAAAACATGTACCCAACATCATGAAAACTCAGTAAATGTCATCCTTCTACAGCCATACAAAAATAGATTTGTGTTCTGTAGCTCATTGAAGGTAACTGATTGCATCTACATTGATATATTTGCAATTAGATGATGTGTATGATGATGACATGACAAAATTTTACTTGGCTGTGGCTAAAAACTGGAATTCTTAAAAAAATAAATTGAAGGCACAGTCTTACAGCACAAGAACAAGCTATGCAAATGAATATCATCAAAACCAAAACTGAACTTATTTCAGATGATAGTAAAGGCCAACTAGGTAAGATCAAAGGTGAAACTAGATCACTTCACTGGAAGCTGTAGTAAAATTGTCCAAACTGAACATAAGCCATGCCAGGATAGAGTTCCAAACATAATGCAGTGGAATTACAATAATGTAGAAAGTTTGGCTTTACTGTTAACAACAACTACTGGTACCACACAGTTCCAAACTTTCCGAAAATGAAGAGGTCAAGATCTTGTGGGATTTTAAATATTTTCAAATAGAGATGAACATCTGAAAAACAATATCCAAGATAGTACTAATAGTGGGAAAAAAAGGATGGTTCATAGAAGTAGCAATATCAGGAGGGAGACAAACTGACCTATATTTAAAAAGTAACAACATATTGAAATTTGTACATTGAAGTTGAAAGATGTTGAAAGGAAAAATTAACTACAGTACCAGTAGTGATCAGAGTTATACCAAAAGGACTCGCCAAACATTTGGAAATTTTAAATTTACTGGACTTGATACCACTGACCTTGCAAAATAAAAGAAAAAAACTTGCTTGGAACTTCCTACATAGTGTGACAATACCTCCATGATCCCTAGAGTCTTGCTTAGAACCTGAATCATCAGAATATACCCAGTTAATAATATAATCTCCATTTAAAGGCCATTTTAGAAGGCATTTCAGCAGAACTCAGTAATTGCAAGGGTTAAGAAAAGTTACTTATATGCTAGCACAATTTTCAACACTTTTGGTTTGTATCATCATCATCATCATCATCATCATCATCATCATCATCATCATCTGTCATTTATCTCCTCCTGGGGTGCTTTCTGACTGCAGCTCATCTAATTGTCTAATGGACCACGTGCTGCATTTCAGCCAGATTTCCTTAACTTGGCATTCATCAGATGTGATGGACTACAGATCCCATCACTCACTGCCCTGGCATGGGGTGGCTGGGGAGTGATGGTGTTTATAGTCCAATGCATTTTAAAAGTCACTATTTGTGGAAAGGCTAGTTTAAGGAAGCAGCCTAGTAACCCGAACCTGTTCAGGTTATTTGATATGTGTGCATAGATACAACAGAAAGGGTGCAGGGGGTGTAGTATCCTCCATCTATTCTCTCCCCATCTCTCCCTCCCTTCCTACACACACACACACACGCACACGCACACACGCACACAGAAATGTTTTTTTTTCCTTAGCTGTCAAAACAGTCTTCCTACCCATGCAATCATTCAAAGAAGATGATAAACAGCAAATCAGACTGATGAAGTAGAAGGAGGAGCAAGATGAATTCTTTGCCATTGATGTCATTCCCACTGTAAGATGGGACTGTGGCTTCTCCTTTAGTGGGCTTTTGTTTTGGGTCAGATAAACGTCAGTGACTAATCATAACAGCTCAGCAGAACCCCTGGGTTCAGCCGTGCGTCTCAAAGAACAGATGCGAAGGGCAACATTTATGGAACATTTGCTGGAGGGACTGACAGCTGCAGTCCTGAGCATCCTTAGGAGTGAAGGAGCTGCTAAAGCCTTCTACCAGACTGCAACGCTAGACATGTCTACTGAGAAATAAGGCTCATTCAGTTTGAAGAACTTCCTCCCAGGCTATATGGGATTGCATTCCAATAACAATTTACTTCCTAGTAAATGTTATGGATAGGAAATGACTGTTGGTCAGATTTCTTATCCAGCAGAAGAAAGTTTCCACTTTCTCTGAAGTGCAGGATGTTAAAGAACATCAGTGAATTGATCCTACCAAATTCACAACAGCGTCCATGGAATCGAATCCCTTGCCAGCTCCTCCACTTAAAACCAAACCAAACCAATCTCGCTGTATTCCACCTTGCCAGTTGTCTAGATGAGCAGCTGACTAGGAAGTGAAAACCAACGGTCTTTAGAGCAAATGAGCATGTAATCCTTTGGTTGGCTTTCTTAATTGTGCAACACAACCCTTGTGCCTTGTCACAAGCATTCAGTTGAGTTACTCTGAACTTGAGTTGTTCTCTCTTATCTTGGTCAAAGCATAAAAACATGAATTCAATTTGGGGGGGGTTGTTGTTTTTTAGGGGGAGGAGGGATGTTGATTTTTGCTCTGACCATAAGACACAATGACTTGCATGCCCCCCAAAGGTTTTCACGTTTCTTGGAACTGCCCTTTACTTCCTGGCTCTCTTCCCCCATTGGGCCTCTGAAGGCCTCCTCCCTTTTAAAGGAAAATGGCCCTTACCTGCTTCAGCCACACCTTAGAGGAGAGGGCTGTTTTATGGCCTTCGAAAGGTGCTCTCAGATAAATACTCCTCACAAAAAAAAAAAAGAAAGAAAGAAAGAAAAGAAAAGAAAAACAAAAAGAAACAAGACAGACAAGAGAACAGTCCTGCAATTTGGGGAAGTGCTTCCTCCTGAAACAGCTCTCCAAGTCCAGATCGATTCCTCAGGAGAAGCATTTTTGCTTAAAGCTGTTTGAATTTTGCAATGAGGAAATACTGGCTCACCTTTTTATTATCTTAGGTGATAAATATTGCATCGTGCACATTTAAAACTTTTAATACTAGGACGGGAGTAGGAGAGGCACCTGTGGGTTTGCTTTGCTTGCCCAATCCCTCCCACTTTTTGCTCTTCCTCCTAAGGCAGAGTTTGGGGGGGGGGCTCTTTTTATGGGTGGGGAGCTGCAACTAGCACAACCCCCCTCTCTGCCCTGCTCTGTAGGGAAAGGGATCTAGCCAGTTCAGACGCGTGTCCTGTCTAAAGCCATGGAGGGTTTGATGTCTCTTGGAAAGAGCAATGATGGGGAAGAAGGGGGAGCAGGAGAAGGGGCCCTGCTAATGTTGCACTGAAATGATTCTCAAAGGCCCCCCAGGCAGCACTCAACATCCAGACTTCATTAAAATTTCATACCCAGCACTTGGCCAAGGTCTATTTATGAAAATGCGTATTTCGTGGCATGGAAAAAAACAGGGCTCCGACTAAAGAACATAGCGGGAGGCATCTGAGCTGAAGGGAGCTGAAAGCTGCATGTAGCGTCCTGTCCAGGATCTGCCGGAGAGTTTCCAGTGGAGATTGGATGCAAACCGGCGTGGGGGGGGGGGGGCGGGGGGGGAGAGAAGTCGGGGGGGAGAATGTGCTCCTCCCCGCTGCCCATAGCTGCTTCAGCACCCTGGAGAGCTCCCGGGCGTACTCCGCCAAGTCCACAATTCCCCCATAAAGCGCGTCTTGTATTAAGAGGACTCTGTGAGCTGTCCAGGGTCTTGAAAACAGCAGCCCAGGGGGAGTAGGATCATAAAAGGAAGCGACAGGAGTGATGGAGAGCTGATGATCCCTCCTCCCCCGCCCTCCAAAAGCCTCTCATTCATGCAGAAAGTCAGGGTCCAATCCATTCTCTCTGCCTAATGCCTGGGAGAGAAGATTTAATGTGGTCCCCAGGCAGAATGCCAAGCGCCAAGGAAGCCCTGCGTGTTGTCAGTTAAGGCCAAGCAAGAGGGCTGGAGCAGAAAAGGGAACGAAGGGCCAGGGCAGACAGTGGTCCAGGAAATGAGCAAGAAATAAAAATCCACCAACTTTTTGGCCAAGTGAATAAAAACAGTTCATTTCCACCGGGTTGGAAACCTGAGCCCCGCTGTCCACAAACCAGCAGAATTCAGTTCCTTAAAGATGTACTTTGAAACCCTCTGAGCTATTCCGTAAAAATAAGAGATGGGACTGAACAGTGATATGTTAGGGGCAAATTTTGGGACTCTGTCACCCAAACAATTCCCACGACATTCATGTATCGGTCCCAGAGGGAATCTTTAATTTTTTCTTTCTCAAGAAAGAAAAGCTTTCTCTGAGCTTTCACCACTCAAATTAAAACTGTTTTGAACTATTTCGAAAGGTAGCAGAGCCATCAAAATGCAAAATGCAAATAAGCCTCTGCTGTATTCCAGAATAAATCAAAACAGCTTATAAATGTTACCCCAAATTAGAAATATGTTTAAAAAAAAAACAAATCCTATTAGAAATAGAAGAAGCCACTGGCATTATATTGTTATTGTTGTAGGCTAAGCTAATATAATTCTCTTACTTAAGAGTAAGCTTTACCAAAATAAATGTAATTGTTGAATACTCTTATACAGGACTAAGCTTTTATTCTTGTGGGGAAGGAAATCTGCCTTCTCCCTGTCTATCCCCCACCCCCACCCCCGCAGATCTTCCCAGCCTCTTTACTGCCAAGATTAGACAAAACTTCCTGGCTATGATCAAACTGAAGAAGAAACCCCAGATTTGTTTCTAAATTTATCAAAAGCAACAAAGAATTGTTCCCTAGAATTACAGTATATCCTTTTCCCAGGAAGACAAATTGGAAACCTTTTGGGAACTGCAAAACCCCAAAGAAACCAGCTTTTGCACTGAGAAGCATCTGCTAGCTCAAATTCCGGGTCTCCAGAGAGATCGATAAGGAGATTTCTGTAGTGGTACCTAGGGGCAGAAACTTCTCTCTGTTATCCGATGGTAGCTTAAGGTCCATACTGGAGGGGAAGAAGCAACAATAATTTTGACTGCACGTCACCTAGAGCAGTGCACCAGATGACTATCTAATTGATTGGATTTTTAAAAAATAATAAATTTCAAATTCCCTAGCAAAGCTAGTGTGGCAATCTCATATATATTCCTCCCCTTTTTCTCTCTCTGTTACAGAGGTCTGCTTCAAGTAGTTAGCAATGGTCTGCAAAATTCAACAGAGGGGAGGCAGTAGAGTTTTTCCTTTTTAAAAAAAAGTTCGGGAGCTCCTCTAAAGCATCTTGTCTTTTTCTTATTAACGTGCCATAAATCATCCTCATCCTCATCATCCTTTTTAAGCATGTTAAAGACTCTCTTAAAGGTTGACAAAGAAAGAGATTTCACTTTTTCTTCTGGACAGCTGCAGGGAGCAACTGAACCAGCCACGTATCAACACTTTTCTTTCTCAAAAACTTTGCTTAAATTGCATCCTTTTTGTTCCATTTGGACTGAAATATTCCTTTCTCTTTATGTATGAATTCTTTAAAAAAAACCTCTTTTTTGTTTCTCTTTGTTTTTATTTACTCTTCTCTGTTCAGTATTTTTCTTTTCATCATTTCTCTTATCAAAATTGCCTTTCCCCTATCTTTCCCTTCCAAGACTGTTAATTCCTAGAATTCAGGGACTGGTTCCTTGTTCTTGGCTCGGGGGAATATATATATATATTCTCCTGAAATGTGATGAAGGAGTAAGTACCCCCACACACACACACACACTTGTGTTGAAATAAAAACAAACATAAACAAAATGGTTATGATAACCACAACGCTGAATTAGCAGGGATCTGGGACAGGTTAATGAAGGAAAATCTAAACACAATCCAATCTGTCTTCTTTCAGAAATGAATTGCTGCTTCGAGTTTTGTTTTGTTTTTTTGCCTGAAAAAGGGAGGGGGGGGGAAAAGAAAACGTGCCCCTTCAGAGAAATGCAAGGAACTTGCAGCCACCAGATGTAGGACAGCTGTTGGCTGATGGTTTTGAAAAAAGGGTTTGATGGAGGACAGATCCACTCAAGGTGACTGAACCATGAAGGTTTCAAAGAACCTGCACATTCAGGAGCAGCAAGAGTAGAAGTTGGGGGGGGGGGGGGGGAGTGGAGGAAAGAAGCGATGGAAGGAGGGGCCCAAGGCTTCCTTATTCTGCCTGTGACTTCCCTAGGGGGGGCCTAGCGACAGCTTTTGTACCCGTCTAGCGCTCACCAGGGATGCAGAGCAGAATGGCGCTTTAACCGTCTGTCCCAATGAGGCGCCATTCAGAACTACAACTCCCATCTCCCTAGCCAGCATGGCTGATTTCTGGCAGGAGTGACAGGAGTTCTTACTGGACACATGGGGCGGGGGGGGGGAGGAGCACTCGACTCAAAAGCTATCCTTTAATCAGCTTTTGGAAGGCTCTTTTTATTTATGCTGTTTATTATTACTTTTATTGTTTCAGAAAGTGTTTGGGCTGTGTGGAGGGCAGGACTCCGCTTTGCATCTTTCCATTTCTGCAAGGGGGGGGGGATTGTTTTTGCATTCCCTCCAGGGGATTGCGGCCACCTATGAACCTCACCGTCCTGTCCGTTGGTTTCCCTAAACTTTCTGCCCTTTGCCCAGACTTCAACATCTATCAGCTCACCCTAGAAATACCAGCCTTGCAAGAAGACTTTAGGGGCTCCTTAGTCTGCCCTGTGAGGCTAAGAAGAAACGTCAGAATTAAAAGGGACTTCATCACGCCTCTTCCCTCCCCACCCCAAAATATGCAGAGTAGCTGGAAGCCACCCTTGGAAATGTTTCTTTTCGCTAATTTCCTTCCACGCCTAGGGAGTGCAAGACAATTCCAGGTGAGCACATGGAAAAAAGGATTTTTTAAAAAATGCATTTGTTTTCTTCCTGCTTGATCTAAAGAAAAAAGGCACGAGGTGGGTCAGGACAAGCCCCTGGGTGAATTGCAGTAGATCTGGAAATGCTTTTGCCTACAAGCTTCAAACGACTCTCCGTCCCTTCCCCGAAAATTAAGCTGAGAAATACTGTAAGGAGAATGCTTGGGAACAGCTGGTGTGGGGAGCTTTTTATGTGAGAGTGCTGTCTATATGGCTCAGCATTAGTGGATGATGGGACTGGGAGTCCAAACACAAGCAAACATGTACCTCACTGGAACAAGAAAATCAGATCTCTTGATATCGGTTTACTACTTCTTTGTTCCATGCAGCGTAATCTCCTTTTAATGGCATTTCTTAATATTTGTTGTTTATTAGATCGCCTTCAGACCCTCCACGATCACCCTCAGCCCCCCACAGGTGAACCAAAGGAAAGAAGGGGACAGGAAAGGGCAAAAAAAAAAGTAAACTAGGCGGCTTCAGTGGCCTGCTTTCTACAAAATACAACCCACCCCAGCGTTTCCCTGGTTGTCATTCCAAGAGAAACCCTGGCGTTTTAAGAAAGGAAAAATGGTTAGGCAAAGCAAGATAGGAGCGGTGGGAAGCCCTCTTAATGCAAAGTGTGTTAAATTGATACCAAAAAAAGAAGAAGAAGAACACAAACTGTGAATATTTGCAGAAACCTGATTTGGTATCATTTTATCTCCTAGATTTTGATTCAGTAATGCTGACAAAAATGTGCCTTTTTACTTGGAAGTTATGTCCGGGTTAATTCAGTGTTAATTGCTTAAGAGATATTCTTTTGGTGGGGAGAAACAATATATTTGGGAGATTAATCAAGACAGCTGGAAAATTCAGAGAGGAACTAATTGTCGGGGAAAGCAAATCCAAACGAGGACATTTTTTGCTGCTCCTCCCTTATTATTTTTAAGTCAGACTTTATTCCACTACCAAGTCCTAATTAAACAAGGCAACATTTAAGGATCTGATGGTCAAGATTCTTCCCTCCCACCAGAATTCTACAGGTCTAGAATATTTCACAAGGATCGAAAGCAAACAGATTCCTGGCTACTCCCACTGGCTTTGGCTCCATTTCTTGATGGCCTTTTCAAAAACCCAGCATAGGGACCTCAATTTCCCAAATCAGTTCATTTGCTAGAGGACCCGCACACATTTTCCATGGCATGATTTTACTCCTGGGATATTGCTTTCAATGAGAGGTCCCCCCACAACCCCAAAGGAAGTATGCCCAAGATTGTGGCCTTATAGAACAGGCACAGACCGACTGATGAAAGGTAAGCCCTGATTTTTTTTTTCCATACAGGTAGTTTCTGGGTAGGGGTACAGTTGTGGTCTCTCCACCCCACACTTTCCTAGCCAAACAGGAGCAAATAACAGGAGGACCTTTGCAATTTGGAGAGGCAGGGATTTATCTCCTAAAGAGCAGCCAGGGATGTGTGGAAGGATGCCTGGAAATGCTTCTGAGCGCTGCCTACCTTTGAGTGTCTGAACCGCTGGCAGCTGTTTTTTTCCTGCATTGCTTCTGATGGAAGTGTCCAGCACCAGATGTTGGGCTAGAGACGATGCCAAGCCATTTACAATATACTTGGGCGCTGCCAGACAGTGGGACAGGTTGGCTGCCCTGGGAGGTGACGGTCTTCTTCTTGGAGCCAAGGCTGGAAAGCCACCCAACACAGACCCAACCTTCTTGGGGGCTGTACTGTAGCTCCATCCTTGATGGGCTCCAGGATAGCCTCCAGCTCACTTCCACAGGTCAGTTAAAGCCCTGCAGACTTCATTTCCAACATCCTCAATGTCCTGAGTTTTATTCCTGATCAAGGTAGTGTTTGTGTGTGTGCTGAGCGGGCTGTGCAACCCCAGCCCATTTTGTTAGGGTTGTTTAGCTCAATTAATTGTACAAGGCCAGAAAGATGGGTTAAATCAGGAATCAAGTAAAACGTGTTTTATGAACACCATCTGTAACTCTTGGAGAAGCTTACAAGCCCACTTAGAGGCTAAGACATAAAGAAGAACTGGGGAGCACGAGCGACTTCTGGTTGGCTGGATTCACACCACAGAGTTGTCAGGTGGGTGAAGTTAGTTCAGCCCCAGGCTTTTTTCGACTTTTCTGGAGTTAAGGGACTGTTTTAGATTGCTGGAACATATGCTGCCCCTCTCCCACCCCAGACCAGTTAAGCATGTCCTGCTAACAGAGCTCTGAAGATCTCCGGCTTTCCTGCTCAGATGCACCAGAGCACCAAAGGCCATCTTACAGGCATTTTGTGGAAGGTTGCAATGGCCCGGAAGCATCACCCATCCGACACTAGGAGTAGACTTCCCAGGCCAGAGATGCAACTGGTAAAGACATCAGGAATGTCCTCCTTGCCAGCCATACAGCCTAGATCTTATCTTCATTGAAGTTTGGTAGCTGAAAGGGGCTCCGTTGGTGAATCCAGAAGCTTCCTTGCAATCTTTCTACAGACTCTGCTTACTTCGTCCCTTTCTCTCCAGGTAGTGACTGGCATGTGGCCTCTCTGGGGCAGAGCAAGGTGCTGGCGGGCAGCCATCTGGCACAAAAAAAATCCAGAGTCAGGGCCTTGGGGGGCGGCTGGCTGCTCCTTGGGCCTCCGGCGATGGTGACCCTAAGATCCAGAGGGAAAGACCTGTTGATTGATTGGGAAGGGGATGATGGATTCCTGCATTGGGTGAGGAGTTTGGGTAATTGTGTGACTGAGCCGGAAGAGCACATGTCGTGCTTTGCATCAGTCGACACTCTGTGAAGTTAGCATATGTGGCCTTTTTGGAACAACTTTCTCCCAGCCAGATTCCAAGATGCTTGTCCGAATCTTCACATTCCTTTCGCGTTGCCGGGGCAGTGGCGCCGGTTGGAGAAGGAGGAGTCTGCCTCTCTCACGCCTTCCACATCTCCTATGGCTTGGGCCTGTACAGACATTTAATAAATGCATACATACACTAAAACAAGCTTTTTTGTTTTTCCAGTCTTAGGACGAAGAGCGAAACAAGATGAAGCTGTGGTCCAACAGTGGTTCATGTCTCAGTTCTGAAAGGATCTGTCTATTCTTTGATGTAGCCTACACTACAGGGTTGTTGTAGAAAGAAAGACAAACCAGGGTTCCTTCTGAAGTGCAATGGTGGTGTGTATACATGCCCACCAAGCACATAAACACTTCCAAGAAGGAAGGAATTAGATGATCTCCTCCAGGGCAATAAACCCTCCCCAATCCAGACCAGGCCAACTCTAAATTCTATGATCCTCACCCAGTGTGGCCCGGGCAGCGGATGATGGGCGTTGTAATGCGATGGGTGATCCAGCTTGCTGGAGGCTGCACTAACCACTCTCCACCCACTGCGAGCTGTTAAAAAAGCCGGTTTCTGTTTCCTGCTTGGCTGCTTCTGATTAAGATTCACTTTAATCGAAAGCGTTTTCAGCTTCAAAAGATTATATTGACAACTCAATCTTCAGGCTGTAATGAAATATTTGGTTGATTTCTCGTGTCTCGGGGCTACTTTGCCACGCCCTCACAACTGCAGAAGCTGGCGGGGAAATCCCAGACTGCTTTTGAAGGCGGGGGTGGGGTGGGGTGGAGGAATATAAAGCAATCACCGACGCGCACTCCCACCGACAGAAAAACAAAAAAAATCCCTTAGGATTTGGAGGGGGGGGGGAATCATCAAGGAAATTATCATCATCATCATCATCATCATCATCATCATCATCTGCTATCCGCTGGACCTGTCCTTCTTAGGAGGGGCTTCTGTAAATAAAACAGAACTTCAGCCTGGCTTCGCTCGCTGAGGACCGAGTTCTTATCGGAAGGTTGCGAGCTACAAAGATCCCGGGGTTCTCCGCCAAGCGAGGGTCTTCGTTCGCTCTGGGCCATCAGCGGAGTTCCCTCAATGGGGTCCTTCAATCCAGCTGTTTCCCGGGTGTGCATAATAAAGGAATAAACGTGGCTGGATGGGTGTAACTCGCTAAGCCACACCAACCAGCCAACCAAGCTTAACCCCAAGTTTAGACACTAAGTCTTTACCAGATCTGGTTAAGTGAGTCGCGTGAACAGCCAAGGTGTACTATCAGGGCTGGAATCTGGAGCTGGGCGGGGCGGGGGGGTATTTTATTAATTTCCTTCTGAACGGTATTCGTTCAACGCGGGTATCTCAGCCCTCAGACGAGGGGGATGATTTCAGCCTCGCAAGACACCAGTGCGCAGCCACCCAGAACGAAACGCCTGTGCTGATAATGAAGCGGGTGGGAGAGAAACCGGGTTAAGTTTTTGCTCGCTCCCATTTGCTTCCATTCGCTTCTCGGCGGCATTATCCAAAGCCGTGGAACGGGATGAGGTAAAACGTGCATGTTTTATTTGAAATTCTGGAGCATACACCGACACAGAAAGGCGTTCCTCTCACACCCACACAAACGACAGAGTCTGTCCCCGCCCCCGCCCCCCGCCCCGGTTTAAAAAAAGCTAAAAGAAGCGGAGGGCATTTCTCTATTCCATAGATAAAGGAAAGCAAGCTTCTTAGAAAGTGCTCTGTGAAATCTTCGCAAATAAGTTATTTCGCGAGACAGGGTGCTCGTTAAAAAAAAGAGGCGTATAAATTAAGAAACACGCCCTCCACCCCCAAAAAAATTAAAAAAACAAGGAAACACGCTTGAACTGCTGTCTCGTGGAACTAAGAGGGTTGGAAGGTAGGGAGAGGGCGCAGGGGAAATAGAAGAAGAAAAACTGTGCTGTGGGGCAGACGCAATCAGACGGTCGGACGGTGACTCAAGAACCAAGCGCGCCTCCCTCGTGAAATCTACCGCATTCCAAAGGGCTCAGAAATCATGAACGCGAGGTTTAATTGATTGTCAAAGCGCTGTCATTTCCCTCCCCCCCCCCCTTTCTTTTTACAGTGAAATTATGCAGGCGTTCGCATCGTTCGTGTCATATCAAATTAAAGTTAAATCAAGTCTTCCCCGCCACCGCCAGCCCAGGTTCCGAAGCAGCCCAGCTGGTCACCGGTTCCTTTGGCCCCGTTTGCTTTCGCTCGTAAATTCTCCTCTTTCTCGCTTCAACGGATGAGGTAGGAACACAACACTTTATTGCAAACCAGGCGAGGGGGTCTTTTGATGCGGAGAAGGGAGGAGGCGAGAGACCCGAAGCACGCGGAGGGAAGCCGGAGCGAGGGGGTAAAATCACGGAGACCCTTTCTGTCTCATTTTTTTCTTCTTTGCCGAAATACAGGGAAAGAACCATTCAGTCGAAGTCGGTATAGCCTTAACATATTAAATGGCGGTCAAAGGAAAAAAAAAAAACGAACTCACTGTCATCCCCACATGGTTCGTATCTTAAATGCAGAAACTATGCCAGCGGCGTCTTTCTGAACTCACCTTTTTCCCGTAAATTCAGGGATGGGACTAAGATGCCACGGCTGAAAGTTTTCCCCTCCCCTGTTTTGGATCAAAAAGAAAGAAACGCACGAAAAAAAAAAAAAACAGCCGCCACTTTTGCCACTCACCAGGAATACGGTACAGGAATGGGGGGTGGGGTCCCCCCCTTCTGTGTAACGCTTTAATTGTTTGTATTGTCCTTTTATTTAGAAAACAAGAGTCTGTCTTTTGATGTTTCGGTTGGTTGGTTGGTTGGTCTTCCCCGCTCGGGTGGGGCTCAGTCCTTCTCCACGCCCCCCCCCCTCAGCCGGAAGGGGGACGGTCGCAAAAGTCCAGGACGGCTGAAGCGCCCCGCGAGGAAGCGGCGCCTTCCCTTCGGGCCTGGCCGCCGGGCATGGAAAGCGGCGCCCGCCGTCCCGTCCTGGCCCTCCGAAGCCGCCTGCGCCTCAGTCCCGCGCGCGGCAGCGGCCGTCGGGGTGCCTCCCCGCTTCCGTCCGCACCGGCCTAGTAAGCGGCGGAGAACTTCATGCGCTTCTGTTTCTGTCTCTGGTTGCAGAACCAGACCCGCACCACGTTCTTCTTGAGGTCCAGTTTCTCGGCGATGGCCGCAATCTTCTCGGAGGAGGGCCGCGGCTGGACGGCGAAGTACGCCTCGAGCGAGCGCTTCTCAGGCGCCGCGATGGAGGTGCGCTTGCGCTTCTTGTCGCCCGTCGAGTACGCCTCGGGCTTGGCCAGCTTCTCGCGCTGCGCGCGCTCCGCCTCCTCCAGCCAGGCCTCCAGGATGGGCTTGAGGGCCACCATGTTGTTGTGCGAGAGGGTGAGCGACTCGAAGCGGCAGATGGTGCTCTGGCTGAGGCAGCCCACGCCGGGGATCTTGAGGTTGGCCAGCGCCGAGCCCACGTCGGCCTGCGTCACGCCCAGCTTGATGCGCCGCTGCTTGAAGCGCTCGGCGAAGGCCTCCAGCTCCCGCGGGTCCGTCTCCGTCTCCGGGCCGGCCAGGCCGGCAGGGTGCGAGGCCAGGCCGTGCGGCGGGTGGGGGCCCATGGCCAGGGGCGGCTGCCCGTGCGCCGGGTGGCCCAGGCCGTTGAGGGCCGGCAGGTGGGCGGGCGGGTGCGCGTGCGGGTGCGCGGGCGCGGCCCCCACGTCGGGCAGCGGCAGGGCCGAGGTGAGGTGCTCCAGGAGCTCGCCCTCCAGGCCCTGCGCCGGCTGGTGGGGGGGCGCGTGGTGCGCGTGGCCGCTCAGCACCGAGGGTGGGTGCAGGTGGACGGAGGAGGAGGTGGGCGTGCAGGAGACCGAGACGCTGCTCATGGTGTGGTAGGTGGCGTCCGGCTTGAAGGGGTGGCTCTTCTGCGAGACCAGGTCCACGGCCGCCAGCGCCTCGGCCCCGCGCAGCAGCGTCTCGTCCAGGCCGGCGAAGAAATTGCTCTGCAGCTGCGAGGTCGGGGGCGGAAGGGGGAGAGAGACGGACACGCGGCTTAGAGAGGGGAACCGTCGGCGGTCGCGCCCTGCGCCAAGGCTAACCCTGCACCCCCCCACCCCCCGCTTGGCTTGTCAGAGCCCCATGGGCCAAGCCAACCCTGGCCTCTTCGTGGCTGAACAAGTCCTGGCTCAGCATGACGGGCGAACCCTGAAATGGGAAAATCGCCCCATTTGGAATCCTCGGAACTTTCCCCCCAACGGCCGCGTTTCTTCTCGCCACATTGCTTTCCCCTTCGGGCCATCTGTCCACCCAGATACACTGGGACTATAACTCCCAGCATGCGCAGCCAGCGCAGAAAGACCCCGGGCCGCGGGAATCTCTCCTCATCCCAGCCCACCCTCGCCCGCCGATCAGAGAGCCCCCCCCTCTAAGCCCCTCCTGGAGCCCGTCCCAACCGCCGCCCCCTCTCCCTGAGGGGCCCCACAGAGACTAAAGCGTCTCGTTCCAGCCTTGGAGCTAGAACAAGAGAGAAGTTTTCTGCAGTTGTGCGTTTGGGGGACCAGGGGTAAAGCTGGGGAAGGGGGAGCCTAATCCCATTTCCCGACATTCTTCTGGGCCCGGGCATCTCTTTGAGGCTCGATCCCAGAACGAGAAGCCACACCGAGCGGGACTCCGCAACTCTCCAACCCCTTGGCGTCGCGGCGGCGTTGGGTAAACGCCGGGCGGGGGCGGCCGGTGCCGTCTGCATTCCGTGGCAGTCCCGGGAGAGTTTCCCGGTGGGATCGGCGGAACTCACGCCGAAGCCCACCAGTTCCCCTTTGCTTTCTTCTCCCGGGGATCTGGACCCAGACATTGGCGGGGCGGGGGGGGGGGGCGCTTGCAGATCCCCTGGGCCGGATCGGGGGGGGGGCGAGGATGCCCAACCCGCCCAGCCTGAGCCCCAAACCGGAGCGTTTCCCTTCCCTTCCCTCACCGCTCCGTGCGCGCCGTCCGGCCGCCTTCCCGCTCCCCCACTTCCCCTCACCTGCGGGGCGGGCAGGCAGGCCCTCCTGATGGCCTCGGAGCTGGAGTGCAGGTGGGTGTACTTCGGCTCGTGCAAGATGGGGTGCATGCTGAACGCCTGCTTGCTGTTCATGGACATCATGGTGGCGGCGGCGGCGGCGGCGGCGAGGAAGAACCGGAGGAGGCGAGCAGTTGGCCGCTCCAGCCCGCCGGAGCGTCTTATTGTCTCTGACCGGCGCTCCGGCACCCTCAATGACATTATAGGACCGTCCTGGCCACGCCCTTCCAGCGGGCCGCCCCCTCATTGGCTGAAGCGGCGGGCCGTGCCCCGCCCCCTTCGCGGTGCCGCTTTCGGGAGGGAAGCGTCTCCCTGGCTGCCGTCCTGCGGATCAGGAGAAAGCGGCGCGGCGGCGGGCTTCGCTCCGGTCCGCCCGCAGCCTTCGCGCTGTTCCGGCCTCCGAAATGTCTGGGGCTGAGCTCTGAAGGCTCCAAGAAGAAGGATGGGGGGGAGGGGGCGGCTAGGAGTAGAAAGAGCCTCCAGCCCTGCTTTGAAACATAACCATAAAAGTTATGCACCTGCTTGTTTGGCTTTCGGGCGCCGAATTTCCCGAGTCAGTCAGTCAGTCAGTCAGTCAGTCAATCTATCTATCGAAGTTACATAGCTGCCTATCTCCCATAGCGATCTCACAACAACCCATCGAAAACAATGGGACAAAAACAGAACGACCCTTTCCTTCCCACCAGGTGCCACACCAACCTGCTGACTCAAGTCTATCCCAGTCCAGCGCTTGGGGGAAGAGCCAGGGCCTTTGCGACCTTCTGGGGGGCTAGAAGAGTAGGGGCTCCTCAAATCTCAGGTGGGAGGATCTTCCAAAGGCTGGAGAGGCTACAGAGAGGGCACGCCTTTGAGGTCCCATCTGATGACAACATTTAAGGGAGGGGACCTGGAGCACGCCCACCTTATCTGACCTAGTGAGATGGGCAGATACCCTCAGGGAGAAGGAGAGTAAGATAAGATAAGATGAAAATCTGTCTCACACTGATCATTAGCAGGTGTCTGATCACTCCAGGAGGATCACTTTCCTCAGACAATCCTAACATCACACACACACACACACACACACACACACATGGGCAAGCACACAGAAATAAATTCTCTGGTTGTCAGGACTGGATCTTTCATCTCCCTCATGGATTAACATAGCAATGCAGATGTTCAAGAGCATCTTATTCCTCACCCACCCCAAAGTATATTTTCCCTTTTCATCTGTCTTCACTTCTCCAAATAACTTATTTCAGGATTTTCCCTCTGGTTTTTTTGGGGGGGGGGGAAGGGGGAGCAACTGCTTGAAGAATGGATAATAAAAGAAATAAACAAATAAAGAATAATAAAATAAATCATAAATTATAAATAAAGTTTGGAAGATGGCTTGTTAAATAAGCAATGTTTTCACTGGTTTGTTTGTTTTAACGGTGCACAGTGATGCTGCACAGAAATTACCTAAGTTTTCTTCACTGATTTCTCCCAGTTCTTCTCCATTAAAATATGTGCGCTGTGAAGAGTTAGGTATTCAAGATGTCATTTTATTTAAATAACATTAAAAATGTAGTGGACTGTTCTTTGGATCTGAGTGTCAGGTAGAGCTGTGTAACCTGAAAGGCACAGGATAGGAATAACAGAAGGAAACACAAAACTAGTTTACACCACACCATTCCAGGAATTACAAAAGGAATCACAGAAGTAGTTTACACCATACCGTTCCCTCTAAAAGTTTATCTCTGTAATCCATCCTGCTTCCATTTCATCTCTGCATTGCTTCATACATTACCCATTGATGTTTACTCCTCTCTCTTTTTGAGGATCTGCTCAACATCACCCAACCACAACTTTCTTCCTTTCTCTCAGTCTTCCCTTCCCTTTCCTCTACATGGCCATATCACCTCAAAGTGATTTGTACTGGTTTTGTATTCAATCCACATGTTTGTATCCAATCCATATTTATTCACCGCATTCATTCTGTATTCAATCCACATCCATTCAGCACCTTCAGAGAGAGGCCGGGGATCTTCTTATTACCTCTTGTTTTACTGTACACACAAGTACCCCATTTATGTTACTTCTGACATAGGTATCTCTCACTTTTAATATAACAAAGGGAGCAGGAGCATATTCCTATACAGAGCCATTGTCATAACTTTTGCCAAACATTCATTCCTACAACTGTCCACATACTTCTTCGCACTGCTTTTCTACCTGCATTTGCATGTCTTATTTTCTCCATTTTAGTCAATGTTCTACCAAGGTACACAATTTTATCTACTTGCCCTAGTTTTTCTGCCACTAATGTTTAACTTAAAATTGTTCGTTCCATTTTTCTGGTCAAAGACAACTATCATGGTCTTTGATTCATCAATCTGCCAATCCATACTCCTTATTCCATTGTACAGTCTATGTAACTTTCACTGCAAATCATTTTGGTTCTCAGCCACAGGACAACATCTTCATGCAAATGTACACCTCCATTCATGTCCCCAGCCAAAATCCCTCTGTAACATCATCACAAGCATTCTTTCTAGTGTTTATCCATAAATACATTCAACAACCAAGAGATACCATATTTCTGTATCTTACTCCTAGATCACTGTGGAACCATTCACTAAGTGTTCCATTTATTTTCACTCTTTCTTTATTTTTTCATATACATCTCTTATCACATTAACCAACCAAACTTCAGCACCATATCGATAGAAGGCATTCCATAATTCAAGCCCATTCACTTTATCATATGCCTTCTCTAAATCAACAAACACACAATAAACATTGTTTCCCACATTTATACATTTCTTCATTCACTTTAACTTTATCATACCATAAAATCATATTTTCATTTCAAACAATACCTGTTTCGAAAAATGATACACATTGTAAGCAATGACAAAGAGATATATCCACATTTATATGGCAGGGGAAGAAACCAAGGGTTAAATATAAATTTTTACAAGATGCAAAGGAAGGAGGAAGATTAGGACTACCTGACTTTAAATTGTATTTTGCTGTCTGCTATTTGGTTTGGATGAAAGAGTGGGTACTGTTGAGAAATAAGAGAATATTTGAACTAGGAGGACACATCCTGAGGTTTGGATGGCACTTCTTCTTTTTTTAATGGTATGATAAAATTAAAGTTAATGTAGATTTTAAAAACAATTATACATTTCTTAATGTATGGCCTGCTGAAGATAAAACGCCTAATCCGTACACCCTGTGCCTGGCATAAAGCCACACTGCATTTCTCAGATTTACTCATTAACACCTCTTGTACTTTTTCAATCAGAATTATGAAAGTAACACAACCACTGTATCTTAACATTTCTCTTTATACCATCTACATCTGCATTCTTCCTGTTTTTCAACATTTTTTTAGCGTTCAAGACTTCATTTTCATCACTCTTTTTCTAGGACAGTGGCATTTCTAGCATTTGTTTCAATTCTTCCTTTCAGCATGCCACTATCATTCCCCTATAAATGTCTGAAATGCTTCTTCCAGGAACCCCTCATTTCAACTTTAGTCCCAATCACTTGGATGCATTCTTTCAATACGTGCACATATGAATAGTTTCCAAACAAAACAATATACAGTATGCATAGATAAATATTACAGGTGCCTCATGGTTAGAAAAGTGGGAGATAAACTAATGTAATAAATCAATAAAAAGAATGATGATAATATTGTATGACCAAGGATCTCCAAATAAAGTCATTCAATCAATTTTTCTGTATAGTTAGACATGAATGAATCCATCAGAATAAATGACTCAAGGACAACTTAACTGTCTATGAGATGGGCTCTATTAAATCTAATATAAAAGAAGCTGTATAGCAAATACAAATATTTCCTTCCATCCTCAAAGACTATTTCTTATTCAGGCAATACAGCTCAGCATATAGACACATGAATACATCTGCACACCCACTTGCATAAAGTATGTACCCATTTTATAGATTTTTATATGGCACCAAGGAGCATTGACTTTTCAGATGACTGCATACGTTAGAGAACAAAGTAAGAAATCATTTTTATTCTGGAATGAAATCTCTCTTTGTGAAAAGTTGAAATGCGTTATTCATATCTATTTCCAGGAAGTTTTACATCTTGGAGAGAAGAACTAAATTTGTCCTTGAATAGATTTCCTCATTTTATGTTTACGTATGTAACAGTTTTGCTTTGAGGACAGGAGAGAGTAAGGAGAGTAATTTGAATTTTAAAAATCAAGATGGTGCCATGATTCAGACGGGAAACCTTTTATGGACTTTTTGCTAAAAGAAGAAAAAAGTGAAATGATAACTTATGGATTTAATGGTGGAAAAAGATGAGGGTTAAATAAGGGTTGAGGGGATCTCTTGAATAGTTAAGAGGGAGGGGGATGATGAGTTTGTTAATACCTGTTGGAAAGGTTGGAGGTCATTTACTTTAGTTTCTTTAGTCATCTTTTTTCTTCGCACTCTCTTTCTTTGCACTTTCTTTCTTTTCTTCTTTCTTGTTTAGATTTATCTTTTACTTATTAAAAAAAAAGCTTTAATGAAAATTATTTTTAAAAGATGGTACCATGATTCCAGGAGTAGATGATAGAAAATACCTCTGTCTAAAACTTTGGAGAGTTTTTGCAATCTGATGTAAGGCATTTGGAACTAGGGCCCTGACTCTGCTTAGAGTCATCTGCTCTTTAAATTTAAGAAAATATTTCCATTTGCAGGGTCCTATGATGCTTTTCTTGTTCACATGGTGAGTGATGTAAACTCAGCAAAGCATAATGAGAATTTGTAGGCTTCTTCATCAATTCAATGGTGAGTTGATATATTAACTTAAGCTTTAGTTGGGTCATTACAGGGATTAGCTGATTAATTAATGGGAACAAATTTTAATTGACCAATTAAAATTCCAGTGGAATGTGGCTTGATTGGTGCTGTCACCACTGATGTCCTTAGTCAGTCAAGGAAGCTAAATATGGTTTTATTAAAAAAAAAGTTTAAATCCCTTTAAAACATCAGAACTAAACTAGCTAAGATTGAAAAGGTCTGGCTAAAGAGGAAGAGCTTGACTTTGTCCATATATGCATTTGTTTATTTGTTTCATTTATATGAAACAAACAAATAAATAAATGTGTTTATTTTATCTCACAACAGTACTCTGGACAGCTAACATAGGATTATAACTGAAATATCACCAAACAGTAATGATGAATATACCTAATGAGAGCTGAGGACCACAATGGTCACCATAAATGAACACCCACCTTGTGGGTCCAATTCACATAAAATTCAAAGCTGAGCAGCAATAATTCCCAAGGGGGTACACCCCCTATCTTGAGCACAATGCAAGGAAACAAGAACCAATTTAAGGTGTCTGACAAATAGACCTCTGAAAATGAAGATATTTTATTCGTTTGCTCACGTATTACCTTCTTGCTTGCATTCCTATGCTGATTCAATCAGTTTGACCCTTGTTACATATCTTAAACAAGACCACATTTCCTGATTTAATATCAGGATAGGTTTCTTATGAGATAGGTGGTCCCCCAAACAGTCAGGGCTAAATCTGTTTAGGATTTTCAGGGTCAAATCCTATCGCTTAACTGGTATCTAGAAAATAATTAGCAGTCAGGATAGGCATAACATGCTCTCAGTAGTCTATAATAGCGAACATGTAGCCCCGTATGGCACAGATTACAGTAGTCAAGCTGGGAGATAACTAAAACACGGGCAACAATTACAAAGTCAGCCAGCCAGAAATAGTCACAGTTCATGCACTGAATGTAACGATTGAAATGCATTTCTTGCTGCCACCACAATCATCATGAGATCTAGAGGCAGCTGGGAACAAGGAGCATGGAAATCTATCATGTCCTGCTTGATTTTTCCCCAAACTCCCCTTTAGGATGCATTACTCCTAAGATATCACAAAGCAACTATATGTATCTGTCTGATCCCTAATTTCATGCTTTCCAACCAATTGGCAAACTGATATTCCGTTATCCTTTAACATCTGCAGTTCTCCGAAATTTGCAATGTAATTTCTTATTTTTCAAAAAGTACAAAACTTGTGTGGAACAAGGCAAATGCTTGCAAAACATGCGTTAATGAACATATATCAGGAGGAAAAAAATAAATAGGAATGTTAATGCAAACTTTTTTTTAAAAAGGTTCAAACTGGAGTGAAAATGCCAGGTTTAAAAAAAACGTACAAATGATGAGAAACCAGTAAAAACATAATTCATATTTCTCTACTTAAAAATACTTGGCTCATCAATATTATTTTGTCACTGAGGATTTTGTCATACTTCAAATTCTGTAGTAATCAATACTTCAGTGAAGACATTGCTGAGGATCCTAGCTAGCCATATGCAGAAGAAAATAGACCTCCTACATTGTTAATTATATGGAAACGGGAAACAAATAGCAGAAAATTGTCGACAGAACACGTTACGCCTTCTGAATTTCTCTTCAATATAAAATAATACTGTGGTGTGCAGATGCTTCGAGGTATAATTAACTTCGTTAATTATATATAGATCAGGCAGGCTGGATCTGATGGGAGTTGATTCTCCCAACATCTGGAGGGCATCAAGATACTTTCTTTTGCTTCAACATAACTCTGAAAGCAGGAGAACTCTTTCCAAGATTATCAGGTAGGACTTTTATTGGCATTTGTTTTTGCTATTCACGTGATGGAGGGTATTTTAAAGCTTGACTAGAGGCAGAGAACTATAAAATCAGGAAAAAAACATTTTTTTCCAAAGGAGCAGCAGACTCATTATGGATCTTCTGTGGATGATGGCTTTCATGGGTTAGAAAAGAAGAATGCAGGACGCTTTGTTACCAGCTCTAAAGAAGAGAACTAAGAAATAATCACATCGGCAAAACTCTTTCTTCAAAATGTCTTCCATTTTGTGGCCAAGAAGAGATCTTAATGAGGAAAAAATACAGTCACCCACTGAAGATGCCAGAGGGGACGATTAACAAGGTGAATTGCTTCTTCCCTTAGCATTAATCCTGCATGGACAACTTGGTGAGTTTCTGGAGCGAACACAGCTCTTTCTTCCATTAAGAAATAGGAGTCTTTTAAAGGATCATTCAGGCAGTAAATCTCTCTCCCCCCACCCACTCACCTCCTGCATTAAGGAGAAGGACCAGGATCCCGACTATGCAAACTCTCAGCTGAGAAAAGAAAAGTGCAAGAAAACGAGGAGAAAAATTTACGGACCGGGCAAAGCGTGTCTCTGCTTTTTAACCCTAAATTATTTATTGTAAATAAAATCATGTGTGTCGATTGTGAAAAGAGTCCAATTTGTTTGATTTACATGGCAGGTGGGGGGGAGGGTGCCCTCGGCTAAGGGGTGTTTAACTAGCTTCTCTAATGTAATTGCCTTTGGCGGCCCGCTAAATATTTCATAGGCTGCCTGTGCGAAAAAGTAAGGCTGCCTCATCTGATCTGAGAAGGCAGACGGTCCTGCGTAGAAAATGTATCTGCTTGGCCAGTCACAGGAAAGGGAACTTCTTACAACTAAGTTTGGCAGCGCAAAACACCACCAGCCTGATGGTCCAAACTGGACTCCCTGTTCACAATCTTGATGCCTGAAAAAACAGCAACAGTTTTTCCTTGGGAAATCTCGCAGACTTCTTCATTCTAACAAGCAGGGTCCAAGGGTTAAAGTTGCAACAAGTAAGAAAATGTGGAATTTGGTTGGCTGGGATGTGTGTTTGTGTCTGGATACGCAAATGGGCCAAACTTATTCTTTTGAACCAAAGCATAAATGTTCCTCTGGAAAATTGATTTAAAAGTAGGTTCTTAAGCTGGTGGAGGATAGAGATATTATGATTATTTTATGTTTTTTTATTTCTTCTTCTTCTTCTTCTTCTTCTTCTTCTTCTTCTTCTTCTTCTTCTTCTTCTTCTTCTTCTTCTTCTTCTTCTTCTTCGTCAGTGTTAACTCCTGGCGACTGCCTGGACAAGTCCCTGCAGTTTTCTTGGCAAGATTTCAGAAGTGATTTGCCATTGCCTCCTTCCTAGGGCTGAGTGAGAGGGACTGGCCCAAAGTCACCCAGCTGGCTTTGTGCCCAAGACAGGACTAGAACTCACAGTCCCCGGTCTCTAGCCTGGTGCCTTAGCCACTACACCAAAGTGGCTCTCTTTCTGCTATTAGAAGATGGTTTTATGAGTCATTAAGCTCTGGCAAGTTTTCTTCTGAGTGGATTTTACAGAAAGTGTGGGGAAAATCTCCCTAACCTGTTCCTCAGAGATTCCTCCTTTGGACTGAAAGCAATTTGTGGGGAACCTACATCATCCCCTTTCCACCAGTCTAGACTCCCTTCCTCATTATCCCCAGGGGAAAGCTCTTAAATGTGATGAGTTTACTTTGTTTTTTCATTCCATAAAATGTAAACTATTATGCCCACTTGGTGCCAATGTTATCAAGTGGAAGCAGAATTGAATCTGGGAGAGAATTAAAGACAGATTTTTTTTTTTTTTTTTAGAAGATGTAAATAGGAAATGAATAAAACAATATATGAGATTGTTCTGAGTTATTTCATTTTAACTTTCTGGATATTGTACTAAAACTAGGTTCCTTTCTTCCAATGTTTTAGGAAGACAACATATATTGTTAGTTCCTCCCAATCTGCAACGTTAATGTATTTAAAGAATTAATTAACTAACTAGTTAAATATAAGATTAGAAGTGTACTATAAATGATAATGCTCTGAGTTCTGGATACCCCAAAGCCTTATATCAGAAGAAGTCTAGTAGCACCTTTTCTGATGAACACATTTTATTAAAAGACATAAGCTTTTGCGAGACTCTTGGTTTTTGGCTTCCATGGACTCCCTTCCTACAAAGAGCCTTGCATTTCTCATCACCACAACCTAACTTCCAACTAGTGCCCTCTGATTATTCTTGCACAATGACACCCCAAATACTTTTTTCCAGGGAAGAAAGGAAAAATGGAAATCACTGGCTTTCATGACAGACCCTTAGAATTGTAGATTCTGAGAATATTCAGCAGGAAGCCTCCAATACAT
Source organism: Liasis olivaceus (assembly GCA_030867105.1). Taxonomy (NCBI): domain Eukaryota; kingdom Metazoa; phylum Chordata; class Lepidosauria; order Squamata; family Pythonidae; genus Liasis; species Liasis olivaceus. Next base: position 14,093,691 of record CM061361.1, read on the forward strand.
TGAGTTGTCCAAATCGTTGGTTGGTTGGTTGGTTGGTTGGTTGGTTGGTTGGTTGGTTGGTTGGTTTATTTATTTATTTATTTATTTATTTATTTATTTATTTATTTATTTATTTATTTTAAAAGATTTGTATGTCTGCCCATTTTAAAACACAACTCTGGGGGGCTCACAACAATAAAACCCAGAACAATAAAAACCATAAACCATAAAACCATAAATGGTTATGGTTATTTATCACAATTTGCCATGAGATAGGAAATATGGGACATACCCTTCAGAGCAAGTGTTCTGACATCACGCTAGACATCTACAGCTACAGAAGCTGGTAACACTGATTCATAAAGAGCAACATATCCTTAAAAAAAACCTACATGAAATCCACCCTAATGACCAAAGGGCTCTTGCTTTATACCACTTTGGATTTTCATTCCTCATATGCTGTAGTGGAGTGAGTGTCCTCCTTACCCAAACATGGTAGTGAAATGCTCAGCACAAAGATATGCTGTAGGGATATACTTTAGTTAGAAAGTTTAGTCCAGGGTCTGCTTAGATGCTTTATATGAAGGTTTCACATTTCCATGACCTGTTCCAGACCAAGGACCACAAGGAGGAGGAAGAGGAGAAGGGGAAAGGGAAGGTCCAACACAAAAATTAAAATAGATTTGATACAGATAATGTTGTAACTCCCCATGGATTTAATAATTTCTTTCTTCTGGCACAAAGGTCAAAAAGTTTTGGAGAGCTCCAAGAACTGTTTCCAGGTTTCAGGAACACAGGCATGTCAGCCTTAGAAAATAGCTAATCTGACAGATTGAAGCAGAAAGCATCTGATTTTGTTTGGACCTGAATCTGAAGGAAGGGTCAGAAAATTCAGGCCTCCTACTTCTTCTTGACAAGCAAAGGAACTCCACAAATGGTTGCTACGACAACAATAAATCAACAAAATAGCACAAAACCTAAATCTCTAACATGGGAATGAGTGTCCGATTTAAGGTAGCATCATCTTAGGACTCCTAGTGGTTTATAATAATAAACCTTTAGTATTCCTATCTGCTTTATGTTTCCCAAACCCTGCTCATTTTTATTTTGACCTCTAATGGGCCTACAGAGATTTGGGCCCCTGAAAGATAGTGTAACTTCAGGAAAGTTATGAGTCGCTCCTTGAGTGAGATAGGTGGTGACTAAATTTTAAAAATAAACAAACAAACAAACTCAGTCCAGAGACACACCCAAAGAACTATCCCAGCCATTTTGAAGAGCAATACTGTATCTTCTCCAGATAGCAAAACCAGACCTCTTCTGTAGAGGTGCAGACTGGAGAATCTTACAGTCCAAGAGTAGGCATGCTGAGGGATTGGGGGGGGGGGGGGTCATGGGGGAGTCATGGGGGAGCATGTCCCTCTCCTGCCTTGTTTCTGGGATCCCCTTTCAGCAATTATTTCAGAACTTTTAATTCCTAGAAGGCAGGCCCAGGCTTGAATGGTAAATATTTAATGCAAAGGACACCCCTTCTTGTCTCATGCATATTAATGCTATTAAGCCATCTCCTTCTGCACACAGCAATTGGTTTTTCTCTGCTTCTGGCACACACACTCCCTTCTCCAGGGTAGGAAGCAGGAAGATGGAGATCTCAGAAAGAATCACTAGAAGGAGTTGCTTGGGGGACAACTCCTAACACAGGGGGAGGGGCTAGTCAAGATGGATGAGGCTGATGACAATCACATACACTCCTCCTGGGCCCAGCAACTCTCTACCTAGAAACTACTGAATATTTCACACCTGGGTTCGGAATTCACATTTCTTCTTTCCCTTGCTATCAGGCTACCTCTAGAGCTTTTATTCCTATGAATGGCTAGACCTGCTAAGAAAGGGAAGGTCCAGAGTTGGCTTTGTGTGTGCCTTTGAGTCAGTGTTGACTCCTGGTGACTGCCTGGACCAGTCCCTGCAGTTTTCTTGGCAAGAGTTTGGAAGTGGTTTGCCATTGCCTCCTTCCTAGGGCTGTAAGGGAGTGACTGGCCCAAGGTCACCTAGCTGGCTTTGTGCCCAAGCAAGGACTAGAACTCATGGTCTCCCAGTTCCTAGCCTGGTGCCTTAACTACTACATCAAACCGGCTCTTTCCAGAGTTGGCTTCCAAGCTATAATGTATAGACCCAACTGTGTCTTTGAGTATTTCTAGCACAGTTGAATCTGGAACAATTCAATCCAAATAGTACTTATGGGTCATTTACTCCCCAGACTGATGCATATGAAACTCTACAAATTTCACAGCCCAGAGTGTGTTCTAAATAATAGGAGAAATGTTGATAAAGTTATAATCGTTCTGAGCTGATAATAAAGCCAACATTTTCCGATTCCTACTCTCAGAAGTGGCCTTTTAAAGCTGGAGAGACTTCCTAGAAGAGGCAGTGCTAGACACCCTGACTACAAGGCTGGCTAGATCCATCAGTCATGAACTCCAGTCCATGCCCGGAACATCATCGCAGCCTGCTGTGCTAAGGGGCAGTTATACGTGGAGCTATCCAAGGTCCTGACTTCTCAAACGAACTGGTGTTCTTGATTTCACTTCTCTTCCAGGCCCTAGCTACAAACTTAATTCAGAGCTAGTCTTAAATGAGCTTTAACTTAGTTCCAGCTTCCCAGGTACCAAGCTGCATTTCTCAGGATTCATTTGCAGGAGGCCATGACAATGAGTGATTAAAAACCTAATCTAATTTTGTAGCATAGGGATGGGGAATCTCAGCTCTCCAAAGGTTGCTGAGCCCTAAACTAAAAAAAAAAAAAAAAAAATTATTGGGGTGACTTGGGGCCAGGCCCTCTCTCTCAGCCCAACTCCCCTCCCAGGGTTGTTGTTGTGGGGAAAATAAGAGGAGGAAGGACTATTAAAGGTATGCTTGCCACCTTGCGTTATTTATAAAAATAATAAAGGTGGGATAAAAAATCTTAAAAAACCCCACCTCCTGATATCCCTTATCTCAATAAAATGCTAGTTGTAGCTGATGGTACTTCAGCACCATCTGGAAATTGATATAATCCTTACTTCTCCCTTCCATAGCTCCAGCAAATGTCCACTTAAGGTGTACATTTGTATGGTCTTCTGTGGAGTTCTTGTTCATTAAAGGCTGGCATTGACTCACTAACAGCAATAGATTGGACTCTCAGCTGCCTTATTTTTAGCTTCTTAAATGTCTAACTTTTTTCATGATACCCCCTTCGTACTTGGTTTATGTGCTCCAGATTATCTGGTGCATGGACCCAATTTCCCCAATGGTCCAAATTTTCAGATTTTTTTCCAAATTTATGTCAGATCTTTCTCTTCCTGCTCCTCCTTTCTAGCTTTCCGAGATGTGACATCACCAATGACCTGCCTTCTCCTTCCCCTGTAATGGCTGGCGCCTGGGCTATTATTTCCAAGCTTCTCAGCTCCAATTGGCTGACGGCCAGTCCCCAACTTTGTAAACAATGTAGCATTGCCAAAAATGGCTACTCAGGAGAAAATAGGGGAGATGGAAACTCTGGCACTAGGAATGAGAGAGACAGAAAGAGAGAGAGAGAGAGAGAAACAAAAAGAGGAAGAAATGTTGAAACTCTTTTCACTTGAGCAAAGAGACTTCAGCAAAGAAGACAGACTGAACTGTAAAGCAATGGTTGATGGAGATCAGCAAAATGCATTTATATGTAATGGACATGTTTTTTGGACCCAACGAATCTCCAAATTGGAATTTTCAGATTTTACTGACTGTATAAATATCCTTCCTGGAATTAATTTGTTGCAACATCTTTTTCTTGGAACATTCCTCTGGATGTCTTTCTCCTTCTAAATTCACAGATCAAAAGATGCATTACTTCAGTCATTGGTACAAGTGGTGAGAATGCAGGGTAGGAACCAACCTGGATGCTTTTGGCCCAAGAAAGGTAGTAACTCAACCAGGAACAGCTTCCTTAAAGGAACTCTAAAATGGGAATGTAACTTGAAAGGGATCAGAAAAAGGTCAGAGTTTCAACAGCAGTCAGAAAGGCAATCAGTATTTAGCCAACCAAGTAACTCTCTCAATCACAATGACTATGTTGGCTGTATACGATGGGAGTTTGATTTCAGCATAGATGGAAAACACTGGATTTATGTAGGCCAGCATAAAACAATAGTTCACAAGCCTTTTTATAAGGTATAAAAAATGGCATATCAGGACATCTTACAAATGTGTAGCTTCTCCAGAACTGACAATCTCATGCCACAATAATTAGGCAGCTGGAACCACCTATAAAATCCTGCTATGAAATTGATGATTATGCCATGCTTCCAACCACCCGCTACCTATGTTTGCTGGGAATTATGAGAACTGAAGTCCAGCATATTGGCTAAGATCTAGACAAGGCTAAAATGAAGTTTTAATATGTAATGTGAATTAGGACATCACATAAGCCATAATACAATTCATTATGCCCATACATAGCATGTTATACAAACACAGGAATTGCAGTTGATTAACCTAGGTTGAGTGTCCTGTGTGAACTTAATCACCTAGAAAACATAATGTTAGGGAATGTCCCTGGATTTAAGATGATTTCCCCAAAGCAATATTATACAGGGGAAAACTTATCTATGTATCCCTAGCTAGTCTAAAGCAACCTTCCCATTTTATTGGTAAATTATATAGAGGAAAAAACTAATTTCCCTTGCAGAATATAGTATATCACTCCCATATGGATACTTGTTTCATTCATATATTCTTATTGGTGATTGGAGATTTTAAGATTGGAATTATTATCTCTAAATATCTCAGCAGCTGCTTATAAGACTGACAGTTTATAATCATCACAACCTTAGCAAGATCTGATTTCTTGATATTTTATGTATGGTATAGTGCCAGCATCTTGGACCATAATGGAACCCATTTAGATGAATAATTAGAGATACCAGACCAGGGGCATTAGGTTTAAAACTTAGTCAAGCACAATCTTTGTGATTTTTGATATGTCCACATCTTGCCATCCAAATAAAGATAAAATATTTAAAAAACAGAGAGAGGAACAAAGCTATCCTGAGCTACATGTTGTAGAAGTTCTCGAGTGTTGAGAGAACATTCCCTCCATTTAGCCATCAAAAACTGTAGGTGGTTTTGGCCCTGACAATCCCCTAAATCTGCAAATTTCCCTGAACTTTGGCAGTGGACCCTTTTTGCTGTGGACAAGCAGATGCAGCCACAGATCAAGAACTCAAATTTCCTTCCGTCCTTCCATCCTTCCGTCCTTCCATCCTTCCATCCTTCCGTCCTTCTGTCCGTCCTTCCTTCCTTCCTTCCTTCCTTCCTTCCTTCCTTCCTTCCTTCCTTCTTCAGGATGCCTAGCAAAAAGAATCTAAATGAAAAGCATTATCATCACATGGACTGGGGTTACTGAAAGGAATAGCATGAACGACAGAATAGGCAAAAGAGAAGGAGAGAGATAAAGGAAGAAAGAGATAGTATGGCAAGGAAGAAAGGAAGGGACTGGTTTCTTAAGTGAGAAGCAAAATTATCTTGATTTCTGGCTGAATAATTCATATTTGCCACAGGCCATGTATCCTTGCACTTGGGTGTCAAGTGTTTGTTGAATATCTCTCTTGACAGGGTGCTTGTGTGATATTCCACCATCATCAGCATGAGAAGGAAAACACAACAACCATACAAGGGAGACGAGACAATAAATGCAGGCATGACAGCTTCCTCCACTTCAATTTGAGAATAATTGCTACAAATGATGTTCTCTCTACCCTTTATAAAATGAGTTTGCCTCCCCTTTTTCCTCCACCATCACATAAAACAGCTGTACAGCCAATTAAGATGCTAAGTGTATCCACTGGGACCTTTTTAGGAATTGATGCAGGGATGGTCCTTGGGTGAGAGGAAACAAGCGTTGGCAAAAATCTCTCTTCTGAGTCTGGATGCCGGCTTTGGTGGAAAGCATCAGGCAGAAGCCTGCAAATTGTGTCTCTCCCTACTTTGCCAGAAGTTAAAACTTCAGAAGATGGAAGAAAAAGAAGGAAAAACCCACTTCCTTCCAGCTCCAAAGAGGACATTCTTGCTGCTTCAGTTATGGCTCTGGATGTAAACTATGGGCCTCTTTATGGAAACCAGTTGAAAGCATCAGAAGGCCCTACAAGGGTCTAAACCAATGCAACCACAACATGTCCCATTTTTTAAATTTTCTGAACAGCAAGGTCTCAGTTTTGATAGTAATTAGTGTTGCCTTGTGCTGACCAGGTGAACTGTATCGCGCAGGAAATAGGGAAAACTGATCTGTTTGTTAAATAGTCTGTTGCTTTTCATTTAAAAAAATCCAGTTTCTAGGGATGAGAAGTTAGGTGGGCTGGAAAAGGAGCTTTGAAGCACTGAGATACTAACTCAAAGACCCACGTTATCTTGATTTCCTGATCCACCAGCCATCTTCCTCAAGGGGAAGAACTAATTTGGGGAAAGGAGTTGCAGAGTCTCTCATTGCTTTCTGGAGAATTCAAGTAAGGCAAGTTGTCAGTGAAATAATGCTGGCAAATGTCTTTTCTGTAGAGTAGGGGATGGACAACCTTTGCGGGGAAGGTGAGGTTTGCAAAGTAGCCAGGCAATATCACATATTAGTGGGGCTGAGTTGGGAGGAGTTTAGTGGGTCCTCATTTTTTAGCTTCCAAGTGCTTATTTTAGGATACACAGAGGAGTTGTCATTGTTGGCTGACCTTGGAAAGCTAAGGGTCACACTTGGTTGGTACTTAAATGGGAAGCCACCAAGAAATGTTAGAGATTTAAGCTAGACTGGGAAGTTGAAAAAACACCCTGAAAAAAGGCCTAGGGAATCACTTGCCAAGAAAACTGCATGGATGTATCCTTGAAGTCATCAAAAGTCAAGCTCACAGGAGACTGTACCTGTAGTATGGATATGAAAGCTATTCCAGATGAAGACTTGGTGGGTCTTGTTAAATATTGGGGAGGTGGGGAAGGAAGTGGGTGTGTCCACAGGAAAAGAACAGATATATCCATGATTGCTTCAACCATATATTATTGTACAACATGGCCCCTATTTTTATGTTTATTCCCCTCCCTCCCTTTCATACATTCCCAACTTTTCCAGTCTTAATAACCAATCCTTTGGGTTTATTAAATCCCCATCCATCACTGTCTGAGACCTTCTTACTGCCTTAATTCTTCATTGGTTGGTCATACAGTGCTGTAAGTGTGGAAGCTGATGGGGAGCGAAAAGCCACTCAAAGATTTCTGGTATGTTCATGAGATCTTCAGGCCACAGGTTTGGACACATGCAACCAGGGATCCTGGAGTGGAACTACAAATGCTGTGCTTCCTTTAGAGCAGTGTTTCCCAACCTTGGCAATTTCCAGGTGTGTGGACTTCAAATCCCAGAATTCCACAGAGAGCATGGCCCTTGATGAGAATATTGGGAGTTAAGTCCACACACTTGGAAGTCGCCAAGGTTGGAAACACTGCTTTAGAGTTTTGGAGCGTATTGAGACATCCTCAGATGTTTTGGGATTATTCTACTACCCCTCTTGTCTACACATTAGCCACTTGGACTCACCAAGCCATATACAAACCTATACTGTCACCTGGTCAATTAAAGACCTTGAGATTTTGTTCACACAAAGTGCTAAGCTTTAAACCCCCCCCCTTTTTTTTTTTTGGCTTAGCGTGTTATGCAAATCTGGCCATTAGGGTTCAAGGAACTGTGCAAAGCCAGGAACTGGGTTAACCACTTCAAGCAACTTGTATGAGCACAGGTGTTTCCACACAATCACAATCTCCCAGGGCTTCATAGGCCACCTTGATTCTTTGCAGCACATTCACCCTGTCGGAGTGACCTTCAGCAGTTTCAGAGCACCCATCAGCCAAGTTACATCTCAGAACCTCTGTCTTCATATTTATTTTCATGCAGTAAGGATCTCAGTTGAGCAAACAGAAGATTGTGAACTGTTTCTCCCTCATTACTCTAATTGTTTGGGGACTCCCCAGGGCTTTTGTAAGCACATATTGTGGTCACCCCCTCCATCTCACTGTCTTCCCTCAGCTTCAAGTGTCTCTTAAAGAGACAAGATCCATCCCAAATCTCTCCATCCCCTGGGGTGGGGGGGAACAGAAGGATTATCAATGCCCCTTTTTCTGCGTTCTTTGGCTCCAAAGACTTCATAAAAATCTAAACACCCTAACAGTCTGGAGATCCAGAGAAAGCCTAAAATGAACAGAAGGGTGGGAAAATGGGGTAGTTTGGGGTATCAACTTTCTCATTACTGTACAAACACACACAGCCTACTTGTTGCCAATTTATGGTTAACAATTAATGAATAATTAAACTGCTGCAACTGAAAACTTGCAATCTATCTTGGGGCCAGTTTAAGGGGAAGGAAGGGGGAAATCTGCGCCTTACTAGGTCCCAAAGACAATTTCTCTTCATATATCAACTGAGAAGCAAGTTTGGTACAGCCATTCCGCTAAGTCCATACACAGATAATTGGACACTTTTTTTCTTGTTATACTTGAAAGGATAGCTGTCTTGGGCATAATACTTAATTTCAAAAACTAGAGCCCCTGAGATAATAATGTGTCCGATGGCGTATCTTTTTCACTTGAAATCTCTTGATTCTAGATAGGGAGCTCCTTCCTCCCTCCCATCCTCCCTTCCTGGATTTGCAGAATGGATTCTATTTCTTACAATGTTTGGTTAGTAAAGCTTCCTTCCTTCCTTCCTTCCTTCCTTCCTTCCTTCCTTCCTTCCTTCCTTCCTTCCTTCCTTCCTTCCTTCCTTCCTTCCCTCCCTCCCTCCCTCCTTCCTTCCTTCCTTCCTTCCCTCCTTCCTTCCTTCCTCCCTCCTTCCTTCCCTCCTTCCTTCCTTCCTTCCTTCCTCCCTCCCTCCTTCCTTCCTTCCTCCCTCCTTCCTTCCCTCCTTCCTTCCTTCCTTCCTTCCTCCCTCCTTCCTTCCCTCCTTCCTTCCTTCCTTCCTTCCTCCCTCCTTCCTTCCTCCCTTCCTCCCTCCTTCCTTCCCTCCTTCCTTCCTTCCTTCCTCCCTCCTTCCTTCCTTCCTTCCTTCCTTCCTTCCTTCCTTCCTCCCTCCTTCCTTCCCTCCTTCCTTCCTTCCTTCCTCCCTCCTTCCTCCCTCCTTCCTTCCCTCCTTCCTTCCTTCCTTCCCTCCCTCTTCTTCCCTCCCTGTCTTTTTCTCCCCCACTGCAACCTACCTACTCTAATATAGCCCTAAATTAAGCCTCCCTCTGCCCTGCTTCAGGGTTGAGAGAGTGGCAGGCCAACCGCCCTAAAAGAAATGCCTTAGAAAGAGTCGGCTTTTCCTCCCTCCTCCCTCCCCACTCACCCTGCCTGCTATTCCCCCCAGGCGCATAGACCGCCAGAGGGAGGGAGGCCACCCCCATGGCCTTTTTAAGAGCAGTCATTCAAAGACCTGCTTCTGGAGAGGGTGAGCAATTGCCGGAGACAGACAGGGAGGCGAGGCCCTTTCAATGTGCTCTTGATCGAAGGCACCCAGTTCACATCTGGTGCACCAGCAGGTTGCCCTGCCTGGCCATATGCTCGTAGTGCTGCTACAATTACCCCTTCTAAGGAAGCCAGGCTGGGAGGGCCGGGGGGGGGGGCAGGGGAGAGGTGTACAGCAGAAGCCTCCCTCTCTGAGAGCTGGAGGCTAATGTGGGGCAGGGGGAGGTGGAGGGGGGAAGCCAGGGGAGAAGGAGAGGCAATGCAGCTTAAACCGGGATCAAAGCTTTTACTGCTTTAGCAGAGCTGGTGGCCTGTGGCTTCCTTTCAGGACCCTCCTGCCAGGCTGGGAAGAATGCCTGAATAAAATGATTTTTTAAAAAAAGGCGTTGCTTTTAATTTCATCGGAAAGAACATGGAAGTCCGCAGCGCTCTGCTCTTCACACCTCCCCTGAGAACAGGCCAAAAAGTTTAGTGGGGCTCCCAAGGAAATGATCACAGGATTGAGACTTTAGGAATGGGGATGCTGAGGGGAAGGGGGTAGTTCCCCCTACCTTTCCCACTCAAAATACACTGAAGGACACAACTGCAAGGTGGCTGGCGGTACCCCTAAAATTGGAGGGGGGGGCGAGCCCTTCCTGTGCACGTGGCCACTGCAGGATTTTCAGATTCACTCTTAATAAAAGAGCGTTAGGGGTCTTTTCGATTTGGGGAGAAGCTGCACTTCTGATACTGAGTGATTGTGGTTAGAAGGGGAGAGGGGGGTAAATGAGGATCTCTGGGACTATCTGCAGCTTGAAGCAACAGATTTCCTACCCCTCCAGCACCAAGGCATGAATGTGTTGGGGTGGGGGGCTATCATGCTTTCTTTTCATGCTAGTTCTTAATCTGGGCTGTCTTTATGTTTTCAAATGTTTGAATCACTTTGATCTAGTATTATATTGTGCAAGCCACCCAGAGACCACTGGAGTGGGCAGCTATATTAAATTTAATAAATAAAATGCTGGATGGATGAAAAGAAAAGCCTTTCCCACACAGCCCTGAATTAATTGCCGGGTTTTGTTCCCCCCCACCCCACCCCCGGGATCACAACAGTGATTTAGAAACTTTAGGAACAACAGTGGGAAAGCAGTTGCTCTCTTGGTGCTGCAATTCCCATCATCCTGGATGGCTAGCTGTACTAACTAAAATTACTAGGCCCTGCAGTCCAGCAATGTTGGACTTGGTCTGGTGTCAGGGTTAAGCTGCTGGACTCAAAAGCAGGAAACTGTGAGTTCCAGTCTCCCTTAAGCGTGAAAGCTGGTGAGGTGACTTGGGCTCTGTCACTCTCCCTGAGCCCAACCCACTTCACAGGGTTGTTGTTGTTGTGAGGAAAATAGAAGGCAGGAGCATTATGTACATAGCCTTGAGTTGTACTGATAAAGGCAGGATATAAATTGAATTATAAATTCATTAAAGAAATCTAAGAATAAATACATCCATTTAAAAAATATCGGAGGTGTATAGGTTCTCCATCGCTGTGCAGGTGTGCGTTGGTCTAAACGGAGCAGCGATCTCTTGTGGGCCACTGGCCATGATAGCATCTGGTCTAAGGAGGGGGCCCTAATTCAGCAGGCAGAAAAGGGGTCTGACCCAAGCATCAGGGTGCAGTTTTAAGGCTGAATCTGACCTTATCAAATCCTGGATTGGAAATCACCTACAAACCACCTTGAAGCTACACTGTAAATCTCTTGGGAAGTATGGTGTATAATTATGCATCATTTATTTCCAAATAAACACTTATGTGTTTATTTAAACAAGTTTATATGGCTGCCCAGTTCACACACAGTGACTCCAGGAGGCTTACAGAATTAAAATCCACAATACAAAAAGCCCCTCAGTCCCCCCACCCCTGCAGTGACTACAAACACAACCAAATCAACCACTTGATGGGCTCCATATCGGCCTGGGGTCCCCAGGCTGCTGGCAAAACCACATATTCAGGAAATGTGTCAAGGTGGGAGCCAGTCTTATCTCCAGGGAATGATATTCCATAGGGAGGGAGCCACCACAGAGAAGGCCCTTTTTTGTGGTCCCATTAGATGCACTAAATACTAACTAAAACATGTTTGGGAGTGGACTGTAAATTACATACTCCTTTTCATTCAGACCTAGGCATCAATGGGACCTACAGTACATCTCCCCATTTTCCCATCATCATGAGACTCTCTGTCTTGGTGAAAGAAGACAAAGGATATGTGTACGAAGGGGTATGTGAATCAGTCTAAAACAAGCAAAAACAATGGATTCCCTTTTGTGTTTCCTTCTCTTAACAAGTGGCACATGCAGAAAAGTAATACAGCTGAAGGTTCCAGCCAGCTATACACTTTTCCAAGATATTTGATGTATATCTCACCTTTACTTTGTACAACTCAAGGGAATGTACATAATGCTCCCTCCTAGTTTCACACAAAAACACTTGAGGCGGGTTGAGTTGAGAGAGAGAGTTATCCCACCAGCTCCCGAAGATGAGGGGGGACTAGAACCTGGGTCTCCCCACTCCTAGTCCAACACCTTCACCACTACACTTGGGTTGGGAGAGAGGGTCAGGCCCAAAGTCATCCATTTGGCTTCCATGCCCATGAGAAGACTAGAGTTTGTGGTCTTCCAGTTTCTAGTCCAGCACTTAACTGCTACAGCAGACTGTCTGTCAGACATCCCATTTCATCTCACATTCCCCAACAGCATCTCATGACTGAACACACTCGGTCCTCATTGGAGCCCTCCCCCCACATTTGTGTGCATTTTTCATTCATTCATCCATCCATCCATCCATCCATCCATCCATCCATCCATCCATCCACAGTTTCTACCCCAGATTGCAAATGACACTCACATTTCAACACAGAAAGATCTATCTCAGATACAAAAGTCTCCACATATAGGCATCTTCTATAGCATGAAATGAAATTTTTATAAACGTTTCAGATAAATGTCTAGAGCTTGCCAATACTCTTTAGCCTCTTGGTCCAAAAGCGGGAGAAAAGGAGGCAATTTGGAGGAACAGGTGAGTCACTATATTTAATGACTTATATCAGGGGTGCCAGAGACGTACTCTACAAGTCACCTGGCCCACCAGCACCCCATGTGCAACCCTCAGATGCCTACTGCAGATAGTAACAAATGCTCATTTCATCTGGGGAGATTGGGAGAGTTCAAAAGACAAAAGGGATCCTTCATGCTTTACTGGGCCTTAAGGCAACTATCTTAACCCTTTCATTGTGCTTGCTATCTTTTTTTCTTTTTTCTTTCTTTTTTATGTTTTATTATAATTTGTTTGTTTGTTGTGAGCTGCCCAGAGTCATTGAGAGTCAGGCGGTGTACAAGTTTAATTAATTAATTAATTAATTAATTAATTAATAATAATAATAATAATAATAATAATAATAATTTTAAAAATTACCTACCCCAAATCAGGTCTATTTGGTGTTGAGCCTCACTCACTGTAGGGGTGTGGCTTTCAACATGCACCAAAGCTTGGCATGACCCCTAAGCCAATAAATGTTGTACACCCCCATCTGACATTCTTACTTTCCCCTGAAGAGCAAAATATTGGCTCTTCTCTGCTCTTCCTAGAGCCCTGTGAGATAAGATGCAATCTGAAACCAAGGTGTTATTGATTTTGCCACCCCTGACTTTATTTTCATTATACTTTTCTTTAATGTCCCAATCCAAAAACCTGGGTTTGTTGGGGTTATTTTGTGCTCCACCCACAAGGAAGGAAGGAAGGAAGGAAGGAAGGAAGGAAGGAAGGAAGGAAGGAAGGAAGGAAGGAAGGAAGGAAGGAAGGAAGGAAGGAAGGAAGGAAGGAAGGAAGGAAGGAAGGGGGAGAGAGGAAGGAAGGATGGGAGGGAGGGAGGGAGGGAGGAGGAACATTTTGAACAAGCCATAATTACTAATATGTAAAAGTGAGTTGCTCAACAAACCATGTTATAAGAACTTCTGGATTAGCATTTTGTGCAGCAACAGGAAGCATTTCTCTTCCTCCCATGGCCAAAATAGACCCCCAAATTAGGTGACTGGTTGATGGCAGAAGAGTGGATATCAATCTGCTAACAGATGTCTATTGACAAGCAATGATCTCCCCCACACAGTGCCCCCACACACCCTGCAAAAAAGAGGAGCTGGGTTGGAGGCAAAAGGGATTTAGTAGTGGGGGAGTGAGAAAAAGCCTCTTGCCAGGTTCTCAAACAGAACCTGCCTCTGAGCTAATCCGTCTCACGAGGCCATCTTCTTTGCAACCTCAACACCAATGACTGCTAGTCATTCAGCCTTTGTGGGAAAAAATAACTTACCAGCACCCAGGCCTGTCTCTGGTGAGGCTATTCCATTTCATAATACATGTATCTGGATGTCATGCTTTGCTCTCAAGAGGGGTACTTGTAGCCCTAGTCTGAAATCACCCAAAACGTGGCAGGAGCCCTCAGTTCCCCTGGGTTGCATGGTCCAAAGCCCTGGGCCTCTGACCTCCTCTGAGCAAGATGAACTCGTCTGCCACTGCAGGAACAGCAGCAAAACCTCTAGGTAATACACAGCCGCACAAGAAGGAGTGTGCTTCTTGGGGGAGAAGAACTGCCTAATTTCCAAGACGTCAGCAAAATTCTTCCAGTTAGGACACCAGTAATTCAGCTGCAGCAAGGAAATAGTTAAGAGCACCCTAGGCCATGAACTGACCCAAGGACCCTTTTTTTAATTTTTCTCCTTGCTTTGCTCCACTCACCAGAGAGATTACCAACCAGCAGCTTAACCCGAGTGTGACCTTTCAGTCCTTTGGGGAAGGATAAGAGAAAGTAGCTGTCTGAATTCCAAAATACTTCTGCTCTTCCTTGCCTTTCTTTCTTACTTTTCTCTAGGAAACCCAGAAACAATACTTACCCATTCAGTATTCTTTTAATTTAAAGCATACTGAATGAACAGATTGCTTATACTATCTTCATAAGATTGGGTTTCAGGGTGGTTTAAGAACTCATCAGGTATCTGGCTTGGTTTTCATTTTGGGTTTTTGTGCTTTAGGATAGAGATGGTGAAATTCTGTGGCAACTCAAGAACAGCGTCAGAGTAACCCCAGCAAAGGCCAGCTTGGCTTACATGTTGCATTCTCTTAACCATGGTTTGTTGAGCAAGCCCCAAAGGTTGGGTTCAGTCTTGGTACTAAGCTATCAATTATTTACAAACCACAAATTACAGTGTAACAGAAAGCCACAACAGTCCATCTATAATACAGCTTAACAAGACCTCTGAACCCAGCCAGTATGTAATTCACTTCTGGAGTTCTTTGCTACAAGATGTGACGAATTAAGATTTCTTTGAAAGATGATTAAGCAGGTTGGTGGAGAAGATATTTCTCAACCATCTCTTCATGCAGTCTTGAGGATCAGATGCAAGAAACTGTTTGTGACCTTCCTGAATTATCTGAAAGGAGGGGGACTGAACTAACTGGCTTTTCAATTTCACAAAGGAAGACTTTTTCTTATGAACTTCTTCTGTTCTGAGTTTGTCAATGCAAATTACAAGTACGCAAAATCCCAGCTTCCTTTTGCTTTTCCTCCAAAATACTTAACTATCCAAACCAGAATTTGAGCTTGTCAGGAGTATTTACATGATCCATTATTTCTGAACAACTTTTGTCCATCATTAAAATGACCCAACAATAGGACTGAGATACAGTGATTCTGTTAATGAAAACCCCCATGCACTCACATTGCCAAACTGGGTCCAGACTTCCAAATGCCACCATTACACATATAAACAGCTACATTGGGTCTTAGCCCATTTATCACTGCTTTCAATCAATGGGCACAAGGGAACCAGGACACCATCCAACTACAGATAATACAAATGGCAATAAAATAGCACCATTGATTTTAAAATACCCCATTCAAGGCTTTATAAAGTATTCATTAAATGTCTATTAGAACAAATTGAAAGCATTAGGAGCAAGACCAGCTAGTTATGCAGATTTGCATCATTTCAGTTAATTCAGAAATGCCACACTGAAGGCAGCTCACAAGGACTTTTCAACACATGCTTGGATTGGAAATGGGCAAGCCGTGCAACTTTGCGACACACATGTTCATGAATGTTGATCAATATGACATATGCGTTAGTCTACACAGATACGATGGGAATCATGGAATGAGCCTCGGAGGAGCAAGAACATTTTGAGCATCCCATCTCTCTCCTACCCACCACTACTGCTCTTCTGAAGTTGTTTTGTTGGGGCATGTTCACATTCAGGGAAAGCAACTGTAGTTTGAGGTCAGAAGCTGGAAGTAAAGTTGAATCTAGAAACCATGACTGTGTGATCTTGGTCTGCACTTAATCTTCTTGGGGGTGGAGGGGGAACAGCACATATGTGGATGGGCCTGGCATTTTTCCTTTTTTGGGGGGTGTCCCCCTTTTAGGTAAATATTATTGTTTTTATCTGCTTCTTGCCTCAAGCTATGCCATTAGTTTGGAGCTATCACAATAAAAGGAAAGTGGTCTCTGTCATCTTTAAAGAGAGAATCTGGGCATTGGGCAGCTCTAGAGAGCAAGCCCATCCCTGCTAGATACCATAAACAACAGATCATTTCCTGCTCCCCTTTTTTAATTTGTTTTGTTTTGTTGGGTTTCCAAAGTACCTCAGAGGGTTGACTGAAACTTAGGAAACAAGGGTGTTCATTGGGGGGGGGGGGGGGGGGGGCTCAAAAAAAGTCAAGAGGATGGCCATGACCTTGCAACAGAAGCCCCACTCCTACATGGGTAGGTCTTCAATCCCATGGTAGTGGCCTCCATCTTGAACCCCCCTCCCAGGACACCCCTGTTAAGAAACCTGATCAAGTAGAAACAGAATGACAGAGATGAGGCAGAGCAACTAGCAGCGGACACCAACAGTTTCTGCAAAGATCAGCTGCCCCTTTGAAAGCAGCTGTTTCATTTTAATAAGTAGCATTATATGTTACCTGCAGACTGTGTAGCAGGACATACTGATGGTCTTTGGATCCTAGAGGGAAATGACCACGTGTAAAATTTGGAAGCTCATTGATCAACTTCTTCTTTCACAGAGCACTGTGACGTGGCAATATGATCTCACTAAATGGTTACTTCCTAGCAGTTGGCAATTGGTTCAGCAGATTACATACTTTGAGGACAGTTTGCACCATATTATAGCAAACAACTGTTGGTCCATGATGGATTTTTCCCCCTTCCCACTGGGCAAAAGCAGACCAGCTCAAACTAGGGCTTTCCAAACAGAAAGAAACCAGGTTGTTCTTAAATTGGCTGGTGATGATAATGATGGCTTTGTATCCTTCTGTATTTCTCTCTCCCACATGTAGATAGATTCTGTGGCGAGTGAGGTTTTTAAATCTATTGGCTTGACCAAGCCATGATCCTCTTTTAATAGATTTTAGCCTCTGTACTTCAAACAGCTTATTATTAGAAGCCAAGCTTTTAAGCTTTTCTGCTGATGACTTGAAGCCAAGTTATTGAAGCAGACAGTTAAGCCAACTACCGTATTTTAGAAAGAATAAAAATCCTGATTGCTCAAGCTACTTAAGCCAGGGAATCAAAACGTTCCATCTTCACTACCTTATTGCACATCTGAGTTTCGTTCATCTATTTGTCCCCCCAAGACACCCTTCCCCTTCCAATAAATGGGGAAATACCTGCCCTGGTACTTTGTAAATTATTAGAGATGCCAGCCCTTGACTTCCATTAATCATGCATGGCTGTATTTGTTCAAGGGTCTGATGTAACTAAATGGTTCAATTAATATTTAAATGTGAACTATATTTAAAAGCAAAGCATCACTACTTCGCTGTCTTCTGGGATCAAAAAGGGGTGAAGGAAATTCCAAAAAGGGAAACCCCACCATATAATGGTAACCCATATCTCTTGCGGTTAGGGCTCTTTTCTCCGTCTGTTGTCATTTAGACTGACGATTAATTTATTGGAAAAGAAATGCATCCTTTGCTTCTCTTGAACCATAGCTGGGATAGGCAATCCCAAATGTTTTGTCTTTGAGTATTATTGTTGAACACTGAAATAGCTGTTACTTGGAGGCAGGAAATATACATAAATCAGAGTGTAAATCCCAATGTAAGCTTAACATACTATAAAAAAGGCAGCCAAATCATGGAGGGGCAGGGGGACAATGCTAAACTAGAAGGCTGAATGACTTAATGCTATGGGATGACTTCCTGTTTCCATCACACTGCATTTTTCTGACCATTTCTTCCAAGGTCAGTGAAAAATTCTTTCCTGTGAGAAAATCCATGAATTTGAAATTGTTTTCTAAGGAAGTTCTTTAAGGGGCACACCTCTGTATTAGGGTGTGTGTGGATTGGATATGGTCCAATCTGAATTTTTGATTAAGATCTCTGAATTGGTTCAAATTAAGTTGATCCATTCAGAAGGTAGATTGGGCTTGGAGAGGGGGGAATAGTCTCTTTCTGTACATTAATAACAGGCTTTCAAATTATATATGATTCATTCAGAACCAAGAATCTGATCCAGCACATTGATTTGATTCTGAGATTCAGTCAGATCTCCAAAAATTTGAAACCAGTCAGCATCTATCAGGATTGGGAATATTTAGATGGGAAAGCACCAGGGAATATCAGGGCTGTAGATCAGACTTGATAGATTATGTGCCCTCAAGTCAGTGTTGACTCTTAGGAAACACAAAGATAGACCTTCTCCAGGATGATCTATCTCCAGACTGGTCCTTCAAGTCTTCCAACAGTGCATCCTTTGCTGCTGTAATCACGTCCCTCCACCTTGCTGCTGATCATCTTCTTTTTCTCTTTGCTTCCACTTTTCCCAGCATTATAGACTTCTCAAGAGAGTTAGGACTTTGCATGATATGTTCAAAATAGGATAATTTGAGCATGGTCAATTGTGCCATGATTGAGAACTCTGGATTGGTTTATTCTATGATCTCTTAGTTTGTTTTCTTGGCTACTCATGGTGTCCTCAGGAGTCTTCTCCCATACCAAAGTTCAAAAGCATCAATACTCCGCCTATTCTGCTTCTTCAAAGCCAAACTTTCACTTTCATAGAGTGTCACGGGGAAAACCACTGCCTGCACAATTCTGATCTTTGTTGTAGAGACACATCACAGCATCCAAATAGCTTTCCAAAGCCTTCATTGCTACCCTACCAAGTACTACTCTTGGTATTTCTTGACTGCTGGTTCTTTTATCGTTGATAGTCAATTCTAAAAGGCAGAAGCTACACACCATTTCACTACGTCAAACCTCCTAGAAGAAGGCAAAACGCTCCTGTAATATTGCCAAGAAAGCTGCATGGATGTCACCAGGAGGTCACCAGGAGCTGAGCTGAATTCAAAGGAAATTTTATTCTTTAAACCTGCAGGTTCTGATTAGATGAGGGATAATGTTGCCTTCCAATATGGTATAGTAGATAAAGCAAACATAGGCAGCTTGAATTTTTGCAGATCCCTTGGTTCTCCCTGATCATACTACCTAAAATCAACACAACAATTTCCTAACATTGGGTGGTAGGAAACACAACAATTGTAGCATCTACTAAAAACCACAGTTTTAAAACCCACCCCCTCAAGGTAAAAAAAAAAAAAAGGAAAAATTTAGCTCTACCAATATGCATGAGATGACTCTACTCATTTTACATCACCACCCTCTCCCAACAATAATTAAACGCAGCCTTCACCTACCCAAAAGCTATCTACTTCCTCACTTAAAGTGTTCGGCCATGACCTGATAGGACCCAGGTCCAAATCTCCATGAAGTTATCTGAGTAACCTAACCTATTTCAAAGGGCTCTTGCAACAGTAACATGTAGGGGATGGTCCATCAAGGTGGTTCACCTTGGGCTTTGTGGAGAAAAGGCAGGCCAGCAATGTAATCAGTCGATCAACTGCTCTGCAAACTACAGACCTCAAATCCTTCTCCATAGTGTAGAGCTAATTCTGTAGAAGTTCCTTATTATTCAGTTTCAGGAAAGGGGTTGGTTAATACCCCTATAGACTTCCTCTGACGGGAAACCATGCGCCTGGCTTTTCGCTATATAAAGCATTACGGGAGAAGAGGGAGTCTTGGAGTGGTTTCTACTTGTGTACTGTCCAGACCCTAATGATTCACCCAGAGTGATTTACGCTGCTTCTTATCTTTGATTAATGCCCCCTTCTGCCAGGCTCTCTGTGTTATCCACCCACCTTCACAGGCTGCCTCTGATCGAGTGCAACCTGTGCCCTAGAAGGAAAAGTGCATTGGTTGAATAATAGATGCCAGCCACGTTGCAAAGGCGGCGTAACGTGATCCCTGGTCCAGAGACCCATGGGCAGAAAGGCAGCCGGGGGGCTCATGGGGGATGCAGCCACCAAACAATGCCAGGTTCAGTCACTTGATCCATCCTAAAGCAATTCCTTGAATGCAAGCTGGTGAATAGCCAAAGGGCCTGCAGTGAGGAGGAAATGGAAACGCAGGCTTTGAAAAATAAGCCAGGGAGAGAAATGCATCTGTGTTGCTTTGGAAAGAAGACAAATGCTAACAGTGAACAACTCCACCGCAAGTTCCATAGCTTTTTCTCCCATTTGGGCTGATGGAGGAGCAGCAGAGGAGAGGGCATCTGCCAAGAACAGTCAACTTGACACAAAAGATATATTACAGCTTGATTTCTCTCATCAAACTGGAGATAATCATAGGGTTGGCTGGCTTTGGCCTTCTAGGTCTTGGTTTACAGGGAAACGCTCAACGTCAGCTGAAGTTTTCAAAGAAAGCACCGATCATTGTAAATTTCACCCATACCGATCTGATTGCACTCTTATAGGGTAAGAGTCAACTGGGCATTAAGGATGGGCAGATCGGTCCTAATTTGAATCTTCAGTTTAGTTTGGACCATTGACGTTGCCGGATTTAAAACTTTGATTCCATTTGCCAAATCGGTTTGGGAAAAAGGCTTCTTTCTGTTCATGGATAAAAACCTAAGAAGGCATCTCATTTGATGGTTTGGTTTGGTTTTCTGACTGGGAATGTTGGCTCAATTCACTGATTTGATCAAATCAGATTAAGTCTCCAAACTGAACTTTGCTCAGCCTTACTGGAGGTATGTGCAGGTATGTTGTGAAATATGCTACAAAAGCAGTACAAAGACATTGTCAATAGTGGATGAACAGAATGGGTGCAAAAGATCCTTTTTGTCTTGAGTCTCATTTGGCCTAAGGCTACTGCCACCATCCATGGTCTAAAATTCCACATATACAAGCACAGAGTTAAGAAAAACCTAGCAGAGTGTTCACAATGTCATTAAACACTTGGGACTGAGTCACACAACATGCTAAGTGATAATGTCTTATGTTTTGTTCTGACTTAGCGTGTTGCATTATAAATATATATAGTATACCTTAGTGTGTTGTGAACCTAGACAGCTGTGGTTTATTAAATGGACAAGGGAACAGTTGCTTAGCAAAATATGTAAATCCATAATCTACTAACTGGTAAGGATCAGATAGCTCTAGTTGTTGTGCTAAATAGCCACAAACCGTAGGAGTTAGAAGACAAGCATCAGGGAAGGACAACCTTTTGATAGTCAAAGGTTACATATTGGGGAGATTAAGGGCCACATCCTAGTCTGGCCAAAGCTGGATTTGGAGATGTTGGGGTGGGGGGAAGGAGCATGCCTATTTGACAATGTATATTTCCTGTTCTCAACCCAATTCAAAATGGGGAGATACAGTGCCATCAGTTTTCAACAGGGCAAAAAGAAAGGCCACATCCAGTCCAAAAATTGTACACTTCAGCTTCTAATTTCTCCTAACTTCTCTGGCCGAAAGTTACCTGGAAGTAGGTAGCCAAAATCCTAGGGCAGGCAAACCAAGCACCAGATACCATCCAGACATGCTATTTAGCCAAGAGAGCCTGGGCAACTCTGCCCCCCCCCCCCAAAAGCTGCGTATTCCGTTCCTGCCTTACAGCCACTCCAGCCCTCCACTGTATGCTGGTCACAGCCAGCGATGTTTAAAAAAGCCTTCTCCCCGCTGGAGACAATCACTTAGGAATCCAGAGGGTTGAGAGTCGGTGACTCTGGCATAGAAATCAGCATTTGGAGGAGCTATAGGAAGAAAAGGGTCAGGCCTTAAGGGGGACAGAGCTAAACAGAGGGTGTTTTAATGATAAAAGCCATTCTTTCCAGTGCAGGTCAATTCCATCAGTTGCGAGCACCAGGTCTGGACTCCAGAACCATTTATTTGGTCCTGTCCTTGGTTCTTCATCTCTGAAAATAATGGAAGGAGAGTGTTTCTGATCACCTGAACTGCAAGATGGTATCAGCCAGGATCACTCTCCCACCCTCCAGGCGAGCCAGATTCCCATCTGTTTGCCAGCTTGGATGGGGTAAACACGCGTGCTTCTCCAATGGCCAGGCCTGGACCCGCTTGCCATCTTGCACGCAGTTCTTCCCCACTTCTCCTGCACAGCTCTCCTCCGGAGGCAGCCTACTAGCAGCGGACAGGTAGCTGGGTTCTTCTCAAGGCTCTGAAAAGCCTCCAGCAGCCATCTTTTTCCAAAGCAAACCCACCTTGCCCACAGGCAGACCCGCTGCCAGGGCTCAGTGCCAGAGATCTGGAAGGAGGGGGAGAGCTGGATGTCTCCTGCTGGGACCTGCAGGGTCACGTGACCAAGTGTCAGCTGTCAAGCAGGGCAGAGAAACTTTCTGCAATTACCTGCTCTCAGTCCGTATACCCACAGGGCATTTTTTTTAAGGCAGAAGATAAGTGCAATGTAATACAACCAAGGCCTGTTACAAGGGGTTAGTTGTTGCTCCCACTCTCTGCCCCCCCTCCTGTGCTCCACTGAAAACACTAATTCGTTTCAACAGAAGATGGAGAGGAAGGGGGCACTGGATAATCATTTGTTTTATGAAGCTATACAGAAGCCGTCTTCAACCCAGCACCGTCAAGATGTGTCGGATGACAGCCCCCATCACCCATCCTGAGAAACTGTAGCCCAAAGCAACTTAAGAGCCCCACATTAGGGAAACAGCATTGATTCCTCCCCTTATAGGCACCTCCAAACTACCGGTCCCCCCCAATCTTCCATGTTGGCCATGCTTGCTGAATCTCTAGGAACTGGTGACATGTTCAAAAGTCATCTAAGCTGGAGGCCACCACTGTGCCCTCTGATGTCATGAATTACACCTTGTGTAAAGTAATATTTCCTATTGTCTGAAGGTACAGAAAAATAATTTAATCAGATCATTCATCTCTCAATCATGTTTTGAGAGAGAGAGATTTTTTCCCCCATGTTATAAATTGTTCCATCCCTCTTCCTCATATGTTTCACCTACACTAAAAAAAGCAGTGTTTGAGCCCAAGGGGATGTTTGGAGGGAGAAAGCAGTGGCCAACCACTTCTATATTATTGCAATGAAATCATGAGAATTGAGCTCAGCTCAAGGGAGATTTTATCTTTTTTAGTTTTATGGGGCCTTGGCTTCTACCAGTCTCATCCAGCACCTCTGAGGACAAAAACTGCTTTACTTTTGTCTTATAAAGAAGATACTCCAATTAAACATCTACTGATTTGACTGAAAGTTTAATCAGATAAAGCCCTGGTTAATTAAGCATTGGGAGGGTTATACTTTTAAACAGGAGGGCTGCGAGACGAGACCAATTTTCCTGCCAGCATAGTAAGGAATTTTTTACAAGATACCTTAAAGATGCCTTTTTCTTCTCAAAACAAGCCACCCCTTTTGCTTATTTGTTGAAAAAATGTCTTTAAGCTCCTTCCCCTGCTCTGATCGAGGTTTCAATACTAATGCAAAATTATTTCCATGCAATGGTCCTCCAATCAAAAATCACTTAACGGGGAGGCATGTAATTGTGGTCACACAAAACTCAAGCCAGCCCAATAGATGACATTCATATCTCCAGCAGAAGAGATCGCAGCTAACTGTACTCTGTCCGATCTGAATTACCAGCTTTTTGCAATAAAGGAACTGCTGTAATTAATTCCCTTACTTTGTTATACCATACTAGAGCAGTGTTTCTCAAACTTGGCAACTTGAAGATGTGTGGACTTCAACTCCCAGAATTCCCCAGCCAGCAAGGCTGGCTGGGGAATTCTGGGAGTTGAAGTCCACACATCTTCAAGCCTCCAAGGTTGAGAAACACTGTCCTAGAGACACAACTCTCTGAACACTTAACTAGTTGATGCCTTCTTATATATGATCTCTCACTGCTACGATTGCCCCACCTAGCGGAAAAGAAAAGCAATAGCCAATCTCTCTTGGGCCCCATTAAAACCCAAAAGATCAATCAGTGATTGTCTTGCAATTGAGTATTTTCAGTGTGCTTGTTTGTGTCAATCCCCAGCACTTAGAGTAAGCCGCGCTCTGTTGTGATAGGGATTCAGAAGTACACGTTTTGGCTTGGGTACAACCAAAGCCACATGCACGCCCACCCCACGTACACTGACTTGGAGGGCAAGATGTGATCACAGTTCCCGTAAAGGCCCCAGGTTTTAAGTGGAAATGACTGCCATTGATTCTGGCAGACAGCAGCTATCAGATGTAAAAATAAGCTACTCTCAATTAACCTTCATTGATTGGAATTAAAAGAGGGGTTGTGGGCACAGGGAAGAAACCGGCCTGCTCCCATTCTGAGTCTAGGTTCTGAAGACATGAGCCAACAGCGAGTGATCAGCAGCTACAGATGTTTGGAAGAGGAAGTGGTCAGTGTTAAAGTGCAGACACACTCAGATACTCAGGTTGGGGGGCGGGGGGTGTAGGCCATTAGTGACACCAGCTGGTACTTGTAGCTGCCAGAGGTCTTCCAGGAGCAATACACCATGAAGGTAAATCTTTGGGAATGACCAAAAAGGCCCACAGGCCCAGCACGGTTGGCTGGACACATTTTGCAGAAAGCAAAACACCATGATGGCTTTACCTGACCCCTATTTCATTTGCAACCCATTGAACTGTCAATTCACTAAATCAACTGGTTCACACGAAGCTGCAGAAATACTAACCGACGTGAATCAAGGTTGGAATATGGTGAAAATGTGGAGTCCTCGGTGCTCTCTGACCTTGGTTGTTAAGATGTTTCATTACCAACTAGATAACATCATCAGTGCTGGTAACACTGCTGATGGTAACAGTGCTGGTAGCACTGATGATGTTGCCTAGCTGGGTAATGAAATGTCTGCAAGCAAACAGCCAAGCTCAGAGAGCACCAAGGACTCCACAGTTCAATCCTGAGCTACAGATGTTCTTTTCTATTGTGGAAATGTATCTGCTTGGTTTTTAGCTGACCTGGTTAATTATGTCACCATGTATAGAGGAGAAGGGCCATTAGACCATAACATTCATTGCCTATACTCTTATACTACTTAGTAACCATGCTGTAATTATAAAAACTAGAGAGCCAGTTTGGTACAGTGGTTAAGGCACCAGGCTACAAATGATGAGCCCATGAGTTCTAGTCTTGTCTTAGGCATGAAGTCAGCTGGGCAACTTTGGGCCAGTCAATTCTCCCTCATCTGTAGGAAGAAGGCCGTGGTAAAACACTTCCAAAAATGTTGCCAAGAAAACTGCAGGGACTTGTTCACATAGTCACCAGGAGTCAAGATTGACTCAAAGGCAGTGAGATCTAGTTTGGCGTGGTAGTTAAAGGCATCAGGCTAGAAACCAGGAAACCGGGAGTTCTAGTCCTGCCTAAGGCACGAAGCCTGCTTGGGTCACCTTGGGCCAGTCACTCTCCCTCAGCCCTAGGAAGAAGAAGGCAAGGGCAAGCCACTTCTGAAAATCTTGCTAAGAAAACTGCAAGGATTTGTCTAGGCAGTTGCCAGGAATCAAGACTGAACACACACACACACACATACACACATGTAAAAACTAACCATATAACAAACAGGGAAAATTTATTCTCACCTCTAAAGCTTTCTTCATCTTCAAAGAGATGGAATTGGACAATTTGGCTAGTAGTCTAAGGAAACTTAGACATCAGTTGCCATTTTACACACAAAATATTGACTTCAGCTACTTTCACAGGGGCTATGTTCACACACACAATTCTTCTTCACCCCTTACACAACATATGATACCATTAACGAGCTCTATTGGTTGTTGTTGTTGTTGTTGGCCGCAGTCAGCCAGATGTTTAGACTGGATTTGGCATTTTTCTCCACCTATTGAGTCCTTCCCAAGGACCTGGGATAGGCAGATGTTGTTGTCCGACAGTGTTAAAGGTATCATCACAGGATATAAGCTGTTTCAAGTAAAGCTGCCATTTGCAATTGACTGATGGTGACTTTGTCAATGCCAATGGTCTTCAAGTGGTGCTCCAGATGTTTTGGGATTGCGCCCAAGGCACCTATTACTATTGGTACTATCTTTGCTTTCTTTTGCCACAGTCGTTCTACTTCTATTTGCAGATCTTGGTATTTTGTGATTTCCTCCAATTCTTTCTCTTCTGTTTGGCTGTCTCCAGGCATTGCAAGATCCACCATCCAGACTTTTTTGCCTGCCTTATCAACAATTGTCAAGTCTGGGGTGTGGTGTGGCAGGTGTTTGCCTGTTTGAATTCTAAAGTCCAAGAGCACTTTAGCTTCTTCCTGTTTTGTGGTCCCACCAATCCTTGATGATGATGATGATGATGATGATGATGATGATGATGATGATGCTGGTGGTGATGGACTCATGGCACTAAAAGGGAACTGGGGACTCAGCAAAGATCAAAAGGAGAGTGGAGGCTTTATATCCTCCACATGGATCTTTGGTCAAAGCTGGATCCTTGCTTTCCTTCTGGGAAGACCCTTTCTCTCAAATAGACTTTTCCTAGTAACAGAGGCAAGCAGGGGTATGATTGTTATGCCCAACACTGGGTTTTTCACTAGGACCTTTTCAGAGTTTCCACCACAAAAGAAACTGGCCTACTACAGCCTGAATCACAGGCCTGGGCCTACTCACTGGTGGCCCTCTCAATGCAGACTACCGTGCTCCCTGGTCTATCTTACATTCCCTTGGCACCCACCGTGCTCCCTGGTCTATCTTACATTCCTTTAAAGAGTTTTCAAATTAAAGCATGTTAAATAGGGTGCCCTTGAGGCTCCAGGAAGGCACTTCTGGTACCTGCCTCAGTGTCATAACGTCACTAGGCAATGATTGTTCTATTTTCCCAGACTGTATTTAAAAATAAACTTGCTCCATTGCTGGGTGCTGTTAGTGGAGAGTCAAGAGAACATGTGCATTTTCTGACTACATTCATTCTACTTTGGACATTGCTGTTTCAGCGATAGGATGTAGAGTGGTGGAGAGGACAATAGATAGGAACCTAAGTAATTGCTTTAGTAGAAGATTTAATAGGGTCTATGACGCCATCATAGAAAGACTTTGGCTCAGAAGCAGGGAGGGTCCCCAAACACAAGAAGACCGACTCATTGTACTTCCGAGTAAGCCAGCTAATACTTATCAAGATCTAAATAGGTATCCATATCAAGTGATCCACATATGCCCACTCAGTCCAGAATTAACCCACACTCCCAAGTATAGCAGAGGACGCCGTAACCAAATCTGATCATCTCTAAATAAACCCAGTAGCTTTTTTTCTCTTGCAGCAATCCAATCTCATTGTTTGCCTACACCTGGAGATCTATTAGGTCACTTTTAGAGCTGTTCAATCTGAGGAGAAAGTGCATGTGGTTGGATTAAGACTGTGCATGGACCTGGCTTGCTGTTTCTCAGAGGTCTGCTTCCCTGCAGAAAAAGGTTCTGTTCTCCTAATTTATTATCTGGAAGCTTGAATTCCTCTTGAATTTCCAATTCCTTTTGGTGATGTTTGTGAGATTGTTGCTGGAGATCATGGACAGCAGCAGTATTGTTATGCATCTTTCCATCACTTCAAAGTCTTCCTGCTGTTCACACTTCCCAACCTGGAAAAGCCAACCAGAAGGGCTTCCCTCATGATGGAATTCCCTTGGGATTGAATGGAAGCATGAGAAGCCAGGGAGGCAGTGGTCCACTGGAAAGAGGAACAGACAATAAAGAACAAGGCATTCTGTCTCTCTCACACACACAGAGCACCTAATTTAACAGGCACAAGAACAGTACCCTGCACCAGGAATGTTTTTCCAAAACGTTCTCCTCTGAAATAAATTTGGAAAGCAAATATTCCAGCAAACTGATTGAGGAGTGGTAGGAAAAAAACTGCCAGGAGAATTTTCTGCAGGGTCCTAGTTAGGACCACCCTTTCTCCCCATCCTGTTTCCTCCCCCCCCCCCCGACTATTATTTTGGAAGAACCCCAAATAGGTTTCCCAGCACAACTAATGGTCCAACGTGGCTCGCCATTAAAGCACTGACTAATCCTGGAATCACAGACCTGATGTCTCTATAGGCAGCAATAAAGTTTTCTGTAACCTCAACTCTTCCTCTTTAATGGCTTTCCTTGTGCCATTAGACTCACAGCTTCCCCTGCCTAGGAACGCTGCACTCTTTCCAATGCAGCCTGAACAGTGGGGTGGAGGTGAAGGGCTGGGGGAGGGAGGGGGCATGGAACTGGGGCTAGGGCCACTGCTTTTTATATGCCCAGATTCAGAGCTTTCCAATTCAGGACAAAAATCAGCCTCCCAGCTCTGGAAGCATTTAAAAGTGCCCTAGATGTTAGAGCAACATGGGGTCCAGGGGAATTTACCCTACACACAGACACTTCCCTTGGCACCCACCGTGCTCCCTGGTCTATCTTACATTCCTTTAAAGAGTTTTCAAATTAAAGCATGTTAAATAGGGTGCCCTTGAGGCTCCAGGATGCATTAAGGTTCCTGACAGCCATGGGTGCAATCTCCAGAGCCCCTCGCAAAGTGGCCACTGAAATGTATCTTCATATGACAGAAGGGAGATCAGACAATAAGTGGGGAACAATTATGTTAAGTGGATTTAATCAACGGAATTTCAATGGAAGGTAGATAACCACTGAAATTAAATCAAAGCTACATGAAATTAACTATAGGTTTTGCCCCACCGTCTGGTACAAGACTCAAAAGGTCATGGGTGGCCCTTGGCTGGAAAATATGATTGACCGATCCTACAATTCTTGCCTCCCTGTACAAAATAAATTAGCCACTCTGCATAATAAAAGAATAAATGGTTCGGACAGCCATTCCCAAACTTCATCAGAGGCTGCATCAACCTCAGTGTGTTTTAATTTTGCTGGCTTAGTGTGTGGTGCAAAGATAGCCAAGAGACAATGGGTAAGTAAACCATGATTTAGCAGAATGGGAGACCTCGGTGACTGTGTCTATCTCCACCAGTATTATCTGCTCTGAATGGCCATGATGCTCCCATACCTTGGGCAACAGTTATCCTTCTTCTATCCCTGATCTTAGGGCAGACCCAAGAGTTGCCAGAAATGAGGAATTGTGTCACCAACAAAGAGAGAAAAGAGGAGGAGACTTGCCGAAGAACTGCATGTGTCAATTCACTTACATCTATGCAAGTTAAGAGACACTTAATTTATAGTCTGAATGGTTACATTGATCACCAGTCACAGTGATCACCCGAGGCAAGCATTACATTCAGCTGTTTGAGGTAGACCAGGTCAGAAATAGATCCCACAGTTTTGACTGGGACTACACTTTCTTGATTTAGGCCAGTGTTTCTCAACCTTGGCAGCTTTCAGATGTGTGGACTCCAACTCCCAGAATTCCCCAGCCAGACAGGCTGGCTGGAGAATTCTGGGAGTTGGAGCCCACACATCTGAAAGCTGCCAAGGTTGAGAATCACTGATATAGGCTATAATAACAGAATCTTGAAAGCCTGACTATTTTCTCTTCCTTCCCTCTTATACCTCAGTAAATTAGGGTGGACCTGGGCTAAGCTTCTTTCTAACACCTTCTCTGTTTCCAGGGTTTAAAGCGTGCCTCTGTTTTTGTAAACCATTTCTGCATAGGTTCTCCAAGGTCATTTCCATGACTCTCTATACTACATGACCAGCTTTGCCCTAGCTGGGACTCGTCAGATGTAGGTAGCTAGTTGTTATTCTACAGGGCTACCAGTGTCTGACAAGTTCCCACTAGGATGAAACCGGTCATGGAGTGCCTGTCTCCTGGTATTCAATCCAACTAAAAAGCCACCCAGGATAGACATGGTGTAACTCAAAGAAATTTCCCCTCTGCTCCAAGAAGGACAATGAAAGTCATGAGAAACCTCGTACATGGAGTCATGACATAATATAACATCCGTATCTCTCCATTGTGATTGCTTAAGAGAAGGTGGACTATGAATGCCATTCTGATAGATTCTACAGTCTGAACGGAAATGCATCTCATCACAGTCGTCTCACTTGTTGTGCCTGTTCAGTCCCCTTTCCATAGCAGCTTCAAGGATTCCATTGTTTTCAATTCACTGGAATCTTTATTTTTAATGTAGACTTGGATCTAGCCACCTGTCAAAAAGAGGATTCCACAGGATTGTTTAGAAAAGGACATGTAGCCAATCTATCTTGTGATGCTTTTGTACGGTGATGCAGAGGTGCAAAACTGGGAATGTTCTGCACTAGATGCACATATTTTGCATACAAGCTGGGTCCCATCTTCAAGTACTGGCTGTACTCCTCGGCTTTACTCCAAATTCTACCCATCCCCGTTTTCCTCTTCTCCACGCACTGGGTAGGAGAATTGTAAGCAGTCCCATTTCTACCATCCAAAGCAAAGTCAATGCATTACCCCATTGCAAGGGTCCAGCTGAAGCATCAGGACATTAAGAATTGTTGCAAGTGGTTTGTCAGGAAAAGTGGATTAGCAGGTAAACAACGACGCCATCACCCAGTCTATGGGGAAGCACTTCTAAAACTTCCTTAACAGAGATCATTAAATATACATGATCTTGGTGGCTGGCCATATATCCTCATTAGAGCCTGCCATCAGCTGAATCAAAAAATCTTCTGCTCACCTCCAAAGAGATGGAATCAGAGTGTGGTCAAAAAGGTAAACAGAAACGTGAGCCAAAAGACAACAGAACAGGGCTGGGGGACACATTATGTAGCAGCTTCTTTCAGGTCTGATTTGTTTTTCTGAAGCTTTGCTTTCCTTGTCTTCCAGCTTCTTTTCTTTTTCTTTTTTCCCTGGAAAAAACATCCTGTTGGATTTAGGATTTTTTTGAGGGATGGGGAAAGCGGGGGGTGGGTGGGTGGAGAGAACGAAGCAAATTGAAGCCTGATGTGAGTCAAAATAAGGCTGAAACTTCTAGAAATTTAACTGAAGTTTACACTGCTCAATGTTTCCAGTCTTTCAACATGGGTACCAAGTGGAGGGTATTATAGTTGTTGGATAATAAAGTAATAAGTGATCCTGGAGATCACCTGGTCCAATCTCCGGCTCAGAGCAGGATGCAGGTTGCACCTATAAGACATACAGAGGTTCAGACTTGGTTTGCATGCGAGCAAGGAGGTCCCTTGGTTTTCAAAGGCCATTTCTCCACTGGAAACTTACCATAACTTGTCGAGTCATCCAACCTTCTTGGTACTAAAATAATGGTAGTGAGAACAGAGTTTAATATCACTTCCATAATGCTACAAAGATACCATAAACTGTGGCCTACATACTCATCAGCTACATCATCACCCAAGGCAAACCATGCAGTGGGGGTCACCTTCCAAGCATCAAGGGCCAAATCAAGGCTGAGTTTTTGGGTGAACTGGGAAATATTTGGCCCCCATTTTCTGTTTACAGTTTTGATAACATATTCTTGTAAACAGGGGCATAATTATTCAGTTCATCTGCCTATCCAGCCAGTATTTCAGAAATCAGATAACACAGAGACACACAATTTTCAGTTTTTTGTTTTCATGAAATCTAGCATGCTACTTAACCTGGTGCAACAGCCTAGTTCACCTCTATGGATATGCCACATTGGGCTATAAGTCCCTTATAGGAAATGGCCAAAGATCATCTATTCTACCCTTCCACTTGTATGTGTTTTAGCAAAATCTGCCGAATGCTGATCTTGGCCTCTGGAGCAAAGGGAGTACCATTAAATAGCTCTGTCTACCTGGTTGTACCTGAAGATGATTTTAACTGATTGATTGATCATGTGCCATCAAATGGTATTGACTCTTAGTGACCCCATAGACAGATCTCCAACCTGACCCTTCATGTCTTCCAACAGTGCATCCATTGCTGCTATAAATGAACAGGAGAAGGTTAACCACTCCTGTATTTTACCAAAAAGAACACATGAACTGACCACTTTAACTACTGGGAGTGAAAACTCTGTTTGTCCTGTTAAGCATTCATGGACCTAGCACTAGAATTCAGTCTTCCCCACTACCAGTTCTACTAGCAGAACTGGTAGTGGGGGAAAAACAGAATTTCCCTGCCCAGCATTAGTTTGTAAATAAATCACAGCTAATCTCTGGGAAGTTTTCACTCATATTTGGCCTGTGGGAAGAACACAAATCTCATTGACACTCTCCAGCTCTCACTGTTCAAAGCTATCTTCTACTGATTTGAGGGGTGATGGGTTCTCAGCCATCAGAATCTGGATCTGGCACCATATTCTTAAATGAATGTGATGCTCTTGCCATCCTGCATCTGGCTGGCCATTTATCTCAATAAGAGGACTGACGTGCTGGGCTTTGATTCATGAACTGTGCCATGTTCTCCTGCTTGGTGACACCAACATCTTTTCTGCATCGGTGACTCTTCTGCCAGAGAGCAACCCCCAGGACTCTCATCATTTACAGCAGCAATGTTTTCTGTCTCTGGGAGACAGGAGGCCCAACAGCTCCACAATCAATGGTGTTTGTAAAATTTCTTGGAGTAAATGCAGACAGCAGTTTACCTGCTTAGGGGTTGGGGTGGGGAAGACAACTTCCAATAACTCCCAGGGTTCTCCCATCTCATGGCTGAAAATTCTAGGAGTCAGAAACACATGATGGTACCCAGGCAGAGAAGGTTGTGTTGGGTCTACAGCATTAAGCATTTCTTGAAGGACAGAATTAGATTACTAGAACAGGATCTCAGACATATGATCTTAGAGCCATGAATATTTGGAGTTCTGAGCTTCAGATATGAAGACTGATTTTTATGGAGCATATCCCTTCTAGGATAAGAAACATGGGCAAAATATTGACATGAAGATATCATCACGTTAAATAGTGGTTCATTTTAGGAGCTCTTCATTTACATGGATTTATTTCCTACTTTCAGCTGTTCACAGAAGCTTTTTGGGATCCTGTAATACTTATATTTATTTATAATTAGGTAGGTAGCTTAAAAGTTGAACAGGTAGTCCAAATCCATTATTCTCATATCAGACCTTTAGGGGGAGCAGCCAGAATCTCCAAGTTCAGCTATCTTTGTGCCTTTCTTCTGTAGAGTATTGCTCTGTTCCTACGTTTCATGTTTTCCTGAAAGATGGAAAATAATTCTCACTTCCCTGATGGTGTTTCCTATCCAAAATGTCCCACCAATGGTCTTACTGTATGGCAAGAAGGGAGCTGATCATTTAATCCCCGTGGCGACATATCACCCGGTCACTTACTTGAGAAAGGAGATGCCCAGCTAGACCTTCTCACCAGGTGTACCAGTTTCAAGCAGTTTTTGGCTATTTACAACAACAAAACTTCATTTTAAAAAATGCAACAGAGGGTTTGCTCCTGTGGTTCAGTGACAGAATGAAAAGAAGGCTCTCAGCACTACAAAGGGGTTTGCACAGCATGGAGGTAGATGAATAATTTGTGATTCAGTGTGTAGTGTGAAGTTCAGCCGTTACTTTGTCAGGCTGCATTAACACAAGAGCAGGCGATCCGATGAGTTGTATGCTTGGCTATAGCATGTTATTTGAACATAGCAATTCCTTTTAGGCTTTAGCATGTTGAATGAACCCAACCAACATGACAGGGCTGAGAAAGATTTCTGCCCTGAAGGTCAATGTTGCCCAATGGATTAATACCTAGCATCAAAAAGCCGCTTCAGATAAATTCATTTTACTCTAAGGAACCCAGAACTTAGAGTGAGCAAGAATCTAATGTCATGGTTATCACAATCTTGGAAAACCATAATGGGGCTTGAAAGAAATATTTGCATAATCCCCTCCAAGACCCATATTACTTCAGGATGTATCATGAGAATTGGGGAACTTGTAGTGGGAACAATCACTATGTCTATACTCAGAAAAGTGGTATTCCCTGTGATTCCTCATGTATTGCAGAAGGTTAGAGCTTCAGTTGGGTATCCGATCTGGTTTGTAAAAATCTGGACAGCCACTAGGTGTCAGCAAAGACATACAGAAAATTAGATGTCATCCAGACTTTTGCAGCTAATATTGGTAGCCCTACCTAATAACCAAACGTGTTCTGAATCAAGGCCATTTTCAGTTTAGGCTCAGATGATGTGCCATTCGATCTGATCAACTCTCTTTTTCAGCAAAAAGAACAGCAAGGGAGCCAGAGTGCAAGAGGGAAAGGACGCATCGTCTGCACACTGCAGTGCTGACCTTCTCCAAGACGTGGCTCCAGAGAGCTGAGGGCCATAAATCATCTCAGGCTGCGTTTTCTCGTAAATGGTTTCCATTTTGTCTCTCTTTGGGGGCGGCGGCGGCGGCAGAGGGGGGAGCTCCGTGTGATCTATAGCACAGAGACGGCTGTCCATTTTCCAAAGATCTGCCCCTCCCGCTGGGGTCTCTCCTATTTCTCTCCCCCCATATGCTTCTTCCTCATTAATGGCCTGCTTGAAAGCCAAGCCAAGAAGGTGCATTGTCAATCTGATTGAGACTATCATTCGGGCCAGACTGGGCGAAAACAGACAGCACCCTGAAAGTGTCATCAATTCTCACTTGAGCCCTGAGCAGCTGGCTAGGTCCATATATTTTTTAAAATGTTATTAGGGTTTTTGTTTTTAGTTTTTTAAATCATCCTGGGCCAGGAGTGTGCAACCCAGGGTCTTTTTTTTTTCTTGCAGCCCTTGGGGTGTACCCCATGATCAGAACAGTTACCCATCATGTTTAAGTGGGAGGCAGATTAAATCTCTACCAGGGGCCCTATGCTAGGCATTGCAAAGTTTAAGAAACAATCTGTCCAAACTTTTCTCTAACCCCAAACCTTCCCACTCTGCAGCCCTCAGATCCCCCCAAATGTTACATGTACCCCTGTTCACCAAAGGTTGCCACCACTGCCCTCAGTGGACTAGGAAACTTTTAGACCAGTGTTTCCCAAACTTGGCAACTTTAAGATGCATGGACTTCATTTCCCAGAATTCTGGGAGCTGAAGTCCACCCATCTTAAAGTTGCCAAGTTTGAGAAACACTGCTTTAGACCTTTTTGACTTTGCACATTCAGCCCCACTTTGTAAGGAAGATTTGTCTCCTTGTGTTCATGCTGTGTCCAAATTGGCTTTCCAGTTTTTGTAGAGGTTTTCTTCCCCTGAGAAAGAGGTCTCTGGTTATCTACTCTTTTCCTTAGAAGCCTTAGGAATTTCTTTTGGCTTTCTCTCAGTGGTATGTTTGAGGAAATATTCTTGTAATGGAGATTTGCGTGCACTTCTGGACTCTCTGTAACCCCATCCCATCCATGAGAATTTCATTGACATTAAATGAAGATTGGTGGAGGAAGAAAAAAAAAATTCTGTGTAGTGCTTGGGCACCAGATGAGGTTCATCCAGAGATGTGCAGCTTCTATCAATCTGAGGTGTTCACCAAGCTTTGCATGGCACTTGGAGAAGCCTTAATCCAAAAGTGGGAGAAGCTAGGGTTTATTTGGAGACCGAGGTTCTGGAATTTCAAGGGGTGAAATGGGTACTTTAAGTATTTACCAAGTTGATGGCACTCCTTTTGCCCCGAAAAAGATTCCGAAAGGAATGCTGGCATTCTGATCCAGCTCACGAGAGGACGGCTCAGGGAATGCGTTCAACTGGACACTAACTCCCATGGCCCCGTCTGATCCAGAAGCCCTGAGACATTGGGGGCAGGGCTCGATGGACGCTGGGATGGCCATGCAAGGTCAATGAAGCCCTACGCCATGACATCATCTATTTCTCTGTGGGGAGAAACATGGGGAGTGGTCTAGCCACCAAATTGTTTATGTGGAACTGACTGCTGGAAGGATTCATCAAACTGCATCAGGACTCTGGAGTTACTCTGGAAAGCATGTTGGCTTTCTGATTTTCTGCTGGACTGGACTGCCCTCCGCTGGTCTCTTTTTCCTTTGCATTTAAGCACAGAGATTTTTGAAGCTGATCCATTCTCCTCTATCCCACTTGGGTGCACCCAAAGTGGCACTTTCATACCTGCTCTAACAGAGATATCTCCCTGATTTAATGTCAAGATGAAGCTGCTGGTCCACCATCACGCACTGAACATGGTTTAACAATTCTGACATTCATTTAATTTTTTAGATTGATTGATTCAGTGTCAGCCTCGTACCCATGCACCACCCAGTAACACATTGTTTATGGGTTATCAGCGACTTACTCGGACTTCCACGCTATAGACAATGGGAACTGTAACTTCTCTGAGCTAGTTTTGTTTTGATTTTACTTCCAGAAGATTTTACTTCCAGAAGAAAATACTTCCAGAAGAATTTGCAGCCTGGTGCCTGTTTTAAATTAACATCCTTTGTGTGAGTTATTGCGATAACGCATGCAAAGCTTATCTGACATAGAAGGGAAATATCAGCCCTACAAGGCAGGCCAAATCAAGAAACAGACACCATATAAATTACTGGAACTCTGTTGTTATAGGGTCTAGTAACAGAATCTTGAAAGCCTGGCAAAGGTATTCTCTCCCCCTTTTATACCCAAGAGAATCAAGGCAGGGAAATCTTGAGTTTCTTTCTCACTCCCTTCTTCCTTTCAGGGTAAGCTGGTGCTTACTTAATGGCTGTTGAATTTCTTCTTCAAGGTCATCTCCATACGCCTCTACAGAAGGACTCAAGTGTGCAAAGAAATAATTTGTCCTGGAATAAATGCACATTAATCATAGGCAGTGCATGACAGCATGGATCAATAGACACATGTCCAGGATCCTGCAAACTAGAGAGATCCGAAATCCATCTCTATGTATCTGGTGCTGGGGGGGGGGGGGGGGGGGGGGCGGGGAAGATGATGATGCATTTAAAAGAAAAATTGGCTTACAAGAGCTCATTAAGCTGAAGATGCAGTGATGCTGCTAAAAAGAGCAGGGCTGTAATATGTAATAAATATATTGGGCTTTGGAGGATGAGTGAATAGTGATTTTACTATATATATATATATACACATACATACATACATACACACTGTGTGTGTATATATGTGTGTGTGTGTGCGTATGTATATAATATATTTTACTATATATATATATATATATATATATATATATGCATACATATTTTATTGAGAGTTTTAACAACAATAATAAGAACTAATACAAACTAAAGTAGAATGAGAAAGAAGAAAGAGAAAGGGAGAAATAAAAGAAAAAGCTAAAAGTGCAAAAAAAAATAGAAGAAAGCAGTTATAAGTACAGTTATATTTTAACCTCTCTCTCTAATGTTACATCGTGACTCTCTTCTTTCTGTAGACTATCCTGTCTAATCATCAACACCGTAAATCGTAAGTTCA
This sequence comes from Liasis olivaceus, assembly GCA_030867105.1. NCBI lineage: Eukaryota > Metazoa > Chordata > Lepidosauria > Squamata > Pythonidae > Liasis > Liasis olivaceus. The sequence goes on from CM061361.1 coordinate 14,130,738, forward strand.
TTTTTTTCTTTTTTATGCAAAAAGTCCATAAGGGGTTTCTGGTCACCAGTAAATGCAGATATTGTCTTTTCTGTAATCAAGGAAGTCAATTTGGCTATTGCAGCAAGTACTGTCATCTTCACCAACCATTCCTCCATTGTGGGTATTGCCAAATCTTTCCTTTGTGCATATAATAATCTCGCTGCAGTTATATATAAAAACAGTGTTCCATGGCTCTTTCCTAACTGTTTGTCCCTCAGTCCCAGGACAAAAAGTTCGGACTTCAACTGAATATTAATCTTTAAAATCCTCTGAATCACTGTATGTATTTGAGCCCCAAATTTTTTTGGAACAGAGATTTTACTACCTTTTTAAAAAAAAGGAAAATACTCTGCTGCCCTAATTTGGCAGTGCAGTCTTGAGGGACAGCAGGACCTACAAACAAATGTTTATAGGATTGCAACCCTGATTAAAACAATGGTGTTTGATACAATCAGAGCTATTGTATCTGAGTTGCAGGATGCCAGACAACAACTAGATGGCCACAAATATATAAAGAAAACTCTTAACTGTTGTCATCCAGTGATTGTCTGGCCTTTTGAAACCCAGATGTGATTGCCCTTCCATAGTTTTAAATGTATGACTAGAAAATACAGCAAAGTCAGTACTGTACCCTGTAGGAGGAGAGCCATATTTGCCTAAGGCAGTGTTGTCCAAACGTGGCCACTTTAAGATGTGTGGACTTCAACTTCCAGAATTCCCCAGCCAGCCATGCTGGCTGGGGAATTCTGGGAGTTGAAATCCACTCATCTTAAAGTGGTCACGTTTGGACAACACTGACCTAAGGTAATCAAAAATCAGGAGGAGTCTGGTCCAGGAATATCCACAGACAGTGGTAAAAAAGAATCAGGATGGTGGTCACAGCAGTCAATGTTCCACCTGAGTTTATGTGTCTTGCAACAGGCAAAGTTTGGATCATACCGTCACCACCACCATCCTGACATTTTTTGGCCACACCCTGTAGACACCCCTGGTCTGGTAGCACCTTTTCAGACCACCAAATGTTATTAAAAGGCATAAGTTTCATGAACTGCACCTGTCTTCATCAGAGGCAACTGATAACTCCCAGCGCTGAACCCTAGTAGTATCTGTATTTTCCCAACAAGAACTTGTTGAAAACCGGAAAAGAAATGAGAGGCTGAAGGGTTAATTTACACCCCTTCCATAATACGTTTCAAAATGGAAAAACTCTTTAGAGCATTTACTCTTTGTAGACCTATGGGAGAATTGCCTTCACTTGCCCTGCATGAAAGGATGTCATGTTTCCATAAGCCTCTATTTCAATTTTCCATCACAAGAGGGAGCACATTCTCTTCTCATTGTGGGGCTTCCCAACTTGCGTATCATGAACAATATCAAGCTAAACTTAACAGTCAGGTTAGAAATGTTTGCAAGCAATATTTTAGAATCTCTCCTCTCTTTCTCTCTCTCTTGCTTGCATCTGATTAGGCATTCCCTCTCCTTGCCCTTAAAAATAAAGCTAGCTAAAAAAAACCCTACCAGCATATTTGTAATATCCAAAGGTTGTTCTGAAAATCTCTGTAGTTGCAAATTATATGCTAACACAACTATTTCTTTACTCTCTTTCTCAGATGTCTTTCTTCCAGCATAACCTATAGGCCAGTGTTTCTCAACCTTGGCAACTTTAAGATGCATGGACTTCAACTCCCAGAATTCCCCAGCCAGCATGCTTGAATAGGTAGATTAAGGTTTCATACAGTACATAGCACACCTCCCTATTTCACTCTCTACAGATGCTAAGGTTTAATCGGAACACACACAAGCACACACATCACACGTGCAATCCTTCCTAGCTCTCACAGAATCATTATCTTGCCTTTTTAAACATTGCCTTTTGGGATATACTTTCCTTCTGACGTTTGTTTGTTGGGACAGCTGATTGATTGATTGATTTTATCTCTTCTCTGATGACACCTCAGGGAATGTTCCCCCTAAAAAGGCAGGACTCTTTCAGTGGTGGCACAATTACTAGTCAACAGAGATCCACCAGGATCCTTCTTTGCCTGCCTCTAGCTGGCCAGTCAACAATTAATATCCAAAGCCAACTCTTCTACAGTGTGGATTCAGCTGATGCTTTGATGCCTGACTTTTGGCAAAATGACTGCTACGGTATTAGCAATCCAGTATTTTTTTAATTTTGTTTTATTTCATTCCAATGTACTTTGTGCCAACTGCTTTGTTTGTCCAACAGGGAAGTAAGATATATTCTACTTCCTTTTTTTTTTAGTTGCTTTAATGCGTAGTCCGAAGCAGGACAATGGATCACAGATGTTGGTTCGAGGAAGGTAGAAAGACGCTGGAAGTGATGCAGAGCAAAGTAGCAAAGGAAACAGCGTATGGGAATCAGACACCATTTCTTTTCTTCTCTCTTCCTGCTTTCCAACATTTTTTGCAGCTGGAGGGGTTCAGTTATCCCCCAGCAAGCTAAGGGAAGAGCTTTTTCATGTCAACCCAAAGAGCATAGCAGACTTGCATGGTTCAGAGTCTGGCAGGAGAAGATCAGCCGTGATGATGTCAGCAAAAGCATATTTTTAACCTGTGTTCAAGCAAACAGGAAATGGCCCCCAGAAAAGACATCAAAGCTTGGACAATGCAGATCCTGCCTGAATTTTCCCAGAACAACAACAACAATTATTGAAACAAAGAAAAGAAAAACCCTGTCTCTGCAGGCTGCTCTTTGGGAAAAAAATAAAAAGGAATTGGAAACAGGAAGCTCCAGCTAAATAAAGATCACGCTCTCTTCCCTTCTCCAGGTCTTGTGCTGGGAATTGGGAAGAAAAGGCATCAGCCTTGGAAAGGAGGTTCCAGCTGGGGTGGGGGTGGGAGGGTTACTCATTTTGTTTGCAGCTGTCTTAGCAGCCAGTGCCTTGCAAACCTTTATTGGAAAGGAATGCGGTTTCATCAGATGATGACAACAGACTTTCCAGAATGCCACGTTAGAGGAACATCCGTGTCTTCCAAGTGAGGTCCTCTTGAAAACAAGAGTCAGTTGGGCATCACATAGAGGTTGCATCTGGAGCAACCACATACGTATCAACAGAGAAAGGAAAATGTGTCACTCCAAAGAGGACACCGATTTTCATCTGATTTGCACATGCTGTTGTACAGATGCAAATCTGGAACTGGTGACTCAAACTGAGAAGGACTTTTGTGTCTCACCGTTATGGGGAAGACAAGGCGAGGTGACTTGCACAGCAACTTAATTTGTTGCTGTAGCTGTTGATGAATATCAAGTCCCTACCAGCTCTTCCTTCTACTGAACTCTTTAGATTAGACTTGCTCTGGCAGCCACTTCAGATAAAAGACTCCCTCAAAGAGACTAAGAATGACCATCCTTAAATGAGAGCTACCCTTTATAAACACAGGGACACTCTAATTGAATGGTGTGGTTGACAATTCATTTTTCTATTGTACCTCACTTCCCCCCAAAGCCCCCCTTCTCACTCCTGACCCAGTAATTTTCTTCTCCAACCCTCTTCAAAAGTAAATTTCCATAGATTCCAACAGTGTATGGCGAGAGAATATGCTGTATAGGTTTGTCCTGTTCCTATTGACTCTGTCTTTTGTACAACATACCATAGTACTTTGGATAAAAGTTTTGAAGGAGGAATCACATTCTGATCATTGTTGATATACTCCTTCAAGTGATCAAGAACACTTGCATAAACAAGTCCTCAATCAAATGGAGAAGTCCATGTTTCCAAGAGCTTATGTTGTGCGGCGGTGGTAGTGGTGGTGTTAGACTAGGACAAGTTGATGCCATCCATCAGTGCTGGCTTACAACTCCTGGAATTTCCAGATGAAGAAAATGATCGGTGAGAATTCTAGGAGTTACTGTCCAACACAACTGGAGAATGCCAGGTCAAGGAAAACTGGTGTGGAGAATAATTTCTGAAGGAGGCATGAGAAGCAAGCGATAAACACCCATGATAGCAAGAGCAGATATGGGTCTACCCAGGTTTTACATTTTTACCAACCTTCTTACAGTGGTAGGATCAGCACATGTGATCCTGCTGCCCCCTTCTCACGACTCGTCTGTATGGGAGGTCGCTCCTGGGGGCAGCTCCTCTTATTTCAAACGGCAACACTCCCAGAGAGAGGGAAACGTGGATGGGACATTCCTTCTTCTCTCCCTCACTCATATTACTGTTTCTTCCCTTGGAGGAGGAAGCAGCAGATCAGGCAGCAGCCTCAAGAAAGTTCAACAGCAAAGCTAAGGGTTCTAGAACATTAGCACTGGGGCTTTCAATGGTACAGTGGCCTTGGCGGGTGCCTAACAATGCTGGAGCCTAGTGCCAACCGTGATTCAGTGCTTGCAATCTGAGAAAGATGGACTGTGCCAGAGGCTGCAATCCCAATAAAAGATTTTCATGGCATCTGCATGAATGACCTTTTTCAGGGACTGAATGAAGTCAGAAATCTTATGAATGAATGGAAGGGTTGAAGGTAGGAGCAGCAACCGGTAGCTGCCCTCACACCCAGCCTCCAACCCAGGTAGGAAGGAGCCAATGAGCGGCTCCACCAGCAACCCCTAGGCTATCAGATCCCCCCTGCCCCAACAGTAGCCTGGTTTGCATTTCATTCCAGTTGCAGTCAGAGGAGAAGAGGGTTAAATGTGGAGAAACAGATGGCAGTCCCTGGTGGATAAGCTTTGCTTTGGGACTCTGCGCTGCTGACTTGAATATGCTAGGAATGCATACTGAGACTTCCTGTTGTGCTTCCCCACATGAATGAGGTCAGATCATTTTGGTTCCTTGGCAATTTACCAAGCTCTGGGCCCCAGCACCTAGCCACCCTAACTGTCAGGACCTCTTCGGAATACTCCAGCTGGACATTGACTCTTGGGGTCCAGGGAAGGCTTTTGAAATCCCAAAGAGAAGGTGGGAGGGAGACAGCAGCTCTCTTTAGCCCCTCCGATCATCTCAAAGTGCTTGGATATACTTGAAGGGTCTTTCCTTCCTTTGACAATGTTGGCTGAGTTCCCCAAACAATCTCATGGCTGGATTCACTCATTTTCTGGCTTCACCCAATGCTAAACCAACCAAGCTGGGTTCTCACAACATGCTACCACTCCCCACCCCCACAATGAACAAGCAAAAATCCCATACAAACTAAGATTAAGGCTGTGGAAATGGAACTATTAGCTATTGCACTGACCTGATTAAGAATATTGTGTGAACATGTCCCGAACTGGCAACATGGAATCATTCTTAGTATGGGAGCCAAGAATAACAGCAGCTTCAGCTCTTGATCCGTTTTCCCTGTTCTGATATGTTCCTGAGGTCTACAGCTATAAAATCCTATCATATCCACTCACGTATCATGCTGGCTACAGATGATGGGACTTGTTGGGCAAAGAGAGAAGGTGCCAAGCTGGGGACATAGATTCAACTATTCAGAGAAGCACAAGGATCTTTGAGGCCCAAACAAAGATATCAAAGATCCTACTGCATGTCCTGCAAGGTGGCCAATGTTGGTTATCTCCAGCAGTGTATTGGGGGATCACATTATCTCAAGGGGAGATTAGCTGGAAGGAGAGACTAAATAGCCCTTGAGAACATGTGCATAACACTCAACCTATTGGATTGAGGAATCTTTCTCTGCTGTCTGAATGGGACTTCAATTTCCATTGTATCTAAGGAGAAGAGGCTAGGTTAGAAATGCAGCTGCATTCCTCTCTCTGGATAGTCTGCCACCAAGTCCCTCTCCTCTAGTATCGTCCCCTGGGATGGTTGTCATCTGCTGCCCAGAGACGACCAGGCCTGCAGGAGAAGACAATGATCAGAAACCACAGAAACCTGGGTAGATGCAGGCAGCTCCCTGTGTTACAGCCCTGGAAGAAAGGAGTGTGATGCTCCATGGCCTGACAGCTGGTCAATAAGCTATGGATGCAGACTCCCTTTAGGCAAGCATTCTGACTGGCCACAAAATCAGCTTTCCTCACTGTCTCTTCTCCCTTTCCCTCTCCCTCCCCTCACTCGGGCAATCCATTCCAATCAAGCTGGCTCAGAGATGGAGGGCTATTTGCTTAGTCTAACCTCCGCCGGATAGATCCATTAACCATCCCACAGTTCCTGGAAGGCAGACAATCCCTGACCAATAACACAAGCAGACAGCTATAAAGGAAGATGCACTGAATGGGACGGAAGGAGGGGCTGGGTGATGGCAGGATCCAGGCTGGTTGTCTGGACCCAGGGCTGGGGTTTTGTAAGAGACTCCCGTCAGACCCTCGGGGGAGGATGCCTGATTTTTGACCGAGCTTTCCAGAGCAGTCCCCAGCATCTCCAGTATAAAGGAGCAAGTAGTGGGTGGTGGGACCGATGTACACCTGAGATTCTGCTGTTAAACTTATTGAGATTGATAGATAAATAGCCTGAGGTTGAGGAGGCATCTTCCAGGGTTCCCAATCTAATTCTGTTCAACAAGGTCTGATTTTCAGTTAAAAGGAAAAGTAAAGATTTTTGCATAGTGAACACGGTTGGATTTGAGGGGGCACCTTGTGGCCGCTCTCACAAAATGGCATTCATTGATGGCATCTTCAAACATCCACTCACCATAAGACAAACTGCTAATGTTGCTTCCTTCCACCCCTCTTTATTCCCTGCTGCTGGAGGATTTCCAACCTGAGCATCTGGGCATACTTCCAAACAAAGCATGGGGCAGGTATCTCCCATCTCTCTTTAATTTCTAAGACTAAGAAGGGGGGGAGGTCCGACCCCCCATGTAGACCAGACCAGGAATCAACTCCATAGGAAGGCTAAGGCTACTTTGATTGAGGTGGGCTCTAATAACAGAATCTTGCACGTCAGATTGTGCTGGCCCTTCCCCTTCTTATACACATGTGAATTAGGGAGGGGTCTGCCTGAGTCTCTTCTGCATATTTTCTGCTTGTTTTGGACTTCAGATAGGTTTTTCCCCTTTCGTTTTGGTAACAGACCTCACCTACCTCCATCAAGGTCATCTTCCTTACTGTCTGCACTAAGGCACACAGATATCAAGTTTCCTACCCTTGTTCTCATTAAGGATGTTAAAGCTTCAGGGCCTTTAAAGATCTAAATCGGCAGCTTGATTCAGCATCTGTGTGGTCAAGTCTGCAATCTTGTCCTAGTCCCTATTATCACCATCCTTAGGAATATGTCTTCCCAAGATGAAGGAGTTTTAACATTTGTTTATTGGTGTATCACCTTTGCCATCTAAAAGGGTGTTTTCACATAGCCATTCCCATCAGGCACAGTCTACAAGTCTGGATTACAAGTCCTAGAATTCCCAGCCAGCGTGATTCCATTTGGTTTAGGCAGCCCCAGCATTTCTGGAGAGCACCCAGTTAGAAAAGGGGCACCCTTCATTGACTAGTCATCATACTAATGGTGAAAGAGGGAGAGGAATATAACATCTGTTCTCAGCAGAACAAAAAGCAGAACCCTTCATCGGTCATGGTTACAAAATGGACTTAGCCCGTAGCATTCCTTGTTGGTAGAATCAGCACATGTTCCTTGGGTGAGTTGATTTTTCTTCTGTGAAAGAAGAAAATAACACTGTTGCCCATCTCAGGACAGCGGCTTGCCATTCTGTTTGCTACGCTCAGGACACCACACGGTGGAGAGGTCTTCCACGTTGTGGCCATTGTGCATGCAAAGAAACAAGCCCGCTTGTTAGTCATCCCAGTTCCAAAACTCAGCACCAAAAGAGTTCTGAAGTTATTCTTAGGGAGTTGAACGCTGGGTCAACCAGACCACAGGGATTGGAGTGGGAAATGTGCAATGGAGAGGGGCGGGTTAGACTGGATTGGACTGGATGGAATTCTTTGCCAGAGAGCTGTTTTAGCTCCATCACGGAAGGAGCTGAAATGTGGAAACAAAAGGTTTTCCCAGGCTGCAGCCGCTGAGGCTCCTTCCTTTACCATGCAACAGGATTCCAGAAACAGCTATCTCAGGAGAGAAGGCAGGGAAGAGTGACTGATCAAGCCCCAGATGGACAGAAAATGCACCCTGCCCTAAAGCAAGCAAGCAGCAGGCAAACTTATTTGCATATGAAAAGATAGCATGCAAAGCTAGGTTGTGATCTATCCATGGACATATTTATTTTCTGCTCTTTTTTTTTTTTTTGGGTGCCTTCAAGTCAGCCTTGACTCCTGGCGACTGCCTGGACTAGTCCCTGCAGTTTTCTTGGCAAGACTTCAGACGTGGTTTGCCCTTGCCTCCTTCCTAGGGCTGAGCTGGCTTTGTGTCAAAGGCAGGACTAGAACTCATGATCTCCTGGTTTCTAGCCTGGTGCCTTAACTACTACATCAAACTGGCTCTCTCCATTACTTCCTTCCTAGGGCTGAGTGAGAGGGACTGGCCCAAGATCACCCAGCTGGCTTTGTGCCTAAAATGGGACTAAAACTCATGGTCTCCTGCTTTCTAGCCTGGCGTCTTAACCACTACACCAAACTGGCTCAGGGAACTTAAAAGGGAGAAGGTTTGAAAAAAATGCAATCCCCTACACTAAGCCTGAAGTGGTGCAGTCGAAGATGAGTTTTATTGCTTAATTGCATCAATTGCCACCATCAGTTTGGTTATCTGGATTGTCAATTCCATCCTGGCTGTATATCATGCATCTATAGCAGCTTAGTTGCAAACTGTGCTGTTGTCATTGGGTGTGCTATGGGTGTGCCAGTGCATCCCTTTCTTGCTTCCCCTCTGGGATTGCAGCTCCTCCCCTTTGCAAGGTCACCTGTTGGCAGGAACATGCACAAATCAAGGTGCTGTAACAAGGAAGAGCAGAACCATTGCAATATGGACTATGGAACTTAACCCTGAGAGACTAGAAAGACTAGCAAAAGAAAACTGTAATCTCAGTGTTTTGATCCAGATTATTCATTTTTGTACCCTCCCAACACCCCTCCCCGCAATTCTCTTGGTCATATCAATACACAGGTTTGGTTCACACAATGCTCCAATCTGTAAGGGTTAGTATGTCCTATGAGCCCAGTTCTTGTGGCTTGTAAACCATGGTTTAAGACTTAGCACAAACACAGCCAATTGGATGTAGTGTCTAATGATTAATCTAAACTTGAGCACTTTCTAAGTACAAAATTGTTCATGATTGACCCTGTTTGTATCATCATGGGTATGATGGACTGTAAGACACAATCAATTCACTTTGTGCAGATCAAAATTCATTCTTTAGAACATGAGTTGCTGATTAACTACAGGTAACCCCTGAAAAAAAATGGGTTGGCTTCCATTCCCTCTATAATAACTAAAGATGTAGATGTGGAATAAATACACAATTGATAGCCATGACAGATTCCAGTTTGTTTCCCATGGTGAAATCATATGAAATAATGTACCTACCTTATTCCTAGTTTACACATCTAGGAGTTTGGAGTAGGCTATTTGTGAGTACCTATATCATCTCTGCTGATCTATGCTCATCCCCAATATGGTTAACAATCTGAGTCCTTTTAAAAAGTGTTGAATAGCTATCATTCCTTTAAAAAGAAAAAAGAAGAAGAACTTTGAGCTTTTCAAAACACCCCTATCTCCTGATCGGTATATTGGACACTGCTGGGCCCTACGTGCTCCCACTTGTCCTCAGGATATGATGGACAGCTATCTTCATCCTGAATGACACTTGTGGACTCCACAAAGTGTGTGAGGGGTTTTGTGGATGGCTGACCTGGCCTCCCCCAGGCAAAACTAACAAGGAAAGGCCGTCACCCCTCTTTAATCCACCTTCGCTCTGCAACTAAGAGGAGTCAGTGAACCTTGTCCTTCTGACCCAAAAAAGCTAAAGAAACAAGGCAGCCAAGAGGCACGAACGTCAGGACTCTGCACAGTTGGTCAGCATTTGGTATCCCCCTGCTAGGCCCAGCCACCCCCAGGACTCTTGTCTCTTGCATTGTGCTCTCCAAAAGAGGGGGTGGGGACCCAGGAATATTTCAATCCAATTGGTACCATGACAGAAGGCTTTGTTGGACCCCTGTCACTCTCGCCAAGGTGTCATGGCCTCTGTTTCCAGGACAACCTAAGGGGACTGAAGAGACAAGGAAAAAGGTATAAGATAGAGTGGATATTTTTAGTGCCTGGGAATTACCAGTTAACAAGGGGAACCTGTGAGAAGCCATCACAGTGTGAGGCACTCCTGTTCAGCGTTCCATCCCTCTTCCCTCCTTCAACCATAAGTGAACACTCTTGTTCCTTATGGATGGCCCCTCAGTTTAGAAGGACTCTGGCAGTTCACAACCAATTTAAAAACCAAGATCAAAATATCAGCCTCAAAACCAAACAAGGAGCAGCTGAGGACTAACACTCACTAACGTGGGAAAAGCCAAGTCTTCAGTGATTTTCAAAAGGCCAACAGGGTCAGGGCCATCTGAATTTGGGGGGTAAGGCCATTCCACAGCAAGTGTCACAACAGAGGAGACATGCTTCCTTGTTCTTATTGCTATTGAGCAAGTTGAGGCAACATTGGAGTCTCAGGGATGGGTTGCCCTTAAGGTAGGGATGGTCATAATGATGACTTCTGCAGACTTTGGGGATTCCCTCTTGCAACGCTGTTGTTGTTATCATTGTGATGATGATGTCATATTAGTTCCATTAATATAGGGACCTCTAAACTTTCAATATATGGGCTGGGTTCATCTAACACACTAAACCCTAAACCCAGATGAGCAAATGACAATAAGTGTTTGTGCATGTTTACAGAACAGATGATGCATATTGGAGTTGAACATGATGGCCTGGTTTCCATAAAATGCTAAGACAATGGTTAACTTCCCACAAAAAAGAAGTTTGAGCCTTTCAAAACACCCCTATCTCCTGATCAATATATTGGATACTGCTGGGCCCTACTCAACTCCAAACCATTCCATTCCTAGCCTAGCCTCTTACGATAAACAGCCACAGTTGTGCTAAAATGCACCCCATCATTTTTAAAGATGTGTTTGGGCACCTAACTGTAGTTCATACAGAGATACATAGTTTGAGTGGGGAGCGCTTTTGGTGAATTCATCAGATCTGTGGTGTTCAAATGGGCTATCCTATCACATCAAGCTGAGACCAAATGGGCTGAGTGTGTTTATTACACAAGAAGCAGAAATTGGTTATGCAAAGCACTGATGAGTTAGCAAGTCTGACATCTGGAAGCTTCTTTCTCAAAATCATGTTCATCTGTGTAAAAATGGTCTGGGCATATGGGCATGTTTAAAGTAAATAGATGGTCTAATAAAGGTGCACGCAGCCCTTTGAAAATGAAATATCTCTCAGCCTCTATTTGAAACAGAGAGAAGGATACGTGGCCGTTCATGGAACCAAAGTTCAGTTTGCAGAATTCGTGTGTGCATAATTTTACATTGCAAATTTAAAACATGGGACTCTTCCCCCAAAATGGACTGCGTGGGCTGATGCTTTCTTTATTAGCTTTCTTTCTCTCTATGCACTAAGTCCTAACTTTCAACTTCAGGAACATTTCCTTTCTCTGGAGCAAAGATTTGCAATGAACGCATGTAGTATTGCTCCATCTTTCATTGATCCCAACCCATTTCGTCAGACTGTAAGCAGGATCTTACATAGACCCACCTATGGAGACAGTAGGCAAATCATCACCAACCCTTTTGATGTTGTGGTGGAAAAGTTCCGTTCCAGAATTGCTTGAATTCTGATTATGGAGGGGGCCATGGAGCAGGGAGGCACACGCTCATGGCCTTTGGATCTGCAGGATCAAAAGTCCTTTTTCTCTAATGGGAAAAACTATACCACCCCTGTTGGCTGGCATGGTTTACTTTCTCCCCCCCACCCCCAAATTGAATTTTTTTAAGTCTCCAAAAAAACCCAAACAAAATGGAAAAATGCATCCCTCACCCCTCCTTGTGTGCAAATGCCAACGGGTAGGAAGTGATTCTATTTTTCATCCCTCTACTCCCTTCTCTGCCCCAGTTAGGTTGCTCTTGGGGCCTCCTGCTCCATACGCATTTACAAGGCTGAAAATCCCATGGAATGAAAATGGGAATGCTTTGTGCATTGGGAGATGTCTATCCCAAGATCTCAGAATCGTTATCAGGGCTGAGTTCATTTTCACCTGCACAGCTCCGAAAGCCTTCCCTCGGATGCGAGGGTAGATGCTGTTTCTCTTTGTGGTATCACTTTCTCACCCCCCTCCCCACCCACCCACCCAAGTGTTTAAATGCTATGTTGGCTGCAGCGAACAAGACACAGACTAGGAAAGGTGAGATTTATTATTGCACCAACTCCGGTATCATTTTACTGGGTTTTGCATCCCTCATTTGCTGGGAATAACCCGCTCAAGCAAATGGAGAAGTGGGCAGAGAAACTCAATGCTATAAAGGCAAGGGCCAGAGGCTTCTCAGGAGAGCACCGTTTTGAGAATAATTATCCTGTCCGACTAGACGTGCTCCCGCAACCACCGCCTTGCACCTGTGATGTCGTCATTAGCAGCCAATGTCACAACTTCCCACTGCGCCGCATTGCTGCTGGTCTCACCTTAAAGCTATCTTTGGCTTCCCTGCATAGCTTTTCTCTACCAGATCTCACTCCGTTTGATGTGATAAAAGACCCGTTGTGGTCACCATTCATTCCAAAGGGAAAGGAAGAGAATTTTGGCGAATTTCTCCCAAGTTGAACGCAATGTTTTTGTACTTGCTTCATTTCAAGATGGCCAAGCCAGTTTTGGTCTAGCAGTTAAGGTGCTGAACAAGGAGCAGGGAAATCTAGGGTCTAGTCCTGCTTAGGTATGAAAGTGACCTTGGGCTAGTCTACTTTTCTTGGCCGTAGGAAGGAGAAGGCAAGGGCCAAGCACTTCCAAAAATGTTCCCTAGAAATCTGCAGGGGCTTGTCTACGTAGTTGCCAGGAGTCAAGGCTGACTTGAAGGCACCAAAATAAAGAAATGAATAAAATCTATCAGCATCCCATTTCTATTGCACACTTAGCACTCCAGCTATCTGTAGCCCTCCTGAGCTCCCACAATTAAAGAGAAGAAAGTCTCCTCCCTTCTAGCTCTTTCAACAGGGAAATGTGAACAGCAAGGGAGGAGTCAGAAGGATGGAAAGATGTGCTTCACAAAGCAACAATGCCAGCAGGAGCTAGTTCTCCCACCTCCAACAAAATAAGTTCTCAAGCCCCCTGAGAATAAGGTAGAAAAACAGAAGCCTCTTCCACAGAGGAAGAAAACAAACATGAGTTTGAAACAGGGTTCCTCAGAAGAAACTCAGCAATGAAGCCAAATGGAAACTGATGGTGGACAAGGAAAGCTTCTTCTGAGAAGCTTACTGATTCCTTAGCAAAACAGAACATTGTAAATTCACCCTAAATCCATCCTAAGTGACCAGGTTTGACACGGAAGATTTTGGCACAGCTTAAAACACTTAAAATGTATAAACATACACATACAATACTTAAAACAGAAAGCAAAAAGAGGCAGAAAAGTGTCAGGGCTGTTCTCTAGTTAAGGAATAAGAAGAAAAAATAAAGGAAGGTTGTGCCAGGAAGAGTGGGGAGAGAAAGAGCAACAACAGGGAGAACTCCCAAGAAGGATGGGTAGATCTTCAAAGCCACCGTTCTCCAGGCTCCTCCCAATCTGTGGAGCACCACCACACTTCTTTCATCAAGGGTCATCCAATCAAGGCGGTATGTTTCAGACAGCAACAGATACACACCTTGTGTTGACTATTGATATATTTTTCTTCCACCTATAAACATGGTTTTCCCAGGCTTATATTTTCTAAAGCAACCTCCCCCAATTTGGAATGTCCTCTGGATGCACTGGGACTGCAACTCCCATGGTTCTCAGGGAATCCTGTGAGTTATTGCAGATGGAATCCATCTGGAGATATCTGACTGGGAAAGTTGCTCAAGAAACAGCAACATCGCCAGCCCCACAAGGTAGACCAGCCCAGAAAGAAATGTGGTTTCTCCTTCTTCTCCCAATTTATTTGTTTATTTTGAGACATCACACAGACAATTGCTCACCCAGTCTTGTGTGCTATGATCTTTGACCCTCTGGAGGTCAAGAGATCAAGTGATACATTCCACTTTTCCCCCCCTCTTAATTCTTCCTTTTGGCTCCTTTCTTTCAGGACTCAGCAACCTGTGCCGAGCAAAAAATGAGGCCTGATCAAGGCTCGGTTGATGACCTTCCAGCCTCTTCTCAGAAGGTCAAATGCTGTATTTTTATCCTCAGGATTCCAAATGTGGATTTTTCTGTCCCCTTTTTCTTTCGCCCCATTTCTTCTTCTTCTTGTTTCCTCTTCTTTGACTCCCCCATATCATCCAGACAAAGTGCAGTGGGGCAAATTGACAGGGGTAAGAAGGCAAATGTCATTTGGCCCAGAGAGAACCAGATAGGTTGCAAGCCTCAAAGGACTCGTGCAGCCCTCACCAACGTGACATCCTCCAGACACAATGGGCTACAATACCCCACAACTGCCAAAGTTGGACTAATTTTTAGTCCTGGCTCCACCCACTTTGCAGTATGGTCCTTGACATAGTGCAGAAAACCTGATGTGGCCCTCAAGCTGACCTAAGCCATATATCCAAGCTCTGAAGTAGCCATATCCTAGTTAAAAAGCCAAGCCAGGCCAGGCCAGGCTTACCTTCCTGTTTTAATCAGCTTCATCCCCTTGGCCTTATCCCTTAAGCCCTCCCAAACATTAAGTGTGGCCCTTACCTGTCCCTGAGCAAAGGATCACAGGTACCTTACTTCTAAAAGTCAGCCTTGCCTTTGAGCAGAGTGCTAGAGAAGCTAGCCTCACAGACGACCACTTTCCATCCAAAATTACTTTGTGTGATTTCATGTAGCTGAATTAGCAGCTGCACTTTGGTGCGGTGTCCAGCCCAGCTCAGCTGAAGTAAAGGAACCCACCCACCCCTTCTGCTCTTGACTTGCAACAGCTCAGAGGTCTCCTTGGAAGGGAGCAGAGATTAGTTCTTGCTTTGAACTTTCGGGTGGGGAAGCAGCAGAGCTAATAGGTGAACTGGAGGGCCAAGTGAAGGTAGAATAAACAAGATGTTGCCAGGTTAAGACCATGGGAGCTGATTTTGGAAGCAGATGGGGCCTCTGGCTGGCCTGAGATGCTTTTTAAAAGCTTTTCAGTTCCCTTTTGGTCTATTTTTTATTTCTTTTTACTCTTCCCCCCCCCCCTTTGCTATGAATTGGAAGCATCACCTTGGCATATGATGTGCAGAAGGTAGTTATTTCAAGCAAGGTGTGCTATAGATATCTGAGCTGCAAGCAAGGTGTCATCTTCTTTCAGTTGGTTGGTACTGTTAGCACTGGTGAGATTTCCTTGTCTCACTTCCTCATTTATTCACACACACACACACACACACACACACACACACACCACCACTACCTGAGGCACAGGACTGGCATTTTCATGAAGAGCAAAGCATGATCCGTGATCAGGTCTCTGGTTGACATAGTTCTACAACTGGTCTCTTTCTGCTTCACAACTTGGTAAGTCTGATCTGGTAAAATCACCACTTTCCTTGTGAAATTCCTTATTTAAAAACAACAAGAGGTATAAGCACATGTAAAACAAGCTAAAAAATAAAAAATGCCTTGCCTTCCAAATCTTTCAAAAGGGAATTTCTGAAGGCCTGTACAAATAAGCAGCAAAAATGAGATTGGAACATATGAAGCTGACTTATGGCTGGGTTCACCTAGCACAATAATCTCGGAACATAGGTTAAGAAAACACCATTCTTGCGTTTATATAATAAGCAATGCCTTAGCAAATAAACCATGGTATAGTGTGACATGATGGCCCACTTCATACAACATAGGAAGATAATGGATGACTTCATATGAGTTGAACCTCAAAAGAAATCCCATTTTAACCTCGTCTAGCATGTTATGGGAACTAGCCCATATGTGTATCCTGGCTTCAGCAAATAACAGAGATTTTAGTCACAGGTAAAGATATCCTAGAATTCTCCTGGGTTCCTGCGATGGTGTACTTCATGAACTTGGACAACAAGCTACTTATGACAGTGCACAGATGAACTAAACAGATGAGAAGTTGCTAAAATATTACAGCTCATGAATACTGAAACTGGAGATACCAGTCAATGTTTACATGTACAGAAATATATAATATCATTGTTTTCTCTAAAAATGAACTAGTAGTAATAACAATACAATAATAACATATGGACATTTTCTCTGCCTTAAATAGCATGGATCTTCCTTAATGTCAGATGTATGACTAATCCTCAATGACCAGTCTTATTCTACCCCATCCTCTAAGTCATTTATTGTGAATTTCTGGGTCTTTTTCCTGCACTGTTTTTCTTCCAGGAGTTCAGTAAATATGTCTTTCATACTTTATGGCTGGGGATCCAGATGGGCGGCAAAGTTCATTTAACGGTTACATTGATTTTTTTGTTGTTGGTTCTATTTTAATTTATTTTTTTGGTACTTCAGCTACTGAATAGATGTGTGTTGTTTTTATGGTTATGTGTTTTATGGTGTTTTTTACTGTTAGCCACCAAGAGTCATGAATTTGAGATGGGCAGCCATATTAAATGAATGAATGAATGAATGAATGAATGAATGAATGAATGAATACATACGTACATACATATATACGTACATACATACAGGTAGTCCTCAATTTATGACCACAATTGGGACCGGAACTTCCATCACTAAGCGATGTGGTCATTAAGTGAGTTGCACCCAATTTTACAACCTTTTTTGTTGTAGTCATTAAGTGAATCACCTTGATCATTAAGCGAATCTGGCTTTCCCCATTGACTTTGCTTGTCGGAAGCCCCCGAGAAGGTCGCAAATGGTGATCATGTGACCCTGGGATGCTGCAACTGTTGTAAATACATGCTGGTTGCTAAGTGCCCAAATTTTGATCACGTGACCGCGAGGATGCTGCGACAGTCGTAAGTGCAAGGACCGGTCATAAGTCACTTTTCCAGTGCATCATAACTTTGAATGGTCATTAAACGCATGGTCATAAATCAATGACTACCTGTACATACATCCTTTGGTCCATATCTCAGGTTCTTCCTATCTATTTATCCAGATAGCAAGTGGATATCAGACTTTTCCATCCTTGCTCAGAGATTATAAAGTTGTTAGCCAGGAAAGTTTTTCTCTGTTCTTTTGCTGCTCATTTTCTTTTGAAGTTGAGCAAAAAGTTATGGGTATGTTCACAATCTACTGATTGCTCTCAAGGAGCTGAAGAAAGCAGTTTTTTACCCTAAAAAATTCTGTTGAGGACTGCATTCTCTCAGAAGTGACCTCAGAATGGACCTTGGGGCATTGAATATATTGTTCTTGGGCTGGATCCCTTTTCCTCGATTGCTACCAGCTTTGAGTGCTACACAAGCAAGATTTTTGCACTGAGTTTCAGGCAGGCCTGCATGAGATTCCTTCCCATTCAAAGGGTTTGGTTCCTTCCTTTGACTGCTGAAATAAACCATTTTCTGGGCACATATAATCCAATGAACCATGAACTAGTCAAATGTGCTGGTGTCACCCCACAGTCTAATGCACCCCAAAAAACCAAAGCAAGGCTGAAAATCCCCAAGCTTAATATGTTGTGCAAATGCAGCCAATCAGATCTTTTATTGACTTGGTTAAGTGTGAATGCACCCTAAATTCCCCAAAGCCACCACTGGCCTTGAATCTGCAGACATTTTGTCCAACCTAATTCCTGAGGTCATTCAATATGACCAATAGCAGCAATTCAATCTTGAACTTTCATTTAAAAGACATGGTTGCGGTTCAGTTTTGTTTTGTCTTTTGCTGGATTGTTTTGAAAAGCAGCTTCGTTTTACATTTGGTTTGCCCTGTTTTTTTGTACTAAACGTGTAGATCATTTTGGGATTCTTTTTATAGGATGGGTCACTGACTAATGGCCCTCTACATTTTTATTTTATTTAACGATTTCGCAATGTTTATATATTGCCCTGGTGATATTACTCTGGGCTGTGCACAGCAAATACACAGGAACCAACATCCCAATTCATAGACACATAATAATTATCTGATGAATAACTAGGAAACCAGTAAACCAGCTATTGCTAGTTGCACCAGTCTGGTGCCTTATGTGTTAGATTTCAGTTCCCATATTTCTTGACAGCGCTGGGGGAAATATGGGAACTGAAATTCAAAACACCTGAAGGACAGCAGTTTGGAGAAGTTGCTTCTGCAGAGACCTAGATCATGCATAGTTTGAAGGACTTTGGGGTCATTATGCAGATTTGAACATCTCGGACAGAGCCGGGCTGAGATAGTCATCTACCATACAACTTAAATAAGACTTACCCATTCACTGCACAGAGAACACATTTTACAGGAATTCTTTTAAAATACATTGCAAAAAGCAGCTCAGGGAAGATTCAGCAGCTCATATGGGATTCATAGTTCTCACCTGAATGTTCTCAAACCTACTTGAGAGCTCAGTGATGTTCAGAGTGAACAGCAGGACCACGGCCGTCTATACACGTCATCCATGCTTATCTTCTGGATAAACTGAGTTGCTGAGTGATTCCCACCAAGGGCTTCATCGAAATGGAGGATGACTGTATCATATGCAGGATTGTCCACAGGAGGGGATCAAAAGAGTCAGATAGTGATGACAATTCCATGTAAAAAAGAAGAACTTTGATAACACAATTGTGACCTTCATCTTGACTTGTTTTAACCTCCCCCTACAGACACCCCCGAGTGTAGGCAAGATTGCAACACAAGAGCTGGGCAAGAGAGGAAGTATAACAACCACATTATCTCTCCATACCCATAAGAAAGGCTAAAATAAATTCAAAAGAAAAAGTTTGCTTCTCTTAAAGTGGGGATTCACTATCAGTTTTATATGGTGAACTCCAGAGGGTCTTTCGAAGTGGCAAAACAGCACCTTAAGGTCACAGCAGCCTGTAGACAGCCCACCCCCTGCTATAAACAAAACCATGGCGTTGAAAAGCTGTTCTGCACCCCAGTTGTCAACATTGGTATTGACTGTAGACTGCAGTGCTGAGGAAGAGGAGACGAGAGGATTCCAAATGAAGTTTTCATCTTAGAGAAAAACTCTGGTGTTCTTGCAGTTACTGAACTGGCCCTCAACATCTGCTCACCCACATCTTGAGTACTTTCTCATGGGTAGCACTCCAGATTTGTCTAAATGCACGTATTGTTTGAGACCTCAGAAGTGTGGATCTGCAACAGCACCTTTTCAGTCGGATAGTCTTCCAAACCAGGCATCCCCAGGAGGAATTATTGTTCAACAATTATCAGAATCTTCAGCTAGCATGGCCAAGTTAGAGCTCATGGTTGCAAAGTTGGCCTCCATTCTCCAGGACACCGAAACCTATCCAGAGGCACCCACCCTCCTTGCAGCACTCCACATGAAGACAACAAGAAAGATTCAAAATGAATATATAGATATATTCTTTATTGTATAGTTGCTTTGATGTGGCTTAGAACACCACCCATAGATTTTTTTTTCTTTTCATTATTTCATCCGTGGTTCAGGAATACTTTAATTTGGTTTGCAAGAGAAAGGAGAGGAGAAGGAGATCATGAAGAAAGTTATAATAAATACATTAGGATGCATTTCAAACCTTTAAATAAATTTCTGAAATAAATAGCTTGCTTCTTTGCAGTGGGTATGAGTATGGTTAACAAAAATATATACAACAAAGGAGGTATATAGTCAGCCATTATTATATTGTATACAAGGTAATGGGAAGAACACAATTTGAGAAAACACATTAGCCAGAATGCTTCAGTCCAAGATACTAAGAAGGATCCTCCAAAGGAAGAAAAAATCCACTTACAGCAGAAGCCATAAATGCATGGGATAGGGGCTTTTAAACTGAACAGATAAAAGGATTATAACTTCAAAAGTTCATGGAAAGACAAAAAAAAGTAGGCAACATTACCATACAAATATTCAAACCATTATTATTATTATTTTTTGCCAGGCGAAGCTGTGACATGTGACCACGGACCCAAATGATGCCTATTTATTTAACCACGTGGCTGCCAATTGCAGATACTGGATTGAATTTCCTTGCGTATCTTAACAAAACCCCTGGATTACCCTTCACAAAAGAGGCATTTTCAAGGGGATGTTTTTACCGTTTTGATATTCACAGAAGGAGACCATTTCCACAAGAATCCCAAATCAGGAGCAGGGTAACTCTAGATTTGGGGAAACACTGCCTCTGGTCAGCAACCCCAACCCAACCTTCATACAGTGCAAGAAACTGTATTGTTAGAAAGTAGTGTTCTAATGAATTAAGCGATCCAAAATTGGCATAACGCACAGAACGAAAGGCAGGGCTTTGGTGTTTACAAAATGGACCAGGAAGGATGAATCTTGTCTATGACACTCATCATAGCAGCTAGTTACCTAAGCTGCAGCTTTCCACACCCCTAAACCATTGCAGGATTTCTTGTATGGGTGTTGTGTGTACACCCACCGCCTCAAATCATCGAAACAAGTTCTAAGGCGATGAGAAGAAATGACAGGATGTTTTAAGTGGCTATTTCAGAAGGACGAAATAGCTCCACGTAACCAAGTTGTTGTCCCAATGCTTACGGCATGTATCAAATGAAAAATCAAATTAAAAAAAAAAAGTTTTGATTTTTGCACTCTAAGATAGTCAAAGCTGTTAGCTATCAGTCATCTGATGGGACCCATGTGCTGAGGTTGGTTCAGTGGAGAATTAGATGGGACTAATACACAAATGTCTTCTGGTTGCCATGCGTACACTGCAGTGGTACATATGTGCAGTTTAAAACCAGGCGACCACAACTAAGCCACAGTGGGATTTTTGTAGGGTTTACTGGCTCACCATATTGTGCAAATCCATCAAAGTGTGGGTTCCTCAACAAAAGGTAATTAAGCCAAGAAGCTGAGCACAATGTGGGAATGCTGCTTTTTGTTCCCTAGATCAACACATCTGGAGACAAGTCAGCCACAGGCTTCTAGTAAGAAAGGATCTTATTACTGAATGATGTTCAAACAAAGAACAGCAAAATAAAGTTTTCAACCCTGGTGATCTCACTGGAAAGGTTCTTGTAGCCTGCCAACAAGGCAACAGATTGAATGGGGATCTCCAACCCTTCAGAGGTTGTCCACTCCAGTCATAAGGAATTAGGTGGACATGATCCAATTTCAACTATTTACCTACTCTTGTGCCTTATTCCTACAATGGGATCAATGGGTTATGAATGATTGACCCAGTCAGCTAACCCCAAGGTTTAACCCCAAATAAACCAAGCCTTGCAGAAGTTTAAACTAATTCCATACATCAGCCAAGTTGTGGGGACCTCCAAACCAGTTGAACAGCTTTGTCTACCTAGTCCCATGCCTGTCCATAACTCCAGCTACTTTTGCCAAAATGACAAAAGCAGTGCCACACCACAACCTCCATCCCTTTGGAACGTGCATGTGATGTCACAACACATGTATAAATGGGGCAGGCCTTGTGCTGTGATGTCACACAGTGCTTTGGCTAGAGCCTTCCCCCTGTGGACCGTGCTGCCTAGCCCCCAGTGAAAACAGTTGGAGGGAAAAGGTGGCTGGAAAAACAAAGCCCTCCATCCCAAAACTCGTTGATCAGGCAGGCAGCACAGAACCCACTGCCCACGCATGAATTCGCTGCCGTGGTCAAGGCACACCTCATGCTGACAGCCTGGTGGTGGGGAAGTGGCTAGGGAGGTCATAAATCCTTGCCAGCACCTCCTACAGGAAGGCACCACAGGATACCAGCAATGTTGTGGAGGAAGCTGGTGGGTTTGAGCCCATTCATGGTGATTGGGGGCTGCCATCTTGGACTAGGTTACTAGCTGACTTAAGCATATCCTGAGAAGAGTGCCTTCATTTCAAGGACATGCCAGCTAGGGACACAGAAGTTCTTTACATCCTGGCCTAGTTAATGCAAAATCTCTGCTACCCCAATGAGCAGATTTCCAGGATATGAGGTAGACCTGCCCCACTCTCCCTCAAGGCATGGGGCATTGAATCTATGACTCCTCGAATGAAAAGGCATGTCCATTACCTCGGAGCTGCGATTCTCCCAGAATCCGAAGATCCAGCCTCTCTACAGCATTGCCTAGACACAGTGCAAAGCTTTCAGGAATTGTGCCTTACGTTGGCTTTTCTAACCAAGTGGGATCAAGGTGCTCGGGTGAGACAGGGAGCAGATGCCAGCACACATCAGTTAGATGGTGCAGCTGAAGGACTGTTCCTGCCCCCCTTCGACTAGAAGCTACATTTTCATTGAAACGGAAACCCTTCAAGCCCAGGCAGATGGTCACAAACTTTCCTTTTCTTGAATGTTTCCATTTGTGCCCATTCAGTGCTTCAGAGAGGAAAAAAAATGGGTCACGGATGCCAAGTTAAAAAGTGTCGTCACATTTATTTGTAGAGCAGAGCATGATTTTGTAATACCCCAAAATAGAACCTCTATGCTGGGAGCCAGGAGGGGGAAAAGGCACCTCAGCTTCAGAAGTGGCATCTGGAGGTAGGACATCAGAAGGAGTTGGTTGGTTACAGTCTCTAAAAAGAGTCACCTTCAGCCTTAAAACAAACAAGGATAACTCAGCTGTCCAGAATCCCATAAGTTCAATCAACCTTCAGTTCCAGGGAGTATAATTGTGCAAGATGCTCTTCACCATCTTCTGCCATCCTTTTGCTACCCTACCAAAACTATTTAACTTCATGGTAACCAGTGAAAACACCCATGTCATCTTTCTCATCCCTTTCTGGAAACCGTACTTTGCCACAGGTTTGCAGAAAAGCAGAAGTGCCTGTTCCCTTAAGCCTTTTTTAATGCTTCAGTCTACTAGCCTCTTCTCATCTGCAAATTGTGCACAGCAGATGGAAGGGTCGAATGCAAGGGAGACAGCAATGGTGGCCCAACGAAAAAGAAAACTGGGTTATCTAATGGCCATGTCCCCAGGATGCCATAATGTCTGGGTACAATACCTCTTTTCTGGAACCCCAACAGAAGATTCAACTCATAAGGCATTCTGGAGGTTACGCTCCTGAGCCAATCCATAACGAACTGCATCTTCCCACCCACCCGCCCCCTTCCACACCCAATCTGATGTCCAAGATGACTAGTGCATGCCTCCACCTGCCCTTGGCCATGGCTGAAATGTGTGAGGCCTAAAAAGCTCAGCTTGGACACAGCAACCCGTGGCTTCCTCCATCCAGAAACAGGGCCAACCTCCCAGGAGAACCTCAGCAGCTAACCAGCAAGTGGGTCTCTGCTTTGTTCCCAGCTGGAGGCTCTCAAGAGAGGGGGGCTGAAAGAAGAAGGTCAAGGACAACAGCCATTCCCTACCCCTTCGCCAGAGGAGTCATACTGGTTTGTCCAAAGTTTTGGGGAGAGGGGGACCACTAGGTGGGGAGATCTTCCTGCAAACAGTATTGGTGTGGTTCTGGCAGCGGCAGCCCGGCCGTTTGACGGCATCATAGCCCCGCTGGCAGAGTTTGAGGCAACCAAAGGTAGGAAAATAGCAGCATAGGCAGGGCATGAGCAAGGAGAGAAAGCTCATGGCCACCCAACGGGTGCAGCAAGAGCCAGGACCACAGGAGCAGGGGTCGTCTGCACAGGTGTCCTCGTCGTCTGAGGAGCAGTGGTAAAAGATGCCCTTGACGCAGCAGAGGCAAGTCCCATAGTCAATGAGGTTCTCCGGCGAGCAGAGGCAACGCTGGTTGCAGAGCCAACAGGAGGGCAAGGTGCGGGCAGTTGCGCAGTGGGCACATTTGCAGTGCCCGCATTCTTCACAGATGAAGAGGTGGCCTGGGTGAAGGGCGGGTGACTTCTCTGGGGCCCCCTTCAGCAGCTCTTCTGCCTTCAGGTCACTTGCCCGAGGCTGCGTCCGGATGAGTGAGTGTCCAGAGTGTGATGGGGTGAGGGCCCTGAGGAGATGCTGCTCTGAGGTGGTGGTGCTGTGGGAGATCGAGCTGGCTGTGCTGGAATGGCTCAGGGGCTGTTGGGGTGGCAGCGTCTGGTGTGGTTGGCTGGAGTGAAGTTCCTGGAAGACAGAGGACCCCAGGCGTTCCTGAGCCATCTCCAGTTTATGGACAGGCAGTGCCTGGGACAGAGCAGTGATGGAAGTGGCCTGCTTGCAGGCAGGTCTCTCCACATAGTCATTGGTGGCATGGGTGGCACGGATCTGGCTGATAGAAAGGACCTGCTGGAACTCTTCAGGCACAGAGTCCATGATTTCTTCAGGGCTGTGCTCAGCAGTGCTGGATGCCAGGGGCATTCTGGGAGAGCAGAAAGGCTGGAATCAACAGGGAACATCAGAAGGTCCTACAGAAGAACAGGAAGCAAGAGATATAAACAACAACAGTGTTAATCCCAAGAGTGAACAAATCAACTACAATCTTGTCAAGGAAAAAAAAAATCCCCTCCAATGCTACCCAAAATGTTAGAGCTGCTGAAACACGCCCATCAGACTTCGCTCAAAGTACAGCTATGCATCTTGACATTCCAGATACACAATTCTGTACCCTGAAACAGGCTTTCAACAGAAGCTTCACAGACACAATCCAGCTAGAAAAGGTGCTTTATTGCAGACAAAAAAGAAGCCCCGCCTACTGTAGAACCCAGAAATCAATCCAGAAAGAGAAAAGGATAGGTATCAGCCCGAGTTCAAATCCTAGGTCTTTTCTTCTGCCTTTTGAGTCATTTGAAATTTGGCTGTTCTCTTTCCAGCCTTGAGAGTTGGGGACACTTGCTCAATGTTGACATAATGGTTCTGTTTAGCCTTGCCAGTTTCAACCCTTATACTTTCTCCCATTCCCTGCACAAAAGCTGATTAGATTGGCAACTGAAGTTTTCTTCAATACTGGGACTGTAGGAAGCTAGTTAAAAGGGACAAGAGAATAGGTGTGGTGCACAGCTTTGCTGCCCTCCTTACTGTATTGAAAGGGATGTCCTTGATGCCATGGTCAATAGCTCCTAGACAGGATTTTTTAGCAAGGTATAGAAATGCATGTTTCTCTCTTGAATTGGAAACTGCATTTGAACAGGATCTGGTTGATACAGGTGGTCCTCGTTTAATGACCACTTGCTCAGTGACTGTTCAAATTTACGACAGCACTGAATGCATGTAGTTACTACAGGTCCTCGGAGTTCTGGCCATCACAGTGTCTTGCAGTCATATCATCGCGATTTGCAACTAACCCTGCTGGCTTCCCACAAGCAAAGTCAATGGGGAAGCCAGCAGGAAGTTGGAAGTTGTGATCATGTGAGCTCCTTGCTTAACAACAGCAACTGGGACTGCTGGAATTGCTGTTGCTAAGTGGGGCAGTCACGTGACATTGCACTTTACAACCACGTTGCTTAGTGATGGCAATTCTGGTCCCAATTGCCATCATAAACCGAGAACTACTTGTACTCATAGAGAACGTTTGGATGGAACAACTAATTCAACAATCTCTATTGACACACAGGATGACTTCACACTAATTCTAGGTTGACAAATTCTCTAATTATGCAACATTTGATACCAAAGCAAATAATCTATACTATGGCTAAACCTGACTCCTTGGTTCACACAAAAGGCTAAGAAAAGAGCTGAACATCATAACACCCTTATCCACAGACCACAAATTCCATTTAAGGCTAGCCTAGCAAATTGTATGAGCCCAGCCCTTCTCCACTATGCAAGTAGGGAGGTTTTGCCCAACTAGGGCACTAGATAGTGAGAATGGTGCTATAAAAGAACCAGCTGGATCAGCCATTTTGCAGTGACAAAATAACAGAACTATAATCATTTGAATCATTTGGTTCCTTCCTTTCCTTGTTTGAAAGCTCTAAGCAGTTGAACAAGGATGGTCCTTTTGGGTCCTATCCAGGCAACAAGCAAGCCCACTATTTTCTCCACAGCAACACTACAGAACTTCTTTGGTGCTCCTTCTATGACATGCCTTCAAGAGGATGTCAAAGTACAGATAGACCTTCTTTGCGAATTATATTATGTCCAAATGTGGTGAAATTGGTTTGGACTTAGCACGTTCTGGTTTGCAAGCCATGGTTTACCAACCATTGAACTGTGTGATGTCAATTATAAATTTACTTAATAAATTATAAGGATGACTTAGAACAATATTCGAAGACCATTTGCACAAAAGCTCAAGGGCTGCAGACTCAGGTGGCCAAGGTCATCCACTGCATTAAGCTGCAATATCCCACCTACTGTGATCTACAAACCTGGGTTATACTTTGGTATTATGAATAAACCAGGCCACTATGGCTGCTTCAACAAACCATGACTTAGCATAATATGCTAACCTAGCCATGTACTGGGCTTGGATTCTACCTGGGTTGGTTGGTGGAAAGAGAGAGAGAGAATAGCTTCATCCATTAGTCCAGGAGCCCTGGGGTCTCAGGGACCAGAAAAAAATCACTTGTGGGGGAATTGATTAGAGACAATCCATTGATGCTCTCAATTTCTTAGAGAAAACCCAAGTTTCTACAGTATACTATAGCCTTCCCAACCTGGTGCCCACTGGAAGTTTTTGGATGATAACCCTCCATAACACAGCTGGAGGCTGCCAGGTTAGGAAAGGAGGACATGGGAAGATAGTGATGTCCAAGCCAATGAAATTGCACAAGAGCTGGTGGTGCCTTGAACAGCATACCGCCGACAGGAAGAGGTACAGCAGTGGGAAGATTGATTTTTGTTGGCGAGGTTGACCTTGAAGAAGAGCGGAAGATCAAAATCTATCTCCCTTTGATTGCTAAAAGCCAAAGCTAATTTGGGTGTTCCACCCATCAAAGGAAAGATAAAAGAAAGTCAAGCAGCTTGGATTCATTGAAAATATTCGTTTCTGTGTTCAAACGAGATGGAAGGATGGGAGAAAAAGGGAAGGGGCAAATCCTAGTTTAAGTTGGAGCCAGCACTCAATTCTGCATGCATGCACAGAAGACCTTCTTCTGCATCAGGGGTGCACAACATTTGTCAACTTAAGGACCGTCCAGACTCTACATGGTATTTGGGGAGTCACATTCTGAAGCTGAGCAAGGAATGCTAAGGGGTAAAATCATGACGCTAAGCATCTCCAAGGTTTAAGGCACCCATTTAATCCTTTCTCCAATGTCAGAAAAGCTCCATATGTTAAGATTCGCCTGTTTGGAGGAACCACCAAAGGAATCCCAGGCAGCATTTTTCGCTTTCCTCCTTCACAGACAACAATCAGAGCAAATGAAAAAGGCAGCGCAAAGCTGAGAATCAGCTCCCCCCATTTGCCAGTCAACCGATTCTTCTGAAAAGGTTTAAACCTTAAAAACAAAGGGACAGAAATTCAAAGTCCCAGGGATCCATCTGTTTCTCACAAAGAGAGCCATCAAGGTATATTCTTGGAAAGAAAGGCATTTGTTACTATTTTCACACAGCATTTTCTGCTTAACCCATTCCTTGTAAGAGAGACAGTGTCAGAGGTCAGCACTGTCATGCGTGTCTCCAAGCTACAGCCAGCCCAGATGGTTTCCTGGACCTCTGTTCCCCTTCACAGTTGCCACCTAGTCTCCTGAATTCCCTACAGCAAGAAGGGACGAAAGAGAAGACGTCTTCAATCCTCCATATCTTTTTGGCAACAGATTTGCTCAGAGAAGACCAACTAGGCTAGTGGCCCTGATGACAAGGGGGAAAAGGGAACATTCTCCCTCCCGTGAAAAGCATCTTGCCCAAGCCCCCTCTCTTCTCGAAATGAACAGAAGAGTCCATTTTCTGTCTTTCCACACATCCCAGCTCCATTCTGTTCCTTTCACATGCCCACTTCTGAATCTCTTCCTTGAGATTCGGCTGCAGAAAGCAGATAACTCAGAGCAGTGAAGCAGATGGTGAAATAGGACAGTCTGCAGCAGGACAGAAGAACTGGGGCCACCCCCACCATGCATCTTTGCATCCAGGGAGGAGAAACATCTACAGTTGCAAAGCACTGGGGCAGGTATTTTCCCATCCCATCACCTGCTTTTGGTGAGTCTTTGGAGCCTCTGACATCCCCCACACGGTCTACAAAGAACAATATATCAGAAGCCCTTGGTGGGGTTGCAGAGTGAAATACAGCTGACCTGTAACCTGAGTTAAAGCACTCTGGTCTAAATTACAGAGCCTTGAGAATTCACAGAAGGGCTAGGTTCACCAAACAATGTTAAACTCAATTCTCAAACTACAACTGCTTCATTAACCAAAAGCACTAAGCCCAAATCAATAAACCATCTTATGCTAACACCCTGACTGTTCCCACGACAGAATGAATCACAAATGATTCAGCCCCATTTTAGCTTAGTGTGTTGCATGAATCCATCCAGGGATTCCCCGTGGTGTGGGAAGAAGGAAGGAGAAAAGAGATCATATCCTAGCGCTGATGTGATCCCTGTTGGGGATGAAAATGGAGGCGGAAGCCCAAAGGAAGAACAACTGCTGTTTTCCGTGATTGGAGAAAGAAAATCACTCTGTGTCTCCCATTAGAAGACAAAATGCATATTGAAGAATTGATACAATTCGCCAAATCCAGGTTCTCTGGTTTAGTCCCTTCGTGGAGAACCTGACCCGGAGTCAGGAGCAAAGTTGAAAAACGGGCCTGTCTTTACCACAGCCCCAAATGCGAAGGGAAATCAACTGGGGTGGCAGAACATTCAATTTCTCCATTGTCAGAAGGCCCCACACTGCCACTCAACCGTTTGGCAGGGAGGACATCACCCTTCCATGGACGAGACAGACTACAGTCCTCTGTCACTTCGGTTGTCATTAGTCGCCTGGCACTCAACCAATTTCTGAATATATGGCTGCACTTTTAGCCTCTGCTGCAAGGGAGGTAAAAAGTAATAGAGAATGGTAACTCATTAAGTGACCAATTTGCATTGTACATGAGAGTCATGTAGCCTGGATGGGCTGCCAGTATCTCTCTAGGACGGGGAATTCTGGAGTTGAAGTCCACACATCTTCAAGTTGCCAAGGTTGAGAAACACTGTTCTAGGACCTCAAAGAACTTAGAGTTCTTGACCAGGTAAAAACTGGTACAATCTGTTTATTTATTCATATATATTCTTCATTAGATGAATGACGTCTTTTTCCACCAGAAACTCAAGGCAGCACATGGAGATCCCCTAGCTTTTCCCCAAAATGACAACCCTGCGAGGTAGGCTGAGCTGAGAAAGGGTGACTAGCCCAAAGCCACCCAGTGAGTTTTCAAGGTGGAGACTGGAGGTGTCCTCAGCCCTTGTTCAACACTTAACCAAGTTTCCACAATTTAGCATGGACTTAACCTGAGTGTCCCTGGTCCTAAGCCACTTAAGCATTGCACCACACCAGTTATCCCACAAAATAGTGGCCTTACCCTACCACAAATCAAATCTATCATTCAACCATCCAGCTACTTGCCAAACCATGGTTTTCTTAACCCGGAAGTGTCAAATAAACCCCCGTTGGCTGGGTTCACACAATACTCTAAACCATTACATATTGGCTGGAGTCAAAAACATGCAAAACCCAGTTACAGCCACCCAAATAAGCCATATTACAGTTTAGTACAATGATCATCTCACAAGGCACCTCATAAAGTTGATTTTTAAAAAAAAAATGCTAGAGAGACATTTCTGTTTAACGTGATTGCAACCCTGCACCTAGAACCCAACATCCGCTAATTCTGCAATTCCACTGTCCAAACAGAAGACTCTTGGAGAGAGATGCCTAAAACACTTGGTCGCTAAGTCACTATTTACTTTTCAAAGGAAGATGTAAAGTTTTTAGCTCTACAGCTCAAACAGGAAAGTTGTGAAGTTCTGCCACCAATGCCAGCTCAGTTGCCCATACAGTATAGTTACAATCCCAGAAACCAGCGCACAGCCCCAAATGCAATTGCTAAGATCCTCTCTCCCTCAGCAATCAAGATAAAGAAGGATGGAGCGATATAGACCAGTAGTTCAACTTGATCAACACAAGCTGATGTGCCATATACGGACACTTTCAGTAAAATCATCATAACACCAACAACATTACTATTCACACACTGCCCCAGAGAGCATTGACAGAAGTGCCTTTAGGACCTGGCACAATTCTCCAGCACCGAACAGAAGGGAGGAGGGAAAAGAGAAAGAGAAGATTGAATGACAATAAATTGTTTGCCATTCCGGATGGGAAGGATCCAATCCAGCCAGCAGGAGAGACTGAAATAGATACTGCAGTGAAGGGAAAGAGGGGAGGGGGGAGAGGCGAGCGTTGGCAACTGCAGCAGCTGAGCATAGAAAGCAGGAGAGAACCAGCCGCTGAAAAGGAGGAAAACCAGCACCCGCCCGGCAGACAGGGCAGAAAGAGGGCTTTGCCTGCCCTCTCGAGACAGTGCCTGGCACACACCAGTGGTGTTGGCAATCCCAACAGCAGACAGATGGGGCAAACTGAAGTGCCAGTCCGGGTCATCCCTCCCCAACTGGCCCAAAGCCACAGACTGTGTCTTAGAGTCCAGAAGTGTAACTTCTCAATCTCTTCATGAGGAAAGTGATTCCGAGCATGTGCTGAGTGCATTCAGCCTCGCTGCCTGCGGGACACAGCCTATTGCCCATTTCAGAGGTTACACAGGGCGGGCTCCTACTGAACCCGAGTGACAGGCTCCAAGCAAGTCCTTACTGAGCTCCCGTGAATGCACACACCCATCTTGTAAACTACCCCACGTTGCACACTTTGGGTTGGCTAATAGAGCTGAATTTCTAAATTCAGCTGCCAAACCCTGCGTTAGACACTTCCACGTTTCTGCAGATCCATCACCCCACTCAGCACAAGCAATCATTCTCCCGAGGCAGCGGCAGGACATCTTAGGAGAATAATCATCCTGGTCATTGTCTCCCCACCCCACCCCCCGCCCCCCCACCCCGTTTTCAGGCAAGCCACAGCCAGCTAAAGCCCAAGCTTTTGATTTACATCAGACACATCCATTAAGATCAGCCAGGAGCAACTTTTCTAACCCTAACCCGTTCCTCTTTCCAAGGAGCTTCCTTTTGAATGCTCTCTTGGTCCCGTCCACGAGGGCGTGGTCCCAATGAATGAATTTGGATACAGTCACTCCTCTAACTGCAATTCCCAATCAATGAATGCTGATGTAACCACTAGCTGCAGGCAGAGCATCCTAGGTCCAAGGCTTTATCATAGCTCAAGTGCCAGAGAACCAGGGGGAAGGCTGCAACATGAATGGCCACTAGCCTACATTGCTGGCTTGCTTTAGCGATGGGCTGGCACTGGGTAGACCAAGGGGGATGGATTTTTATAATACTTTTAACCTTACTATTCAGGGCCAGCCAACGGTCCATGATAAGCAATCCTGTTGCTTCCTCTTTTTAACCCTCTGCAAAATACCCACTGCAAATTTACTCGCAAACACCCTGTTCCCAAGAACAATCTTCCCCTGGTTTCATCGCCATCATTGGCCATCCAGCATTGGACCAATCCCCCCAGCTGCCCCCCCCCCCCGCCAACCTCCTTTTCAGCTTTCCAATTGTCCCAGGGAACCCACGGGTCTCATTCCGACTTGCTGGAAAACTGTTTCCCCCCTTCTACTCTCTCAAATTATTCCTATCTTCAGTTTGAACCGAGGATCAAAACCTGGGCTGATCTGGCATCTCACCTACTTCAGTGACACTTACAATACCAAAGAATGTTACAAAGCAAGTGCCCCCGTTTCTGAGTGCAGCCACATTCACATCTTCTAGCCCATCACTGGAATCCTAGCGTCCCCAAAGACCTTCACGTTTGGTAGAAAAGACCCAGAAACCCCCAACCCAATTTCTGCAGCACCCAAGATCCCTCTAGGAAGCTCGCCTAGTCAAAGAGGTCCCATTGGCATCCATCCATGATTCCGAAGTAGACTGCCTCTACACATGGAAGTTTCATCTAGCCATTACACACAATAGTCAGAGACCGATGATTTCGCACTGATTTTTGCCAGAAGAAATCCACTACACCCTGCCACTTCTTGAGCAGTAGGGATAACTATTTTTAAAAGAAAACACCTGTCGGATTATTAGGGAAGGCAAAATGTCCCAGTGGACAGAAGGGAATTCTGGATTTAATCGCCCAACTCCCAAGTGAACAGTAGCAGTGGCAAAGCTCCTCTCTGCTCCTGTGGCCATAAATTCTCCTGCTTCCAATTCTGGGGATGGGTGGGGTGGGCAGTCCACTCACTTCTGATTCGTCCTCCCACAAAATTCCTCAACACCTTTAATTCTAAAGGATGATTTTTTATTTTACTTATTTTTGCTCCAGTCTCCAGTCCATGGACCCTTTTTGGGGGGTGGCGGGGGGGGGGGGGGGTGAGAAAAATGGAAGATCCCACAAACCAGAAAGCCCCCTTCCTTTTCTACAGGGGTTTAATATTCTACCATTAAACCCGGTGAGATCAACCGGGAACTCCCAGCCGAACCGAAGCTTTCCCCCTGTTCGGATCAAGCCCTTGGCTGGGATCGCGGCGAAGAAGGAAAGGTCGCCTCCAAAAAGCATCTTAGTCTCCTCCTGAGCCCCGTCAGACTCACTTTCCAGCCCCGGAGCTCTGCGGCTCGCCCCCTCCCTCAAAGGAGCGACCCCACCCACCGCCCAGCCCAGCCCCAAGCGCTCCGAGAGGACGCCGCGGGCGCCAAGGTCGTCGGGTTTCTCCCACTCGCTGTTCGCATAGAAAGCCTCCCCCCCGGTGAAAATTCCCCCGCCAAAGGCCGACCGGGGTTTCGCAAAGCCCGGCCCGCGGGTGGAACGCAGCGCCCGAGGAGGGCTGGCCGATCAGAGGCGGGAGCCGTCGAGTCTCCGCCAGGGGCAAAGCGGCGCCACGCCGCGACCCGCAAGGAAATCTCCCCCCTCACCGTCCAGCGCCGGTCCCCGAAGGGAAGGGGCTCCCGGGGTGGCCGAAGACCGCTCCACCTGCCTCGGCACCCGGCCGGAGGAACCAGGCGCCCGGAGAGGCGGGCGGCTGCGTCGCCCCTCGGAGAAAGGCTGCCGAGGCTGAAGCCTGCGGGGAGCGCGGGCAAGCCCGGATCGCCTCTCCCGGGACGCCGCCTCGCCGGGCGCTTACCTCGACGCCGCTCCCGCTCGCCGGGCGTCTCGCCGGGCGCTCCCCCGGGTGGCAGCCGAGGGACGCCGCCAGCAGCGAGGAAAAGCCGCGCCGTCTCCCGCGAAGGCGCAGCGGCTTCGGATGAGGCAGGGAAGCGCCGTCCCCGGGGCGGAGCGAGCGCGCAGAAGGGGCGGCGCCGGCGCGTGGCGCTGGTTTTGTGAATGTAAAGAGCGCTCGCCGCCGCGCTTGTGAATGAAGGGCGGAGGCGGGGGCGGGGGCGGGGAAGGAGGGGCGGGGGACTCCGCCCCGTTCCCGCCCCCTCCTCCCCTCTCCTCCCCCCCCCATTCGTCCCTCTCCCCTTCCTTTCTCTTACTCTCCTGGAGCAATTAATGCTACCCAAGTGGCGTCATTCCGTTGAAATGGAATCGGCCCATTAGGCGTCCCCGCGGGGATCTCCGGCTCTCGCGCCCGCCGTCCGCTCCTTCCAGCAGGGCTGCCTGCCACGGAAAGAGCGAGCGGCAGAACCACGCGAGTTTCGGAGGCTGGGCGGCGGGGGATCGGTCAGCCCCGGGGACCAACTGCCGCACGATCGACGGCGTTGATTTTTTTTCCCAAGACGACCGTGCCTTTGAACATGTGCAAAGTCTCCGTCCCCATCGCTCACCCCCCTCCCCCATCATCCCCACTGATCCGAGACTGGAGGAAATCCTTCCAGGTCAGGAAAAACTTGAAAGTCGCGACAAATAAAATAAACAATCTAACACACACAATCCCACACACTTACCTGAGTTCGCAGCAGAAATGCATTGTTGGGGCTTTTAAGTACTCAAATCAGTCGGGTCCCATGGGACCTCAAAGATTGGACAGTTTATAACTCTGGAAAATGTTGCTGCAGCAGTAAAGCCGGGGCATCCAAAGTGAACGGAAGAGGGCTTCTGAGCATTGGCAGAGTTCCCCACCAGCAAAAGATTAGAGCAAAGTTTTCCATCGGGTGAGAAACCTCAAAAGCTGGCTTTGAAATCCAGCATGCTTATTCTTAGAACATGATGAGGTCTGCCATTGCTTAACCCTGGATTTAATCATGGTTTATTGAATAAATCATGATATACTAAGCCATAAGCTTTGGTTTACAATGGTTCTGCACAAAATTAAACAAATCATGTTATATTAGCATTGGAAACTTTCTTTAAGCACAAAATACAGTAATCTACATCTCTCCACGTGTGTGCACACACACACACACACTCCTAGAAATACAACAGTCTTCTTGAGAGTCAGTGTAGGGTAGTGGTTAAGAAGAGGAAGAGGGAGATCTGGATACAGGTCGGTCCTTGGCCACAGAAATTCTCTGAGTGACTTTGGGCCACTTTCTCTAACCCTCCTACCTCACAGGTTGTTGTGGGGATAAAATGAAGGGAAACTCCCATGAAGAAAAGGTGGGATATAACCTTTAACAATCATAATAGTCATTGTTAAGTGATGATCGATTGATTGATCATATTTATATAGGCACCCATCTCACAAGAGAGTGACACTGGACGGCGTACAACACTCAGTTAAAAAGAACAAAATATATATATATATATATATATATATATATATATATATATATATGAGCAAAACCTCTCCTGGCTACAGCGTTATCATCTATCTATATAATAACATTATGGTATTTATATTATATTAGCAATATAATACGAATAGAAAACTCAGTTCTTTTCCTTTCCTTCTGTATTTAAACAGGCCAGACCTAAAAGGAAGGAAACAGAAGGATGGGATGGGGGGTGGCAAAATCAAACACCAACCTATGTGGACTGGACAGTTTTAGAGATTCGATGTCTGGACTGCTGATTGGGGGGGGGGGGGCTGTGGTAGGAAAACAGGTGATCCTCAGCACAGCATGGCTACCTTGGGGGTGCCTGATCAGCTGAACTCTGCACTGCAACATTTTCTTGCAGATCCCATTTTCTAGATAAGTGTGCACGTTGCCTAACGTTCCACGCTGTGTGATTTTATTGCCATGCCCATTGCACGAATAGTACAAGAAAGATGCACACTGTCTACTTCGGGCAAGCTTGTTTTGGATAACTGTTCCTAAGGACCGTGGCCCGTATTTCTTGAGAAGTAAACCCCGTCAAGTTCAATCGGAGGAACGCCTTTGCCATCAACCTCACCGTAGCCCTTACAGCCACTTCTGGAGAGCAGAGTAAAACTTTCTTCTGTTCTTTTCTTGAATCAGCATCTCAGGGTTTAGCTGCAAAGTAGGAAACAAGGAGAGCTTTTCGGTGTTCACACTCTGTTGGACGGTTTTCAGTTTTCTCCCATTTTCCTTTCTGATTCATTCTCTCTCTCTCTCTCTCTCTGTGTGTGTGTGTGTGTGTGTCTGTACACGAGTCCGTGTCTTTCCTGATTCGGGTATTAGCACAGCGGGCTTCTGTTTAAGACAGCAGTTAGAACGACAGCTTATGCAATTGAACCCAAGAACAGAAAGGGGTTATTCGGTAAAGACATCAGATCAAAGATCAAATTGATAGGATTCCTTTATCAATCATAGGGGGGCTAACTTGATTCCTGGTTTCTTTATGATTACCCATTCCCCCCCCCCCCCACTGGCTTCCTTCTAGTGTTCAAAATGCTCATTTAAAAAAAAGACGAAGCAGCTAATTTTGGAGCCAAGAAACCCCCAAAGTCCCAAGTTTTCTTGTCAAATGAGCAAGGGGAAAGGAAAGCTTGGAGCTATTTCCGAGATCCATTAGCACTTTCTCTCTCTCTCTCTTTTTTTTTTCCTGTGTGTGTCTCTCCATTTACTATCCAGCCCAGACTCTGCTTTTACAATCCAATAATAAACTGCCATGAATCAGCCTGAATGCACTAAAGAGGAAGGAAAGAATGGCTTGGGGATGGCTATTGAGATGGGGTGGAGGACCAGCTTCCTTCCCCACCACTGAAGGGAGCAGAAGATACCCAGTCATACCCCCCCCCCCCCCCGATCTGCAGTGAGAAGCAAAATTGTCTTTAGAGAGGA